>CM070588.1:34686131-35986131 GCA_036346355.1 Rhipidocladum racemiflorum
GTCATTCCTTCAAGGAGATAATCGTGTATCTCGCTCCTCCAGTCTTCGTCGGCCGCACGGGCGATGAAGTTTACCTGAGAAGAAATTGAAGCGACATGGAGCACCTCGAAGAACACCGCCGGGGGTAAGGCCCCCCGATAGCGGCAATTTTTGCTAGCTCGTCTGCTCGCTCATTTTGGGCTCTAGGTATTACGATAATTGTAAACCCGACGAAACCCTTTTCCATCACATGGACTGCTTCGACATACTTCTGGGGTTGTTCATCCTTCACCTGATACTCTTTAGAAACATGTCCCTGGATAAGCTTTGAGTCGGTGTACAAGATAGACTTTTTAGCTCCCATGGTCTTTGCTTTTCGGAGACCCAACAGGAGCGCTTCGTATTCGGCTACATTGTTAGTTGAAGGGAAATCCAGCCTTGCTGTGAACTCAGCTCTTTCACCTCTGGGGGCCTTCACGACTGTAGCTATCCCCACTCCTCTCACCCCCCATGATCTGTTTGAATTGACGGACCATGCTATTGAAGCGCCATCTTCTTCGCACGCCGGAGAAGTCCATTCCACCATGAAATCAGCTAGGGCTTGGCTTTTAATGGCGGTGCGTGGTACTATAGTCAACTCAAAGGGCGCCAGTTCGACCGCCCACTTGCTGATGCGTCCCGTGCTCTCTTTGTTGGATAGCATAGGGCCAGAGGTATCTGTCAAATACCTTGATGCGATTAGCTTGGAAGTAATGGCGGAACTTTTTGGAAGCCATCAACAGAGCGTACGCCAGTTTTTTCATCTCGGAGTATCGCAATTTAGCTCCCTGCGGCGCTTCAGATACGAAGTAGACCGGATGTTGTTTTGCGCCTTGTGGTCGCACCAGCACAACACTTACGATGAAGGGGCTTGCCGCCAGATACAGCAGGAGCTCCTCACCTTGCTTCGGGCTTTGCAAGGTAGGGACCTCCATGAGTCTTTGTTTCAGTCCATCGAAGGCGAGCTGGCTTTGCTTCATCCAAGCGAAAACATCGCTGGAGCGTAATGCCTTAATGACCGGTTGGCTTTGCTCCGCTGACTTCGGCAGGAATCGGTTAAGCGCTGCAAGCCGCCCTGCCAACCATTGTACCTCCTTCAGGTTTCTCAGCGGAGCCATGTCTTGGATGGCTTTTATCTTTTTCAGATTCGCCTCAATGCCTCGCTGGGAAACTAGGAAACCTAGTAGCTTCCCCGCGTCTACTCCAAAGACACATTTTGCTGGGTTGAGCTTTATTTTCTCCGCCATCAGGTTGTCGAAGGTCTCCCAGAGATCAGCGACATAATTCTCCTTGTTCTCGCTTTTGACAATGATATCATCAATGTATGCTTCCACATTTCTCCCCAACTGGCTGGCGAAGGTTTTGGCAATGAGCCGTGCGAAGGTAGCGCCCGTGTTTTTGAGGCCGAAAGGCATTCGTACAAAGCAGTACGTGCCGAAAGGAGTGATGAACGCCGTTTTGTCTTCATCCTCTCTTCGCATGTATACCTAATGATAGCCGAAATATGGGTCGAGGAAGCTCATTCTTTCCGACCCAGATGTTGAATCAACCAGCTGATCGATGCGAGGTAGGGGAAAGTCATCTTTGGGGCACGCTTTGTTTAGGTCAGTAAAATCGATGCACATCCTCCAAGCCCCGCTAGCTTTCTTGACCAGGACCACATTAGCCATCTACTCCGTGTGGAGGGCTTCACGGATAATTCCCGCCCGGAGTAGTTTGGTTACCTCCATTTTTGCAGACACTTGTCTCTTCGCAGCGAGTTTTCGGAGCTTTTGCTTCTTTGGCTTCGCGTCTGGGCTGATGGCGAGGGAGTGTTCGATGGTCTCCCTGCGGACTCCTGGGAGATCTTCGGGTCCCCATGCGAATAGGGCTTCGTACTCTTGAAGGAGTTGCATTAGACATTTTTCCACGTTGGGAGATAGCATGGCGCCAAGGATCACTGCCTTTTCCCCGCCTGGCCGGAGCAACGCCCGTTTCGTTTCTCCTTGAGGCCTTGGCTTGGGCAGCCACCAGCTACGCAGCGTTGGTACAGAGTCCAGCTCAGTGGTACAGACACGCTTAACCTGGGGAGGGTTTTCCATGTCTATCTTCCTCGCGAGGGCCTGGTCTCCTCGCACCGTAACAAATTCCACGGAGGGGATCTTCATACACAGAAAACCATGATGGACTACAGCTCCCATGGTCATCAACGAGCCCCAGCTCAGGATGGTGTTATACTGGAAAGGCATGTCCACCACGTCGAATGTAACACGGCTTGTGACGCTGGCTTGTGCCATCGCGAAGGTAACCTCCAATTCCACTTGGCCGATGGTACTGATAGTGCTTCCACCAAAGCCCATCAACGGCACCTCCGATTTCTTTAACCGATCTTGAGGGATCATCATCTGTCGAAAGGCCTCAGCGGACAAAATATCCGCTGCGCTCCCCCCATCTATCAGCACACGGCGTACTTTGCAATCGACAATGATTACGATTACCACCAAAGAGTCTTGATGTGAGAAATGCACGCCCGCAGCATCTTCCTGTGTAAAAAAGATCGGCTCAAACTTCAGCGGAGGAGGGGTAATTGGATTGATCCCGACGTGATTGATTTGCCTCGCATAAGCTTTCCTTTGCCTCTTTGACGAAAAGTGTGATGAAGATCCCCCGGTGATGACGTTAATAATGCGGCGGAGATGATTTACCCTTCCCTGAGGGGGATGGCGTTGATGTCCGGCTGGGGGTGCTACGGGTGGCGCAGGTCGCGCCCCGGTTTCCCTCCACTTGGCTTCAAAGCGTCGGTATCCCTAGATCACTTTGCAATGGGCTATATCATGTGTGTTGTTCTCGCCGTGATATTCGCAGAGGTACCGCTTTTGCTCTTGTCCCCCCCTCTTTATCATTTGTGTTCCTTCGTCCCGCCTCTCCCGGCCCGGGATAGGGCTTCGCCTTTGCTGTTCCACTTGTCGATTAGCAACAGTTTGCCGTTCGCTTCTCTCATCAATGTAATGAATCCTCTTTCCTTCGTCTCTTCTGGATGGCTCGGAGTACCGTTCTTTCGTTTTAGTCGTAAGCGAGGGGTCCTTCCCTTGCCTCCTCTTGCGTGGAACCATCTCTTGATCTTCACATCGGGGCTTGCCCTCCCTGCGGAGATTGTCTTCCTCTGCTCGTGCATACTCTCTCATCTTCACAAAAAGTTAGTCCATAGTGCGCACTTCTTTGCGAGCAAGCCTCTCCGCCAATGGTCCCCTTCGAAGTCCGAAACGCGCCGCGTTAATAATGGTGGTATCACTGACTCCCCGGATCTGGAACTTGACCCGAGAAAATCACTGAAAGTAGCTTTTTAGGGTCTCTCCTTCGCGCTGTTTGATCGCGAATAGATCATTTTCCTCTTTCATTCCATCAAAGTTGCCCATGAAGTTGCCTTCCAGTTTAGCGCGGAGTTGCGGCCAGCTTGCGATTGAACTCGGCTCCAGCGAAGAATACCAGGACAAAGCTATCCCTTCCAGCGCCAATAGAAGCCCTTGGCCTTGATGTCATCATCCCCTCCCGCGGCCTCTACGGCCGTGTCGTAGACGCGAATGAATTCCCTTGGATCCGTCCTGCCGTCATATGGCTTGATGGTGGGAAACTTGAAGCTTCCTGGGGAGGGCCATCTTTTTGCTCAAAGTCGAATTCCGAGAGGGCTCGAATCGTCTTCATCCCTTTGTACTCCCGGGTATGCCGGAGATGACATCTCACGACTTGGACTTTCATCTTGCGATTCGTCGCGCCCCCGATCTTGCTGCTCCTGCAGGCGTTTTACCTCAGCCATGAGTTTCTCGTTGGCCTCCAACAATGCTTGCATGTTAGGGTCGAGCATTCCCTGGGTCCTAGTCCCTTCCTCGATGGCTTCTTCGCCCCCATGGACAACCTGGCGGCGAGTCGGATAAGTCGATGTTTCCGCTGCATCCTCCCCTGGTGTCGAGACCACCTGGCCCGCAGCTGGGGGTCGCCGTTTTGGGGCACGCTTGCGTGTCGCCGCCGGAGTTGGTGGAGGTGGTGCTCCCAACATCCCCCTTGTCTCTACCGGGTCCGGTGGTCGATTCTCACCGCCCAAGAGTTGGGGTTGATCATGGGGTTGGCTCCACACGGATCGCCTTGATCCTTCTGCTCCCGCCGTTGTTGCAGCTTCCTTGGACGCCGTTGCTATTCCCTTCTTAGGTGGCATGGCTACAGAAGACTTGCCCTTTTGGCTTATCGAAGAGCAATGGCTTCACCTAGCTATCAGCTCCCCACGGACGGCGCTAGTGTGGCAGAATGAATCCGCCTCGGTTCGTCTTAGTTTCCTCTTTCTTTTTTTATGTAATATCGCACCACCCCTCTGCTCCTCTTCTTTTTTTTCTTTTATAGTGTAGGGGAGGGGACATGCATGCAATGGTCGGCTCCTTTCTGACCGTCTCTATCATCGGGTTCAAGGGTTTTTGTATGGTCTGCCAACCCTTCGTTTCCACCTGTCCCTAACCAAGGGCTAGATAGGCCTTACGTGGCGTTCTTTGTTCTTGCTTTACATTTTTGCCCTTTTGTTTTATTCTTACCCCATGGGCTTCGATGGGATATCGCGTGCCTCATGGACTTAGACTCTCCTAACTACGTCAGGAGTTTCCCTATGACTCTGGCAAGGTGTCAGGTCTGAGCGGGCCCTATCTTGGTAATTTTTATGGGGGATGGAGGAGGTAGGCTTCCTCGGCTGATCTCCTCCGTTATTATTCTTGTTGCTTCGGGCTCGCTGCTTCGATCCAGGTGGAAGCGTGGACCTCGTTTTCCCCGCCGAAGAGGGTGGGTTTGTTGGGCCCACGACAACTGTTATCAGAGACGAGTGGTTTTTGCTTCGCTTGTTACAAAGAAGGTAGGGATTGTGAACATGTTACTTCAATCCAAATGGAGGTGTGGGCCTTGCTTCGCCGGCCAGAGAGGGTGGGTACCGTTGTCGGTGATGATTCTTTTTGGCGTGCCAGAGCAGACCACAATGTCTTGGAAGAAGTCCTTGGCCTTTGCTGCTGTTATGGTGGCGACTGGCTTGGCTTCGATCCACTTTGTGAACTTATCCACAACGATGAAGAGATGTGTAAATCCTCCTTGTGCTTTTTTCAGTGGTCCTACCATGTCCAGCCCCCAAGCTGCGAACGACCAAGTGATTGGTATTGTCTGCAACTCTTGAGCCAGCAAGTGGATTTGCCGAGCGAAGAATTGGCAGCCCTCATAGGTTCGAACGATGACTTCTGCGTCCGTTATTGCGGTCGGCCAGAAGAATCCTTGGCGGTAAGCCTCCTGACCAGGGTTCTTGAGGCTGCGTGGTGTCCGCAGATTCTCGCGTGGATTTCCTTGAGGAGGTCCTTTCCTTCTTGCTCCGAGATGTAGCGTCTGAGTACTCTGGAGGCGCTCTTCCAGAAGAGCTCCCCTTCGACGACTGCGTAACTTTTGCTTCTGCGTGTGATGCGCTCTGCTTCGGTGCGGTCCTCTGGGAGTTCATCTCTTACCAGGTAATCGAGGTAGGGTTTCGTCCAATCGGTGTTAATGACCAACACCTCTGCATCTACTGGGAGGGATGTCTCCTCGTCCCTTTGGCGTAAGGCGGCTGAGGGCTTGTGAAGTTCTTCCACAAACACGCTAGCTGGTAACTCCGCCCGACTGGAACCAAGCTTGGTGTGACACTACGGAATGCCGAGACTTTATAAAATGTGAAATTAGAGATTGTGGCATTACAAAATGTGAATGTTAAGGTCAAAAACATTATAAAATATGGAATTGGAGGTTGAAACCATACGTTATGAGGTTAATTTGCGTTTCCGGGCCGTTTTCGGGAGTTTGGGCCTTTCCGGGGGAGTTTGGGTCTAAAGAAAGGGTCGTTGGCTTTGGTGGGATGGAGTTTGAGTCCTAATAGGATTAGGAGACCTGGTTGGGGGCCTCCCCAGCCCCTTTAGGCGTCCACCCCCTGCCCTTGTGCCCCCACAAGTCCTAGCCGCCCCCCCACACCTCCCCACCTCCTCCTTGTGGCGCCTCCACCTCCCCCATTGTTCCCCATTGCTCCACCACCTCTCCACCACCTCTCCACCTCCCTTGCTGCCCCTAGGGGAGTTCTCCACCTCCACACCTCGAAGATCCATCCGTTGGAGCGCTCTGCGATGAGGAGATCCAGCGGGATTGGAGAGAGGAAGGAGATTGCGCGAACCGGGAGGAGATCTATTGGGTTTTCGTGCGTCGGGCGAAGGTATGGCCATGGGGATCCTTGGGGTTGGGCTAGGGTATGTTCTAAGGGTGATTATCATGTTTTTAGATCAATTGGTGGTGCTGGAATTGAGTAGATTAGATTAGATCTAGAAGTTGTCACGTTCTCTGTTTCGGGCAACTTGTGCAGTCGACCTAGGGTTTGGGTTTTCGCAATTTTAGATTCCGAATTTGGTCGGCCGCCTGTTGAAGAAGTTGTAGATAATTTTATTATATTTTCATGGGTATAAAGAACGTCCAACTCTGATCATCCGTTTGAAAGTTATGACTGTTTTACCGAGCGTGTTAAAATCTGTGGCGTGATTGGAACAGATCACGGTATTTTGTAGATTAAACAACTTTAGAGTCCGAATAAGTTTTTCCTTATACCTAGAAAAAGTTGGGAAATTTCCTAAGCTACGCGAGGATGTACTCTTTTATTCGATTCGGAGTCTTAGAACCCGAGTTATGCCTTTTGGAAGGCTGCTGTCCCGACGGGACAGAACCTCTGTTTTTGGGTTTTGCGAGTAGTTGGCAATGTCGGGGTAGATGAGGGTTTGCGTACTGTTTTGTGGTCATGATTGTGAGTGTGTGGTACCCATGTGCAGGTGGTGTGACCCCGGGAGTGCCTTCTACGTCTCGCCAATCCGTTGCCCGTGGTTGAGGCAAGTGTATTGTAATGGATAGTGGTTTGTAGGATTGCTAGTTGAGACTAGATGAACTTGATTATATGACATGATCACTTGCCATGCTTTAATGATTTCCTATGATATGATGAGTATGCTATGATTCCATGTGTTAAAAGTACAAGTTTATTATGATGTGTCATATTTGCATACATGGCATGATTACATGGCCCGGGCGGCGAGAAAGTCATAACTAATCTGGGGAAGGTCGGTGAGAAAGTTATGACTAATCCAGAGAGCCAATGAGTAAGTCCTACATCGTGATTCCATTCACCGCGGTGAACGGAAGCGAGGAGTAGGCACCCTCCATCTTCGAGATGGAAGTGGGGAGAGGGTGCACACCGACGGGTGTGTACTCAACCATACCGGTATGAGTTTTCAAGGAGACATGAGCATCGCATTGCACTTCATACATATTGATGATGATGATAATATGTGACCATGAATGAGATGATTTACATGATGTGAGATATTATTGCTATGTAATTATTTATGTTGGTACCATTGCAATATACTTGCTGAGTGATGAACTCACGCTTGTGTTTATGTTGTTTTCTTTTAGGTACCATGAATCCGACATGCGGGAAAGGGAGCTAGTCACACGTCATCACTTAGCATCACACATTTAAACATTGACATGTTCCTTCCCTTATGGTTATGGTTAATTCATTGAACTAAACTATGGTTTCGATGATTCGTTGGTCGTTATGAGTAATTGATTAATCCATATTTGTCATGTGATGGATAGAATTTATATCCTTAGTGGTATGGTGGCTGTTTTTCCGTTTGATCATGTTATTGCTATCATTCGTTATGCCACATTGACATGTTAATATTGTTGTTGCTTCAATTCATGTTAAAACAAAGGAGATGCTGCCGAAATCTCGATTTTTAGCATGTGCGCCTTTGCTGGAATGTATGTTTAATTATGGTATTTAGATGTTGTTTAGCTTTTGTTTGGTAGCATTCAGGCATAGTAAATGCCGGGGTGTTACACTTGGCAAGCTCGTCAGCTGCCTCGCTATCCCGTCTGAGCACATGGGTCATCTCTAGTCTGTCAAACTTGTCTTCTAGTCTGCGCACCTCTTGGTAGTAGGCGGTCATTACGTTGTCAACGCACGACCAATCTTTTTGCACCTGGTTGACCACGAGTTGGGAATCTCCGCGAACCGCCAACCTTCGAATTTCGAGTGATATGGCGATACGGAGCCCGTGGATGAGTGCTTCATACTCGGCAGCGTTGTTTGATGCTGGAAAATGGATCTGCAAGATGTATTTCAGCTTTTCTCCTTTCGGGGATGTGAGCACGACGCTAGCCCCCGCGCCGCTGAGCGTGAGGGAATCGTCGGCATTGTCCAGTGCTCAAGTTCCTTGTTGGTTGATGGCTTTTGTAGTTCCGTCCACTCGGCGGTGAAGTCGGCTAGTGCTTGTGACTTTCTGGCTGTGCACGGTTTGAACGTAATTTTGAAGGCTCCCAGCTCGGCCGCCCACTTGGCGATCCTCCCAGTGGCCTCTCGGTTATGGAGTATGTCTCTGATCGGGAAGGAGGTGACCACCGAAATCGCGTATTCCTGGAAGTAATGTTTGAGCTTTGGGGAGGCGATCAGCACCACGTAGATGAGCTTCTGGACTTGTGGGTACCGCGTTTTAGATTTGCCCAATACTTTGCTGATGAAGTAAACCGGACGTTGTACCTTCTGCTGGTGCCCATCCTCCTTGCGCTCGACGACAATCGCTGCGCTAACCACATGGGTTGTTGCGGCTATGTAGAGCATGAGTGGTTCCTTCGGCAATGGGGATGCCAGTACCGGAGGCTTTGTCAAGAAGGTCTTGAGGTCATCGAAGGCTTGCTGTGCTTCGGTGGTCCATTCGAACCGGTCTTTCTTTTTCAGGAGTTTGAAGAATGGTGTTCTCCGCATCCCTAAGCGAGAGACAAATCTTCCGAGTTCCACCATGCACCATATGAGCTTCTGGATGTCCTTTTGATTTGTTGGTGGCTTCGTCTTTAGGATGGCGGTGACCTTCTCCGGATTTGCTTTGATGCCGCGGTGCGACACGATGTACCCGAGAAGCTTTCCCGAAGGGACTTCGAAAGTGCACTTCTCGGGGTTGAGTTTCATCCGGTAGGCCCTCAGGCTTTCGAACGTTTTGGTTAAGTCAGAGATGAGGTCTTCTTTCACCCGAGATTTCACCACAACGTCATCCACGTACGCCTCCACGTTGTGTCCGAGTTGATTGTGAAAGCACTGTTGTATTGCGCGTTGATAAGTCGCGCCGGCGTTCTTCAACCCGAATGGCATTGTGACATAACAGAAAGCTCCGAATGGCGTGATGAATGAAGTCTTGATGCAATCTTCCTCCTTGAGGTTAAACTGGTGGTACCCTAAGTTAGGCGTCTAGAAAGCTCAAGAGTTAGCAGCCGGCGGTGGAGTCCACAACTTGGTCGATGCGAGGTAACCCGAACGGATCCTTAGGTCAAGCCTTGTTGAGGTTGGTATAATCAATGCACATGTGCCAGCTTTTGTCCTTTTTGCGAACTAGAACTGGGTTCGCCAGCCAGTCGGGATGATACACCTCTCTTATAAAGTCAACGGCTAAGAGTTTGGTGATCTCCTCTTTAATTGCGTCCCGCCGATCTTGAGCGAAGCATCGAAGGCGCTGCTTGATCGGTTTCGCGACCTAATTTACATTTAACGCATGCTCGATCACCTCCCTCGGGACATCAGGCAGGTTTGAAGGCTTCCAGGCGAAGATGTCTTAGTTTGCCTGGAGAAAGGTGACGAGCGCGCTTTCCTATTCCTGATCGAGCCCTGTCCCAATCAAGGCAGTTTTGGCTGGGTCGGATGGGTCGAGTATTATTTTTTTGACTTCTTCGCCAGGCAGATGCTGCTAGTCAGATTTTTTGCAAGTCGGCCGATGCCCGCAGGACTTCGGCCAGCTCGCAACTCTCCTTGTCGCATTGGAAAGATTGTCGTACATCTCCACGGATTGTGATGACTCCTTTGGGTCCTGGCATCTTGAGCATTGAGTAGGTGTAGTGCGTAGCCGCCATGAATTTTGCTAAGCTGGGCCTTCCCAAGATAGTGTGGTACGCTGTCTCGAAATCGGCAACTTTGAAGTTCATGTGCTCCGTCCTGTAGTTGTCTTTTGTGCCGAACATGACGGGCAAAACAATTTGCCCGAGTGGCACGGAGGATGTGAGGGCCCCTTGTCCTATAACGTACTGTACGCCGTCTACTGTAGCGTATAGCACCGTATAGAACATGAAGCCTCGATACCGAAAATCTGAACCCAAAAATTCGATCGACGGAATCGAACCCTTAGCTTCAGACCCGGTACCTGTACGCATCCGATCATCGTTCCTGGATCAATAGCCCAAGATCGCGTACCAACAACACAAGTATCAACGCACAAACGAACTAAGTTAACTTAATTTACATAATCAAGCGTAAATCTTACAATATCCTCTGAAGTAGATTACAAAAGAAAGAACGACAACGAAACCAAAAGTGACACATCAAACCGGCAATGAGTCGAAAACACCCTAAGGCAATTGATCGAGGGAGGACCTCTGACGGCCACAAAGACTCGCAGAATCAAGCTCAAGATCACCCAGACATCATCACCTGTACCTTCCTCTATTGGAAAAAGGTTAGCAAAGAACGGTGAGTACATCGTATGTACTTCGCAAGACTTTAGTGTATACAAATATAAATTTAATGCAGATCGATTCAATGAAAGGTCACTACACTAAGTCTATTGCGTAAAAGCAAGAGTTGAATCAATTCATCGAAAAGTAATACATAATTTGAAAGACAAATGAGCTTGACTAAAACATATTTACTGATATATATATAACATTTGAGCTTCTCAACCGCCGCCATACATGATCGCAGCTTGAGATAAGATTTGACATCCATATATGCATAAATCCACCAAGTGTTATATCCACACATCCATAGTTCCATCAAGTACCATATCAAACCACATGTAAATCCACCAAGTTTCATATCGATTCATATACTTTAGTTAGACTCAAATAGATTTTCATTTTCAAAACCAAACCAAACGCCTATACTTGAAACAAAAACTGAGTTAATTGCTCATGTCCGTGAGCACGGCTAATCGATCGATTTATTTTAAGACTCTGCAGAGTATGTACACTTTATCCCCTCGCAAACTGCACTTGCACCCTGTCATCCAGGGAACACGCGATACCAAAGGTGCCCGCTGTACAAGCCCGAACACATTCTTTCCCATCGTTGAGGTTTTAGCCACACCCCAAAGACCGGTGACGATATCCACCACTATGGCGATAAGGAGCCAACCGCACACATAGGCGGCCACCTTCTCGTGACGGGCGGGTAATCTGTAAGTCCGTGCGGCCCCTATCCCATAGCAAGGCGTACACCGCTGTATCACCCGATGTGATATCGAAGCGATTTCCGCCGCTAAGACCAAGCGCACTCACGAAGGTGCAAACGGCGGGTCGTGGGGACACTCACACCGCGCTTGACTTGCTCATCACGGAAAAAGGTCCACACAATGGCCTACCAACAGCACGGCTAAACCCTCACACTTCAAGTACTCAATTGCGGCTGCCCCATCCCGGCATGCGCGGTTGCACGTAATGTCGATCAATTATGGTTTCAAGGCTTCGGTCCTTATAGTTTTCTCCTAGTGACTCAAGCGGGGTACTCCACTTAACTCGTCAACCAATCACCACCAGTTTAACTAGCACATATTATACCTCCCGCTCGGTCTAATTACCAACTAGACACTTCACATTTTTACCAAATTACTTTCTCATGTCACATTTCTAAAACCACTTAAAAATGTCATAGTTGAAAATGTATGGTACAAGACTGCCATTGTAATCACTTCTATTGCAATGTCTAAGCATATGCAGTTACTAGTTCGTTTATACCCAAGTGACATTTATTAAGTTGTCTAACCTCTACTAGGGTTATCAATGTGTGGAAGGGAAATTAGATTAAGGAAAACCACCAATTTGGATTATATCTACCATTCCCACAAACTAGCGCTTTATTGAATTTAAACGATGCATATTAGTTTGAGAAATCAAAGTAAACATTGTGAAATATAGGATTCAATATGGTCAAATGAGGTGCTTGCCTTTTTGTTGCACTTCGGTGATGTCCGGGATGATGTTCGGGTCGTTCGAGGCGAAGCCCGACTCGCTAGCCTCTAATCGGTCAAAGCAACAAAAACGACAAAAAGAAATACAACTTAGCAAAAGAAGGATTTAAATGCACAAATGCCAATTAAACATCAAATAAGACCCACTTAAATATTTAAAGGAGAAAGAAATGAAGAAAACGAAGAAAATGTGAAACTATGACCTATTATGTCCATTTCGGCCGAACAAGTGCCAAAATGGATTAAAACGTGCAAAATGAAGTAAAACCCAACTAAACTTAGTGAAATACCTAAAAATAGGTATAACATACCTAATGGGACTTATTGGAACTTGTTTGAAGTTGAAATGATCAACCGAGCTAAAACGAAAAAACGGCGTATTCTTTACCTACGTGAATAAAAATACGTAAATTGAAGACAAATGCAATTAAATTTGCATGTGGAGCCTCAATATGGCCTCAGGTACATAACTAGGTGCTAAAACGCTCGAAAGATCGAAAAAAAAAACCTTTCGGCCCTAAAAGCGACAAATTTGCCGAAACGGCCGAAAACGATCGTTTTGTCGGAAATCCGTTAAACGGCCAATTTTATGGATTTTTGCGCCAAAACAGGTTTCCGACAACGCAACAAGCTAAAGCAAGATATTTAGGACTTAGTTGGATCGGTTGCAAAGCAATTCCTAATGAAATTGACCAAAATTGAATCAAAATGAAAACCGCGAGTAATTACCGACAAAACCGCTTTGAGTCCGTATTGAGTCCAAACGCGATCGAATCCGCGTGTGGGTTCCCGATCTGGGTTCGAACACTCAACACCTAACTAAAACGCTCGGTAGATTAGCAATTTGCATCGAATTTAAAACGGCCAAAACGATCAAAACGACCGTTAATCGACCAAAAGCGATCAAAACCGAGCAAAAGGTCATTTTGATCAAGAATGTCATGAAACTTCGTTCTGGACCCGCAGCTAGACACTTGGAGGTAATAATGACTTATCGGAGCCAATCACCGCCAAAATTGACTTAACCTACTCGGACTTTTGATCAAACGTCCGCGTAACTCCCAGATTTACCCGGCACGACAAAAGTCCTAAAAGGGCCAAAATGGGATCTAAAGCACACGTGAAGCATGCTTTCAACCTTAGGGACCTTAAACGAGGCGAACTGAAGCGAAAAGCCAAGAACGGCTTTGGGCCCTCTAATTATTAAAATAAAATGCGAAGTGCTAAAATGCAAATCTAGCATTTTTAGCCACTGTTTTAGCCTCTAAGAAGACTAATGGTGAAGTCGATTCGTGCTCCGGAGCTCTAGGATTTTATTCAACCAATTGAGACCTAGAGCAGCAAAGTATGCTGCAAAATGGTCATAACTAAACTCCGTATTTTTTTATCGGGGTTTCTACTAGCTAGAAAGCTATAGGGGCTATCCATTCGGTAATCGGACCTCTAGGATTTTTCGCAAATAGAGTGACCTAGAGCTGACAACTTTGTGTAGGATGCGACAAATTGAATTCTGACTCTTCTGATCGCGACTACGGCTATCAGAAGAGCTAATAGAATCGTCGATTCAAGCTACAGACTCCTAGTATTTTGTGAAAACACTTAACACCTAATTAAATAAAATAAAATCCGGCTTATCAGAATTGAATTCCGATTCTTCTGATAGCGGCTCTAGCTAGCAGAAGTGCCCACAAAAATTACTATCCATGCTTTGCTCCACTAGAACTCCGACAAATCGAAAACCTAGCATTAGGTTGCTAGATTTCGAAGGTGGTCAAATGCTAGGTCGATAGTAGAGTTAAATGGACCTAACGATGACCTGAGTCTTGTTTCTGAAGCACAATTGCCATGCGATGTTCCTAACACATGGTACCTAGACTTGACCTAGGCTAGGGTTTAGAAGAACTTGATGAAATGCGATGCTACGATGGGGATAGTCGTAGCAATGGCTAGAGGGTAGTCCCGGGAGTTTAGAAATCAACCTAGAACTCAAAAACCCCATGCAAGCTCAAGGAAACATCCATGGGAGATGTTGGAATACTCACTTGAGAGGGTTCAGAAGGTGGGGAACGCGATGGTGGTGTCGATTCCCGCCTCCGGATCAAGTTTCGTCGGTCGATTCGCCCTCAAACTCCGGATTTGGGTGCTCCTTGCCTTCTTTTTCCTCTCTTTCTCCTTCTCCTTCTCCTTCTTTGCTTAGCACGTGAGGGAGGTGAGCAAAGGGAGCGGCTGTTGGTTTTGGGGGCAAGGAGGCAATAAAAGGGTATAAAGACACTATGCACTTACAAGGGGCATTATGGTCAAGTGACAAATCTTGAAGAATTAAACTTCAAAAGTTGATTTTTATTGATTCTAAGATATTTAGGAAGGTTTTTAGGTCAATTTAACACCTTTCCAACTCAATTTGCAATTACTCATGAGAGTGCAATTAATTTAGTCGGGTAGTCTAATGACCGCGATCAAATGGGAAATTGATTTTGAGCGAAGTTAAATAAGTTGTAGGGCTCTTTTTGATGCCAATCAAGTATACTTATCTCAAAATACAGAAATACATAAGAGCAGTGTATTATTAAACAAAGGCTTGAGTACAAATGTACAGTGATTCGAGTATAGAAATACCTCGGATATTACAGTCTACCCCTTACAAAAATCTCGCCCTCGAGATTGCTAATCCCGTCGAAGGAAGTCGGGTACTGATCGAATGTGATCTTCACGCTCCCACGTGGCTTCATCTTCGAATGGTTGCTCCATCGACCTTGAGCATCTTGATTACCTGGATCGCGAGTATGACGCCACCGCTCTCGAGAATACGGAGTGGATACTCTCGATACGAAAGGTCAGGTTGCAAATCAAGATTGTCCAGCTTGAGTAGCTTCGATGGAATCCAAGACTCTTCTTCACCGGGACACGTGGAACACATCGTGAACGTCCGATAGATGGGGTGGTAGCTCGCCGATAAGCTACGACACCAACCTTCACCGTAATCCGAACGGACCGATGTATCGCGGGGCTAGCTTCCCGCGACTTGGAATCTTCGAGTGCCGCGAAGTGGTGAGACTTTGAGGTAGACAAAGTCACCCACCTCAAAACTCAACTCGCGGGCGACGGTGATCGGCGTAGCTCTTCTCGGGCGGGATCGAGCTTCCTTCACGGTCCCGAATCAGCCGACTTGCCTTTCACCTTCCTCAATTATGGCTGGCCCGAAGACTTGTCTTTCACCAACCTCGGACCAATAGAGTGGCGTTACTGCACTTTCTCGCCATAAAGAGCCTCGAAGGCGACATCTCAAGGTGACTTGGTGATCGTTGTTGTAGGAGAACTCAGCAAAAGGCAAGCATTTCTCCCACGACTTGTTGTAGCACAAAGACACAAGCCCTTAGCATGTCTTCTAGGATCTGATTTGCCCTTTCCGTCTGTCGCTGGTTTGGGGATGGTAAGCGATCTTGAATGATAGCTTAGTGCCAAGAATAGGCTGCAAACTCTCCCAAAACTGAAGTGAACTACGAACCACTGGTCGAGACTATCACCTTTGGAACTCCATGGAGCCGAACAATATTCTGCAAATAGAGCTCTGCTAGCTTGGCTCCGCACAGGTGGTATGCCTTTGGGATGAAGTGTGATACCTTGGTCAGACGGTCAATGATCACCCAAATAGAATCGTGACCGGTGGATCGACCTCGGTAGACCAAGAATGAAGTCCATCCCAATCTCTTCCCACTTCCACTCCGGAATCTCCAATGGCTCAAGCAATCCTACTGGCCTTTGATGTTCGGCTTTGACTCGCTTGCACACGCCGTGACCGAGCTACATGAGAAACAATGTCCTTCTTCATACCTGGCCACCGAAGCGCTATGATGTCCTGGTACATCTTTGTACTACCAGGATGGATGGAAAGAGGAGAATCATGGGCTTCATCCGTAATTTTCCCTTTGATTTCTTCATTAGCGGGGACATAACTGACGCCCATGCATAACCAGCCCCTCGGCACTCTCTCGAGAACTCGGGAGGTGCACACTCTTCTGACTAGTGGCTCTCGATCTCTATCACAAAGATTGTCTTGGAGTTGAGCTTCACGAATATGAAAATCAAGGGTAGGTTGTACGGCCAAAGCAAAGCAACATAGCCATAGACAACCACCACCAGATTGAGCTTCAAACTCCTCGACTAATCATGGTGGCCAATGACACCCAAGGCATTCACAGTGTGCACTTTGCGATCGAGGGCATCTGCAACCACATTTGCCTTGCCAGGGTGGTAGTGAATCCCAGATCATAATCTTTGATCAGCTCTAGCCATCTCATACTGCCTCAAATTCAGATCTCTGGCTGGGAAAAGAAGTACTTCAAGTTTTGTGGTCAAGATAGATCTCACATCTGCTCCCTATTAGATAATGTCGCCACGGCTTGAGAGCATGAACAACATTTGCAAGCTCCAAATCATGTGTCGGATAATTGGCTTCATGAGGCTTCATTGCCGAGAAGCATATGCAACCACTTTGCCCTCCTGCATCAACACACATCCAAGCCCACATGGATGCATCACAATAGACATCAAAGCTCTTGTGAATGTCGGGAAGGACCAGAATCGTGCGGTGGTGAGTCTCTTCTTCAGCTCCTAAAACTGGACTCACAATCAGCGACCACTCAAACTTCTTCTCCTTCTTGAGTAGCGTGTCATGGGCTTAGCAGTCTTGGAGAAATTCTCGATGAACCGGCGATAGTATCCGGCAAGACCGAGAAAATCGCTGAATCTCAGGGACATTGGCGGCTGCTCCCAACCGAGTACATCCTGTACCTTGCGTGGATCAATCGCTACCTCGCCTCCGACAAGACATGTCCCAAGAACTCCACCTTCTCAAGCCGTAACTCGCACTTCATCGAACTTGGCGCATACCGATACTCGCGAAGCTTGCCAAGCACCCTATGCAAGTGAAGTGCGTGCTCCTCTTCATCCTTAGAGTATATGAGAATGTCATCAATGAACACAACCACAAATCTATCAAGGAATTCCATGAAGACCTTGTTCATCGATTCATGAAGGTGGTGGTGCATTGGTGAGGCCAAATGAAATAATCGTATACTCGCATGCACTGCAACGAGTAGTGAATGCAGTCTTCACAATATCCTCAGACGGATCTTGAGCTGAAAATAGCCGAGATCTCAAGTCTACTTTGGAGAAGACTCGAGCTCCGCCCAATCGGGTCAAACAAATCATCGATCCTAGGGAGAGGATACTTGTTCTTGACCGTGACCTCATTCAAAGACCGGGTAGTCAACGCACATGCGAAGAGTGCCGCTCTTTCTTCTTCACAAAGAGCACTGGATCAGCCTGTGGAGAAGAACTGGGACGAATGAACCCTTCTCCAATCGCTCCTTGAGCCGCTTCTTCAACTCAATCACTCATCGTAAGGCATCCTGCAGACGGACGCTTAGAAACAGGTGAAGTGCCAGGCAAGAGATCAATAATGAACTCTAAATCACGATCCGAGGCAAGCCTGGCAACTCATCGTGGAAGACATCGGGATACTCACAGACTATGGGCACCTAAGCTATCTCTCGCACGTAAAAGAGCACTAAGCAAAGGCTGCTGCACCGCTGGGACAGAGAAAAGGTAACAAAGAATGCCATCGAGTTGACTAATGAGATAGACCTTCTAGCACAATCAATCTGTCCCTGGTGCTTGGACAACCAGTCCATGCCCAAAATCACATCAAGACCCGGACGTCTCAATGTTGATGAGATCACCCAAGAAACCTACCTCATTGATCTCAATTCTAACCCTGGACTCACAAGCTCGGCAAGTCAAAACAGATCCAGGTGAACGGATCAACAAGTGTCTCTCGAGGCGCAATGAATGAACCCCATGCTTTGAGCAACAAAGTGCGAAGAAACGAAAGAATGCGTTGCTCCAGAGTCAAACAAAACCAGGGTAGGCACGGAATGCACGATAACGCACCCAATACAACATCTCGAGCCGCTGCTTTGCCTCCTTCGCGTAGCCACATTCAGCGGCCGCGACCGGAGCCAAGCTGCTCGGGGAACCGGGCGCTTGATCGCTCACTCCCCACGCCCACCAGGCTGATCCGGACGGCCTGGTGCACTCGAGCCGCCTCGGCCGCTGCCTGCTCCGGACATGTATTGGCGGTGGCCCTTCCGACTACAGTGTAACGGTGATATGGCCATACGGTTCTCGAGACTCGCCACAGACCTTTGGCGGCTAGGAGATCAGATCAACTCTGGCAGGGCGAGGAGGTAAGCCCTGGAATCTCGAGCCGGGCGGTGCCAAGAGTGAGAGCCCGACCGAGTGAAGGGCCGGCTCTGGAAGGACCGCCATCGATTGACGCTGAGCCGCCCACTTGCGCTTGCGGCTCTCCATAATCGCCTCGTGCTCTCCTCGGCGCGAATGGCCTTATCCAACAACACCGCATGCTTGGGGATGTCCTGAATAAATGAGCATGTGCTTGATCTCATCGGTGAGATGCTCCTCGAACAACGACACCTGCGGGCCTTCAGATCACCTCATCCTCAACATACCGAGACAAAGCGGTTGAAGCGATGAAGATAATCCATGACTGAAGCTGTTCCCTGGCGGAGGTTATAGAACTCCCGCTTCTTCATCTCGACCAGCCCCTCTCGGGATATGAAAGGAGCGGAAGTCGCCTTGAACTCTGCCCATGTAACAACCTGATCAAGCAGGCCGGAACAGCCTTGAAGCCGCTTCCACCATGACGCCGCTGGACCCTCAAGGTAGTAGGAGGTGTATGAACCTTCTCGTCATCGGTGCAACCAACTAGCACCGCCTTGCTCTCCATGTCATCGAGCCGCCTCACCTCCATAGGATCTGCCGCTGTGGAGAAGTTCAATGGCCGAGTTCGTTGGAACTCGCACAACCGGGATCGATGTGGAAGCCGTGGGCTGCCGGGCGGCCGCTGCAGGCCCCGAACCGCTCAAGCATCATCTCCATCACCCTAGTCTCGCCGCTCCATCATTGCCTCCATGGGGGAAAGAGGAGGAGGTGGAGGAAGCTCTCCACTCTGGGCACGTCGCCGAGATCGAGCCTCACCGCCCATCGGCGAGGACACTGGGAGTGCCGAGTCCCCGCCTGTGACCCTGTCCACCAAAGATCACCGCTGGCTGGGAGCGCACGCTGCGTGACTCGCCTTCTTGGCGGCATCCTGAAATGCACAGTGGAGTTAATTAATTGTGCAACACCGGTGCAAAATGCTTGATCCTAAAGGATGCAAAGAAACAATACAAACATTTCAAAAGCACTCATTAAAGTTGCATAAGATCCAAAACAAAAGCCAACTTAAAGAAACGACAAAACAATCCCTAATTACAAACACAGACATCTAACCTTAACCCATGTTGAGCTAAACCCGTGTTCCTTCTAATTCTTTTGAACAAGATAGAAGGAGGAATCAAATTTTGAAATGTGGATTAAGATTAGATTCCTTTTGAAGAGTAGATAAGTGAAAAGCTATAGAATGGACAAGAATAGCATTCTACACTTTCAAAATAGAGTTTTGTACTTCAAAATAAATTTTGAGAAGAAAAATCTGCTCCTAAGTCTAACGACTGTGCTAACTAAGTCTTCCTGCAGTCAATGGCTCGATACCAACGCTGTGAGGGCCCCTTGTCCTATACCGCATCAGACGCCGCCTAATCAGAAGCGTATAGCACCGTATAGCAACATGAAGCCTCGATATCAAAATCTGAACCCAAAAATTCGATCGACGGAATCGAACCCTTAGCTTCGCACCGGTACTGTGACGCATCCGACATCGTTCCTGGATCAATAGCCCAAGATCGCGTACCAACAACACAAGTATCAACGCACAAACGAACTAAGTTAACTTAATTTACATAATCAAGGCGTAAATCTTACAATATCCTACGAAGTAGATTACAAAAGAAAGAACGACAACGGAAACCAAAAGTGACATCAAAACCCGGTCAATGAGCCCGAACACACCCTAAGGCAAATGATCGAGGGAGGACTCCTCTGAAGCAAAGACTCGCAGAATCAAGCTCAAGATCACCCAGACATCATCACCTGTACCTTCCTCTATTGGAAAAAGGTTAGCAAAGAACGGTGAGTACATCATGTACTCGCAAGACTTTAGTGTATACAAATATAAATTTAATGCAGATCGATTCAATGAAAGGTTGCTACACTAAGTCTATTGCGAAAAGCAAGAGTTGAATCAATTCATCGAAAAGTAATACATAATTTGAAAGACAGCAGTTTGACTAAAACATATTTACAAGATATATATAACATTTGAGCTTCTCAACCGCCGCCATACATGATCGCAGCTTGAGATAAGATTTGACATCCATATATGCATAAATCCACCAAGTGTTATATCCACACATCCATAGTTCCATCAAGTACCATATCAAACCACATGTAAATCCACCAAGTTTCATATCGATTCATATACTTTAGTTAGACTCAAATAGATTTTCATTTTCAAAACCAAACCAAACGCCTATACTTGAAACAAAAATCGAGTTAATTGCTCATGTCCGTGAGCACGGCTAATCGATCGATTTATTTTAAGACTCTGCAGAGTATGTACACTTTATCCCCGCAAACTGCATTTGCACCCTGTCATCCAGGGAACACGCGATACCAAAGGTACCCGCTGTACAAGCCCTAACACATTCTTTCCCATCGTTGAGGTTTTAGCCACACCCGACCGGTGACGATATCCACCACTATGGCGATAAGGAGCCAACCGCACACACAAAGCGCCACCTTCTCGTGACGGCGGGTAATCTGTAAGTCCGTGCCGCGCCCTTATCCCATAGCAAGGCGTACACCGCTGTATCACCCGATGTGATATCGAAGCGATTTCCGCCGCTAAGACCAAGCGCACTCACGAAGGTGCAAACGGCGGTCGTGGGGACACTCACACCGCGCTTGACTTGCTCATCACGGAAAAAGGTCCACACAAATGCCTACCAACAGCACGGCTAAACCCTCACACTTCAAGTACTCAATTGCGGCTGCCCCATCCCAAAGCATGCGCGGTTGCACGTAATGTCGTCAAATTATGGTTTCAAGGCTTCGTCCTTATAGTTTTCTCCTAGTGACTCAAGCGGGTACTCCACTTAACTCGTCAACCAATCGCCACCGCTTTAACTAGCACATATTATACCTCCCGCTCGGTCTAATTACCAACTAGACACTTCACATTTTTACCAAATTACTTTCTCATGTCACATTTCTAAAACCACTTAAAAATGTCATAGTTGAAAATGTATGGTACAAGACTGCCATTGTAATCACTTCTATTGCAATGTCTAAGCATATGCAAGCATTAGTTCGTTTATACCCAAGTGACATTTATTAAGTTGTCTAACCTCTACTAGGGTTATCAATGTGTGGAAGGGAAATTAGATTAAGGAAAACCACCAATTTGGATTATATCTACCATTCCCACAAACTAGCGCTTTATTGAATTTAAACGATGCATATTAGTCTGAGAAATCAAAGTAAACATTGTGAAATATAGGATTCAAGATGGTCAAATGAGGTGCTTGCCTTGTTGTTGCACTTCGGTGATGTCCGGGATGATGTTCGGTCGCTCGAGGCGGCCCGACTCGCTAGCCTCTAATCAGTCAAAGCAACAAAAACGACAAAAAGAAATACAACTTAGCAAAAGAAGGATTTAAATGCACAAATGCCAACTAAACATCAAATAATACCCACTTAAATATTTAAAGGAGAAAGAAATGAAGAAAACGAAGAAAATGTGAAACTATGACCTATTATGTCCATTTCGGCCGAACAAGTGCCAAAATGGATTAAAACGTGCAAAATGAAGTAAAACCCAACTAAACTTAGTGAAATACCTAAAAATAGGTATAACATACCTAATGGGACTTATTGGAACTTGTTTGAAGTTGAAATGATCAACCGGGAGCTAAAACGACGAAAACGGCGTATTCTTTACCTACATGAATAAAAATACGTAAATTGAAGACAAATGCAATTAAATTTGCATGTGGAGCCTCAATATTGCCTCAGGTACATAACTAGGTGCTAAAACGCTGGAAAGATCGAAAAAAAAACCTTTCCGCCCTAAAAGCAACAAATTTGCCGAAACGGCCGAAAACGATCGTTTTGTCGGAAATCCGTTAAACGGCCAATTTTGCGGATTTTTGCGCAAAACAGGTTTCCGACAACGCAACAAGCTAAAGCAAGATATTTAGGACTTAGTTGGATCGGTTGCAAAGCAATTCCTAATGAAATTGACCAAAATTGAATCAAAATGAAAAACCGCGGAGTAATTACCTACAAAACCGTTTTGAGTCCGTATTGAGTCCAAACGCGATCGAATCCGCGTGTGGGTTCCCCGATCACGGGTTCAACACTCAACACCTAACTAAAACGCTCGGTAGATTAGCAATTTGCATCGACCGCAAAAGCGGCCAAAACGATCAAAACGACTGCTAATCGACCAAAAGCGATCAAAACCGACAAAAGGTCGTTTTGATCAAGAATGTCGTGAAACTTCGCTCGACCCGCAGCTAGACACTTGGAGGTAATAATGACTTATCGGAGCCAATCACCGCCAAAATTGACTTAACCTACTCGGACTTTTGATCAAACGTCCGCGTAACTCCAGATTTACCCAAGTACGACAAAAGTCCTAAAAGGGCCAAATGGGATCTAAAGCACACGTGAAGCATGCTTTCAACCTTAGGGACCTTAAACGAGGCGAATCAAGCGAAAAGCCAAGAACGGCTTTGGGCCCTCTAATTATTAAAATAAAATGCGAAGTGCTAAAATGCAAATCTAGCATTTTTAGCCACCGATTTAGCCTCTAAGAAGACTAATGGTGAACTTGATTCGTGCTCTGAGCTCTAGGATTTTATTCAACCAATTGAGACCTAGAGCAGCAAAGTATGCCGCAAAATGGTCAAAACTAAACTCCGTATTTTTATCGGGGTTTCTACTAGCTAGAAAGCTATAGGGGCTATCCATTCGGTCATCGGACCTCTAGGATTTTTCGCAAATAGAGTGACCTAGAGCCGACAACTTTGTGTAGGATGCGACAAATTGAATTCGACTCTTCCGATCGCGACTACGGCTATCGGAAGAGCTAATAGAATCGTCGATTCAAGCTACGGACTCCTAGTATTTTGTGAAAACACTTAACACCTAATTAAATAAAATAAAATCCGGCTTATCGTAATTGAATTCGATTCTTCCGATAGCGGCTCTAGCTAGCGTATGCCCACAAAAATTACTATCCATGCTTTGCTCCACTAGAACTCCGACAAATCGAAAACCTAGCATTAGGTTGCTAGATTTCGAAGGTGGTCAAATGCTAGGTCGATAGTAGAGTTAAATGGACCTAACGATGACCTGAGTCTTGTTTCTGAAGCACAATTGCCATGCGATGTTCCTAACACATGGTACCTAGACTTGACCTAGGCTAGGGTTTAGAAGAACTTGATGAAATGCGATGCTACGATGGGGATAGTCGTAGCAATGGCTAGAGGGAAGTCCCAGGAGTTTAGAAATCAACCTAGAATTCAAAAACCCCATGCAAGCTCAAGGAAACATCCATGGGAGATGTTGGAATACTCACTTGAGAGGGTTCAGAAGGTGGGGAACGCGATGGTGGTGTCGATTCCCGCCTTCGGATCAAGTTTCGTCGGTCGATTCGCCCTCAAACTCCGGATTTGGGTGCTCCTTGCCTTCTTCTTCCTCTCTTTCTCCTTCTCCTTCTTTGCTTAGCACGTGAGGGAGGTGAGCAAAGGGAGTGGCTGTTGGTTTTGGGGGCAAGGAGGCAATAAAAGGGTATAAAGACACTATGCACTTACAAGGGGCATTATGGTCAAGTGACAAATCTTGAAGAATTAAACTTCCAAAGTTGATTTTTATTGATTCTAAGATATTTAGGAAGGTTTTTAGGTCAATTTAACACCTTTCCAACTCAATTTGCAATTACTCATGAGAGTGCAATTAATTTAGTCGGGTAGTCTAATGACCGCGATCAAATGGGAAATTGATTTTGAGCGAAGTTAAATAAGTTGTAGGGCTCTTTTTGATGCCAATCAAGTATACTCATCTCAAAATACAGAAATACATAAGAGCAGTGTATTATTAAACAGTGCTTGAGTACAAATGTACAGTGATTCGAGTATAGAAATACCCGGGATATTATAGAGGATGTCCCAAGAATCACCCCATCGAAGGGTGATGAGCTTTGTTTGAGTTCGGTCCTTGGTATCCTCATGTCATCGAGGGTCTTGGCAAATAGGATATTGAGTCCACTACCTCCATCGATCAGCACCCTCTTGAGTTTTATGCTGCGAACGACTGGATTTAGTACCAAGGGATATCTGCCTGGAAAAGGTACGTGGTCACGGTGGTCTAAGCGATCGAAGGTGACAGGACCTTCCGACCACTTCAGATATTGGGGGGTCGCTGTTGTGATCGTATTAATGTCCCGAGCGGTAAGCTTTTACTTTCGCTTGGACTCATATGCGCCCGAGCCTCCGAATATGAAGTTGAGCTCTTGTTCGATATCTGGGAACTCACTCTCATCCGAGGGGCCGTCTTTTTTCCCAGCTTCCTTCTTATCTCTAGGTTCTGATGGGCTCGAATTTTCCTGCGCGAATCTTTTCAAAGTGAAGCAATTCTTTGCTGCATGCCTTCCTTTCGGGTGAAAGGGGCATTGAGCATTCATTACTTCATCGTATTCTTTGTTTTGGGGAGCCCTTGCCCCTCCTCGCTCGGTCGCGGTGACCAGATCCTCTCCCTTCCGCTTTTTCTCCTTTTGCTTCGGAGGTTCGGTATGGTCTTTTTTGTCCTTTTGCTGGGGTCGATCCTCCCGGCGTTCTGCTAATGGGTCCGACGCGGCTGCATAGCAATCGGCCAAGGCGAACATCTCCCTAGCTATGGTCGGGGGTCTCCAGGACATCTTTTTGATGAGATCGGGATCGCTGACGCCTTTTTGGAAGGCCGTGACGACGACTGCATCTGAAACGTCTCGAACAATATTCTTTTTCTGCGTGAACTGCCGAATGAACTCTCTCAAGGATTCATTTTTCTTCTAATGGAGCTGGTAGAGGTCCCAAGGGGTTCTAGGCTTCTCGAAAGTGCCTTGAAAATTCGTGATGAACTGGTCACAGAGGCCTCCCCAGGAATCGATGGAATCTCTTGGAAGCCCTGTGAGCCATGCTTGAGCCGAGGGGGCCAACATCACTGGAAGATAATTAGTCATCACGCTGTGGTCTCCTCCGGCCGCTTTAACTGCAAGGGAGTAGATTTGCAGCCAAGCTTCCGGATCTCTCTCTCCGTCAAATTTGGTAATGCCTTTCGGATTAAAACCGTCCGGCCATTGCACTCGGCGGAGACGAGCGGTGAATGCCTTGATCATGTCGATAGGGCCTTCGTCGCGTTGAGCATGGCGGCGATGCGGGGGAAGATCCACTCGGCGATCTTCATCCTGGTGTGGACTACGCTGGCCTTTGCGATGGCTGTGGTTGGAGGCCCGATCATAAGGGTGCCGACTACTATGCTCATGGTTGACGCCAAAGCGTTCGCGGTCATCATCCCGGTGGCGCTGCTCGTCATCCTCCCGCTCCCGCCTTCTATCATTGAGGTCTTGGCGAAGGTCGCGGAGGATGGTGGAGCGGATGTCCCTTTCGTAGGGGGACTTGCGCTGACTGCTTCTTTGTGACACTACGTTTTGGTGTGACATTACAGATTGTGAAATTAGAGAAGAAAATCTTACGGCTAGAGGTTTACTCGCGTTTTTGGGCCTTTTGAAGTGTTGTGACACCACAGAGTGTCGTAACCTTATTTAACGTGCATGATAAGGTTAATAACATTATGAGATGTGGAATTAAGGTTAAAACTATAGGATATGGAGGTTAATAGCTTTTCCGGGCTGTTTCCGGGGTTTTGGGCCTTCCCGGGGGAGTTTGGGCCTTGGTGGACTTTGGTGGGATGGAGTAGGTCTCCGTAACGGACTAGGTTTGGGTGTGGGGGCTGGTAAAAGGGCTTCCCACCAGCCCTTGGGGCGTCCACCCCTGCCCCATGCGCCCCTAACCCTAGCCGCCACCCTTCGTCCTCCCTCCACCTCCTAGCCGCCCCATCTCTTGCCCCCATGGCGCCCCCACTGCTCCCCATTGCACACCACCTCTCCTCCACCACCTTGCTGCCCTAGGGTGACCTCCCCACCCCTGCATCCTCATGGATCCATCCGAGGAGCGAGGAGCGAGGAGATCGATTGGAGTTTTCGTGCGTCGGGAAAAGGTATGATCATGGGGCTCCTCGGGGATGAGCTAGGTACTGTTATTAGGGAGTTTATCAAGTTTTTTGATCAATTGGAGGCGCCGTATTTGAGTAATTTGGGTTAGATCTAGATGTTGCCACATTTCTGTTTTCGGGCAGATTGAGCAGTCGAGCTAGGGTTCGCGTTTTCGCCAATTTAGAGTTTGAATATTGCCGTACGTACTTCTAGGAAGTTGTAGATAATTTCATTACCTTTCAGTGCATATAAATAAATTGAAATTCCGCCCAGCCGTTTGGAAGTTATGGCTATTTTACCGAGCGCTGTCAAATCTGTGACGAGATTGAGACAGTTCGTGTTCGACGTTAGATTAAACAACCTTAGAGTCCGAATCAGTCTTTCCCTATAACTAGAAAAAGTTGGGAAATTTCCTAAGCTTCGCGACGGTGTACTCGTTTAATCAATTTTGAGTCCCAGAACTCAAGTTATTGCCTTTGCAAAGCTGCTGTCCCGCCGGGACAGAACCTCTGTTTTTAGGTTTTGCGAGTAGTGGGCAATGTCGGGTGAGTTGGGGATTTGTGTACTGTTTTGTGGGCATTATTGAGAGTGTGTGATGCCTATGTGCAGGTGGTGTGACACCGGGAGTGCCCTCTACTTCCCGCCAATTCTTCGCCCGCGGTTGAGGCAAGTGTGTTGTAATGTATAGCGGATTGTAGGTTGCTTGTTGATATTGGATGAAAGATTGAATACTTGCTATGATCACTTGCCTTGCTTGCTGTTTTCCAATGATATATTGAGTATGATTATCATGATATGATTCTATGTGTTTATACTTATCATGATTCGATGCCATGTGTCTCTATTTGTCATGATGAGAGGTCATATGTTTATGTACAAATGAGATATGATAATTGGCATAGTTGCATGCATGATATGAGATGGGGCGAGGGCGGTGAGAAAGTCATAACTAATCCGGGGAAGGTCGGTGAGAAAGTTATGACTATTCCGGAACGCCATTGAGTAAGACCTACATCGTGATTCCATTCACGTGGTGAATGGAAGCGAGGAGTAGGCACCCTCCATCTTCGGGATGGAAGGGGGGAGAGGGTGCACACCGACGGGTGTGTACTCAACCATACCGGTATGAGTTTCCAAGGAGATATGAGCATAGCATTGCATTGCATTGCATTACAATACATATTAAATGATGAGGATGTTGTTATGTGTTCAAGTTTGAGATGTTATATGTCATGTGAGGTATTATTGTCTTGTAAATGATCTTGTTGTCCATTACAATATGCTTGCTGAGTTTTCGAACTCACGCTTGTGTTTTATGTTGTTTTTAGGTACTTTGAGATCGGCATGCGGGAAAAAGGGGTTTAGCTACACTTCTACACGTAGCTCCACCATCATAGTCCATAATTAATCAATTGGAGACATGATATTAAGAGTTGTGCCTTAAACTTAATGTATGGTTTAATTTAGCATGCTTGCGATTCCTTATTTGCTTCGTTATAGATTATGAAGTGGTTGAGCGTGGTATTAATGGCGTAATTCGATGATATGTCCATTTAAGTTGATGTTCTAGATGTCGTGTGCTATGATATATCTTGCCATGATATTGATATTGTGTTAATTCATGGAAAAACAAAGGAGATGCTGCCGAAATATCGTTTTTTTTAGCATATGTACCCTTGCTGGAATTTATGTTTAAATGTGGTATTTAGTTGTTGTTTAGCTTATGTTTGGTAGCATTCGGGCATATTAAATGCCGGGGTGTTACAGTTGGTATCAGAGCGAGGTTGTAGGTCCTTGGAATGTGAATTTTTAGTATCATGCTATAAGGTACAACTAAAATATGATGTGGAATAACTTAGAAACATGGCTTAGGTCTTAACTAAAACTTTGTTATAGGATAGCAACATTAAAACTTGCAAAAGTGGTATAACTAATTTAAAATTTGACACACATGGATGCACAGTAGGAAAGGGTATGGGAATCGTTGCTTTACGCTTAAATGTTGTATTTGAGCCTTGATGTTGAATGCTACATTTGTTTATGTATGTTGCTATGTTTATGAAAGAATTGAATGGAATTGTTCATGTTATTATGTTAAAGTGGGGTTGTGGTGCCGAAGGATTTCGGTCACCTCTCTTTATTCATTGTAAGGGTGAAGTGTGACGGTATGGCCGGTTAGCGCCATCACCGAAGAACTATTAACCCCTGTAGGAGAAGAGTGCTTACCCTTTCTGTCGTAGATTGGGTAGTTGACGGGAGTCAAATAGAATAGTTTAGTGGTGGGTTCCTTCGTATGTTCTTCACCGTTCTGACGGTTGGTTTTGGTTGGTTTTCTTGATTTTAGTTGATGGAAACTAAAAGAAAAATGTTTGGTATTGGATTTTTCGCGGATCATTCCGTATGCGATTTGTGGTTTTTGGTCTTCCTTGGTTGGAAACGAAGAAGAAGAGTTTAGAGTTGCGCCTTTTTAGTCGCCTTTGCTTTGACACCCGGTTTTGCTGGTTATTGTGGATTGTCTTAGGGAGGAAACATATGTGGTTGTTGTCCTCCCTATCTGAGAAAAGAGTTAAAGTTATCCTAGTGCCGACCTTAGGTTGGGTGGAGCTAAGTTTTGTAACTTTATCGGAAAAGGTTTGGTTGAACATTTTGTTTTCCCCTAGTGCATCCTTCTTCCTTCTTGGAAGTATGGATCTTGAGATTTCTTGAAGAGTTTTGTGGGAAAATTTGGGAACTTGAGAGTGGAACTCTCCTGCATTTCTGTTAGAGTTTTGTTTTCTTCCTTGCGTGGAAAAGGAGAAATTGTCTAACGGTGTTCGTTCTGGTTCATGAGTTGTGGTTGTTCTTAAAAGTGGAGTTGCATCTTGTTTGTCAAAAGTGAAAATGGTTGTTTAGCATGTCATGTAGTATGTAACAATGTGGTTATTGGAAATGATTTGTTCTTAAGTTAATTGGTGAGTTGAATCAGTTAAAAGTAATATTTGTGTTTAGCTTAAGATTAAATGAACTTCTAGTGTTGCAGATTACCCTATAATGAGAATGAATAAATATGTTAATGTACATGCTTAGAATCTGTTGCCTTGCTTTGAAAGTGCTTATGACCCTCGATTATGTTTAAAGTTTTAAACCCTAATGCATAGTTAAAACATTAAGATGATGTAGACTGCCGATATTGTTAAAGAAACTTTGCTGGTTGTCTAAAGATGTTCTAATCTAATGGATTAATAGAGATATTTAATCGTGTTGACTAGTGACTTTAATTTGGAAGTTGATTAGAGTTGCTATTTATGTTGTCACAAACCATTAGTATAATTGGAAGTATGCAGTTGTGTTCCTACGATGCTAGTATTGATGTCAATTGTGAAGACATAGGCTTTGCTGTTTATGATATTGCTAAAGCATTGGGATGGTCTAATCTATTAAATTTGTTTTAATAGTTGGAGTATGTTGTGTAGTGACAATTTGTCATGGTATATGGATAGTGTAATTAAAAACAATGTAGTTGTTATGATTATGCCTATTTATGGATATTGATGATTTAGTAGTGGTGGTAATTGTTTGGATTACTTTTTGGAAGCCATTGTAAAATAGAGGTTATTATAACATGTGGCGATGAAGTGAACCATGGATATTTTAGCATGATATAGAATTGTATCCTAAAGAAGGTATATCTTAGAATCATAATTTTTGACTTTGTCTTATGGAGATACTATTTGTATGTTGAAGTCATTTGTTAATGGAATAAGTTTTGATTGTCAAGATGTTGACGTATTTATGGTATAAAAATTGATAGGATGATCATGCTTAAGTATCTGTTGAAGTACTATGTTTGAAATATAGAATACGTTGTTTTATGATGTGTTGGTTTGTGGGGTTCTTGAGGAGGTAGTATGGATTGATTTAAGATGGGTTTTCTCGATAAGTAAATAGTGATTATGGAATGCTTAAATGTTAAGGATAGTGGGACACCGTTATGGTGAGTCTCATGCCGAGCTTGTGTATAAAACCGTTTGGTGCAGGTTGGTGGATTGCTATCTTGGTTAAATGTTTTTTTGGTCAAGGTGTTCTTTATGTTGCATTTTCGAGTTTCCTAAAACTCGTAGAGGTTGGTGCCCATCTTTGGTTTTGGCTAAGTTGTTCGATTTATGCTATGAGTTTGATTTTGCACCCAAAAGCCTTTGAGTGGATCGCGCTCCTTCGCGTTCAGACTCAGCATACTTTGAGTAAATCTTAAAAGGAAGCCGATGGACATAGTGGGTGTGTTGAAAATTCTTGAGATTTAATTTGTAATTCTATTTGATTGGAACTGGATTTATTTGGAAAAGGTCATGTGGTGTTTGCGAGTGTTTCAAAAGGGTGGATTTTATGAATGTTTATAAGTGATTCGGGTTGGTGAAGTGTTCTCATTTTGGGAAAATGAGTCTCCCATTTCTCTTTGAGAATTGATGTTCTCTTTCAAAATGTTGATTCTGGTTAAAACGCGATGCTTTACAAATTTGGCTTTCAATTATCGACGGGTTATGTATGACGTGGTGTTTTCCTGTTAATGGTGTTCCCCTCATAGTTTTATGATTGGGCGCAATCATCGATGCTATCCAAGTTTTAATCATGTGATGCAGAGGAAGAAGTTGTCTTGTGAATGACTACTTGGTAGCGTTGTACATGATGAATGAATGGTGAAAAGGAAACATGACATCATTTATAGATGTCTATTGATAAAAGAGTCGTTGAGCCAGGTCGGTGAGTAAGTCATATAGGGAAATATGACTAATCCGGTGTGCTCTCGAAAAGCTTGGATTCATGTCATGAATCTAGATTTCCATTTGCTCTTTAGCATGAAAAGAAAGAGTGAAGAGTTCCTGGCATTTGGCTTTGTTGTAAGAGGATTGGGTTTCCTTGTTTCCTTGAGAGTTATTATGGCGGTTGTGGATTCTTTCGATTGGTTTGAGAATCGGTTTCCACAATGTTGTTTTTATGAGATGCTTGGCTGTGGTGAAAGTGAGTCGAGTTGTCATTGATTGTTGAGAATTTCTGACAAAGAATTGTGTGGAGTCTCTCTTTTTGTTTGAGTGGTCCCCGATGCGAGTTGTATCGCATTGATTTGAGATTGGAGTTTTTCCTTTGCGACTTGACTTAGGAAAAGAGATCGAGTGATCTTTCGAGGTTGTCAAACCTTTGTTCCAAGTGATTTCTTGTGTTTTGGGTTCGAGTTGATGAATGTGGTTCATCCGACTAAGGGAGTTGCTCTTTGTTGGCATTCTCGTTTGAGATGTGAATAGAAATGTCTATGGAATTGTTGAGCATAATGGAGGATTATACTCATGGGTTTGGTAGTTTTTTGAGTGAGAAAGTGTGAGGGCGAGACCCTCATAGGAAAAGAACCAGTTGAGGTTTGGTAATAATTTACAGCTCAACCTTGGGCTAGGCGTAGAACTTTGGTTGTGATTCGAAGGGTGGTCATGTTGGAAGTTGGTGATGTCGGTCCAAACCTTGTTGAGAATATGGTTGGATTGTTAAAAAGTGATGATAATTTGAAATATAGTGATCTGTCGTGAACTTTGTCGTAGCTAGTTGTCCCTGGGTGTGTGTTATGCCTGGGAGGGGGTAGAATGAAAGTGTAGCGTGGTTTGTGGAAGAAAAGAAAAGTTTTGTCGATGAAGGCTATGTACGTAGATGACATTAGTTAATTTTGATTCTTTGTGAAAAGGGTCAAATAATTGGAAGAGATGGGATTATGTGTCATGATTGAGTTTGATGGAGTGTGGTAGTCAGGTTGGTTGTGATAGAAGTGCGAAGCGTTTGTCGTTTGTTCCGATTTTTTTAGTCGTTGTGCGATTGTTTTGTGCGGCTGAGAAGCCTTTTGTCCCTTGGGGACTTGGTAGTTGTTTTTGGTGTCCTTCGGATTCGAGGTCGAATCCTGTTGAAGGGGGGAAGAATGTGACACTACGTTTTGGTGTGACATTACAGATTGTGAAATTAGAGAAGAAAATCTTACGGCTAGAGGTTTACTCGCGTTTTTGGGCCTTTTGAAGTGTTGTGACACCACGGAGTGTCGTAACCTTATTTAACGTGCATGATAAGGTTAATAACATTATGAGATGTGGAATTAAGGTTAAAACTATAGGATATGGAGGTTAATAGCTTTTCCGGGCCGTTTCCGGGGTTTTGGGCCTTCCCGGGGGAGTTTGGGCCTTGGTGGGATGGAGTAGGTCTCCGTAACGGACTAGGTTTGGGTGTGGGGGCTGGTAAAAGGGCTTCCCACCAGCCCTTGGGGCGTCCACCCCTGCCCCATGCGCCCCTAACCCTAGCCGCCACCCTTCGTCCTCCCTCCACCTCCTAGCCGCCCCGTCTCTTGCCCCCATGGCGCCCCCATTGCTCCCCATTGCACACCACCTCTCCTCCACCCCCTTGCTGCCCTAGGGTGACCTCCCCACCCCTGCATCCTCATGGATCCATCCGAGGAGCGAGGAGCGAGGAGCGAGGAGCGAGGTGCGAGGAGCGAGGAGCGAGGAGATCGATTGGAGTTTTCGTGCGTCGGGCAAAGGTATGATCATGGGGCTCCTCGGGGATGAGCTAGGTACTGTTATTAGGGAGTTTATCAAGTTTTTTGATCAATTAAAGGCGCTGGATTTGAGTAATTTGGGTGAGATCTAGATGTTGCCACGTTTCTGTTTTCGGGCAGATTGAGCAGTCGATCTAGGGTTCGCGTTTTCGCCAATTTAGAGTTGGAATATGGCCGTACGGACTTCTAGGAAGTTGTATATAATTTCATTACCTTTTAGTGCATATAAATAAATTGAAATTCCGCCCAGCCGTTTGGAAGTTATGTCTGTTTTACCGAGCGCTGTCAAATCTGTGACGAGATTGAGACAGTTCGTGTTCGACATTAGATTAAACAACCTTAGAGTCCGAATCAGTCTTTCCCTATAACTAGAAAAAGTTGGGAAATTTCCTAAGCTTCGCGACGGTGTACTCGTTTAATCGATTTGGAGTCCCAGAACTCAAGTTATTGCCTTTGCAAGGCTGCTGTCCCGCCGGGACAGAACCTCTGTTTTTAGGTTTTGCGAGTAGTGGGCAATGTCGGGTGAGTTGGGGATTTGTGTACTGTTTTGTGGGCATTATTGAGAGTGTGTGATGACTATGTGCAGGTGGTGTGACACCGGGAGTGCCCTCTACTTCCCGCCAATTCTTCGCCCGCGGTTGAGGCAAGTGTGTTGTAATGTATAGCGGATTGTAGGTTGCTTGTTGATATTGGATGAAAGATTGAATACTTGCTATGATCACTTGCCTTGCTTGCTGTTTTCCAATGATATATTGAGTATGATTATTATGATATGATGCTATGTGTTTATACTTATCATGATTCGATGCCATGTGTCTCTATTTGTCATGATGAGAGGCCATATGTTTATGTACAAATGAGATATGATAATTGGCATAGTTGTATGCATGACATGAGATGGGGCGAGGGCGGTGAGAAAGTCATAACTAATCCGGGGAAGGTCGGTGAGAAAGTTATGACTATTCCGGAACGCCATTGAGTAAGACCTACATCGTGATTCCATTCACGTGGTGAATGGAAGCGAGGAGTAGGCACCCTCCATCTTCGGGATGGAAGGGGGGAGAGGGTGCACACCGACGAGTGTGTACTCAACCATACCGGTATGAGTTTCCATGGAGATATGAGCATAGCATTGTATTGCATTGCATTACAATACATATTAAATGATGAGGATGTTGTTATGTGTTCAAGTTTGAGATGTTATATGTGACGTGAGGTATTATTGTCTTGTAAATGATCTTGTTGTCCATTACAATATGCTTACTGAGTTTTCAAACTCACGCTTGTGTTTTATGTTGTTTTTAGGTACTTTGAGATCGGCATGCGGGAAAAAGGGGTTTAGCTACACTTCTACACGTAGCTCCACCATCATAGTCCATAATTAATCACTTGGAGACATGATATTAAGAGTTGTGCCTTAAACTTAATGTATGGTTTAATTTATCATGCTTGCAATTCCTTATTTGCTTCGTTATAGATTATGAAGTGGTTGAGCGTGGTATTAATGGCGTAATTCGATGATATGTCCATTTATGTTGATGTTCTAGATGTCGTGTGCTATGATATATCTTGCCATGATATTGATATTGTGTTAATTCATGGAAAAACAAAGGAGATGCTGCCGAAATATCGTTTTTTTAGCATATGTACCCTTGCTGGAATTTATGTTTAAATGTGGTATTTAGTTGTTGTTTAGCTTATGTTTGGTAGCATTCAGGCATATTAAATGCCGGGGTGTTACATTCTTGTCCTACTGCGACCCGTCCGACTGCTAGCCATGTGAGTTTCTTCTTCTGTATGCGGAGGCTTCATCGTCTTGCTCCGCTGGTTGTGCTAGATCGCCGCGGCCGTCACCATGGCTTTGACCTGTGCCATGATCGACACGACTGGGCTGTCGGATTCGATCATGGGTTCCAAGGTATCAAGGAGTGACTTGGTAGCTGTCACGCCCGGAATTGGAATTCCAAACACTCTGTGTGACAGACCAGTCCAGGATCACGCGGGTGTTCACAGATACAACAGAGATGAATACCATTACACATACATAGCGGAAATAATAATAATAAAGTATTTAACTCATATAATAATTGTTAAGACCTTATGTTCAGCCTTACAATTATAAGCCACGCAGGGCTAACTTCAGAGTAACATTAGAATAGCAGCAGAATGAAAATTATTCATGGCGCCTCAGTTTGCCACAGGCAACTGACTTGGCTTGCCCCTAGTTGTTCGCCTCTCCATTCTGCTCCTCTTCATTGGCTTGCAAATCCTCTTCTTCTGGTGTTGTGATTTTTGGAGGGGTGAGTACATTGGTACTCAACAAGCTATGCACAGAATGCAACCTAATATACTAGATGCCAGGCTTATTCCAATGGAATGGCTTAACAGGTTTATTTTGCAGTGAAGCAGCATTTAACAAGTAACATAAATAGATTCGAAAGCGGTAAAAACAAATAATGTAATAATAACTTTTCCAGTAGTTAAGTAAACACTTATCCTTTCCTAACCCACATTTCCATCAACGCCCGTCATTTAACTCAACCACATTTTAATAAAGTCTAACCCTTGATTGTAATCCCTGAGCAATGTCCAATACCGTGGACTCAGCTATTCGAATAGTTTGTACACTCTACAGAGGTTATACACTTTACCCACACGATATAGTTAAACACCACACAGGCGAGTAATCATAACAAAGTCTTTTCAAAACCTCTATCCTCGCATGCGTACCTCCCGGTATAGTTCCCACTGTCCCTTCCCTTTTGCGGAGCGGAAGTACAGGGCCAACGTATACCGTTGAAGAGATGTAAGACCAATCGGTAAACACTACACCCTTCTTTCCACATTTATAGTTACAAAAACCACCTGAGGTCTCACATGCTAAGACTTCGGAATCATACTCAACTAGGTCTGTCCCACTCCAGACATGTGGTTGTATGTTAGGCTCAGTTCAAAGTCTTGCAAGGTTAACTCCTTAGGTTGACCATGGCGAGACTACCGAAAGTTCACAAAACCAAATTCAACAACATCTCTCCCATGTGCCACATCGCCCCCCCCATTAACCACTTGCCACTTGCCACAGTCTAAACCATTTTCCCACCCATTTGGTTACCATGCACCATGTGCCAACAACTTATCAACAACATATGTCACATTCTTTCAAAACAGGTTCCATAGTTCAATAGTCAGTATTCAGCTTACTTCTAAATTTGTGTCATTAGCTTGAACGGCCTGGCTAAGCAGAACTACCACGTTCTAACTACCCCATTCTGGTGATTAGTATTAACCAGTATATATAATCCAACCTAGGGTGACAAAGGGTTTATTGGCATACAAGTATTATGGACAAGGTGACAATATCAAGTGGTATTTGTCTAATCCCAAATTTACTCGAAAGCATCGTAATTAAACTAGCATGCATAATTTAAAACAAACTAATATTTTAAAACATGGGAACAAAATGGTCAAAGCATAACTTGCCTTCAAATATCAGCTGGTTTTGGTCTAGATCTTGATCTTGAGCTTGTTTCTCGAAATCGACACCCTCACACAGTTCGACGTCTACGCGCAACAGTTAAAGAACCAAATATACACGCAAATCAACATACAACACACATTTAGAAAATGCTACAAATCTGTCGGGACCCCGAATTTGCAAATCCGGACCCTCTGTGTATTCAGCACTAGTCCAGGAACGCGCTAGTGCACACAGTCTTAACATCGGTATATATCACAATCATACCAAACGATACTATCAAAGTACTTTATTTAAATAATCAAAGGGTTACTCGACCTTATGGCCAAGTTACAAATATATGCCTTGCAAGGCAAAACTTATTGAAAGAGAAATAACAAAGAATGAAAATCAAATAAACTTCGTGGCGCCATCCAAGATACCACAAATGACCAGTACCGGGCTCGCATCCCTAAGTAGACGGGTCCTCTTGGAACTCCTCTTCCGAAGCAAGCGTAGTCTCCTCTTCAACTGGTATTGTGTTGAGGCAAGGGTGAGTACTTGGTACTCGACAAGTCATGCCTGTAATGCAAGCTAATATACTATATGCATGGCTTAGTACAAAGGAATAGCTCAGGGTATATTTGCAAGAAATGACTTTTGACAAGTAATATAAGTAGATTCGAAAGCAGTAGAAATAAGTAAAGCATAAATAACTTTTCAAGAAGTTTAATAAACATTTTTCCCATCCTAAACCATATTTCCATCATCTTCCTTGTTAAACCAACCCATCTTTTCAAAACCAAGTTATTTTCGTAAAATCTAACCCTTGACTGTAATTCCCGAGCATTGTCCAAGATCACAGTGGACTCGGCTATTCAAATAGATTCTACACTCTGCAGAGGTTATGCACTTTACCCACAAGATACAGTCAAACACCACAAAGGCGAGTTCCCAGTAACAAAGCCTTTGGAAGCCTCAAACAACACAGGTGGTCCTCTCCTAAGACGTGCTCTACACCATCCCTTCCCTTAGCCAAGGCGAAGTATGGGACCAACACACCGTTAGATGGGTACCTGGCCACGCCCACGATACGCTCCCCGCATAATCACACAAGCGGTGTAATCGACACCCTGAGGCTCCACAAGTGAGTCCTTAGCGACTTAGTCAACTAGGGCCGTCCCATTCCAGCCATGTGGTTGCAAGTATGACCCAGTTCAAAGGCTTGCAAGGTTAAGTCCTTAGAGTGACCAGGGCAAGACTACCCAAAACCAAATCAACACTCCCAATGCCACAATCGCCCACCTGATTACTCTTGCCACATGCCCTAATAAATCAAGGATCAAACCCCGCTTGATTACCATGCACCACGTGCCATCAACATCACATGATACTTTTCCAAAACAGGTTCAATATATCATTAAGTCAATATTAACATTTGATTGTCCAAAACCATGTCATGAGCACGAGGTGTCTAAGCGATACTACAACGGTCTAAACCCATGTTGGCAATTTAATAATGTCCAACTAGTAATCCACAACTAGGGTGACAAAGGGTCATGGCACATACTTAAGTAATCAAGGTGTCATACAAAGAAATTGGTATTTATCTAACCCCATGTTTAAACCAAGTATTTTTCTAATTGAACTAGCATGCAATAGTTTAAATCAAAATAGGTTTCAAAATGGGATCAATATGGTCAAAAGCACAACTTGCCTTCAAAAAGCACTTGCTCTTGGTCTTGAGTTGGATCCTGAGTCAATACTTCTCCTTCGAATCCCTCCCAAGACTTCAACGTCTACTCAGTAAAAGCGTGCAAATAGCAAATACACAAATAAACACTATGCAAAAGATCCCAAAACTCCAAATAAAATCCATAAACAGAGAGAACATAATTTTCTGGATTTTTAGAAACTGGAATCGTCAAATTTGGAGTTAAAACGCAAAAGTTATGATTATTTAAAGTTTAAATAATCAATTAAATAATATTACAGAGAAAAACTTTAGTCCAAAAATTAAATAAAATTTATATTTAGGTAGATCTTAATTTTATACAAATTTAGAAATTTGAATCACTCAAATCGGAGTTGAAACGCAAAAGTTATAAGCGTTTGAAGTTTGAATCTAAATTTGAAATCATTATTCGAATTAATAAATCATTTTCTTTTTCGGAAATTAATTATTGCGTCAGCATGGACACGTGGCAGCTCTGATTGGCTTGCCGACGCCACCGGTCCATGGGCTCGGTCCACGCTTCGGCTTTCGGGTCCGCGGTGGACTCGGCCCACTCGGCTTCCACGCGTGAGATCGACATGTGGGCCCACTCGGGTGACGTCATCGGCCCGACGTCGGCGGGCTCACCATGGTGCCGGCTGTGGGGTCCACCGTGACGTCATGGGTGACGTCGGCGCTTGGTCGTTAGCCACTGACATGCGGGCCCTCTGACACGCGGGCCCCGCGTGTCAGCGTCACACGCACGCGCGCGTGGACGGCGCTGACCGCGTCGGTCCAACTTCCCGACACGTGGCGCAATCTCGTCCGTTGGTTTGAAAATCAACGGCGCGGATTAGATCCAGGGTTAACACGTTGAAACTACTCGATGCTCGTGGGCCGTTCGATCTAGATCGGACGGTCCAGATCTAATCCTATAATCGCACTGCTACGGCACGTGGCGATTGTGAACCGTTGGATCTTGATCCAACGGTCCAGATCTAATCGGGTTTGGAACACGTGATCTCACCTCAACCGCTCGACCGATCTGACGGTCCTCCGAGCTCGCGACGGCGCGATGGTTTCACGGCGGCGCCGCTTGACTCGGAGCTGGAGACGATGACCACAGCTACGGCGCCACGGGCTTCTCCGGCGAGATGAAACCTCCTTCGTGCGCCTCGTCGCGGGGACTCGGATCTGGGCTCCTTCTCGGCGAAGACGACGGACGACGGCGGAAAACTACGCAAACCGCGGCGGAGGGAAGAGACAACTCCGGCGAGCGATTGCGGCTCAACGGCGCGGCTCAAAGTAGATGGCTCGGGAAACGGGTGCGCAAGGATGAGGGCAACCTCGGGACGTCTCATGCTTTAAATAGCCTCGGCGTTCGTGCCCTAGACGAAACCTAGTTCGTTACGGCCAGGCGCGGCGGCGGAGTCCGGCTCGGACTCGGCGAAGACGACGAATCGTGGCCGCCCACGTGGCACGATCGACGGCCACGATCGCGACGCGGGCGCGATCGGATCCGGGCCGGATACGGCTCGAATCGCAGACGGCCGATCTCGGTAGTTGGATCTTGATCCAACGGTTGGGATTGATTAGGGTTAGGAGTGGGTTTGGTCGAGTCACGTGGCTCGGTCGGACTCGAACTCGAGTCCGACTCGGGCTCGGTCGGATGAACAAGAATCGATGTCGGTCCTTTTCCAATAATTAATATTTAAAATAATTCCCGTGAATTCATTTAATTCATTAAAAATAGCAAAAGACTCGAGAAAAATTCCAAAAATTCGAAAATATTTTGGATCATTTTGGACTCAAATAAAATATTTCCAATAAAATTTTATTTGCAAAATTAAATTCTTTAGTTATTTCAAAATGGAATAAATTCAAATAAATTCCAAATAAATCCAAATAAATTCCAGAAAATTCCAAAATTCACCAAAGTGCCAAATCACACATGAATTTAAGAAAAGCAAAATTTTGGGATGTTACAAACCTCCCCCTTAATAGAATCTCGTCCCTAGATTCGTGGCTTACTAAAGGAATAGGTTTGGAAATTCTTTCTTCAAATCCTCTTCGCAGCTCCCAAGTCGCTTCACTTTCTTCATGGTTGCTCCAATCGAACTCTCTGAGAATCGGGTTGACTTGTTTCTAGTTTCTCGATCCATTGTGTCTAGAATCCCCACTGATACTCCTTATAAGTCAAATCCTCTTGCAACTCAATTGACTCAATGTGTCTGCTCTCAGAACTCTGAGACACTTCTTCAACTGGGACACATGGAATACATCATGTACTCCTCGCTAACGATTGTGGCAACTCTAGCCGATAAGCAACTTCGCCTCTGGCTCAAAATCTTAAATGGTCCAACATAACGGGTGCAAGTTTCCCTTTGGCATGGAACCTCTTAACTCCCCGAGAGGCGTAACTCGAGGTATACAAAGTCTTCTCGTTCAAAACTCAAATCTCGCGACGATTGTCAAGATAACTCTTTTGTCGTGATTGGGCTATCTTCAACCTTTCCCTAATTATGGCGATCTGCTCTTCACCTCTTGAAGAATATCAGGCCCAAAGACACGGCGCCGCCGGCCTCATTCCAATTCAATGGTGTCCGATGGTCGACCATACAAAGGCCTCAAAAGGTGACATCTCAGAACTAGCCTCGATAACTATTGTTGTAACTAAACTCGGCATACGGCAAACTTTTATCCCAAGAGGTAGCATAAGCCAATGCACAAGCTCTTAACATATCTTCCGTAATCTGGTTGACTCTTTCGGCCTGTCCATCCGTCTGTGGATGATAAGTCAGATCTTGAAGTTCAAACGGGTCCCAGAGCTTCATGCAACTTATTCCGTAATCTTGAGGTAAATTGGGTACCTCGTCCGATACAATCCTCTTTGGCACTCCGTGCAAACAAACAATCCTCGATCATGTATAACTCGCTAATTTATCTCCCGAATAAGTGGTCTTCACGGATAAAATGGGCTACTTTAGTCAAGCGATCCACTACAACCCATATGGAGTCATAACCCTTGAGTCTTCGGCAAACCGGTAATGAAGTCCATTCCGATTTCCTCCCACTTCCACTCGGGTATTTTAGCGGCCAGAGCAATCCTCGCTGGTTTCGATGCATTGCCTTGACTCTCTGGCATACGCCGCACAATGCAACATGCTCGGCAACTTCACGCTTCATACTCGCCACCGTAATCTCTCCTTCATCCTGATACATCTTGGCGCCTCGTGATGAATCGAGTACTTGGAGTCATGGGCTTCTTCCAAAATCACCGCTTTAACTCCTTTTGTTAGGCACACAAATGCGATCCTTCATCCATAACGTGCCTGCTTCATCCAACTCGAAATCCTTTGCCTTGCCTTCCTCCTTGATGGACTTAATCCCGCGGATCTTGTCATCATCCTTCCGCCCTTCTCGGATCCGATCCTCTAAGGTAGGCTTTACTTCTAATGCGCCAAGAATCCGCTTAGGTACAACCTCAATCTTCATCTTCTCAAAATCCTTACATAACTCATCCCGACTTGTGGCTAGCAACGCACTCACGGTGATAGCTTTTCCGACTCAAGGCATCGGCTACTACGCTGGCCTTCCCGGATGGTAATGAATTCCAACATTATAGTCCTTGATCAATTCTAGCCATCTCCTTTGCCTCATATTCAGATCCGATTGGGTGAATATGTACTTAAGGCTCTTATGATCCGTGATATACTTCACATCTGCTTTCCAATCGATAGTGACGCCATATCTTCAAGGCATGCACTACGGCCTAACTCTAGGTCATGTGTCGGATAATTTTCCTCATGCGGCCTCAATCGCCTTGATGCATAAGCGACAACCTTTCCATTCTCAGATCAAGACACATCCAAGTCCTTGGCGCGATGCGTCACAATAAATATCGAAGCTTTGAGCAACATCCTGTAGAACTAACACCGGCCGATGTCAATCGCTTCTTCACTCCTGAAATCCTTTCTCACATTCTCAAGGCCCATGCAAACTTCTTTTCCTTCTTCAAGCAATTGGCGTAAGAGGTTTCGCAATTGTCGAGAAGCCTTCAATGAAACGGCGGTAGTATCCTCGCCATTCCAAGGAAACTCCGAATGCTGGTCACGGTCTTCTACGCCTCCCAATGTAACACGCCTTCTACTTTGCTTGGATCCACAAATGACTCCCTCTGCGGTCATTACATGTCCAAGAAACTCCACCTTGTCCTTCCAAAAATCACACTTGCTGAACTTGGCGAAAAAGTTGCTGTTCCTCGCCTTTTCCAAAACTCGCCTTAAGTGTTCTAAGCATGTTCATCCTCTGTCTTGGAGTAGATTAGGATATCGTCTATGAACACGACGACAAACTTGTCCAAATATTCCATGAACACCTTATTCATCATATTCATGAAATAAGTCGCGATTCGTCGATCCAAAGGACATAATCAGAAACTCGTAATGTCCATATCTTGACGAGAATGCGCTTTCTAATATCTTCTGATCGGATCTTCAATCGATGGTATCCCGATCTCGTATCAATCTTGGAGAAAACTCCGCCTCTTAACTGATCAAACAAATCATCAATCCTGGGTAGCGGATACTTATTCTTCACGGTGACTTCATTGAGTGCACGGTAGTCAATGCACATCCTGAAACTCCCGTCCTTCTTCTTGACAAACAAAACCGGTGCTCCCCACGGCGACGAACTTGGTCTGATAAATCCTTTATCCATTAGCTCTTCCAGCTGTTTCTTCATCTCTACCAACTCCTCGGTAGACATCCGATAGGGTCTCTTTGCTATCGGTGCTGTACCCGGTACAAGCTCTATCACAAACTCTATGTCCCTGTCTCAAGGCATACTGTAGATCCTCGGGAAAACTTCGGGTACTCATTCACTCATCGGGACATCCTCTATGCTGATTGCCTTGGTACTCGTTAACCATCAATCGCCCATCTCTAATCAAGTAAAGTGGGCTTGAAATTCCACTTTCTTCCCACACTGCTCTCGATCGAGATAGTCCTTCGTCCACAATCCAATACAGCCTTGTGCTTGGATAACCAATCCATTCCCAATATAACATCTAAGGTCTGGGTCTCCAAAATTATAAGGTTTGCTAGGAACTCTATTCCATCTATTAGTATTCTCACCTCGAACATCCTACTTCCGCTCGAGTTCTAACTGTGGGTTTGAACTAAAAGCATTCACTTAAGTTTGTCAATACTTAATTCATTTCTAGTAGCAAATGCTTGATAAACAAACTAATGCGAATCTCCAGAGTCTAACATAACTGCATGTGTATCGAGTTAACAAGTAACTTACCCAAGATTTACGCCTCAGAGCATTTTGCAAAGGTATCTCGCGGTGACATGGTTGACTCGGCCTCTCACCACGGTCTGGGGTGTGGCCTCTGTCTTGGCGCCCTAGCTGGGTGGTTCCTAGATTGAAGCGAATCAGTCGCTCTCGCTGTCTTCTTCGACAATCATTGGCAAAGTGTCCTCGCTCAAGGTGCGCTTGTAAATGGCCTCACTGCTCTCTTGCCGATCGCTGGAGTAGTGTTTCTAGCGGGGCTGGGGTTTGGTAGTTCTGATTGGCAGGTCTTGGTGCCGGGATGGTGTCCTTGTTGCATTCTCGTGGTTGGAATCAAGAATTGATTTGGTGCAACTCTCAAGCGCTGCTATGCTCCTCGACGTGATCCTTGCCGTTGCATCCTCGCGCTCCTGTTCTCATCCGGGCCTTTGCGCTTGTCCTCAAGAATAAGCGCCTTATTCACCAACTCTTGGAAATCCGAAAGGTGTGGGTGATCAATCCTACTTGCAATCCTGAGTTAAGTCCCTTCATAAAACGAGACTGCCTAGATTTATCCGTCGCTACATCCTCAAAAAGGTGCGTAGCGTGCTAGCCGTTGTGTGAACTTGTTCAGTAGTCGCCACCGGCCGATTACCTTGCTTCAGTCTCGAACTCCTCCTTCTTAAGGTCCATAATTCCTTCAGCACGTGATATCGTCGGAATGCAAATTGTGAACTCCTCCCAAGTGATATCTTGAGGGTTCTCTGCGTGGCACAGAAGTTCTCCCACCATTCGGCAATGTTCCTTCCAACCGATGAGAAGCGTAGAGTACCTTCTCATTCCCTATGCATTGAGCTATGTGTAGCTTCCTCTCAATTGATCTTAACCAATCGTCGGCCTCCAATGGATTGGCATTCCCGTGAGAAAGTGGGTGGGTGAGTCCTCATGAACTCGACACCTTGTATTCAAGCGTGGTCCCCGATTAACTTGATTAGCGGTGGCCTGAGCAAAGGACGCGCTGCATTTGTTGCATCATAGCATGCATCAACTGGTCTGAGCAGCAAGAAATGCTCCAAAATTCTGCATATCATCCTGTGGTGCCGGTGCTCTATCATTGGGGTTTTTCTGGGCGAGATCCACTCCCATTGCTTCCAAAGTTTCCACGGGTGTTCACCATCCATCGATTTGCTCTAGGTTTAGAGATGAGAGGGAAACAAGAATAGACAAGTAATATGGAACTTATGCGGCGAAAAGGGGTAACTTTTAAGGTCCATCTTTATTATTAATAACTTGGTATGGCTGCCACAATGCCTAAGGGCCTTGCAACACATAACGCACACTCAAGAAACAAAGCAAATCCAAATCGAACTAACTCTCGGAGTCTAACGTCTAAAGGGTGACTCTTTATTCTATGACGCGACTCGGCGAAGGAGTCTCGCTATAGAACCTATGCTCACTCATCGAGAAAACCTCCATGGCCTGGTGCGGTGCCGTGGCATAGGCGCCGAAACGATTGCCATGTCCAGCAACTATGTCCTCTCGTGGTAGTCGAAGAAGCTTTGTCCTCATCGAGATCTCGACTCCTCCGATCCGGCTCAGGTAGCTCGAGTACGCTCTGGGTCCGTCCGCATAAAGTCATCTCCAACTCGCCAATCCTTCGTGAGAAGATGTGCCACATACTCTTGAGCTTCTCGCCCTCTGCTCTTCTCTGTCGTGATCTCCTTGCGGGCCTTCTGTAGCTCCTTGCTTGTATTATCTAGTACATCCTCCTGGCGACGACAAATCGTGCTAATCAGGTAACCGTGGCATCCTCATCCTGAATCGCCTTCGGTCGAAGGTTATCGCGCCGGATGGTAACGGAACACCGCATTTCCAACTCTCGCGTAGATACGGGTAATGTGCCGCATTGGCGCGTCGTGATACTTCTTGGATACCCATCTGCATTGTAGATCTCCGGCAAAGGCAAAGGTATCGAGCGATTGCCTGGGCCCTTTTCCTAGCGGTACCTCAATCCTCACATCACAAGCCTTGATCAATCCCGCTTGTCCGATCACTTCCACTTGGTATTGGGGCTTCTCAAAATCTCCGAGAGTCTCAGAGCATATGCCAAAGTTCCGCGCGTGACTAACTCCTAGATCAACGTAGTTGAACTCTTCCTCCATCTCGTCACAAGAGTGCTTTACGTAAGAACTCGGAATTTTTGAATTGTGACAAGGTAAGGAAAAATTTTAGCAAGAGACAAGAAAAGAGAGAAGGGGATAAGTCTAGATGTCCTTTCTTATCTTTACAAACTTTTAGCTTTAGAAAATAGGTTTTATCCTCACTACGACCATTCTAGCTTAGGGTTGAGCTTTACAAATAAGTATGGCTCGATACCACCTCTCGCTGACCCCGAATTTGCAAATCCGACCCTCTGTGTATTCAAAGCACTAGTCCAGAACGCCGCTTAGTGCACACATAGTCTTAACATCGGTATATATCACAATCATACCAAACGATACTATCAAAGTACTTTATTTAAATAATCAAAGGGTTACTCACCTTATGGCCAAGTTACAAATATATGCCTTGCAAGGCAAAACTTATTGAAAGAGAAATAACAAAGAATGAAAATCAAATAAACTTCGTGGCGCCATCCAAGATACCACAGTGCAACCGATCGGGCTCGCATCCCTAAGTAGACGGGTCCTCTTGGAACTCCTCTTCCGAAATCGCGTAGTCTCCTCTTCAACCTGTATTGTGTTGAGGCAAGGGTGAGTACTTGGTACTCAAAGAAGTCATGCATGTAATGCAAGCTAATATACTATATGCATGGCTTAGTACAAAGGAATAGCTCAGGTATATTTGCAAAGAAATGCTTTTGACAAGTAATATAAGTAGATTCGGAAGCAAAGAGAAATAAGTAAAGCATAAATAACTTTTCAAGAAGTTTAATAAACATTTTTCCCATCCTAAACCATATTTCCATCATCTTCCTTGTTAAACCAACCCATCTTTTTCAAAACCAAGTTATTTTCGTAAAATCTAACCCTTGATCAGTAATTCCCGAGCATTGTCCAAGACCGTGGACTCGGCTATTCAAATAGATTCTACACTCTGCAGAGGTTATGCACTTTACCCACAAGATACAAATAAACACCACAAAGGCGAAGTTCCTCAGAATAAAGCCTTTCTAAGCCTCAAACAACACAGTGGTCCTCTCCTAAGACGTGCTCTACACCATCCCTTCCCTTAGCCAAGGCGAAGTATGGGACCAACACACCGTTAGATGGGTACTGCCACAGCCACGATACGCCCCCCGCATAATCACACAAACGGTGTAATCGACACCCGAGGCTCCACAAGTGAGTCCTTAGCGACTTAGTCAACTAGGGGCCGCCCCATTCCAGCCATGTGGTTGCAAGTATGACCCAGTTCAAAGGCTTGCAAGGTTAAGTCCTTAGAGTGACCAGGCAAGACTACCCAAAACCAAATCAACACTCCCAATGCCACAATCGCCCACCTGATTACTCTTGCCACATGCCCCTGGCCGAAATCGCTTATCAAACCCCGCTTGATTACCATGCACCACGTGCCATCAACATCACATGATACTTTTCCAAAACAGGTTCAATATATCATTAAGTCAATATTAACATTTGATTGTCCAAAACCATGTCATGAGCACGAAAGTGTGCTCTAAGCAGTATACTACAACGGTCTAAACCCATGTTGGCAATTTAATAATGTCCAACTAGTAATCCACAACTAGGGTGACAAAGGGTCATGGCACATACTTAAGTAATCAAGGTGTCATACAGCAAATTGGTATTTATCTAACCCCCATGTTTAAACCAAGTATTTTTCTAATTGAACTAGCATGCAATAGTTTAAATCAAAATAGGTTTCAAAAATGGGATCAATATGGTCAAAGCACAACTTGCCTTCAAAAAGCACTTGCTCTTGGTCTTGAGTTGGATCCTGAGTCAATACTTCTCCTTCGAATCCCTCCGGCACTTCAACGTCTACTCGTAAAGCGTGCAAATAGCAAATACACAAATAAACACTATGCAAAAAGATCCCAAAACTCCAAATAAAATCCATAAACAGAGAGAACATAATTTTCTGGATTTTTAGAAACTGGAATCGTCAAATTTGGAGTTAAAACGCAAAAGTTATGATTATTTAAAGTTTAAATAATCAATTAAATAATATTACAGAGAAAAACTTTAGTCCAAAAATTAAATAAAATTTATATTTAGGTAGATCTTAATTTTATACAAATTTAGAAATTTGAATCACTCAAATCGGAGTTGAAACGCAAAAGTTATAAGCGTTTGAAGTTTGAATCTAAATTTGAAATCATTATTTCGAATTAATAAATCATTTTCTTTTTCGAAATTAATTATTGCGCCAAAGATGGACACGTGGCAGCTCTCGATTGGCTTGCTGACGCCACCGGTCCATGGGCTCGGCCCACGCCGGCCGTCCACGGTGGACTCGGCCCACGGCTTCCACGTGAGATCGACATGTGGGCTCACTCGTGACGCCATCGCCGACGTCGGGGCTCACCATGGTGCCGACAGTGGGGTCCACCGTGACGCCATGGGTGACGCCCGCTTGGTCAAGTTAGCCATCGACATGCGGGCCTCTCGACACGCGCCTCAAGCTGTCGGCGTCATGGCCACACGCGACGCTGCGCGGATTGCGCGCCGATCGCCGCTTGGCCCAACTTCCCGACACGTGGCGCAATCTCGCCGCTGGTTTGAAAATCAACGGCGCGGATTAGATCCAGGGTTAACACGCTGAAACTACTGATGCTCGTGGGCCGCTCGATCTAGATCGGACGGTCCAGATCTAATCCTATAATCGCACCGCTACGAGACGTGGCGATTGTGAACTGCTGATCTTGATCCAACGGCCCGTATCTAATCGGGTTTGGAACACGTGATCTCACCTCAACCGCTCGATTCGATCTCGACGGTCCTCCGAGCTCGCGGACGGCGATGGTTTCACTGGCGGCGCTGGCTTGACGGAGCCGAGACGATGACTACAGCCTACGGCGCCACGGGGCTTCTCGGCGAGATGAAACCTCCTTCGCGCGCCTCGTCGCGGGGACTCGGATCTGGGCTCCTTCTCGGCGGAAGACGACGGACGACGGCGGAAAACGGCGCAAAACGCGGCGGAGGGAAGAGACAACTCCGGCGAGCGACGCTCAACGGGCGCGGCTCAAAGTAGATGGCTCGGGAAACGGGTGCGCAAGGATGAGGGCAACCTCGGGACGCCTCATGCTTTAAATAGCCTCGTGCTCGTGCTCTAGACGGAAACCTAGTTCGTTACGGCCATGGCGCGCGGCGAGTCCGCTCGGACTCGCGAAGACGACGAAATCGTGGCCGGCCCACGTGGCACGATCGACGCCACGATCGCGACGGGCGCGATCGATCCGCCGGATACGCTCGAACCAGACGGGTCGATCTCACCGCTGGATCTTGATCCAACGGTTGGGATTGATTAGGTTAGGAGTGGGTTTGGTCGAGTCACGTGGCTCGGTCGGACTCGAACTCGAGTCCGACTGGCTCGGTCGGATGAACAAGAATCACCTTGGCCGGTCCTTTCCAAATGAATTAATATTTAAAATAATTCCCAAGAATTCATTTAATTCATTAAAAATAGCAAAAGACTCGTAAAATTCCAGAAAAATTCGAAAATATTTTGGATCATTTTGGACTCAAATAAAATATTTCCAATAAAATTTTATTTGCAAAATTAAATTCTTTAATTATTTCAAAATGGAATAAATTCAAATAAATTCCAAATAAATCCAAATAAATTCCGAAAATTCCAAAATTCACCAAAGTGCCAAATCACACATGAATTTAAGAAAAGCAAAATTTTGGGATGTTACAAACCTCCCCCTTAATAGAATCTCGCCCCGAGATTCAGGCTTACTAAAGGAATAGGTTTGGAAATTCTTTCTTCAAATCCTCTTCGCTCCCAAGTCGCTTCACTTTCTTCATGGTTGCTCCACCGAACTCTACAGAATCAGTTGACTTGTTTCTAGTTTCTCGATCCATTGTGTCTAGAATCCCCACGGGATACTCCTTATAAGTCAAATCCTCTTGCAACTCAATTGACTCAATGTGTCTGCTCCTCAGAACTCGGAGACACTTCTTCAACTGGGACACATGGAATACATCATGTACTCCTCGCTAACGATTGTGGCAACTCTAGTCGATAAGCAACTTCGCCTCGCGCTCAAAATCTTAAATGGTCCAACATAACGGGTGCAAGTTTCCCTTTGGCATGGAACCTCTTAACTCCCCTGAGGCGAACTCCGAGGTATACAAAGTCTTCTCGTTCAAAACTCAAATCTCGGCGACGATTGTCAAGATAACTCTTTGTCGTGATTGGGCTATCTTCAACCTTTCCCTAATTATGGCGATCCGCTCTTCAGCCTCTTGAAGAATATCGTGCCCAAAGACACGGCGCCGCCGGTCTCATTCCAATTCAATGGTGTCCGATGTGGTCGACCATACAAAGGCCTCAAAAGGTGACATCTCAGAACTAGCCTCGATAACTATTGTTGTAACTAAACTCAGATACGGCAAACTTTTATCCCAAGAGGTAGCATAAGCCAATGCACAAGCTCTTAACATATCTTCCGTAATCTGCTGACTCTTTTCTGGCCTCATCCATCCGTCTGTGGATGATAAGTCAGATCAAGTTCAAACGGGTCCCCGTGAGCTTCATGCAACTTATTCCGTAATCTTGAGGTAAATTGGGTACCTCGGTCCGATACAATCCTCTTTGGCACTCCGTGCAAACAAACAATCCTGATCATGTATAACTCGCTAATTTATCTCCGAATAAGTGGTCTTCACGGGATAAAATGGGCTACTTTAGTCAAGCGATCCACTACAACCCATATGGAGTCATAACCCCTTGAGTCTTCGGCAAACCGGTAATGAAGTCCATTCCGATTTCCTCCCACTTCCACTCGTATTTTCAGCTGTCAGAAAGTAATCCCGCTGGTTTCGATGCATTGCCTTGACTCTCCTGGCATACGCCGCACAATGCAACATGCTCGGCAACTTCACGCTTCATACTCGCCACCGTAATCTCTCCTTCAGATCCTCGATACATCTTGGCGCCTGTGATGAATCGAGTACTTGAGTCATGGGCTTCTTCCAAAATCACCGCTTTAACTCCTTTTGTTAGGCACACAAATGCGATCCTTCATCCATAACGTGCCTCGCTTCATCCAACTTGAAATCCTTTGCCTTGCCTTCCTCCTTGATGGACTTAATCTCGCTGGATCTTGTCATCATCCTTCTGCCCTTCTCGATCCGATCCTCTAAGGTAGGCTTTACTTCTAATGCGCCAAGAATCCGCTAGGTACAACCTCAATCTTCATCTTCCGAAAATCCTTACATAACTCATCCCGACTTGTGGCTAGCAACGCACTCACGGTATAGCTTTTCCGACTCAAGGCATCGGCTACTACGCTGGCCTTCCCGGATGGTAATGAATTCCAACATTATAGTCCTTGATCAATTCTAGCCATCTCCTTTGCCTCATATTCAGATCCGATTGGGTGAATATGTACTTAAGGCTCTTATGATCCGTGATATACTTCACATCTGCTTCCAATCGATAGTGACGCCATATCTTCAAGGCATGCACTACGGCAGCCTAACTCTAGGTCATGTGTCGGATAATTTTCCTCATGCGGCCTCAATCGCTTTGATGCATAAGCGACAACCTTTCCATTCTGCAGACAAAGACACATCCAAGTCCTTGGCGCGATGCGTCACAATAAATATCGGCTTTGAGCAACATCCCAGAACTAACACCGGCAGCCGATGTCAATCGCTTCTTCACTCTCAAATCCTTTCTCACATTCTCAAGCGCCCATGCAAACTTCTTTTCCTTCTTCAAGAATTGCGTAAGAGGTTTCGCAATTGTCGAAGCCTTCAATGAAACGGCGGTAGTATCCTCGCCATTCCAAGGAAACTCCGACTGGGTCACGGCCTTCTGCTCCCAATGTAACACAGCTTCTACTTTGCTTGGATCCACAAATGACTCCCTCTGGGTCATTACATGTCCAAGAAACTCCACCTTGTCCTTCCAAAAATCACACTTGCTGAACTTGGCTTAAAAGTTGTCGTTCCTCACTTTTCCAAAACTCGCCTTAAGTGTTCGCATGTTCATCCTCCTGCCTTGGAGTAGATTAGGATATCGTCTATGAACACGACGACAAACTTGTCCAAATATTCCATGAACACCTTATTCATCATATTCATGAAATAAGTCGGGCGATTCGTTACCCAAAGGACATAATCAGAACTCGTAATGTCCATATCTTGACGAGAATGCGCTTTCTGAATATCTTCTCGATCGGATATTCAATCGATGGTATCCCGATCTCAGATCAATCTTGGAGAAAACTCCGGCTCCTCTTAATCGATCAAACAAATCATCAATCCTGGTAGCGGATACTTATTCTTCACGGTGACTTCATTGAGTGCACGGTAGTCAATGCACATCCCGAAACTCCCGCCCTTCTTCTTGACAAACAAAACTCGTGCTCCCCACGGCGATTTAACTTGGTCTCGATAAATCCTTTATCCATTAGCTCTTCCAAATTGTTTCTTCATCTCTACCAACTCCTCAGAGACATCCGATAGGGTCTCTTTGCTATCGGTGCTGCATCTTGCACAAGCTCTATCACAAACTCTATGTCCCCTGTCATGCGGCATACCAGGTAGATCCTCGGGAAAACTTCGGGTACTCATTCACTACTGGGACATCCTCTATGCCGATTGCCTTGGTACTGTTAACCATCAACTCGCCCATCTCTAATCAGCAGTGGGCTTGAAATTCCACTTTCTTCCCACACGGGCTCTCGATCGAGATAGTCCTTCGTCCACAATCCAATACAGCCTTGTGCTTGGATAACCAATCCATTCCCAATATAACATCTAAGGTCCGGTCTCCAAAATTATAAGGTTTGCTAGGAACTCTATTCCATCTATTAGTATTCTCACCTAACATCCTACTTCCGCTCGGAGTTCGGAACTGTGGGTTTGAACTAAAAGCATGCACTTAAGTCTTGCAATCCTTAAGTCATTTCTAGTAGCAAAGCCTTGCGAAACAAACGAATGCGAAGCTCCAGAGTCAAACAAAATCATAAGGTGTATCGAGTTAACAAGTAACTTACCCAAGACGACGCCAGAGCATTTTGCGCAAGGCATCTGCGGTGACATGGTTGACTCGGCCTCTCACCACGGCCTGGGGTGTGGCTCTCGGTGCCGGGCGCCCTAGCTGGGTGGTTCCTAGATTGAAGCGAATCGGGTCGCCTCGCTGTCTTCTTCGGACAATCATGGCAAAGTGTCTCGCTCGTTGCGCTTGTAACAAATGGCCTCACCGCCTTTGCCGATCGCTCGAGTAGTGTTTCTAGCGGGGCTGGGGTTTGGTAGTTCGATTGGCGTGTCTTGGTGCCGGGATGGTGTCCTTGTTGCATTCTCGTGGTTGGAATCAAGAATTGATTTGGTGCAACTCTCAAGCGCTGCTATGCGTTCCTCGACGTGATCCTTGCCGCTGCATCCTGCGCTTCTGTTCTCATCCAGCCTTGCGCTTTGTCCTCAAGAATAAGCGCCTTATTCACCAACTCTTGGAAATCTGGAAAGGTGTGGGTGATCAATCCTACTTGCAATCCCGAGTTAAGTCCCTTCATAAAACGAGACTGCCTAGATTTATCTGTCGCTACATCCTCAAAGCGTAGCGTGCTAGCTGTGTGAACTTGTTCAGTAGTCGGCCACCGGCCGATTACCTTGCTTCAGTTGCTCACGAACTCCTCCTTCTTAAGGTCCATAATTCCTTCAGGCACGTGATACTGCTTAATGCAAATTGAACTCCTCCCAAGTGATATCTTGAGGGTTCTCTCGCGTGGCACGTAAGTTCTCCCACCATTCAAGCAATGTTTCCTTCCAACCGATGAGAAGCGTAGAGTACCTTCTCATTCCCTATGCATTGAGCTATGTGTAGCTTCCTCTCAATTGATCTTAACCAATCGCCGGCCTCCAATGGATTGGCATTCCCGAGAGAAAGTGGGTGGGTGAGTCCTCATGAACTCGACAGCCTTGTATTCGCGTGGTCCCCGATTAACTTGATTAGCAAAGGGCCTGAGCAAAGGACGTGCTGCATTTGTTGCATCATAGCATGCATCAATCGGGTCTGAGCAAAGCAAGAAATGCTCCAAAATTCTGCATATCATCTGGTGGTGCCGGTGCTCTATCATTGGGGTTTTCTGTTGGCGAGATCCACTCCCATTGCTTCCAAAGTTTCCACGGGTGTTCACCATCTGCCGATTTGCTCTAGGTTTAGAGATGAGAGGGAAACAAGAATAGACAAGTAATATGGAACTTATGCGGCGAAAGGGGTAACTTTTAAGGTCCATCTTTATTATTAATAACTTGGTATGGCTGCTTACAATGCCTAAGGGCCTTGCAACACATAACGCACACTCAAGAAACAAAGCAAATCCAAATCGAACTAACTCGAGTCTAACGCCTAAAGGGTGACTCTTTATTCTATGACGCGACTGCCAAGGAGTCTCACTATAGAACCTATGCTCACTCATCGAGAAAACCTCCATGGCCTGGGTGCGGTGCCGTGGCATAGGCGCGAAACGACGCCATGTCCAAAGAACTATGTCCTCTCGTGGTAGTCGAAGAAGCGGTGTCCTCATCGAGATCCGACTCCTCCGATCCGGCTCGTAGCTCGAGTACGGCTCGGTCCGTCCGTCTGCAGTCATCTCCAACTCGCCAATCCTTCGTAGAAGATGTGCCACATACTCTTGAGCTTCCCGCCATCTGTTCTTCTCTCTGCCGTGATCTCCTTGCGGGCCTTCAGAGCTCCTTGCTTGTATTATCTAGTACATCCTCCTGGCGACGACAAATCGTGCTAATCAGGTAACCGCGGGCATCCTCATCTGAATCGCCTTCGGTCGAGAAGGTTATCGCTCTTGCGGATGGTAACGGAACACCGCATTTCCAACTCTCGGCGAGATACTGGTAATGTGCCGCATTGCGCGTCGTGATACTTCTTGGATACCCATCTGCATTGTAGATCTCCTGGCAGTGCAGTGTATCGGGCGATTGCCTGGGTCCTTTTTCCTAGCGGGTACCTCAATCCTCACATCACAAGCCTTGATCAATCCCGCTTGTCTGATCACTTCCACTTGGTATTGGGGCTTCTCAAAATCTCCGAGAGTCTGTAGCATATGCCAAAGTTCCGCGGCGTGACCAACTCCTAGATCAACGTAGTTGAACTCTTCCTCCATCTGTCACAAGAGTGCTTTACGTAAGAACTCGGAATTTTTGAATTGTGACAAGGTAAGGAAAAATTTTAGCAAGAGACAAGAAAAGAGAGAAGGGGATAAGTCGAGATGTCCTTTCTTATCTTGACAAACTTTTAGCTTTAGAAAATAGGTTTTATCCTCACTACGACCATTCTAGCTTAGGGTTGAGCCTACAATAAGTATGGCTCGATACCACCTCTGTCGGGACCCGAATTTGCAAATCCGACCCTCTGTGTATTCAAAGCACTAGTCCAGAACGCGCTTAGTGCACACAGTCTTAACATCGGTATATATCACAATCATACCAAACGATACTATCAAAGTACTTTATTTAAATAATCAAAGGGTTACTCGACCTTATGGCCAAGTTACAAATATATGCCTTGCAAGGCAAAACTTATTGAAAGAGAAATAACGGCAATGAAAATCAAATAAACTTGTGGCGCCATCCAAGATACCACAGTGCAACCGATCGGGCTCGCATCCCTAAGTAGACGGGTCCTCTTGGAACTCCTCTTCCGAAATCAAGCGTAGTCTCCTCTTCAACTGTATTGTGTTGAGGCAAGGGTGAGTACTTGGTACTCAAAGAAGTCATGCAATGTAATGCAAGCTAATATACTATATGCATGGCTTAGTACAAAGGAATAGCTCAGGGTATATTTGGCAAGAAATGCTTTTGACAAGTAATATAAGTAGATTCGGAAGCAAAGAGAAATAAGTAAAGCATAAATAACTTTTCAAGAAGTTTAATAAACATTTTTCCCATCCTAAACCATATTTCCATCATCTTCCTTGTTAAACCAACCCATATTTTCAAAACCAAGTTATTTTCCGAAAATCTAACCCTTGACTGTAATTCCCGAGCATTGTCCAGTACCGTGGACTCGGCTATTCAAATAGATTCTACACTCTGCAGAGGTTATGCACTTTACCCACAAGATACAAATAAACACCACAAAGGCGAGTTCTCGTAACAAAGCCTTTCTAAGCCTCAAACAACACAGTGGTCCTCTCCCAGACGTGCTCTACACCATCCCTTCCTTAGCCAAGGCGAAGTATGGGACCAACACACCGTTAGATGGGTACCTGGCCACAGCCACGATACGCTCCCCGCACAATCACACAAACGGTGTAATCGACACCCGAGGCTCCACAAGTGAGTCCTTAGCGACTTAGTCAACTAGGGCCGCCCCATTCCACCCATGTGGTTGCAAGTATGACCCAGTTCAAAGGCTTGCAAGGTTAAGTCCTTAGAGTGACCAGGGCAAGACTACCCAAAAACCAAATCAACACTCCCAATGCCACAACCGCCCACCTGATTACTCTTGCCACATGCCCTAATAAAACTGCTTATCAAACCCCGCTTGATTACCATGCACCACGTGCCATCAACATCACATGATACTTTTCCAAAACAGGTTCAATATATCATTAAGTCAATATTAACATTTGATTGTCCAAAACCATGTCATGAGCACGTGTGTGTCTAAGCAAAGATACTACAACGGTCTAAACCCATGTTGGCAATTTAATAATGTCCAACTAGTAATCCACAACTAGGGTGACAAAGGGTCATGGCACATACTTAAGTAATCAAGGTGTCATACAAAGAAATTGGTATTTATCTAACCCCATGTTTAAACCAAGTATTTTTCTAATTGAACTCGCATGCAATAGTTTAAATCAAAATAGGTTTCAAAAATGGGATCAATATGGTCAAAGCACAACTTGCCTTCAAAAAGCACTTGCTCTTGGTCTTGAGTTGGATCCTGAGTCAATACTTCTCCTTCGAATCCCTCCAGCACTTCAACGTCTACTCGTAGCGTGCAAATAGCAAATACACAAATAAACACTATGCAAAAGATCCCAAAACTCCAAATAAAATCCATAAACAGAGAGAACATAATTTTCTGGATTTTTAGAAACTGGAATCGTCAAATTTGGAGTTAAAACGCAAAAGTTATGATTATTTAAAGTTTAAATAATCAATTAAATAATATTACAGAGAAAAACTTTAGTCCAAAAATTAAATAAAATTTATATTTAGGTAGATCTTAATTTTATACAAATTTAGAAATTTGAATCACTCAAATCGGAGTTGAAACGCAAAAGTTATAAGCGTTTGAAGTTTGAATCTAAATTTGAAATCATTATTTCGAATTAATAAATCATTTTCTTTTTCGGAAATTAATTATTGCGTCAGCATGGACACGTGGCAGCTCCTGATTGGCTTGCTGACGTCAGCCGGTCCATGGGCTCGGTCCACGCTCGGCTCGGGTCCACGGTGGACTCGGTCCACGGCTCCACGTGAGACTGACATGTGGGCCCACTCGGGTGACGTCATCGGCCCGACGTCGGCGGGCTCAAATTTCATGGTGCCGACAGTGGGGTCCACTGTGACGCCATGGGTGACGCCGCTTAGGCTGGGTTAGCCATCGACATGCGGGCCCTCGACACGCGCCTCAAGGTCGGCCATGCCCACGCACGCTGCGCGTGGATTCGCGCCGACCGCCGGGTCCAACTTCCCGACACGTGGCGCAATCTCGTCCGTTGGTTTGAAAATCAACGGCGCGGATTAGATCCAGGGTTAACACGTTGAAACTACTCGATGCTCGTGGGGCCGCTCGATCTAGATCGGACGGTCCGTATCTAATCCTATAATCGCATCGCTACGAGACGTGGCGATTGTGGAACCGCTGATCTTGATCCAACGGTCCGTGATCTAATCGGGTTTGGAACACGTGATCTCACCTCAACCGCTCGATTCGATCTCGACGGTCCTCCGAGCTCATGGACGGCGATGGTTTCACTACGGCGCTGCTTGACGGAGCTGGAGACGATGACTACGCCTACGGCGCCACTGGCTTCTCCGGCGAGATGAAACCTCCCTTCGGTGCGCCTCGTCGCGAGGACTCCTGGATCTGGGCTCCTTCTACGGAAGACGACTGACGACGGCGAAAACGGCGCAAACCGCAATGAGGGAAGAGACAACTCCGGCGAGCGATTGCGGCTCAACGGGCGGCGCTCAGCGTAGATGGCTCGGGAAACGGGTGCGCAAGGATGAGGGCAACCTCGGGACGCCTCATGCTTTAAATAGCCTCGGCGTTCGTGCCCTAGACGGAAACCTAGTTCGTTATTCTACGGCGAGCGCGGCGGAGTCCGGCTTCGGACTCGGCGAAGACGACGAAATCGTGGGCCGCCCACGTGGCACGATCGACGGCCACGATCGACGGGCGCGATCGGATCCGGCCGGATACGGCTCGAACCGTCTGGTGATCTCGGCCGCTGGATCTTGATCCAACGGTTGGGATTGATTAGGGTTAGGAGTGGGTTTGGTCGAGTCACGTGGCTCGGGTCGGACTCGAACTCGAGTCTGACTCGGGCTCGGTCGGATGAACAGTAACCGACCCGGTCGGTCCTTTTCCAGCGAATTAATATTTAAAATAATTCCCAGTAATTCATTTAATTCATTAAAAATAGCAAAAGACTCTTAAAATTCGGAAAAATTCTGGAAAATATTTTGGATCATTTTGGACTCAAATAAAATATTTCCAATAAAATTTTATTTGCAAAATTAAATTCTTTAGTTATTTCAAAATGGAATAAATTCAAATAAATTCCAAATAAATCCAAATAAATTCCAGAAAATTCCAAAAATTCACCAAAGTGCCAAATCACACATGAATTTAAGAAAAGCAAAATTTTGGGATGTTACAAAATCAAACTAGGTTGTAATTTCATGAAAACTTTCAGATAATTAGTTTGGCATTTTCTAAGATTTATAAAATTTATTTGGACATTTTTGGACGTATAGTTAAAGAGCTACAAAATTCGCTAGTTTGGACTTTTTTGCGAATAATTTAACAGTGTAGATTTGATTATAAAATTCCAGTAAAATTAGCGTAGCTAGGTATTAATATTTACTAATTAATAAAATTGGTCGCACGCAATTTGGACTTATCACGAATTTGTAATGAGAAAGACAAGTTTCATAATTTTCTGAAAATAAATTACGTAGTTTCTCATGCATGGCACTATTCATCATGTATATGGGTATACTTCTGGCGTTTCCTTGTCTTGGTAGTTCGGCTAGGGAGACATGGTTTATTTTCCTAGGTTTTGGCTACCTGACTGAGGCAGAGAGATCGGCTAGGACGACTAGCGCAGGTCGGCGAACGCAGTCGGCTGGACGTGGTTGGTCGGATGCAGCCGGCCGGACGTGGTCGGTCGGACGCAGCTGTAACACCCCGGCATTTAATATGCCCGAATGCTACCAAACATAAGCTAAACAACATCCAAATATCATATTTAACATAAAATTCCAGCAAAGGCGCATAGGCTAAAAACCGAGATTTCGGCATCACCTCCTTTGTTTTATCATGAATTTAAGGAGCAACAACGATATAGCATTATATGGCAATAAGGGAAACATCTAAAACAGCAATAAATAGAGTCTTAACGACAATAAAAGACTAACATTTAGCACTTAAAGTTCCAAGTGTCAAACGAACAATAAAACTCTCATTAACCAAGCTAAGCCTTAATTTAATGACCATCACACGCAATTTATTATCAATCTAAAAGAATTGACTTGGGGAAACATTAAGGTGAAGCAACGTGTGGGCGTGTGTCTATTCCCTTTTCCCGCATGCCGTTCTCATGGTACCTAAAACAATAAGAAAAAACACAAGCGTGAGTTCGAAACTCAGCAAGCATATTGCAATGGACAACAAGAACAACAATATGGTAATAGCATCTCCCTTCATGTAAATCATCTTATTCATAAACACTTAACATTGTCATCATCAATATGTATGAGATGTAATACAATGCTCATGTCTCCTTGGAAACTCATACCGGTATGGTTGAGTACACACCCGTCGGTGTGCACCCTTTTCCCCCCTTCCATCCCGAAGATGGAGGGTGCCTACTCATCGCTTCCATTCACCACGTGGATGGAATCACGATGTAGGTCTTACTCAATGGCGTTCCGGACTAGTCATAACTTTCTCACCGACCTTGCCGGACTAGTTATGACTTTCTCACCGCCCTCGCCCTATCTCATGTCATGCATGCAACTATGCCAATTATCATATTTCACATGTACATAAACATATGGCATCTCATCATGACAAATATTAACACATGGCATCGAATCATGATAATCATACTCAATATATCATTGGAAAACAGCAAGCATGGCAAGTGATCATAGCAAGTATTCAATCTTTCATCTAATCTCCACAAGCAACCTACAATTCTGCTATTCATTACAGCACACTTGCCTCAACCGTGGGTGACGGGATTGTGGGAAGTAGAGGGCACCCCCGGGGTCACACCACCTGCACAATGGCATCACATACTCTCAATAATGCCCACAAAACAGTACACAAATCCCCATCTCACCCGACATTGCCCGCTACTCGCAAAACCTAAAACAGAGGTTCTGTCCCGGCGGGATAGCAGCCTTGCAAAGGCCATAACTTGAGTTCTGGAACTCCAAATCGATTAAAAGAGTACACCATCGCGAAGCTTAGGAAATTTCCTACCTTTTTCTAGTTATACGGAAAGACTGATTCGGACTCTAAAATTGTTTAATCTACAGATTACTACGATCTGTTCTAATTGCGTCACAGATTTTAACACGCTCGGTAAAACGGCCATAACTTTCAAACGGCTGATCAGATTTTAACGTGCTTTATGTCCACGGAAAGATAATTGAATTATCTACAACTTCTTTTAAGTCCGTACGGACAGATTCGGATTCTAAATCGACGAAAACTCGAACCCTAGCCCGACTGCTCAATCTGCCCGAAAACAGAAACGTGGCAACGTCTAGATCTAACCCAAAGAACTCCAACCCAGCACCACCAATTGATCTAAAAACTTCATAAACACCCTAAGAACAGTACCTAGATCAAACCCAAGGATCCCCATGATCATACCTTTGCCCAACGAACGAATCTCCAATAGATCTCCTCGCGGATCGCTCCTCGCTCCTCGCTCCTCGCTCCAACGGATGGATCCACAAGGTGCAGAGGTGTGGAGACCACCCTAGGGCAGCAAGGGGGTGGAGGAGAGGTGGTGGAGAGGTGGGGCAATGGAGGAGAGCAAGGGGGAGGCGCAAGGCTCAAAGGGAAGGGGCGGCTAGGGCTTGGCAAGTGGGGGGAGGTGAGGGGGGCGCACCAAGGCCTCAAGGGGCGCAAAGGCAGCAGGGTGGACGCCCCAAAGGGGCAGGGAAACCCCTTTTACCAGCCCCCACACCCAATTCTAGTCCGTTACGGAGACCTAATCCATCCCACCAAAGCCCACCAAGGCCCAAAACTCCCTCGGGAAGGCCCAAAACCCCGAAAACGGCCCGGAAAAGCTATTAACCTCCATAACCTATAGTTTTAACCTTAATTCCACATCTCATACTGTTTTTAACCATATCAAGCACGTAAAATAAAGTTATGACACTCCGTGGTGTCACAGCAGCCTGTCGGACGCGGGTGGTCGGACGCAATCGGTCGAACGCAGACCTAATACACGTGTGCATACATGCCTAGCATATATACATGCATGCGTTCTAATATAATCGTATACATGTATACAAAAGAAGTTGTATATGCGAATCATCCTAGTATATATTTACGAAAACATGCATGTGTATCTAACATATATATATATAAATACAAACTAACATGTATATACATGCGCAAATACATATGACGAGATCAGCCGATCGACAGATAGAGCGCGCGCGCAAAAGAAAGGCGAGAGAGTACCGATCGACGACGGTAGTAGTGCGGATCATCGACGCGGAAGAAGACGAGGTCGAAAGGTGTGCCAGCGACGACGTTAAGGAAAATGACAGAGAATGGTGGAACGTACAGGAAGTAAAGAAATGAAGAATCGCATAAGAAATGGTGTTGCTAGAAAAAATGGAAGTGACTAGTGGTGTTAGTCATGAGTGAAAGAAGGGAATGGCTAGGAGATGAAGGGCTGCGTGCGTGGGAAAAGGAAACGATAGGACATGCATGGCATTGCTTAGGAATTGAAATGCAGGACGTGCATTGCTTGGGAAAACGGCTGGAATGCAGGGAAAAAGGAAATGGCTGGAGTTAAGGAAAGTAAAACGTCAGGCGTTACAAGGTAATTAAAGCCTCATGCGGGCATGCATGCATGTAAGGAATGAAGAGACTCCAGAAACTCCATGCGTGCATGCACACCCGTATACACGTATACATTCTCAAAAACGTGTTTAGGAAGGAACAAAAATAGCAGAGAGGTTCTAAAAATCTGAAAAATTCCTCTAAAATACTAGGAACTATTTGGAACTTAACAAAGTTGGTTTCGCGATTTTTCGACGTACAGATTTTTCGCAAAAAAATTCTTTTAGTGACTCAGACACCTGTACAGATTTTTATAAAATCAACGACTTAAGCTATAAAACATGTTTTTCAAAAATATTTGAAGAGAACACTCTTGTCTTCCAATTATCTTTATCTTAAACAAAATTTTAGATTGTATGTTTATGCAAAAATGCATGATCTTTATTTAATGTGAATAGCTCAATAGACTGGAATTCAGATTAACCTCGAGGACTCCAAATAAATACTGAAAAATTTCAAATAATCCCAGAAGCACGCTAAATATATTAAAAGCAAATTTTGGGATGTTACAGTGGCCATGATGTTTTGCTGCGGAGTTTGGAAAACTGACTGGTTCCCCACTCTAGCATGTAAGATGCCGTCGTTGACATTGCGTGCTCGATTTTGAATTGACCGGACGCAATCGTCCGGGTTTTCATGCTGAGCAGGCTCCATCTCGGTCTCCCCAGGTCCCCGTTGATTCTGTGATTCAGGAAGACTACTTCCGATCACAAATACCGAACGGAAACTGGAAAAGCTCTCGGATCTGATCTGATCTAAGTTCGAGAGGATGAGGGCGCCGTGTTTGTTGGCGATGAAGTGCAGACTTCCGAAGCAAAAACCCTGGCCTGGAGCGAAGGTGATGCCATCTTCGAACGCCATCGAAATCACTCAGACTGATCTTCGCGCTGCCCCTACCTGGCGCGCCAACTGTCGACGTTTGGTGTCAGCAATAATCTTAGGGGGGTGTGAATTCGCGGGGCAAGGCGCTGGATCGGGATCTCGATGGTAACACAAGACAAAGGATTATACAGGTTCAAGCCCTCGACGGAGGAGGTAATACCCTAGTCCCGTGTTCTGGGATTACGTGTCCTTCTTCTCGTCTCCCCTCTCTTTCTCCTTATATACAGGGAGGAGAAGGGATGGAGTCCAACTCGGATACTATAGCATGAGTCCGAGTTGGCTACAAGCAAAGGGGCCGTATCCTTCTTTATCTAGGATAGCTTCCTTTACGGTTACAATCTTTCCGTTCTAATTACAACACAATCGGATCCACACGCGCGTCCTTTTCTTGGTTGGACATCCAGAATCCACACACGTGCATACCCAGTCCTCGTCTGCTCCACACTCGCGGTCCGATCTCCTCTCCAATCGCCGGGGACGCGGAAATCACCGGGAACGCCGGATCTCCTTGGACGAAGAGCTCCCAGACAGCGAGATCGGAGTGGCTACGAGGGGGAGGAGCTAGGGTCGGCTAGGGGTGGGGAGGAGAGGGAGGGGGTGGCACAATGTAACACCCCAAAATTTTGCTTTTCTTAAATTCATGTGTGATTTGGCACTTTGGTGAATTTTTGGAATTTTCTGGAATTTATTTGGATATATTTGGAATTTATTTGAATTTATTCCATTTTGAAATAATTAAAGAATTTAACTTTGCAAATAAAATTTTGTTGGAAATATTTTATTTGAGTCCAAAATATTTTCCAGAATTTTTCTGGAATTTTTCTGAGTCTTTTGCTATTTTTAATGAATTAAATGAATTTCTGGGAATTAATTGAATTATTTAATCGCAGGAAAATAGCGAGTGGGTTTTAATGTTCATTCGACCGGACCTGAGTCCGAGTCAGACTCGAGTCCGACCTGAGCCAACCGTTCCGGTCGAACCCGCTCGGCCGAACCCTAACCGCGTGACCGTTGGATCTTGATCCAACGGCCACGATTGAGCCACGTCACCCGAGCCCGAGTCTGACCGAACTAGCCAGCTAGCCCGAGCCAGACCCGAGCCCAAACCCTCGCACCATTGGATCTTGATCCAACGGCTGACGTTGATCCACGTCACCCAATCCGAATCCAACTCGGATTCCGCCGCCGCAACGGAGTGGGCCTCGGTTTTCGCGTGTTTCACGGACGTCGAGGGCCCTATTTAATGCGCCGCCACCGCTGCCGTGACGCCAACTTCCGTGCGCACCCATAGCCCTAGCTCACGCCGCTAGAGCTGCCGTGGTTGCGCCGCAATCGCTCGCCGGAGTTGGAGGAGCGTTCCGCCGCGTTGAACTGCAGTTTCCGCCGCCGTCCTCCGCCGCCGTTGAGCCCAGATCCGAAACCGTGAGGTCAAGCCGCGCCAGAGGAGACCACTCACTTCGCCGGAGGAGCCCCGCAACGCCGTCGCCGTGGTCGCCGTCTTCGTCTCCGGTGAACCAGCCCCGCCGCAAGCCATCGCCGGACCTCGAGCTCCACCAGCAGTCCGATCCAGATCCAAGGGTCCAGATCGCACCACGTCACACCCCGGTGAGATCCCACGTGCTTTCCTCAGATCTATTTCGAACCGTTGGATCTAGATCCAACGGTTTAGATCGTGCCACGTAGACTAAACTGCACCAAGCTAGAATAGATCTCAGCCGTTAGATCTAGATCGAACGGTTAGCGTTAACCCACGTTGTTTTCGTTAGATTGGATCTTGACCGTCCGATCAAGATCGAACGGTCCAGATCAGCGGAGTAGTTTCTTAACGCGTTAAGCCAGATCCAATCTGGGCCGTTGATTTTCAAATCAACGGCCGAGATCTAGCCACGTGGCCGGGAGGCCGACCGTCGCGGTCGGGCCGCCACGCTGCAGTGCGTGTCTCTGACACGCGGGGCCCGCGTGTCAGTGGGACCCACGCGTCAGCGGCCCAGCCAACTGCACCATGACGTCACGCTGGCGTCACGGTGGGGCCCAGCTATCAGCCGTCCTCGGCCGTGCGTGATGACGTCACTGCTGACGTCATTCGAGGGGCCCACCGCCGCAGGACGCGCGTGAGCCGTGGACCGGGTCCACGGTGGACCGAGCCGCGCCCGTGCGCCGGGTCCATGGACCCGAGGCGACGTGGTGGCACTCGATTGGTCCACGTGTCATGCTGACGCAATAAAAGAATTTCTGAAAAAGAAAATGATTTATTAATTCGAATTATTGATTTCAGATTTTGATTCAAACTTCAAACGCTTATAACTTTTGCATTTTAACTCCAATTTGAGTGATTCAAATTTCTAAATTTGTATAAAATTGAGATCAACCTAATGATGAATTTTATTTAATTTTTGTACCAAAGTTTTTCTCTGTATAAATATTTAATTGATTATTTAAACTTCAAAATGCTATAACTTTTGCGTTTCAGCTCCGAATTCGACGATTCTAGTTTCTAAAAATTCATAAAATTATGCTCTCTCTGTTTATCAACTTTATTTGGATGTTTGGACAATTTTTGCCTACAATTTATTTATTTATTGCTATTTGCACGCTTTACGAGTAGACGTTGAAGTGCCCGAAGGCTTCGAAGGAGAGGTGTTGACCCAGGAGCCAGCTCAGGACCAAGAACAAGTACTCTTTGAAGGCAAGTTGTGCTTTGACCATGTTGATCCCATTTTGAAACCTATTTTGATTCAATTTATTGCATGTTAGTTTAATTAGAAAATAATTTAATTAAATTATGGGAATTAGATAAATGCCTAATTGCTGTATGACACCTTGGTTAATTAAATATGTGCCATGACCCTTGTCACCCTAGTTGTGGTTTACTAGTTGGACATTATTAAATTGTCAACATGGGAATTTAGACTGTTGTAGTATATTGCTTAGACCTGCGACGTGCTCATGACATGATTTTGGACAATCAAATGTTAATATTGACTTAATGATATATTGAACCTGTTTTGGAAAGGTATCATGTGATGTTGATGGCACGTGGTGCATGGTAATCAACTGGGGTTTGATAAATAGTTTTCGACGGGGGCATGTGCCAAGAATGATCGGGTGAGCCAGTTGTGGCACCGGGAACATTGTGTTGGTTCTTCGGGTAGTCTTGCCCTGGTCACCCTAAGGACTTAACCTTGCAAGCCTTTGAACTGAGTCAAACGTGCAACCACATGTCTGTAATAGGACAGACCTAGTTGATTAAGTTGCTAATAACGTACCTGTGGGACCTCTGGGTGTCAACTACACCCTTTGTGTATATTGTACGGGGGAGCGTACCGGGGCTGCGGCTAGGTACCCATCTAACGGTGGATTGACCTAAACTTCACCTTTGCTAAGGGAAGGGTTAGTGTGCAACACCGGAGAGGACCACATGTGCTGTTAAAAGTTTCCGAAAGACTTTATTACGGGAACTCGCCTTTGTGGTGTTTGAATGTATCTTGTGGGTAAAGTGCATAACCTCTGCAGAGTGTAAAATCTATTCGAATAGCCGTGTCCGCGGTATTGGACATCGCTCGGGAATTACAGTCAAGGGTTAGACTTTCTTGAAAATAACTTGGTCTTGAAAGGTTGGGTTTGGTTTAATAATGATGTTGATGGAAATATGGATTAGGATTGGGAAAGATGTTTATTTAACTCCTGGAAAAGTTATTAATGATATACTTGTTTCTACTGCTTTCAAATCTACTTATATTATTTGTTAAATGCTCTTTACTGCAAATATACCTTGAGCTATTCCTTTGTATCAAGCCATGCATATAATATATTAGCTTGCATTCTGTGCATGACTTGCTGAGTACCAAGTACTCACCCTTGCCGCAATACAACACCAGTTGAAGAGGAGACTACACCAGCTTTGGAGGAGGAGCTCCAAGAGGAACCGTCTACTTAGGGAGCGAGCCCAGTCAGTTGCCTGTGGTATACTGGATGGCGCCACGAAGTTATCTTATTTTCCGCTGCTATTATTTCTCTTTTAATAATTTTCGCCCTGCGAGGCGTATATTTGTAACTTGACCCTAAGGTCGAGCAACTAGTTTGATTATTTGATTAAAGTACTTTATTAGTATCGAGTGGTATGATTGTGATATTTACCAATGTTGAGACTGTGTGCACTAGCGCGTTCCTGGACTAGTGCTGAATACACAGAGGGTCTGGATTTGCAGATTCGGGTCCCGACACGCAAGGAAGGGGAGGAGGGAGGTGCGGCTAGGGCTTTGGGGGTGGCGGCTATGTGGAGGGAAGGAGGGAGGGTGCGCATGGGGCTAGGGTTGGGGGGCGCATGGTAGGTTGTGCTACCCCTCAACTCCCCCACATGGGCCAAAAACCCCCCACCTTTGGCCCAATTGCTTCCCCCCATAGCGCAAGCTTCCCTAGAGAAGCCCAAACACCCGGAAAAGCCCGAAAACATGGTATAAAGTCGTACTATATTGCCGTATTCTATAAATTCACATTCTGGGGTGTCACAGCCGAGGTTAAAGGCATGTATATCATATTTTGCTTTGAGGATGGTTGTGGGTTGATAGGTAGTTTAAATGTTTAAGTCGCTTTCTAATAATTGTGAATATGAGAATTATTGACGTTGTCGTGCTATGACCTTAATTGCTATATTTTGTCATCATACTGTTTTCTATGGATTAGTTGTACTTGTAGGTATGGATTGTGTTCCATACATGTGACGATAAGGATGGAATCTTGTGGAAAATGATCATTTGGTAAGGATGAATGTCGGCAAATGAAAAGTAATTATGTAAGTTGTTTCCTTTGGAAGTGTGTTATCGATTGCATCGGTTGCATTCATGTCCTTCTAGTTGATCGCCTGTTTTTTGCTAAATTTTTCCTGTGCTTTGTAATTGTTTTGCTTGAGGGTGTAACATTCAGGGCACACGGCACTACTACAGAATGGCACATTACTATCGCTTCATCTGTGTCGGTTCTAAACTTTTGACTAAAAAACCGATTGTGATAAGTATATTCCATTTGGAAATCTTTGTAACAGGTTATCACAATCGGTTCTTATAAATAACCGATTGTGGTACAATAATAATCCCAATCGGTTCTATATAAGAACAGATTGTGATAATAATTTTGTTATCACAATCGGTTTTTATCTAGAACCGTAGGTATTATCACAATCGGTTTTGGGAAGAAACCGATTGTGATAAGCACAAGGCTTATCACAATCAGTTCTTTTCCAGAACCGATTGTGATGATTTTTAGATGGCAACAGAATGCCCCAGTTCCATTAATAGATGAAACCAAGAACAGTTCAATAGAAACATAGTTTTTGTGAGATCCTCCAGTCAAACATTTCCCCTTCAGGGAACAAGAAAAAAACAAACTCCAACACAGACCAACCATAGAAAAACTGCAACATACGCAAAAATATATAACATCATCTCACGAGCGCATGCAACAACATCCGCAAAAACAAAACTAATAGTAACATAATTCAGCTTGAGGAGTATTGTCTTCTTTTCTTCGGCAAAGTTCTTTCTCCGACATATGCAATGTGTCCATTCACTTCTGACGCAACATCATCACACGAGCGCAACAACATCCGCAAAAACAAAACTAATAGTAACATAATTCATGCATGAAAGGATCGACTTTGGTTTGGCATCTAGGCCAATCGCAGAACTGCATCATACGCAACATCATCACTTCTTTGAAGATCGGGTTCCAATTCCTTAGAGTGACAAGAATCACCGATCGATTGTGATATGGAACGCGCGCACGTACGTACTAAGAACAAAAAAAGCCGCCGCCACATGAACAAAACAGATATGTATATATAATGAAAGCACAACTGGCTTTCAGCACAGATATGTATATATTGTTCACAGATCACATGCATGCATATAATTTACTTAATTATAGAACGACAGGCCATGGCTATCACCGCTGTTGCTGCTGTCGGAGTCGTAGAAGGGCGGCTGATCATCGTCGCTGCCTGGGTGATCATCCTCCGACGATGACGACGCAGAGGACACACCGGTGCCCCAACGGATGATCTCTTGATCCTCGTCGTCGTCCTCCTCCTCCTCCTCGTCGTGCTTCTCCTCGTCGTCGTCGTTGTCGTCGTCCTCCTCCTCCTCCTCCTCCTCCTCCTCCTCGTCATCGTCCTCCTCCTCCTCCTCGTCCTCGTCCTCTCTGGGGCGCTTCCTGCTGGCGTTAGACGCGCCCGGCCGGGGTGAGGCACCGGGAGAGACGTCGGGAGACAGGTGGGGAGGCGTCGGGGGCTGAGGCGGCGATGCCGGCGGCGGTGAGGATGCTGGAGGATGTAAGATAGGTGACTCCACGGTGGAGTCAGACCCTGCCGGAGAAGGAGGCGCTGCCATTGCTGCGGTCGAAGAGGCAGAGAAGACAAGAGCTATATGGAAGCTAGACTACCGTACCGATGACCAGGAGGCATATTGATCGGGGAACGCGATGGTGATCAATGCTACGTTTGAACGGTCAAATTGGTGGGGAAGACGAAGGGGATGGATGAATATCCGTGTCGGTTCTTATATAGAACCGACTGGGATGACTAATATTATTTCAGCCGGTTTACTTTAAGAACCGACTGTGATATGTTATCTGTGTCGATTCTGTAAAGAAACAGACAGTGATGAGGATACAAATTATTACAGTCGGTTTTATATATAAGCGACGGTGATAACTATATAATCACAAACGGTTCTTGTATAGAACCGATTGTGATGAAGTTTTCATGTATATATATGTGCCATCGGGACTCGGGATGAACTTATTTACTCTCGTCGAGTTGGTTGTGACACCTCGGAGTGTCGCAACCTTATACAATGTGAATGTTGAGGACAAAAACTTTATGGAATGTGGAATTTAGGTTAAAACCTTTCGGCTTGAGGTTTACTCGCGTTTTTGGGTCGGTTGAAGTGTTATGTCGCCACGGATTGTCGTATCCTTAATTATTGAGCATGATGAGGCTATAAACATTATGAGATGTGGAAATAAGGTTAAAACCATAGGAATTGGAGGTTAATAACGTTTTCGGGCCGTTTCCGGGCCGTTTTCGGGGTTTTGGGCCTTCCCGGGGGAGTTTGGGCCCAAGGGGGAAGAACCGTGGGCTTTTGTGGAGAGAGATTGGCCCATGGAGGGGGGAGAACGTGGGTAAAGGGGCTAGGGGCGCCTCCTCCCTGCCCTAGCCGCCTCCCCACACGCCTCCACCTCCCCCTTGCGCCTCCACCAATTCCCTCCTCCCTCTAGTCCTCTTCCTCCACCTCCACCTCAAGCCGCGCCACCCCCCCTCCTCCTTGCGCCCCCAAGGACGCCCCCTCGCTGCCACGACACGTCTACATGCTGCCCTCGCTGTTTGGAAGAACCGCGACGAGGGATCCCGAAGGATTTGGCGCGTGGGAGCGAGATCGGGTGATCGAGAGACATTCTTCGTGTTCGTCGTTCGTCGGACTAAGGTATGTCCATGGGGAAACCTTGGGGAAGGTCTAGGTGCTATTCTCATGGTATATTTGGAGTTTTTAGATCAAGAGGACGTGCTGCCATGGAGTAGATCTGAAAAGAACTAGAGTTCGTATTGTACTCAGTTTCGGGCAGATTTGGAGTCCGTGTTAGGGCGTGCGATTTCGCAATTTTAGATTTAGAATTTGGCCGACCTCCTGTTGAAGAAGTTGTAGGTATCGTCAAGACCTATTTTGTGTATTTTTTTGAGAATTTTTGGAGTTATGGTATGAAAGTTATGGCCGTTTTGGTGGGCACTGTCCAATCTGTGTCGAGGTTGGGACAGTCTGTGTTCAACATTAGATTAAACTAATTTAGAGTTCGAATCTGACCGTATGGACTTCTAGGAAGTTGTAGATAATTTCAATACCTTTCAGTGCATATAAAGAAATTGAAATTCCTCCCAGCCGTTTGGAAGTTATGGCCGTTTTACCGAGCGCTGTCAAATCTGTGACGAGATTGAGACAGTTCGTGTTCAACGTTAGATTAAACAACATTAGAGTCCGAATCAGTCTTTCCCTATAACTATAAAAAGTTGGGAAATTTCCTAAGCTACGCGAGAATGTACTCGTTTATTCAATTTGGAGTCCTAGAACAGAAGTTATGCCCGTTGGAAGGCTGCTGTCTCGAAGGGACAGATTTGCTGTTTTCTAATTTTAGGAGTTGTAAGCGAAGTCGGGGTAGTGGGATTTATGTGTGCTGTTTTGTGGACTCGATTTGAGTGTATGGCACGTGTTTTCAGGTGGTGTGCCTCCAGGAGTGCCCTCAAACCTCTCGTCACTCCGTTGGCCGTGGTTGAAGGCAAGTGTGTTGTAATGAATAGCGGATTGTAGGTTGCTTGTAGAGATTAGATGAAGGATGGAATACTTGCTATGATCACTTGCCATGCTTGCTGATTTCCAATGATATGTTGAGTATGATTATCATGATATGATGCTATTTGTTTATGTTTATCATGATACGATGCCATGTGTCTATATTTGCCATGATATGATGCCATATGTTTATGTACAAATGAGATATGATAATTGGCATAGTGCATGCATGGCATGAGATAGGGCGAGGGCGGTGAGAACGTCATAACTAGTCTGGCAAGGTCGGTGAGAAAGTTATGACTAGTCCGGAACGCCATTAGAGTAAGTCATACATCGTGATTCCATCTACCGTGGGTTGTGGAAGCGAGGAGTAGGCACCCTCCATCTTCGGGATGGAAGGGGGGAGAGGGTGCACACCGACGGGTGTGTACTCAACCATACCGGTATGAGTTTCCAAGGAGATATGAGCATAACATTGCATTGCATTGCATTGCAATACATATTTAATGGTGATGATGTTGTTATGTGCTCAAGTATGAGATGTTATATGTCATGTGAGGTATTATTGTCTTGTAAATGATCTTGTTGTCCATTACAATATGCTTGCTGAGTTTTCGAACTCACGCTTGTGTTTTATGTTGTTTTTAGGTACTTTGAGATCGGCATGCGGGAAAAAGGGGTTTAACTACACTTCTACACGTAGCTCCACCATCATAGTCTATGATTAATCACTTGGAGACATGATTTTAAGAGTTGTGCCATAAAGTTAATGTATGGTTTAATCTAGCATGCTTGTGATCCCTTATTTGCTTCGTTATAGTTTATGAAGTGGTTGAGCGTGGTGTTATTGGCGTAGTTTGATGATACATCCATTTATGTTGATGTTTTAGATGTCGTGTGCTATGATATATCTTGCCATGATATTGATATTGTGTTAATTCATTGAAAAACAAATGAATGTGTACATTACATATCATAATTGTTTTAAGATAATTAATATGATCAATGGTATAGTACAGTTAATTAGGTTGCGTAACCTATGCGTCTCCCGTTCGAGGGTGCTTGTTTATAAGTATGCTAAAATGGCATATTTATAAATAAGCAGTCTCGAATTGTCCACGTTTTTTGGACAGTTTTAGGATATGTGGCTCGAGCAAGTTTCTAAGCTGTTGTACAAGCTGTAGAGAAAGTTTCTGCAGCATCTCCCTCGTCGGTGTTCTCCGAATACACATCCTCTTGACATGTTGTCGAGACGTGTATTTGGAAAACAGCGGGGAGATGCTGCCGAAATTTTCTCTAGAGTTAGTACAATAGCTTAGGAACTTGCTCGAACCACATATCCTCGAATGGGATTAGGAGTTGTCCTAATTAGCAATTAGGAGTCATCGTTGGTACGTATGTACTTAGTTGGTCAACAGATCATTCAATCTCTCAACTTTGATAATGCTTCAACCCTTCTTTTATTTCATTGATTAGGGCATTATTAATTTATTGTTTGCGGTTTAATTGTAGATGGACCGTGAAGAATGGATGTATCAAAAAAGCCGTGTGAGTGCTGAATTTCAGAGGGGAGTTAAGGAGCTCATAAGAATTGCAGAAGTAGATATGGTTATGAGGGATGTAAAGTTCATATATTGTCCTTGTATTGATTGCACCAATCTCAGGAGATTTAACAACTCAGCTCAAATTGAAGGCCATTTGATTCGACGTGGCTTCGTGAGGAATTACACGTGTTGGATCCATCATGGGGAGACAGGTAGTACCCCTGTGATATGCAACGAAGACATACTGGAAGCCGATCACGAGTTGGAGCGTGATATGTTTGATGAGGATAATTTAGATCAAATGTTGCGGGATGTGGAGGGAAATTACACGGAAAGTGAGTTCGAAAAATTTAAAAGCTTGATGGATGACGATGCCAAACCATTGTTTTCGGGTTGCAAAGGGGAATACACCAAGTTGGGTTCGGTCCTTGCATTGTTTGAACTGAAGGCAAAACACCGTTGGACAGATACAAGTTTTAATGCACTTTTAATACTTCTATCGGATATGCTTCCAGAGGAAAACGAGTTGCCAACAAGTATTTATGAAGCGAAGAAGCTATTATGTCCCATGGGAATGGAAATAGAAAGGATACATGCATGTCCAAATGATTGCATACTATACCGCAACGTCCATAAGGAACTGCTCATTTGTCCAGTTTGTGGTGTACCCCGATACAAACAAAATGATCAGCGTAATGATGTAACACCCCAAAATTTTGCTTTTCTTAAATTCATGTGTGATTTTGCACTTTGGTGAATTTTTGGAATTTTCTGGAATTTATTTGGATTTATTTGGAATTTATTTGAATTTATTCCATTTTGAAATAATTAAAGAATTAAACTTTGCAAATAAAATTTTGTTGGAAATATTTTATTTGAGCCCAAAATGAACCAAAGTATTTTCCAGAATTTTTCTGGAATTTTTCTGAGTCTTTTGCTATTTTTAATGAATTAAATGAATTACTGGGAATTATTTTAATTATTAAATCGCTGGAAAATGCGAGTGGGTTTGTACTATTCATCCGACCGAGCCCGAGTCAGACTCGAGTTCGAGTCCGACCCGAACCCGACCCGAGCCACATGACTCGACCGAATCAAGTCCAAACCCTAACCCGGTGAACCGTTGGATCGAGATCCAACGGCCGAAATCGAGCCGCACCGATCCGGTCGGATCCGATCGCACCCACGCGATCGTGACCGTCGATCGTGCCACGTGGACGGCCGTGCGTCGTCGTCTCCGCCGGATCCGAGCCGGACTCCGCCGCCGCGTCCGCCGCCGTGTAGGTTTAGGTTTCCGTTTTCCGCACGGACGCCGAGGCTATTTAAGGCCCGGGTCACACCCCGAGGTCGGCCCTGACCTTGCGCACCCATAGCCCCTACTCACCAAGGCAGAGCAGCCGCCGTTTAGCCGCGATAGCTCGCCGTAGTTGAGCGCCACTCCGCCGCGGTTTTTGCCTCGTCTCGCCGCCGTCCGCCGTCTTCCGCCGAGTTGGAGCCCAGTTCCGGAGTCCTCAAGTCAAGGCGCACCCGTGGGTACCTCTCACTCCGTCGGAGAAACCCCGAAGCGCCGTCGGGCTCGTCGTCGTCTCCGTCTCCGGTTGCTGCAGCTCCGCCGCGTCGCCATCGACCTCGCGAAGCTCAGGCGCCCGTCCGATCTTGATCGTGCGGTTGAGGTGAGTTCACGTGTTTCCAAACCCGATTAGATCTGGACCGTTGGATCAAGATCCAACGGCCTACGATCGCCACGTGCCGTAGTAGTGTTAATGTAGGATTAGATCTGGACCGTCCGATCTAGATCGAACGGCCCACGATCATCGAGTAGTTTTCAACGTGTTAACCCTGGATCTAATCGCGGCCGTTGATTTTCAAATCAACGGACACGATCGCGCCACGGTCCGGAAGCCGAGCCGCCGCGCCCACGCGTGTGGTCACCGACACGCCGCCCGCGTGTCACGGCTTAGTTGCATCGCACCATGACGCCACCCATGACGCCATCGGTGGGTCCCACTGCCGCCGACTGCGGCCGAGCCTCACGACGCCGGCGATGACGCCACCCGAAAGTGGTCCCACATGTCGATCTCACGTGAGCCGTGGACCGGGTCCACTGTGAGACCCGAAGCCGAAGCGTTGACCGAGTCCATGGACCGGCTGACGTCAGCAGACCAATCCAGTGCTGCCACGTGTCCATGCTGACGCAATAATTAATTTCCGAAAAAGAAAATGATTTATTAATTCGAAATAATGATTTCATATTTTGTTTCAAACTTCAAACGCTTATAACTTTTGCGTTTCAACTCCGATTTGAGTGATTCAAATTTCTAAATTTGTATAAAATTGAGATCTACCTAAATATGAATTTTATTTAATTTTTGGACTAAAGTTTTTCTCTGCAAAATTATTTAATTGATTATTTAAACTTCAAATAATCATAACTTTTGCATCTTAACTCCAAATTTGACGATTCCAGTTTCTAAAAATTCATAAAATTATGTTCTCTCTGTTTATGGATTTTATTTGGATGTTTGGACACTTTTTGCATATTGTTTATTCATGTATTTGCTATTTGCACGCTTTACGAGTAGACGTTGAAGTGCCGGAAGGATTCGAAGGAGAAGTATTAACTCAGGATCCAACTCAAGACCAAGAGCAAGTACTTTTTGAAGGCAAGTTGTGCTTTGACCATGTTGATCCTATTTTGAAATCTATTTTGATTTAACCTATTGCATGCTAAGTTCAAATAGAAAATACTTTATTTAAACATGGGGGATTAGATAAACACCAATCTACTGTACGACACCTTGATTATTTAAGTATGTGCCATGACCCCTTTGTCACCCTAGTTGTGGATTACTAGTTGGACATTATTAAATTGCCAACATGGGTTTTAGACCGTTGTAGTATACTGCTTAGACCTGCTACGTGCTCATGACATGATTTTGGACAATCAAATGTTAATACTGACTTAATGATATATTGAACCTGTTTTGGAAAGGTATCGTGTGATGTTGATGGCACGTGGTGCATGGTAATCAACTGGGGTTTGATAAACAGTTTTCGACCGGGGCATGTGGCAAGAGTAATCAGGTGGGCCAGTTGTGGCATTGGGGATGTTGATTTGGTTCTTCGGGTAGTCTTGCCCTGGTCACCCTAAGGACTTAACCTTGCAAGCCTTTGAATTGGGTCTAACGTGCAACCACATGTCTGTAATGGGACGGACCTAGTTGACTAAGTTGCTAATAACGTACCTGTGGGACCTCAGGAGGTCAACTACACCCTTTGTGTAAGTTGTACGTGGGAGCGTCTGGGCCGAGGCCAGTACCCATCTAACGGTTGATTGGCCTAGACTTCGCCTTAGCTAAGGGAAGGGTTAGTGTGCAATAACCGGGAGGACCACTTGTATTGTTAGAAGTTTCCGAAAGACTTTGTTACTGAACTCGCCTTTGTGGTGTTTGACTGTATCTTGTGGGTAAAGTGCATAACCTCTGCAGAGTATAGAATCTATTCGAATAGCCGTGTCCGCGGTATTAGACATCGCTCGGGAATTACAGTCAAGGGTTAGATTTTCTGAAAATCACTTGGTTTTGAAAGGTTGGGTTGGATTAATGATGACGTTGATGGAAATGTGGTTTAGGATGGGAAAAATGTTTACTCAAACTTCTTGAAAAGTTATTTATGCTTTACTTGTTTTTACTGCTTTCGAATCTACTAATGCTACTTTTCAAATGCTGTTTAAACCAAATATACCATGAGATATTCCATTGTACCAAGCCATGCATATAGTATATTAGCCTGCATTCTGTGCATAACTTGCTGAGTACCAAGTACTCACCCTTGCCACCCTACAACACCAGTTGAAGAGGAGAATACACCAGCTTTGGAGGAGGAGCTCCAAGAGAAGAAATGACATCTCGACTTATCCCCTTCTCTCTTTTCTTGTCTCTTGCTGAAATTTTTCCTTACCTTGTCACAATTTAAAAATTCCGAGTTCTTACGTATGCACTCTTGTGACAGATGGAGGAAGAGTTCAACTACGTTGATCTGGGAATTGGTCACGCCGCGGAACTTTGGCATATGCTACAAACTCTCGGAGATTTTGAGAAGCCCCAATACCAAGTAGAAGTGATCAGACAAGCGGGATTGATCAAGGCTTGTGACGTAAAGATTGAGGTACCTGCTAGGAAGAAGGGCCCAGGCAATCGCCCGATACACTGCACTGCCAGGAGGTCTACAATGCAGATGGGTATCCAAGAAGTATCACGACGAGCAATGCGGCACATTACCCGTATCTACGCCAGAGAGTTGGAGAGCACGGTGTTCCGTTATCACCCGCATAGCAATAACCTTCTTGACCCGAAGGCGATTCAGGATGAGGATGCCATGGTTACACAGTTGGCACGATTTGTTGTCGCCCAGGAGGGTGTACTAGATGATACAAGCAAGGAGCTACAGAAGGCCCGCAAGGAGATCACGACGGAGAAGAACAGATGGCGGGAAGCTCAAGAGTATGTGTCACACCTTCTGCGAAGGATTGACGAGTTGGAGATGACTTTGTACGGACCAGAGCCAGAGCCAGTACTCGAGCTACACGAGCCAGATCCGGAGGAGTCGATCCCGATGAGGACACCGCTTCTTCGACTACCACAGATGACACAGCTTGCGGACATGGCAATCGTTTCGCGCCTATGCCGCGGCACCTGCACTCCAGGCCGTGGGGTTTTCTCGACGAGTGAGCGTAGGTTCTATAGTGAGACTCCTTCACCGAGTCACGTCATAGAATAAAGAGTCACCCTTTAGGCGTTAGACTCCAATGTGAGTTTGATTTGGATTTTCTTTGTTTGTCGAGTGTGCATTATGTGTTGCAAGGCCCTTAGGCATTGTAAGCAACCATACCAAGTTATTAATAATAAAGTTGGACCTTAAAGTTACACCTTTCGCCCGCATAAGTTCCATCTTACTTGTCTATTCTTGTTTCCCTCTCATCTCTAAACCTAGAGCAAATCGACAGATGGTGAACACCCGTGGAAACTTTGGAAGCAATGGAAGTGGTTCTCGCCAAACAGAAAACCCCAATGAGGAGCACCAAAGACCGCCACTGGATGTGCAGAATTTCGAGCTTTTTCTCGCTGCCTGCACTCGATTGATGCATGCTATGATGCAACAAATGCAACACGTCATCACTGCAGTCCACCGCTAATCAAGTTAATCGTGACCACGCTGTAATACAAGACTGCCGAGTTCATGAGGACTCACCCACCCACTTTCTTCCTGGGAATGCCAATCCATTGGAGGCCGATGATTGGTTAAGGTCAATTGAGAGGAAGCTACACATAGCTCAATGCATAGGAAATGAGAAGGTACTCTACGCTTCTCATCGGTTGGAAGGAACAAATACGAATGGTGGGAGAATTTCGTGCCACGCAAGAGAACCCTCAAGATATCACTTGGGAAGAATTCACCTGCATTCCGACAAAGATCACGTGCCTGAAGGAATCATGGACTTTAAGAAGGAGGAGTTCAGAGCATCAAGCAAGGTAATCACCGATGGCCGACTACCTGAACAAGTTCACACAGCTAGCACGCTACGCACTCGAGGATGTAGCGACAGATAAAGCCGCATACCTCGTTTTATGAAGGGACTTAACTCAGGATTGAAAGTAGGATTGATCACCCACACCTTTCCAGATTTCCATGAGTTGGTGAATAAGGCACTTATTCTTGAGGACAAGCGCTAGGAACTGGATGAGAACAGAAGCGCAGGATGCAACAGCAAGGATCACGCCAGTGGAACGCAACATACCGAGAGTTGCACCAAATCAATTCTTCAGATTCCAGCCACAAAATGCAACAAGGACACCGTCACCAAAGACCAAGACCTGTCAATCGTAACTACTGCACTCCCAGCCCCCGCTAGAAACACTACTCCAGGCGTCGGCAAGAAGGAACAAGTGAGACGCCGCTACAACTACAACGAGCCAGACACTTTGCCAACAGCTTGTCCAAAGAAGACAAAGCAAGAGTGACCCCGCCGCTTCAATCTAGGAACCACCCCAGCTAGGACCCCAAAGACCAGAGCCACACCCAGGCGTGGTGAGAGGCCGAGTCAACCATGTCACCGCGGATGCACCGCAGAATGCTACGGACGTCGTAAATCTTTGGGTAAGTTACTTGTTAACTCAAGACTGCAATGCTTTGTTTGACTCTGGAGCTTCGCATTCGTTTGTTTCGCAAGGCTTTGCTACTAGAAATGATTTGAGGATTGCAGGACTTAGATGCATGCTTTTAGTTCAAACCCCTGGTTCCGAACTCCGAACGAAAGTAGGATGTTCCGGGGTGAGAATACTAATAGATGGAATAGAGTTCCTAGCAAACCTTATTATTCTAGAAACCCAGACCTTAGACGTCATATTGGGAATGGATTGGTTATCCAAGCACAAGGTTGTATTGGATTGTGGACGAAGGACTATCTCAGTTGAGAGCCCTTGTGGAAAGAAAGTGAAATTTCAAGCCACTGCCGTTAGAGATGGACAGTTGATGGTTAACAGTACCAAGGCAATCAGCATAGAGGATGTCTCAGTAGTGAATGAGTACCCAGATGTTTTTCCTGAAGATCTACCTGGTATGCCGCCAGACAGGGACATAGAGTTTGTGATAGAGCTTGTACCTGGTACAGCACCGATAGCAAAGAGACCCTATCGGATGTCCACCGAGGAGTTGGTTGAGATGAAGAAACAGCTAGAAGAGTTAATGGAGAAAGGATTTATCAGACCGAGTTCGTCGCCGTGGGGAGCACCAGTTTTGTTTGTCAAGAAAAAGGACGGGAGTTTCAGGATGTGCATTGACTACCGTGCACTCAATGAAGTCACCGTGAAGAATAAGTATCCGCTACCCAGGATTGATGATTTGTTTGATCAGCTGAGAGGAGCCGGAGTTTTCTCCAAGATTGATCTGAGATCGGGATACCATCAGTTGAAGATCCGATCAGAAGATATCCCGAAGACTGCATTCTCGTCAAGATATGGACATTACGAGTTTACAGTTATGTCTTTTGGCCTGACGAATGCGCCAGCATATTTCATGAATATGATGAATAAGGTGTTCATGGAATACTTGGACAAGTTTGTCGTCGTGTTCATAGATGATATTCTAATCTACTCCAAAACGGAGGATGAACATGCCGGACACTTAAGGCGAGTTTTGGAAAAGCTGAGGGAACAGCAACTCTTCGCCAAGTTCAGTAAGTGTGATTTTTGGAAGGACAAGGTGGAGTTTCTTGGACATGTAATGACCGCAGAAGGAGTCGCCGTAGACCCAAGCAAAGTAGAAGCTGTGTTACATTGGGAGCAGCCGAAGACTGTGACCCAGATTCGGAGTTTCCTTGGAATGGCAGGATACTACCGCCGTTTCATCGAAGGCTTCTCGACAATTGCGAAACCTCTTACGCAATTGCTGAAGAAGGAAAAGAAGTTTGCATGGACGCATAATGTGAGAAAGGATTTCAGGAGCTGAAGAAGCGATTGACATCAAGACCGGTGTTAGTTCTACCGGATGTTGCTCAAAGCTTTGATATTTATTGTGACGCATCGCGCCAAGGACTTGGATGTGTCTTGTCACGATGAATGGAAAGGTCGCCGCTATGCATCAAGGCAGTTGAGGCCGCATGAGGAAAATTATCCGACACATGACCTAGAGTTAGCTGCCGTAGTGCATGCCTTGAAGATATGGCGTCACTATCTGATCGGGAACAGATGTGAAGTGTATACGGACCATAAGAGTCTTAAGTACATATTCACCCAGTCGGATCTAAACATGAGGCAGAGGAGATGGTTAGAGTTAATCAAGGACTACAATGTTGGAATCCATTACCATCCCGGGAAGGCCAACGTAGTAGCCGATGCTCTGAGTTGGAAAAGCCATACCGTGAGTACGATGCTAGCCACAAGTCAGGATGAGTTATGTGAGGATTTTCAGAAAATGAAGATTAAGGTGGTACCTAGCGGATTCTTGGCCGCATTAGAAGTAAAGCCTACTCTAGAGGACCAGATCCGAGAAGGGCAGAAGGATGATGACAAGATCCGCAAGATTAAGTCCATCAAGGAGGAAGGCAAGGCAGAGGACTTCAAGTTGGATGAGCAAGGCACGTTGTGGATGAAGGATCGCATTTGTGTGCCTAACAAGAAGGAGTTAAAGCAACTGATTTTGGAAGAAGCCCATGACTCCAAGTACTCAATTCATCCTGGAAGCGCCAAGATGTATCAGGATCTGAAGGAGAGATTCTGGTGGCCGAGTATGAAACGTGAAGTAGCTGAGCATGTTGCATTGTGCGACATATGCCAGAGAGTCAAGGTAATGCATCAGAGACCAGCAGGATTGCTACAACCGCTGAAAATACCTGAGTGGAAGTGGGAGGAAATCGGAATGGATTTCATTACCGGTTTGCCTAAAACTCAAGGAGGTTATGACTCCATATGGGTTATAGTGGATCGTTTGACTAAAGTAGCCCATTTTATCCCCGTGAAGACCACTTACTCTGGGGACAAGTTGGCAGAGTTGTACATGATCAGGATCGTCTGTTTGCACGGAGTGCCAAAGAGGATTGTATCGGACAGAGGTACCCAATTTACCTCAAGATTTTGGAATAAGTTGCATGAAGCCATGGGAACCCGTTTGAACTTCAGCACAGCTTATCATCCGCAGACGGATGGACAGACCGAAAGAGTCAACCAGATTCTGGAGGATATGTTAAGAGCTTGTGCATTGGCTTTTGCTACCTCTTGGAATAAGAGTTTGCCGTATGCCGAGTTCGATTACAACAATAGTTATCAAGGCTAGTTTCTGAGATGTCACCTTTGAGGCCTTTGTATGGTCGACCTGTCGGACGCCATTGAATTGGAATGAGACCGGCGAGCGCCGTGTCTTCGGCCTGATATTCTTCAAGAGGTGAAGAGCGATCGCCATGATTAGGGAAAGGTTGAAGATAGCCCAATCACGACAAAAGAGTTATGCTGACAACCGTCGCCGAGACTTGAGTTTTGAATCAGAAGACTTTGTATACCTCAGAGTTACGCCTCTCAGGGGAGTTAAGAGGTTCCATGCCAAAGGGAAACTCGCACCCCGTTATGTTGGACCATTTAAGATTTTGAGCCGCAGAGGCGAAGTTGCTTATCAGCTGGAGTTGCCGCAGTCGTTAGCAGGAGTGCATGACGTATTCCATGTATCCCAGTTGAAGAAGTGTCTCCGAGTTCCTGAGGAACAGACACCGCTAGAGTTAATTGAGTTGCAAGAGGATTTGACTTATAAGGAGCATCCCGTGAGGATTCTGGACACAATGGATCGAGAAACTAGAAACAAGTCAACCCGTTTCTGTAGAGTTCAGTGGAGCAACCATGCAGAGAGCGAAGCGACTTGGGAGCGCGAAGAGGATTTGAAGAAAGAGTTTCCAAACCTATTCTGTAGTGAGCCCTGAATCTCGGGGACGAGATTCTATTAAGGGGGGGAGGTTTGTAACACCCCAAAATTTTGCTTTTCTTAAATTCATGTGTGATTTGGCACTTTGGTGAATTTTTGGAATTTTCTGGAATTTATTTGGATTTATTTGGAATTTATTTGAATTTATTCCATTTTGAAATAATTAAAGAATTAAACTTTGCAAATAAAATTTTGTTGGAAATATTTTATTTGAGCCCAAAATGAACCAAAGTATTTTCCAGAATTTTTCTGGAATTTTTCTAAGTCTTTTGCTATTTTTAATGAATTAAATGAATTACTGGGAATTATTTTAATTATTAAATCGCTGGAAAATGCGAGTGGGTTTGTACTATTCATCCGACCGAGCCCGAGTCAGACTCGAGTTCGAGTCCGACCCGAACCCGACCCGAGCCACATGACTCGACCGAATCAAGTCCAAACCCTAACCCGGTGAACCGTTGGATCGAGATCCAACGGCCGAAATCGAGCCGCACCGATCCGGTCGGATCCGATCGCACCCACGCGATCGTGGACGTCGATCGTGCCACGTGGGCGGCCATGCGTCGTCGTCTCCGGAATCCGGAAGCCGGACTCCGCCGCCACGCATCCGGCCGCGTGTAGGTTTAGGTTTCCGTTTTCCGCCGGACGCCGAGGCTATTTAAGGCCCGGTCACACCCGAGGTCGGCCACGACCTTGCGCACCCATAGCCCCTACTCACCAAGGCAGAGCAGCCGCCGTTTAGCCGCGATAGCTCGCCGTAGTTGAGCGCCACTCCGCCGCGGTTTTTGCCTCGTCTCGCCGCCGTCCGCCGTCTTCCGCCGAGTTGGAGCCCAGTTCCGGAGTCCTCAAGCCAAGGCGCACCCGTGGGTACCTCTCACTCCGTCGGAGAAACCCCGAAGCGCCGTCGGGCTCGTCGTCGTCTCCGTCTCCGGTTGCTGCAGCTCCGCCGCGTCGCCATCGACCTCGTGAGCTCTGTGCGCCGTCCGATCTTGATCGTGCGGTTGAGGTGAGTTCACGTGTTTCCAAACCCGATTAGATCTGGACCGTTGGATCAAGATCCAACGGCCCACGATCGCTGTAACACCCCAAAATTTTGCTTTTCTTGAATTCATGTGTGATTTGGCACTTTGGTGAATTTTTGGAATTTTCTGGAATTTATTTGGATTTATTTGGAATTTATTTGAATTTATTCCATTTTGAAATAATTAAAGAATTTAATTTTGCAAATAAAATTTTGTTGGAAATATTTTATTTGAGTCCAAAATGATCCAAAATATTTTCCAGAATTTTTCTGGAATTTTTCTGAGTCATTTGCTATTTTTAATGAATTAAATGAATTACTAGGAATTATTTTAAATATTAAATCGCTGGAAAATCAAACTCGGGTCAAGTACTGTTCATCCGACCGAGTCGGAACCCGAGTCGGACTCGAGTCCGACCCGAGCCACGCGACTCGACCAAACCCACTCCTAAACCTAATCGATCCCAACCGTTGGATCAAGATCCAACGGCTGAGATCCAACCGTACCGGTTCGAGCCGTATCCGGCCCGGATCCGATCGCGCCGTGCGATCGTGGCCGTTGATCGCGCCACGTGGACGGCTGAGAGTCGTCGTCTTCGCCGAGACCGAGCCGGACTCCGCCCGCCAGTCTTGCGCCGCAGTGGACTAGGGCTCATGCCGAGCACGCCTCCCGGCTATTTAATGCCCGGATCGCACCAGTATCGCCGTGACCTTGCGCTACTTTTGCCCTAGCTTGCTAAGCCCTAGCAGCCGCCGCTTGCTCGGGATTGCTCGCCGTAGTAGCTAGGGTATCGTGGTGGTTTTTTCACCTTCCGCCGCCGCCGCCGCCTCGAGGAGAAGGAGGTCGAGCAGGATCCCCGAGCCAAGGCGACTCGAACGTGACCCCGCACGTCGCCGGAGGAGCCCCGTAGCGCCGTCGGGCTCGTCATCGTTCCCGTCTCCGGTGCCCAAGCCTCGCCGCGCCATCGCCGGACTCCGCGAGCTCTGTGGACCGTCAGATCCAGATCGGACGATTGAGGTGAGTTCACGTGTTCCAAACCCGATTAGATCTGGACCGTTGGATCAAGATCCAACGGTTCACAATCGCCACGTGCCGTGAGCGCGATACTATTATAGGATTAGATCTGGACCGTCCGATCTAAATCGAACGGCCCACGATCATCGAGTAGTTTTAACGTGTTAACCCTGGATCTAATCCGCGCCGTTGATTTTCAAACCAACGGCCGTGATTGCGCCACGTGTCGGGAAGTTGGACCGACGCGGTCAGCGCCGTCCACGCACGCGTGCGTGTGACGCTGACACGCGGGGCCCGCGTGTCAGAGGGCTCAGCATGTCGGGGCCGTCTCGCCGAGCGCCGACGCCAAGAATGACGTCACAATGGGTCCCACATGTCGCGACTGCGTGGCCGAGTCCCCGCCGACGCCGGGCCGATGACGCTACCCGAAAGTGGGCCCACATGTCGGGCCGACACGTGGAGTCGTGGACCGAGTCCACGGTGGACCCAAGCCGAGCGTGGACCGAGCCCATGAGCCGGCCGACGGCCAGCCAATCGTGAGCTGACACGTGTCCATGCCGACGCAATAATTAATTTCCGAAAAAGAAAATGATTTATTAATTCGAAATAATGATTTGATTTTGTTTCAAACTTCAAACGCTTATAACTTTTATGCTTCAACTCCGATTTGAGTGATTCAAATTTCTAAATTTGTATAAAATTGAGATCTACCTAAATATGAATTTTATTTAATTTTTGGACTAAAGTTTTTCTCTGTAATATTATTTAATTGATTATTTAAACTTTAATAAATCATAACTTTTGCATTTTAACTCCGATTTGATCGATTCCAGTTTCTAAAAATCCAGAAAATTATGTTCTCTCTGTTGATGGATTTTATTTGGAGTTTTGGGATCTTTTTGCCTATTGTTTATTCGTGTATTTGCTATTTGCACGCTTTACGAGTAGACGTTGAAGTGCCGGAAGGATTCGAAGGAGAAGTGTTGACTCAGGATCCAACTCAAGACCAAGAGCAAGTACTTTTTGAAGGCAAGTTGTGCTTTGACCATGTTGATCCTATTTCGAAATCTATTTTGATTTAAACTATTGCATGCTAGTTCAATTAGAAAGATACTTTGTTTAAACATGGGGGTTAGATAAATACCAATTTGCTGTATGACACCTTGATTATCTAAGTATGTGCCATGATCCCTTGTCACCCTAGTTGTGGATTACTAGTTGGACATTATTAAGTTGCCAACATGGGTTTAGACCGACGTAGTACACTGCTTAGACCTGCTCCGTGCTCATGACATGATTTTGGACAATCAAATGCTAATATGGACTTAATGATATATTGAACCTGTTTTGGAAAAGTATCATGTGATGTTGATGGCACGTGGTGCATGGTAATCAACTGGGGTTTGATAAACGATTTCGGCCAGGGCATGTGGCAAGAGTAATCAGGTGGGCCAGTGTGGCATTGGGAGTGTTGATTTGGTTTTTCGGGTAGTCTTGCCCTGGTCACTCTAAGGACTTAACCTTGCAAGCCTTTGAACTGGGTCATACTTGCAACCACATGGCTGGAATGGGACGGCCCTAGTTGACTAAGTCGCTAAGGACTCACTTGTGGAGCCTCAGGTGTCAATTACACCGTTTGTGTGATTGTGCGGGGAGCGTATCGTGGCTGTGGCCGATACCCATCTAACGGTGTGTTGGTCCCATACTTCGCCTTGGCTAAGGGAAGGGATGGTGTAGAGCACGAACCGGAGAGGACCACCTGTGTTGTTTGAGGCTTCCGAAGGCTTTGTTACGGAACTCGCCTTTGTGGTGTTTGATCAGTATCTTGTGGGTAAAGTGCATAACCTCTGCAGAGTTGAGAATCTATTTAAATAGCCGAGTCCACGGTACTGGACAATGCTCGGGAATTACAATCAAGGGTTAGATTTTCTGAAAATAACTTGGATTTGAAAGGTTGGGTTGGTTTAGTAATGAAGATGATGGAAATATGGTTTAGGATGGGGAAAAATGTTTATTAAATTTCTTGAAAGTTATTTATGCTTTACTTACTTCTACTGCTTTCGAATCTACTTTTATTACTTGTCAAAAGTCACATCTGCAAATATACCTTGAGCTATTCCTTTGTACCAAGCCATGCATATAGTATATTAGCTTGCATTCTCAGGCATGACTTGTCGAGTACCAAGTACTCACCCTTGCCTCAACACAATACCAGTTGAAGAGGAGACTACGCCGATTTCGGAGGAGGATTTCCAAGAGGACCCGTCTACTTAGGGATGCGAGCCGATCGATTTGCTGTGGTATCTTGGATGGCGCCACGAAGTTATTTGATTTTCCGCTGCTATTATTTCTCCTTTAGTAAGTTTCGCCTTGCAAGGCATATATTTGTATCTTGGCCATAAGGTCAAGTAACCCTTTGATTATTTAAATAAAGTACTTTGATGGTATCGATTGGTATGATTGTGATATATACCGATGTTAAGACTGTGAGCACTAGCGCGTTCCTGGACTAGTGCTGAATACACAGAGGGTCCGGATTTGCAAATTCGGGGTCCCGACAATCGCCACGTGCCGTAGTAGTGTTAATGTAGGATTAGATCTGGACCGTCCGATCTAGATCGAACGGCCCACGATCATCGAGTAGTTTTCAACGTGTTAACCCTGGGTCTAATCGCGGCCGTTGATTTTCAAATCAACGGACACGATCGTGCCATGTGTCCGGGAAGCCGAGCCGCCGCGCCCACGCGCGCGTGTGTGGTCACTAACACGCCCCCGTGTCGGTCACGGCTTAGCCGTAATCGCACCGTGACGTCACCCATGACGTCATCGGTGGGTCCCACTGTCAGCACCGTGGGCTGAGCCCCGCTGACGTCAGCGATGACGTCACCCGGTGGTCCCACATGTCGGTCTCACGTGGAGCCGTGGATCGGGTCCACTGTGAGACCCGAGCCGGCGTGGACCGAGTCCATGGACCGCTGACGCCAGCAGACCAATCCAGTGCTGCCACGTGTCCATGCCGACGCAATAATTAATTTCCGAAAAGAAAATGATTTATTAATTCGAAATAATGATTTGATTTTGTTTCAAACTTCAAACGCTTATAACTTTTGCGTTTCAACTCCGATTTGAGTGATTCAAATTTCTAAATTTGTATAAAATTGAGATCTACCTAAATATGAATTTTATTTAATTTTTGGACTAAAGTTTTTCTCTGCAAAATTATTTAATTGATTATTTAAACTTCAAATAATCATAACTTTTGCATCTTAACTCCAAATTTGACGATTCCAGTTTCTAAAAATTCATAAAATTATGTTCTCTCTGTTTATGGATTTTATTTGGATGTTTGGACACTTTTTGCATATTGTTTATTCATGTATTTGCTATTTGCACGCTTTACGAGTAGACGTTGAAGTGCCGGAAGGATTCGAAGGAGAAGTATTAACTCAGGATCCAACTCAAGACCAAGAGCAAGTACTTTTTGAAGGCAAGTTGTGCTTTGACCATGTTGATCCTATTTTGAAATCTATTTTGATTTAACCTATTGCATGCTAAGTTCAAATAGAAAATACTTTATTTAAACATGGGGGATTAGATAAACACCAATCTACTGTACGACACCTTGATTATTTAAGTATGTGCCATGACCCCTTTGTCACCCTAGTTGTGGATTACTAGTTGGACATTATTAAATTGCCAACATGGGTTTTAGACCGTTGTAGTATACTGCTTAGACCTGCTACGTGCTCATGACATGATTTTGGACAATCAAATGTTAATATTGACTTAATGATATATTGAACCTGTTTTGGAAAGGTATCGTGTGATGTTGATGGCACGTGGTGCATGGTAATCAACTGGGGTTTGATAAACGCTGATTTTCGGCCAGGGGCATGTGGCAAGAGTAATCAGTGGGCCGGTTGTGGCATTGGGGATGTTGATTTGGTTCTTCGGGTAGTCTTGCCCTGGTCACCCTAAGGACTTAACCTTGCAAGCCTTTGAACTGGGTCTAACGTGCAACCACATGTCCAGAATGGGACGGACCTAGTTGACTAAGTTGCTAATAACGCACTGTGGGACCTTAGGAGGTCAACTACACCCTTTGTGTAAGTTGTGCAGGGGGAGCGTGCGGGGCCGAGGCCAGTACCCATCTAACGGTTGATTGGCCTAGACTTCGCCTTAGCTAAGGGAAGGGTTAGTGTGCAATAACCGGGAGGACCACTTGTATTGTTAGAAGTTTCCAAAGACTTTGTTGCAGGAACTTCGCCTTTGTGGTGTTTGACTGTATCTTGTGGGTAAAGTGCATAACCTCTGCAGAGTATAGAATCTATTCGAATAGCCGTGTCCGCGGTATTGACATCGCTCGGGAATTACAATCAAGGGTTAGATTTTCCAAAATCACTTGGTTTTGAAAGGTTGGGTTGGATTAATGATGACGTTGATGGAAATGTGGTTTAGGATGGGAAAAATGTTTACTCAAACTTCTTTAAAAGTTATTTATGCTGTACTTGTTTTTACTGCTTTCGAATCTACTTATGCTACTTTTCAAATGTCAAGCATCGCAAATATACCTGAGCTATTCCTTTGTACCAAGCCATGCATATAGTATATTAGCTCAATTCTGTGCATAACTTGCTGAGTACCAAGTACTCACCCTTGCCACCCTACAACACCAGTTGAAGAGGAGAATACACCAGCTTTGGAGGAGGAGCTCCAAGAGGATCCGTCTACTTAGGGAGCGAGCCCAGTCAGTTGCCTGTGGTATACTGGATGGCGCCACGATGTTACCTTCTTTGATTTTCCGCTGCTACTATTTCTCTCTTAATAAGTTTCGCCCTGTGAGGCGTATATTGTAACTTGACCATAAGGTCGAGTAACCAGTTGGTTATTTAAATAAAGTACTTTATTAGTATCGAATGGTATGATTGTGATATTTACCGTGCACTAGCGCGTTCCTGGACTAGTGTTGAATACACAGAGGGTCCAGATTTGCAAATTCGGGGTCCCGACAAATGACAAGAAGCGTAAGAACCGAACTGACAACAGTGAAGATGTGAAAAAAGGGGCACCAGCCAAGGTGTTGTGGTATTTGCCCATCATTCCCCGTTTATAGCGGTTCTTTGCAAATCCCAAAGAGGCAAAATTGTTGCATTGGCATTATGAATCTCGAAAGGACGATGGCAAGTTGAGACATCCCGCTGATTCAGCTCAATGGAGAAACATTGATTGGCAACATGAGGATTTTGGTGCCGAGATGAGGAACATAAGATTTGGATTGAGTACAGATGGAATGAATCCGTTTGGTAATATGAGCAGTCGACACAAGATTTCTGGCCGCTTTGTTGTGTATATACAATTTGCCTCCTAGGTTATGCATGAAGCGGAAGTATATCATGACGTCGTTGCTAATCTCAGGACCCAAACAGCCGGGTAATGATATTGATGTGTACCTAGCACCACTAATTGAGGATTTGGTAAAATTGTGGAATGAGGGGGTCGAGGTGTGGGATGCATACAAAAGAGAGAACTTCACCCTACGGGCTATGATATTTTGCACCATAAATGATTTCCCAGCCCTTGGTAATTTGGCGGGCTACAGCACGAAGGGAGCCAAAGCTTGTCCAATTTGTGAAGAGGACACTGATAGCTTGTGGCTGCCAAATTCGAAGAAAACGGTGTACATGGGTCACCGTAGGTTTCTACCCCGAAGTCATCGATATCGTAAGATCGATGACAAATTTGATGGAAAGAGGGAAGTTCGTGCAGCCCCGCAGCCTATGAGTGGAAGGCAAGCATATTCACGCGTAGAGGATATCGATCACGAGTACGGTAAGAGCCGTAAATCTGTTCGTCCCAGGACCATTTGAAAAAAGAGGTCGATATTTTGGGACTTACCATATTGGAAGGAGTTAGATGTCCGTCAATGTATTGATGTCATGCACGTTGAGAAAAATGTTTGTGATAATTTGGTAGGCATCCTACTGAACATACCTGGGAAGACCAAGGATGGTGTGAATGCTCACCGCGATATGACCTACATGGGAATCAGGCCCAAGCTTGCAGTGATGGAGGAGGATAGAAAAGGGCCGTACATCCCCGCTGCATGCTACACCTTATCCAAGAAGGAGAAAGTAGACCTCTGCAAGTGTCTCCACGATATTAAAGTTCCATCGGGCTACTCCGCAAACAATAAGAAGCTTGTGTCTCTGGATGATTTGAAGTTGTTTGGTATGAAGTCCCACGACTGTCATGTCTTGATGACCCAAATGCTCCCTGTTGCAATCAGAAATATTCTACCAGATGACGTCAGGTTGGCAATCACGAAGCTATGCTATTTCTTCAATGCGATTTCATGCAAGGTTATTGATCCCGATATACTGGACAACTTACAAGGTGAGGTGGTGCAGACTCTTTGTCAGATTGAGATGCATTTCCCCCGTCGTTCTTCGATGTCATGGTCCACCTCGTTGTTCACCTTGTTAGAGAGATTAAGATTTGTGGACCCACATTCCTGCGTTACATGTACCCGTTCGAGAGGTACATGGGTATATTAAAGTCATACGTGAGGAATAGGTCGAAGCCTGAGGGTAGTATTATTGAAGGTTATGGGACTGAAGAGGTAATTGAGTTCTGCGTGGACTATCTAGGTAAAAGACAACCGATTGGTGTTCCTATATCTCGTCATGAGGGTAGACTTGGTGGCAAAGGAACCATTGGGTCAAATCTAATGAGTGCACAATTTGATATGTACTGTAAAGCGCATTTCACAGTCTTGCAACACAAATGAAGTTCATCCATACATCCAACAGCACAAGTTGATATTACGGGAAGAGAATCCACTTATGGATGAGCTTTCCATCACACGAGAACACAACGATCGATTCCTCACATGGTTCAAAGAAAAGGTGAAGGTCTCCGTTAGTCTTGAGGTCAAATGGTTGGCTGACGGACCAAGATTTAATATACAGACATGGCAAGGTTACGATATTAATGGCTACACATTTTATACTGAAAGTCAAGATGCAAAGAGTACAGTGCAAAACAGTGGTGTGAGCATAGATGCTTTGTCCGATGATCACTCCAAAAGAGGATCCTCAACTGCAATGAACTGTTACTACGAGATGATCGAAGAAATATGGGAGCTCGACTACGGAATATACCAAGTTCCATTGTTCCGATGTAAGTGGGTGAGACTTCCTCACGGAGTTAAGGTCGACAAGACAGGTTTTACTCTTGTTGATCTGAATAGAATGGCCTATAGAGATGAACCGTTCGTCCTCGCAAAGTAAGCAACTCAAGTTTTCTACGTGCGTGACCCGGACAATCCGAGGTTGCACGTCGTACTTCATGGCAAGAGGAGGATTGTTGAAGTTGAAAATGTCGTAGATGAAGAAGAGTACAACCAATTTGATGAAACACCTCCGTTTGCAGATGGGGCATGTCTTAGCGGTGACGACGGCACACATGGAACACATTACATGCGTGTAGATCATCAAGAAGGGTTGTATTGTAAATAAATTAAGTTGTAAGAATTCCCTGTATAATGTAGCATTTTGTAGAATATATATGTCAAATGGATCTTATAGTGTAGCAAATTTGAAAAAGATTTGACTTTTCGACTCTTTTCAATGAAGACTCTATTTCAAAAAAATTAGAGATTGGATCATAGTCATCACAATTGGTTCTTTTAGGAAACCGATACAGATAGCATATATTGCTATAAATTTTTGTATAGAACCGACATAGATAGTATATATTGCGATCGGTTTATTTAGAGAACCGATACAGTTAGTGTACATATTGCGATCGGTTGTTTTAAAGAACCGACACAGATATTACATATTGCGATCGGCGGGCATATACATTTCGGCGCGCACACTCTCATTTTGGCGCGCACTGATTTCGTTTCATCCTCATTTCCACAACCCTAGCTCGACCACCTCCCCCTCCGGCTCCTCCCCCCGGCACCTCCCGCATCGTCGCCTCCCCCTCCGGCTCCTCCCCCTCGGCGCCTCCCCCATCGGCGCCTCCCCCTCCGGCACCTCCCCCTCCGGCACCTCCCCCATCGGCACCTCCCCCTCCGGCTCCTCCCCCTCGGCGCCTCCCCCATTGCCGACTCGGTTCGGCGCACTGTAAGAACGATATCGGACTGTGGGCTGTTATTGGTTGTAAATAGCTCAATGATGATTGCTTAAAATTGAGACTTGATTAATCTGATCATTACAGGAACTTGCTAGACCTAGATAAGTACTGCTCTTAGCTCACATTTTGGTGGCACTTGCTCTTAATGCATTGTTCTAGGGTTAGAGCAGTGTTGTGCTATATTCCTTCTGTGCTATGCTGTACTTATTCCTTCTGTGCTAGAGCAGTGCTGTTCTAGGGTTGTAATCCTGAAATTTTTAGATGTAAAAGCCTGTGATATATTTGCATCTAGAAGTTGGACGGCTAATTAATTTAGCAACCCTTCTATAGCAATCTGAGAGCAATCCATGTTGGCTAATTAATTTAGCAACCCTTCTATAGTAATATGTGCAGATTATATTCTCAGTGCAATTTTAAACTTGTAATATCTGCTATATTATCGGACTTTATTTTCGAGTTTAGTTGCGTAACCTATGCGTCTCCCGTTCGAGGGTGCTTGTTTATAAGTATGCTAAAATGGCATATTTATAAATAAGCAGTCTCGAATTGTCCACGTATTTTGGACAGTTCGAGGATATGTGGCTCGGGCAAGTTCTTAAGCTGTTGTACAAACTCTAGAGAAAGTTTCGGCCGCATCTCCCTGGTGTTCTCTGAATACACACCCTCTTGTCCTGTTGTCGAGACGCGTATTTGGAGAAACAAATGGGAGATCTTTGCCGAAATTTTCTCTAGAGTTGTACAATAGCTTAGGAACTTGCCCGAGCCACATATCCTCGAATGGGATTAGGACCTAACCTAATTCGAGATAAGGAGTCATCGTTGGTACGTACGTACTTAGATGGTCTACACCTAGACATTTGAATTGCTTTCTCTTATGTGAGATATAATCATGTCAGAAATTTGAATTGCTTTCTCTCATCAAGTCTAGGTTTGACCTATACGTACTTAGTTCGGAATGTCGCAAAGAGAGAGCACCGGCTCAACGCCAGAGAGAGAAGAAGGTGCTGCTACCCCATCGAGGAAGGTCAGAAAGGGCAGAGGACCGAATAAAGGAGCCACAGGGAGAACACCGCAAGTCCTCAACTTCAATGCCACGGATGTTTGCACGGGTCCTAGCAAGTTTAAGGGGCGCTACTCCTCTTTTCTCGGGCAATTGGTGAGGGAGAGAGTGCCGATCACAGTTAAGGACTGGAGGAAGGAAGTTAGCGACGAGCAGAAGAACCGACTGTGGAACGAAGTTAAGGGGAAATGGCTTATACAAGAGGAAGATGAAATCAATGCGAGACGGTACGCCTTGAAGAGAATGGGTGTGGCTTTGAGGCATTTCAGGGTTACCATGCATGCCGAGTTCGTGTTGAAAAACCGTACTCCCTTCGAAAGGTATCCATTTGTTACTCCCGAGTTTTGGGAGGAGTTCGCAAGGATGAGGAATATGCCCGAGGCGGAGGAGCTGAGTGAAGAATATCGCTATACAGAGACGTAACACACACGCGTACCACCTCGGTTCCGGTGGGTATGTAGGGAAGAAGGCAGAGTGGGCACGACTAGCCAAGGAGTGTGCAACCTCTGGGACAACGATGCCTTACTACCACATATGCGAGGAGCGGGCACGCGACTGGGTATTAGCAAGGACGAAGAAAACCTCTGACGGTCAGATTGTCGTTCCAAACCCCGCGACAGCACAGATCGTCACTACCATCGTAAGATATCTAACATAGTACATTGCATCTGATCCTTCCCATTGTATTTTAGCAATAATTTATATTTGCGACCTGTAGGAGGAGGTAAGCCAGCAGAAAGAGCAAGGAGCATTTCAAAGCCAAGGGTCAAGGGACATCCTGTGTTCAGCAATCGGGAAGCCCGATCATAAGGGTCGGGTGCTTGCCGCAGGTGCGTGGCATACAAAGAAGTCCTTCTTTGTAGAGGAGAGCGTTTCCAGTGCCAGGGCAAGATCATGGGAAGCACGTGAGGCGCGGATTAGGGCGCAGATGAAGGAGGAGTTCAAGGAGGAGTTAAAGGCTGAGATGATGGCGATGTTCTCCCAGAATCAGAGTCCTGAACCATCGCCTATGCTACACCCTAGCAGCTGCGCTTCCAATAAGGAACTGCGCATTCCACACCTCAAGGTAATAACTGTTTCGGACCGAAAGGTACATGAGTAAGCTTAACAAAGATTATGATGAAGATGCTGATCACTTCTTGCAAGGTCCTGCCAAGTGCCAGCTAGTCCTCATCGACGACAGAATACAAACTGAGGCTGCGCGCGGGGTTGCATTTCCCAGCAAGGAGGATGACACGGTGCATGGTATACCTTTGGGAAAGGGCTACATGAGGGTGCAGGTGGACTATGTCCACGATGTTTACCTGTCTCATGCCCTGGAGTTCCCCCTGAACGAAGATATCGCCACTCTCGGGCAAGCACGGATGTCCTTCATCAAGTGGCCCGCGACAGGTGTCGTAGTGCAAGCACATCCTCCTGCTGCTGGTACTGCTACTACTACTGCTACTGGTACTACTGCTACTGCGGCTACTACTACTACTGCTGCTACTGTACCCCTGCTCCTGTTACTGCTACTCCTCCTACTACTGCTGCTACTACTGCTCCTGCTCCTGCTAATACTGTTGCACATGCTCCTGCCCCTGCTACACAACCTGCACCTAGGGCTGCAACTGCACCTCCTGCACCTACGACTGCAGCTACAAATGCTGGTGCGCAGGTGGTGCGCAAAAGGACTTCTACCACGCTGAGTAAAGACACAAAGCAGAGTTCAGAGAGTCCCTCCGTGAAGAAGTCAAAGTTGTCAGAGGATACAGAGCACCCTGATGATCACAAGTGGTACATACATGGAAAGCCCTTTACCGCAAGCCATGAATTGAATACATTAGGCTTGTTCACTCGCCACCTACATGGATGGTACATCGATAAGTCACATGAGGCCGAGCCTCGCCACGATTTCACAGTGAAGTATCGAGGGGGACAATTCCACCGCAAAGAGGATGGGACCTTCCCAGTCGGATTTGAGGATCTATACTTTATGTATAGCTTGAAAGCCGTCGATATTTCTACCATAGGATCCTGGACGCTGTGAGTATCGCACCATACTCATTCATATGACTTTTAACTGATTTTGTATTATATTTTTTAACAATTGACATGAATTGCAGGATCATGAGGCAATGAAAGCCGTGACGGGTCGACACTTATCGGGTTTGTTTAATTTAGATGGTGTCTACGACCATGGCTAGGCTTCAATCGGAGTTCCTTGCAGGATACATCAAGCAGTCATTGCATGACGAGGCGAAAAAAGACTTCATTCTCTTTCCGTACCACCAGGAGTATGTACTACTATACAATTCAATTACATGTACACACTTCAACCGTATATGAACTTATTCTCTTGCACTGTGTACCGTGAAATAAGCAACCATTGGGTTCTACTTGTGGTTGTTCCGAGTCAAAACAAGGTCTACACGTTGAACTCACTCGAAAATAGACAGATGGACTATGCGATCGAGCCTGTTTTGCAGAAGTAAGTACATTCCTCTAACCTAACACTTTTATATATTGAACTAAATTAGATGTTTTTTACCTCAATGGCATCTCTCCAATGTATAGGGCTTTCTTGTCTTACGTTGCTGAACATGGATGACACAATGATAAACAAGGCACCAAACTGGAGTGGAAGCGCTTCAAGGTACAAGTGTCTATCATAGGATTTATTTCTGACACCTATTTTTAATTCGTCTCCTAATTTATATTTCTTTGTTCACAGTGTCATCAACAAGGGTGCGATGATCTGTGTGGCTTTTACGTGATGCATCACATGCTCATTTTGGTTGGTCGCGCAGATCGTTTCCCTAAGGTATAGAGCTGATTATTTGCACTACTGTCAATGTGATATTTGTTTACAAGCATAATACTATCAGCCTTTTACAATCAAAATTTAAGACTTAAATATATTAATGCACTACTATCTATTTTGCAGGACCTTGATATCCTCCGAAAGAGCATAACCAACACTGATCTCAAGAAATTACGAGACCATTTATGCCAGTGGTACTGGACATAAGTTATAACGGAGGATGGTAGATATAGAGACCATTCAAGCAAATACTAGTCCATAAAGTGTAAACAAAATTTATGTGAATGTGATCTGTTACAGATTGTAAACAATATATTAATGTGAATGTAATGTGTGTAGATTGTGATGTATATATGTTCTGTGATATTGTGGATTGTGATGAATGTGTCATATTGTGAATGCGAGGCTATTTTCGGATGGTGGACAGTAACATCATCACAATCGGTTCTTTCTTGAAACCGATTGGGATAGGTACATGTAACACCCCGGCACTTACTATGCCTGAATGCTACCAAACAAAAGCTAAACAACATCTAAATACCATAATTAAACATAAATTCCAGCAAAGGCGCACATGCTAAAAACCGAGATTTCGGCAGCATCTCCTTTGTTTTAACATGAATTGAAGCAACAACAATATTAACATGTCAATGTGGCATAACGAACGATAGCAATAACATGATCAAACGAAAAAAAACAGCCACCATACCACTAAGGATATAAATTATATCCATCACATGACAAATATGGACTAATCAATTACTCATAACAACCACCGAATCATCGAAACCATAGTTTAGTTCAATGAATTAACCATAACCATAAGGGAAGGAACATGTCATTGTTTAAATGTGTGATGCTAAGTGATGACGTGTGACTAGCTCCCTTTCCCGCATGTCGGATTCATGGTACCTAAAAGAAAACAACATAAACACAAGCGTGAGTTCATCACTCAGCAAATATATTGCAATGGTACAAACATAAACAATTACATAGCAATAATATCTCACATCATGTAAACCATCTCATTCATGGTCACATATTATCATCATCATCAATATGTATGAAGTGCAATGCGATGCTCATGTCTCCTTGGAAACTCATACCGGTATGGTTGAGTACACACCCGTCGGTGTGCACCCACTACTACAAGAATACACATTAGAATCGGTTCTTTTTCGTCGTCACAATCGGTTTTGGTGGCGATAGAAAGTCCAACGATTGTAATGAGGAATAGCTATCACAGTCGGTTTTCTCCCCGATTGTGATAAACAATCATCACAATCGGTTCTTGCGAAGAACCGATTGTGATAAGCCCCTCATCACAATCGGTTCTAGCAAAGAACCGATTGTGATGAGGGGCTTATCACAATCGGTTCTTCGCAAGAACCGATTGTGATGAGGGGGTCATCACAATCGGTTCTTTGCTAGAACCGATTGTGATGAGCAAAGAACCGATTGTGATGAGGGGCTTATCGCAAGAACCGATTGTGATAAGCCCCTCATCACAATCGGTTCTTGCGAAGAACCGATTGTGATCACACATTTTCACTATTAAACATTGTTCTGACGGTTTTAACACAAAACGAAGAGATTTCCCCAGGAGGTCACCCTCACCCATCCTAGTTAGTACTACCCTCGCCTAAGCACGCTTAACTAATGAGTTTTGCCACCAATTTTAATGCAAATGTTAGCACTTCCCGAGAGGTCACCCATCTTAGTACTACTCTCACCTAAGCACGCTTAACTTCAGAGTTCTTATATGATCTAGTACCGTAGTGTTGTTATGATAGCATTTGAAAATATAACGCGTCTCCCTCCCCTTAACCCCACAAAGCACCCGAACACTAATGTTAGTATTCTTATACTTCGAATTTACTCTAACTTGGGTGCTCCAAAATTTAACCAAGTGTCCAATTTAGTACCGTAGTGTTGGTATGATAGCATTTGAAAATATAACGTTTCTCCCTCCCCTTAACCCCACAAAGCACCCAAACACTAATGTTAGTATTCTTATACTTCGAATTTACTCTGACTTGGGTGCTACAAAATTTAACTAAGTGTCCAATTTAGTACCGTAGTGTTGGTATGATAGCATTTGAAAATATAACGCGTCTCCCTCCCCTTAACAAAATATAACGCGTCTAGACGGTGATACACTTGACAAAATATTGTGCACGTGTTTATGGAATATACATGACAACAGTTTATAGAGCTAGCGATACTCCATGTTTGTATTGTACTTAGTCTACACCACCTCCTCATCTTTGTAGCTATGACCATTTGCCATTACTATGAATCTGAAAATGACTAAAAAATTAGTACATGATATAATGGGCAAATAAAGAAATACATTTAATTTGGACAAGAACGAATCACAATAAATCAAAGTTTGGTTCCTTAATTACCATTACCGAAGTGCTCCATGCAGTGATTTCTTCCAAAACCAAGAAATGCAAAACCAAGATCCACATCCTAGTGCAGTCGCATTTGACCTTAGCTCCTATCTCTCTCACACTCTCTCTCTCCCTCTATCTATCTGTCTATGCATCTATCTACAGAGCAAGTGAGAGGGAGAGGAGCAAGTGGAGGAGATGAGTGGTGAGCACAAGGGTGTGTATAAATATATAGGCCAGTGGTTCTCCCAGCAAAATTATTTTGAAATTGGAACCCGCTCGACACCTAAATTTCACTTTGGCGCCCAATTTTCACTTTGGCGCCTTGGCGGGATTATCTCGAGCACATCACAATCGGTTCTAGCTAGAACCGATTGTGATGAGGGGATTATCACAATCGGTTCATTGCTAGAACCGATTGTGATGAGGGGGATTATCACAATCGGTTCTAGCAAAGAACCGATTGTGATGAGGGGGGTTATCACAATCGGTTCTTTGCTAGAACCGATTGCTGATGAGTCATCACAATCGGTTCTAGCAAAGAACTGATTGTGATGAGGGGGATTATCACAATCGGTTCTTTGCTAGAACCGATTGTGATGAGGGGGTCATCACAATCGGTTCTAGCAAAGAACCGATTGTGATGAGCCAATTTCACAATTTTTGATTGTTTTAAGGTATGAATATCGTTTATAATATATATTGAACACAAACATTTTACAATACACATATCACATTCGTTTACATGAATATAGAGCATAAACATACTTAACAGTCAATATGCATGCATCATCTACCCGTTCATCCAATTAAAAGACGGTGATACACTTGACAAAATATTGTGTACGTGTTTATGGAATATAGAGCTAGAAACGATTTTCATACCGTAAAACAATCAAAAATAGTGAAATTGGGTAATCACAAAATATAGAGCTAGAAACGATATTCATACCGTAAAACAATAAAAAATAGGGAAATTGGGTCATCACAATCGGTTCTAGCAAAGAACCGATTGTGATGAGCCAATTTCACTATTTTTGATTGTTTTAAGGTATGAATATCGTTTATAATATATATTGAACACAAACATTTTACAATACACATATCACATTCGTTTACATGAATATAGAGCATAAACATACTTAACAGTCAATATGCATGCATCATCTACCCGTTCATCCAATTAAAAGACGGTGATACACTTGACAAAATATTGTGTACGTGTTTATGGAATATGGAGCTAGAAACGATATTCATACCGTAAAACAATCAAAAATAGTGAAATTGGGTAATCACAAAATATAGAACTAGAAACGATATTCATACCGTAAAACAATCAAAAAATAGTGAAATTGGGTCATCACAATCGGTTCTAGCAAAGAACCGATTGTGATGTGCCAATTTCACTATTTTTGATTGTTTTAAGGTATGAATATCGTTTATAATATATATTGAACACAAACATTTTACAATACACATATCACATTCGTTTACATGAATATAGAGCATAAACATACTTAACAGTCAATATGCATGCATCATCTACCCGTTCATCCAATTAAAAGACGGTGATAAACTTGACAAAATATTGTGTACGTGTTTATGGAATATAGATCTAGAAACGATATTCATACCGTAAAACAATCAAAAATAGTGAAATTGGGTAATCACAAAATATAGAGCTAGAAACGATATTCATACCGTAAAACAATCAAAAAATAGTGAAATTGGGTCATCACAATCGGTTCTAGCAAAGAACCGATTGTGATGAGGGGGTCATCACAATCGGTTCTTTGCTAGAACCGATTGTGATGAGGGGGGTCATCACAATCGGTTCTCGCAAAGAACCGATTGTGATGAGGGGGATGACCCAATTTCACTATTTTTGATTGTTTTACGGTATGAATATCGTTTATAATATATATTGAATACAAACATTTTACAATATACATATCACATTCGTTTACATGAATATAGAGCATAAACATACTTAACAGTTAGTATACATGCATCATCTACCCGTTCATCCAATAAAAAGACGGTGATACACTTGACAAAATATTGTGCACGTGTTTATGGAATATACATAACAACTATTTATAGAGCTAGTGATACTCCATGTTCGCATTGTACTTAGTCTACACCACCTCCTCATCTTTGTAGCTATGCGCATTTGCCATTACTATGAATCTGAAAATGACTAAAAAAATAGTTCATGATATAATGGGCAAATAAAGAAATACATTTAATTTGGACACACTACTACATGAATGCACATCAGAAATTTAACCACAAATGAGGTGAAATATACTCAAGCTAGGGTTTCAACTTTAGCCCCAAACCACCATCTCTCCATATTGTTTCAACCATAATAGAATTAATGACATATAACACATTCACCAAATCAAAATCGAATTTCTTAATGCAAAATCGAAGGGATTTGAAGGAATGCTCACCTTTTGAAGAAAACTTCAAATGAGGGCAAATAGAGGGAAAAATCTCCTCAAGCTAGGGCTTTAACTTACCCTCTCAACACACATCCTCAAGGATTTCAGATTTTCTCCCCCAAGCCTAAGTCTCAATGAGAGTATGTTCTGTTTTTTGAGGTGGCGACGGGTTTTTTTGGCTCTAGAACACCAACAGAGGAGAGTTCATCCCGAGAGGATATAAAACCTAACAAGGCTCATCACAATCGGTTCTTACAAAGAAGTGATTGTGATATGTATATTATCACAATCGGTTCATACAAAGAAGTGATTGTGATGAGTATATTATCACAATCGATTCTCGGAAAGAACCGATTGTGAAAAAGAAATGTCATCACAATCGGTTCTTAGAAAGAACCGATTGTGATAATGACAACTTATCACAATCGGTTCTTTCTAAGAACCGATTGTGATGACCAATTTCCTTATCACAATCGGTTTTTGTGAAGAACCGATTGTAATGATTACCACTTATCACAATCGGTTCTTTCTAAGAACCGATTGTGATAACTCATTTCCTTATCACAATCGGTTCTTTTAATGAAGCGATTAGGATAAGGAACCTTATCACAATCGGTTACTTCTAAGAACCGATTGTGATAACATGTTTCCAAAATTTACAAATGAGATACACGTATCACAATCGGTTTTTTAGTCAAAAGTTTGGAACCGACACAAATGAAGCGATAGTGATGTATCATTCTGTAGTAGTGACCCTCTCCCCCCTTCCATCCCGAAGATGGAGGGTGCCTACTCCTCGCTTTCGTTTACCGCGGTGAATGGAATCACGATGTAGGACTTACTCATTGGCTCTCCGGAATAGTCATAATTTTCTCACCGACCTTCCCCGGATTAGTTATGACTTTCTCAACGCCTGGGCCATGTATCATGCCATGTCATGTATGCAAATATGCCAACATCATAAATCACTCTTACATTAACACATGGCATCATAACATAGTAAGCATATTCATCATATCCTTGGCAATCATTAAAGCATGGCATGTGATCATATCATATATCCAATTCCATCTATTCTCAACAAGCAACCTACAAACCGCTATCCATTACAATACACTTGCCTCAACCACGGGCAACGGATTGGCGAGACGTAGAAGGCACTCCCGGGGTCACATCACCTACACATGGGTACCACACACTGACAATCATGACCACAAAACAGTACGCAAACCCTCATCTTCCCCGACATTGCCAACTACTCGCAAAACCCAAAAATAGAGGTTTTGTCCCGTTGGGACAGCAGCCTTCCAAAAGGCATTACTCAGGTTCTAAGACTCCGAATCGATTAAACGAGTACATCCTCGTGTAGCTTAGGAAATTTCCCAACTTTTTCTAGGTATATGGAAAGACTGATTCGGACTCTAAAGTTGTTTAATCTACAAAATACCGTGATCTGTTCCAATCACGTCACAGATTTAAACACGCTCGGTAAAACAGTCATAACTTTCAAACGGCTGATCCGATTTGGACATTTTTTATATCCACGGAAAGATAATGAAATTATCTACAACTTATTTAACATCCGTATGACCAGATTCGGATTCTAAATTGGCGAAAAACCGAACCCTAGGTCGACTGCTCATGCTGTCCGAAACAGAGAACGTGACCAACTCAAGAATCCATCTAATCTAATCAAATCCAGCACCACCAATTGATCTAAAAACTTGATAAACATCCTTAGAACAGTACCTAGACCAACCCCAAGGATTCCCCATGGACATACCTGTAACATCGTTCATCTTCATTCTAAGTTTGGAGAGCTTTCATCCGGTTATTCGGGGGACCACCTGTGACCTGCTGAGTTCAGTCATTAGCTGTGAGAGGTGAGCCACATAATTCTTTTTTTCCCCAAGCCACCTCCACCTAACCCCACTCCAAAACCAGCTGCCACCTCTCCTTTGCTGTTTTTGGGCAGGAACTCCACTCCAACCGAATCAGTCCTCCTCCCCATCGTGTTCTCCTCCATCCACACAGCTCCTTCCTCCTCCAAGCCAAGAGCAGAAGCTTCCCCCACCTCCATGGCACCTCCTCACCTGCAGCAAGCCTCCATGGGCATCCTCCCCTGCAGCAGCTCGGCGCCCTCCACTTCTTCCCCGAGCAGCAGCCCCTCCTCAATCCGAGCTGCAGTTCCTCCTCCTCCATGGGTGAGAGAAACTTACCTTAGAGTGTTTTTTCTGCACTAATGGAGGTCTTGGCTGGTTGTGTAGGCTCTAGGGTTGCTAGATCTAAAAAAATTTTGGGGGGAAACTAGTTCTTTTGGAGGGAATCCAGTTTTTGTTTTCGTGCAGTTTCTGTGCTATTCTTTGAGCTACGATTCGAGCTAGTTAGAGGCATTTTATGGGGGTCCGTATGTTGCGAAAGTTGTAGATAATCGAATTATCTTTAATTGGAGTACAAGAACTCAAAAATCCGTCCAGCCGTTTAAAACTTATGAGCAAAATACTGTCGACTGTCCTGATTAGGTTTTGCTGCGAGCAGAATTGTTCAACTGCTGTTTTGAGCTTCTTGTAGTCCGATTGAGCTTTTTCATTTGCCTAGAGAAGTGTAGGATATTTTCTCTAGTTTGATAAAATGTACTTGTTTGTTAGATTTCAGTTTAAGAATCAAAAGTTATGTTGTTTTGAACTTGCTGCCCAGAAACTTGTTTTTCTGGATGTTCAGATTTTGGGATGAATGTTCAGATGTTGATTAGAGGATCTTGGAGCCATCTCCTGTTTAATTGGTTGCCAGAGAAGTTGTAGTTAGTGCTCTCAACATTCTATAGAGCTCAAGAACACCTACTTTGGCCATACCATTTAGAAGTTATGCAATTTTTAGTACATGCTGTCCAGTTTGGTGATTCTCTGAATGTTCATACTTTGATCTGAATTTCAGAGTGCCATTTGAGGACTTTAAATTGAAGTATTGAATGATTGGCTATGGGGTAACTGTAGTACATCCTCTTGTGCTCATTGAGAATCCAAGAACTTGAATTTTGGTTGAACCATTAGAAAGTTATGCAAGTTTTACCTCTTTGCTGTCCAAATTACAACTATTAGTAGATTCAATTTTGAGTTGTGATTTTGAGCAAGATAGAGGCAGAATTTGGATTTAATTTTGCCTAGAAATAGCTAGGACTTTCTGAGTAGATGCTTAAAATGTCTTTGGTTTCTCAATTTGGAGTTGTTTAGCAATATTTTTGCTTTGGCAAAGTGGGCTACTCAAACCAGTTTTGGATGAAATTTCAGATTTGGGGCAAGTTTGACTTAGGGAGTATCTATGTGGTTTGTTGTTGTTTGTTGACTCTAGATCTTGTGGAATTGAGTATGTGATTATGATTCCAGATGGAGTAGCTTCGGGAGTGACCTCTTCTTCCCGCCACTCCATTCCTCTTGGTAGAAGGCAAGTGTGTCTTTTCGATTAAATGCTAAAAAGGAATGAAGCATGCTTTGCTTTGTGATTGTCATCATGTTGATATTTATGTTGATGCAAATGTTAAGTTCATAAATTTATTCATTTGTCCCTTGTGTGTGTGAATCGATTAGAGGCATATGAAGCTTAAGTATTTGTTAGTGCTTTGGTTGATTTGATGACTATATTGATGAATATGAGAATGGATTGCCATGTGTGTATTCACTTATGTCCATGTGGAAGGATAGAAATGTTTGTTTATGCAATTCAATTCTGTTAATTGCATTCGTGCATTCATAAAAGAAGAGGCGACCCATTCTGATGCGGGCCTCTGTGTTCACACGTAGTGAACACGAAAGTCCTACCTCGTAGTCCCACTCATCGAGGTGAATGGGAGCGAGACAGTAAGAGTAGGCACCTTCCACGGGATGGAAGGGACGTGAGGGTGCACACCGACGGGTGTGCACTCGGCAGTACCGGTACGTGCATCGAAAAGAGCATTCATGTGCATAGCATTGCATGGCATGGCTAATGTATAGTGAGCTAATGGAAATGTGAGGTTTCGGGGACGAGTCGTGGACTCCTCCCAAAAGTTTAACGAGGTATGTTGTGAAGTAAGAAATAAGGTAAATGGTATTGATGCAATATTATTGTACCTGTTGTTGATCTAAATGCATTACTATTGATATTGTAATGTTTTGATGCACTTTGCTGAGTTTTCGAACTCACGCTTGTTTGTTTAATGTGTTTAGGTACCACGAGAAGCGGCGATCTGGATGGGAATTTAGCATCACGTCACTCCCTTCATCACATTTAATTAATAGTTTGGAAGATCGTCTTGTCGTAGCATGTTTATACTTGTGATTATTGTAATCTTCTTAAGATTGTGTTTATTATATGCTAGAAGGTTACATTTGGATGCTTAGTGGTTGCTTACATGTCATGATGGTTGATTGATGCCATGACATGTCGATTAAATTTTGTTATTATGTTATTGTGATCTTTTGCCTGCTGAGTGGATGTCCACTTAGCAGGGGAGGTCTTGCCGAATGTTTTACTAGTTCGGCAATCTCCTAGCATGTTTAGATAGGTTTTGGTAGCACTTTGGGCACGTGAGGTGCTGGGGTGTTACAGTTGGTATCAGAGCGGGCTTTAGGTCCGTGGAATGTGAACGTAGCAAATTACTCTAGAGTAAACTAAAATGTTGACTTGGAAAAGTAGAAACATGGCATAGGTGTTTACTTGTTAAAATTTGGCCTTAGGGCAATAACCTGAAAATCTAAAATAGAGTGGATAATTAATTTAAAATTTGACACACTCTGATGCACAGTAGGAAAGGGTATGGGTATCCTTGCGTTGCGCTTAAATTTTGTATCTAAGCTTTGATGTTGAATGTTAAAGTTAAAGATGCTTATTGCTTTGATTATGCATGATGTCTATTGCTATTATTTTTGTAATAGCTAATTGAGTAGTTGTGTTTAAGTGAGTGGTGGTGCCGAAGGGTTTCGGTCACCCTCTGTTGTGGTGTAGCCGTGGTTGAGGCTGTGGTGGTGGTGGTTGTGGCTGGGTAAAGCCACAACCGGAAGTTTGGAGTCTCTCATAGGTCAAAGTCGTCGCCTTTTGCGACAAATTTTAGAGAGTGGATGGAAGTTGTGGTTTCTTTTGGCTTGATTGGTTGGAGTCAAATAGCAAGGCTTAGTGATGAATCCTTTGAATTTTCCCTTACCGTTCTTGCAATCGGTTTGATTGGTTTCTTTGGTTTTTGTTGGTTGAAAACCAAAGGAGAAGTGTTTGGTAATGAGTATTTGCTGATCACTCTTTCGGCGGTTTTTGGCTTTGCCTTTGGTTGAGGACAAAGAAGAAGAGTTTAGTGTTGCGCCTCTTTTGGTAGCCATTCAGCTTTGACGTTCGGTTTTGTTGGTTACTTTACGGAGAAAGCTTTCGAGTTATTCTTGTGTTGTCATTCTCCGAGTTTAAGAGAGGTTATTGAAGTCACGATGTAAAACCTAAGTCGTGTGGTTTCTGGTGTTAAGGCTTTACCTGAAAAGGATTTGGTTGATCGTTTGGTTTTTCCCCTTGCATCCATCTTCCTTCGTGGAAGTTGTAGATCTTGAGACTTGTTGAGAAGTTATTGTGTGTCAAATTTGGAAATTTGAGTGTCGAGTTCTCTTGTGATTTATAATTGGGTTTCTCTGGAAAGAAAGTTGATTCTTGATGTTCATTCATGTTTATGTGCTGTGATTTCCTTAAGGGTTGGGTATCTGACCTATGAGGATGTTTAAGACGTTAAGAGTATGATGAGTAGTTAGAGCTTCCTGTTGATGTGAGTTACTGACTCTGTTAAAGTGGATTTGTTGGTTATTTAAAGACAACCTAATTTATTGTGTGGTAGATATGATTTATCGAGATGCTAAATGATTTAAAGTGAAAGTGATTAGAGTTATGCAAAGTATAGTGAGTATTGAAATTAATCTGAAGTTCGAGAATTTCAGTATTGATTCCGGTTGAGAAGGTCTAGAATCGTTTGAGTGACAAATTTTTATAGCAAGGTTATGGTGTAAAGCACCTGAGTAAGATGATGTAAAGACACGAGGGTTGTTGGTTGATGTTGCTTATGGGTCAATTAAATGGTGAATCGATAAAATAACTTAATTGATGTGTAATCAAAGAAAGGGGTATATATGTAATGACTGTATGAAAGGTTGAGATTGTCCATGATAATTGTCTGTATGGATGTCCGGAATCCATATTTATGAAAGATGTCTGGTGGAGATCGTATTAAATGGTTATAATTATTTATTGGTTGAATGAACTGGGGATATTGAATATATGACCTAAGGATTGTATGAAAGGTAATGGTTGATTATGTCGAAATGAGTATTGAAAAGGTATGTTTTGTGATTGGAATAGATAATTGTACGGACGATGGTTCGTCATGGTTAGTAGACTAAAAGAAGATGTTGATATACGTCTCATGTTAATTTAACTAAATGAGTTATTGGTGTTGAAAAAAGAAGTGAGAACGTGGTTCTCCCGGTTGATTGTCATAAGATAGAAATGGTGGGATTCGAATTGAACCTTCTTTAAAGGTTTACGGATTCAATTGATTGTATGATTTTCAAGGAGGGTATGCCTTTTGTTGAGGCATTCGGATTAGTGGGCAATATAACTCCCCTGATTAAGTTCCATTTTATGTCAAGTTGTGGACTTGGCTTTGATGATTGGAAATGAGGATGAAATAGTAGTTTGGCGAAGTAATCGGTTGATGGAGTCCTAAATGAGGTATTTCATTGGATCGGGCCAACCTTTGGTTTTGGCTAAGCTGGCTAGCTTATGTTATGAATATTGGAGTTGCACTCAAGAGTATATGAGTGGATCGCGCTCTTTAGCGTGCACATCGAATTATCTTTGGAATCGGTATTTGAATGGAAACCTACAGCCATAATGGATTATGTTGGAGCTCTTGAGTTAAAAGTATTTGTAACCCTAGTTTGACTAGAGTTGGATTTTATTGAATTGCGTGTGGTGTTTGCGAGTGTTTTAGAATATGAAGCTTGTGATTGTTTCATAAGTGATTTGTGGTTGTCTAAGAGATGTTTGCTATTGTGATAATGAGTTGCCTCAATAATGTTTCGTGTGATGTTTCTCTTCTAATGGAGTTTTCCCCAAGGTAAAGCTTGGTGCTCTGGTTTTAATGTGTTGGATATGGATCGAGTGGTTAAAGGAAATCGAGATTTCCTTTGCTTTCTCGCATGAAAAGCAAGAATGAGTAATTTCTGGCTTTTGGCTCTGCGTTGTAAGAGAATTCAGTTTCTCTTTCTCTTTGAGAGATTTTGTGGCAGTTGTGAGAATCGGTTTTCTCTTCCAAAATATTGATTTTGGTTAAAATGAGAGGTTTGGCTTTGGTTGTTGAGAACTTCTGTCAAAGATTTGTGTGGAGTTTCTCTTTTAATTGAGTGCTCCCCGATGCGAATCGTATCGCATTGATTTGAGATTTGAGTTTTTCCTTCGCGACTTGGCTTAGTAAAAGAAAGAGTGATCTTTGGATGATGTCGAATTCTTTCCAAAGTGAATTTTAGCGCATTGGGTTCAAGTTGATGCTTGTGGTTCAAAAGAATCGTACTTCTTTGCGTTCTAGATGGGATTAAGAATATGAATGTTCATGCTATAGTGTTGAGTATAATGAGGATTTATACTCCTGGACTTGGTCGTGTGAGTAAAAGGATTTGAGGGCGAAACCCTCTTGGGAAAAGAGCCGATTAGGTTTGGTAAGAAATTGCAGCCCTAGCTTGGGCTAGGTGTAAAACTTTGAGTGTGGTTTGGAAGGTGGATTATGGTGGAGACTTGTGATGTCGGTTCAAAAATTTGTTGGAGTATCGTTAATTGTAAAGGTGATAACAATTTGATGTAAAATGTTCTGTTGTGAACATTTATCTTAACTAGTTGTTCCTGTGTGAGATATGGCTGGGAGAAGATAGAATAAGATTATAGTGTGGGTTGTGATGGGAAGGAAAATATTGCCAAAGTGGGCTATGTCCTTATATGACATTGGTTGATGACGGTTCTTTTGTGAAAAGGTCGATCAATTAGAAAGGATGAGATTGTGTTTACTTGATTCTTTGGGGTTCAAGTTTGGAACCCGGAATGTTTAAACGGATGGTATGAATGATTTGTGAAGATATGGTATAGAGGTGTGATAGAATGAAAAAGCCTCTTATTATTCATGTTGGTATGAATGCGATGAATTGGGATAGAAAGGTCAAGATAAGAGATTATAATGAGGTTAAAAGAGGGAATCTAAAGTTGAGTTTAGAGTTAGAACCATGTTTTCCCAAGAATGAGGCCTTATCCGGTAACACCAAAGAAAGTTTTCTGAGTTACATTAAACTATTTGCGATAGTGTATGAAATGTTTGATATGGGGATGTGGTGTATCAATTAACTTGATTGAGTTCTTAAGTGGATGCGTTTAGGATAAAGGTTGAGAAAGTTCTTGTGAGAAGTTGCACTTAGGTGAGCTAAGGAAATTTATTTTCGTGAATAGTTGAATTTGGTATTTTGGTTTATCGTTTGCATCCATTTGAGTCCTCTCATTGATGTTTTGAGTTTGAATAGAAGTTTCAGTCCATTGTGGACTTTGTTGTTGGAGTTGTCGTTCTTCGAATTCGGGGTCGAATTCCTTTAAGTGGGGGAGAGTGTAACATCGTTCATCTTCATTCTAAGTTTGGAGAGCTTTCATCCGGTTATTCGGGGGACCACCTGTGACCTGCTGAGTTCAGTCATTAGCTGTGATAGGTGAGCCACATAATTCTTTTTTTCCCCAAGCCACCTCCACCTAACCCCACTCCAAAACCAGCTGCCACCTCTCCTTTGCTGTTTTTGGGCAGGAACTCCACTCCAACCGAATCAGTCCTCCTCCCCATCGTGTTCTCCTCCATCCACACAGCTCCTTCCTCCTCCAAGCCAAGAGCAGAAGCTTCCCCCACCTCCATGGCACCTCCTCACCTGCAGCAAGCCTCCATGGGCATCCTCCCCTGCAGCAGCTCGGCGCCCTCCACTTCTTCCCCGAGCAGCAGCCCCTCCTCAATCCGAGCTGCAGTTCCTCCTCCTCCATGGGTGAGAGAAACTTACCTTAGAGTTGTTTTTTCTAAACTAATGGAGGTCTTGGCTGGTTGTGTAGGCTCTAGGGTTGCTAGATCTAAAAAATTTTTTGGGGGGAAACTAGTTCTTTTGGAGGGAATCCAGTTTTTGTTTTCGTGCAGTTTCTGTGCTATTCTTTGAGCTACGATTCGAGCTAGTTAGAAGCATTTTATGGGGGTCCGTATGTTGCGAAAGTTGTAGATAATCGAATTATCTTTAATTGGAGTACAAGAACTCAAACATCCGTCCAGCCGTTTAAAAGTTATGAGCAAAATACTGTCGACTGTCCTGATTAGGTTTTGCTGCGAGCAGAATTGTTCAACTGCTGTTTTGAGCTTCTTGTAGTCCGATTGAGATTTTTCATTTGCCTAGAGAAGTGTAGGATATTTTCTCTAGTTTGATAAAATGTACTTGTTTGTTAGATTTCAGTTCAAGAATCAAAAGTTATGTTGTTTTGAACTTGCTGCCCAGAAACTTGTTTTTCTGGATGTTCAGATTTTGGGATGAATGTTCAGAGGTTGATTAGAGGATCTTGGAGCCATCTCCTGTTTAATTGGTTGCCAGAGAAGTTGTAGTTAGTGCTCTCAACATTCTATAGAGCTCAAGAACACCTACTTTGGCCATACCATTTAGAAGTTATGCAATTTTTAGTACATGCTGTCCAGTTTGGTGATTCTCTGAATGTTCATACTTTGATCTGAATTTCAGAGTGCCATTTGAGGACTTTAAATTGAAGTATTGAATGATTGGCTATGGGGTAACTGTAGTACATCCTCTTGTGCTCATTGAGAATCCAAGAACTTGAATTTTGGTTGAACCATTAGAAAGTTATGCAAGTTTTACCTCTTTGCTGTCCAAATTGCAACTATTAGTGGATTCAATTTTGAGTTGTGATTTTGAGCAAGATAGAGGCAGAACTTGGATTTAATTTTGCCTAGAGATAGCTAGGACTTTCTGAGTAGATGCTTAAAATGTCTTTGGTTGCTCAATTTGGAGTTGTTTAGCAATAGTTTTGCTTTGGCAAAGTGGGCTACTCAAACCAGTTTTGGATGAAATTTCAGATTTGGGGCAAGTTTGACTTACGGAGTATCTATGTGGTTTGTTGTTGTTTGTTGACTCTAGATCTTGTGGAATTGAGTATGTGATTATGTTTCCAGATGGAGTAGCTTTGGGAGTGACCTCTTCTTCCCGCCACTCCATTCCTCTTGGTAGAAGGCAAGTGTGTCTTTTCGATTAAATGCTAAAAAGGAATGAAGCATGCTTTGCTTTGTAATTGTCATCATGTTGATATTTATGTTGATGCAAATGTTAAGTTCATAAATTTATTCATTTGTCCCTTGTGTGTGTGAATCGATTAGAGGCATATGAAGCTTAAGTATTTGTTAGTGCTTTGGTTGATTTGATGACTATATTGATGAATATGAGAATGGATTGCCATGTGTGTATTCACTTATGTCCATGTGGAAGGATAGAAATGTTTGTTTATGCAATTCAATTGTGTTAATTGCATTCGTGCATTCACAAAAGAAGAGGCGACCCATTCTGATGCGGGCCTCTATGTTCACACGTAGTGAACACGAAAGTCCTACCTCGTAGTCCCACTCATCGAGGTGAATGGGAGCGAGACAGTAAGAGTAGGCACCTTCCACGGGATGGAAGGGACGTGAGGGTGCACACCGATGGGTGTGCACTCGGCAGTACCGGTACGTGCATCGAAAAGAGCATTCATGTGCATAGCATTGCATGGCATGGCTAATGTATAATGGGCTAATGGAAATGTGAGGTTTCGGGGACGAGTCGTGGACTCCTCCCAAAAGTTTAACGAGGTATGTTGTGAAGTAAGAAATAAGGTAAATGGTATTGATGCAATATTATTGTACCTGTTGTTGATCTAAATGCATTACTGTTGATATTGTAATGTTTTGATGCACTTTGCTGAGTTTTCGAACTCACGCTTGTTTGTTTAATGTGTTTAGGTACCCTGAGAGCAGCAGTGCCGGGATGGGAATTTAGCATCACGTCACTCCCTTCATCACATTTAATTAATAGTTTGGAAGATCGTCTTGTCGTAGCATGTTTATACTTGTGATTATTGTAATCTTCTTAAGATTGTGTTTATTATATGCTAGAAGGTTACATTTGGATGCTTAGTGGTTGCTTACATGTCATGATGGTTGATTGATGCCATGACATGTCGATTAAATTGTGTTATTATGTTATTGTGATCTCTTGCCTGCTGAGTGGATGTCCACTTAGCAGGGGAGGTCTTGCCGAATGTTTTACTAGTTCGGCAATCTCCTAGCATGTTTAGATAAGTTTTAGTAGCACTTTGGGCACGTGAGGTGCTGGGGTGTTACAATACCTTCGCCCGACACACGAAAACCCAATAGATCTCCTCCCGGTTCGCGCGATCTCCTTCCTCGCTCCAATCCCGCCGGATCTCCTCGTCGCGGAGAGCTCCAACAGATGGATCTTCGAGGTGTGGAGGTGGAGAACTCCCCTAGGGGCAGCAAGGGAGGTGGAGAGGTGGTGGAGAGGTGGTGGAGCAATGGGGAACAATGGGGGAGGTGGAGGCGCCACAAGGAGGAGGTGGGGAGGTGTGGGGGGGGGCGGCTAGGACTTGTGGGGGCGCAAGGGCAGGGGGTGGACGCCTAAAGGAGCTGGGGGAGGCCCCCAACCAGGTCTCCTACTCCTATTAGGACTCAAACTCCATCCCACCAAAGCCCACGACCCTTTCCTTTATGCCCAAACTCCCCCGGAAAGGCCCAAACTCCCGAAAACGGCCCGAAAACGCAAATTAACCTCATAACGTATAGTTTCAACCTCCAATTCCATATTTTATAATGTTTTTGACCTTAACATTCACATTTTGTAATGCCTTAACATTCACATTTTGTAATGCCACAATCTCTAATTTCACATTTTATAAAGTCTCGGCATTCCGTAGTGTCACAGTACAGTATCACAATTGGTTCTTACTGGAACCGATTGGGATATTTGTAGTATCACAATCGGTTCTTTCTTAAAACCGATTGGGATAGGTACATCACAATCGGTTCTTACTGGAACCGATTGGGATATTTGTAGTATCACAATCGGTTCTAATAAAGAACCGATTGTGATAATATACTTATCCCCATCGGTTCCAATAAAAAACCGATTGTGATATTATACTTATCTCAATCGGTTCTACGAGAAAACCGATTGTGATAAGTTTATTATCACAGTCAGTTCCGAAAAAGAACCGACAGTGCTATGATATTATTAGTGTCGGTTAAAAACCGACTGTGGTATATCTACCTTATCACTGTCGTTGGACTTTCTATCGCCTCCAAAACCGACGGTGATGACCAAAAAGAACCGATTGTGATGTATGAATCTGTAGTAGTGTGGGGTGCTGGGGTGTTAGTTCCATTAATCAATATTGACCTTTGTATTTCCAAAATGATGTCACTGACCCGTTGCAAGTCTAAGCAAACTACTACGTTCTATATAACCCATGTTGGCAATTTATTAGCTACCAACTATTAATCAACAATCCTAGGGTGACAAATGAATCGTGGCATACAAATAATAGCGACAAGGTGGCAGTAACAAGTAGTTGAATTATCTAATCCCAAATTAATTGAAATCAGTTTAACTTAAACTAGCATGCAATAATTTGCAACAACATAATTGTGAAACATGGGATCAATATGGTCAAAGCACAACTTGCCTGGCCCTTGCTATTTTTACTGTTCTTTACTCTTTATCTTTGATTCTTGATCCTCGATCTTCAATCTTCACTTCCTTGATCTTCAGCTCCTTAGAATGACTTCTGGAAGATGCGTCTAACGATAAAGAAACACAAATACAACGAAAGCTCAAAAGGCAAATCAAATAAACTCCAAATTTGAGAACGGATGATATTGGATCACAAGGACTTAGGTAAATTTAGGAACTTGAATGGATTGGATCGAAGATTAGACACAAGATAATGGGCTTTCGAAAAATACACCGAAAAGGGAAAGACTAATAACTGAGAAAGTAAGAATGATATTCCAAAAAATATTTCTTCTGAAGTTATTATCTTGATTGGACTGGCAATGACATATGGACTCTCGATCTATTGACCGGGTCAATAAAGATATGTTAGTTCACAATGAGCTAAGCTGATGCTCGATGTTGACTTTTATTGACCAAATAGATACACAGTCAATAAGAAGAAAGATAGACCGATAGATTAAATCCGGGCACAAGGATTTGACATATGGCCAATGGTCTATCAACCAAGTCCACGAATGAATTCTAGGTTAATGGCAGATTAGATTTTCAGGGATAAGACAAGGCCAAATGGGATCGACATCCACTACGATTCGATTTGGAATCTAGTCATACATCAATGAAGATACTTGATGATGACAAGGCGGTGACAACATGATCACTAGGTAGCGATGTCGATGTGGAATAAGACATAGAACAAATAGTTTACTACGGTTGACACAACAAGAGAAACGGCAATACCGGCAACGCGGCTCACGATAAACTTATTCCATCGAACCGGTCTCAGGTTATGGTTTTGGTTATGCTATGAAGATGATACGGGGACGAGGCTAAACTCACATGTGATGGGATTAGGTCACAACAAGGCGATAGAAAAGATGATGACATTGCACTAGGGCTTTTTCTTGTACGCACGTATGCGACGATAGCAAAGCGTTAACGGGGAACGTTAATGGCAGAATGTTAACGGCGGAACGTTAACGGTGAATGTGAAGTGTTAACAGGACACTCATGAAATGACAAGGTGGTGACCGTCGGTACAATGACATGGCGGCGATAGAATACCACCAAGAATGGCTAACCGAAACGCGAACCGATAACAAAGGGCTAGGTTGAAAGGTGATGGTCATAAGCTGGAACAAGGTTTTTGACGGCAAACGGGGACCAAATGAAATTCAAAGATGGGCAAAACATAGGATGACAACCCATTGGACAAGACAACACGGTCAAAGCGAACTAAGTTGGTTGGCGGCAAAAGGCGGCGGTCGATGAATATTAAAAATTTTAGAGGATGGGACATCAAAGGGGAAGTGAGCATCGCGTAGAATGCGATGAGATGAACTCAACAGTACAGGCGGATTTGGCGGCGACCCACCGGATTGATCACAAACTGCCGATGAACAGCTTCCGGAGCTATTAGATCAAATGGTCATAACTATTGAAATAATAATTGAAACCTAACCAAATTTTATAGAGAGCTATTTGGGACCCTAAGACACAAAGTGACGTGAGTAGATTTGAGTTTTACCTTTTGGATCGACGGGGAACGCACGAGAAAGTTTTCAGTTGTCTGCAATGCAGTCTGATCGGGAAGATTGATTTTTCTGCATAAATCCCGAGGGAAAAACCTTGAGTTAGGGTGAGCACCATGTAGAGGACATCAAGATGAGTCTACAATAAAAATTTCACGGCCAAATTCGCAAAAACGAGGGAGAATAGGCGTCGGCAAGATTTGAGATTGAAACGGCCATAACTTTTGATTCCGTGGATGAAATTGCACCAAATTTGGAGGGGAGATAGATGGTAGTACCTAGCTCAATGTGATGCAGACGGATCTTGGAAAAATTCGACGAGATGATGGGGAACACAACGCAAATTTCGGCCAATGTTGGGCGGCGCTCCGGAGCTTCTCAGCAGCGGCTCTCGGGTTTGGAGGATTGATCTGGAGGCTAGGGCACGTGGGAGGGGTCTAGGCATGTCTACAAAGGCTTGGGGAGTCAGCCCACGCAAGAAAACGGAAAAGAAATCAAGTTTGGATCGAAATGGACTCGGATCGAGCACCTGGCGTGCATGGATCGGATCGGGGTCACGTGGCTTCTTCTGGGCCGTCGGATGGCAATCGGGCGGCCATCAGCGCGAGCGAGGCGTGGCCGAGCGGAATGCGGGCGCGTGGCGCTGGCGTGGCCCAAGCGCGGCTAGCTTAGGCTGGGCCTGCGCGACTGGGCCAAGGCCGAGGCGAGGCTGGAGTGGGGCCCGGTTGGCGGAGTGGGCCGGTGGGAAGAGAGAGGAGAGATTGGGCCCAAGGGAATTTCGTGATTTTTAAATTATTTTTGAATTAAAATAAATCCATAAAATAAAATTAATTTATTTAGGGCAATAAAAATACCAGAAAAAGTCTAGAAAATTTTTTGGACATTTTGAACTCAAATAAAATATCTGCAACAAAACTTCATATAAACTTTCCAAATAATTAATTAATTTCCATAAAGGACTTAATTCAAATTAATTCCAAATAGATTCGATAAATAGCAAACGAACTCCAAAATATCTCAAAAAAATACAGAAAAATTCCTTGAAGTACAAGGAACCCAATTAAAACTGAATTTACAATATTTGAGTTATATAATAGACAAATTAAATTGTTTTAGCTTTAGAAAATTTCAAATTAAGCTTTATTAAGGCGAGAAAATTAGCGGGAATTTCTGGAAAGTTAAACTAAACCAAAAATTTTTGAAAACCCAAATTTTGGGATGTTACACACTGTGATAAAAAATGGGTATTTCCCCTATGTATCTCATGCGATATTTTTAGGATGTTAAGTTTTACTAGTTTACTAACTAGTTCAAACAAGTTTCAATTGAAATTCGCACTAGAGTTTTCTTTTTTTGATGATCGTTTGATTGTAGGTATGTGTTGATTTTATATATAAATCAGCAAAGCATGCGATCTAAATCTGTTCAAAATCTTTAAATTCAAGTATATTATTTCAAATGTATGCGTTTCATTTGTATTGTTATAGATAGGTATATACCCTAAAACTAAAATTTACAAAAAAAAAACCCTGAATTTTGCTGGAATTCCCGCATTTGCAATCATGGTGCCCCATTTCAGCATCTTCATCTTCAACACACACACGGTGGCGCTATTCTACATGTGGGCACAAGCTGGTTATTCTACGTGTCGGTCGGATGAGAGCATGCAAACAATCCACGTACGCCCACTTGTTTATGTGGTCAACCAACTAGTAAAAGTGTATCCTTATTTGCATATTAATCTTTTATCTTTGATTTAGCCATAACTTTTTATTGACACCCCCGATTTATGAATTGTTTTCACCAGTAGTTTACTAATAACGAGAGGAATAGAATAATATAAGTTTCGTCAATAAACAGTTATTTTTCTATTTGGTGATAGATTTTAGTATCTGTATATATAGATTTTACTATTATGCAGAGGATTCAGTAGCTTGTAGGGTCTGTGTAGTAGTAAAATCGTATAATATATAGATTTTACTACCTTTATATATATACAGAATTTACTATATATATATTATGATCATACAAAAACAATACATATTTATGAACGGAGCGAATAATATGTAGGCACACCAGCCTACTACCTGGTGACAACTAGGAAATAACCGACCAGCCTGTCAGTAAATAATCAGTAATGGATCCGCCTCTGCCTGGCTAATTCTTGTCGTCCGTAGTAATTCGGTAGATGCCAGATTCCGAGAACAAATGCACCAAGACAGTCTCAGGTATGATTCAAAATCCTGGCGAAATTTCAAAAATCTTAATCGAGATCTCGGATTTTGGCCCAATAAAAAAAAATTTGACCGAAATCTCAGACATTTTGTCCGAATTTTAATTTTTGTGGGTCAAATTTGATTAGATTTGGGGTCAAGACCATGCACAAAAAGTTTCAAAAATTTTTGGCCTTTTTTTGACCATTTTTCGGTTGGTTCAAGTTGATTGAGATCTCGGTAATTTTGGTCGAAATCTCAAAAATCCTGATAGAAAAAGAACTGAATTTGAAATTTAGTTTTGGATTTTATTCCAATTTTATTCGAAACTTTAAAAGCTCGTCGAAACCTCAAATTTCAAACACCTTCGATATATATATATATACCGACAAGGCTGCAAGTCGTCGCGGTCTGATCGATCCGTACCCTCAACGCACTATGCACCGCCGTGCGTGCCATGGCACTGGTACCGCCGATTGCGCGTGCGCGTAGGCTTGATCGATCGTTTTCTTTCCCCGGTCATCTCAAAGGTGCTCAAGAGCAACAAGAAGCAAGCTCTAGCGGCGGTCGGCCCATCCATGTCGTCGTCGGCGTCGTCGAATGCATGGGCTAGCGGGAGGCACGCATGGATCGGAGAGAATGACCTCCACGGCTGCATGCACCAAGAGGATTCATTGTCAACTGAGCTGAACAGAACACTCGCCTTGTTTTTGTCCTGGTTTGTTTGGAGACTAGCAGCTGGAATTAACCACCCGATCGAGCGACGAGGTTGGAGTCTGTAGTAATAAAATCTTACGCATATTATTAATTTAGTATTTATTTGCTAATAAGATTTTATTCATATGGGATTTAGTGATGCGACTTGTATCATTATATTGCTCTCGTCGTCAATAAGCTACTCATTAAAACTGTTTATAAATTGAAACTATTAATAAAAAGTTAAGACTAAATAAAGAAAAAATATTCTAGTATAAACAAGGAAACATATTTACTACTATTTGGCCATGTGACTCATTGGTTTAGTCAACAAACGAAGTGGACGTTAAACTGATTAGTGAATACGTGGTTGAAGAATAGTGTATGTATGTATGTATGTATGTATGTATGTATGTATGTATATCCTCATCTTCAACACGGTGGAAAATAGCATGCTACTCCCTCTGGGCCCAATATAAATCATCATTTTTTGAAACATCATCCGACAATATAAGTCAACTGTGGAAAACAAAGGTATGGATAAGTAATTGTAGTATGTCATTTGATAAGGGTATGTACACTAGTGCAGAAATACTCATCACAGATGGTTCACAAACCTTATCACAAACGGTTTTACGAACCGTCTGTAAAAATGGGTCAGTGATAAAAGATATCATCACAGACGGATTTTAAACCGTTGTGAAAATATATATCACAGACGGTTATAAATAGGAACCGTCTATGATATTCTATCATCACAGACGGTTCGTATTTATAACCGTATGTGATATAATTATTATCACAGATGGTTCTAAATATGAACCATATGTGATGACGGAATATCACAGACTGTTCTTATTTAGAACCGTCTGTGATATAAGTATTATCACAGATGGTTATAAATAATAACTATCTGTGATGTGCCTACAGACAGATAGTCTTTTTTCTTTTTATGGGCTAGCCTCAGTAAAATGCTAGCCATGCCCTCTCAAACAACAAACATATTTACAAATCAACACAAGCGTATATTGATTACATCGATTTCAGACATTAACTCAATTACATCATAGCATGTATGTCACATCCATTTCAGAAATGATGTCAGATATACTAATATGGAACTCAATTTTATGAACTAATTAATTGAATGCACAACTGCAATTAACAAATTCACATCTCAAGTCTCATAAATGAATGAACCCAAGTGGCAATTCAGATTACAACTATAGCCTATCTGGCGGCATGGAACTCGCCTTTTTTATTTATGACTTCACTAAGCAGGAAGAAACAAAATTTCCCTCGAATGTTGTGCAACTCGGTCTCTTTCAACGCAGTTACAGCCTCACTACCCTTTTTTGTAGTGACGAGAAGTTCCATGTTGTGGCAAACGTAAAAGCCGCATAGGTTATTTCCCTTTCCCTAGCCTCGACCATTCTAGGAGCAAACCTCGAACAACATACATGACCATGTTATCTATGGAGGAAACATGATTATCTGCTGAGTAATTTTGCAATAGGATTCAAGTTGTGGCTGCCGCTCTGTAAGGAATCAAGGTACGTAAATCGGTTTGTGGCTGGATGAATTATAATTAGAACCTAATGAAATCTACATAGGTATGTCACAATGGTCAATGAACAAAATTGAGTTGTGTGCATAGTACAAATCAAAGTATAGCAAGTATTGTAGCACTTACTCTGGGTTATGGGGTATAAGTATCAAATCTTTATCTTTTTGAACCAGTAATGCCTGTTTCACGTATTCTTCGACTATATTCATATCTTCATCCATTGTTTGCTTTGAGACTATGTGTGGGTCGAGGAAACCCACTAATTGTTTGTTCCTTGTTGATTTGTGTATCATGTTTCTATATATACAAAGATGAGTTATATATATAGGCGGACATTTATCGCTATTAGACGAATGTAGACTGTGATAGTACACACTTACAATGTCCAACATCTCATGAGCGTGGCGTCGAGGTTGTAGAGACCGAATAAATCCTGGAAGTCGACCATGAAGAAGCTCCCCAATGACTCATTCAACAGATGCTTATGCTTGAAGCTGACCGTGATATATGTCATATGTTGTAACACCCCGGCATTTAATATGCCCGAATGCTACCAAACATAGACTAAGCAACCTCTAAATACCACAATTACAAGTAAATTACAGCAAAGGAACAAATGCTAATACCGGAAATTTCGGCAGCATCTCCTTTGTTTTAACATGATTCGGAACAACAACAAAGTATCACAAGTTATATCATAATGGAAAGCATCTAAAACAGCAATAACATGTGACATAGCAACAATTTAAGTCCAGGATAAAGCATTCAACCACTTCATGAGCTAAACGAATCAAATAGTAAGACCGAGCACACAGTTAAGCAATTCTCCAAGTTTCATGGCAATACTTTCATTATCATGACTCCAAATGATAACACTGTCTAATTTGTGTGGAGCTACGTGTAGATGTGTAGCTAAACCCTTTTTCCCGCATGCCGGTTTCATAGTACCTAAGAAAAACAACATAAACACAAGCGTGAGTTCATCACTCAGCAATTATATTGCAATGGAACAAGAAAAATACATTCTAATACCTTCATCACCACTTTTCACATTCAACATCATATACAACTCATATTCATAGTGTAAGCATATCCTTGACATTATCATAAATCATCCTCATATATCATCCTCATATAATGCAATGCAATTGAAAGTGCATCTAGGCACTTATGTTGTTTTGGTGATTAATGACAAACGATTAATGACAAACGCATGTAATGTCAATCAATGTAATTGTACAAATTCTTAACTTAGTGCTTAACAAATGACAAACATCTAATATGTTTATATTGTTATGATACTAACATGTTTATTGCCTAGTTGAATATTAGTCTCATCCATTTTAGAGGAAAATCAATTGGGATGGTTAAGCAAAAATGAGGTATGCAATCTCGGTATTCCTTCCATATTTGTCATTGCATTCCTCTTTAGCAAATGCATATTGAACTCTAAGTAACTTGTTGATTTCATGTGTGCACATTGATTCATGTCATAATTGCTTGTGCATATATATATATTCATTTGAGTTCATTATGTGCTTTGTTTTAATATGCTTGTGTTAACTAGAGTTAAACTTCATTGCTTCATATTGAGTTGGTGCATACATGTCTTAGTTGTGTATCTTCTAATGCACCTCTCTTAGTGAAGTTTAATCTAGAATTGGATCACATTATTTACTCTCATTCCAAATATTGTTTGCACATGTGTAATTCGTGTATATTCTATCATGTGCTTCATTTAAGCAAAGTCTGTGATCCTTGCCATGATTTAAGTGATTCTTCATATTGGCAATTATCTCTCTAGTGCAGTTAGATCAATCATATATTCATCATAATGCACTTAGTAGAGAACATTTCTTATGTCAAGTGTTTCCGTTGATATCATGCCTATTTATATGAAACACTTGTTGAATTTCATCTCACTCATTTAATTCTAATTCATATCTTTTGAGCTTGTGGGACTAATGTGTTTGCTGAGTGATTTGATAAGAATTAGGTCCCAAAGCTGTGTGTATGATGACCAAGTGGTTTGAAGGATGACAAGCAAGTCGAAGTCAATAAGACGGTGGTGTCACCAAAAGCTGAGGACTAAGTCAGAGTCGACTTGACTAGAGGATCGTCTGGGGGATGATTGAGGTCAAGGTCGAGAGGACGAGAGTCTCATGAGGTGAATCGCGTCGGGGTTGACAAGATGAAGGGCGTCATCAATCTTTGTGGAAGCGTCATCATGCACCGTGCATCCAGAAGAAGTCGGCATGTAAGCTTAGTGTAAGACTTAGATTTTGTGTTAAATTTGAGTCTAAGGATTGCCGTACTATTAAGAGGGATGCAATCGTTGAAATTACTTAGACATGTCTCAAGTGCTCAAAAGTGGTCTATCCTTGTCTAAGGTTAAGAAACCCAAGTCACACTTTGTTCACCTAGGTGTAGGTGGGTTGGTGTGAGGGATAGAAGTGTTGGTGGTGTCGGAAAGTGAGGGTTGTAGGTCTCTCTTGGATTCCTTGTGATGTCAATTTTTATCCTTTGGGATTTGGGTAGTGAGACCTTGTTAGTTGTGTAGCCCTCGTTCTTAGCTTTCTGAAAAGTCCGAATTCGTCGAAATCGGAGTCCGAGATCAAAAGTTATGCCCGTTTTCGTCCGGCTGCTGTGTGCTGCCTGGGAGATCCGGAGTATCCGGATGATCCGGAGTGTCCGGGCTAAATATCCGGAGTCTCCGGGTTGCCCAGTTCGGTCCCAACGGCTAGTTTTTGGGGTTCCTCTATTTAAAGCCCCCTTCTTGCCCACTTCAAAGTAGCCATTGGGGGATGTTTTGCTGGGTATTAGAGGTGTTCTTTGTGAGTGTTTGAGCCCCCAATACTCCTCCCTACTCCTTAGATCTTAGTGATCCCCTTTTGTGAAGGGTTGGGTAGAGGAGAGAGGTATTTTGGATTGAGGATTGATTTGAAGAGTGGATGGTTGGGAGATAGTTTCCTTGGTGCTTTGAGGTGTATTCTTAGTGATCTTGAGCTCCCAAAAGCCCCTTTAACCCTAGATCTTAGTGATCCCTTTTGAGTGAAGGTTTGGGTGTGAGAGTGGGTAGTGATTGGATTGAGTGTGATTAGTGTGTTGAGCACTTGACGTGGACTCTAAGTGAGTTCTTCGGGAGCATTTATTGCTCATGGAGGTTGAGGTCTCCTAGACGGCTAGGAGTTGCCGGTGAGCTTCCAAGCTTTGTGTGGAAGGCCACCGAAGGTTTGTGAAGGTCCGATTCCGCCTCCGCAAGGAAAGGAATCAAAGAAGTGAAGACCGGCGAGTGCATTGTGCAACACCGGGAGGAAGAGGGTTGAAAGAGACCCCGGCTCAAGTGTGACCGAGCCGCCTCAACGGAGACGTAGGATCCCCTCAAGGATCCGAACTTCGGGATAAAATCTTCGTGTCTCCTTCCTTACTTCGGTTTCCTCTTTTGCTCATCCGCTTAATTTGCTTTCGATTCTTGTGATTAGATCAATTAGATTGTGTCTACTGCATCTATTCTTGCTTGTATCCTTACTTTGTTGCAGTAGAGTAATTTGTATCTCTTGAATCGAAGAAGTAATTAATTTTGTTGCTCTCTCTCTGTTCTGACCGAAACAGGCAACCCGGAGTATCCGGTATATTGATCCGGAGTATCCGGACATACCAGAGTATCCGGACTAAATATCCGGAGTCTCCGAGTTGACTGTCTCGGGCTGAATTGTTTAAGTTGCAAAACTTAATTATCTCAATTGCTTCCGCATTATCTCTGATAAATTAATTTAAATTGGGTATAATTTTGTAATCGCCTATTCACCCCCCTCTAGGCCGACATCTACGATCCTTTCAGCAATGTAATGCAATGCGATGCACATATCTCCTTGGAAACTCATACCGGTATGGTTGAGTACACACCCGTCGGTGTGCACCCTCTCCCCCCTTCCATCCCGAAGATGGAGGGTGCCTACTCCTCGCTTCCGTTCACCGCGGTGAATGGAATCACGATGTAGGACTTACTCACTGGCTCTCCGGATTAGTCATAACTTTGTCATCGACCTTCCCGGACTAGTTATGACTTTCTCATCGCCCGGGCCATGTATCTTGCCATGTATGCAAATATGCCAACATCATGAATAACTTGTACATTAACACATGGCATCATCATGGATAACTTGTACATTAACACATGGCATCATCACATAATAAACATATTCATCATATCAATGGCAAACATTAAAGCATGGCATGTGAACATATCATATATTCAAACTTCCATCTCAATCAATCAAACAACCTACAATCGCTATCCATTACAATACACTTGCCTCAACCACGGGCAACGGATTGGCGGGAAGTAGAAGGCACTCCCGGGGTCACACCACCTGCACATAGGTAGCACACACTCACAATCATTTGCACAAAACAGTACGCAAACCCTCATCTACCCCGACATTGCCAACTACTCGCAATACCCAAAAACAGAGGTCCTATCCCGCCGGGATAGCAGCCTTCCAAAAGGCATAACTCGGGTTCTAAGACTCCGAATCAATTAACCGAGTACATTCTCGCGTAGCTTAGGAAATTTCTCAACTTTTTCTAGGTATAGGGAAAGACTGATTCGGACTCTAAAGTTGTTTAATCTACAAAATACCGTGATCTGTTCCAATCAAGTCACAGATTTTAACACGCTTGGTAAAACAGCCATAACTTTCAAACGGCTGGGCGGAATTTAACGTTCTTTATATCCACTGAAAGATAATGAAATTATCTACAACTGCTTCAATATCCGTATGAGCAGATTCCGACTCTAAATTGACGAAAACCTAAGCCCTAGGTCGACTGCTCATGCTGCCCGAAACAGAGAACGTGACCAACTCAAGAATCCATCTAATCTAATCAAATCCAGCACCACCAATTGATCTAAAAACTTGATAAACACCCTTAGAACAGTACCTAGACCAATCCCAAGGATTCCCATGGCCATACCTTTGCCTGACGCACGAAAACTGAAAGGATCTCCTCCCGGTTCGCTCCTCGCTCCTTGCTCCTCGCTCCAATGGATGGATCCTCGAGGTGCAGGGGGTGGGGAGGCTACCCTAGGGCAGCAAGGGGTGGAGGAGAGGAGGTGGAGTGGTGGGGAACAAAGAGGCAAGGGGGGGTGGAGGCGCACGGCCAAAGGGGGGAGGAGAGGAGGTGAGCGGCTAGGGCCAAAGGGGGGAGAAGTGGGGCGCACAAGAGGGGATGGGGCGCCCCATGGGCAGGGGGAACCCCCTTTTACCAGCCCCAAATCTGATTCCTAGTCCTAAATGGACTCTTACTCCATCCCACCAAAGCCCACAACCCCCTCTTTTAGGCCCAAACTCCCCCGGGAAGGCCCAAAACCCTAGAAACGGCCTGGAAACGCTATTAACCTCCATACCCTATGGTTTTAACCTTAATTCCACATCTCATAATGTTTTTGACCTCATCATGCTCAATAAATATGGTTACGACACTCCGTGGTGTCACATTCTTCCCCCCTTCAACAGGATTCGACCTCGAATTGAAGACAAGCCACTACGCCATACAGAGACTTAATCTTCATGGTTCAAACCTGAAGAAAAGAGCTTTGGGTAAAGCTCGCCCCCGCGAGACTTCCACTCCCAGGTCGCTTCTCTAAATAAAACCACTGGAAATTACACTGATCGAGACTCGATGACAGGATGCCTAGGTTCGAAGACCAACGGCTCTAACGATAACTCGCAATCAAAACTTGCGAGAACTTTACTCAACATTAAAACACAAAGTACTAACACATGGTCTCAGCACGACCCCAAGCTATAAGATAAAACCTCAAACAGCCCACAAAAGAAAACGGTCTCAAACTCCTCGTTCTAAGCATTCCTTGGCACTGAAGTGCCCGATCCCTTTAACTCATGCTACTCTCCAGAAAAACACGGTACCAACCTCCATTCTGTGGTTCCTTGTACTCAAGACGACGCGAAACAGGAGAGACACAACGCTCTAAGATTACCACCAGAATGAACAACCTACTTTATATCCATGATCCATATTACTCGCTCAACAGAAACGACCGAACGTTCCCCTGCGGTTGACACAACTCGCTTCTTGCCCAACGACAAAAGAACCAATACACTTCAAAAGGAAAAGCGATCACTAGCAACCACCAAGTAGTCCACTAATGATGTAATCAACCCTACCGAGGAACACCTCAATGACACAATTTTCCATGAAGGTTTGCATTGAGTCATACACAACCTTCCACTCAAAGGACCACGATAAAGAGCACAATCATTGAGTGAGCTCAACCATAAACATGAACCCAAGTGGCCCTCATCCAACAATTCAAACCCCAAAGTGCTAAAACCACTTTGGAAAGGATTCGACAACAACCAGAGAGTATTCACTTTAATTTCCTAAGCCAAAAACGCAAAGGAAACACACATCCTTTCACCACAACCAACACCAGAAATTATTCATTCTTTTCTTTTCATACTAGCAAGCAAGGGAAATCTCGTTTTATGACATGAATACACATTCTTCAAGAGCACTCCGGATTAGTCATATCTCCATATATGACTTTCTCACCGACCTGGCTCAACGACTCTTTTATCATTTAACATCTATACACGATGTCTTGTTTACTTTTCACCATTCCTTCATCATGTAACAACACTACCGAAAAGTCATTCACATGACGACTACTTCCTCGGTATCACAAGATTGAAATACACATAACACTGACGGTTGCGCTAAATCATATAGACTATGATGGCAACATCGTTAACAACAAAACACCACATCGTGTGAAAACCCATCATCCATTTATAACTAACCTTGCAAAACCTCGCAAAATCAAACTCAACCCTTTGTAACAGAACATCGACTCCAAAGTCAAACATCTGCACACACAACCGCCATAAATTTTATCAAAAGAGAGGGAAACTCAATCCCAAAATAAAACTCTTCACTAACCAAATTCACTTATGAAACATTCATAAAAAATCAGACTTGTGAAACATCCGCACACCAGACACATTTTCCAAATGACTCCAACTCTAGCCAAACAGAGTTACACATCAAGGGCTTAACTCAAAAGTTTCCAAGACAACCCTTTATGACCATCTGCTTCCTTTTAAAATTAATTCCAAAGATAGTTCAGTGCGAACGCGAAAGGGCGCGATCGACTCAAAAACTTTTGGGGTGTAAATCCATACTCATAGCACCAACTAAACAAATTAGCCCAAACCAAATATTTGCACCAATTTCTACGAGTTTTAGGGAAACTCTGAAACACAGTATATGGAACACCTTGACCAAAAACCCTTCAACCAAAATGGCAAACAACCAAACCAGTCCAAAAGCTTTTGAACACAAGCTCAGCATAAAAGGAACCATCTCTAGTACTCCACTACGCTTTCCATTAAAGACTTCAATAATCACTATTTACTCCTTGAGAAGCCCCAACACAATTAAACCAAAAGCTTCACAACAAATTCTTCCTCTAGTTACCATTCCCAACACATTTAATTAGGGTTTATGATGCTTATCAAAAAGGCACCCAACCAATACTATATTGACATGATCCCCACGGATCACCGAATCATAATACTTCTTATTCTAAATTTGAAACATAGCACTTCAACAGATTCTTAAGTAGGATCAACATATCAGTTTTATACCATCCATACATCAACATCTTGACGATTAAAACTCGTTCAATCAATAAAATGACTTCAACAAATAAGTATTATCTCTACACGATAAAATTCATAACTATGATTCTAAGACATACATTCATTAAGGATAAAATTCTACATCAAGTTAATTATCCAAAGCTCACTCCATCGCAACATGTAAAACAAATTACCTCTATTTTAACCATGGTTTTCCAACGAGTAATCTAAACAGTTACCACCACTACTTAGTCATCAATAAAAACAAATGGGCATAATCATCAACTAACAACATTACTTTTAGCTACCCTATACATAGGTGATAAAAAAATTACCACCACACCACATACTCCAACTATTTAAAATAGATTGAATACTAGCATTAACACTGCTCTTAACAACATCATGAGCAAAAAGTCTTATGTCTTCTCAATTGATATCAATACTAGCATTGTAGAGACACAACTACATACTTCCAAATATACTAGTAGTTTGCAACACGTAAATAGCAACTCTAATCAACTTTCAAATTAAAGTCACTAAGCAACACGATTAAATTTCTCTATTAATCCATTAGATTGGAGCATCTTTAAACAACCAGCAAAGTTTCTTTAACAATAACAGCAGTCTACATCATCTTAATGTTTTAACTATGCATCAGGGTTTAAAACTTTAAACATAATCGAGGGTCCTAAGCACTTTTAAAGCAAAGCAACAGATTCTAAGCATGTACATTAACACATTCAGTCATTCTCACTAAGAGTAAACTCCAACACTAGTAGTCTATTTATTCTCAAGCTAGAGATAACAACCGCATAGAATTGTTTCAACTCACAAATTAACTTAACAATACGTCATCCCATAAACCACATTGGTACATGCTACATAACATGCTAAACAACAATTCTTACTAGGGACAAACGATTTTAGTCAAAAGACTACTTACTTTGTTTGCAACATTTTAGTTTTAAAGCTCATCCCAAATTCATAAGAAACTTGACTCTCAAAATTGCAATGAGATAGACCCAAACTTGGTCATGCAAAAGAATTCTCTAAAACACTTTTAAATCTCAAGACTCTCACAGGGGGGAACCAAGCGATCAAATAAACCTTTGCAAATAAAACCTTAACACCAACCCCCAAACTTTCACGAAACAAGAAGGGTTCTTCAAAGATGATTTCTTAAACCAGCAAAATAACGAAATCAAACATCACTTACTCCTACAAAGCCACAGAACTTGTCGGGACCCCGAATTTGCAAATCCGGACCCTCTGTGTATTCAGCACTAGTCCAGGAACGCGCTAGTGCACACAGTCTTAACATCGGTATATATCACAATCATACCAAACGATACTATCAAAGTACTTTATTTAAATAATCAAAGGGTTACTCGACCTTATGGCCAAGTTACAAATATATGCCTTGCAAGGCGAAACTTATTAAAAGAGAAATAATAGCAGCGGAAAATCAAATAAACTTCGTGGCGCCATCCGAGATACCACGTGCAACCGACCGGGCTCGCATCCCTAAGTAGACGGGTCCTCTTGGAGTTCCTCCTCCGGCTGGCGTAGTCTCCTCTTCAACTGGTATTGTGTTGAGGCAAGGGTGAGTACTTGGTACTCGACAAGTCATGCCTGAGAATGCAAGCTAATATACTATATGCATGGCTTGGTACAAAGGAATAGCTTAAGGTATATTTGCGGTAAACAGCATTTGACAAGTAATATAAGTAGATTCGAAAGCAGTAAAAACAAGTAAAGCATAAATAACTTTTCAAAAAGTTTAAATAACATTTTCCCCATCCTAAACCATATTTCCATCATCTTCTTTGTTAAACCATACCCAACTTTGCAAATCCAAGTTATTTTCAGAAAATCTAACCCTTGACTGTAATTCCCGAGCATTGTCCAGTACCGTGGACTCGGCTATTCAAATAGATTCTACACTCTGCAGAGGTTATGCACTTTACCCACAAGATACAATCCACTCACCACGTCAGCCGTGAATCGCCATACAAGAGTATGCGAATGAGCGATCATAACAAAGCCTTTCGGAAGCCTCAAACAACACAGGTGGTCCTCTCCTGTACGTGCTCTACACCATCCCTTCCCTTAGCCAAGGCGATGTATGGGACCAACACACCGTTAGATGGGTACCTGGCCACAGCCACGATCGCTCCCCGTACAATCACACAAAGGTGTAAGTGACACCCTGAGGCTCCACAAGTGAGTCCTTAGCGACTTAGTCAACTAGGGCCGTCCCATTCCAGCCATGTGGTTGCAAGTATGACCCAGTTCAAAGGCTTGCAAGGTTAAGTCCTTAGAGTGACCAGGGCAAGACTACCCGAAAAACCAAATCATCACTCCCAATGCCACACCGCCCACCTGATTACTCTTGCCACATGCCCGGCCGAAATCGTTTATCAAACCCGATTGATTACCATGCACCACGTGCCATCAACATCACATGATACTTTTCCAAAACAGGTTCAATATATCATTAAGTCAATATTAACATTTAATTATCCAAAATCATGTCATGAGCACGTAGCAGGTCTAAGCAGTATACTACAACGATCTAAACCCATGTTGGCAATTTAATAATGTCCAACTAGTAAACCACAACTAGGGTGACAAAGGGTCATGGCACATACTTAAGTAATCAAGGTGTCATATATCAAATTGGTATTTATCTAACCCCCATGTTTAAACAAAGTATCTTTCTAATTGAACTAGCATGCAATAGTTTAAATCAAAATAGATTTCGAAATAGGATCAACATGGTCAAAGCACAACTTGCCTTCAAAAAGCACTTGCTCTTGGTCTTGAGTTGGATCCTGAGTCAATACTTCTCCTTCGAATCCTTCCGGCACTTCAACGTCTACTCGTAAAGCGTGCAAATAGCAAATACACAAATAAACACTATGCAAAAAGATCCCAAAACTCCAAATAAAATCCATAAACAGAGAGAACATAATTTTCTGGATTTTTAGAAACTGGAATCGTCAAATTTGGAGTTAAAACGCAAAAGTTATGATTGTTTAAAGTTTAAATAATCAATTAAATAATATTACAGAGAAAAACTTTAGTCCAAAAATTAAATAAAATTCATATTTAGGTAGATCTTAATTTTATACAAATTTAGAAATTTGAATCGCTCAAATCGGAGTTGAAACGCAAAAGTTATAAGCGTTTGAAGTTTGAATCTAAATTTGAAATCAATATTTCGAATTAATAAATCATTTTCTTTTTCGGAAATTAATTATTGCGTCAGCATGGACACGTGGCAGCTCCTGATTGGCCTGCTGACGTCAGCCGGTCCATGGGCTCGGTCCATGCTCAGCTCGGGTCCACGGTGGACTCGGTCCACGGCTCACGTGACTGACATGTGGGACCCACCCGTCAGTGCGGGGTCTCACGCTAACACGGCTGACGTGTGGGCCCTCTGACATGCGGGGCCCGCGTGTCAGGGACACGCGCTCACACGCGTACGACGCTGACCGCGTCGGTCCAACTTCCCGACACGTGGCGCAATCTCGTCCGTTGGTTTGAAAATCAACGGCGCGGATTAGATCCAGGGTTAACACGTTGAAACTACTCGATGCTCGTGGGCCGTTCGATCTAGATCGGACGGTCCAGATCTAATCCTATAATCGCACTGCTACGGCACGTGGCGATTGTGAACCGTTGGATCTTGATCCAACGGTCCAGATCTAATCGGGTTTGGAACACGTGATCTCACCTCAACCGTCCGATCTGGATCTGACGGTCCTCCGAGCTCGCGGACGGCGATGGTTTCACGCGGCGCCGGCTTGACCGAGACGGGGCGACGACCAAGGGCGCGGCGCCACGGGGCTTCTCCGGAGATGAAACCTCCTTCGGGTGCGCCTCGTCGCGGGGACTCGGATCTGGCTCCTTCTCGGAAGACGACTGACGACGGCGAAAGCGCAAACCGCAGCGGAGGAAGAGACAACTCCGGCGAGCGATTGCGGCTCAACGGCGGCTCGGCGAGATGGCTCGGGAAACGAGTGCGCAAGGATGAGGGCAACCTCGGGGGCGTCTCACGCTTTAAATAGCCTCGGCGTTCGTGCCCTAGGCGGAAACCTAGTTCGTTACTGGCGAGCGCGGCGGCGAGTCCAGCTTCGGACTCGGCGAAGACGACGAAATCGTGGCCGTCCACGTGGCACAACCACGGCCACGATCGCGGCGCGGCAGTCCGGTCCGGACACGGCTTCAGTGCAGGTCGGACGGATCTCGGCCGTTGGATCTTGATCCAACGGTTGGGATTGATTAGGGTTAGGAGTGGGTTCGGTCGAGTCAAGCGGCTCGGTCGGACTCGAGTCCGACTTCGGTCGGATGAACGATACTTGACCGAGTTGGATTTTCCAGCGATTTAATATTTAAAATAATTCCCAGTAATTCATTTAATTCATTAAAAATAGCAAATGACTCAGAAAAATTCCAGAAAAATTCTGGAAAATATTTTGGATCATTTTGGACTCAAATAAAATATTTCCAACAAAAATTTATTTGCAAATTTAAATTCTTTAATTATTTCAAAATGGAATAAATTCAAATAAATTCCAAATAAATCCAAATAAATTCGAGAAAATTCCAAAATTCACCAAAGTGCCAAATCACACATGAATTTAAGAAAAGCAAAATTTTGGGGTGTTACAAACCTCCCCCCCTTAATAGAATCTCGTCCCCGAGATTCAGGGCTTACTAAAGGAATAGGTTTGGAAATTCTTTCTTCAAATCCTCTTCGCTCCCAAGTCGCTTCACTTTCTTCATGGTTGCTCCATGAACTCTCTGAGAATCGGGTTGACTTGTTTCTAGTTTCTCGATCCATTGTGTCTAGAATCCTCACGGGATGCTCCTTATAAGTCAAATCTTCTTGCAACTAATTTGACTCTAGCGGTGTCCTCCTCGGGAACTTCGGAGACACTTCTTTAAGCTGGGACACATGGAATACGTCATGCACTCCTCGCCAACGATCGTGGCAACTCCAGTGGTAGGCAACTTCACCTCTGCGACTCAAAATCTTAAATGGTCCAACATAGCAGGTGCGAGTTTCCCTTTGGCATGGAACCTCTTAACTCCCACGAGGCGTAACTACGAGGTATACAAAGTCTTACGGTTCAAAACTCAAATCTCGCGACGATTGTCGGCATAACTCTTTTGTCGAGATTGGGCTATCTTCAACCTTTCCCTAATTATGGCGATCTGCTCTTGACCTCTTGAAGAATATCAGGCCCAAAGACACGGCGCTCGCGGTCTCATTCCAATTCAATGGCGTCCGACGAGTCGACCATACTGATTGCCTCAAAAGGTGACATCGTAAACTAGCACGATAACTATTGTTGTAACTAAACTCGGCATACGGCAAACTTTTATCCCAAGAGGTAGCATAAGCCAATGCACAAGCTCTTAACATATCCTCCGAATCTGGTTGACTCTTTCGGTCTGCCCATCCGTCTGTGGATGATAAGGTATCTTGAAGTTCAAGCGGGTCCCCATGGCTTCATGCAACTTATTCCAGAACCTTGAGGTAAATTGGGTACCTGTCCGATACAATCCTCTTTGGCACTCCGTGCAAGCAGACAATCTGATCATGTACAACTCTGCTAACTTATCTCCCGAGTAAGTGGTCTTCACGAGGATAAAATGGGCTACTTTAGTCAAGCGATCCACTACAACCCATATGGAGTCATAACCTCCTTGAGTCTTGACAAACCGGTAATGAAATCCATTCCGATTTCCTCCCACTTCCACTCGGAGTATTTTCAGCGGTGTAGCAATCCTGCCGGGTTTCGATGCATTGCCTTGACTCTCTGGCATACGTCGCACAATGCAACATGCTCGGCAACTTCACGTTTCATACTCGGCCACGAATCTCTCCTTGAGATCCTGATACATCTTGGCGCTTCGGGATGAATCGAGTACTTAGAGTCATGGGCTTCTTCCAAAATCAGTTGCTTTAACTCCTTTTGTTAGGCACACAAATGCGATCCTTCATCCACAACGTGCCTTGTTCATCCAATTTGAAGTCCTCTGCCTGCCTTCCTCCTTGATGGACTTAATCCTGCGGATCCTGTCATCATCCTTCCGTCCTTCTCGGATCGATCCTCTAGGGTAGGCTTTACTTCCAATGCGGCCAAGAATCCGCTAGGTACAACCTCGATCTTCATCTTGAAAATCCTTACATAACTCATCGACTTGTGGCTAGCAACGCACTCACGGTATGGCTTTTCCGACTCGAGCATCGGCTACTCGTTGGCCTTCCCGGATGGTAATGAATTCCAACATTATAGTCCTTGATCAATTCTAGCCATCTCCTTTGCCTCATATTCGAGATCCGATTGGGTGAATATGTACTTAAGGCTCTTATGATCCGTATATACTTCACATCTGTTTCCAATCAGATAGTGACGCCATATCTTCAAGGCATGCACTACCGGCTAACTCTAGGTCATGTGTCGGATAATTTTCCTCATGCGGCCTCAAGCGCCTTGATGCATACGCGGCGACCTTTCCATTCTGCATCGGACACACATCCAAGTCCTTGGCGCGATGCGTCACAATAAATATCGAAGCTTTGAGCAACATCCGGTAGTACTAACACCGGTGCTGATGTCAATCGCTTCTTCAGCTCCTGAAATCCTTTCTCACATTCTGGCGTCCATGCAAACTTCTTTTCCTTCTTCAGCAATTGTGTAAGGGGTTTCGCAATCGTCGAAAAGCCTTCGATGAAACGGCGGTAGTATCCTGCCATTCCAAGGAAACTCGAATGGGTCACGATCTTTGGTTGTTCCCAATGTAACACCGCTTCTACTTTGCTTGGATCCACGGCGACTCCTTCTGCGGTCATTACATGTCCAAGAAACTCCACTTTGTCCTTCCAAAAGTCACACTTGGTGAACTTGGCGAAAAGTTGCTTTGTTCCTCGACTTTTCCAAAACTCGCCTTAAGTGTTCGGCATGTTCATCCTCTGTCTTGGAGTAGATTAGGATATCGTCTATGAACACGACGACAAACTTGTCCAAATATTCCATGAACACCTTATTCATCATATTCATGAAATAAGTGGCGCATTAAATCGATCCAAAGGACATAATCGTAAACTCGTAATGTCCATATCTTGGCGAGAATGCGATCTTGAATATCTTACGATCGGATCTTCAAGCGATGGTATCGATCTCGAGATCAATCTTGGAGAAAACTCCGGCTCCTCTTAATCGATCAAACAAATCATCAATCCTGGGTAGCGGATACTTATTCTTCACGGTGACTTCATTGAGTGCACGGTAGTCAATGCACATCCTGAAACTCCGTCCTTCTTCTTGACAAACAAAATCGGGTGCTCCCCACGGCGAACTTGGTCTCGATAAATCCTTTATCCATTAACTCTTCCAATTGTTTCTTCATCTCTACCAACTCCTCGGTAGACATCCGATAGGGTCTCTTTGCTATCGGTCTTGTACCGTACAAGCTCTATCACAAACTCTATGTCCTCGTGCAGCGGCATACCAGGTAGATCTTCGGGAAAACATCAGGTACTCACTCACTACCGGAACATCCTCTATGCTGATTGCCTTGGTACCGTTAACCATCAAGCTGTCCATCTCTAAGCTGCGGTGGCTTGAAATTCCACTTTCTTCCCACACGGGCTCTCAATCGAGATAGTCCTTCGTCCACAATCCAATACTGACCTTGTGCTTGGATAACCAATCCATTCCCAATATAACATCTAAGGTGCAGGTCTCCAAAATTATAAGGTTTGCTAGGAATTCTATTCCATCTATTAGTATTCTCACCTCGGAACATCCTACTTCCGTTCGGAGTTCGGAACCAGGGTTTGAACTAAAAGCATGCACTTAAGTCTTGCAATTCTCAAGTCATTTCTAGTAGCAAAGCCTTGCGAAACAAGCGAATCTGAAGCTCGAGTCAAACAAAGCGTTGCAGTGCTTGAGTTAACAAGTAACTTACCCGATCTGGCGTCAGTAGCATTCTGCGGTGCATCTGCGGTGACATGGTTGACTCGGCCTCTCACCACTGATGCAGGGTATGGCTCCTGGTCTTTGGCGTCCTAGCTGGGGTGGTTCCTAGGTTGAAACGAACCGGGGTCGCTCCTGCTGTCTTCTTTGGACAAGCTGGCGGCAAAGTGTCTGGCTCGTTCTTGATTGTAGCGGCGTCTCACTGTTCCTTCTTTGGCTGCCTGGGGTAGCGTTTCTAGCGGGTGGGTGCAGTAGTTTTGATTGGCAGGTCTTGGTGCTTTGGGGATGGTGTCCTTGTTGCATTCTGTGGTTGGAATCGAAGAATTGATTTGGTGCAACTCTCAAGCGTTGCGTTCACGACGTGATCCTTGCTTTGTTGCATCCTGCGCTTCTGTTCTCATCCAGTTCCTTACGCTTGTCCTCAAGAATAAGCGCCTTATTCACCAACTCTTGGAAATCTGGAAAGGTGTGGGTGATCAATCCTACTGCAATCCTGAGTTAAGTCCCTTCATGAAACGAGGCTGCGGATTTATCTGTCGCTACATCCTCAGTGCGTAGCGTGCTAGGCTGTGTGAACTTGTTCGGTAGTCGACCAAGCTGATTACCTTGCTTCAGTCTCTGAACTCCTCCTTCTTAAGGTCCATAATTCCTTCAGGCCACGTGATCTTGTCGGAATGCAATGTGAACTCTTCCCAAGTGATATCTTGAGGGTTCTCTGCGTGTACGAAGTTCTCCCACCATTCGTAATTTGTTCCTTCCAAGCGATGAGAAGCGTAAAGTACCTTCTCATTCCCTATGCATTGAGCTATGTGTAGCTTCCTCTCAACTGATCTTAACCAATCATCGGCCTCCAATGGATTGGCATTCCCGGAAGAAAGTGGGTGGGTGAGTCCTCATGAACTCGGCGACCTTGTATTACGGCGTGGTCCACGATTAACTTGATTAGCGATGGATCGAGCGATGACGTGCTGCATTTGTTGCATCATAGCATGCATCAATCGGTCTGAGCAGCAAGAAATGCTCCAAAATTCTGCACATCCAAAGGGCGGTCTTTGGTGCTCCATCATTGGGGTTTTCTGTTGGGCGAGATCCACTCCCATTGCTTCCCAAGTTTCCACGGGTATTCACCATCTGTTGATTGCTCTAGGTTTAGAGATGAGAGGGAAACAAGAATAGACAAGTAATATGGAACTTATGCGGGGCGAAAGGGGTAACTTTAAGGTCCATCTTTATTATTAATAACTTGGTATGGCTGCTTACAACGCCTAAGGGCCTTGCAACACATCTTGCACACTCGACAAACAAAGCAAATCCAAATCGAACTAACTCGAGTCTAACGCCTAAAGGGTGACTCTTTATTTTATGACTCGACTCGGCGAAGGAGTCTCACTATAGAACCTATGCTCACTCATCGAGAAAACCTCCACGGCCTGGAGTGCGGATCTTTGCGGCATAAGCGCGAAAGCTTGATCGCCATGTCCAGCGACTATGTCATCTGTGGTAGTCGAAGAAGCGGTGTCCTCATCGAGATCGACTCCTCCTGGATCCGGCTCGTGTAGCTCGAATCGCTCTGGAGTGCAGTCCGTACAAAGTCATCTCCAACTCATCAATCCTTCGTAGAAGGTGTGCCACATACTCTTGAGCTTCCCGCCATCTGTTCTTCTCTGTCGTGATCTCCTTGCGGGCCTTCTGTAGCTCCTTGCTTGTATTATCTAGTACATCTTCCTGGGCGACGACGAATCGTGCCAAGCGTAACCGTGGCATTCTCATCCTGAATCGCCTTCGGTCAAGAAGGTTATCGCTGTGGATGATAACGGAACACCGTGCTTTCCAACTCTCTGGCGTGATATCTGGTAATGTGCCGCATTGCTCGTCGTGAAACTTCTTGGATACCCATCTGCATTGTAGATCTTCTAGCGGTCACGGTGTATCGAGCGATTGCTGGGCCCCTCTTCCTGGCAGTACCTCAATCCTCACGTCACAAGCCTTGATCAATCACCTTGTCGATCACTTCCACTTGGTATTGGGGCTTCTCAAAATCTCCGAGAGTTTGTAGCATGTGCCAAAGTTCCATGGCGTGACCAACTCCTAGATCAACGTAGTTGAACTCTTCCTCCATCTGTCACAAGAGTGCTTTACGTAAGAACTCGGAATTTTTGAATTGTGACAAGGTAAGGAAAAATTTTAGCAAGAGACAAGAAAAGAGAGAAGGGGATAAGTCGAGATGTCATTTCTTGTCTTCACAAATTTTTAGCTTTAGAAAATAGGTTTTATCCTCACTACGACCATTCTAGCTAGGGTTGAGCCTACAGTCAAGTATGGCTCTGATACCACCTCTGTCGGGACCCGAATTTGCAAATCCGACCCTGTGTATTCAGCACTAGTCCAGGAACGCGCTAGTGCACACAGTCTTAACATCGGTATATATCACAATCATACCAAACGATACTATCAAAGTACTTTATTTAAATAATCAAAGGGTTACTCGACCTTATGGCCAAGTTACAAATATATGCCTTGCAAGGCGAAACTTATTAAAAGAGAAATAATAGCAGCGGAAAATCAAATAAACTTCGTGGCGCCATCCAGTATACCACAGGCAATGGTAGGCTCGCATCCCTAAGTAGACGGGTCCTCTTGGAGTTCCTCCTCCGGCGGCGTAGTCTCCTCTTCAAGCGGTATTGTGTTGAGGCAAGGGTGAGTACTTGGTACTCAGCAAGTCATGCACAGAATGCAAGCTAATATACTATATGCATGGCTTGGTACAAAGGAATAGCTTAAGGTATATTTGCGGTAAACAGCATTTGACAAGTAATATAAGTAGATTCGAAAGCAGTAAAAACAAGTAAAGCATAAATAACTTTTCAAAAAGTTTAAATAACATTTTCCCCATCCTAAACCATATTTCCATCATCTTCTTTGTTAAACCATACCCAACTTTGCAAATCCAAGTTATTTTCAGAAAATCTAACCCTTGACTGTAATTCCCGAGCATTGTCCAAGTCGTGGACTCGGCTATTCAAATAGATTCTACACTCTGCAGAGGTTATGCACTTTACCCACAAGATACAATCCACTCACCACGTCAGCCGTGAATCGCCATACAAGAGTATGCGAATGAGCGATCATAACAAAGCCTTTCGGAAGCCTCAAACAACACAGGTGGTCCTCTCCGGTACGTGCTCTACACCATCCCTTCCCTTAGCCAAGGCGAAGTATGGGACCAACACACCGTTAGATGGGTACCTGGCCACAGCCACGATACGCTCCCCGCATAATCACACAAAGGTGTAATCGACACCCTGAGGCTCCACAAGTGAGTCCTTAGCGACTTAGTCAACTAGGGCCGTCCCATTCCAGCCATGTGGTTGCAAGTATGACCCAGTTCAAAGGCTTGCAAGGTTAAGTCCTTAGAGTGACCAGGGCAAGACTACCCGAAAAACCAAATCATCACTCCCAATGCCACACTGGCCCACCTGATTACTCTTGCCACATGCCCGTCAGCGTTTATCAAACCCCAGTAGATTACCATGCACCACGTGCCATCAACATCACATGATACTTTTCCAAAACAGGTTCAATATATCATTAAGTCAATATTAACATTTAATTATCCAAAATCATGTCATGAGCACGTAGCGTGTCTAAGCAAAGATACTACAACGATCTAAACCCATGTTGGCAATTTAATAATGTCCAACTAGTAAACCACAACTAGGGTGACAAAGGGTCATGGCACATACTTAAGTAATCAAGGTGTCATATATCAAATTGGTATTTATCTAACCCCCAGGTTTAAACAAAGTATCTTTCTAATTGAACTAGCATGCAATAGTTTAAATCAAAATAGATTTCGAAATAGGATCAACATGGTCAAAGCACAACTTGCCTTCAAAAAGCACTTGCTCTTGGTCTTGAGTTGGATCTGAGTCAATACTTCTCCTTGAATCCTTCCCACTTCAACGTCTACTCGTAAAGCGTGCAAATAGCAAATACACAAATAAACACTATGCAAAAAGATCCCAAAACTCCAAATAAAATCCATAAACAGAGAGAACATAATTTTCTGGATTTTTAGAAACTGGAATCGTCAAATTTGGAGTTAAAACGCAAAAGTTATGATTATTTAAAGTTTAAATAATCAATTAAATAATATTACAGAGAAAAACTTTAGTCCAAAAATTAAATAAAATTCATATTTAGGTAGATCTTAATTTTATACAAATTTAGAAATTTGAATCGCTCAAATCGGAGTTGAAAGCATAAAAGTTATAAGCGTTTGAAGTTTGAATCTAAATTTGAAATCAATATTTCGAATTAATAAATCATTTTCTTTTAGGAAATTAATTATTGCGTCGGCATGGACACGTGGCAGCTCTGATTGGCCTCGCGTCGGCCAGTCCATGGGCTCGGTCCATGCTCGGCTCGGGTCCACGGTGGACTCGGTCCACACGGCTCACGTGGCGACATGTGGGACCCACCCGTCGGTCTTGAGGTCTCACGCTAACACGGTGGCGTGTGGGCCCTCGACATGCGGGGCCGCGTGTGGACACGCGCTCACACGCAGTCTGACGCTGACGCGTCGGTCCAACTTCCGACACGTGGCGCCAATCTCGTCGTTGGTTTGAAAATCAGCGGCGGCGGATTAGATCCGGGGTTAACACGCGTTGAAACTACTCGATGCTCGTGGGCCGTTCGATCTAGATCGGACGGTCGGATCTAGTCCTATAATCGCCTTTGCTACGGACGCGTGGCGATTGTGAACCGTTGGATCTTGATCCAACGGTCCCGAATCTGTCGGGTTTGGAACACGTGATCTCACCTCAACCGTTCGATCTGGATCGGCGGTCCTCCGAAAGCTTCGCGGCGGCGATGGTTTCACGCGGCGGCTTGACCGGAGACGGGGGCGGCGACCAAGAAGCGCGGCGCCACGGGGCTTCTCGGCGAGATGAAACCTCCGCCAGTGCGTCTCGTCGCGAGGACTCGGATCTGGGCTCCTTCGGCGGAAGACGACAGACGGCGGACGGAAACGGCGCAAACCGCGGAGGAAGAGACAACTCCGGCGGCGATTGCGGCTCAACGGCGGCTTTCGGCGAGATGGCTCGGGGAAACGGGTGCGCAAGGATGAGGGCAACCTCGGGGGACGTCTCACGCTTTAAATAGCCTCGGCGTTCGTGCCCTAGACGGAAACCTAGTTCGTTACGGCGGCGGGCGCGGCGGCGGAGTCCAGCTCGGACTCGGCGAAGACGACGAAATCGTGGCCGTCCACGTGGCACAACCAACGGCCACGATCGCGCGGCGCGACCGGGTCCGGTCCGGACACGGCTCGGGTCTGGGTCGGACGGATCTCAGCCGTTGGATCTTGATCCAACGGTTGGGATTGATTAGGGTTAGGAGTGGGTTCGGTCGAGTCAACTGGCTCGGGTCGGACTCGAGTCCGACTCGGTCGGATGAAACGATTACTTGACCCGAGTTGGATTTTCCAGCGATTTAATATTTAAAATAATTCCCGATAATTCATTTAATTCATTAAAAATAGCAAATGACTGAAAAATTCCAGAAAAATTCTGGAAAATATTTTGGATCATTTTGGACTCAAATAAAATATTTCCAACAAAAATTTATTTGCAAATTTAAATTCTTTAATTATTTCAAAATGGAATAAATTCAAATAAATTCCAAATAAATCCAAATAAATTCCAGAAAATTCCAAAAATTCACCAAAGTGCCAAATCACACATGAATTTAAGAAAAGCAAAATTTTGGGGTGTTACAGAACTTCAGTCCTGACAGCCAGGTCTGTCACAACTGCGCAATAACTCCTTTAACCTTGGAGAAAGACAAACACAGGAATAAATTGAATGCTTCTTCCCCATAAAGCAATCAACAAGCTAGGCATCAAAACTGGAAAGGCGCCCAAAAGAAGCGCAACACTAGACTCCTCTTCTTCGTCTTCAACCAAGGAAAACAAACCACACACCGCATACGGAACGATCCGCGAAAAACCAATACCAAACACTTTTCTTTTTTATTCAAATCAACTAAAGCCAAGAAAAGCAACGAAAACCGACCGTCAGAACGACAAAGAACATACGAAGGAACCCACCACCAACTCTTCTTTTTGTCTCCAGTCAACTACCCGATTTACGACAGAAAGGGTAAGCACTCTTCTCCTACAGGGGTTAATAGTTCTTCGGTGATGGCGCTAACCGGCCACACCGTCAAACCTCACCCTCACTATGAACAAAAAAGAGGTGACCGAAACCCTTCGGCACCACAACCCCACTCTATCACAACAACAAGAACAATTCAATCATTTATCTCATTGACATAGCAACATGTATTGTCAAATGAAGCATTCAACATCAAAGCTTAAATATACCATTTAAGCGTAAGGAAACGATACCCATACCCTTTCCTACTGTGCATCCATTGTGTGTCAAATTTTAGATTAGTTATACCACTTTTTCAAGTTTTAATGTTGCTATCCTATGACAAAATTTTAGTTAAGACCTAAGTCATGTTTCTAAGTTATTCAACATCACATTTTAGTTGTACCCTATAGCATGACACTAAAAATACACATTCCAAGGACCTACAGCCCGCTCTGATACCAACTGTAACACCCCGGCATTTAATATGCCCGAATGCTACCAAACATAGACTAAGCAACCTCTAAATACCACAATTACAAGTAAATTACAGCAAAGGAACAAATGCTAATACCGGAAATTTCGGCAGCATCTCCTTTGTTTTAACATGATTCGGAACAACAACTAAGTTTCACAAGTTATATCATAATGGAAAGCATCTAAAACAGCAATAACATGTGACATAGCAACAATTTAAGTCCAGGATAAAGCATTCAACCACTTCATGAGCTAAACGAATCAAATAGTAAGACCGAGCACACAGTTAAGCAATTCTCCAAGTTTCATGGCAATACTTTCATTATCATGACTCCAAATGATAACACTGTCTAATTTGTGTGGAACTATGTCTAATTTTGTGATAGGATGGGTGATGTGACACTACGGAATGCCGAGACTTTATAAAATGTGAAATTAGAGATTGTGGCATTACAAAATGTGAATGTTAAGGTCAAAAACATTATAAAATATGGAATTGGAGGTTGAAACCATACGTTATGTGGTTAATTTGCATTTCCGGGCCGTTTTCGGGAGTTTGGGCCTAAAGGAAAGGGTCGTGGGCTTTGGTGGGATGGAGTTTGAGTACTAATAGGAGAAGGGGACCTCGTTGGGGGCCTCCCCCAGCCCCTTTAGGCGTCCACCCCCTGCCCTTGCGCCCCCACAAGTCCTAGCCGCCCCCCACACCTCCCCACCTCCTCCTTGTGGCGCCTCCACCTCCCCCATTGTTCCCCATTGCTCCACCACCTCTCCACCACCTCTCCACCTCCCTTGCTGCCCCTAGGGGAGTTCTCCACCTCCACACCTCGAATATCCCTCCGTTGGAGCGCTCCACGAAGAGGAGATCCGGCGGGATTGGAGCGAGGAAGGAGATCGCGCGAACCAGGAGGAGATCTATTGGGTTTTCGTGCGTCGGGCGAAGGTATGGCCATGGGGATCCTTGGGGTTGGGCTAGGGTATGTTCTAAGGGTGATTATCATGTTTTTAGATCAATTGGTGGTGCTGGAATTGAGTAGATTAGATTAGATCTAGAAGTTGTCACGTTATCTGTTTCGGGCAGCTTGTGCAGTCGACCTAGGGTTTGGGTTTTCGCAATTTTAGAGTCCGAATTTGGTCGGCCGCCTGTTGAAGAAGTTGTAGATAATTTCATTATCTTTCCGTGGATATAAATAACGTCCAAATCCGATCAGCCGTTTGAAAGTTATGACTGTTTTACCGAGCATGTTAAAATCTGTGACGTGATTGGAACAAATCACGGTATTTTGTAGATTAAACAACTTTAGAGTCCGAATAAGTTTTTCCTTATACCTAGAAAAAGTTGGGAAATTTCCTAAGCTATGCGAGGATGTACTCTTTTATTCGATTCGGAGTCTTAGAACCCGAGTTATGCCTTTTGGAAGGCTGCTGTCCCGACGGGACAGAACCTCTGTTTTTGGGTTTTGCGAGTAGTTGGCAATGTCGGGGTAGATGAGAGTTTGCGTACTATTTTGTGGTCATGATTGTGAGTGTGTGGTACCCATGTGCAGGTGGTGTGACCCCGGGAGTGCCTTCTACGTCTCGCCAATCCGTTGCCCGTGGTTGAGGCAAGTGTATTGTAATGGATAGCGGTTTGTAGGATTGCTAGTTGAGACTAGATGAACTTGATTATATGACATGATCACTTGCCATGCTTTAATGATTTCCTATGATATGATGAGTATGCTATGATGCCATGTGTTAAAAGTACAAGTTTATTATGATGTGGCATATTTGCATACATGGCATGATTACATGGCCCGGGCGGTGAGAAAGTCATAACTAGTCCGGGAAGGTCGGTGAGAAAGTTATGACTAATCCGGAGAGATAATGAGTAAGTCCTACATCGTGATTCCATTCACCGTGGTGAACGGAAGCGAGGAGTAGGCACCCTCCATCTTCGGGATGGAAGGGGGGAGAGGGTGCACACCGATGGGTGTGTACTCAACTATACCGGTATGAGTTTCCAAGGAGACATGAGCATCGCATTGCACTTCATACATATTGATGATGATGATAAGATGTGACCATGATTGAGATGGTTTACATGATGTGAGATATTATTGCTATGTAATTGTTTATGTTTGTACCATTGCAATATACTTGCTGAGTGATGAACTCACGCTTGTGTTTATGTTGTTTTCTTTTAGGTACCATGAATCTGACATGCGGGAAAGGGAGCTAGTCACACGTCATCACTTAGCATCACACATTTAAACATTGACATGTTCCTTCCCTTATGGTTATGGTTAATTCATTGAACTAAACTATGGTTTCGATGATTCGTTGGTCGTTATGAGTAATTGATTAGTCCATATTTGTCATGTGATGGATAGAATTTATATCCTTAGTGGTATGGCGGCTGTTTTTCCGTTTGATCATGTTATTGCTATCGTTCGTTATGCCACATTGACATGTTAATATTGTTGTTGCTTCAATTCATGTTAAAACAAAGGAGATGCTGCCGAAATCTCGGTTTTTAGCATGTGCGCTTTTGCTGGAATTTATGTTTAATTATGGTATTTAGATGTTGTTTAGCTTTTGTTTGGTAGCATTCAGGCATAGTAAATGCCAGGGTGTTACAGGTGATCAGGGAAACGTCGTTGCTAGGCCATTGGAATAATGTGCCAATGATATCCCCTAGTGTCACGATCTCCTCGCTTGACGGCTTCTGTTGCTCAACGATCTTCAAACTATCATGTACTTCACTGTAACACCCCGGCATTTAATATGCCTGAATGCTACCAAACATAAGCTAAACAACATCTAAATACCACAATTAAACATAAATTCCAGCAAAGGCGCACATGCTAAAAACCGAGTTTTCAGCAGCATCACCTTTGTTTTAACATGAATTGAAGGAGCAACACAGTAAAACAATATAAGGCAATATGAGAGACAGCTAAAACAGCAATAATTAAAGACTTAACGACAATATAAGTCCAATACCAAGCACTTAATGTCTCCAAGAGTCGAACGAACAATAAAACTCTCATATAGCAACGCTAAACATTAAAGCAATAATCATCACACGCAGTTTATTATCAAAACTAATAGAATGACTTGTGGAATCAAAATGGGTGACGCTACGTGTGGACGTGTGACTACTTCCCTTCCCCGCATGTCGTTCTCATGGTACCTAAAACAACAAGAAAACACAAGCGTGAGTTCAAAACTCAGCAAGCATATTGCAATGGTACAACAGGAACAATTACATAGCAATAATATCTCACATCATGTAAAAACCATCTCATTCATGGTCACATATTATCGTCAACATCAATATGTATGAAGTGCAATGCGATGCTCATGTCTCCTTGGAAACTCATACCAGTATGGTTGAGTACACACCCGTCGGTGTGCACCCTCTCCCCCCTTCCATCCCGAAGATGGAGGGTGCCTACTCCTCGCTTCTGTTCACCACGGTGAATGAAATCACGATGTAGGACTTACTCATTGGCTCTCCAGATTAGTCATAACTTTCTCACCGACCTTCCCGGACTAGTTATGACTTTCTCATCGCCCGGGCCATGTAATCATGCCATGTATGCAAATATGCCACATCATAATCAACTTGTACATTAACACATGGCATCATAACATGATAAACATACTCATCATATCAATGGAAATCTTTAAAGCATGGCAAGTGATCATCACATATAATCAATCTCATCTAGTCTCAACTAGCAACCTATAAATCGCTATCCATTGCAATGCACTTGCCTCAACCACGGGCGACGGATTGGCGAGAAGTAGTAGGCCCTCCCGGGGTCACACCACCTGCACATAGGGACCACACACTCACAATCAAGCCCACAAAACAGTACGCAAACCCTCATCTACCCCAACATTGCCAACTACTCGCAAAACCCGAAAACAGCGGTTCTGTCCCGTTGGGACAGCAGCATTCCAAAAGGCATAACTTGAGTTTTAGGACTCCGAATCAATTAAACGAGTACATCCTCGCGTAGCTTAGGAAATTTCCCAACTTTTAATAGGTATAGGGAAAGACTGATTCAGACTCTAAAGTTGTTTAATCTACAAAATACCGTGATCTGTTCCAATCATGTCATAGATTTTAACACGCTCGGTAAAACAGCCATAACTTTCAAACGGCTAGGCGGAATTTAACGTTCTTTATATCCACTGAAAGATAATGAAATTATCTACAACTTCTTCAACGTCCGTATGACCAAATTTGGAATCTAAATTGGCGAAAAACTGAACCCTAGGTCGACTGCTCATGCTGTCCGAAACAGAGAACGTGACCAACTCAAGAATCCATCTAATCTAATCAAATCTAGCACCACCAATTGATCTAAAAACTTGATAACAATCCTTATAACAGTACCTAGCCCAACCCCAAGGAGTCCCATGACCATACCTTCGCCCGATGACCGAAATCCCAACGAAACTCCTCCCGGATCGCTCCTCGCTCCACGCTCCTCGCTCCAATGGATGGATCCTCGAGGTGCAGGGGGTGGGGAGGCTACCCTAGGGCAGCAATGGGGTGGAGGAGAGGTGGTGGAGAGGTGGGGAGGCAAGGGGACAAGGGGGGGTGCGCACGGCCAAAGGGAAGGGGAGGGGAGGGGCGGCTAGGGCCAAGGGAGGTGGGAGGGCGCACAATGGGGGGGTGAGGCGCAAGAAGAGCAGGGGGAGGCCTTTTACCAGCCCCCACACCTGTTCCTAATCCTAAATGGATTCCCACTCCATCCCACCAAAGCCCACAACCCCCTCTTTTAGGCCCAATCTCCCCCGGGAAGGCCCAAAACCCCGGAAACAGCCCAAAAACGGCCCGAAAACGCTATTAACCTCCATACCCTATGGTTTTAACCTTAATTCCACATTTTGTAAAGTTTTTAACCTCATCATGTTCAATAAATAAGGATATGACACTCCGTGGTGTCACATTCTTCCCCCCTTCAACAGGATTCGACCTCGAATCTAATTCGCACCCAAACGCAACCCAGCAAAGTAAAAGATAGCTAAGTCTCACATCACATACCTAAGACGAAAAGCTCGGGATACTTCTCGCGCATGCGAGACTCCAGCTCCCAAGTCGCTTCTCTCTCGGTCTGATGTGACCACAGGATCTTGACAAACTTAAGCGTCCTGTTCTTCATTACTCGCTCCTAAGTCCCAGAATTTCCACAGGATGGGACTCGAAGGTGAGGTCCTGCTCAAGCACTAGTGGTTCCAATGGAACCACCAACTCTGGATTATGTAAGTATTTCCTCAACATCGAGACATGGAACACATTATGCACACCTTGCATGGATTCCGGTAGCTCCAGACGATAGGCCAGCCTACCAACTCGGGCGATGATTGGAAATGGCCCAACAAACCTCGGACTGAGCTTTCCTTTGGTGCCAAAATGCACCACACCCTTGGTGGGAGATACTCGCAAGAGTACGCTATCACCCACCTCAAACTCCAAATCTCGCCGCCTCACATCAGCATAGCTTTTCTGTCTGCTCTGCGCTGCGAGAAGGTTCTGCCGAACCTCCGATACGCGATCAACAGTCTGCTGAACCCAATTTGGTCCAAGAACAGCTCTCTCTCCAACCGCATCCCAACAAAGTGGCGATCTGCACTTCCGGCCATACAGTACCTCATAAGGAGCAGCCTGGATGCTGGAATGGTAGCTGTTATTGTAAGCAAACTCTGCAAGAGGCAAATGATCTTCCCAGCTACCTTTCCAAGCCATCACACAGGCCCTGAGCATGTCCTCCAAAGTCTGGATGGTACGCTCAGACTGCCCATCCGTCTGAGGGTGAAAAGCGGTACTAAGGCGAAGCTGTGTACCCAAAGCACTCTGCAAGCTCTCCCAAAACTTGGAGACAAACTTCGCATCCCGATCAGAAATAATGGTCTTGGGTACACCGTGCAGTCTCATAATTTCCCGCACATAGATGGGAGCCAAGTCGCTCGCTGAATTGGTAGTGCGGATAGGAATTAAATGCGCAGACTTGCTGAGACGGTCCACCACCACCCAAACAGCATCCTTCCCTCGTGGAGTACGAGGTAGGCCAACAACGAAATCCATGGAGATGTCATCCCATGGCCATAAAGGAATCTCCAATGGCTGCAACAGACCAGCGGGACGCTTATGCTCAGCCTTGATCTTCTGACAAATCCCACAAGACGCCACATACTTGGCAATATCCACTCTCATCCTTTTCCACCAGAAACTCTTTCTCAAGTCCCTGTACATCTTGGTCTCCCCAGGATGGACCGTGTACGGGGTGCGGTGAGCTTCTTTCAGAATGTCCTCTTTCACTTGGGATTTCTGTGGCACGCACAGACGACCCTGAAACCTCAAAGCTCCCACATTATCAACGGTAAAGTCTCCATACTTGCCATCCTCAAGGCGTTTCCTCACCTGCTGGAACAACCGATCATGCTGCTGTGCCTCCCGCACACACTCGGGAATCGCTGAATCAAGAATCAATTGAGTTTCATCTTGCACGGTCCCCACAAAGCAGTAGGAAACTCCCAAACGCTCAAAATCAGCAACAAGACAATCAATGACAGGGGGCATTGTCTTGCAACTGAGAGCGTCAGCCACCACATTTGCCTTACCCGGATGGTACTGGATAGTGAGGTCATAGTCCTTTATCAACTCTAGCCACCTCCTCTGCCTCAAGTTCAAATCTTTCTGGGTAAAGATGTACTTGAGGCTCTTGTGATCAGTGAAGATATCACAAGACTCGTCATACAGATAGTGCCTCCATATCTTCAATGCAAACACCACAGCGGCTAGGTCAAGATCATGTGTGGGATAGTTCTGCTCATGCTTTTTCAGCTGCCTCGATGCATAAGCAATCACCTTGCCATCTTGCATGAGCACACAACCAAGTCCCAAATGAGAAGCATCAGAATAAACAGTGAAGCGCTTCCCCGGCTCGGGAAGGATAAGAACAGGAGCAATCACTAACTTCTCCTTCAAAGTGCGGAAACTGTGCTCACACTCTGCAGTCCACTGAAATTTCATCCCCTTCTGAGTTAGCTGCGAAAGTGGCTTGGCAATGATAGAGAAATCCTGCACAAAACGCCGATAGTAGCAGGCCAACCCAAGGAAACTACGCACCTATTTGACATTGGAAGGCCTCTTCCAATCCAAAACTGCTGAGACTTTGCTAGGATCTACGGATATGCCCTTTGGATTGATGATGTGGCCAAGAAAACCCACTTCTGAAATCCAGAACTCGCACTTTTTCAGCTTAGCAAAGAACTGATTCTCCCTCAAGGTGCTCAGCACAAGCCTCAAATGCCGCTCATGCTCCTCTTCTGATTTAGAGTAAACCAGAATGTCATCGATGAACACTACCACAAACTCATCAAGGTACTTGTGTAGCATACTATTCATCGCCTCCATAAAGACAGCACGAGCATTAGTTAGTCCAAAAGACATAACTTTAAATTCATAATGCCCATACCTAGTGGAGAAAGCAGTCTTCTCAATGTCCTGCTCCCTCACACGGATCTGATTGTACCCCGACTGAAGATCAATCTTGGAGAACACCTTTGCTCCCTTCAGTTGGTCAAACAGATCCTCGATGTGAGGCAAAGGATACTTGTTCTTGACTGTCACTTGATTAAGAGCACGATAATCAATGCACATGCGCCAACTTCCATCCTTCTTCGAGACGAAGAGAACGGGTGCTCCCCATGGCGAAACGCTACGCCGAATAAAGTCCTTGGCCAACAAATCCTCCAACTGCTTCTTCAACTCGTCTTGAAAAGGACGAGCCAAGTGGTATGGAGAGATAGAAATAGGTCGAGTGCCCAGAACAAGATCAATACGAAACTCCACATTCCTCACGGGAGGTAGACCAGGCAATTCATCAGGGAACACATCAACAAACTCCTTCACTACAGGAACCTCCTCAATGGAAACTGAAGAAGATGGCTTCTCAGACAAGGTCATGAGGAAACCCAACTGCCTCAAACGGCGACCAGAAAACAGACTAGCCAAAGCAAAGACGGAACTGGAAAGTAAACCACCCTGAAAGGTCAACTCTACCCCTGACGGGGCCTGCAAGGTAACCGTCCGCAAAAAGCAACAGATCTTGGCACGATCGATGCAACCACCCATGCCCAAAATGACATCAAAAGGAGCCAATCGATCACCATAAGATTGGCAAAGAAAACCTCATCATTAATGGTGATGGTGCAACCCGGCAAACCAAGGAACTAGCAATCAAACCCCAGGAGAACCGACTAACACCGACTCGTAAATCATTGAACTCCCAACTTAGCTCTACTAGAAAACTCGCACGACACAAAGGAATAGGATGCTCCGAATCAAATAGAACAAAGGCATCAACGGAATCCACGGCAGAGTACCTAAAACCACCTCTGGATGCCCGGTGACTCGGCCGGTCGACAAAGCGTACACTCTGGTGGCACCGGGACAAGAGGGAGCCCCGACTCTCGGTGATGCCCCAACAGAGCTGGGGCGGAGGAGGCAATCATGAGGAGCAGACGGCCGCAGCACCAGCAGCTGCCGGGTGGCGCCCACGCAAAGGGCGGCTGAGAGGCAGGAGCAGCCATCATGTGCACCGAACCTCTGGAAGACGCCGCTGGAGTGGGAGGAGAAGGCACCGTCTCCCACTTGATGATGCTACCGGGATTCATCCGGCAGACTCGTCCCATGTGGCCAGGCTTGCCACAGTGGTTGCAACTCCCGGTCCAACCACACTCTGAAGCACAGTGCTCACCACCGCACTTAAAACACATCATACCCTGCCCAAGCACAGGACGAACAGCCGCTCGCGAGGAAGACAACTAGGGCGGCCTCATCTTATCCCCTGAGGAGGAGCCCTATCCCCCCTTGAACTTCTTGAAGGTGGGTCGCTGAGAAGACCCACCTCCTCCACCAAAGGTCCTCTTCTGGCCCCGCTTTGCCGCAGGAACCCTGAACCACCCGGGTTTTGCTTATCCCGGAGAGCTCCAACTCGAGCTCCATGCCCTTCGCCGCTTCCACCACAGAGCGTAAGTCACGAGGACGATCGCCCCATGACAACTCTGAACTCTTGGTTGAGGCCCCTACGGAACCTCCTTGCCTTCTCCGATCGTCGGTGCCCACGGCCCGGCCTGAAGCGCACCACGCTGTTGAACGCCACCTCATACTCTGCCACCGACCTCTTTCCCTGGGAAAGAGTCGTCAGAGTATGCTCCATCCGCTCAAGGAAAGACTCTGGGTAGAACTTGGCTCGGAAGCTAGCCACAAAGTCCTCCCAGGTGACTGGGCCAAGATCGGGGGCTCTAGCAACCAGAACCCCCTCCCACCAGATATCAGCTTGGCCTTTCAGCAGAAAGGCCACAAAGCGAGCCCTCTGGACCGAGGTCAACTCTAAGACCTCAAACTGCCTCTCCATGTACCTGTAACACACCAATTTTTGATTTTCATGAAATTAAATATTATTTTGCACATTTGTGAATTTTTGGAATTTTCTGGAATTTATTTGGATTTATTTGGATTTAATTTGAATTTATTCCATATTGAAATAATTAAAGAAATTAAATTTTCAAATAAAGTTTTGTTGAAAATATTTTATTTGAGTCCCAAATGCCCTAAAATATTTTCCAGAATTTTTCTGGAATTTGTCTGAGTATTTTGCTATTTTTCTTGAATTAAATGAATTACTGGAAATTATTTTAAATATTAAATCGCTGGAAAATCGAGTCGGGTCAAGTACTGTTCATCCGACCGAGTCGAACCCGAGTCGGACTCGAGTTCGACCCGAGCCACGTGACTCAACCGAGCCCTAACCGCGTGACCGTTGGATTCAGATCCAACGGCCACGATTGAGCCACGTCACCCGAGCCCGAGCCCGACCGAGCCAACCAAACCGCCGAGCTGCACTCGAGCCCAAACCACCGCGACCGCTGATCTTGATCCAACTACCGTGGTTGAGCCACGCCACCCAATCCGAAGTCGCCGGACTCGCGCGCCAACGGAGAGGGTCTCGGTTTTCGTGCGTTTCACGGACGCCGAGGGCCCTATTTATTGCGCCGCCACCCGTGTCGGGACCGCCACTTCATTGCGCACCCGTAGCCCTAACTCACCTCGCCTGAGCCGCCGTGGTTGCGCCGCTAGAGCTCGCCGGAGTAAGGAGAAGGAGCCGCCGCGGTTTTCGTCGAATTCCGCCGCCGTCCGCCGTCCTCCGTCGCCGTTGACCCCAGATCCGGGACCGGGAGGTCAAGACGCGTCCGGGAGTCCAACTCACCTCGCCGGAGCGCGCCCGAAACGCCGTCGGCTAGGTCGTCGTCCCCTGCGCCGGTGACCCAGCGCCGCCGCTCGCCATCGCCGGACTTCGAGCTCTGCCAGCCGTCGGATCTTCATCAAGCGGTCTAGATGCGCCACATCACCGTCGGTGAGATCCGTTCAAAATCCCAGATCAATCTCGACCGCTGGATCTAGATCCAACGGTTCCGATCAAACGCGTTAACCCAAACGCGCGTGAGTCCAGATCTAATCTGGGCCGTTGATTTTCAAATCAACGGCCGAGATTGCGCCACGTGACGGGAGCTTGACCGCCGATCGGCGCACCGTCGTGTAGACGCTGACACGCCGGGCCCGCGTGTCAACGACGCGACCAAACCGCACCATGACGTCACGCTGACGTCATGGCGGGCCCGCACGTCAGCGGCCACCCCAGCCGTGTAGTGACGTCAGCAATGACGTCACCAGTGGGTCCCACCGTCGGCCGATCGGTGGTCGAGCCTCACGACGTCGGCCAAGAATGACGTCACCCGAGGGGGGCCACCTGTCAGTCGCACACGTAAGCCGTGGATCGAGTCCACGGTGGACCAAGCCAAACCATGGACCACGTCCATGAACCGGCTGACGTCAGCAGACCAATCAGAGGCTGCAACGTGTCCTCGCTGATGCAATAAATAATTTCCGAAAAAGAAAATGATTTAATAATTCGGTTTAATAATTGATTTGAATTTCAAAACTTCAAACGCTTATAACTTTTGCGTTTCAACTCCGATTTGAACGATTCAAATTTCTAAAAATTCATAAAATTTAGATCTACTCAAATATGAATTTTATTTAATTTTTGGACTAAAGTTTTTCTCTGTAATATTATTTAATTGATTATTTATACTTTAAATAATCATAACTTTTGTGTTTTAACTCCGATTTGAGCGATTCCATTTCCTAAAAATTCATAAAATTATGTTCTCTCTGTTTATGGGTTTTATTTGGATGTTTGGGCACTTTTTGCCTAGTGTTTATTCGTGTATTGCTATTTGCACGCTTTACGAGTAGACGTTGAAGTGCCGGAAGGATTCGAAGGAGAAGTGTTGACCCAGGAGCCAGCTCCGGACCAAGAACAAGTACTTTTTGAAGGCAAGTTATGCTTTGACCATGTTGATCCCATTTTGAAACCTATTTTGGTTCAATTTACTGCATGCTAGTTTAAATTAGAAAATGCTCTACTTAATTATGGGTAATTAGATAAATGCCTAATTGCTATATGACACCTTGATTACTTAAATATGTGCCATGACCCCTTGTCACCCTAGTTGTGGATTATTAGTTGGACATTACTAAATTGCCAACATGGGTTTGTAGATCGTTGTAGTATATGGCTTAGACACCTTTCGTGCTCAAGACATGATTTTGGACACTCAAACGTTAATATTGACTTAATGACATATTGAACCTGTTTTGGAAAGGTATCATGTGATGTTGATGGCACGTGGTGCATGGTAACCAACTGGGGTTTGATAAATAGCTTTTGACCGGGGCATGTGGCAAGAATGATCAGGTGGGCCAGTTGTGGCATTGGGAATGTTGTTTTGGTTCTTCGGGTAGTCTTGCCCTGGTCACCCTAAGGACTTCACCTTGCAAGCCTTTGAACTGGGTCAAACATGCAACCACATATCTGTAATGGGACGGACCTAGTTGATTAAGTTGCTAATAATGTACCTGTGGGACGTCAGGAGGTCAACTACACCCTTTGTGTAAGTTGTACGGGGGAGCGTACCGGGGCTGCAGCCAGGTACCCATCTAACGGTTGGTTGGCCTAAACTTCGCCTTAGCTAAGGGAAGGGTTAGTGTGCAACAACCGGGGAGGACCACTTGTATTGTTAGAAGTTTCCGAAAGACTTTGTTACGGGAACTCGCCTTTGTGGTGTTTGACTGTATCTTGTGGGTAAAGTGCATAACCTCTGCAGAGTGAAAAATCTATTCGAATAGCCGTGTCCGCGGTATTGGACATCGCTCGGGAATTACAGTCAAGGGTTAGACTTTCTCAAAAATAACTTGGACTTGAAAGGTTGGGTTGGATTAATAATGATGTTGATAGAAATGTGGATTAGGATGGGAAAGATGTTTACTAAACCCCTTGAAAAGTTATTTATGCTTTACTTGTTTCTACTGCTTTCGAATCTACTTATGCTACTTGTCAAATGCTGTTTACTGCAAATATACCTTGAGTTATTCCTTTGTATCAAGCCATGCATGTAGTATATTAGTTGCATTCTGTGCATGACTTGCTGAGTACCAAAGTACTCACCCTTGCCACAATACAACACCAGTTGAAGAGGAGACTACACCAGCTTTGGAGGAGGAGCTCCAAGAAGAACCGTCTACTTAGGGAGCGAGCCCAGTCAGTTGCCTGTGGTATACTGGATGGCGCCACGAAGTTATCTTATTTTCCGCTGCTATTATTTCTCTCTTAATAAGTTTCGCCCTGCGTGGCATATATTGTAACTTGACCATAAGGTCGAGCAACGAGTTTGACTATTTAATTAAAGTACTTTATTAGTATCGAGTGGTATGATTGTGATATTTACCGATGTTAAGACTGTGTGCACTAGCGCATTCCTGGACTAGTGCTGAATAAACAGAGGGTCCGGATTTGCAAGTTCGGGTCCCGACAGAGGTGGTATCAGAGCCATACTGACCGTAGGCTCACCCTTAGCTAGAAAGGTCGTAGAGAGGATAAAACCTATTTTCTAAAGATAAAAGTTTGTCAAGACAAGAAATGACATCTCGACTTATCCCATTCTTTCTTTTCTTGTCTCTTGCTGAATTTTTCCTTACCTTGTCACGATTTAAAAATTTCGAGTTCTTACGTGAGCACTCTTGTGACTGATGGAGGGAGAGTTCAACTACGTCGATCTGGAGGTTGGCCACGTCGCGGAACTTTGGCGTATGCTACAAACTCTCGGAGATTTTGAGAAGCCACAATACCAAGTGGACGTGATCAGACAAGCAGGATTGGTCAAGGCTTGTGACGTGAAGATTGTGGTACCTGCTAGGAAGAAAGGCCCAGGCAATCGCCCGATACATTGCACTGCCAGGAGGTCTACAATGCAGATGGGTATCCACGAGGTGTCGCGAAGAGCAATGCGGCACATTACCCGTATCTACGCCAGAGAATTGGAGAGCACGGTGTTCCGATATCATCCGCGCAGCAATAACCTTCTTGACCCAAAGGCGATTCTGGATGAGAATGCCATGGTTACACAGTTGGCACGACTTGTTGTCGCCCAGGAAGATGTACTCGATGATACAAGCAAGGAGCTACAGAAGGCCCGCAAGGAGATCACGACAGAGAAGAACAGATGGCGGGAAGCTCAAGAGTATGTGTCACACCTTCTGCAAAGGATTGGAGAGTTAGAGATGGCATTGTACGCACCAGAGCCGGAGCCAATGCTCGAGCTGCACGAGCCAGACCCGGAGGAGCCGGAGCTTGAGGAGGACACTGCTTCTTCGACTACCACAGATGACACAGTTGCTGGACATGGCGATCGTTTCGCGCCTATGCCGCAGCATCCGTACCCAGGCCGTGGAGGTTTTCTCGATGAGTGAGCGTAGGTTCTATAGTGAGACTCCTTCGCCGAGTCGCGTCATAGAATAAAGAGTCACCCTTTAGGCGTTAGACTCCAGTGTTAGTTCGATTTGGATTTTCATTGCTTGCTGAGTGTGCAGTATGTGTTGCAAGGCCCCTAGGCATTGTAAGCAACCATACCAAGTTACTAATGATTAAAATAATAAAGTTGGACTTTAAGTTACACCTTTCACCACGCATAAGTTCCATACTACTTGTCTATTCTTGTTTCCCTCTCATCTCTAAAACCTAGAGCAAACCACAGATGAAACCTAGGAGGCAATGGAAGTGGTTCTCGCCCAGCAGAAAACCCCAATGATGGAGCACCAGCACCGCCAGTTGATATGCAGAATTTCGGAGCTTTTCTTGCTGCTCAGACTCAGTTGATGCATGCCATGATGCAACAGATGCAACACGTCACTGCTCAGGCCACTGCTAATCAAGTTAATCAAGGACAACGCCAGAACACAAGGCTATCAGAGTTTATGAGGACTCATCCACCCACTTTCTCCGGGAATGCTAACCCGTTGGAAGCCGATGACTGGTTAAGGTCAATTGAGAGGAAGCTACACATTGCTCAATGCATAGGAAATGACAAGGTACTCTACGCTTCTCATCAGTTGGAAGGAACAGCCGCCGAATGGTGGGAGAACTTCTGTGCCACGCAAGTGAACCCTCAGGACATCACTTGGGAGGAGTTCACAGCTACATTCCGTCAGTATGACGTGCCTGAAGGAATCATGGACCTCAAGAAGGAGGAGTTCAGAGCACTGAAGCAAGGTAATCAGCCAGTGGCCGAATACCTGAACAGGTTCACACAGCTTGCTCGCTACGCACCTGAGGATGTAGCGACAGATAAAGCCAGACAGTCTCGTTTCATGAAGGGACTTAACTCAGGGTTGCAGGTGGGACTGATCACCCACACCTTTCCAGATTTCCTAGAGTTGGTGAATAAGGCGCTTATTCTGGAGGACAAGCGCAAGGAACTGGATGAGAACAGGAAGCGTAGGATGCAGCATCAGGGATCGCGTCAGGGAGCGCAACAACGTTTGAGGGTTGCGCCAAATCAGCTTTTCAGATTCCAGCCGCATAATACAACAAGGACACCATCACCAGCACCAAGATCCGTCAATCAGAACTATCAAACCCCAGCCCCAGCCAGAAAAGCTGCTTCAGGCAGTCAACAGGGGACAGTGAGACGCTGCTACAATTGCAACGAGCCAGGACACTTTGCCAACAGTTGTCCTAAGAAGACAGCAGGAGTGACCCCAGTTCGCTTCAATCTGGGATCCACACCAGCTAGGACAACAGCACCAGGAGCCACACCCCAGACTGTGGTGAGAGGCTGAGTCAACCATGTCACCGCAGATGCACTGCAGAATGCCACGGATGTCGTACTGGAGGATGAACATGCAGAGCACTTGAAGCGAGTTTTGGAAAAGCTGAGGGAACAACAGTTCTTCGCCAAATTCAGTAAATGTGATTTTTGGAAGGACAAGGTGGAGTTCCTCGGACATGTAATGACCACAGAAGGAGTCGCCGTTGATCCAAGTAAAGTAGAAGCTGTGTTACATTGGGAGCGTACCAAGGCGTGACCCAGATCCGGAGTTTCCTTGGAATGGCAGGTTACTACCGCTGCTTCATTGAAGGCTTTTCAACAATTGCGAGACCTCTTACGCAATTGCTGAAAAAGGAGAAGAAGTTTACATGGACGCCAGAGTGCGAGAAAGGATTCCAAGAACTGAAGACGAGATTGACATCAGCACCAGTGTTGGTTCTGCCGGACGTCAATCAAAGCTTTGATATCTATTGTGATGCATCGCGCCAAGGACTTGGATGTGTGTTGATGCAGAACGGAAAGGTTGTTGCCTATGCATCAAGGCAGTTGAGGCCGCATGAGGAGAATTACCCGACACATGACCTAGAGTTAGCTGCCGTAGTGCATGCCTTGAAGATATGGCGTCGCTATCTGATCGGGAACAGATGTGAAGTGTACACGGATCATGAGAGCCTTAAGTACATATTCACCCAGTTGGATCTGAATATGAGGCAAAGGAGATGGTTAGAGTTGATTAAGGATTACAATGTCAGAATCCATTATCATCCCGGAAAGGCTAATGTGGTGGCCGATGCCTTGAGTCGGAAAAGCCATACCGTGAATATGTTGATAGCCACGAATCAGGATGAGCTATGCCAGGAATTTCAGAGAATGAAGATTGAGGTGGTACCTAGTGGATTCTTGGCCGCACTGGAGGTAAAGCCTACCCTAGAAGATCAGATTCGGGAAGGACAGAAGGATGATGACAAGATCCGCAGGATTAAGTCCAAAATGGAGGAAGGCAAGGCAAAGGACTTCAAGCTAGATGAGCAGGGCACGTTATGGATGAGGGATCGCGTTTGTGTGCCGAACAGGAAGGAACTGAAGCAGTTGATTCTAGAAGAAGCCCATGACTCTAAGTACTCGATTCATCCTGGAAGTGCCAAGATGTATCAAGACTTGAAGGAGAGATTCTGGTGGCCGAGCATGAAGCGTGAAGTTACCGAGCATGTTGCATTGTGCGACGTATGCCAGAGAGTCAAGGCAATGCATCAGAGACCAGCAGGATTGTTGCAGCCGCTGAAGATACCTGAGTGGAAGTGGGAGGAAATCGGAATGGATTTCATCACCGGTTTACCCAAGACTCAAGGGGGTTATGACTCCATATGGGTTATTGTGGATCGCTTGACCAAGGTCGCCCATTTTATCCCCGTAAAGACCACTTACTCGGGGGATAAGTTAGCAGAGTTGTATATGATCAGGATCGTCTGTTTGCACGGAGTGCCAAAGAGGATTGTTTCGGACAGAGGTACCCAATTTACCTAAAGATTTTGGAATAAGTTGCACGAAGCCATGGGAACCCGTTTGAACTTCAGTACAGCCTATCATCCACAGACGGATGGACAGACCGAAAGAGTCAATCAGATTCTGGAGGATATGTTAAGAGCGTGTGCATTGGCTTATGCTACCTCTTGGGATAAGAGTCTGCCGTATGCAGAGTTCAGTTACAACAACAGCTACCAAGCCAGTTTGCAAATGTCACCATTTGAAGCACTATACGGTCGACCTTGTCGAACACCGTTGAATTGGAACGAGACGGGTGAACGTCGTGTCTTTGGACCTGATATTCTTCAAGAAGCCGAGGAACAAATTGCCATGATCAGGGAGAGATTGAAGATAGCCCAATCACGACAGAAGAGTTATGCTGACAATCGTCGCCGGGTGTCGGGACCCCGAATTTTGCAAATCCGGACCCTCTGTGTATTCAGCACTAGTCCAGGAACGCGCTAGTGCACACAGTCTTAACATTGGTAAATATCACAATCATACCACTCGATACCAATAAAGTACTTTATTTAAATAACCAAACTGGTTACTCGACCTTATGGTCAAGTTACAAATGTATGCCTCGTAAGGCGAAACTTATTCGTAAAAATAATAGCAAATGAAAAATCAAATAACCCGTGGCGCCATCCAAGATACCACAGTAACCGACCGGCTCGCATCCCTAAGTAGACGGATCCTCTTGGAGTTCCTCCTCCAAAGTGGCGTAATCTCCTCTTCAACCGATATTGTGTTGAGGCAAGGGTGAGTACTTGGTACTCAGCAAGTCATGCACGTAATGCAAGCTAATATACTATATGCATGGCTTGGTACAAAGGAATAGCTCAAGGTGTATTTGCAAATAACAAAGATTTGAAAAGTAATGTAAATAGATTCGAAAGCGAGAAATAAGTAAAGCGTAAATAACTTTTCAAGAAGTTTAATAAACATTTTTCCCCATCCTAAACCACATTTCCATCATCTTCATTACCAAACCAAACCAACCTTTCAAATCCAAGTTATTTTCGTAAAGTCTAACCCTTGACTGTAATCCCGAGCATTGTCCAAGATCGTGGACACGGCTATTCGAATAGATTCTAAACTCTGCAGAGGTTATGCACTTTACCCACAAGATACAGTCAAACACCACAAAGGCGAGTTCCTCAGAACAAAGCCTTCTGGAAGCCTCAAACAACACAGGTGGTCCTCTCCTGTTCGTGCTCTACACCATCCCTTCCCTTAGCCAAGGCGAAGTATGGGACCAACACACCGTTAGATGGGTATCTGGCCACGACCACGACACGCCTCCCGTACAATCACACAAACGGTGTAATTGACACCCTGAGGCTCCACAAGTGAGTCCTTAGCGACTTAGTCAACTAGGGTCGTCCCATTCCAGCCATGTGGTTGCAAGTATGACTCAGTTCAAAGGCTTGCAAGGTTAAGTCCTTAGAGTGACCAGGGCAAGACTACCCGAAGAACCAAATCAACATCCCCAATGCCACAACTGCCCACCTGATTACTCTTGCCACATGCCCTGGCCGAAATCGTTTATCAAACCCCGCTTGATTACCAAGCACCACGTGCCATCAACATCACATGATACTTTTCCAAAACAGGTTCAATATATCATTAAGTCAATATTAACATTTGATTGTCCCAAAATCATGTCATGAGCACGTAGCAGGTCTAAGCAGTGTACTACAACGGTCTAAACCCATGTTGGCAATTTAATAATGTCCAACTAGTAAACCACAACTAGGGTGACAAGGGATCATGGCACATACTTAAATAATCAAGGTGTCATACAAAGAAATTGGTACTTATCTAACCCCCATGTTTAAACAAAGTATCTTTCTATTTGAACTAGCATGCAATAGTTTAAATCAAAATAGATTTCGAAATAGGATCAACATGGTCAAAGCACAACTTGCCTTCAAAGAGTACTTGTTCTTGGTCTTGAGTTGGATCCTGAGTCAACACTTCTCCTTCGAATCCTTCCGGCACTTCAACGTCTACTCGTAAAGCGTGCAAATAGCAATACACAAATAAACAATAGGCAAAAACATCCCAAAACTCCAAATAAAATCCATAAACAGAGAGAACATAATTTTCTGGATTTTTAGAAACTGGAATCGTCAATTTTGGAGTTAAGACGCAAAAGTTATGATTATTTAAAGTGTAAATAATCATTTAAATAATTTTACAGAGAAAAACTTTAGTCCAAAAATTAGATAAAATTCATATTTAGGTAGATCTCAATTTTATACAAATTTAGAAATTTGAATCACTCAAATCGGAGTTGAAACGCAAAAGTTATAAGCGTTTGAAATTTGAAACAAAATCTGAAATCATTATTTCGATTTAATAAATCATTTTCTTTTTCGGAAATTAATTATTGCGTCAGCATGGACACGTGGCAGCCTCTGATTGGTTGGCTGACGTCAGCCGGTCCATGGACTCGGTCCACGCTCGGCTCGGGTCTACCGTGGACTCGGTCCACGACTCCACGTGAGACTGACATGTGGGTCCGCCTCGGGTGACGTCATCGCTGACGTCAGCGCTTGGCTGGGTCAGCCGCTGACATGCGGGCCCTCTGACACGCGGGCCCCGCGTGTCAGCGTCACACGCACGCGCGCGTGGACGGCGCTGACCGCGTCGGTCCAACTTCCCGACACGTGGCGCAATCTCGGCCGTTGATTTGAAATTCGACGGCCGCGATTAGATCCAGGGTTAACGCGTTGAATCTACTCGATGATCGTGGGCCGTTCGATCTAGATCGGACGGTCCAGATCTAATCCTATAATAATCACTACTACGACGCACGCATCGTGGAACCGTTGGATCTTGATCCAACGGTTCAGATCTAATCGGGTTTCTAGGGTTTGGGGGAGAACGTGGGCTCACCGTGACTGTCGGATCTTGATCGGACGGCTGAGAACCTTCGCGGGTGACGATGGCGTCGCGGCGGGGCTTGGTGCACCGGAGACGGGAACGACGACCAAGGGCACGGCGCTACGGGGCCTCTCCGGCGAGATGAGTCCTCCCTTCGAGTGCGTCTCGTCGCGGGGATCCCGGATCTGGGCTCCTTCTCGGCGGAAGACGACGGACGACGGCGGAAAACGGCGCAAACCGCGGCGCAACAGAGTTCCAACTCCGGCGAACTCAGACGGCAAACGGCGACGGCTCGAGCGAGATGACTCGGGAACGGGTGCGCAAGGATGAGGGCAACCTCGGGCGTGACTGTGGCTTTAAATAGCCTCGGCGTTCGTGCCCGAGACGGAAACCTAATTCTACACGGCGGCGGGCGCGGCGGCGAAGTCCGGCTCGGACTCGGCGGAGACGACGACGCACAGCCGTCCACGTGGCACGATCAACGGCCACGATCGCACGGGTACGAACGGGTTCGACTCGGTCTCGGCTCGGGGCGACGTGGCGCAATCACAACCGTTGGATCTTGATCCAACGGTCGCGTGGCTAGGGTTCGGGGCGAGCAGGTCCGGCTCGACCACGTGGCTCGGGTCGGACTCGAACTCGAGTCTGACTCGGGCTCGGTCGGATGAACAGTAACCGACTCGGGTTGATTTCCCAGCGATTTAATATTTAAAATAATTTCCAGTAATTCATTTAATTCATTAAAAATAGCAAAAGACTCAGAAAAATTCCAGAAAAATTCTGGAAAATATTTTGGATTATTTTGGACTCAAATAAAATATTTCCAACAAAATTTTATTTGCAAAATTAAATTCTGTAATTATTTCAAAATGGAATAAATTCAAATAAATTCCAAATAAATCCAAATAAATTCCAGAAAATTCCAAAAATTCACCAAAGTGCCAAATCACACATGAATTTAAGAAAAGCAAAATTTTGGGGTGTTACAAACCTCCCCCCCTTAATAGAATCTCGTCCCCGAGATTCAGGGCTTCCTACAGAATAGGCTTGGGAACTCTTTCTTCAAATCCTCTTCGCGCTCCCAAGTTGCTTCACTCTCTGTATGGTTGCTCCACTGAACTCTACAGAAACGGGTTGACTTGTTCCTAGTCTCTCGATCCATAGTGTCCAAAATCCTCACGGGATGCTCCTTGTAAGTCGATCTTCTTGCGGCTCGATTGACTCCAAGGGCGTTTGCTCCTCCGGCACTCGAAGACACTTCTTTAGCCGGGACACGTGGAACACGTCATGTACTCCTGCTAACGATCATGCAACTCTAGTCGGTAAGCAACTTCGCCTTTGCGGCTCAAAATCCTAATGGTCCAACATATCGAGGTGCAAGTTTCCCTTGGCATGGAACCTCTTAACTCCCCGAGAGGCGTAACTCGAGGTATACATAGTCCTCTGGTTCAAAACTCAAGTCCCGGCGACGGTTGTCGGGCCGTAACTCTTTTGTCGTGATTGGGCTATCTTCAACCTTTCCCTAATCGTGGCAATCGCTTCTTCACTTCTTGAAGTATATCAGGCCCGAAGACACCCGCTCGCCGGTCTCATTCCAATTCGATTGGCGTCCGAAGCGGTCGACCATACAAAGGCCTCAAAGGTGACATCTCAGAAACTAGCCTCGATAACCATTGTTGTAATCGAACTCGGCATACGGCAAACTCTTATCCCAAGAGGTAGCATAAGCCAATGCACACGCTCTTAGCATATCCTTTAGAATCTGATTGACTCTTTCTGGTCTGTCCATCCGTCTGTGGATGATAGGGTCAGATCTTGAAGTTCAAACGGGTTCCCATGGCTTCATGCAACTTATTCCAGAACCTTGAGGTTAATTGGGTACCTCTGTCCGATACAATCCTCTTTGGCACTCCGTGCAAACAGACAATCCTGATCATGTATAATTCTGCTAATTTATCTCCCGAGTAGGTGGTCTTCATGGGGATAAAATGGGCTACTTTAGTCAAGCGATCCACTATAACCCATATGGAGTCATAACCTCCTTGAGTCTTCGGCAAACCGGTAATGAAATCCATTCCGATTTCCTCCCACTTCCACTCAGGTATTCTCAGCGGTTGTAGCAATCTCGCCGGGTCTCTCGATGCATTGCCTTGACTCTCTGGCATACGTCGCACAATGCAACATGCTCGGCAACTTCACGTTTCATACTCGGCCACTGCATCTCTCCTTGAGATCCTGATACATCTTGGCGCTTCCAGGATGAATTGAATACTTGGAGTCATGGGCTTCTTCCAAAATCAGTTGCTTTAACTCCTTCTTGTTAGGCACACAAATCCGATCCTTCATCCATAACGTGCCTTGCTCATCCAACTTGAAGTCCTCTGCCTTGCCTTCCTCCTTGATGGACTTAATCCTGCGGATCTTGTCATCATCCTTCTGTCCTTCTCGGATCTGGTCCTCTAAAGTAGGCTTTACTTCCAATGCGGCCAAGAATCCGCTAGGTACTACCTCAATCTTCATTTTCTGAAAATCCTCACATAACTCATCCTGGCTTGTGGCTAGCAACGTACTCACGGTATGGCTTTTCCGACTCAGAGCATCGGCTACTACGTTGGCCTTCCCGGGATGGTAATGGATTCCAACATTATAGTCCTTGATCAACTCCAACCATCTCCTCTGCCTCATATTCAGATCCGACTGGGTGAATATGTACTTAAGGCTCTTATGATCCGTATATACTTCACATCTGTTTCCAATCGATAGTGACGCCATATCTTCAAAGCATGCACTACTACAGCCTAACTCTAAGTCATGTGTCGGATAATTTTCCTCATGCGGCCTCAATCGCCTTGATGCATAAGCGGCGACCTTTCCATTCTGCATCGACAAGACACATCCAAGTCCTTGGCGCGATCGTCACAATAAATATCGAAGCTTTGAGCAACATCCTAGAACTAACACCGTGCCGATGTCAATCGCTTCTTCGATTCTGAAATCCTTTCTCACATTCTCAAGGCCCATGCAAACTTCTTTTCCTTCTTCAGAATTGCGTAAGAGGTTTCGCAATTGTCGAGAAGCCTTCGATGAAACGGGCGGTAGTATCCTGCCATTCCAAGGAAACTCCGAATCTGGTCACCGTCTTTGGTCGTTCCCAATGTAACACGCCTTCTACTTTGCTTGGATCTACTGGCGACTCCTTCAAGGTCATTACATGTCCAAGAAACTCCACCTTGTCCTTCCAAAAATCACATTTGCTGAACTTGGCGAAAAGTTGTCGTTCCTCACTTTTCCAAAACTCGCCTTAAGTGTTCGGCATGTTCATTCTTTGTCTTGGAGTAGATTAGGATATCGTCTATGAACACGACGACAAACTTGTCCAAATATTCCATGAACACCTTATTCATCATATTCATGAAATAGGTCGCGCATTCGTCACCAAAGGACATAATCAGAACTCGTAATGTCCATATCTTGACGAGAATGCAGCCTTGAATATCTTCTCGATCGGATCTTCAATCGATGGTATCCCGATCTCAGATCAATCTTGGAGAAAACTCCGGCTCCTCTCAACTGATCAAACAAATCATCAATCCTGGGTAGCGGATACTTATTCTTCACGGTGACTTCATTGAGTGCACGGTAGTCAATGCACATCCTGAAACTCCCGCCCTTCTTCTTGACAAACAAAACTGGTGCTCCCCACGGCGACGAACTCGGTCTGACAAATCCTTTCTCCATTAACTCTTCTAGCTGTTTCTTCATTTCTACCAACTCCTCGGTAGACATCCGATAGGGTCTCTTTGCTATCGGTCTTTGTGCAGTACAAGCTCTATTACAAACTCTATGTCCCCTGTCTCGGCATACCAGGTAGATCTTCTGGAAAAACATCGGGTACTCATTCACTAATGAGACATCCTCTATGCTGATTGCCTTGGTACTGTTAACCATCAAGCTGTCCATCTCTAAGCTGCAGTGGCTTGAAATTCCACTTTCTTCCCACACGGGCTCTCAACCGAGATAGTCCTTCGCTCACAATCCAATACGGCCTTGTGCTTGGATAACCAATCCATTCCCAATATGACGTCTAAGGTCCGGGTCTCCAAAATTATAAGGTTTGCTAGGAATTCTATTCCACCTATTAGTATTCTCACCCGGAACATCCTACTTTCGTTCGGAGTTCGAACTGTGGGTTTGAACTAAAAGCATGCACTTAAGTCTTGCAATCCTCAAATCATTTCTAGTAGCAAAGCCTTGCGAAACAAACGAATCTGAAGCTCGAGTCAAACAAAAGCATTGCAGTGGAGTTAACAAGTAACTTACCCAAGACGACGTCAGTAGCATTCCGCAGGCATCTGCGGTGACATGGTTGACTCGGCCTCTCACCACGATGCAGGGTGTGGCTCTGGTGTTTGGCGTCCTAGCTGGGGTGGTTCCTAGATTGAAGCGAATCGGGTCACTCTCGCTGTCTTCTTGGGACAACTGTTGGCAAAGTGTCTGGCTCGTTGCGATTGTAGCAGCGTCTCACTGTTCCTTCTTGTTGCACGAGTAGTGTTTCTAGCGGGGCTGGGGTTTGGTAGTTCTGATTGGCGGTGTCTTGGTCTTTGAGGATGGTGTCCTTGTTGCATTCGTGGTTGGAATCAAGAATTGATTTGGTGCAACTCTCAGCGCCATTGCGTTCTGGCGTGATCCTTGCTGTTGCATCCTGCGCTTCCTGTTCTCATCCAGTTCCTTGCGCTTGTCCTCAAGAATAAGCGCCTTATTCACCAATTCTTGGAAATCTGGAAAGGTGTGGGTGATCAACCCTACTTGCAATCCTGAGTTAAGTCCCTTCATGAAACGAGACTGTCTGGATTTATCTGTCGCTACATCCTCAGGTGCGTAGCGTGCTAGCTGTGTGAATTTGTTCAGGTAGTCGGCCACTGGCTGATTACCTTGCTTCAGTGCTCTGAACTCCTCCTTCTTAAGGTCCATGATTCCTTCAGGCACGTGATCTTTGTCGAATGCATTTGTGAACTCTTCCCAAGTGATATCTTGAGGGTTCTCTTGCGTGGCACGAAGTTCTCCCACCATTCTGGCCAATGTTTCCTTCCAACCGATGAGAAGCGTAGAGTACCTTCTCATTTCCTATGCATTGAGCTATGTGTAGCTTCCTCTCGATTGATCTTAACCAATCATCGGCCTCCAATGGATTGGCATTCCCGGAGAAAGTGGGTGGGTGAGTCCTCATGAACTCGGATAGTCTTGTATTACGGCGTGGTCCCCGATTAACTTGATTAGCAAAGTGGCCTGGCGGTGACGTGTTGCATTTGTTGCATCATAGCATGCATCAATCGAGTCTGAGCAGCAAGAAATGCTCCAAAATTCTGCATATCAATCAAGCGGTGCTGGTGCTCCATCATTGGGGTTTTTTGTCGGGCGAGATCCACTCCCATTGCTTCCAAAGTTTCCGGGTGTTCACCATCTGTCGATTTGCTCTAGGTTTAGAGATGAGAGGGAAACAAGAATAGACAAGTAATATGGAACTTATGCGGGGCGAAAGGTGTAACCTTAAGGTCCAACTTTATTACTAATAACTTGGTATGGCTGCTTACAATGCCTAAGGGCCTTGCAACACATACTGCACATTCAGCAAACAAAGCAAATCCAAATCGAACTAACTCTGGAGTCTAACGCCTAAAGGGTGACTCTTTATTCTATGACGCGACTCGGCGAAGGAGTCTCACTATAGAACCTATGCTCACTCATCGAGAAAACCTCCACGGCCTGGGTACGGGTGCTGTGGCATAGGCGCGAAACGATCGCCATGTCCAGCCGATCGTGTCCTCTGTGGTAGTCGAAGAAGCAGTGTCCTCATCGAGATCTGACTCCTCCGGATCTGGCTCGTGTAGCTCGAGTACTGGCTCTGGGTCTGGTCCGTACAAAGTCATCTCCAACTCGTCGATCCTTCGCAGAAGGTGTGCCACATACTCTTGAGCTTCCCGCCATCTGTTCTTCTCTGTCGTGATCTCCTTGCGGGCCTTCTGTAGCTCCTTGCTTGTATTATCTAGTACATCCTCCTGGGCGACAACAAATCGTGCCAACTGTGTAACCGTGGCATCCTCATCCTGAATCTCCTTTGGGTCAAGCAGGTTATTGCTGCGCGGGTGATAACGGAACACCGTGCTCTCCAATTCTCTGGCGTAGATACGGGTAATGTGCCGCATTGCGCGTCGTGATACTTCTTGGATACCCATCTGCATTGTAGATCTCCTGGCAGTGCAGTGTATCGGGCGATTGCCTGGGCCCTTTTCCTAGCAGGTACCTCAATCCTCACGTCACAAGCCTTGATCAATCCCGCTTGTCTGATCACTTCCACTTGGTATTGCGGCTTCTCAAAATCTCCGAGAGTCTCAGAGCATATGCCAAAGTTCCGCGGCGTGACCAACTCCCATATCAACGTAGTTGAACTCTTCCTCCATCTGTCACAAGAGTGCTTTTTGTAAGAACTCGGAATTTTTAAATTGTGACAAGGTAAGGGAAAATTTCAGCAAGAGACAAGAAAAGAGAGAAGGGGATAAGTCGAGATGTCATTTCTTATCTTGACAAACTTTTAGCTTTTAGAAAATAGGTTTTATCCTCACTACGACCATTCTAGCTTAGGTTGAGTCTACAGTCAAGTATGGCTCGATACCACCTTCTGTCGGGACCCGAATTTTGCAAATCCGACCCTCTGTGTATTCAGACTAGTCCAGAACGCGCTAGTGCACACAGTCTTAACATTGGTAAATATCACAATCATACCACTCGATACCAATAAAGTACTTTATTTAAATAACTAAATCTGGTTACTCGACCTTATGGTCAAGTTACAAATGTATGCCTCGTAAGGCGAAACTTATTCGAAAAAAATAATAGCAATGAAAAATCAAATAACCCGTGGCGCCATCCAAGATACCACAGGCAATCGATCGGGCTCGCATCCCTAAGTAGACGGATCCTCTTGGAGTTCCTCCTCCAAAGTGGCGTAATCTCCTCTTCAAGCGATATTGTGTTGAGGCAAGGGTGAGTACTTGGTACTCGGCAAGTCATGCACAATGCAAGCTAATATACTATATGCATGGCTTGGTACAAAGGAATAGCTCAAGGTGTATTTGCAGTAAACATTTGAAAAGTAATGTAAATAGATTCGAAAGCAGTAGAAATAAGTAAAGCGTAAATAACTTTTCAAGAAGTTTAATAAACATTTTTCCCCATCCTAAACCACATTTCCATCATCTTCATTACCAAACCAAACCAACCTTTCAAATCCAAGTTATTTTCGTAAAGTCTAACCCTTGACTGTAATCCCGAGCATTGTCCAAGACTGTGGACACGGCTATTCGAATAGATACTAAACTCTGCAGAGGTAATGCACTTTAACCACAAGATAAAGTAAAACACCACAAAGGCGAGATCCCGTAAAAAAGCCTTTCGGAAGACTAAAACAACACAGGTGGTCCTCTCCTGGTTCGTGCTCTACACCATCCCTTCCCTTAGCCAAGGCGAAGTATGGGACCAACACACCGTTAGATGGGTATCCGGCCACGACCACGATACGCTCCCCGCATAATCACAAAAACGTTGTAATTGACACCCTGAGGCTCCACAAGTGAGTCCTTAGCGACTTAGTCAACTAGGGCCGTCCCATTCCAGCCATGTGGTTGCAAGTATGACTCAGTTCAAAGGCTTGCAAGGTTAAGTCCTTAGAGTGACCAGGGCAAGACTACCCAAGAACCAAATCAACATCCCCAATGCCACAATCGCCCACCTGATTACTCTTGCCACATGCCCCTGGCCGAAATCGTTTTATCAAACCCCGCTTGATTACCAAGCACCACGTGCCATCAACATCACATGATACTTTTCCAAAACAGGTTCAATATATCATTAAGTCAATATTAACATTTGATTGTCCCAAAATCATGTCATGAGCACGAAAGGTGTCTAAGCAAAGGTACTACAACGGTCTAAACCCATGTTGGCAATTTAATAATGTCCAACTAGTAAACCACAACTAGGGTGACAAGGGATCATGGCACATACTTAAATAATCAAGGTGTCATACAGAAATTGGTACTTATCTAACCCCATGTTTAAACAAAGTATCTTTCTATTTGAACTAGCATGCAATAGTTTAAATCAAAATAGATTTCAAATAGGATCAACATGGTCAAAGCACAACTTGCCTTCAAAGAGTACTTGTTCTTGGTCTTGAGTTGGATCCTGAGTCAACACTTCTCCTTCGAATCCTTCCGGCACTTCAACGTCTACTCGTAAAGCGTGCAAATAGCAATACACAAATAAACAATAGGCAAAAACATCCCAAAACTCCAAATAAAATCCATAAACAGAGAGAACATAATTTTCTGGATTTTTAGAAACTGGAATCGTCAATTTTGGAGTTAAGACGCAAAAGTTATGATTATTTAAAGTGTAAATAATCATTTAAATAATTTTACAGAGAAAAACTTTAGTCCAAAAATTAGATAAAATTCATATTTAGGTAGATCTCAATTTTATACAAATTTAGAAATTTGAATCACTCAAATCGGAGTTGAAACGCAAAAGTTATAAGCGTTTGAAATTTGAAACAAAATCTGAAATCATTATTTCGATTTAATAAATCATTTTCTTTTTCGGAAATTAATTATTGCGTCAGCATGGACACGTGGCAGCCTTTGATTGGTTGGCTGACGTCAGCCGGTCCATGGACTCGGTCCACGCTCGGCTCGGGTCTACCGTGGACTCGGTCCACGACTCCACGTGAGACTGACATGTGGGTCCGCCTCGGGTGACGTCATCGCTGACGTCAGCGCTTGGCTGGGTCAGCCGCTGACATGCGAGCCCTCTGACACGCGGGTCCCGCGTGTCAGCGTCACACGCACGCGCGCGTGGACGGCGCTGACCGCGTCGGTCCAACTTCCCGACACGTGGCGCAATCTCGACCGTTGATTTGAAATTCGACGGCCGCGATTAGATCCAGGGTTAACGCGTTGAATCTACTCGTTGATCGTGGGCCGTTCGATCTAGATCGGACGGTCCAGATCTAATCCTATAATAATCACTACTACGGCACGTGGCGCATCGTGGAATCGCTGGATCTTGATCCAACGGTTCAGATCTAATCGGGTTTCTAGGGTTTGGGGGAGAACGTGGGCTCACCGTGACTGTCGGATCTTGATCGGACGGCTGAGAACCTTCGCGGGTGACGATGGCGTCGCGGCGGGGCTTGGTGCACCGGAGACGGGAACGACGACCAAGGGCACGGCGCTACGGGACCTCTCCGGCGAGATGAGTCCTCCCTTCGAGTGCGTCTCGTCGCGGGGATCCCGGATCTGGGCTCCTTCTCGGCGGAAGACGACGGACGACGGCGGAAAACGGCGCAAGAAACCGGCGCGCAACAGAGTTCCAACTCCGCGAACTCAGACGGCAAAGCGGCGACGGCTCGGGCGAGATGACTCGGGAACGGTGCGCAAGGATGAGGGCAACCTCGGGCGTGACTGTGGCTTTAAATAGCCTCGGCGTTCGTGCGAGACGGAAACCTAATTCTACGGCGGCGCGGCGGCGAAGTCCGGCTCGGACTCGGCGGAGACGACGACGCACAGCCGTCCACGTGGCACGATCAACGGCCACGATCGCACGGGTACGAACGGGTTCGACTCGGTCTCGGCTCGGGGCGACGTGGCGCAATCACAACCGTTGGATCTTGATCCAACGGCCGTAACTAGGGTTCTGGCGGCAGTCCGGCTCGACCACGTGGCTCGGGTCGGACTCGAACTCGAGTCTGACTCGGGCTCGGTCGGATGAACAGTAACCGACTCGGGTTGATTTCCCAGCGATTTAATATTTAAAATAATTTCCAGTAATTCATTTAATTCATTAAAAATAGCAAAAGACTCAGAAAAATTCTGGAAAATATTTTGGATTATTTTGGACTCAAATAAAATATTTCCAACAAAATTTTATTTGCAAAATTAAATTCTGTAATTATTTCAAAATGGAATAAATTCAAATAAATTCCAAATAAATCCAAATAAATTCCAGAAAATTCCAAAAATTCACCAAAGTGCCAAATCACACATGAATTTAAGAAAAGCAAAATTTTGGGGTGTTACACCGGGATTTGAGTTTTGAACCAGAAGACTTTGTATACCTCAGAGTTACGCCTCTCAGGGGAGTTAAGAGGTTCCATGCCAAAGGGAAACTCGCGCCGAGATATGTTGGACCATTTAAGATTTTGAGCCGCAGAGGCGAAGTTGCTTACCAGCTGGAGTTGCCGCAGTCGTTAGCAGGAGTACATGACGTGTTCCATGTATCCCAGCTAAAGAAGTGTCTTCGAGTGCCAGATGAGCAAACGCCCTTGGAGTCGATTGAACTGCAAGAGGATCTGACTTATAAGGAGCATCCCGTGAAGATTTTGGATACTATGGACCGAGAGACTAGAAATAAGTCAACCCGTTTCTGTAGAGTTCAGTGGAGCAACCATGAAGAAAGCGAAGCGACTTGGCAACGCGAAGAGGATTTGAGGAAAGAGTTTCCGAACCTATTCCTTAGTTAGCCTTAAATCTCGGGGACGAGATTCTATTAAGGGGGGAGGTTTGTAACACCCCAATTTTTGCTTTTCATGAAATTAAATATTATTTTGCACATTTGTGAATTTTTGGAATTTTCTGGAATTTATTTGGATTTAATTTGAATTTATTCCATATTGAAATAATTAAAGAAATTAAATTTTCAAATAAAGTTTTATTGAAAATATTTTATTTGAGTCCCAAATGCCCTAAAATATTTTCCAAAATTTTTCTGGAATTTTTCTGAGTATTTTGCTATTTTTCTTGAATTAAATGAATCGCTGGAAAATCGAGTCGGGTCAAGTACTGTTCATCCGACCGAGTTGAACCCGAGTCGGACTCGAGTCCGACCCGAGCCATGTGACTCGACCGAACCCACTCGGCCGAGCCCTAACTGCGTGACCGTTGGATTCAGATCCAACGGCCACGATTGAGCCACGTCACCCGAGCCCGAGCCCGACCGAGCCAAACCCGGCCTGCAAGAGCCGGCAGAGCCCAAACCACCGCACCGTTGGATCTTGATCCAACGGCTGTGGTTGAGCCACGTCACCCAATCTGAGTCGCCGCCGGACTCCGCCGCCGCAACAGAGAGGGTCTCGGTTTCCGTGCGTTTCACGGACGCCGAGGGCCCTATTTATTGCGCCGCCACCCATGTCGGGACCGCCACTTCATTGCGCACCCGTAGCCCTAACTCACCTCGCCTGAGCCGCCGTGGTTGCGCCGCTAGAGCTCGCCGGAGTAAGGAGAAGGAGCCGCCGCGGTTTTCGTCGAATTCCGCCGCCGTCCTCCGTCGCCGTCCTCCGTCGCCGTTGACCCCAGATCCGGGACCGAGAGGTCAAGACGCGTCAGGGAGTCCAACTCACCTCGCCGGAGCGCGCCCGAAACGCCGTCGGCTAGGTCGTCGTCCCCTGCGCCGGTGACCCAGCGCCGCCGCTCGCCATCGCCGGACTTCGAGCTCTGCCAGCCGTCGGATCTTCATCAAGCGGTCCAGATTGCGCCACGTCACCATCGGTGAGATCCCGTTCCAAAATCCCAGATCCAATCTCGACCGTTGGATCTAGATCCAACGGTCCAGATCAAACGCGTTAACCCAAACGCGTGAGTCCAGATCTAATCTGGGCCGTTGATTTTCAAATCAACGGCCGAGATTGGCGCCACGCGTGACGGGAGCTTGACCGTCGCGATCGGCCGCACCGTCGTGTACGCTGCCACGCCGCCCGCGCGGTCGGCCGACGCGACCAAACCGCACCATGACGTCACGCTGACGTCATGGCGGGCCCGCACGTTAGCGGCCACCCCAGCCCTGTAGTGACATCAGCAATGATGTCACCAGTGGGTCCCACCCGTCAGCACCATGGGCTGAGCCCCGCTGACGTCAGCAGTGACGTCACCCGAGGGGCGCCACCTGTCAGTCGCACACGTAAGCCGTGGACCGAGTACACGGTGGACCAAGCCAAACCATGGACCGCGTCCATGAACCGGCTGATGTCAGCAGACCAATCAGAGGCTGCCACGTGTCATCGCTGACGCAATAAATAATTTTCGAAAAAGAAAATGATTTAATAATTCGGTTTAATAATTGATTTGAATTTCAAAACTTCAAACACTTATAACTTTTGCGTTTCAACTCCGATTTGAACGATTCAAATTTCTAAAAATTTATAAAATTTAGATCTACTCAAATGTGAATTTTATTTAATTTTTGGACAAAAGTTTTTCTCTGTAATATTATTTAATTGATTATTTATACTTTAAATAATCATAACTTTTGTGTTTTAACTCCGATTTGAGCGATTCCAGTTCCTAAAAATTCATAAAATTATGTTCTCTCTGTTTATGGATTTTATTTGGATGTTTGGACACTTTTTGCCTAGTGTTTATTCGTGTATTGCTATTTGCACGCTTTACGAGTAGACGTTGAAGTGCCGGAAGGATTCGAAGGAGAAGTGTTGACCCAGGAGCCAGCTCCGGACCAAAAACAAGTACTTTTTGAAGGCAAGTTATGCTTTGACCATGTTGATCCCATTTTGAAACCTATTTTGGTTCAAATTACTGCATGCTAGTTTAAATTAGAAAATGCTCTACTTAATTATGGGTAATTAGATAAATGCCTAATTGCTGTATGACACCTTGATTACTTAAATATGTGCCATGACCCCTTGTCACCCTAGTTGTGGATTATTAGTTGGACATTACTAAATTGCCAACATGGGTTTGTAGATCGTTGTAGTATATGGCTTAGACCTGCTACGTGCTCATGACATGATTTTGGACACTCAAACGTTAATATTGACTTAATGACATATTGAACCTGTTTTGGAAAGGTATCATGTGATGTTGATGGCACGTGGTGCATGGTAACCAACTGGGGTTTGATAAATAGCTTTTGACCGGGGCATGTGGCAGGAATGATCAGGTGGGCCAGTTGTGGCATTGGGAATGTTGTTTTGGTTCTTCGGGTAGTCTTGCCCTGGTCACCCTAAGGACTTCACCTTGCAAGCCTTTGAACTGGGTCAAACATGCAACCACATGTCTGTAATGGGACGGACCTAGTTGATTAAGTTGCTAATAACGTACCTGTGGGTCCTCAGGAGGTCAACTACACCCTTTGTGTAAGTTGTACGGGGGAGCGTACCGGGGCTGCGGCCAGGTACCCATCTAACGGTTGGTTGGCCTAAACTTCGCCTTAGCTAAGGGAAGGGTTAGTGTGCAACAACCGGGGAGGACCACTTGTATTGTTAGAAGTTTCTGAAAGACTTTGTTACGGGAACTCGCCTTTGTGGTGTTTGACTGTATCTTGTGGGTAAAGTGCATAACCTCTGCAGAGTGAAAAATCTATTCGAATAGCCGTGTCCGCGGTATTGGACATCGCTCGGGAATTACAGTCAAGGGTTAGACTTTCTCAAAAATAACTTGGACTTGAAAGGTTGGGTTGGATTAATAATGATGTTGATAGAAATGTGGATTAGGATGGGAAAGATGTTTACTAAACCCCTTGAAAAGTTATTTATGCTTTACTTGTTTCTACTGCTTTCGAATCTACTTATGCTACTTGTCAAATGTTGTTTACTGCAAATATACCTTGAGTTATTCCTTTGTATCAAGCCATGCATGTAGTATATTAGTTGCATTCTGTGCATGACTTGCTGAGTACCAAAGTACTCACCCTTGCCACAATACAACACCAGTTGAAGAGGAGACTACACCAGCTTTGGAGGAGGAGCTCCAAGAGGAGCCGTCTACTTAGGGAGCGAGCCCAGTCAGTTGCCTGTGGTATACTGGATGGCACCACGAAGTTATCTTATTTTCCGCTGCTATTATTTCTCTCTTAATAAGTTTCGCCCTGCGTGGCGTATATTGTAACTTGACCATAAGGTCTAGCAACCAGTTTGACTATTTAATTAAAGTACTTTATTAGTATCGAGTGGTATGATTGTGATATTTACCGATGTTAAGAATGTGTGCACTAGCGCGTTCCTGGACTAGTGCTGAATAAACAGACGGTCCGGATTTGCAAGTTCGGGTCCCGACAGTACCGCAGCCAATATGCGGATTGGATCGGCGTGCCCGCTCCGTCAAAAGTGTCAAGACGGAGGGACATCCACTCCCGGAGACTCATCCTCGGCTCCGACACAACGGGGGCAACATCTGGGGCCGCTGCAGGGGGAGTCAAAACAGCAGGGGCTGCCCACAACTGCTGGCGCAGCTCCTGAATCTCCCTCTGCAGAGCCTGAACTAAATCCTCATTAGCGGCGGGTACCTGCGCCCCTGACTGTGCCGCTGGAAGCTCCTCCTGAGCTGGCCCGTGAGCATTGAGCGAAACGCTACCAAACAGACTCCGCAACTCCCTGAGAACCTCGCCCCTGGCCTCCACGGCCTCTACCCCTCGGCATGGCTGCTTCAGACAGACAACCGTCCGATCACATAACCCTAACACAACATCATATAATCAAGAACACATAGACATAATATTCATTAAATAATCAAGAGCAATGCAATGATGAACCAAAACCCCAACCTACTGTGCAACCAAGTGTGTCAAAATTTTAAATTACTTATTCCACTTTTTGCAAGTTTTAATGTTGCTATCCTATGACAAAGTTTTAGTGAGAACCTAAGCCATGTTTCTAAGTTATTCCACATCATATTTTAGTTGCAACTTAAGGTATGACACTAAAAATACATGTTCCAAGGACCTACACCAGCTCGATACCAATCAGTAACACCAGGCATTTAATATGCCTGAATGCTACCAAACATAAGCTAAACAACATCTAAATACCACAATTAAACATAAATTCCAGCAAAGGCGTACATGCTAAAAACCGAGATTTCGGCAGCATCTCCTTTGTTTTAACATGAATTGAAGGAGCAACACAGTTAAACAATATAAGGCAATATGAGAGACAGCTAAAACAGCAATAATTAAAGATTTAACGACAATATAAGTCCAATACCAAGCACTTAATGTCTCCAATAGTCGAACGAACAATAAAACTCTCACATAGCAACGCTAAACCTTAAAGCAATAATCATCACACGCAGTTTATTATCAAAACTAATAGAATGACTTGTGGAATCAAAATGGGTGAAGCTACGTGTGGACGTGTGACTACTTCCCTTCCCCGCATGTCGTTCTCATGGTACCTAAAACAACAAGAAAACACAAGCGTGAGTTCAAAACTCAGCAAGCATATTGCAATGTTACAACAGGAACAATTACATAGCAATAATATCTCACATCATGTAAAAACCATCTCATTCATGGTCACATATTATCGTCAACATCAATATGTATGAAGTGCAATGCGATGCTCATGTCTCCTTGGAAACTCATACCAGTGTGGTTGAGAACACACCCGTCGGTGTGCACCCTCTCCCCCCTTCCATCCCGAAGATGGAGGGTGCCTACTCCTCGCTTCCGTTCACCGCGGTGAATGGAATCAAGATGTAGGACTTACTCATTGGCTCTCCGGATTAGTCATAACTTTCTCACTGACCTTCCCGGACTAGTTATGACTTTCTCACCGCCCGGGACATGTAATCATGCCAAGTATGCAAATATGCCACATCATAATCAACTTGTACATTAACACATGGCATCATAACATGATAAACATACTCATCATATCAATGGAAATCTTTAAAGCATGGCAAGTGATCATCACATATAATCAATCTCATCTAGTCTCAACTAGCAACCTACAAATCGCTATCCATTTCAATGCACTTGCCTCAACCACGGGCGACAGATTGGCGAGAAGTAGTAGGCCCTCCCGGGGTCACACCACCTGCACATAGGGACCACACACTCACAATCAAGCCCACAAAACAGTACGCAAACCCTCATCTACCCCGACATTGCAAACTACTCGCAAAACTCGAAAACAGCGGTTCTGTCCCGTCGGGACAGCAGCCTTCCAAACGGCATAACTTGAGTTTTGGGACTCCGAATCAATTAAACGAGTACATCCTCGCGTAGCTTAGGAAATTTCCCAACTTTTTCTAGGTATAGGGAAAGACTGATTCGGAATCTAAAGTTGTTTAATCTACAAAATACCGTGATCTGTTCCAATCACGTCACAGATTTTAACACGCTCGGTAAAACAGCCATAACTTTCAAACGGCTGGGCGGAATTTAACGTTATTTATATCCACTGAAAGATAATGAAATTATCTACAACTTCTACAACGTCCGTACGACCAAATTCGGAATCTAAATTGGCGAAAAACCGAACCCTAGGTCGACTGCTCATGCTGTCCGAAACAGAGAACGTGACCAACTCAAGAATCCATGTAATCTAATCAAATCCAGCACCACCAATTGATCTAAAAACTTTATAATCATCCTTAGAACAGTACCTAGCCCAACCCCAAGGACTCACATGACCATACCTTCGCCCGACGACCGAAATCCCAACGAAACTCCTCCCGGATCGCTCCTCGCTCCTCACTCCTCGCTCCTCGCTCCAATGGATGGATCCTCGAGGTGCAGGGGGTGGGGAGGCTACCCTAGGGCAGCAAGGGGGTGGAGGAGAGGTGGTGGAGAGGTCGGGAGGCAAGGGGACAAGGGGGGTGCGCACGGCCAAAGGGGAGGGGAGGGGAGGGGCAGCTAGGGCCAAGGGAGGTGGGAGGGCGCACAATGGGGGGGTGGGGCACAAGAAGGGAAGGGGGGAGGCCTTTTACCAGCCCCCACACCTGTTCCTAATCCTAAATGGATTCCCACTCCATCCCACCAAAGCCCACAACCCCCTCTTTTAGGCCCAATCTCCCCCGGGAAGGCCCAAAACCCCGGAAACGCTATTAACCTCCATACCCTATGGTTTTAACCTTAATTCCACATTTCATAAAATTTTTAACCTCATCATGTTCAATAAATAAGGATACGACACTCCGTGGTGTCACACTCGTCCACATTGACCTTCGTGAAACCCGGCGCTTTCATGGTACCGTGCACCAACGCCCCTTTAGTGGATGGATACGCGATCCCTCAAGCAGCCGTAAGAGCAAAGGAGCAATTGGCAATTCTCATTTGGAGATTGCACTGCGTGGCCTCCTACAGAACAATACACAATTAGCTAATGTGTCCAACAGTTATATCTACAGAGCATTCAAGAGATATATTAGTACCTTAATATCACAGACAGGAAAAATCCCTGTTGTGTTCATCTATGTGAACGGCAGATGCACAGCTGCTCTTACGGGTAGTGGTGCTGACTTGCGGACATGCTTCTAGGGCTTGCGCGGTTTGTCTTTCTTGATTATTGAGCCTTTCCTCGAGGCTTCGTATCTTATCATAAAATTCTTCTCTCAACTCTTCTCTCAACTCTCCTCTCAACTTGTCCTCCAAATTCTTTAAAAGCATTGACTCGCGCTCAGCTTTAGTTCTCTTCTTATTTCGGTATTTGTCTGAGTCATCTGCGAATCCAGTTTTCCATGGAACAAAAACCCCTTTGCCTCATGTATGACCAGGGTGTTCCCTATTTCCCAAAGACATGGATAGTGCATCTTTCTCCTTGTTTGGTAAAAAAGAGCCATCGGACGATTGTGCACTCAACGCTACCTACAAGATCCCGACAGGTTATTTCACTTATGAAGTCATGGACTAATTACGTACAAAATTGGTAGTTTGATTTATATATTACCAGGCATTGGCAAACTTCCTCATCCGCGCGGTTTTTAAAGGAGACATTTGCGGAAGACATGGCACTTGTCCTCGCTCTTATCCAGTCTCTGGCGCGCTGGTCTTCGATCAATGCAAATGGCAAGGAGGCCTCCTCGTCCTCCCTCTCCCATTGCGCCCTCTCCCCGCGTAGCCAGAAGCGCTGAGTCTATGGGGGTGAGTGTTCCTCGCCTGAAGGGCCTTGTGTGCTACACTTTGACGCACGAATTCATCCGTCGTCTTCCTCTCAACAAAACGCCGCCATATGTCCTCATCAATGAACCCGTACTTAGAGTAGGGAGTCATGTCCTTCTTGACATATTTATTGACAAGAGTGCTCTTGAAGGTCTTCCACGCCTTTCCAACCACTAGCAATGCATATCATCGCACTAGGAGAGCGAATTCTTTTGGGATGTCGAACGTTGATAGAATCACTGTTAATAGGGTGTTGCGACTCTCATTAGTCAGCGACTTCCATGATGATATCGTGATGGGGATCCGTTCACGCGTGACTATCCCACGCAATGACCGAAATGCATTCGCTGCCTTTCTTGGCTCTGTAAGGGAACCATCCTTTGTATCGATCACTATCGGGGCTCTGGTCTTAGATTAGCGATACAGTGCTTGCTGTTGCGCAGGACTGGTAATTAATGCAACCCGTGAGGAATCTGATCGTTAATTTAAAACTGTACTCAAATCGAAATCAATTAGTTGGCACGACGCACGCCAGACGCGGTCGCAAACCAATTAATTGATTCCAACTCGAGCTTCCTGCAAATATGTGTTCAGTGCTAGTCCCCTAGATTAGTAACCTAGCACCACATATGTCACAACAAGTTGCATCAATTCACATAGACAAACATTCCGGATATAGAAGCAGGCGGTCTGATTACATCGTGATATAGTACAATTTCACAAGTTCAACAACAATTTACAACACAGCTCACAGGCTGTACGTGGCTCCAAAAGGAAACAAAAGCTCAGCAACGGTGACGGTGTGCCATACCACCCAGAGGCAACCGACTGGGGGACAGGCCCAGATAGCCATTTCAAATGTTGTCGGGACCCGCTTCCTCGAACGAACCGTCGAACTCATCATCATTATTAGTTTTAGAGCAAACGGTGAGTACACATATGTACTCGCAGGACTTTAGTGTATGCAAGTAATATCATTAACTGCAAGCTGTAACAAAGGAACATGCCTCTAAACTAGTTTCAATTTGCGATAAGTTGAATTTATTTGTAATAGAACAATAACTATGGAACAGTAAAGAATTTAGAAAGAAGTTGGACTGAAAGATAGCTATTTCATGAGTAAATAAATACATATAATCATTGATTCGAACAGTTCACATTTCGACCAAGTAATCTCCAATCCAAATTCCACTTACCCTTCCACATTTAAATTCCAAATCCACATACTATGGTCCAAGCCATAATCCAGTTCCAACCAGATTACCAGACTGTTCCCATTTACCCATTGTTTTCTCAAAACATAATTGAAACCCAACACCAGAAAATCTATACTTGACAACATTTTCCAAGTTGCTCTTGACCGTGAACACGGCTAATCGATCAGATTTATTCTCTATAGAGATTGTACACTTTACCTACATGACACACTCTAGCAATCATGTCAACCATGCCACGCGATACTTATCGTACCCGTTTTGCTAGACTGTGATGCAACCGTTCCATTCGTCGGAATTAACCCTAAACTAGCCCGGCGGATGTTATCCCTTACTATGAGTGGAAGTACAGCCTATGCCACAGGATTCACGATGGTTCACGATCCATCGCGCTCTTCCAGACCAGTTGAAAGTATAGCCTATCCCGCAGGATTCACGAGGGTTTACTCCCTATCGCGCTCTTTCAACTGTGAACACGCAATACCAACGATGGTGTACAGTCCACCGTGTCCTTTACTCTATATCAAGGCATATGTCGTTGTATCGGTATGCTCCCAACCCGAATCTTGGAGATGGGCCCACCTCGAATGATTCCTAACCTGGATATCACCCGTACACTTCAGCCTTTCCAAGTGCAGTTTAATTTCCCAACTACTGTACTAGATTGAGGCTATCCCATACTAGCCCATGTGGTTGTACGGTTTGACTCAGTTAACAGTATCAAGTTCGGCCCTTGACTGACTTAGGCGAGATCTTCCCAAACTCGACCACGTACAAATCCATCAAGTGAGTTGGTAGCACCCTGGCAACCTCACCGCCTCGAGCCAGCAGCAGTGGCTCCATGCCCGCTCTGCTGGCTGGCCGGTGTGCCGCCTCCGTACCGTGCTGGCATGGACCCGGCCCAAACGGCCGTGCCACCCATCTTGTCAGGTTCTCGGGCCCGACAAAGCTCGTGTTACTTACCATGCCGGCCCGTCATGGCCCACTCTGTACCGTGCTGGATTTGGACCGAGCTAAGCCCTCCGTGCCTCGGGCCGGCCCAAAAAGGCCCGGCCCAAGTGCCCACCTCGGCCCATGATCCACCGCTGTGCATGAACTAGCGAGATAATAATAATGAAGTAAATGACGACCCAGCTGATTAACTAACTGCATGCAAGTATCAAAATCGACGTACAAGCATCCACTGATCAAGAGAACAATCTGGCTAGTTGGCATTGCAGAGGGGGCCTCTATGTTTTCGTAATAGACTTTGGCATACATGCACATGGGCGTAGCAAGCGGCCATCGTATGGTTACCATCTAGAGTGTTCAGTGTAGGATGAGATGACTGCTATACGAAATGTAGCTTGGGTAATATTAATTGCTGGAGGCCATGCAGTGGTCGATTCTTTGTCATTAGCACGCAAACGTGGAGATCAAGTGGATGCTTATGACAACTAAAGTAATTAATGGTGCTTGTTGACTTAGACCAAATGAAACACGTAATGAAGAGAATATTTCGTTTCAACTAACCATACTATCAAAATCACAAGGTGTGAGTACGTGGGACTTAATTTAATTTGGCTTTATCACGCGTCATAACACGAGTTGAGGTCGCTAGCATTAACATGATCTCTTAATTGCATCATGTACGGATTGGAGCTATGCTAAAGTGTTTGATGCACGCTTAGCCATAATCCAACATTCGTTCAATCCTCCCTTAAGGAAAATATTTTAATTGAAGTTCATTGTGATTGAATTCTACTTCTAAAACTAACCCTGCTATAGCTTGGCTAAGCATATGTATTGCATTAAGCAATTATACCCATTTCCCATTTCATTAGTATGGTTAAACTAGTTCTAGGGTTGCTAAGATTCTCAATTTGAATGCGATTGAGGTAATCTATTAGAATCGGATATAACTATCACTTTCCCCCAATTTAACATTTTACAAGTTAAATGGTATGCATAATAATTTTAAACAATTGAAATTAGATTTTGCAAATATGGGATCAATATGGTCAAGGGGTGCTTGCCTGTTTGCTCTGTGCCAACGGGGTCCTCGGGAATGTAGTCGGGATCCTCGTCGCCTACCTCCGAAGCGCCAACGTCTACGTGATCAATCGACAAAAGAAACGGCAGATAAATGATCAAATAAAACTCAAATAGAGCAAACGAGAACCCAATACCAAACTAAAATAAACCCGAGAGGCGAGGAAGAATTTGGACAAAAAGGGTCCTTGCCCAAAACCTCAGCTCGACAGTACCGGAGTTAAAGTCCGGTAGTTCCGCCCACCTAAACCCGGCAGTACCGGCGGCGCATGGCCAGTAGTGCCGTCTTGCCCGGCAGTACCGGCCTCCTGGCTCGGTAGTGCCGGAGCCAAAATGGGTGCTCTCTGGAGAAAAGGAACCGACGTTGCAGCGGCGGTACTGCCTCTCAGGCGGTAGTACCAGCCCTATAACGTCGGTAGTGCCGGCCTCGGAGCGAAATTAGGGTTTGTAGAATGAGATTTTACGCAAACAAAGTCAGAACTTCGAGACGATTCCATAGCTAGGTTCCTGTAACATCCCAAAATTTTGCTTTTCTTGAATTCATGTGTGAATTGGCACTTTGGTGAATTTTTGGAATTTTCTGGAATTTATTTGGATTTATTTGGAATTTATTTGAATTTATTCCATTTTGAAATAATTAAAGAATTAAACTTTGCAAATAAAAATTTGTTGGAAATATTTTATTTGAGTCCAAAATGTTCCAAAATATTTTCCAGAATTTTTCTGAGTCTTTTGCTATTTTTAATGATTTAATTGAATTTCTGAGAATTTAATTGGATTAATTAAATCGAGTTGGTTTCACTGTTCCTCAGGCCAGCCCGAGTCAGACTCGAGTTCGAGTCCGACCCGAACCCGACCGCGCCCGTGGTCAAGCCGAACCCGTTCGCCCCGAACCCTAACCGCGTGACCGTTGGATCTTGATCCAACGGCCACGATTGACCCACGTCACCCGAGCCCGAGTCCGACCGAGCCAGCCAGCTAGCCCGAGCCAAACCCGAGCCCAAACCCTCGCACCGTTGGATCTTGATCCAACGGCTGACGTTGATCCATGTCACCCAATCCGAATCCAACTCAGATTCCGCCGCCGCAACGGAGTGGGCCTCGGTTTTCGCGTGTTTCACGGACGCCGAGGGCCCTATTTAATGCGCTGCCACCGCTACCGTGACGCCGACTTCCGTGCGCACCCGTAGCCCTAGCTCACGCCGCCAGAGCCGCCGTGGTTGCGCCGCAATCGCTCGCCGGAGTTGGAGGAGCGTTCCGCCGCGTTCAACTGCAGTTTCCGCCGCCGTCCGCCGTCCTCCGCCGCCGTTGAGCCCAGATCCGGAACCGCGAGGTCAAGCCGCGCCAGAGGAGACCACTCACTTCGCCGGAGGAGCCCTGCAACACCGTCGCCATGGTCGCCGTCTTCGTCTCCGGTGAACCAGCCCCGCCGCAAGCCATCGCCGGACCTCGAGCTCCACCAGTCGTCCGATCCAGATCCAAGGGTCCAGATCGCGCCACATCACACCCCGGTGAGATCCCACGTGCTTGCCTCAGATCTATTTCCAACCGTTGGATCTAGATCCAACGGTTTAGATCGTGCCACGTAGCCTAAACTGCACCAAGCTAGAATAGATCTTAGCCGTTAGATCTAGATCGAACGGTTAGCGTTAACCCACGTTGTTTTCGTTAGATTGGATCTTGACCGTCCGATCAAGATCGAACGGTCCAGAACAACGGAGTAGTTTCTTAACGCGTTAAGCTAGATCCAACCTGGGCCGTTAATTTTCAAATCAACGGCCGAGATCTAGCCACGTGGCCGGGAGGCCGACCGTCGCGGTCAGCGTGGTCAGCGCCCGCGCGTGGGCGCGTGTCTCTAACACGCGGGGCCCGCGTGTCAGTGGGGCCCACGCGTTAGCGTCTCAGCCGAGTGCACCATGACGTCACCGCTGACGTCACGGTGGGCCGGTATCGGCCGTTCTCGGCCGTCGCGTGATGACTTCACCGCCGGCGTCATCAGAGCCCACTGTCGGCCGACACGTGAGTCGTGGACCAGGTCCACGCGATGAACCGAGCCGCGCCGTCTTGCGGTCCATGGACCCGAGGCGACGTGGTGGCACCGGATTGGTCCACGTGTCATGCTGACGCAATAAAAGAATTTCCGAAAAAGAAAATGATTTATTAATTCGAATTATTGATTTCAAATTTTGATTCAAACTTCAAACGCTTATAACATTTGCATTTTAACTCCGATTTGAGTGATTCAAATTTCTAAATTTGTATAAAATTGAGATCTACCTAATTATGAATTTTATTTAATTTTTGGACTAAAGTTTTCCTCTGTAATATTATTTAATTGATTATTTAAACTTCAAAATGCTATAACTTTTACATTTAAACTCCGAATTTGACGATTCCAGTTTCTAAAAATTCATAAAATTATGCTCTCTCTATTTATGGACTTTATTTGGATGTTTGGACACTTTTTGTCTACTGTTTTATTCATTTGTTACTATTTGCACGCGTTACGAGTAGACGTTGAAGTGCCGGAAGGATTCGAAGGAGAAGTATTGACCCAGGAGCCAGCTCAGGACCAAGAGCAAGTACTTTTTGAAGGCAAGTTATGCTTTGACCATATTGATCCTATTTTGAAACCTATTTTGATTTAACTTATTGCATGCTAGTTCAATTAGAAAATACTTTATTTAAATATGAGAAATTAGATAAATGCCAAATTGCTGTATGACACCTTGATTACTTAAATATGTGCCATGACCCCTTGTCACCCTAGTTGTGGAGTATTAGTTGGACATTATTAAATTGCCAACATGGGATTTTAGACCGTTGTAGTATATGGCTTAGACCTGCTGCGTGCTCATGACATGATTTTGGACAATCAAATGTTAATATTGACTTAATGATATATTAAACCTGATTTGGAAAGGCATCATGTGATGTTGATGGCACGTGGTGCATGGTAATCAACTGGGGCTTGATAAATAGTTTTCGATCGGGGCATGTGGCAAGAATGATCGGGTGGGCCAGTTGTGGCACCGGGAATATATGTTGGTTTGGTTCTTCGGGTAGTCTTGCCCTGGTCACCCTAAGGACTTAACCTTGCAAGCCTTTGAACTGGGTCAAACGTGCAACCACATGTCTGTAATGGGACGGACCTAGTTGATTAAGTTGCTAATAACGTACCTGTGGGACCTTAGGAGGTCAACTACACCATTTGTGTAAGTTGTACGGGGGAGCGTACCGGGGCTGTGTAACACCCCAAAATTTTGTTTTTCTTAAATTCATGTGTGATTTGGCACTTTGGTGAATTTTTGGAATTTTCTGGAATTTATTTGGATTTATTTGGAATTTATTTGAATTTATTCCAATTGGAAATAATTAAAGAATTTAAATTTTCAAATAAAATTTTGTTGGAAATATTTTATTTGAGTCCAAAATGCCCCAAAGTATTTTCCAGAATTTTTCTGGAATTTTTCTGAGTCTTTTGCTATTTTTAATTAATTAAATGAATTACTGGAAATTATTTTAAATATTAAATAGCTGGAAAATCGAGTCGGGTCAAGTACTGTTCATCCGACCGAGTCGGAACCCGAGTCGGACTCGAGTCCGACCCGAGCCACGTGACTCGACCGAATCAAGTCCAAACCCTAACCCTGTGAACCATTGGATCAAGATCCAACGGCCGAAATCGAGCCGCACCGATCCGACCGGATCCGATCGCGCCCGAGCCAATCGTGGCCGCTGATCGCGCCACGTGGATGGTCCTCTGATGTCGTCTCTGCCCGAGTCCGAGCCGAATTCCTCCGCCGCGCCCGCCGCCGTGTGGGTCTAGGTTTCCGTTTTCCGCACGGACGCCGAGGGTATTTAATGCTCGGGTCGCACCTCGAGGACCGCCTTGACTTCCCGCACCTTTTGCCCTAGCCGCCGCCGCTTGGAACGCCCTGCCGCAGCCGTAATCGCTCGACGGAGTTGTAGCACCCCTCTGCCGCGGTTTTCTGTCCTCTCCGTCGTCATCCGCCGTCTCCTGTCACCGTTGAGTCCAGATCCGAGAAGCCCAGGCCAAGACGCACCCGGGAGGCCAACTCACCTCGCCGGAATCGCGTCCGAACGCCATTCGGGAGGTTGCCGTCTTCGTCTCCGGCCAGGCCAGCGTCGCCGTGTCGCCATCAACCTCGCGAGCTCGGACAGCCGTCCGATCCCGATCGAACGGTAGCGGTGAGTCACGTGCTTCCAAACCCGATTAGATCTGGACCGTTGGATCTAGATCCAACGGCCCACGATCACCACGTGCCGTAGCAGTATTTACGTAGGGTTAGATCTGGACCGTTCGATCTAGATCGAACGGCCCACGATCACCGTGTAGTTTTCAACGTGTTAACCCTGGATCTAATCGCGGCCGTTGATTTTCAAATCAACGGACACGATCGTGCCACGTGTCCGGGGAGCCGAGCCGCCGCGCCCACGCGCGCGTGTATGGGTCACTGACACGCTGGGCCCGCGTGTCAGCGGCTTAGCCGCAACCGCACCGTGACGTCAGCACGGGCCCACCTGTCAGCGGCAACCCCCGGCCATGCGGTGACGTCACTGCTGACGCAATAATTAATTTCCGAAAAAGAAAATGATTTACTAATTCGAAATAATGATTTCAGATTTTGTTTCAAACTTCAAACGCTTATAACTTTTGCGTTTCAACTCCGATTTGAGTGATTCAAATTTCTAAATTTGTATAAAATTGAGATCTACCTAATTATGAATTTTATTTAATTTTTGGACTAAAGTTTTTCTCTGTAAAATTATTTAATTGATTATTTAAACTTTAATTATGATACTTTTGCATTTTAACTCCGAATTTGACGATTCCAGTTCCTAAAAATTCATAAAATTATGTTCTCTCTGTTTATGGATTTTATTTGGAGTTTTGGGATGCTTTTGCCTATTGTTTATTTGTGTATTGCTATTTGCACGCTTTACGAGTAGACGTTGAAGTGCTCGAAGGCTTCGAAGGAGAAGTGTTGACCCAGGAGCCAGCTCAAGACCAAGAACAAGTACTTTTCGAAGGCAAGTTATGCTTTGACCATGTTGATCCTATTTTGAAACCTATTTTGATTTAACTTATTGCATGCTAGTTCAATTATAAAATACTTTATTTAGATTTGGGAAATTAGATAAATGCCAAATTGTTGTATGACACCTTGATTACTTAAGTATGTGCCATGACCCCTTGTCACCCTAGTGTGGATTACTAGTTGGACATTACTAAATTGCCAACATGGGTTTGTAGATCGTTGTAGTATATGGCTTAGACACACTTTCATTACTCATGACATGATTTTGGACAATCAAATGTTAATATTGACTTAATGATATATTGAACCTGTTTTGGGAGGATATCATGTGATGTTGATGGCACGTGGTGCATGGTAATCAACTAGGGTTTGATAAATAGCTTTTGACCGGCATGTGGCAAGAATGATCGAGGTTGGCGGTTGTGGCATTGGGAATGATGTTTTGGTTCTTGGGTAGCCTTGCCCTGGTCACCCTAAGGACTTCACCTTGCAAGCCTTTGAACTGAGTCAATCTTGCAACCACATGTCTGTAATGGGACGGACCTAGTTGATTAAGTTGCTAATAACGTACCTGTGGGACCTCAGAAGGTCAACTACACCCTTTGTGTAAGTTGTACGGGGGAGCGTCTGGCTGCGGCAGTACCCATCTAACGGTTGGTTGGCCTAAACTTCGCCTTAGCTAAGGGAAGGGTTAGTGTGCAACAACCGGGGAGTACCACTTGTATTGTTAGAAGTTTCCGAAAGACTTTGTTACGGGAACCCGCCTTTGTGGTGTTTGACTGTATCTTGTGGGTAAAGTGCATAACCTCTGCAGAGTGAAAAAATCTATTCGAATAGCCGTGTCCGTGGTATTAGACATCGCTCGGGAATTACAGTCAAGGGTTAGACTTTCTCAAAAATAACTTGGACTTGAAAGGTTGGGTTTGGTTTACGAATGACGTTAATGGAAATGTGGATTAGGAATGGGAAAGATGTTTACTAAACCCCTTGAAAAGTTATTTATGCTTTACTTGTTACTACTGCTTTCAAATCTACTTATGATACTTGTTAAATGCTCTTGCTGCAAATATACCTTGAGCCACTCCTTTGTATTAAGCCATGCATGTAGTATATTAGCTGCATTCTGTGCATGACTTGCTGAGTACCAAGTACTCACCCTTGCCACAATACAACACCAGTTGAAGAGGAGACTACACCAGCTTTGGAGGAGGAGCTCCAAGAGGAACCGTCTACTTAGGGAGTGAGCCCAGTCAGTTGCCTGTGGTATACTGGATGGCGCCACGAAGTTATCTTATTTTCCGCTGCTATTATTTCTCTCTTAATAAGTTTCGCCCTGCGTGGCGTATATTTGTAACTTGACCATAAGGTTGAGTAACCAGTTTGATTATTTAATTAAAGTACTTTATTAGTATCGAGTGGTATGATTGTGATATTTACCGATGTTAAGACTGTGTGCACTAGCGCGTTCCTGGACTAGTGCTGAATACACAGAGGGTCCAGATTTGCAAATTCGGGTCCCGACAGAGGTGGTATCAGAGCCATACTGACCGTAGGCTCAACCCTAGCTAGAAAGGTCGTAGAGGATAAAACTTATTTTCTAAAGCTAAAAGTTTGTCAAGACAAGAAATGACATCTCAACTTATCCCATTCTTTCTTTTCTTGTCTCTTGCTGAATTTTTCCTTACCTTGTCACGATTTTAAAATTTCAAGTTCTTACGTGAGCACTCTTGTGACAAATGGAGGGAGAGTTCAACTACGTCGATCTAGAGGTTGGTCACGCCGCGGAACTTTGGCGTATGCTACAGACTCTCGGAGATTTTGAGAAGCCACAATACCAAGTGGAAGTGATCAGACAAGCAGGATTGATCAAGGCTTGTGACGTGAAGATTGTGGTACCTGCTAGGAAGAAGGGCCCAGGCAATCGCCCGATACACCTTTGCCGCCAGGAGGTCTACAATGCAGATGGGTATCCAAGAGGTGTCACGACGAGCAATGCGGCACATTACCCGTATCTACGCCAGAGAGTTGGAGAGCACGGTGTTCCGATATCATCCGCGCAGCAATAACCTTCTTGACCCGAAGGCGATTCAGGATGAGAATGCCATGGTCACACAGTTGGCACGACTTGTTGTCGCCCAGGAGGATGTACTCGATGATACAAGCAAGGAGCTACAGAAGGCCCGCAAGGAGATCACGACGGAGAAGAACAGATGGCGGGAAGCTCAAGAGTATGTGTCACACCTTCTGCAAAGGATTGGAGAGTTAGAGACGGCATTGTACGCACCAGAGCCAGAGCCAATGCTCGAGCTGCACGAGCCAGACCCGGAGGAGCCGGAGCTTGAGGAGGACACTGCTTCTTCGACTACCACAGATGACACAGTTGCTGGACATGGCAATCGTTTCGCGCCTATGCCGCAGCATCCGTATCCAGGCCGTGGAGGTTTTCTCGATGAGTGAGCGTAGGTTCTATAGTGAGACTCCTTCGCCGAGTCGCGTTATAGAATAAAGAGTCACCCTTTAGGCGTTAGACTCCAGTGTTAGTTCGATTTGGATTTTCATTGCTTGCTGAGTGTGCAGTATGTGTTGCAAGGCCCCTAGGCATTGTAAGCAACCATACCAAGTTACTATTGACTAAAATAATAAAGTTGGACTTTAAGTTACACCTTTCGCCCCGCATAAGTTCCATATTACTCATCTATTCCAGTTTCCCTCTCATCTCTGAAACCTTGGAGCAATCGACAGATGGTAAACACCCGCGGAAACCTTGGAGGCAATGGGAGTGGCTCTCGCCCAACAGAAAACCCCAATGATGGAGCACCAGCACCGCCACTGGACATGCAGAATTTTGGAGCATTTCTTGCTGCTCAGACTCAGTTGATGCATGCTATGATGCAACAGATGCAACACGTCACCGCTCAGGCCACTGCTAATCAAGTTAATCAGGGACAACGCCAGAATACAAGACTGTCAGAGTTCATGAGGACTCATCCACCCACTTTTTCTGGGAATGCTAATCCGTTGGAGGTCGATGGTAGTTAAGGTCAATTGAGAGGAAGCTACACATTGCTCAATGCATAGGAAATGAGAAGGTACTCTACGCTTCTCATCAGTTGGAAGGAACAGCCGCCGAATGGTGGGAGAACTTCTGTGCCACGCAAGTGAACCCTCAGGACATCACTTGGGAGGAGTTTGCAGCTGCATTCCGTCAGTATCACGTGCCTGAAGGAATCATGGACCTCAAGAAGGAGGAGTTCAGAGCACTGAAGCAAGGTAATCAGCCAGTGGCCGAATACCTGAACAAGTTCACACAGCTTGCACTCTACGCACCTGAGGATGTAGCGACAGATAAAGCCAGACAGTCTCGTTTCATGAAGGGACTTAACTCAGGACTGCAGGTGGGATTGATCACCCACACCTTTCCAGATTTCCAAGAGTTGGTGAATAAGGCGCTTATTCTTGAGGACAAGCGCAAGGAACTGGATGAGAACAGGAAGCGTAGGATGCAACATCAGGGATCGCGTCAGGGAGCGCAGCAACGTTTGAGGGTTGCGCCAAATCAGCTTTTCAGATTCCAGCCACAGAATGCAACAAGGACACCGTCACCAGCACCAAGACCTGTCAATCAGAACTATCAGACCCGGCCCGACCCAAAACGCCACTTCAGCAGCCAACAAGGGGCGGTGAGACGCTACTATCTGCAACGAGCCGGACACTTTGCCAACAGTTGTCCTAAGAAGACAGCAGGAGTGACCCGGCCGCTTCAATCGGGATCCACACCAGCTAGGACGCCCGGCACCGAGAGCCACACCAGGCGTGGTGAGAGGCCGAGTCAACCATGTCACCGCAGATGCACTGCAGAATGCCACGGACGTCGTACTGGGTAAGTTACTAGTCAACTCAGTACCTGCAATAGTTTTGTTTGATTCTGGAGCTTCGCATTCGTTTGTTTCTCAAGGCTTTGCTGCTAAAAATGATTTGGTGATTGCAAGACTTAAATGCATGCTTTTAGTTCAAACACCTGGTTCCGAACTCCGAACGAAAGTAGGATGTTCTGGGGTGAGAATACTAATAGATGGGATAGAGTTCCTAGCGAACCTTATTATTTTGGAGACCCAGACCTTAGATGTTATTTTGGGAATGGATTGGTTATCCAAGTACAAGGCCGTATTGGATTGTGGCCGAAGGACCATCTCAATTGAGAGCCCGTGTGGAAAGAAAGTGGAATTTCAAGCTACTGCCGTTAGAGATGGACAGTTGATGGTTGACAGTACCAAGGCAATCAGCATAGAGGATGTCTCAGTAGTGAATGAGTACCCAGATGTTTTTCCTGAAGATCTACCTGGTATGCCGCCAGACAGGGACATAGAGTTTGTGATAGAGCTTGTACCTGGTACAGCACCGATAGCAAAGAGACCCTATCGGATGTCCACCGAGGAATTGGTGAGATGAAGAAACAACTTGAAGAGTTAATGGAGAAAGGATTTATCAAACCGAGTTCGTCACCGTGGGGAGCACCAGTTTTGTTCGTCAAGAAGAAGGACGGGAGTTTCAGGATGTGCATCGACTACCGTGCACTCAATGAAGTCACCGTGAAGAATAAGTATCTGCTACCCAGGATTGATGATTTGTTTGACCAGCTGAAAGGAGCCGGAGTTTTCTCCAAGATTGATCTGAGATCGGGATACCATCAGTTGAAGATCCGATCAGAAGATATTCCGAAGACTGCATTCTCGTCAAGATACGGACATTATGAGTTTACTGTTATGTCCTTTGGTCTGACGAATGCACCAGCATATTTCATGAATATGATGAATAAGGTGTTAATGGAATATTTGGACAAGTTTGTTGTTGTGTTCATAGATGATATTCTAATCTACTCCAAGACAGAGGATGAACATGCCGAACACTTGAGGCGAGTGTTGGAAAAGCTGAGGGGACAGCAATTCTTCGCCAAGTTCAGCAAGTGTGATTTTTGGAAGGACAAGGTGGAATTCCTCGGACATGTAATGACCGCAGAAGGAGTCGCCGTTGATCCAAGTAAAGTAGAAGCTGTGTTACATTGGGACAGCCGAAGACTGTGACCCAGATCCAGAGTTTCCTTGGAATGGCAGGTTACTATCGCCGTTTCATTGAAGGCTTTTCAACAATTGTGAGACCTCTTACGCAATTGCTGAAAAAGGAGAAGAAGTTTACATGGACGCCAGAGTGCGAGAAAGGATTTCAAGAACTGAAGACGAGATTGACATCAGCACCAGTGTTGGTTCTGTCGGACGTCAATCAAAGCTTTGATATCTATTGTGATGCATCGCGCCAAGGACGTGGATGTGTGTTGATGCAGAACGGAAAGGTTGTTGCCTATGCATCAAGGCAGTTGAGGCCGCATGAGGAGAATTACCCGACACATGACCTAGAGTTAGCTGCCGTAGTGCATGCCTTGAAGATATGGCGTCACTATCTGATCGGGAACAGATGTGAAGTGTACACGGATCATAAGAGCCTTAAGTACATATTCACCCAGTCGGATCTGAATATGAGGCAAAGGAGATGGTTAGAGTTGATTAAGGATTACAATGTCGGAATCCATTATCATCCCGGAAAGGCTAATGTGGTGGCCGATGCCTTGAGTCGGAAAAGCCATACCGTGAATATGTTGATAGCCACGAATCAGGATGAGCTATGCCAGGAATTTCAGAGAATGAAGATTGAGGTGGTACCTAGTGGATTCTTGGCCGCACTGGAGGTAAAGCCTACCCTAGAAGATCAGATTCGGGAAGGGCAGAAGGAAGATGACAAGATCCGCAGGATTAAGTCCAAAATGGAGGAAGACAAGACAAAGGACTTCAAGCTAGATGAGCAGGGCACGTTATGGATGAGGGATCGCATTTGTGTGCCGAACAGGAAGGAACTGAAGCAGTTGATTCTAGAAGAAGCCCATGACTCCAAGTACTTGATTCATCCTGGAAGTGCCAAGATGTATCAAGACTTGAAGGAGAGATTCTGGTGGCCGAGCATGAAGCGTGAAGTTGCCGAGCATGTTGCATTGTGCGACGTATGCCAGAGAGTCAAGGCGATGCATCAGAGACCAGCTGGATTGTTGCAGCCGCTGAAGATACCTGAGTGGAAGTGGGAGGAGATCGGAATGGATTTCATTACCGGTTTGCCTAAGACTCAAGGAGGTTATGACTCCATATGGGTTATAGTGGACCGCTTGACCAAAGTAGCCCATTTTATCCCCGTAAAGACCACTTACTCGGGGGACAAGTTAGCAGAATTGTATATGATCAGGATCGTCTGTTTGCACAGAGTGCCAAAGAGGATTGTATCGGACAGAGGTACTCAGTTTACCTCAAGGTTCTGGAATAAGTTGCATGAAGCCATGGGAACCCGTTTGAACTTCAGTACAGCTTATCATCCACAGACGGATGGCCAGACTGAAAGAGTCAATCAGATTCTGGAAGATATGCTAAGAGCGTGTGCATTGGCTTATGCTACCTCTTGGGATAAGAGTTTGCCGTATGCCGAGTTCAGTTACAATAATAGTTACCAGGCTAGTTTACGATGTCACCTTTTGAGGCCTTTGTATGGTCGACTCTGTCGGACGCCATTAAATCGAATGAGACCGGCGAGCGCCGTGTCTTCGGCCTGATATTCTTCAAGAAGTCAAGAAGCGGTGCCATGATTAGGGAAAGGTTAAAGATAGCCCAATCACGGCCAGAAGAGTTATCTTTGACAATCATCGCCGGGATTTGAGTTTTGAACCAGAAGACTTTGTATACCTCAGAGTTACGCCGCTCAGAGGAGTTAAGAGATTCCATGCCAAAGGAAAACTCGCGCCGAGATATGTTGGACCATTCAAGATTTTGAGCCGCAGAGGCGAAGTTGCTTACCAGCTGGAGTTGCCGCAGTCACTAGCAGGAGTCCATGACGTGTTCCACGTGTTCCAACTGAAGAAGTGTCTCTGAGTACCTGAGGAACAGACACCGCTAGAGTCAATTGAGTTGCAAGAATATTTGACTTACAAGGAGCACCCCATGAAGATTTTAGACACAATGGATCGAGAGACGAGGAACAAGTCAACCCGTTTCTGTAGAGTTCAGTGGAGCAACCATGCAGAGAGCGAAGCAACATGGGAGCGCGAAGAGGATTTGAAGAAAGAGTTTCCAAACCTATTCTGTAGTAAACCCTGAATCTCGGGGACGAGATTCTATTAAGGGGGGGAGGTTTGTAACACCCCAAAATTTTGCTTTTCTTAAATTCATGTGTGATTTGGCACTTTGGTGAATTTTTGGAATTTTCTGGAATTTATTTGGATTTATTTGGAATTTATTTGAATTTATTCCATTTGGAAATAATTAAAGAATTTAAATTTTCAAATAAAATTTTGTTGGAAATATTTTATTTGAGTCCAAAATGCCCCAAAGTATTTTCCAGAATTTTTCTGGAATTTTTCTGAGTCTTTTGCTATTTTTAATGAATTAAATGAATTACTGGAAATTATTTTAAATATTAAATCGCTGGAAAATCGAGAAGGATCAAGTACTGTTCATCCGACCGAGTCGGAACCCGAGTCGGACTCGAGTCCGACCCGAGCCACGTGACTCGACCGAATCAAGTCCAAACCCTAACCCTGTGAACCGTTGGATCAAGATCCAACGGCCGAAATCGAGCCGCACCGATCCGACCGGATCCGATCACGCCTGAGCCAATCGTGGCCGCTGATCGCGCCACGTGGACGGTCCTCCGTCGTCATCTCCGCCCGAGTCCGAGCCGGATTCCTCCGCCGCGCCCGCCGCCGTGTGGGTCTAGGTTTCCGTTTTCCGCACGGACGCCGAGGGTATTTAATGCCCGGGTCGCACCTCGAGGACCGCCTTGACTTCCCGCACCTTTTAACCTAGCGCGCCGCTTGGAGCATACTGCCCCGCGATGTGTCGCTTTCGCCGGAGTTGTAGCACCCCTCCGCGCGGTTTTTCGTCCTCTCGTCGTCATCCGCCGTCTCCACATCGCGTTGAGTCGGAATCAAAGCCCAGGCCAAGACGCACCCGGGAGGCCAACTCACCTCGCCGAAATCGCGTCCGAACGCCGTTCGGGAGGTTGCCGTCTTCGTCTCCGGCCAGGCCAGCGCCGCCGCGTCGCCATCAACCTCGCGAGCTCGGACAGCCGTCCGATCCCGATCGAACGGTAGCGGTGAGTCACGTGCTTCCAAACCCGATTAGATCTGGACCGTTGGATCAAGATCCAACGGCCCACGATCACCACATGCCGTAGCAGTATTTACGTAGGGTTAGATCTGGACCGTCCGATCTAGATCAAACGGCCCACGATCACCGTGTAGTTTTCAACGTGTTAACCCTGGATCTAATAGCGGCCGTTGATTTTCAAATCAACGGACACGATCGTGCCACGTGTCCGGGGAGCCGAGCCGCCGCGCCCACCCGCGCGTGTATGGGTCACTGACACGCTGGGCCCGCGTGTCAGCGGCTTAGCCGCAACCGCACCGTGACGTCAGCACGGGCCCACCTGTCAGCGGCAACCCCCGGCCATGCGGTGACGTCACCCATGACGTCACCAGTGGGTCCCACCTGTCAGCACCGTGGGCTGAGCCCCGCTGACGTCAGCAATGACGTCACCCGAGGGGACCCACCTGTCAGTGACACGTGGAGCCGTGGACCGAGTCCACGGTGGACCAAGCCAAACCATGGACCACGTCCATGGACCGGCTGACGTCAGCCAGCCAATCAGAAACCGACACGTGTCACTGCTGACGCAATAATTAATTTCCGAAAAAGAAAATGATTTATTAATTCGAAATAATGATTTCAGATTTTGTTTCAAACTTCAAACGCTTATAACTTTTGCGTTTCAACTCCGATTTGAGTGATTCAAATTTCTAAATTTGTATAAAATTGAGATCTACCTAATTATAAATTTTATTTAATTTTTGGAATAAAGTTTTTCTCTGTAAAATTATTTAATTGATTATTTAATCTTTAATTATGATACTTTTGCATTTTAAGTCCGAATTTGACGATTCTAGTTCCTAAAAATTCATAAAATTATGTTCTCTCTGTTTATGGATTTTATTTGGAGTTTTGGGATGCTTTTGCCTATTGTTTATTTGTGTATTGCTATTTTCACGCTTTACGAGTAGACGTTGAAGTGCCCGAAGGCTTCGAAGGAGAAGTGTTGACCCAGGAGCCAGCTCAAGACCAAGAACAAGTACTTTTCGAAGGCAAGTTATGCTTTGACCATGTTGATCCTATTTTGAAACCTATTTTGATTTAACTTATTGCATGCTAGTTCAATTATAAAATACTTTATTTAGATTTGGGAAATTAGATAAATGCCAAATTGCTGTATGACACCTTGATTACTTAAGTATGTGCCATGACCCCTTGTCACCCTAGTGTGGATTACTAGTTGGACATTACTAAATTGCCAACATGGGTTTGTAGATCGTTGTAGTATATGGCTTAGACCTGCTACGTACTCGTGACATGATTTTGGACAATCAAATGTTAATATTGACTTAATGATATATTGAACCTGTTTTGGGAGGATATCATGTGATGTTGATGGCACGTGGTGCATGGTAATCAACTGGGGTTTGATAAATAGCTTTTGACCGGGGCATGTGGCAAGAATGATCAGGTGGGCCAGTTGTGGCATTGGGAATGATGTTTTGGTTCTTCGGGTAGCCTTGCCCTGGTCACCCTAAGGACTTCACCTTGCAAGCCTTTGAACTGAGTCAATCTTGCAACCACATGTCTGTAATGGGACGGACCTAGTTGATTAAGTTGCTAATAACGTACCTGTGGGACCTCAGGAGGTCAACTACACCCTTTGTGTAAGTTGTACGGGGGAGCGTACCAGGGCTGCGGCCAGGTACCCATCTAACGGTTGGTTGGCCTAAACTTCGCCTTAGCTAAGGGAAGGGTTAGTGTGCAACAACCGGGGAGGACCACTTGTATTGTTAGAAGTTTCCGAAAGACTTTGTTACGGGAACTCGCCTTTGTGGTGTTTGACGGTATCTTGTGGGTAAATTGCATAACCTCTGCAGAGTGTAAAAATCTATTCGAATAGCCGTGTCCGCGGTATTGGACATCGCTCGGGAATTACAGTCAAGGGTTAGACTTTCTCAAAAATAACTTGGACTTGAAAGGTTGGGTTTGGTTTACGAATGATGTTAATGGAAATGTGGATTAGGAATGGGAAAGATGTTTACTAAACCCCTTGAAAAGTTATTTATGCTTTACTTGTTACTACTGCTTTCGAATCTACTTATGATACTTGTTAAATGCTCTTGCTGCAAATATACCTTGAGCCACTCCATTGTATTAAGCCATGCATGTAGTATATTAGCTGCATTCTGTGCATGACTTGCTGAGTACCAAGTACTCACCCTTGCCACAATACAACACCAGTTGAAGAGGAGACTACACCAGCTTTGGAGGAGGAGCTCCAAGAGGAACCGTCTACTTAGGGAGCAAGCCCAGTCAGTTGCCTGTGGTATACTGGATGGCGCCACAAAGTTATCTTATTTTTCGCTGCTATTATTTCTCTCTTAATAAGTTTCGGCCTGCATGGCGTATATTTGTAACTTGACCATAAGGTTGAGTAACCAGTTTGATTATTTAATTAAAGTACTTTATTAGTATCGAGTGGTATGATTGTGATATTTACCGATGTTAAGACTGTGTGCACTAGCGCGTTCCTGGACTAGTGCTGAATACACAGAGGGTCCGGATTTGCAAATTCGGGTCCCGACAGGCTGCGGCCGGGTACCCATCTAACGGTTGGTTGGCCTAAACTTCGCCTTAGCTAAGGGAAGGGTTAGTGTGCAACACCGGAGAGGATCACTTGTATTGTTAGAAGTTTCCGAAAGACTTTGTTACGGGAACTCGCCTTTGTGGTGTTTGACTGTATCTTGTGGGTTAAGTGCGTAACCTCTGCAGAGTGTAAAATCTATTCGAATAGCCGTGTCCGCGGTATTGGACATCGCTCGGGAATTACAGTCAAGGGTTAGACTTTCTTGAAAATAACTTGGACTTGAAAGGTTGGGCTTGGTTAAATAATGATGTTGATGGAAATGTGGATTAGGAATGGGAAAGATGTTGATTAAAACTCCTGGAAAAGTTATTGATCTTGTACTTGCTTCTATTGCCTTCGAATCTACTTATGCTACTTGTCAAATGCTGTTTTACTTCAAACATACCCTGAGCTATTCCTTTGTATTAAGCCATGCATGTAGTATATTAGTTTGCATTCTGTGCATGACTTGCTGAGTACCAAGTACTCACCCTTGCCACAATACAACACCAGTTGAAGAGGAGACTACACCAACTTTGGAGGAGGAGCTCCAAGAGGAACCGTCTACTTAGGGAGCGAGCCCAGTCAGTTGCCTGTGGTATACTGGATGGCGCCACGAAGTTATCTTATTTTTTCGCTGCTACTATTTCTCTCTTAATAAGTTTCGCCCTGCGTGGCATATATTTGTAACTTGACCATAAGGTCGAGCAACCAGTTTGACTATTTAATTAAAGTACTTTATTAGTATCGAGTGGTATGATTGTGATATTTATCGATGTTAAGACTGTGTGCACTAGCGCGTTCCTGGACTAGTGCTGAATACACAGAGGGTCCAGATTTGCAGATTCGGGTCCCGACAGAGGTGGTATCAGAGCCATACTGACTGTAGGCTCACCCATAGATAGAATGGTCGTAGTGAGGATAAAACCTATTTTCTAAAGTTAAAAGTGGTCAAGATAATGAATGAATTCTCGACTTACCCCTTTTCTTTCTTGTTCATACCCCTGCTGAGTTCTTTTCGTCTTCCACATTGATTTTTAAAGTGCTGCGTTCTTACGCGAGCGTCTTTTGGCAGATGATGATGAAGAACAACTACGCCGAGCGTGAAGGAGGCTATGCCGCCGAGTTGTGGCGTATGGTTCAGTTTCTCAGAGGTTTTGAGAGGCCGCTCTACCGAGGGACTACACTTGTGCAGGCAGGACTGGTCACAGGATGGGACATCCGGATCACGGTGTATGCCCGAGAAAAGACAAAGTTCAGCCGCCCTTTCCACTTCACCGCCAGGAGGTCTACCTTTGAGATTGGAATCCAGGAGGTGTCGCGCCGAGCAATGCAGCAGATCGCCCACAATTACTCTAGGGAGCTGGAAGGCACAGTGTTCCATCACCACCCACGCCGAGACAACAGAGCTCAACGGAAGCCGATAGAAGATGAAGATGCTACCATCACTCACTTAGCCAGATTCGTCGCCGCTCAGGAGGAGCTGATCGAAGACACAGTTCAGGAATTGAAGAAGGCTCGTGAGCAGGTCGAGGAGGAGAAGAAGCACTTAGAAAATGCCCGTGAGTATGTCGCTTATGCTGCGGAAAGGATCACAGAGTTGGAGACTGCACTGTATGGCCAGGGACCCGATCCAGTGTTGGAGTTGGACGCTCCAGACCCAGAGGAAGAACCAGAAGAGGCGCCACCTGCACGGCGCCCACAGCCACAAAGAATACCAGAGGAGGACGCCGCGTCGTCAACCACAGCTGCAGTTGTGGGGCATGGCGATTGTTTCGCGCCGATGCCGCCGTACCCGCCGCGAGGAGGCAGTGGAGGTTTTCTCGATGAGTGAGCGTAGTCGTTAAGGTTGAGACTCCTTCGTCGAGTCGCGTTATAGAAAAAGAGTCACCCTTTAGAGGCGTTGGATTTTCATTGTTTGCTGAGTGTGCAGTATGTGTTGCAAGGCCCTTAGGCATTGTAAGCAACCATACCAAGTTATTACTATTATTATTAATAATAAAGTTGGATTTTGAGTTACACTTTTCCCCCGCATAAGTTTCCCTGTTACTTGTCTATTCTTGTTCCCTCTCATCTATAAGCCTTGGAGCAACCGACAGATGGTGAACACCCGCGGAAACCTTGGAGGCAATGGAAGTGGTTCTCGCCCAGCAGAAAACCCCAATGATGGAGCACCAAAGACCGCCGATTCATATGCAGAATTTCGGAGCTTTTCTCGCTGCTCAGACTCAGTTGATGCATGCCATGATGCAACAGATGCAGCACGTCACCGCTCAGGCCACTGCTAATCAAGTCAATCAGGGACAACGCCAGAATACAAGACTGTCAGAGTTCATGAGGACTCATCCACCCACTTTTTCTGGGAATGCCAATCCGTTGGAGGCTGATGATTGGTTAAGGTCAATTGAGAGGAAGCTACACATTGCCCAAAGCATGGGAAATGAGAAGGTACTCTACGCTTCTCATCAGTTGGAAGGAACAGCCGCTGAATGGTGGGAGAACTTCTGTGCCACGCAAGAGAACCCTCAAGATATCACTTGGGAGGAGTTCACAGCTGCGTTTTGTCAGTATCACGTGCCTGAAGGAATCATGGATCTCAAGAAGGAGGAGTTCAGAGCACTGAAGCAGGGTAATCAGCCGGTGGCCGAACACCTGAACAAGTTCACACAGCTTGCACGTTACGCACCTGAAGACGTAGCGACAGATAAAGCCAGACAGTCTCGTTTCATGAAGGGACTTAACTCAGGATTGCAAGTGGGACTGATCACCCACACCTTTCTAGATTTCCAGGAGCTGGTGAATAAGGCGCTTATTCTTAAGGACAAGCGCAAGGAACTGGATGAGAACAGGAAGCGCAGGATGCAGCATCAAGGATCGCGTCAGGGAGCACAGCAACGTTTGAGGGTTGCGCCAAATCAGTTTTTCAGATTCCAGCCACAGAATGCTACAAGGACACCGTCACCAGCACCAAGACCCGTCAATCAGAACTATCAGACCCTCACCAGCCGAAACGCCGCTCGTGCAAATCAGCGAGTGCAGTGAGACGCTGCTACAATTGCAACGAGCCAGGACACTTTGCCAACAGTTGTCCTAAGAAGACCGCAGGAGTGACCCCAGTTCGCTTCAATCTGGGATCCACACCAGCCAGGACGCCAGCACCAGGAGCAAACCGAGGGATAGCACAGCCAGGAGCAGCACCCCAGACCGTGGTGAGAGGCCGAGTCAATCATGTCACCGCAGATGCACTGCAGAATGCCACGGACGTAAATCTTTGGGTAAGTTACTTGTTAACTCGATGCACCTGCTTGATTTTGTTTGATTCTGGAGCTTCGCATTCTTTTGTTTCTCAAAGCTTTGCTGCTAAAAATGATTTGGAGATTGCAAGACTTAAATGCATGCTTTTGGTTCAAACCCCTGGTTCCGAACTCCGAACGAAAGTAGGATGTTCTGGGGTGAGAATACTAATAGATGGGATAGAGTTCCTAGCGAACCTTATTATTTTGGAGACCCAGACCTTAGATGTTATTTTGGGAATGGATTGGTTATCCAAGCACAAGGCCGTATTGGATTGTGGACGAAGGACTATCTCAGTTGAGAGCCCGTGTGGAAAGAAAGTGGAATTTCAAGCCACCGCCGTTAGAGATGGACAGTTGATGGTTAACAGTACCAAGGCAATCAGCATAGAGGATGTCTCAGTGGTGAATGAGTATCCAGATGTTTTTCCTGAAGATCTACCTGGTATGCCGCCAGACGAGGACATAGAGTTTGTGATAGAGCTTGTACTGCACAGCCGATAGCAAAGAGACCTTAGGATGTCCACCGAAGAATTGGTAGAGATGAAGAAGCAACTTGAAGAGCTAATGGAGAAAGGATTTATCGAGGCCGAGTTAAATCGCCGTGGGGAGCGACAGTTTTGTTTGTCAAGAAGAAGGACGGAAGTTTCAGGATGTGCATTGACTACCGTGCACTCAATGAAGTCACCGTGAAGAATAAGTATCCGCTACCTAGGATCGATGATTTGTTTGATCAGCTGAGAGGAGCCGAAGTTTTCTCCAAGATTGATCTGAGATCGGGGTACCACTAGTTGAGGATCCGATCAGAAGATATTCCGAAGACCGCATTCTCGTCAAGATATGGTCATTACGAGTTTACTGTTATGTCCTTTGGTCTGACGAATGCACCAGCATATTTCATGAATATGATGAATAAGGTGTTCATGGAATATTTGGACAAGTTTGTTGTTGTGTTCATAGATGATATCCTAATCTACTCCAAGATAGAGGATGAACATGCCGAACACTTGAGGTGAGTTTTGGAAAAGCTAAGGGAACAGCAACTTTTCGCCAAGTTTAGCAAGTGTGACTTCTGGAAGGACAAGGTGGAGTTCCTCGGACATGTAATGACCGTAGAAGGAGTCGCCGTTGATCCAAGCAAGGTAGAAGCTGTGTTACACTGGGAGCAGCCGAAGACTGTGACCCAGAATCGTAGTTTCCTTGGTATGACAGGTTACTACCGCCGTTTCATTGAAGGCTTTTCGACGATTGCGAGACCTCTTACGCAATTGTTGAAAAAGGAGAAGAAGTTTGCATGGACGCCGGAGTGTGAGAAAGGTTTTCAGGAGCTGAAGAAACGATTGACATCAGCTCCAGTGTTAGTCCTACCGGACGTCAATCAAAGCTTTGATATTTATTGTGACGCATCGCGCCAAGGACTTGGATGCGTGCTGATGCAGAATGGGAGGGTCGTCGCTTATGCATCAAGACAGTTGAGGCCACATGAGGAGAATTATCCGACGCATGACCTGGAGCTAGCTACCGTAGTGCATGCCTTGAAATTATGGCGTCACTACTTAATTGGAAACAGATGTGAAGTATACACGGACTATAAGAGTCTTAAGTACATCTTCACCCAATCAGACCTGAACATGAGACAAAGGAGATGGTTAGAGTTGATCAAGGATTACAACGTTGGAATCCATTATCATCCCGGAAAGGCCAACTTAGTTGCCGATGCTCTGAGTCGGAAAAGCCATACCGTGAACATGTTGCTAGCCACAAGTCAGGAAGAACTATGTGAGGATTTCCATAGAATGCAGATTGAAATCGTACCAGAAGAATTCTTGGCCGCATTGGAAGTGAAGCCCACCCTGGAGGATCAGATCCGAGAAGGACAGGAGGATGATGACAAGATCCGCAGGATTAAGTCCAACATGGATGAAGGCAAGGCAGAGGACTTCAAGTTGGATGAGCAAGGCACGTTGTGGATGAAGGATCGCATTTGTGTGCCGGACAAGAAGGAGCTGAAGAAGCTGATTCTAGAAGAAGCCCATGACTCCAAGTATTCAATTCATCCTGGAAGTGCCAAGATGTATCAGGATTTGAAAGAAATATTCTGGTGGCCGAACATGAAGCGTGAAGTTGCCGAGCATGTTGCGCTGTGCGACATATGCCAGAGAGTCAAAGCAATGCATCAGAGACCAGCAGGATTGCTACAGCCGTTGAAGATACCAGATTGGAAATGGGAAGAAATCGGAATGGATTTCATTACCGGTTTGCCGAAAACTCAAGGAGGATACGACTCCATATGGGTCTTAATAGACCGCTTGACTAAGGTGGCCCACTTTATTCCTGTAAAGACAACCTACTCGGGAGATAAATTAGCAGAGTTGTACATGATCAGAATCGTCTGTTTGCACGGAGTGCCAAAGAAGATTGTATCGGATAGAGGTACTCAGTTTACCTTGAGGTTCTGGAATAAGCTACATGAAGCCATGGGAACCCGTTTGAACTTCAGTACAGCTTATCATCCACAAACGGATGGTCAGACTGAAAGAGTCAATCAGATTCTAGAGGATATGTTAAGAGCGTGTGCATTGGCTTATGCTACCTCTTGGGATAAAAGTCTGCCGTACGCCGAGTTTAGCTACAACAACAGTTACCAAGCAAGTTTGCAAATGTCACCATTTGAAGCACTATACGGTCGACCCTGTCGGACACCATTGAATTGGAACGAGACAGGTGAACGCCGTGTCTTTGGGCCAGATATTCTCCAAGGAGCCGAAGAACAGATTTCCATGATCAGGGAGAGATTGAAGATAGCCCAATTACGATATAAGAGTTATGTTGACAACTGTCGCCGAGACCTGAGTTCTGAACAAGAAGATTTCGTGTATCTCAGAGTCACGCCACTCAGAGGAGTTAAGAGATTCCATGCCAAAGGAAAACTCGCGCCGAGATATGTTGGACCATTCAAGGTTCTCAGCCGCAGAGGTGAAGTTGCTTACCTGCTAGAGTTACCGCAATCACTAGCAGGAGTACATGACGTGTTCCACGTGTCCCAGCTGAAGAAGTGTCTCCGAGTACCTGAGGAGCAGACACCGCTAGAGTCAATTGAGTTGCAAGAAGATCTGACTTACAAGGAGCATCCCGTGAAGATTTTGGACACTATGGATCGAGAGACAAGAAACAAGTCAACCCGTTTCTGCAGAGTCCAATGGAGCAACCATGCGGAGAGTGAAGCAACTTGGGAGCGCGAAGAGAAACAAGTCAACCCGTTTCCGAACCTATTTCTTTAGAAAGCCCTGAATCTGGGGGACGAGATTCTGTTAAGGGGGGGAGGTTTGTAACATCCCAAAATTTTGCTTTTCTTGAATTCATGTGTGAATTGGCACTTTGATGAATTTTTGGAATTTTCTGGAATTTATTTGGATTTATTTGAATTTATTCCATTTTGAAATAATTAAAGAATTAAACTTAACAAATAAAAATTTGTTGGAAATATTTTATTTGAGTCCAAAATGTTCCAAAATATTTTCCAGAATTTTTCTGGAATTTTTCTTAGTCTTTTGCTATTTTTAATGATTTAATTGAATTTTTGAGAATTTAATTGGATTAATTAAATCGAGTTGGTTTCACTGTTCCTCCGACCGAGCCCGAGTAAGACTCGAGTTCGAGTCCGACCCAAACCCGACCGCGCCCGTGGTCAAGCCGAACCCGTTCACCCCGAACCCTAACCGCGTGACCGTTGGATCTTGATCCAACGGCCACGATTGAGCCACGTCACCCGAGCCCGAGTCCGACCGAGCCAGCCAGCTAGCCCGAGCCAGACCCGAGCCCAAACCCTCGCACCGTTGGATCTTGATCCAACGGCTGACGTTGATCCACATCACCCAATCCGAATCCAACTCGGATTCCGCCGCCGCAACGGAGTGGGCCTCGGTTTTCGCGTGTTTCACGGACACCGAGGGCCCTATTTAATGCGCCGCCACCGCTGCCGTGACGCCGACTTCCGTGCGCACACGTAGCCCTAGCTCACGCCGCCAGAGCCGCCGTGGTTGCACCGCAATCACTCGCCGGAATTGGAGGAGCGTTCCGCCGCGTTCAACTGCATTTTTCGCCGCCGTCCGCCGTCCTCCTCCGCCGTTGAGCCTAGATCCGGAACCGCGAGGTCAAGCCGCGCCAGAGGAGACCACTCACTTCGCCGGAGGAGCCCCGCAACACCGTCGCCATGGTCGCCGTCTTCGTCTCCGGTGAACCAGCCCCGCCGCAAGCCATCGCCGGACCTCGAGCTCCACCAGTCGTCCGATCCAGATCCAAGGGTCCAGATCGCGCCACGTCACACCCCGGTGAGATCCCACGTGCTTGCCTCAGATCTATTTCCAACCGTTGGATCTAGATCCAACGGTTTAGATCGTGCCACGTAGCCTAAACTGCACCAAGCTAGAATAGATCTTAGCCGTTAGATCTAGATCGAACGGTTAGCGTTAACCCACGTTATTTTCGTTAGATTGGATCTTGACCGTCCGATCAAGATCGAACGGTCCAGAACAGCGGAGTAGTTTCTTAACGCGTTAAGCCAGATCCAACCTGGGCCGTTGATTTTCAAATCAACGGCCGAGATCTAGCCACGTGGCCGGGAAGCCGACCGTCGCGGTCAGCGTGGTCAGCGCCCGCGCGTGGGCGCGTGTCTCTGACACGCGGGGCCCGCGTGTTAGTGGGGCCCACGCGTTAGCGTCTCAGCCGAGTGCACCATGACGTCACCGCTGACGTCACGGTGGGGCCCAGTTGTCAGCCGTCCTCAGCCGTGCGTGATGACATCACCGCTGACGTCATCCGAGGGGCCCACCTGTCAGCTAGACACGTGAGTCGTGGACCAGGTCCACGGTAGACCGAGCCGCGCCCGTGCGGCGGGTCCAAGGACCCGAGGCGACGTGGCGGCACCGGATTGGTCCACGTGTCATGCTGACGCAATAAAAGAATTTCCAAAAAAGAAAATGATTTATTAATTCGAATTATTGATTTCAAATTTTGATTGAAACTTCAAACGCTTATAACATTTGCATTTTAACTCCGATTTGAGTGATTCAAATTTCTAAATTTGTATAAAATTGAGATCTACCTAATTATGAATTTTATTTAATTTTTGGACTAAAGTTTTCCTCTGTAATATTATTTAATTGATTATTTAAACTTCAAAATGCTATAACTTTTACATTTAAACTCCGAATTTGACGATTCCAGTTTCTAAAAATTCATAAAATTATGCTCTCTCTATTTATGGACTTTATTTGGATGTTTGGACACTTTTTGTCTACTGTTTTATTCATTTGTTACTATTTGCACGCGTTACGAGTAGACGTTGAAGTGCCGGAAGGATTCGAAGGAGAAGTATTGACCCAGGAGCCAGCTCAGGACCAAGAGCAAGTACTTTTTGAAGGCAAGTTATGCTTTGACCATATTGATCTTATTTTGAAACCTATTTTGATTTAACTTATTGCATGCTAGTTCAATTAGAAAATACTTTATTTAAATATGGGAAATTAGATAAATGCCAAATTGCTGTATGACACCTTGATTACTTAAATATGTGCCATGAGCCCTTGTCACCCTAGTTGTGGAGTATTAGTTGGACATTATTAAATTGCCAACATGGGATTTTAGACCATTGTAGTATATGGCTTAGACCTGCTACGTGCTCATGACATGATTTTGGACAATCAAATGTTAATATTGACTTAATGATATATTGAACCTGATTTGGAAGGGCATCATGTGATGTTGATGGCACGTGGTGCATGGTAATCAACTGGGGCTTGATAAATAGTTTTCGATCGGGGCATGTGGCAAGAATGATCGGGTGGGCCAGTTGTGGCACCGGGAATGTTGGTTTGGTTCTTCGGGTAGTCTTGCCCTGGTCACCCTAAGGACTTAACCTTGCAAGCCTTTGAACTGGGTCAAACGTGCAACCACATGTCTGTAATGGGACGGACCTAGTTGATTAAGTTGCTAATAACGTACCTGTGGGACCTCAGGAGGTCAACTACACCCTTTGTGTAAGTTGTACGGGGGAGCGTACCGGGGCTGCGGCCGGGTACCCATCTAACGGTTGGTTGGCCTAAACTTCGCCTTAGCTAAGGGAAGGGTTAGTGTGCAACACCGGAGAGGACCACTTGTATTGTTAGAAGTTTCCGAAAGACTTTGTTACGGGAACTCGCCTTTGTGGTGTTTGACTGTATCTTGTGGGTAAAGTGCAAAACCTCTGCAGAGTGTAAAATCTATTCGAATAGCCGTGTCCGCGGTATTGGACATCGCTCGGGAATTACAGTCAAGGGTTAGACTTTCTTGAAAATAACTTGGACTTGAAAAGTTGGGCTTGGTTAAATAATGATGTCGATGGAAATGTGGATTTGGAATGGGAAAGATGTTGATTAAAACTCCTGGAAAAGTTATTGATCTTGTACTTGCTTCTATTGCCTTCGAATCTACTTATGCTACTTGTCAAATGCTGTTTTACTGCAAACATACCCTGCACTATTCCTTTGTATTAAGCCATGCATGTAGTATATTAGTTTGCATTCTGTGCATGACTTGCTGAGTACCAAGTACTCACCCTTGCCACAATACAACACCAGTTGAAGAGGAGACTACACCAACTTTGGAGGAGGAGCTCCAAGAGGAACCGTCTACTTAGGGAAGCGAGCCGGTCGGTTACTGTGGTATACTGGATGGCGCCACGAAGTTATCTTATTTTTCCGCTGCTACTATTTCTCTCTTAATAAGTTTCGCCCTGCGTGGCATATATTTGTAACTTAACCATAAGGTCGAGCAACCAGTTTGACTATTTAATTAATGTACTTTATTAGTATCGAGTGGTATGATTGTGATATTTACCGATGTTAAGACTGTGTGCACTAAGCGCGTTCTGGACTAGTGCTGAATACACGAGGGTCCGGATTTGCGGTCGGGTCCCGAAGCAGAGGTGGTATCGAGCCATCTTATTGTAGGCTCACCCATAGATAGAATGGTCGTAGTGAGGATAAAACCTATTTTCTAAAGTTAAAAGTGGTCAAGATAATGAATGAATTCTCGACTTACCCCTTTTCTTTCTTGTTCATACCCCTGCTTAGTTCTTTCCGTCTTCCACGTTGATTTTTAAAGTGCTGCGTTCTTACGCGAGCGTCTTTTGGCAGATGATGATGAAGAACAACTACACCGAGCGTGAAGGAGGCTATGCCGCCGAGTTGTGGCGTATGCTTGATTTCGAGAGGTTTTGAGAGGCCGCTCTCTACCGAGGACTACACTTGTGCAGCGGGGTGGTCACAGGATGGGACGTCCGGATCACGGTGTATGCCCGAGAGAAGACAAAGTTCAGCCGCCCTTTCCACTTCACCGCCAGGAGGTCTACCTTTGAGATTGGAATCCAGGAGGTGTCGCACCGAGCAATGCAGCAGATCGCCCGCACTTACTCCAGGGAGCTGGAAGGCACAGTGTTCCATCACCACCCACGCCGAGACAGCAGAGCTCAACGGAAGCCGATAGAAGATGAGGATGCTACCATCACTCACTTAGCGGTTAAATGCGCCTCTCGGGAGGAGCTGATCGAAGACCTGATTCGAGGAATTGAAGAAGGCTCGTGAGCAGGTCGAGGAGGAGAAGAAGCACTTAGAAAATGCCCGTGAGTATGTCGCTTATGCTGCGGAAAGGATCGCAGAGTTGGAGATCGCATTGTATGGCCAGGACCCGATCCGGTGTTGGAGTTGGGCGCTCCACCCGGAGGAAGAACCGTAAGAGGCGCCACTGCACGGCGCCCACAGCCACACAAAGAATACGGATCCAGAGCCAGAGGAGGACGCCGCGTCGTCAACCACAGCTGCAGTTGTGGGGCATGGCGATTGTTTCACGCCGATGCCGCCGCACCCGCCGCGAGGAGGCAGTGGAGGTTTTCTCGATGAGTGAGCGTAGTCGTTAAGGTTGAGACTCCTTCGTCGAGTCGCGTTATAGAAAAAGAGTCACCCTTTAGAGGCGTTGGATTTTCATTGTTTGCTGAGTGTGCAGTATGTGTTGCAAGGCCCTTAGGCATTGTAAGCAACCATACCAAGTTATTACTAATATTATTAATAATAAAGTTGGATTTTGAGTTACACTTTTCCCCCGCATAAGTTTCCATGTTACTTGTCTATTCTTGTTCCCTCTCATCTATAAGCCTTGGAGCAATCGACAGATGGTGAACACCCGCGGAAACCTTGGAGGCAATGGAAGTGGTTCTCGCCCAGCAGAAAACCCCAATGATGGAGCACCAGCACCGCCAGTTGATATGCAGAATTTCGGAGCTTTTCTCGCTGCTCAGACTCAGTTGATGCATGCCATGATGCAACAGATGCAGCACGTCACCGCTCAGGCCACTGCTAATCAAGTCAATCAGGGACAACGCCAGAATACAAGACTGTTAGAATTCATGAGGACTCATCCACCCACTTTTTCTGGGAATGCCAATCCGTTGGAGGCTGATGATTGGTTAAGGTCAATTGAGAGGAAGCTACACATTGCTCAATGCATGGGAAATGAGAAGGTACTCTACGCTTCTCATCAGTTGGAAGGAACAACCGCTGAATGGTGGGAGAACTTCTGTGCCACGCAATAGAACACTCAAGATATCACTTGGGAGGAGTTCACAGCTGCGTTTCATCAGTATCACGTGCCTGAAGGAATCATGGATCTCAAGAAGGAGGAGTTCATAGCACTGAAGCAGGGTAATCAGCCGGTGGCCGAATACATATTCCAAGGACCTACAGCCCGCTCTAATACCAACTGTAAAACCCCGGCATTTAATATGCCTGAATGCTACCAAACATAAGCTAAACAACATCTAAATACCACAAGTTACCATAAATTCCAGCAAAGGTACATATGCTAAAAACCGAAATTTCGGCAGCATCTCCTTTGTTTTAACATGAATTAAAGGAGCAACAACAGTATAGCAATGTATGGATTCTGAGAGACAACTAAAAATACCAATAATTAACAACTTAGCAACAATATAAGTCTAGTTTCAAACACATAATGTCTCCAAGGGTCAAACGAACAATAAAACTCTCATATAGCAAAGCTAAACCTTAAAGCAATAATCATCACACGCAATTTATTATCAAACTAATAGAATGACTTGTGGAATCAATATGGTGAAGCTACGTGTGGGCGTGTGACTATTTCCCTTCCCCGCATGCCGTTCTCATGGTACCTAATATAACAAGAAAACACAAGCGTGAGTTCGAAACTCAGCAAGCATATTGCAATGGACAACAAGAACAATATCATGGCAATAACATCTCCCATCATATATATCATCTCATTCATGAACACTTAACAATATCATCATCATTATGTATGCAATGTAATGCAATGCTCATGTCTCCTTGGAAACTCATACCGGTATGGTTAAGTACACACCCGTCGGTGTGCACCCTCTCCCCCCTTCCATCCCGAAGATGGAGGGTGCCTACTCCTCGCTTCCGTTCACCGCGGTGAATGGAATCATGATGTAGGACTTACTCATTGGCTTTCCGGATTAGTCATAACTTTCTCACCGACCTTCCCGGACTAGTTATGACTTTCTCACCGCCCGAGCCATGTAACATGCCATGTATGCATTTATGCCAACATCATATTTAATTCACATATTAACACATGGCATCATAACATATTAAACATGCTCATCATATCATTGGCAATCATAAAAGCATGGCAAGTGATCATATATCATGAAGTCAATTCCATCTATTCTCAACAAGCAACCTACAAATCGCTATCCATCACAACACACTTGCCTCAACCACGGGCAACGGATTGGCGGGAAGTAGAGGGCACTCCCGGGGTCGCACCACCTGCACATAGGTACCACACGCTCACAATCATGTCCACAAAAAAGTACGCAAAACCTCATCTACCCCGACATTGCCAACTACTCGCAAAACCTAAAAACAGAGGTTCTGTCCCGTCGGGACAGCAGCCTTGCAAAAGGCATAACTTGAGTTCTGGGACTCCAAATCAATTAAACGAGTACATCCTCGCGTAGCTTAGGAAATTTCCCAACTTTCTATAGGTATATGGGAAGACTGATTCGGAATCTAAAGTTGTTTAATCTACAGATTACCGTGATCTGTTCCAATCACGTCATAGATTTTATCACGCTCGGTAAAACAGCCATAACTTTCAAACGGCTAGGCGGGATTTAACGTGCTTTATACCCACTGAAATATAATGAAATTATCTATAACTTCTTCAACATCCGTACGGACATATTCAGAATCTAAATTTACGAAAACGCAATCCCTAGGTCGACTGCTCATGCTGTTCCAAAAACAGAACGTGGCAACATCTAGATCTAATCCAAATTACTCAATTCCAGCACCACCAATTGATCTAAAAACTTGATAAACACCCTTAGAACAGTACCTAGATCAACCCCAAGGATTTCCATGGACATACCTTTGCCCGACGCACGAAAACCCAATAGATCTCCTCCTGGTTCGCGCGATCCCCTTCCTCGCTTCCAAATCCACCGGATCTCCTCGTCGCGGAGCGCTCCAATGGATGGATCTTCGATGTGGTGAGGTCAAGAACTCACCTAGGCGCATCAAGGGAGGTGGAGAGGTGGTGGAGAGGGTGGTGGCGCAAGGGGAGAGGCTTGGGGGAGGTGGAGGCGCCCAAGGAGGAGGTGGGGAGGTGTGGGAGGCGGCTAGGGCACTTGGGGGCGCAAGGGGCAGGGGGAGGACGCCCAAAAGGGCAGGGAAACCCCCCTTTAACCAGCCCTAAGCCCCTTTCCTAATCCTAAATGGATTCCCACTCCATCCCACCAAATCCCACAACCCCCTCTTTAAGGACCAAACTCCCCCGAGAAGGCCCAAAACCCCGGAAACGGCCCGACAACGCTATTAACCTCCATACCTTATGGTTTTAACCTCCCAAATCATATTTCAATGTGTTTTTGACCTCATCATGCACCTTCTATAAGGTTACGATGCTCCGTGGTGTCACAACACTTCAAAAGGCCCAAAAACGCGAGTAAACCTCAAGCCGAAAGGTTTTATTCTCTAATTTCACATTTTATAATGTCACACCATACCGTAGTGTCACATTCTTCCCCCCTTCAACAGGATTCGACCTCGAATCCGAAGGACGCCATAATCAACAACAAAGTCCCCAAGGGACAAAAGGCTTCTCTGTAGCTCAAAACATTCGCACAATGACTAAAACCGGAACAAACGACAAACGAGTTCTCAAAACCAACACTTGGCGAGAAAAGTAATGATCTAGCTCAACCAAGGGCAACCTCTCACAGGTCGATCTTCACTTCCATTCCCAAACAGAATCTGCGTACCAACCACAAAGGGCTCCATCAACCCAAAACGCTCGAATCCTCACGGCCAACACTTCATACTTTTATCACAACCAACCTGACTACCATACTCCATTAAACTCAACATGACATAATCAAAGCAAGTCACAATTCCTTTAATGACCTCTCTACATTCCCGAAAAATTCCCTCGAGGGGAATAACTCATTAAGGCACACTTGCCCTTCCGATACACGATCATGCTAACATTCATTCTATCCTCTCCAAGGCAAAACTCAAATCCAAAACAACTAGTGACGACAATTGCTCACGGCAGGACAAACATCACCGAACTACCGTCAACTTCACTTCCACCCATCACTACTCTTAATAAAGGTTAAATCCTTACAACATCAACCTCCATCACAAACCACCCTTATACCACTAAGGTTCTACACCTAGCCCCAAGCTAGGATCGTAAAAACTTTACCAAACCACAATTGGTTCCTTTCTTAAGAGGGACTCGCCCTCACACAAAAACACTTAGCTATCAAGCCCAAGTGTACTCACGACAACTCAAACCCAAAGCGTTAACAACCATTTTGGAAAGAATTCGGCAACATCCAAAGAGCACACAAACGAAGCATAAATCCCCTACACCACAACCAAGATACCATAATTTCTTCATTCTTTCTTTTCATACTAGAAAGCAAGGGAAATCTCGTTTCATGACATAAACGCACATTCTTCAGGAGCACTTCGGATTAGTCATATCTCCATATATGACTTTCTCACCGACCTGGCTCAACGACTCTTTTATCATTTAACATGTAAAAATGATGTCATGTTTACTTTTCACCATTCATTCATCATGGAACAACGGTACCGAATAGTCATTCACCAAATAACTTCTTCCTCGGTATCAAATGATTGAAATACCCATAACACTGACGGTTGCGCTAAATCATATAGACTATGACGGCAACATAATTAACAGTAAGGCACCACATCAAATCAGAACCCACCAACGATAGATAGCTAAACTTTGCAAAACATCGCATTTTAAACAAGATCAACGTTTTGGAAAAGAACATTGACTCCAAAGTTAGACATCTGCACAAACAACTGCCATAAATTTTATCAAAAGAGAGGGAAACTCAATCCCAAAAGAAAACTCTTCTCTAACCAAATTCACTTATGAAACATTCATAAAAATCCAGACTTGTGAAACATCCGCACACTAGACACATTTTCCAAATGACTCCAACTCTAGCCAAACAGAGTTACACATCAAGGGCTTAACTCAAAAGTTTCCAACACAACCCTTTATGACCATCTGCTTCCTTTTAAAATTAATTTCAAAGATTATTCGGTCTGCGAACGAAAGTGCGCGATCGACTCAAAAACTTTTGGGGTGTAAATCCATACTCATAGCACCAACTAAACAAATTAGCCAAAACCAAATATTTGCACCAATTTATACGAGTTTTAGGGAAACTCTGAAACACAGCATATGGAACACCTTGACCGAAAACTCTTCAACTAAAATGGCAAACAACCAAACCAGTCCAAAAGCTTTTGAACACAAGCTCAGCATAAAAAGAACCATCTCTAGTACTCCACTACGCTTTTCATTAAAGACTTGATAATCACTATTTACTCCTTGAGGAGCCCCAACACAAATCAACCAAAACCTTCACAACAAATTCTTCCTCTAGTTACCATTCCCAACACTTTTAATTAAGGTTTAAGATGCTTATCACAAAGGCACCCAACCCAGACTACATTGACATGATCCCCACGGATCACTAAATCATAATACTTCTTACTCTAAATTTGAAACATAGTACTTCAACAGCTACTTGAGCATGGTCAACCTATCAATTTATACCATCCATACATCAAAATCTTGACAATTGAAACTTGTTCAATCTATAAAATGACTTCAACAAATAAGTAATATCTCTACAAGATAAAATTCGTAAATAGGATTCTAAGATATGCAATCATTAAGATTAAAATCTTGCATCATGATTATTATCCATTGTTCATCCCATCACAACATGTACTTGACATAATACCACAGTTTTACACTTTTTCTTCTATTGGATCAATGGTTTCCAACAATTAACCACACTACCAAAGCATCAATATCAATTCTTTGCAAAATCATCAATCAACAACATTGCTTTTAGCTACCCTATACATCGGTTATAACAAAATTTCCACCACACAACATACTCCAACTATTAAATTGGATTTAATAAGTTAGATTAGCACAATGTTTTTAACAACATCATTAACAAATAGTCTTATGTCTTCTCAATTGATATCAAAACTAGCATTTTAGGAACATGACTGCATACTTCCAATCATGCTAATATTTTGTAACAATATGAATAGCAACTCTAATCAACTTCCAAGTTAAGGTCACAAGCTAGCATGATCAAATTTCTCTACTAACATGTTTAAATTAGAACATCTTTAAACAACCAAAGAAAGCTTCTTTAACACTATCAGCAGTTTACATCATCTTAATGTTCTAACTATGCAACAGGGTTTAAAACTTTAAACATTATCAAGGGTCATAAGCACTTTTAAAGCAAAGCAACAGATTCTAAGCATGTACTTTAGCACATTCAATCATTCTCGCTAAGAGTAAACTACAACACTAGTAGTCTATTTATTCTCAAGCTAGAGATAACAACCGCATGGAATTGTTTCAACTCACAAATAAACTTAACAATGCATCATCCCATAAATCACATTGGTACATGCTACATAACATGCTAAACAACAATTCTTACTAGGGACAAACGATTTCAGTCAAAAGATTACTTACTTTGTTTGCAACATTTTAGTTTTAAAGCTCATCCCGAATTCATAAGGAAACTTGACTCTCAAAATTGCAATGAGACAAACCCAAACTTGGTCATGCAAAAGGAATTTTTCAAAACACTTTTAAATCTCAAGGACTCCCATAGAGGAAAATGGTTGAAAGACAATTTTCTCCAAAGGGAACCAAGCGCTCAATTAAACCTTTGCAATTAAAACCTTAACACCAAACCCCAAACTTTCACGAAACAAGAAGGTTTTTTCAATGATGATTTCTTAAACCAGTAAAATATCGAAATCAAACACCACTTACTCCTACAAAGCCACAGATCTTCAGCCACGATCAGATGCGGAACAACTCCGCAATAACTCCTTTAACCTCGGAGAAAGACAAACACAGGAATGAAATTGAATGCTTCTTCCCCATAAAGAAATCAACAAACTAAGCATTAAAAGTGGAAAGGCGCCCGAAAGAAGCGCCACCCTAGACTCCTCTTCTTCGTCTTCAACCAAGGAAGACAAAACCACACACCACATACGGAACGATCCGCGAAAATCCAATACCAAACACTTTTCTTTTGGTTTCCATCAACTAAAACCAATAAAACCAACCAAGACCGACCACAAAACGATAAAGAACATCCAAAGGAATCCACCACCAAACTTTTCTATTTGACTCAAGTCAACTACCCGATTTACGACAGAAAGGGTAAGCACTTTCTCCTACAGGGGTTAATAGTTCTTCGGTGATGGCTTTAACCGGCCATACCGTCAAACCACACCCTTACTATGAACAAAAGTGGTGACCGAAACCCTTCGGCACCACAACCCCACTTTATCACCACAACAAGCACAATTCAATCATTTATCTCATCGACATAGCAGCATGCATTATCAAATGAAGCATTCAACATCGAAGCTTAAATACAACATTTAAGCGTAAGGAAACGATACCCATACCCTTTCCTCATTGCATCCATTGTGTGTCAAATTTTAGATTAGTTATACCACTTTTGCAAGTTTTAATGTTGCTATCCTATAATAAAATTTTAGTAAAAACCTAAGCCATGTTTCTAAGTTATTCCACATCACATTTTAGTTGTAACCTAAGGTATGACACTAAAAATACATATTCCAAGGACCTACAGCCCGCTCTGATACCAATCAGTAACACCCGGCATTTAATATGCCTGAATGCTACCAAACATAAGCTAAACAACATCTAAATACCACAAGTTACCATAAATTCCAGCAAAGGTACATATGCTAAAAACCGAAATTTCGGCAGCATCTCCTTTGTTTTAACATGAATTAAAGGAGCAACAACAGTATAGCAATGTATGGATTATGAGAGACAACTAAAAACAGCAATAATTAACGACTTAGGAACAATATAAGTCTAGTTTCAAACACATAATGTCTCCAAGGGTCAAACGAACAATAAAACTCTCCTATAGCAAAGCTAAACCTTAAAGCAATAATCATCACACGCAATTTATTATCAAACTAATAGAATGACTTGTGGAATCAATATGGTGAAGCTACGTGTGGGCGTGTGACTATTTCCCTTCCCCGCATGCCGTTCTCATGGTACCTAATATAACAAGAAAACACAAGCGTGAGTTCGAAACTCAGCAAGCATATTGCAATGGACAACAAGAACAATATCATGGCAATAACATCTCCCATCATATATATCATCTCATTCATGAACACTTAACAATATCATCATCATTATGTATGCAATGTAATGCAATGCTCATGTCTCCTTGGAAACTCATACCGGTATGGTTGAGTACACACCCGTCGGTGTGCACCCTTTCCCCCCTTCCATCCCGAAAATGGAGGGTGCCTACTCCTCGCTTCCGTTCACCGCGGTGAATGGAATCACGATGTAGGACTTACTCATTGGCTTTCCGGATTAGTCATAACTTTCTCACCGACCTTCCCGGACTAGTTATGACTTTCTCACCGCCCGAGCCATGTAACATGCCATGTATGCATTTATACCAACATCATATTTAACTCACATATTAACACATGGCATCATAACATATTAAACATGCTCATCATATCATTGGCAATCATAAAAGCATGGCAAGTGATCATATATCATGTAGTCAATTCCATCTATTCTCAACAAGCAACCTACAAATCGCTATCCATCACAACACACTTGCCTCAACCACGGGCAACGGATTGGCGGGAAGTAGAGGGCACTCCCGGGGTCGCACCACCTGCACATAGGTACCTCACGCTCACAATCATGTCCACAAAACAGTACGCAAACCCTCATCTACCCCGACATTGCCAACTACTCGCAAAACCTAAAAACAGAGGTTCTGTCCCGTCGGGACAGCAGCCTTGCAAAAGGCATAACTTAAGTTCTGGGACTCCGAATCAATTAAACGAGTACATCTTCGCGTAGCTTAGGAAATTTTTCAACGTTCTCTAGTTATATGGAAAGACTGATTCGGACTCTAAAGTTGTTTAATCTACAGATTACCGTGATCTGTTCCAATTACGTCACAGATTTTATCACGCTCGGTAAAACAGCCATAACTTTCAAACGGCTGGGCGGAATTTAACGTGATTTATACCCACTGAAAGATAATGAAATTATATACAACTTCTTCAACATCCGTACGGACAGATTCGGATTCTAAATTGATGAAAACGCAAACCCTAGGTCGACTGCTCATGCTGTTCCAAAAACAGAACGTGGCAACATCTAGATCTAATCCAAATTATTCAATTCCAGCACCACCAATTGATCTAAAAACTTGATAAACACCCTTAGAACAGTACCTAGATCAACCCCAAGGATTTCCATGGACATACCTTTGCCCGACGCACGAAAACCCAATAGATCTCCTCCCGGTTCGCGCGATCCCCTTCCTCGCTTCCAAATCAACCGGATCTCCTCGTCGTGGAGCGCTCCAATGGATGGATCTTCGATGTGGTTGTAACACCCCGGCATTTAATATGCCCGAATGCTACCAAACATAAGCTAAACAACAACTAAATATCATATTTAACATAAAATTCCAGCAAAGGTACATAGGCTAAAAACCGATATTTCGGCAGCATCTCCTTTGTTTTTCCATGAATTAACACAATATCAATATCATGGCAATAACATCACCCATCATGTATATCATCTCATTCATGAACACTTAACAGTATCATCATCATTATGTATGCAATGTAATGCAATGCTCATGTCTCCTTGGAAACTCATACCGGTATGGTTGAGTACACACCCGTCGGTGTGCACCCTCTCCCCCCTTCCATCCCGAAGATGGAGGGTGCCTACTCCTCGCTTCCATTCACCACGGTGAATGGAATCACGATGTAGGACTTACTCATTGGCTTTCCGGATTAGTCATAACTTTCTCACCGACATTCCCGGACTAGTTATGACTTGCTCACCGCCCGAGCCATGTAACATGTCATGTATGCAAATATGCCATCATCATCATAAACTTGTATATTTAACACATGGCATCATAGCATACTCATCATATCATAGGAAAACATTAAAGCATGGCAATTGATCATATCATGAAATCCATCTTTCATTTAGTCTCAACAAGCAACATAACATTCGTTATTCATTACAACACACTTGCCTCAACCACGGGCAACGGAAAGGCGGGAAGTAGAAGGCACTCCCGGGGTCGCACCACCTGCACATAGGTATCACACACTCACAATCATGCCCATAAAACAGTACGCAAACCCCCATCTAACCCGACATTGCCCACTACTCGCAAAACCTAAAAATAGAGGTTCTGTCCCGACGGGACAGCAGCCTTGCAAAAAGCATAACTTGAGTTCTGGGACTCCGAATCAATTAAAAGAGTACATCCTCACGTAGCTTAGGAAATTTCCCAACTTTCTCTAGGTATATGGAAAGACTGATTCGGACTCTAAAGTCGTCTAATCTACAGATTACCGTGATCTGTTCCAATTACGTCACAGATTTTAACATGCTCGGTAAAACAGCCATAACTTTCAAACGGCTGATCGGAATTTAACGTGATTTATGTCCACGGAAAGATAATTAAATTATATACAACTTATTCAACATCCGTATGGACAGACTCGGATTCTAAATCAACGAAAACTAGAACCCTAGCCCAACTGCTCAATCTGCCCGAAAACAGAAACGTGGCAACATCTAGATCTAACCCAAATTACTCCAATCCAGCACCTCCAATTGATCTAAAAACTTGATAAACACCCTAATAACAGTACCTAGATCAATTCCAAGGATCCCCATGATCATACCTTTGCCCGATGAACGAAAACTCCAATCGATCTCCTCGCTCCACGCTCCTCGCTCCTCGCTCCACGCTCCTCGCTCCACGGGATGATTCCACGAGGTGCAGGGGTGGGGTGGCCACCCTAGGGCAGCAAGGGGTGGAGGAGAGGTGGTGGAGAGGTGGGGAGCAAAGGGGCAAGGGAGGGGGAGGCGCACGGCCAAGGGAGGAGGGAGGCGGCTAGGGCAAGGGCAAGTGGGGGGAAGGGCGCACAAGGGGCAGGGGTGAACGCCCAAGGGCTGGTGGGGAGCCCTTTTACCAGCCCCCACACCCAATCCTAGTCCGTTACGGAGACCTACTCCATCCCACCAAAGCCCACTTAAGGCCCAAACTCCCCCAGGAAGGCCCAAAACCCCGAAAACGGCCCGGAAACGTTATTAACCTCCATACCTTATGGTTTTAACCTGCCATACCATATTTCATAAAGTTTTTGTCCTCAACATTCACATTGTATAAGGTTGCGACACTCCGAGGTGTCACATTCTACCCCCCTTAAACAGGATTCGACCTCGAATCCGACGAACGCCAAAATCAACAACAAAGTCCCCAAGGGACAAAGGACTACCTTACAACATAAAACATTCACACAAAGACTCAAACCAGAACAAACAACAAGCGAGTTCTCAAAACCAACCCTTGGCGAGGAAATGTTGATTTAGCTCAACAAAGTGCAACCTCGCACGGTTCCTCCTTCACCTCAATTGCCAAAAAGACCACGAAAGAAAACGGTCTCACACTCCTCATTCGATACATTCCTTGGCACTATAGTGCCTGATCCCTTAAGCAATGCTACTCTCCAGAAGAAGACGGCTTCAACCGCTAGAACCCTCTTCAGCTCCCACGCACAAAAGTGTTTTCACACCTCAACCTCTCTACTATGGTTCGCCGTAAACAAGGCAGCCTCGAGCCAAGAGAGACACTACACTCCAAGACAACCCACTGTTTGAACAAACGGGGTTTAAAACCAAAGTTCTTAAAACCCGCAAGAACAGTAACAACCGAACAAAAATGCTACAGTTGACTCAACTCGATCATAGATCAGCGACAAAAGATCCAATGCATTTCGAAAAAGGAAAAGCAATTACTAGCAACCACCAAGTGGTCCACTAGTACTTAATCAACCCTATCGTGGAACACATCAACAGCACAATTCTCCAAGAAGGTTTGAATTGAGTCAAACTCAACCTTCCTTTACTCCTCACCTTTAAACCATTTACGATCCACTACTAACAACACCTAATGCTTAGGTCGATAACAACCCATACTGGATTTCTCATCCAAGCGGGTCTCGCCCTCAAGCTTTCCACCCAAGGACTAAAACAAGGACACAACGATTGGATAAACTCATCCACAAACCATGAACCCAATTGGTCCCCATGCTTAACCTTGAATCCAATGCACTACAATCACTTTGGAAAAGATTCGACAACAACCAAAGAGCATTCAGTTTAACTTTCTAAACCAAGATGCAAAGGAAACACAAATCCCCTTCATCATAACCAACATACCAGAAATTCTTTATTCTTTCTTTTCATACTAGAAAGAAATGGACATCTCGATTCATAACATGAATGCAAACTTTTCAAGAGCACTCCGGATTAGTCATGTATCCATATATGACTTTCTCACCGACCTGGCTCAACGACTCTTTTATCATTTAACATGTAAAAACGATGTCATGTTTACTTTTCACCATTCATTCATCATGTAACAACCAATACCGAATAGTCATTCACCAAACGACTTCTTCGGTATCAAAGAATTGAAACACCATTAACATCGAAGGTTGCAGAAATTCAGATAGACCATGACTGCAAACCGTTAGCAGGAAAAGACCACGTCATAACAGAACCCTCCATTACTTGAAAGCTAAACTTGCAAAACCTCGCATTTTAACCAAAATCAGCATTTTGGAAAAGAACATCGACTCCAAAGTCAAGCATCTGTACACACAACCGCCAAAAAGAAAACTCTTCACTAACCAAATTCACTTATGAAACATTCATAAAAATCCAGACTTGTAAAACACCCGCACACCAGACACATTTTCCAAATGACTCCAACTCTAGTCAAATAGAGTTACACATCAAGGGCTTAACTCAAAAGTTTCCAACACAACCCTTTATGACCATCTGCTTCCTTTTAAAATTAATTCCAAAGATAATTCAGTGCGAACGCGAAAGGGCGCGATCCACTCAAAAACTTTTGGATGTAAACTCAAACTCACAACACGAACTAAACAAATTCGCCAAAACCAAAGGTTAATAAATCACCTAGGCGCATCAAGGGAGGTGGAGAGGTGGTGGAGAGGGTGGTGGCGCAAGGGGAGAGGCTTGGGGGAGGTGGAGGCGCCCAAGGAGGAGGTGGGGAGGTGTGGGAGGCGGCTAGGGCACTTGGGGGCGCAAGGGGCAGGGGGAGGATGCCCAAAAGGGCAGGGAAACCCCCCTTTAACCAGCCCTAAGCCCCTTTCCTAATCCTAAATGGATTCCCACTCCATCCCACCAAATCCCACAACCCCCTCTTTAAGGCCCAAACTCCCCCGGGAAGGCCCAAAACCCCGGAAACGTCCCGACAACGCTATTAACCTCCATACCTTATGGTTTTAACCTCCCAAATCATATTTCAATGTGTTTTTGACCTCATCATGCATCTTTTATAAGGTTACGATGCTCTGTGGTGGCACAAGACTTCAAAAGGCCCAAAAACGCGAGTAAACCTCAAGCCGAAAGGTTTTATTCTCTAATTTCACATTTTATAATGTCACACCATACCGTAGTGTCACACAAGTACTCACCCTTGCCACAATACAACACCAGTTGAAGAGGAGACTACACCAACTTTGAAGGAGGAGCTCCAAGAGGAACCGTCTACTTATGGAGCGAGCCCAGTCAGTTGCCTGTGGTATACTGGATGGCGCCACGAAGTTATCTTATTTTTCCGCTGCTACTATTTCTCTCTTAATAAGTTTTGCCCTGCGTGGCATATATTTGTAACTTGACCATAAGGTCGAGCAACCAGTTTGACTATTTAATTAAAGTACTTTGTTAGTATCGAGTGGTATGATTGTGATATTTACCGATGTTAAGACTGTGTGCACTAGCGCGTTCCTGGACTAGTGCTGAATACACAGAGGGTCCAAATTTGCATATTCGGGTCCCGACAGTTCCTAGCAACACTAGTGACCCATTCATGCAGGTATCACAAAGTTTCGAGTTCGTTTAACCCGAATTCCATTTTTAAACTCTCGAAAACCCCAATTTCTGCCATATTTCGATTTTCAACTTAAATCAAACTCAAACTTGATTCTTTTTGTGAAAATCGATCTCCAGTGGCATCGGATATAATCTAAAGTCATTTTCTTGGCTTTTTGAGCTAGGATTTTGAGAGGAGACTCCAAAACTCAAGAAATTCACCTTTTTTTTGCAAAACAATCCAACAACCAGACTTATTAGGGTCTTCAAATCGATTCCTTTGCACCGGCTAAATCTTTAGGACCTAACACAGGTCTAGGAATCCAATTAAACAGGACCCACCGCTAGAAGCAAGATTTCTAGGGCTAAACCAAAAGGAAGAAAAGAGGGAAATTAGAAAAACTAGGGTTTTGAGCTCAAATCTTCAGGGATTGATCTAGGGTTTGATTCTCACCCACCTTGAGCTTGCTTGAAGATTATAGAAGCTTCTCCACACCTTGGCTTGCTCCAACTTGAGCCCAAAGTCGCCAAAGAGGGAGAAGAGAGGGGGAACTCGGGTGAGGGAGAGGAAGAATGGGAGAGGGAGAGAGCCAGGGTGAGGGAGTGTGAGGGAGATCGAGTGAGGGTGATAGAGAGAGGTAGCTGGGGGTTAAGAGGCGTGGAAAGCCTCTAGAAACCGGTGAGGTGGTGACACCAATCATCTCAGCCAATGGTGAGGGCACCATTGCCCTGCCCCAATTTCTCGGCCGGCACTACCGCTCTTCAGGGGCGGTAGTGCCGCTGGTCCGGTAGTACCGGCCACAGGCCAGCGGTACTGCCACCCCAACTATACAATTCCCCGATTCTTCCGCAAACTTCCTCCGAAATTGGGATTTCTTCCGAAGGACTCTTGTGGTAGGTTTTAGGATACCGAAGGGAAGTTTTTAGGCTTTGGTTGCTAAAGGATTCTAACTCAAACTCAAGAGAGAGTTTTGAGTCAAAATTGATTGAAACGACTCGAACGATTTAACCCTGACACGAATAACACCAAAGTAAGAGCCAAATTACACACAAAGCACTATTAAGCACTTAATTATCTAATTACAAATTCAGGGCGTTACAATCACCGTGATGTTATATCGGTCTGTTGGCCTTTTGTTTGCTCTTGGACCGTGAGTCAACTTTCCTTTTGTCAGCTCATCACATCCTTTGGATGACGAATTAGGTGACGCCATCTTCTTTGTAAGTTAAAATAGTTTCGAGCGAACTAAAAAGAACAAATAAAGTCCATTTAGTTTTAGGAAATTATCGGGACCCGAATTTGCAAATCCGGGCCCTCTGTGTATTCAGCACTAGTCCAGGAACGCGTTAGTGCACACAGTCTTAACATCGGTAAATATCACAACCATACCACTCGATACTAATAAAGTACTTTAATTAAATAGTCAAACTGGTTGCTCGACCTTATGGTCAAGTTACAAATATACGCCACGCAGGGCGAAACTTATTAAGAGAGAAATAATAGCAGCGGAAAGTAAAATAACTTCGTGGCGCCATCCAGTATACCACAGGCAACTGACTGGGCTCGCTCTCTAAGTAGACGGTTCCTCTTGGAGCTCCTCCTCCAAAGCTGGTGTAGTCTCCTCCTCAACTGGTGTTGTATTGCGGCAAGGGTGAGTACTTGGTACTCAGCAAGTCATGCACAAAATGCAAACTAATATACTACATGCATGGCTTAATACAAAGGAATAGCTCAGGGTATGTTTGCAGTAAAACAGCATTTGACAAGTAGCATAAGTAGATTCGAAAGCAACAGAAACAGGTATAACATCAATAACTTTTTCAGGAGTTTAATCAACATCTTTCCCATTCCTAATCCACATTTCCATCAACATCATTAATAAACCAAACCCAACCTTTCAAGTCCAAGTTATTTTCAAGAAAGTCTAACCCTTGACTGTAATTCCCGAGCGATGTCCAATACCGCGGACACGGCTATTCGAATAGATTTTACACTCTGCAGAGGTTATGCACTTTACCCATAAGATACAGTCAAACACCACAAAGGCAAGTTCCCGTAACAAAGTCTTTCGGAAACTTCTAACAATACAAGTGGTCCTCTCCGGTGTTGCACACTAACCCTTCCCTTAGTTAAGGCGAAGTTTAGGTCAATCCACCGTTAGATGGGTACCTGGCCGCAGCCCCGGTATGCTCCCCCGTACACTTACACAAACGGTGTAGTTGACAACCTGAGGTTCCACAGGTACGTTATTAGCAACTTATTCAACTAGGTCCGTCCCATAACAAACATGTGGTTGCACGATTGACCCAGTTCAAAGGCTTGTAAGGTTAAGTCCTTAGGGTGACCAGGGCAACACTACCCGAAGAACCAAACCAACGTTTCCGGTGCCACAACTGGCCCACCTGATCATTCTTGCCACATGCCCCGATCAAAAGCTATTTATCAAACCCCAGTTGATTACCATGCACCACGTGCCATCAACATCACAACACATGATACCTTTCCAAAACAGGTTCAATATATCATTAAGTCAACATTAACATTTGATTGTCCAAAATCATGTCACGAGCACGTAGCAGGTCTAAGCAATATACTACAACGGTCTAAATTCCCACGTTGGCAATTTAGTAATGTCCAACTTAGTAAAGCACAACTAGGGTGACAAGGGTCATGGCACATATTTAATTAACCAAGGTGTCATACAGCAATTAGGCATTTATCTAATTCCCCAGAATTAAATAAAGTATTTTCTAATTAAACTAGCATGCAATACATTGAATCAAAATAGATTTCAAAATGGGAGCAACATGGTCAAAGCACAACTTGCCTTCAAATAGCACTTGTTCTTGGTCCTGAGCTGGCTCCTGGGTCAATATTTCTCCTTCGAATCCTTCCGGCACTTCAACGTCTACTCGTAACGCGTGCAAATAGCAACAAATGAATAAAACAGTAGACCAAAAGTGTCTAAACATCCAAATAAAGTTCATAAACAGAGAGAACATAATTTTATGAATTTTTAGGAAGTGGAATCGCTCAAATCGGAGTTAAAACACAAAAGTTATGATTATTTAAAGTTTAAATAATCAATTAAATAATATTACAGAGAAAAAATTTAGTCCAAAAATTAAATAAAATTCATATTTGAGTAGATCTGAATTTTATGAATTTTTAGAAATTTGAATCATTCAAATCGGAGTTGAAACGCAAAAGTTATAAGCGTTTGAAGTTTTGAAATTGAAATCAATTATTAAACCGAATTATTAAATCATTTTCTTTTTCGGAAATTATTTATTGCGTCATGGGTGACACGCGTCGACTCCTGATTGGCTGGCTGACGTCAGCCGGCTCATGGGCTCAGCCCACGGCTTGGCTCGGTCCACGGTGGACTCGGTCCACGGCGCGTGTGCCAGCGGCAGTGGGACCCATTGGATGACGTCGGCAGCGTCACCACGCCGGCAGCGCTCTTGACAAGCGGGCCCCACCGTGACGTCATGGGTGGCATCGCGGTGCGGTTCGGTGACCGGCCCGACAGCGGGACCGCGTGTCGAGAGACACAGCGATGCGTGTAGCCGCAGCGCGGCGAGCACACGTAGCACTGGCCGTGTCCGTTGATTTGAAAATCAACGGCCGTGATTAGATCTAAGGTTGACGCGTTGAAAACTACACGGTCGATCTGGGCCGTTCGATCTAGATCGGATGGTCCAGATCTACCCTGGGCTAACACCGTTACAAACTACACGGTGATCATGGGCCGTTGGATCTAGATCCAACGGTCCAGATCTGATCTAGGTTGATGGTTTGAGATGCACGTGGCTTACCGTAGCCGTCGGATCTTGATCGGACGGTTGAGGGTGCTCGAAGACGTCGATGGCCACGCGGCGGAGGGAGCGGACCGGAGCTGGGGAAGACGACACGACCAACGGCGCTCGAGGGCTTCTCCGGCGAGATGGGTAGTATGCTCGGGTGCGCCTCGTCGCAGGGATCCCAAATCTGCCTTTGGGTGCGGCGGAGAACGGCGGGCGTCGACGGAATCGGCAAAGGAACGCGGTGGAAGAGAGAAGCAACTACGGCGAGCTTTTGCGGCTAGACGGCGGTGGCTAGGGCTCGAAAACATGAGGGGAAAGGTGCGCACGGCAAAGAGCTTCAACGGGGTGGCCTCGGGGCTTTAAATAGTGCCTCGACGTGCGCGCAAATCGCGAAACCCTAACGGACATGGCGGCTACGCAGCGGCACAGTCCGTGCGGGACTCGGGAAGACGACGAAATCGTGGCCGTCCACGTGGCCCCGATCCACGGCCGAGATCGCACGGCGCAACGGGTCCGGGCCGGATCTGGTTTGATCGGTGCGGCCCAATTCCGACCGTTAGATTTCGATCCAACGGTCCGGATCAATCAGGGTTTGACCGGATCACGTGGCTCGTGTCGCACTCGAGTCTGACTCGGGTTCGGGTCCGGTCGGATGAACAGTACTTGACCCGACTCGATTTTCCAGCGATTTAATAATTAAAATAATTTCCAATAATTCATTTAATTCAAGAAAAATAGTAAAATACTCAGAAAAATTCCAGAAAAATTCTGGAAAATATTTTGGAACATTTTGGACTCAAATAAAATATTTCCAACAAAATTTTATTTGCAAAGTCAAATTCTTTAATTATTTCAAAATGAAATAAATTCAAATAAATTCCAAATAAATCCAAATAAATTCCAGAAAATTCCAAAAATTCACAAAAGTGCCAAATCACACATGAATTTAGGAACAGCAAAATTTTGGGGTGTTACAAACCTCCCCCCCTTAACAGAATCTCATCCCCGAGATTCAGGGCTTTCTAAAGAAATAGGTTCGGAAACTCTTTCTTCAAATCCTCTTCGCGTTCCAAAGTTGCTTCACTCTCCGCGTGGTTGCTCCATTGATCTCTGCAGAAACGGGTTGACTTGTTTCTTGTCTCTCGGTCCATTGTGTCCAGAATCTTCACGGGGTGCTCCTTGTAGGTCAGATCTTCTTGTAGCTCGATTGACTCTAGCGGTGTCTGCTCATCTGGCACTCGAAGACACTTCTTCAACTGGGACACGTGGAAAACATCATGCACTCTTGCTAATGATTGCGGTAACTCTAGCTGGTAAGCAGCTTCACCTCTGCGGTTGAGAACCTTGAATGGTCCAACATATCTCGGCGCGAGTTTTCCCTTGGCATGGAATTTCTTAACTCCTCTGAGCGGTGTGACTCTGAGATACATGAAATCCTCTGGTTCAAAACTCAGGTCTCGGCGACGGTTGTCAGCATAACTCTTCTGTCGCGATTGGGCTATCTTTAATCTCTCCCTGATCATGGCAATCTGTCCTTCGGCTTCTTGAAGAATATCCGGCCCAAAGACACGGCGTTCACCTGTCTCATTCCAATTCAACGGTGTCCGACAGGGTCGACCATATAGTGCTTCAAATGGCGACATTTGCAAACTGGCTTGGTAACTATTATTGTAGCTAAACTCAGCGTACGGCAGACTTTTATCCCAAGAGGTAGCATAAGCCAATGCACAAGCTCTTAACATATCCTCCAAAATCTGATTAACTCTTTCGGTTTTCCCATCTGTCTGCGGATGATAGACTGTACTGAAGTTCAAACGGGTTCCCATGGTTTCATGCAGCTTATTCCAGAGCCTCGAGGTAAACTGGGTACCTCTATCCGATACGATCTTCTTTGGCACTCCGTGCAAATAGACGATCCTGATCATGTACAACTCTGCTAACTTATCTCCCGAGTAAGTGGTCTTCACAGGGATAAAATGGGCGACCTTGGTCAAGCGATCCACTATAACCCATATAGAATCATATCCTCCTTGAGTTTTCGGCAAATCGGTAATGAAGTCCATTCCGATTTCCTCCCACTTCCACTCAGGTATCTTCAACGGTTGTAGCAATCCTGCTGGTCTCTGATGCATTGCCTTGACTTTCTAGCATATGTCGCACAGCGCAACATGCTCGGCAACTTCACGCTTCATGTTCGGCCACCAGAATCTTTCTTTTAAATATTGATACATATTGGCACTTCCAGGATGAATTGAATACTTAGAGTCATGGGCTTCTTCTAGAATCAACTGCTTCAGTTCCTTCTTGTTTGGCACACAAATTCGATCATTCATCCATAATGTGCCTTGTTCATCCAACTTGAAGTCCTCTGCCTTGCCTTCGTCCATGTTGGACTTAATCCGGCGGATCTTGTCGTCATCCTCCTGTCCTTCTCGGATCTGATCCTCCACGGTAGGCTTCACTTCCAATGCGGCCAAGAATCCTTCTGGTACGACTTCAATCTGCATTCTATGGAAATCCTCACATAGTTCCTCCTGACTTGTGGCTAGCAACATGTTCACGGTATGGCTTTTCCGACTCAGAGCATCGGCCACCACGTTGGCCTTTCCGGGATGATAATGGATTCCAACGTTGTAGTCCTTGATCAACTCTAACCACCTCCTTTGTCTCATGTTCAGGTCTGATTGGGTGAAGATGTACTTAAGACTCTTATGGTCCGTGTATACTTCACATCTGTTTCCAATTAAATAGTGACGCCATAATTTCAAAGCATGCACTACGGCAGCTAGCTCTAGGTCATGCGTCGGATAATTCTCCTCATGTGGCCTTAACTGTCTTGATGCATAAGCGACGACCTTTCCATTCTGCATCAGCACACATCCAAGTCTTTGACGCGATGCATCACAATAAATGTCAAAGCTTTGATTGACGTCCGGTATAACTAACACCGGTGCTGATGTCAATCGCCTCTTCAATTCTTGAAAACCTTTCTCGCACTCTGGCGTCCATGCAAACTTCTTCTCCTTTTTTAGCAAATGCGTAAGAGGTTTCGCAATTGTCGAAAAGCCTTCAATGAAACGGCAGTAGTAACCTGCCATTCCAAGGAAACTTCGGATCTGGGTCACGGTCTTTGGCCGCTCCCAATGTAACACAGCTTCTACCTTGCTTGGATCAACGGCGACTCCTTCTGCGGTCATTACATGTCCGGGGAACTCCACCTTGTCCTTCGAAAAATCGCATTTACTGAATTTGGCGAAGAGCTGCTGTTCCCTCAGCTTTTCCAAAACTCGCCTCAAGTGCTCTGCATGATCATCCTCTGTCTTGGAGTAGACTAAGATATCATCTATGAACACAACAACAAACTTGTCCAAATATTCCATGAACACCTTATTCATCATATTCATGAAATATGCTGGCGCATTTGTCAGACCAAACGACATAACTGTAAACTCGTAGTGTCCATATCTTGACGAGAATGCGGTCTTCGGAATATCTTCTGATCGGATCTTCAACTGATGGTATCCCGATCTCAGATCAATCTTGGAGAAAACTCCGGCTCCTCTCAGCTGATCAAACAAATCATCAATCCTGGGTAGCGGATACTTATTCTTCACGGTGACTTCATTAAGTGCACGGTAGTCAATGCACATCCTGAAACTCCCGTCCTTCTTCTTGACGAACAAAACTGGCGCTCCCCACGGCGACGAACTCGGTCTGATAAATCCTTTCTCCATTAACTCTTCAAGTTGCTTCTTCATCTCTACTAATTCTTCGGTGGACATCCGATAAGGTCTCTTTGCTATCGGCGCTGTACCAGGTACAAGCTCTATCACAAACTCTATGTCCCTGTCTGGCGGCATACCAGGTAGATCTTCAGGAAAAACATCTGGGTACTCATTCACTACTGAGACATCTTCTATGCTGATTGCCTTGGTGCTGTTAACCATCAACTGTCCATCTCTAACGGCGGTAGCTTGAAATTCCACTTTCTTTCCACACGGGCTCTCAACTGAGATAGTCCTTCGTCCACAATCCAATACGGCCTTGTGCTTGGATAACCAATCCATTCCCAAAATAACATCTAAGGTCTGGGTCTCCAAAATAATAAGGTTCGCTAGGAACTCTATCCCATCTATTAGTATTCTCACCCCAGAACATCCTACTTTCGTTCGGAGTTTGGAACCAGGGGTTTGAACTAAAAGCATGCATTTAAGTCTTGCAATCTCCAAATCATTTTTAGCAGCAAAGCCTTCTGAAACAAATGAATGCGAAGCTCCGGAATCAAACAAAACTGTTGCAGGTACTGAGTTAACAAGTAACTTACCCAGAACGACGTCCGTGGCATTCTGCAGTGCATCTGCGGTGACATGGTTGACTCGGCCTCTCACCACGGTCTGGGGTGCTGCTCTGGCTTGTCTTTGTCCCTCGGTTCGCTCCTGGTGCAGGCGTCCTGGCTGGTGTGGATCCCAGATTGAAGCGGACTGGGGTCACTCCTGCTGTCTTCTTAGGACAACTGTTGGCAAAGTGCCCTGGCTCGTTGCAGTTGTAGCAGCGTCTCACTGTCCCTTGTTGACTGCCTGAAGCGGCGTTTACGGGGGTGAATGCGATAGTTCTGATTGACGGGTCTTGGTGCTGGTGACGGTGTCCTTGTTGCATTCTGCGGCTGGAATCTGAAAAACTGATTTGGCGCAACTCTCAAACGTTGCTGTGCTCCCTGACGCGATCCCTGAAGCTGCATCCTGCGCTTCCTGTTCTCATCCAGTTCCTTGCGCTTGTCGTTAAGAATAAGCGCCTTATTCACCAGATCCTGGAAATCTGGAAAGGTGTGGGTGATCAGTCCCACCTGCAATCCTGAGTTAAGTCCCTTCATGAAGCGAGGCTGTCTGGCTTTATCTGTCACTACATCCTCAGGTGCGTAGCGTGCAAGCTGTGTGAACTTATTCAGGTATTCGGCCACCGGCTGATTACCTTGCTTCAGTGCTCTGAACTCCTCTTTCTTGAGGTCCATGATTCCTTCCGGCATGTGATACTGACGAAACGCAGCTGTAAACTCCTCCCAAGTGATATCTTGAGGGTTCTCCAGCGTAGCGCAGAAGTTCTCCCACCATTCGGCGGCTGTTCCTTCCAACTGATGAGAAGCGTAGAGTACCTTCTCATTTCCCATGCATTGAGCAATGTGTAGCTTCCTCTCAATTGACCTTAACCAATCATCGGCCTCCAACGGGTTAGCATTCCCGGAGAAAGTGGGTGGATGAGTCCTCATGAACTCGGCGATCTTGTATTCTGGCGTTGTCCCTGATTGACTTGATTAGCTGTGGCCTGAGCGGTGACGTGCTGCCTCTGTTGCATCATGGCATGCATCAACTGAGTCTGAGCAGCGAGAAAAGCTCCGAAATTCTGCATATCAACTGGCGGTGCTGGTGCTCCATCATTGGGGTTTTCTGCTGGGCGAGAACCACTTCCATTGCCTCCAAGGTTTCCGCGGGTGTTCACCATCTGTCGATTGATCCAAGTTTTTAGAGACGAGAGGGAAACAAGAATAGACAAGTAATATGGAACTATGCGGGGTGAAGGGTGTAACTCAAAATCCAACTTTATTATTAATAATAGTAATAACTTGGTATGGTTACTTACAATGCCTAAGGGCCTTGCAACACATACTTCACACTCAGCAAACAATGAAAATCCAAATCGAACTAACACTGGAGTTTAACGCCTAAAGGGTGACTCTTTATTCTATGACACGACTCGACGAAGGAGTCTCACTACAACACCTATTCTCACTCATCGAAAACCTCCACGGCACGGTACGGGTGCTTCGGCATAGGCGCGAAACAATCGCCATGCCCTGCAACTGTGTCAACTGTGGTAGTCGAAGAAGCGGTGTCCTCCTCAAGCTCTGGCTCTTCCGGATCTGGCTCGTGTAGCTCGAGTACTGGCTCCGGCTCTGGTGCGTACAACGCCGTCTCTAACTCTCCAATCCTGTGCAGAAGATGTGACACATACTCCTGAGTCTCCCACCATCTGTTCTTCTCTGCGGTGATCTCCTTGCGGGCCTTCTATAGCTCCTTGCTCGTATCATCAAGTACATCCTCCTGGGCGACAACAAGTCGTGCCAATTGTGTGATCACAGCGTTCTCATCCTGAATCATCTTCGGGTCGAGAAGGTTATTGCTGCGCGGATGATAACGGAACACCGTGCCCTCTAACTCTCTGGCGTAGATGCGGGCAATGTGCCGCATTGCTCGTCGCGACACCTCCTGGATACCCATCTGCATTGTAGACCTCCTAGCAGTGCAATGTATCGGGCGATTGCCCGGGCCCTTCTTCCTGGCAGGTACCACAATCTTCACGTCACAAGCCTTGATCAATCCTGCTTGTCTGATTACATCCACTTGGTATTTTGGCTTCTCAAAACCCCTGAGAGTCTGCAGCATACTCCAAAGTTTTGCGGCGTGACCAACCTCAAGATCGACGTAGTTGATCTCTCCTTCCATCTGTCAAAGGATACTTGCATAAGAGCGCAACATTTTAAAATCGATGTGGAAGACGAAAAGAACTCAGCAAGGGGTATGAACAAGAATGAAAGGGGTAAGTCGAGAATTCATTCATTATCTTGGCAAATTTTATCTTTAGAAAATAGGTTTTATCCTCACTACGACCATTCTAACTATGGGTTGAGCCTACGATCAGTATGGCTCTGATACCACCTCTGTCGGGACCCGAATTTGCAAATCCGGACCCTCTGTGTATTCAGCACTAGTCCAGGAACGCGCTAGTGCACACAGTCTTAACATCGGTAAATATCACAATCATACCACTCGATACTAATAAAGTACTTTAATTAAATAGTCAAACTGGTTGCTCGACCTTATGGTCAAGTTACAAATATACGCCATGCAGGACGAAACTTATTAAGAGAGAAATAATAGCAGCGGAAAGTAAAATAACTTCGTGGCACCATCCAGTATACCACAGGCAACTGACTGGGCTCGCTCCCTAAGTAGACGGTTCCTCTTGGAGCTCCTCCTCCAAAGCTGGTGTAGTCTCCTCCTCAACTGGTGTTGTATTGCGGCAAGGGTGAGTACTTGGTACTCAGCAAGTCATGCACAGAATGCAAACTAATATACTACATGCATGGCTTAATACAAAGGAATAGCTCAGGGTATGTTTGCAAGAAACAAAGATTTGACAAGTAGCATAAGTAGATTCGAAAGCAATAGAAGCAAGTATAAGATCAATAACTTTTCCAGGAGTTTAATCAACATCTTTCCCATTCCTAATCCACATTTCCATCGACATCATTATTTAACCAAACCCAACCTTTCAAGTCCAAGTTATTTTCAAGAAAGTCTAACCCTTGACTGTAATTCCTGAGCGATGTCCAATACCGCGGACACGGCTATTCGAATAGATTATACACTCTGCAGAGGTTATGCACTTTACCCACAAGATACAGTCAAACACCACAAAGGCGAGTTCCCGTAACAAAGTCTTTCGGAAACTTCTAACAATACAAGTGGTCCTCTCCGGTGTTGCACACTAACCCTTCCCTTAGTTAAGGCGAAGTTTAGGTCAATCCACCGTTAGATGGGTACCTGGCCGCAGCCCCGGTACGCTCCCCCGTACAACTTACACAAACGGTGTAGTTGACAACCTGAGGTTCCACAGGTACGTTATTAGCAACTTATTCAACTAGGTCCGTCCCATAACAGACATGTGGTTGCACGATTGACCCAGTTCAAAGGCTTGCAAGGTTAAGTCCTTACGGTGACCAGGGCAAGACTACCCGAAGAACCAAACCAATGTTTTCGGTGCCACAACTGGCCCACCTGATCATTCTTGCCACATGCCCCGATCAAAAGCGATTTATCAAACCCCAGTTGATTACCATGCACCACGTGCCATCAACATCACAACACATGATACCTTTCCAAAACAGGTTCAATATATCATTAAGTCAACATTAACATTTGATTGTCCAAAATCATGTCACGAGCACGTAGCAGGTCTAAGCAATATACTACAACGGTCTAAATTCCCACGTTGGCAATTTAGTAATGTCCAACTTGGTAAACCACAACTAGGGTGACAAGGGTCATGGCACATATTTAATTAACCAAGGTGTCATACAGCAATTAGGCATTTATCTAATTCCCCAGAATTAAATAAAGTATTTTCTAATTGAACTAGCATGCAATACATTGAATCAAAATAGATTTCAAAATGGGAGCAACATGGTCAAAGCACAACTTGCCTTCAAATAGCACTTGTTCTTGGTCCTGAGCTGGCTCCTGGGTCAATATTTCTCCTTCGAATCCTTCCGGCACTTCAACGTCTACTCGTAACGCGTGCAAATAGCAACAAATGAATAAAACAGTAGACCAAAAGTGTCCAAACATCCAAATAAAGTTCATAAACAGAGAGAACATAATTTTATGAATTTTTAGGAAGTGGAATCGCTCAAATCGAAGTTAAAACACAAAAGTTATGATTATTTAAAGTTTAAATAATCAATTAAATAATATTACAGAGAAAAAATTTAGTCCAAAAATTAAATAAAATTCATATTTGAGTAGATCTGAATTTTATGAATTTTTAGAAATTTGAATCGTTCAAATCGGAGTTGAAATGCAAAAGTTATAAGCGTTTGAAGTTTTGAAATTCAAATCAATTATTAAACCGAATTATTAAATCATTTTCTTTTTCGGAAATTATTTATTGCGTCATGGGTGACACGCGTCGGCTCCTGATTGGCTGGCTGACGTCAGCCGACTCATGGGCTTAGCCCACGGCTTGGCTCGGTCCACGGTGGACTCTGTCCACGGCGCGTGTGCCACTGACAGGTGGGACCCATTGGATGACGCCAAGATCGACGCCACCACGCCGACGACGCCTGGCGACAAGCGGGCCCTACCGTGACGTCAGGGGTGGCGTCACGGTGCGGTTCGGCTGACCCACTGACACGCGGGCCCCGCGTGTCAGAGACACGCGCTCGTGTGCGCACGGCGCGGCCAGGGCACACGTGGCACAATCGTGTCCATTGATTTGAAAATCAACGGCCGTGATTAGATCTAAGGTTGACGCGTTGAAAACTACACGGTCGATCTGGGCCGTTCGATCTAGATCGGACGGCCCAGATCTACCCTAGGCTAACACCGTTACAAACTACACGGTGATCGTGAGCCGTTGGATCTAGATCCAACGGTCCAGATCTGATCTAGGTTGACGGTTTGAGATGCACGTGGCTTACCGTAGCCGTCGGATCTTGATCGGACGGTTGAGGGTGCTCGAAGACGTCGATGGCCACGCGGCGGAGGGAGCGGACCAGAGCTGGGGAAGACGACACGACCAACGGCGCTCGAGGGCTTCTCCGGCGAGATGGGTAGTATGCTCAGGTGCGCCTCGTCGCGGGGATTCCAAATCTGCCTTCGGGTGCGGCGGAGAACGGCGGGCGTCGGCGGAATCGGCAAAGGAACGCGGTGGAAGAGAGAAGCAACTACGGCAAGCTTTTGCGGCTAGACGGCGGCGGCTAGGGCTCGGAAACTTGAGTGGAAAGGTGCGCACGGCAAAGAGCTTCAACGGGGTGGCCTCGGGGCTTTAAATAGTGCCTCGACGTGCGCACAAATCGCGAAACCCTAACGGACATGGCGGCTACGCGGCGGCGCAGTCCGAGCGGGACTCGGGAAGACGACGAAATCGTGGCCGTCCACGTGGCCCCGATCCACGGCCGAGATCGCACGGCGCAACGGGTCCGGGCCGGATCTGGTTTGATCGGTGCGGCCCAATTCCGACCGTTGGATTTCGATCCAACGGTCCGGATCAATCAGGGTTTGACCGGATCACGTGGCTCGGGTCGGACTCGAGTCTGACTCGTGTTCGGGTCCGGTCGGATGAACAGTACTTGACCCGACTCGATTTTCCAGCGATTTAATAATTAAAATAATTTCCAGTAATTCATTTAATATAAGAAAAATAGTAAAATACTCAGAAAAATTCCAGAAAAATTCTGGAAAATATTTTGGAACATTTTGGACTCAAATAAAATATTTCCAACAAAATTTTATTTGCAAAGTCAAATTCTTTAATTATTTCAAAATGGAATAAATTTCAAATAAATTTCAAAAATTCACCAAAGTGCCAAATCACACATGAATTTAGGAACAGCAAAATTTTGGGGTGTTACAGAAATGTGGCATCTAATCGGAATGAAAATAGTTGGTGGGGCAGGAAGGGGTGTGGAAAGAGAAGGACCTCGCCCATGTGGGAGGGTCAGTGCGATATATACATGAACTATATGCCATGGTGTATTGCATTGAGACTGCAATTATGAATTATCTCTATGTAATGCTAGAGGGGGGGAAATCACTAGCTAGACACTTGCCATGAACACTTAAGCTTCAAATGGCACAAAGCAAATCACACATGCTAGTGTGTCAGGTTCGATAAAACAAGACATGAAGAAACAAGAACACTTATGCACTAGTTCATGAGAACACTTTTTTATGAGAAGTAATTGTAGAGATATGCGACTGCACTCACTTCTCTGCCTCTCTTTTTCTATATATCTTACTAACCCTCCCACATGGGCGAGGGAGGGTCAGTATGATTTATAGAAGAAGAGAAATAGGGAAATGAGTACAAATAACATTTTTTTCAATTACTTCTTATGAACCAGTGTTCTTGTTTCTTCGTATCTTGTTTTATCGAACCTGACACACTAGCATGTGTGATTTGCTTCATGACATTTGAAGCTCAAGTGTTCATGGCAAGTGTCTAGCTAGTGATTTTCCCCCCTCTAGCATTACATAGAGATATTTCATAATTCATATATTGATTCTATGACACGCTTCCATCTACTACGAATGGGATTTTGAGTGGAGGAAGGAAATAATATTTTTAGATGAGAAGGGAATAAATATTAAACCAAATGTTCTTTAAAAATTACAGATCAGAGGTGCTAATGACTTAAATGTCAGAGCATAGAAATCTCCCTAATGCTACAACTCGTATGAGCGTTTGCTGAGTCTTGCTATCAATCTTATTTATGTTGTTGTGCTTCCTATTTCCGCACTTCTCCAAAAGTATGAATGAGTAATGAAAGAGTATTTAATTTGCTCTCAGGTGTCGAGCTGCTTGAAGATTAAATCTTCAGCCTCCTTGCCACTTGATGTAGGGCTGCTAGAGAGAAGCTCTTACCTCCTCTACACCTAGGTCAAATTATCACAATTGAGCAAATATGGCCTTGAACTCTTACATTCCTAAATTATGCAACAATATTTAAAACAATTTGGCCAAACTATAAGCAAAAATATTTAAAATAGTTCAAACATATGCTATACAATAGAACCATATATAGTGAAGTATCAATCAATACTTTCTATCATTTAACAGGAAGCTACAAAGTTAGTTCAAGGCCAGATTTACACTTTAATTATTTTAGCTCATAAACAAACCCAAAGCATCATAGAGAATTCACAGAGGCAGCAATAAAGTATTACCGAAACAAAGGGATCTGATTTCATAGAGGAAGCAATAAAGTATGACCCAATTCACAAATTAGTGGCCATTTCACATAAACAGAGGGATCTGATTTCACAGAGGCAGCAATATAGTATGACCCAACTCACAAATTAGTGGCCAATTCACATAAACAAAGGGATCTGATTTGTATTACCGAAACTAAGAGTAGTTGTACCCACTACACTGTTTGTAGTATAAGTGAAGTATAAGCATAATGAAACAATATTTGCCTAAGAAACTTTAGAGTCGCATCCATGAAAATATAGACCGAACAAATGTGTTACTCATTTTACTTGGTCGGCTTGGTGCAGTGAAGGATGTAAATGCATTTACCTAGCACCGTGGATGAGGAGGTTGGCTCGGCGCGGTGGAGGGGGAGGTGGAGGACGGGCGCTGGACGACGACGTGGGTGACCGAGAGAGGAGGAGACGGCGGACGTGCGTGGTGGAACCCCCAGGGGGAGTTGCCGCGAGGGGAGACGCCGGCCGGGGAGGCTCCTGGGCTGGGAAGCGTCGTTGAAGAAGCGCCACGGAGGGTTAGGGTTTGGAGCGCTACAAGTGGTACTGAATATCTGTGCAGGGGAGGTTATATAGGTGTTTATATCACAGATGGTTCTATAATATAACCATCTGTGATAGCTAACATCACATATGGTTCTATAATATAACCATCTATGATAGCTAACATCACAGACGGTTCTATTACCAGACCATTTGTGATGACTTAATATCACAGCTTGTTCTATTACAAGACCGTCTGTGATAGTTAACATCAGAGATGTTTCTATTACCATACCGTCTGTGATGACTTTATTACATAATTTAGATGCATCGTGAGCTAGTTACAAAGTTCATCACATTCATATATACAAATTGCATGATCGTCACAATCATCCATATGATTACAAGTTCAGAATTTTAATATTACACATGAAAAATAATAAACATGACGACACCTCATAACTCCACTTGCTTATTCTTTTGTATGAAAATTAGCCCTTCACGATGATCGATGCTTGTGTAGCTTGCTTCCTCGGGTTGTTCTTCTAGCACCATGATGGCATTTTCGATAGGAGGCAACCCATCAAATTGATTGTACTCTTCCTCATCTACTACATTCTCAACTCCGACAATCCTTTTACCCTGAAAAACTACGTGGCGCTTCTTGTTGGACGAGTCGGTTACATAGAAGACTTGAACAACTTGATTAGCTAGTACGAATGGTTCATTTTGGTATCCGACACGTTCAAGGTCCACAGTAGTGATGCCATACTTTTCAATCTGCACGTGTTGGAGGTGGACCCAACAGCACTGAAATAGGGGAATCTTGAAAAGTACGTAGTCGAGTTCCCAAATCTCTTCTATAAAACCATAGTATGAGCTCCTCTTCAACCTAGCAGTATTGAATGCATTGATGCGGACACCGCTGTTCTAGTTTGTGCTCTTCATATCCTAATCTCTCATGTAAAATGTGTACCCATTTAAGTCATATGCTTTCCACGTGACAACTGTAAAAGTTGGTCCTTTTGCCAACCATGTCAGCATGTCATCTGAGGAGCTCCTAGTGATGGGTCGCTTCTTCAACCATTTGTTAAACTGATGGTTATGCTGTCTCATGATCCAAGACTCCTGCCGTGCCAGATTCTGTTGCCTTAGCCATTGCTTGTCCTCGATGATACACGGGAACACTAGGGCCATGTGTTGCTGTAGGATCGAAGTATACGAATATAGCAATCAGAGGGGGGGTGAATGATTGTGCGGAAGCTAAAACCAAATTCTTGATCTACTAAAAGTTCACCCCAAAACATAACCAAATAATTACCTCGTATTCGACAAAAATAGAATGACAAAGGTTCGGTAAAACGAGAATTACCGGAGATCCAACCGTTAGATTAATCTGAAATTTGGACACGAGAAACTAGATTCGAATACGAATCGAACCCAAAAAGAATCAGCTCGATCAGACTTATGAATCAAAAGTTATGAACCTCGCAAGCTTGCTGTGACAGAAGATGACGAGAATTGATCTAACGTAAACTTGAAGGTTTAACAGAAACGACAAAAGTTTAATCAACTAAACTTAGAGAAACCCTAAATCAATTCTCTAGAAAGGTTTTGATGGATCAAATCAAGATAAAACTAAAAGAACAAAAACCAATCTAGAAAAGAACAAGCATGCAAACAAGAACCAAAACCGGAAACACTGTAGCAACGATTCTTTGTACGCAAGGATCTAGAAGAATTGATCTTTATTTCTTTTGTCTAAAGTACTCTCATCAAAAGAGTACAAACCCTAAAAACTGAGCTTGAGGCTCTCAATGCGCTCAGCTCCAATTGATGCCCTTCAACAGGAGACACCTGTGATGCCCTAGAATTTGAGAGCAATCCTAGGGTTTTCTTTCTTGATTGTTCCGGAAAGAAAGAGGGTTTTGTCGGGGAATGAAACAATTGAAGAATATGCGGCAATTTAATATTAAAAATTGGAGTTTTGGGCTAGTTTCCCTTTGAAATTTGAAGGCAACTGGGCCTGGGAATTCCTTTCCCCTCTCCTCCCCATTGCCTTGGTGGCCTACACCTTCCCCTTTAAGTGGCGCCCCTTCCCCAAACTCCTAAGGCGCCTCCCTTCCTCCCCTAGCAGCCACACCCTCCTCTTCCTCCCCTGCGTGGTGGCTCAAGATCCACCGCCGGAACGCTGAGGAAAAACGAAGAGGATCTGGAGGCGAGGAGGGCGAATGAGCAATTTCCATTACGGGGATCGCGCGTTCTTCGTGGGTTCGCAAGGGGAACTCAAGGTGGTGCCCTTCTGAGGCGTAATTCAGGTTCTTCGCCCACGTCGGTAAAGGCAAGTGGAAGCAGTTGTATTGTTAATCTATACATTGTTGTTTGATTCGCTTCACTATAAACTCCAATTACAAAGAATCATACATGGTTTAATCATTTGCTTTGAGGATTGCAATTTCTTGACTGGTATTGTGATGTTGTGGTTTAGCTATGAATCAAGAGTAAGGTGAAGAATGATGTTGTTTACAAGATGAATTGTCTAAACACTTCATCTCTATGATATTTGTTTTCTATCCATGCTATATGATGATATGAAAATGTGTGGACTCAAATGGGAGAGGTTATGAATGAATTCATGCATGAAGCATTAACTGCATAATCATGCATTGGAAGTTTGTCGACGCCTTGGCGTATGCGCGATCAGAGCCGTACAACACCGTGTGTTCCCCGAGAAAGGAGCACGGTGAGGAGGAACATGGCATAAGCATGTGCATCAATCATATGCATTTTCAAGTGGTGTGGACTCTTTGATGAGGTATTGTATATGAGGAATGTGGACTCTTTGATGTGGTATTGTATATGAGGAATGTGGAATGATAGATATATGGTGGATGTATTTGTATTAGTTGTTAAGTTCTTTGAGATTACCCAATCTCACTACTTGTTGTTTTGATGTTTTCGTGAATGCATGAGTCGTAGCATGAAGGGTGGAGCTAGCAACACAATAATTTTTTTCTCGATGTCATCACGACTCTCATGATCTAGTGCTTTAAATAATTCATTAGTTGGATGCAATTTTATTTCTTATAGACCCCTTGTTGTTCCCCTTTAAACTTGTTCTCGTTTATGGTTGTCCCATTAGAGATGTGTTATATTTGTGGTTGATACCTGTTGAATTAGACTCGTTGTCTCTAGTATTGATGTCGTGATATTATTCCTATTTGAATTGCTCAGTATTGTCTGTTTTAGGGGAAATCTTTGTCGAATTTTTCTTGTACAACACTTGAGATTTATGGGTGTTACAATTGAGTATCGGAAGCGAATTGTAGGTCCCTGGAATGTGTATTTAGTGTCATACTATAGGTTCAACCTAAAAATATGAAGTGGGATAATCTAGAAACATGGCTTAGGTTTTACTTAAAACTTTGCCATAGGATAGCAACATTAAAACTTGTGTAAGTGGAATAATTAATTTAAAACTTGACACACTCTGTTGCACAAGGGAATGGGTATGGGTATCATGTTCTTTACGCTTAAATGTTGTATTTAAGCTTTGATGTTGAATGTTATATTTGGTAATATATGTTGCTATGTTTACTAAAGAATTGATTGTGTTGATACATTTGAGATTATGTGGGTTGTGGTGCCGAAAGGTTTCTGGCCACCTTCTGTTTGTAGTAATGATGGGTTTGACGTTGTGGCTTGGTTAGTGCCATCACCGATGGACTTTAACCTCCTGTTGGGAGAGTGCTTATCCTTTTGTCGTAGATTGGGTAGTTGGTTGGAGTCAGTAGTAGAGTTGTGGATTGACCCTCCGATTTCCTTTGCCGCTTTGTGACGAACTGTTTGGTTGGTTTTTGATTGGTTGAAATAAAAGAAAAAGTGTTCGGTTTGGATACTCACCGATAGTTCTTTTGGTGGTTTTGGTTTTGTCTTCTTTGGTTGAAGACAAAAGAAGAATTTAGGGTTGCGCCTCTTTTGGTCGCCTTGCTAGCTTTGGCCTTGGATTTGTTGTTTGCCTTATAGAGAAACTTATAGATTGATTCTTGGGTTACCATTCTCCAATTTGAAAAGAAGTTATTGAAGTTTTGATGAAAAATCTAAGTCGCATGGATTTAGGTGTCAAGGTTTTAAGCGGAAAGGATGTGGTTGATCGGTTGCTTACGGAGAAAGTTTTCAATTTATTCTTGTGTTTGTCTTTCTCAGGGTTTAAAAGAGTTATTGCGGTGTTGTGCCAGACCTTGTTGTCGGGGCCTAAGTTGTGTTTGATCGCAATGATGACTTGCTTGGGAATTCATCTTTGAAAAACCGTTTGTTCCGTGAAAGTTTGAAGTTTGGGGTTATGGCCTTATCTGAAAAAAAAAAGATTTGGTTAATCGCTTGGTTTTACCTCTTGCAACCATCTTCCTTCATGAAGTTGTTGATCTCGAGAGTTGTGGAGTAGTTGCGTGTCGGCATTTGGGAATTTAAGAGTTGACTTCTCTTGTGATTTGTGGTTGAGCTTTCTGGAAGGAAAGGTGTTTTGGGTGTTGTTCTTTTCTGGAGCAATTTTGGTTTCCTTAAGAGTTGGGTGCGTGATTCACGCGGATGTTTTAAGAAGTTAAGTGTTTGAGAAGTTAGAAGTTTTTCGGATGATATGAGCTAGTGGTTCTAAAGCGAATTTGTTGTTTGTTTAAAGATAAACTAAAATATTGTGTTGATAAGAGATGATTAAAGCGAGACGTCAGGTGATCCAAAGTGAAAGTTGATTAGTGGTGTGCAAAGTGATGCTGGTTATGGAATCTAATAGATGTTTGAGATTAGTTAGCATAGAATGTCTCGGTTGATGAACTTGTTATAGCAAGAAGATGGTGTGAAATTCTGCCTATTGTAGCCGGTGGAGTCCATTATTGTGGGTCGACAATATGACTTAAAATACGATGTAATCAATTAATGAGGATATATGGAATGATTGTAGGAAATGTTGAATTATTCTTGATAGATGTCCGTCTGGGATCCGTACTTATGAGGGATGTCTAGTGGAGATCGTGGTCGCGTGGGTTAGTATTAATTATTGGTGGAATGAATCGTGATATGGAATATGTGACTTAGGGATTATACCCAGGTAAATTGTTGATTACGCCGGAATAATTGTAAAGAGATGTGTGCTACGCTTGGGATAATAAGTTGCATAAATAATGGTTCGTCATGGTTAGTAGACCAAAAGAAGTTGTTGATATCGTCTTATGTTGGATTAATCGATAAGTTAATTGTGTTGGAGTTGTGAGAACGTGGTTCTCCTTGTCGATTGTCATACGGTAGATATGGTCTATGGTTCGTTGGTAATATAATCAGTTGTGGTTATATGAGCAGTGAAAAGTGATTTTATTAAGAGCGTATGTTGTAGCTTGTAATACCACTTGATGTTGGACTTATCGGGATTTGGGTGATTATGACATCCAGTATTGGCTAAGAGTATTGGAATGTGAGTAATGGTGGGATTTGAGCCGAACTTTCTTTTGAAGGTTTACTGATTCAAATGAAGATATAAATTTTAAAGTGCTTGCCTCTTTGTTTAGCGTCTTGATTAGTGTGCAAGAAAATCTCCCCCATTAAGTGGCATTTTGTCAAGTTACAAACTTGACTCAGATGATTGGAATTATGGATGAAAGAGTAGTATTTGAATGTAACTTGGCTTATGGGTTCCAAATGTGGTGTGGTATTGAACCATGCCAATATTTGGATTTGGGCTAATCTGTTTTAGTCTATGCTATGAGTATGGATTAACACCCAAAGCGTTGGAGTGGACGCTCTCTTTAGCGTTCAACCGATTTATCTTTGGTAACCCCGAGTTAAGCGCTTAAATTGTAATTCTATCGTGACTAGAGTTGGATTTATTTGGGAAGCGTGGGTGGTGTTTAAGATGCTTCAAAAAGGTGAATCTTACGATTGTTTCATAAGTGATTTTTGTTGGTAAGGTGTTCTCACTTTGGGGATGTGTTTCCTTCTCTTTAAGAGAATTGGTAGCGGTTATTAGGCGTAGATGTTTGATTTGAGAGTTGATGCTATCTTACATTGTGGCTTTGGTTAAAATGCGATGTTTTGCACGCATTGCGTCTGGCATGGTTGTTGGGTTGTGATGCGATATGGTATTTTTTACTTAACGCCGCCGTAGTTTATCACGAATTTGAGCAACCATCGATGTTGTTGGGTGTCAATCATGTGACAAAGAGAATGAAGTCTTTTTGTGAATGGTTAATGGGTATCGTGGTTACATGACGAATAAATGGTGAAAAGACTCATGACATCGTTTTTATAAGCATAAAAGAGTTGTTGAGCCAGGACGGTGAGAAAGTCATATAGAGATATATGACTAATCCGGAGTGCTCTTGAAGAATTCACATTCGTGTTATGAATCGAGATTTCCATTGCTCTCTAGCATGAAAAGGAATAAATGGGTAAATGCTAGTATTCAATCTATTTTAAATAGTTGGAGTATGTTGTGTGGTGGTAATTTTGTTATCACCTATGTATAGGGTAGCCAAAAGTAATGTTATTGGTTGTTGTTTATGCCCATTTGTTGATATTGATGACTTGGTAGGGTTGTTAATTATTGGAAATCATTGATCCAATAGAAAAAAATGTAAAACTGTGGAATAATGTCGAGTACATGGTGTGATTGGGATGAACATTGGATAACAATCATGATGAGGTAGTATAGAATGGAAGACGTTTTGTTAATCATCATAAACTGTATTTATAAATGTTGGGTATTGGTTTTTTTGTTGAAGATCAATTTTTGCAAGGTTCTAACCTCGCTTGTGCAAATAGTACGGTGGTCTTGGAGTGTAGGTCTCACCTGGTTGGTCGTCATCTTGAATACGGCGAACCACAAGCAGAGGGGTTGTGGTGTGAAACACGTTTGTGCGTGGGAGATGAAGAGGGTTCTAGAGATCGTACCGTTTTCTTCCGGAGAGTGGTTGGAATAATGAGTGCGAGACCAGTTTTCTTTCATGGTCTATTTGGGAATTGAAGTGAAGGTGGAGCAAGTGAGAGGTTGCACTCTGTTGAGCTAAATCAACATTTTCTCGCTAGTGTTGGTTTTGAGAACTTCGCTTGTCGTTTATTCCAGCTTGAGTCTTTGTGGGAATGTTTTGTGTTGCAAGAAGTCTTTTGTCCTTTTGGGACTTTGTTGTTGATTTTTTTGGTGTGTCTTAGATTCGGGACGAATCCTTTTAAAGGTGGGGGAGATTGTGATGCCCTAGAATTTGAGAGCAATCCTAGGGTTTTCTTTCTTGATTGTTCCGGAAAGAAAGAGGGTTTTGTCGGGAATGAAACAATTGAAGAATATCGGCAATTTAATATTAAAATTGGAGTTTTGGGCTAGTTTCCACTGGCTGAGGCAACTTTGGGCCTGGGTCGGAATTCCTTCCTCTCCTCCCCATGCCTTGGTGGGGCCCACCTTCCCCTTTAAGTGGCGCCTTCCCCAAACCCTAAGGCGCCTCCTTCCTCCCCCTAGCAGCCACACCTCCTCTTCCTCCCTCGTGGTGGCTCAAGATCCACCAAACGCCGAAGGAGAAAACGAAGAGGATCTGTGGAGGCGAGGGAGGGCGACAGATTTCCATTCACGATGGGATCGCCGCGTTCTTCGTGGGTTCGCAGAAGGGGAACTCAAGGTGGTGCCACTCTTTGGCGTAATTAGGTTCTTAATCGCCCACGCCGGTAAAGGCAAGTGGAAGCAGCTTGTATTGTTAATCTATACATTGTTGTTTGATTCGCCTTCACTATAAACTCCAATTCTGACAATCATACATGGTTTAATCATTTGCTTTGAGGATTGCAATTTCTTGACTGGTATTGTGATGTTGTGGTTTAGCTATGAATCAAGAGTAAGGTGAAGAATGATGTTGTTTACTGATGAATTGTCTAAACACTTCATCTCTATGATATTTGTTTTCTATCCATGCTATATGATGATATGAAAATGTGTGGACTCGTGGGAGAGGTTATGAATGAATTCATGCATGAAGCATTAATCGCATAATCATGCATTGGAAGTTTGTCGACGCCAACAGGCGCGATCACCGATACAACACCGTGTGTTCCTGAGAAAGGGCACGGTGAGAGGAACATGGCATAAGCATGTGCATCAATCATATGCATTTCTTGAAGTGGTGTGGACTCTTTGATGTGGTATTGTATATGAGGAATGTGGACTCTTTGATGTGGTATTGTATATGAGGAATGTGGAATGAACATGGCATAAGCATGTGCATCAATCATATGCATTTTTCAAGTGGTGTGGACTCTTTGATGAGGTATTGTATATGAGAATGTGGACTCTTTGATGTGGTATTGTATATGTATTAGTTGTTAAAACTGCTTTGAGATTACCCAATCTCACTACTTGCTGTTTGATGTTTTCGTAGTAGCGCTTATGAGTCGTAAGCATGAAGGGTGGGCTAGCAACACAATAATTTTTTTTCTGATGTCATCACGACTCTCATGATCTAGTGCTTTAAATAATTCATTAGTTGGATGCAATTTTATTTCTTATAGACCCCTTGTTGTTCCCTTTAAACTTGTTCTCGTTTATGGTTGTCCCATTAGAGATGTGTTATATTTGTGGTTGATACCTGGTTGAATTAGACTCGTTGTCTCTAGTATTGATGTCGTGATATTATTCCTATTTGAATTGCTTCCGTATTGTCCTGTTTTAGGGGAAATGCTGTCGAATTTTTTCTTGTACAACAGTTGAGATTTATGGGGTGTTACAACACCCCTCCTATTTAAAAGAGCAAAACACAAGGAGTTCTGAATACAATTCCTAATCTAGAAGGAGTATGTATACAACTCCTCTTGACCCAACCTGGCCGAGTACAACTCTTGCACGCGTATGGCAACCCTACCATACTCACGTGACTAACACTTTGCACGCGTATGGCCACCTGCCATACTCACGTGACTAACACTTTGCACGCGAATGACCTCCTGCCATTCTCACGTGACTAACCATTCTTCATGTGCACCATTCTCTTAGCCCGAACGTCCCGCATGACATCCTTGACCACCAAGACCTCAGTTCCTCCCTGAACCTAGTCCCAAACCTCAGCTCCTCCATGAACCTAGTTCCGGTCCCGTCATCGACCACGTTCGTCTTCGAGCAATACCTGCACATGAACAAACCACAAAACAATTCCGAGCACAAGTCCACGACTTGACTCACATCAATCCATGCAAATACTCACACGAGCATTGCATAAAGTCCACTTCAAGCATCATGAAATTCTCACAAATTTCATAATCTCAAAAACAAATCAAACACAATTCCAATTTTGCTCAAAACCCTAATCGAGCAAAAACGCATTCACGACGGACCAAAAAATATGGTCCGGCGTACACATGAAAAAGTCACTCAAAAAACCATTCACAACGGACCAACAAAATCGGTCCGGTGTACAAGTGAAAGTCTCGGTTTCAAGAAGAAATCATTCCAGCGAAAACACGTTCACGACAGACTAAAGAAATCAGTCCGTCGTACATGCGAAATCAATCCTCAAAAAGCCGTTCACGACTGACCAAAGAAATTGGTCCGACGTACATGCAAAACTTACTGGTTTCTTGGAAAATTGAGTTCGGCTCATGATCTGAAAAGCACGTCCACGCATGCACCCAAAACTTGGTCCGTCGTACATGCGCTGACTGCTATTTTCTTGGAAAATTGAGTTTGGCACAAGAGCTCAAAAACATGTGCACGACAGACCCAAAAACTTGGTCCGTCGTACACAAAATTGGTTCGGCGCAAAAGGACTCAGATTCATGTTTACAACACACCAAAAAACTGGGTTTGTCGTACATGGGAAAATGAGGTTGCCAAAGCGTGTTTACGACAGACCAACAAATTTGGTCCATCGTAGATGGGAAACTTACTGTTTTCTTTAAGTTTGGTCCAGCGCCAAAGCGAAACTTACTGTTTCTTGTCAAATTGTTAAAACACATGAACAAACACATTTTGCAAATTCAATTCTAAGCCAATTTTTCAGCACATGATTTCACAATCTCCCCCTTGATGAAAACATTGGCAACACCACTTAGAATTGAACATTTGGCATTCACTTTATAAAAGATTTTGAAATCCAAAGGATCAAGGACCAAAAAGAGAAAACACAGAATTCCCCCTTTGACCAAAATGCAAAGCAAAATCTCCCCCTGAGAAGGAAAATGTGTGTGAATGTGCAATGTGCCCAAAAATTTCAAAATTCTCCAAACTTCTCAAATTTCCAAAAACTTTTCCCCCTTTTTTCAACTTCTCCCCAAAAACTTTTCCCCCTTTTTTTAACTTCTCCCCAAACTTCTCAAAACTTCTCCCCCTTTGACAATGGATTCATCAAGAGTACAAAAGAGAGAACATGTTCAAAATTTTTCTAAAACAATGATTTCACAAAGGGAAACAAGGGAGTGCCAAGATAGGAAAAGATGAGCTCATTCGATCATATAACCTTATATATCACATAACATGCAAAATACATGATCTTGATGTGATTTTAGCAAGTTAGGGAATGACATGCATCTCAACCTCAATTCAGTCAACTATAGCCAAGTACTAAGCAAAACCTTTAGTAGAAAAACAAAGGCTCAAAGTTGAAGCAAATAACAAATCAGGACGAGCAAGTAGTTTCAACTCCAATCTAGTGGACCAATTTAATCTTTAAACAAGAATCGCATGTGGCATGCTTGAAGCATACTTCTTTTATTTCCTTGGAGTGGCATGCTTGAAGCATACATCTTGTCTTTTGAGGGAATGGCATGCTTGAAGCATACATCTTATCTTTTAGGGAAAGCATCCTGAAGCTCATAACTTGAGGCTTTTGCTTTTAACAACCCTTTTTTATTGATTCCCTTTTCTTTTCATTTTTCTTTGATTATAAACATGCAAAAGTGATTAAAAGGTCTTATGAAAGAGTAAAGTTGAAACCACACTTGCTTCATAGCCCAAATTTGTCAAGAGGATTCAATATCAAGACTAGAAGAGTGAGATATCACAGAGTATTTAGCTATAGGCAATCAGTCCATGGAATTCCACAATATCATTTTTAGTTCAAGTGAGACAATTATATTATCATATATTAGCTCAATTACATAACATATAAAGAAATATGATAAAGTGAGCTTATCAAGTGAAAGAACTTGGCAAGGAAACTCCCCCTCAAAACAAACCCATTGGATGAACAATCCCAAGTTCTCCCCGAATAAAAGCAAAACGAGAAGAAGAGAAAGGTTTTGTAAAAATGTCTGCCAATTGATGTTCAGTATCCACATGGTGAATCACAATATTTTCTTTTTCAACATGATCTCTAAGAAAGTGAAATCCAATATCAATATGCTCAAGAAAGGGGATTACTCAAGAGGTGGCACGAACCAAATCAATTCAACATCCTCCAAAGTCAACATCAGAATAAGCTCTTAAACTAATGCATAAGGAAGCAGAAAGCTAAATGCCAAAATCTTGAGTACCATGGAGATACCTGAAAGTTCACTTGAACGCTTGTCGATGTGAAGCACGTAGGAAGCTTGAAAACAAGCACACACAAGCACGTGGGAAGAGTCTCTCATGTAAACCTCCAATTATCTCATCCTCAACAGCATCATCATCATCTTTTATGAACAAAGACACTCTCCCCCTGAACATATGCACCTGTACTTGCATCATTTGGACTAGTGCCTTTTGCGAAAACAGAAGTGGAAGAAGTATCTCCAAAGGCAACACTTTTAGCATGAGATGCACGAGTGAAGAAGAACCAAAACTTATCACTGAACATATGAAGTGAGCATCCGAAATTCACTAGCCACATGTTCTCCTTCCTCGTGAGAAGCCTACATAGAAGCGTAAATTGTCGAGGCCTCGATCAAGGGTTAGAAATAAGATGTTTAGGAATCGATCGAGACACACGACGCACAACAGTAGGCACAACACGAGTATTCTTATGCACAAAAATAGATTTGCCTTTTTCCGTGTTTTTAGAAACAAAAGGTGTTTGTTTCACCCTAGGCACATAATGAGAAGTAGAGTGTGCCTTTCTGAAATTAGACCTAGCATTAAACCTTTCTCTCTTTTGTTGTTTAGCTAGTCTAAAGCAAAAGTCTACTAAATGTCCATCTCTACCACAATGAGTGCAAGTGTACTTAACATAATGTTTTGCTTTAACAGTAGAAGCACATTTTGCATTCATCATAGTAGAAGATAAAAGACCAGCAGATTTAAAGATAGTTTTCTTAGGCTCATTGACAATTTCAAATTTTCCACTTTCAAGTGTTTTGACAACAGTGGGAGCATGTGATTTATGATGAGCATAAGAATCAAAACCTAAACTTTTGTTATGAGTGCTGACTTTTGATTGATCCAAGATCATGTTTAGGTTTTTCTTTCCTTTAGTGAAACGTTCTAATGACTTTTCCAAGTAATCAATTTTTCGAGAAAGAGTTATACAATTATTACAGGGAATGTCCACTTTTCCTTTTTGCTTGCGACAAGTTGAGCATGAAAGAACCTCATGTGTAAGCAAATCTTCTGTCATTTGAGAAACCCTAGCATTTGTATCATGCAACTTCAATTCTAGTATGGAGCATATAGAACATGGAGTTGTATCATGTAAATCAATGGTAGAACAACTAGCATGTTTAACAAGTTTCTCATTTTTCTCATTTTCAGCATTGATTTGCTCTAACAAGGTAACATGTTCTTTCCTAAGCAAAGTAAGCTCATTGTAAATTAAGTCACATGATTTGCAAGCATCATCATCAGGAATCAAGGTTTTAAGTCTAGCAATTTCAGCATTCAATGACTCAACAACAAAATCATGTTTCTTAATTTTCTTGTCACGTTTATCAAGCAATTTACCAAGTCGAGCAACAGCAATAGCTAATTCATCGTAAGAAGGATCTACCTCATTGAAGTCGGCGTGGTCGCCCTCGATAAAGCTGTTCTTTGCTTTTAGCCATGAGACACAACCCCGTCAACTCATGCTTGCTTGGAGTTGCATCGTCATCACTGCTCCCTGAATCCACATCGCTCAAATTGACTTGTTCAAGAGCGGAAAGAACTCGGTGGACAACTTTGCTGTTGATGAAGCTCTTCTTCTTTCTATTACTTGAAGAGAACTTCTCTTTTCTTCTGTCGTTGTCCTTCTCCTCCCTTGATGCTTTACCTGCAAGTTTAGGACAATTTGGACGAATATGGTCGAGATCACCACACTCATAGCATCTTTGTGAGAACCCCCCCTTCCTATACCATACTATACGCCGTCTACTGTGGCGTATAGCACCGTATAGCAACAGGAAGCCTCGACACCGAAAATCTGAATCTAAAAATTCGATCGACGGGATCGAACCCTTAGCTTCGGACCCGGTGCCTCAGACGCATCTGATCTTGGATCACCGGATCAAGAGCCCAAGATCGCTGCACTCCACAACCCGAGTATCAATGCACGAAGAGATAAACTAAGGTAATTTACATAATCGGGTGTAAATCTTGAACAAGTGCATTACGTAAAACCAAAAGAAGTAAAGCGGCAATGAAACAAAAGAAAGACAACCAGCAGCCTGGCCTGACCACCCCACAAAGCATCGATCGAGGGAGGAACTACGAAGCCGCAACACTCGCAGAATTGGGGCTCGCCATCATCCGGGACATCATCAATACCTTCCTCTGAGGAAAAAGGGGTTAGCAGCAACGGTGAGTACACGTATGTACTCGCAAGACTTTAGTGTATGCAAATATAATTAATATGCAGGCTGATACGATTGAAATGGCTACTACACTAAGTCTATTGCGAAAAGCAGGATTTGAAACAGTTCATCGAAATGTAATACATAATTTGAAAGACAGCATTTTGAATAAAACATATTTACAATATATGTAACATTTGAGTCTCTCAACTGCCACCATCCATGATCGCAGTTGAGATACGAATTGACATCCATATATTCATAAATCCTTCAAATACCATATTCACTCATTCATAAATCCATCAAGTACCATATCGATCCACATACTTTAGATAGACTCCAAAATAGATTTTCATTTTCAAAACCGAACCAAATTTCTATACTTGATATGATTAAAGAAGATTTGCTCATAACCGTGAGCACGGCTAATCGATTAGAATTATTTGATACTCTGCAGAGTTTGCGCACTTTACCCAAACACAACTCGGACTTGCATCCTCGTCATCCAGGGTACACGCGATACACGAGGTATCCGATATACAAGAATGATCTATTCTTTCCCATCGTTGAGGCTATAGCCACACCTCAAAGACCGGCGACGATAAACCCACTACTATGGCGATAAGAGGCCAACCACCACTCGAGCGCCACGGAATATCCATCGTGACGACGGCGAAGTTTTGCCGCGCATTATCCCATAGCAAGGCGTACACCGTTGTATCAATCAAACATGAACTGGAGCGATTCCTCGCTGCATAAGTACAAGCGCACTCACGAAGGTGCATACGGCGGGTCGTGAGGACACACACACCGCGCCGATCGCTCAACACGGGAAAAGGTCCACACTTCGGCCTACCAACAGGCATGGCTATCCTCACACTTCAGGTACTAAAACAGGCTGCCCCATCCCAGCATTGCGCGGTTGCACGGTGTTCATTCAAAACCGCCACAAGTTCGGTCCTTATATTTTTGCCTAGTGACTCAAGCGGGAACTCCACTTAACTCGCCAACCAATCGCCACCATGTTTAACTAGCACATATTATACCTCCCGCCAAGTCTAATTACCAACTAGACACTGCACATTTTTATCAAATTACCTTTACAAGTCACATTTCCAAAACATTTCCAAAACCAGTTACAATTATCATAAGTTTTGAGCATTTGGTAAATGACTGACTTTGCTCATCTCTATTGCAGTGTCTAAGCATATGCATTTACTAAGTCGTTTATACCCAAGTGACATTTTATTAATTGTCCAACCCTACTAAGGCTATCAATGAACTCTGGGAATTTAATTGAGGAAAAACCACCAAATCAGGGTATATCTACCATTCCCACAAACTAGCACTTTACTGAATATAAACAATGCATATAGTTTGAGAAATCAAAGTAAACATCGTGAAATATAGGTTTCAAGATGGTCAAAGGAGGTGCTTGCCTTGTTGTTGCACTTCGGTGATGTCCGGGATGATGTTCGGGTCGTTCGAGGCGAAGCCCGACTCGCTAGCCTCTAATCGGTCAAAGCAACAAAAACGACAAAAAGAAATACAACTTAGCAAAAGCAAGATTTAAATGCACAAATGCCAACTAAACATCAAATAAGACCCACTTAAATATTTAAAGGAGAAAGAAATGAAGAAAACGAAGAAAATGTGAAACTATGACCTATTATGTCCATTTCGGCCGAACAAGTGCCAAAATGGATTAAAAAGTTCAAAATGAAGTAAAACCCAACTAAACTTAGTGAAATACCTAAAAATAGGTATAACATACCTAATGGGACTTATTGGAACTTGTTTGAAGTTGAAATGATCAACCGGGAGCTAAAACGACGAAAAAGGCGTATTCTTTACCTACGTGAATAAAAATACGTAAATTGAAGACAAATGCAATTAAATTTGCATGTGGAGCCTCAATATGGCCTCAGGTACATAACTAGGTGCTAAAACGCTCGAAAGATCGAAGAAAAACCTTTCGGCCCTAAAAGCGACAAATTTGCCGAAACGGCCGAAAACGATCGTTTTGTCGGAAATCCGTTAAACGGCCAATTTTGCGGATTTTTGCGCAAAATAGGTTTCCGACAACGCAACAAGCTAAAGCAAGATATTTAGGACTTAGTTGGATCGGTTGCAAAGCAATTCCTAATGAAATTGACCAAAATTGAATCAAAATGAAAAACCGCGGAGTAATTTCCGACAAAACCGTTTTGAGTCCGTATTGAGTCCAAACGCGATCGAATCCGCGTGTGGGTTCCCGATACGGGTTCGAACACTCAACACCTAACTAAAACGCTCGGTAGATTAGCAATTTGCATCGAATTCGCAAAAACGGCCAAAACGATCAAAACGACCGTTAACGACCAAAAACGATCAATACCGTCAAAAGGTCGTTTTGATCAAGAATGTCGTGAAACTTCGTTCTACGGACCCGCAGCTAGACACTTGGAGGTAATAATGACTTATCGGAGCCAATCACCGCCAAAATTGACTTAACCTACTCGGACTTTTGATCAAACGTCCGCGTAACTCCGGTATTTACCCGAAGTACGACAAAAGTCCGGAAAAGGGCCAAAATGGGATCTAAAGCACACGTGAAGCATGCTTTCAACCTTAGGGACCTTAAACGAGGCGAACTGAAGCGAAAAGCCAAGAACGGCTTTGGGCCCTCTAATTATTAAAATAAAATGCGAAGTGCTAAAATGCAAATCTAGCATTTTTAGCCACTGTTTTAGCCTCTAAGAAGACTAATGGTGAAGTCGATTCGTGCTCCGGAGCTCTAGGATTTTATTCAACCAATTGAGACCTAGAGCAGCAAAGTATGCTGCAAAATGGTCAAAACTAAACTCCGTATTTTTATCTGGGTTTCTACTAGCTAGAAAGCTATAGGGGCTATCCATTTGGTCATCGGACCTCTAGGATTTTTCGCAAATAGAGTGACCTAGAGCCGACAACTTTGTGTAGGATGCGACAAATTGAATTACGACTCTTCCGATCGCGACTACGGCTATCGAAGAGCTAATAGAATCGTCGATTGAATCTACCGACTCCTAGTATTTTTTTAAAAAAATTAACACCTAATTAAAAAAAATAAAATCCGCTTATCGTAATTGAATTCGATTCTTCCGATAGCGGCTCTAGCTACCGAAGTGCCCACAAAAATTACTATCCATGCTTTGCTCCACTAGAACTCCGACAAATCGAAAACCTAGCATTAGGTTGCTAGATTTCGAAGGTGGTCAAATGCTAGGTCGATAGTAGAGTTAAATGGACCTAACGATGACCTGAGTCTTGTTTCTGAAGCACAAGTGCCATGCAATGCTCCGAACACATGGCACCTGGACATGACCTAGGCTAGGGTTTGAGGGACATGACGAAATGCGGAGCTACAGGAGGGGAAACTCGTAGCTACGCGACGAGGGATGTCTCGGGAGCCGAGAAATCAACTCAAACTTCAAAAACACCACGGGTACTCCAAAATCCATCCATGAAATTCGATGAGAAACTCACCCGAGAGGGTCTAGAAGATGGGGATCGCGATGGAGAGGTCGATTCCCGCCTCTAGATCAATTTCCACCTGGTCGGATCGCCTCCAAATGGGTGGATTGGGTGAGCTAGGGTTTTGGGAGGCTTCTCCCATGCTTGGTCGTGAGAGGGAGAGGAGAGGGAGTGAGTTGGCTGTTGGGTTGGCTTTGGAGAGGTTATAACACATGCAAAACACTATGCACTTACTCAAGGGCATTTTGGTCAAGTGTCAAGTTTTGAAGAATTAAACTTCCAAAACTGATTTTTATCGATTCTTATATATTCGAAGGTTCTTAGGTCGCTTTAACACTTATCCAAATAAATTTGCAATTATTTTTGAGCTAGGTTACTTAAGTTGAAGGGTTCTTTTAATTCCCATTTAAGTACATATAGCTCAAAATGCGTAAATACACAAGAACAAAGGTATTATTGAGCAGTGTTTGAGTACAAATGTCTGATGACTCGAGTATAGAAATACTCGGGATATTACAATCTACCCCCTTACAAAAATCTCGTCCTCGAGATTGCTAATCCTCTCAAGAAAGTCGGGTATTCTCGCTGAATATGGTCTTCACGCTCCCACGTGGCTTCATCTTCTCGATTGGTTGCTCCATCGACCTTGAGCATCTTGATAACCTCGACCGCAAGTGTGACGCCACTGTCTCGAGAATACGGACTGGATACTCGATACGTAAAGATCAGCCGCAAATCAAGATGGTCCAATTGGGTAACTTCGATGGAACCCGAAGACTCTTCTTCAATTGGGACACGTGGAACACATCGTGAACGTCCAAAGATGTGGCGGTAGCTCGCCGATAAGCCACAACACCAACCTTCTCAAGAATCCGAACGAACCAATGTATCGCGGGGCTAGCTTCCCGGACTTGGAATCTGCGAGTACCGCTGGAGTGGTGAGACCTTGAGGTAGACAAAGTCACCCACCTCAAAGCTCAATTCGCGGCGTCGACGATCAAGATAGCTCTTCCGACGAGATCGAGCTTCTCTCACCGGTCCCGAATCAAGCCGACTTGCCTTTCAGCCTCTTCAATCATGGCTGGCCGAAGAATTGCCTCTCACCAACCTCGGACCAAAACAAGTGGCGTTACGCACTTCTTGCCATAAAGAGCCTCGAAGGCTTACATCTCAAGACCGACTTGATGACTGTTGTTGTAGGAGAACTCAAAGAAATGGCAAGCATTTCTCCCACGACTTGTCAGTAGTACAAAGACACAAGCCCTTAGCATGTCTTCAAGGATTTGGTTTGCCCTTTCCGTCTGGTCCGTCGCTTTGGGGATGGTAAGTAGTCTTGAAGGATAGCTTAGTGCCAAGAATGGACTGCAAACTCTCCCAAAATCTGGAGGTGAATCATAACCACGGTCGAGAGACTATGACTTTTGGAACTCCATGGAGCCGAACAATATTATGCAAATAGAGTTCCGCTAGCTTGGCTCCGAATAGGTGGTACGAATCGATGAAATGAGCTACCTTGGTCAGACGGTCAATGATCACCCAAATAGAGTCGTGACCGGCGGAGGACCTCGGTAGGCCGGTAATGAAATCCATCCCAATCTCTTCCCACTTCAACTCAGGGATCTGCAATGGCTGAAGTAATCCGGCTGGCCTTTGATGTTCAGCCTTGACACGCTGGCACACATCACAATGTGCCACATGAGCCGCGTTCTCCTTCTTCATACCTGGCCACCAGAATTGCCTGCGAAGGTCCTGGTACATCTTGGTGCTGCCAGGATGAACATAGAGAGGGGTATCATGGGCTTCTGACAGGATCAACTCCTTGATCTCTATATCATCTGGGACATACATCTGCTGCCCATGCATGATCAGCCCATTGGACCCCTCATAGAAACCTGGAGATGCGCCATCTTCGATCCAATCAAGGCGTCTAATCTCAATCACAAAGATCATCTTGGAGTTGAGCTGCTGAATCTGAGACTCTAGAGTGGGTTGTACGGCTAAAGCAGAAATGTAACCATACTCAACCACTTCTAGATTGAGCTTCGAAACTCTTCAACCAAATTGAGATCGCCAATGACACCCAAGGCATTCATCATGTGCGGCTTGCGGCGAGGGCATCTGCAACCACATTCGCCTTGCCATGATGGTAATGAATACCCAAATCCTCGTCTTTTATCAGCTCTAGCCATCGACGCTGTCTCAAATTCAGATCTGGCTGCGAAAGAAGTACTTTAAGCTTTTGTGGTCGGTGTAGATCTCACATCTGTTTCCTATGAGATAATGTCGCCACGGCTTGAGAGCATGAACAACGGTACCAAGCTCCAAATCATGCGTCGGGTAATTGGCTTCATGAGGCTTTAGTGTCGAGAAGCATAAGCAACCACTTTGCCCTCCTGCATCAACACACAACCAAGTCCAAGACGGATGCATCACAATAGACATCGAAGTTCTTGCGAATGTCGGGAAGGACCAACATCAGGTGCGGTGGTGAGTCTATTCTTCACTCTGAAAACTGGACTCACAACCAGGTGACCACTCGAATTTCTTCTCCTTCTTGAGTAGCGCTGTCATTGGCTTAGCAATCTTGGAGAAGTTCTCGATAAACCGGCGATAGTATCCGGCAAGACCGAAAACTCCGAATCTCAGGGACATTGCGGGCTGCTCCCAACCGAGTACATCCTGCACCTTGCGTGGATCAACCGCTACCCCACCTTCCGACAGACATGCCCCGAAACTCCACTTGCTTGAGCGGAACTCGCACTTCATCGAACTTGGCATACAACTGATGCTCGCGAAGCTTGCTAAGCACCATATGCAAGTGAAGTGCGTGCTCATCATCATCCTTAAAGTATATGAGGATGTCATCAATGAACACAACCACAAATCTATCAAGGAACTCCATGAAGACTTTGTTCATCAGATTCATGAAGGTGGTGGTGCATTGGTGAGGCCAAATGAAACAACTGTGTACTCGCATGCATCAGTAGCGAGTAGTGAATGCGGTCTTCACAATATCCTCCGGACGGATCTTGAGCTGAAAATAGCCGGATCTCAAGTCTATTTTGGAGAAGACTCGAGCTCCGCCTAATTGGTCAAACAAATCGTCGATCCGAGGGAGAGGATACTTGTTCTTGATAATGACCTCATTCAAAGACCGGTAATCAACGCACATGCGAAGAGTGCCGTCTTTCTTCTTCACAAACAGAATCGGATCGCCCAGGGAGAAGAACTGGGACGAATGAACCCCTTCTCTAATCGCTCCTTGAGCCGAGTCTTCAACTCAATCAGCTCATCGGCGGGCATCCTGTCTGACGGACGCTTAGAAATTGGAGAAGTGCCAGGTAAGAGATCGATGATGAACTCCAAATCACGATCAGGTGGCAAACCTGGCAACTCATCAGGGAACACATCGGGGTACTCACATATCACCGGTACCTGACTGGTCTCCGGAACAGAAAGAGCACTGAGTAAAGGCTGCTGCGCTGCTGGAACAGAAGAAAAGGTAACCACAAATGTACAGTGACTCGAGTATAGAAATACTCGGGATATTACAGTCTACCCTCCTTACAAAAATCTCGTCCTCGAGATTGCTAATCCTCTCGAAGAAAGTCGGGGTATTCTGCCTGAATATGGTCTTCACGCTCCCACGTGGCTTCATCTTCTGAATGGTTGCTCCACTGGACCTTGAGCATCTTGATAACCTGGCTGCAAGTGTGACGCTCAGCTGTCTCGAGAATACGGACTGGATACTCTCGATACGAAAGATCAGGCTGCAAATCAAGATGGTCCAATTGGGTAACTTCTGATGGAACCCGAAGACTCTTCTTCAATTGGGACACGTGGAACACATCGTGAACGTCCGAAAGATGTGGCGGTAGCTCAAGCCGATAAGCCACAACACCAACCTTCTCAAGAATCCGGGATGATCAAGTTGCGCGCCTTGCTGTTTGCTTCAACATGCGTGCGATTGGTGTCGTTGACGTTGTCGTTTGCAGGGACTTCATATGGCTTGTAGACCTTCTACCAAATTGTGAAGCCTTGTGCTTGGATGAACGCCTCCATCTTGGCCTTCCAAAACTGAAAATCAACACCATCGAACACACATGGTTTTGTCGAATAACGATCCATTAGTCTAATCACCGGTTAAGATAGATTAGAAAAACCTTGCTCTGATACCACTTGTAGGATCGAAGTACACGAATATAGCAATCAGAGGGGGGTGAATGATTGTGCGAAAACTAAAACCAAATTCTTGATCTACTAAAAGTTCACCCCAAAACAGAACCAAATAATTGCCTCGTATTCGACAAAAACAGAATGATAGAGGTTCGGTAAAACTAGAATTCCCGGAGATCCAACCGTTAGATTGATCTGAAATTTGGACACAAGAAACTATATTCAAATACGAATCGAACCCAAAAAGAATCAGCTCGATCGGATTTACGGATCAAAAGTTATGAACCTCGCAAGTTTGCTGTGACAGAAGATGACGAGAATTGATCTAACGTAAACTTGAAGGTTTAACAGAAACGACAAAAGTTTAATCAACTAAACTTAGAGAAACCTTAAATCAATTCTCTAGAAAGGTTTTGATGGATCAAATCAAGATAAAACTAAAAGAACAAAAAGCAATCTAGAAAAGAACAAGCATGCAAACAAGAACCAAAACCGGAAACATCAGAGCAACGCTACATCAGCGCACGCAAGGATCTAGAAGAATTGATCTTTATTTCTTTTGTCTAAAGTACTCTCATCAAAAGAGTACAAACCCTAAAAACTGAGCTTGAGGCTCTCAATGCGCTTAGCTCCAATTGATGCCCTTCAACAGGAGACACCCCTCCTATTTAAAGGAGCAAAACACAAGGAGTTCTGAATACAATTCCTAATCTAGAAGGAGTATGTATACAACTCCTCTTGGCCCAACCTGGCCGAGTACAACTCTTGCACGCGTATGGCAACCCTACCATACTCACGTGACTAACACTTTGCACGCGTATGGCCAACTGCCATACTCACGTGACTAACACTTTGCACGCGAATGACCTCCTGCCATTCTCACGTGACTAACCATTCTTCATGTGCACCATTCTCTTAGCCCGAACGTCCCGCATGACATCCTTGACCACCAAGACCTCAGTTCCTCCCTGAACCTAGTCCCGAACCTCAGCTCCTCCATGAACCTAGTTCCGGTCCCGTCATCGACCACGTTCGTCTTCGAGCAATACCTGCACATGAACAAACCACAAAACAATTCCGAGCACAAGTCCACGATTTGACTCACATCAATCCATGCAAATACTCACACGAGCATTGCATAAAGTCCACTTCAAGCATCATGAAATTCTCACAAATTTCATAATCTCAAAAACAAATCAAACACAATTCCAATTTTGCTCAAAACCCTAATCGAGCAAACGCATTCACGACGGACCAAAAATATGGTCCAGTACACATGAAAAAGTCACTCAAAAACCATTCACAACGGACCAACAAAATCGGTCCGTGTACAAGTGAAAGTCTCGGTTTCAAGAAGAAATCATTCCGCGAAACACGTTCACGACAGGACTAAAGAAATCGGTTAAATCGTACATGCGAAATCAATCCTCAAAAAGCGTTCACGACTGACCAAAGAAATTGGTTCGACGTACATGCAAAACTTACTGGTTTCTTGGAAAATTGAGTCCGGCTCATGATCTCAAAAGCACGTCCACGACAGACCCAAAAACTTGGTCCGTCGTACATGCGCTGACTGCTATTTTCTTGGAAAATTGAGTTTGGCACAAGAGCTCAAAAACATGTGCACGACAGACCCAAAAACTTGGTCCGTTGTACACAAAATCGGTTCGGCGCAAAAGGACTCAGATTCATGTTTACAACAGACCAAAAAACTTGGTTTGTCGTACATGGGAAAATGAGGTTGCCAAAGCATGTTTACGACAGACCAACAAATTTGGTCCGTCGTAGATGGGAAACTTACTGTTTTCTTTAAGTTTGGTCCGGCGCCAAAGCGAAACTTACTGTTTCTTGTCAAATTGTCAAAACACATGAACAAACACATTTTGCAAATTCAATTCTAAGCCAATTTTTCAGCACATGATTTCACAGTTGCTAAACAGTGAAATGGACTCGAGCATATGCAACCGAATCCAGCATGATTTCTTTCCTTCCGATGCTCCTGATACCCTGGAGCATCCCCTCATGGCGAGATCGAGGCACACCTATCGATTCGACCTGGGCCATGTAATCGACGCAGAACTCGACAACCTCTTCGGTTGCATAACTTTCGACAATGCTGCCCTCTGGACGAGATCGATTCCGTACGTAAGACTTGAGAATTCCCATGTACCTCTCGAACGGGTACATGCTATGTAGGAACACGGGCTCGCACATTCTTATCTCTATCACAAGGTGAGTAATAAGATGGACCATGATGTCGAAAAATGATGGAGGGAAATACATCTCAAGATTACATAGATTCATCACCACCTCAGCTTGCAGAGCATCTAGTCCTTCGAGATTGATGACCTTCTGAGCGATTGTGTTAAAGAAATAACAAAGCCTCGTGATTGTCTCTTGGACCTTGACCGGCAAAATACCTCTAATTGCAATAGGTAGTGTCTGTGTCATCAGCACATGACAATCATGAGACTTCATACCACTTAATTTCAAATCTTGCATCGAAACAAGTATCTTCATGTTGGAGGAGTAGTCGGACGAAACTTTCACACCATGCAAGCACTGGCACAGTTCAGTTCTTTCAGCCTTTGATAGATTATAACAAGCTGGTTCACAGTACGTACGGCTTTTATCAGTCTCTTTCGGTGCTAACTCAAGTCTTATGCCCATATCAACCAAGTCAAGTCGTGCATTGATACCATCCTTTGTTTTGCCCTTAATGTTGAGTAAGAGACCAATCACGCTGTCACAGACATTCTTCTCTACGTGCATTTTGTCGATGCAATGGCGAATTTCTAGGTGCTCCTAGTAAGGTAGGTCCCAAAATATTGATCTCTTCTTCTACATGCTCTTCTCACGGGTCATTGATTTACGTCCCTTTCCATACGTAATACCCAAATCCTTAACAATATCATGAACATCTCTCCCACTTAAAGACATTGGAGCTGAACCGTTTTCGTTGCCTCCGTCAAAAAGTTGATTCATTTTGCGGTATGGATGATTCCTCCGAAGGAACCTACGGTGACGCATGTACATAGTTTTGCGGGAGTGATTCAACCATACACTCTCAGTATCATCTAAGCAGTGAGTGCAGGCTTTGAATCCTTTTGTACTCTAGCCTGACAGGTTAGCAAGGGCAGGGTAATAATTTATGGTGCAAAAAACATGCAGTGCAAACTGAAGTTCTCTCTTTTACATGCATCCCAAACCTGTACCCCGGGAACCCATAGTGTTTTTAGATCTTCCACAATGGAGCTAGGTACACATCAATATCGTTCCCAGGTTGTTTCGGTCCTTGGATAAGTATGGACTTCAAAATGTATTTTCGCTTCATAGACAACCAAGGAGAAAGGTTGTAGATACAGAGATTCACGGGCCAAGTGATATGCCGACTGCTCATGTTACCAAAAGGATTCATTCCATCTGTACTCAATCCAAATCTTATATTCCTCGGATCCGCACTGAATTCTTGAAACCTCGTATCGATGTTTCTCCACTGAATGGAATCAACAGGGTGTCTTAGCATTCCATCATTCTTACGCTCCTCGGAGTGCCAACACAACAGTTTTGCCTCCTTTGGGTTCGCAAACAAACGCCTCAAACGAGGAATTATAGGCAGATACCATGCCACCTTAGCAGGAGGTCCTTTTTTCACCTCGATGCTCTTGTCGTCATCATGTGAATGACTCTTACGCTTGTACCGGGATGCGTTGCACACCGAACGTACATGCAAGTTTGCATACTCTTTACAGTACAGGATGCAATCATTCGAACATGCATGTATTCTTTGTACTTCCATTCCCAAGGGACAAAGAATCTTCTTGGCTTTGTAGGTGGTTGTCGGCAACTCATTTCCCTCTGGAAGCATGTCCGCCAATAGACGTAACAGCGATGTGAAACTCTTGTCGGACCAACCGTTGCTTGCCTTCAATTTCAGTAGTTCAAGCACGGATGACAACCTTGTGTATGTCAACTTGCAGCCTGCGAACAAAGGTTTCTCCAAGTCCTCCATCAAGCCCTAGAACTTTATATATTCCATGTCATCACAGTTTCCTTCTGCCTCGTTCAACATCTGATCTAGATTGTCATCCTGCAACCTATCCTCATCGGAAGCACAATCGATATGATCATCCTGTATATTCTGCAACCTATCCTCGTCGACGATATTAACACTAATAGCTGCTTTCTGTATATTCTGCTCTTCGACGTGACTGGCCCAACATGTATATCCCTTTTTGAAACCCCTCCGAATCAAATGTGCTTCGATCTGCGCTGAGTTTTGAAATATCTTCAGATTTTTTGAAGTCAATGCAAGGACAAGACATAAATTGTACCCCCTTAATAAACATATCCTCCTCTGTAGCTCTTTTAAAAGTAGAGACGCCATTAAGGTACTCGACACTCGTACGGTTCTCAGCGTACATCCAGCTTCGATCCATCTACGTTACACATGTAACACTTAGTGTTAAATATTAAGTACAAACCAGGTGTGCGTATGCACACATTCTTAAATTAGTTATGCAATGCTAGCTACTTTTTGAATATAATTAATGCAACTACATAATCAATTACTACCATACATCACAAAGAAATAATTAACACAAGCTACACCTTGAATATAATGCAAATAGAACCCGGCCATTACTAACCTTAGATCACCCAACAACACATGAATCTACAAGCTAGATGTAAAAAATTAATCATCAAATTATTTCCTTATCAAGCTAGATGTTGAATATAATGCAATTAGAACAGTACTAGCCATAAATCACCAACAACACATTAATCTACAAGCTAGCAGATATAAACAATCCTTAAATTCTCTACTAACCAACCTAGATATTGAATATAATGCAAATAGAACCCATTACTAACTCACCCAACAACACATGAATCTACAAGCTATATATAAACAATTGTTAAATTCTCTCCTAACCAAACTTGATATTGAACATAATGGTATTAGAACCCATTACTAACCTTAGATCACAAAAATCAAATGACTCTACTATCACCCTTCAAAATCAATGACCTTCTTTCACACAATTTCCTCACAGCCACAGCCAGTCTCAAAATAGATCGCCAAGCCCTAAAGCATGAATTGGCTTCGGGCTCTGTTTTATAAATTTTTGGAAGATATCACCGAAGGTTTTTAATTATAATCGTTTATGATGTCCCAATATCACATACAGTTTTATATTAAAACCGTTTGTGATGTAAACCAATATCAAAGATGGTTTTATATTAAAATCGTATGTGATGTAAACCAATATCACAGATGGTTATAATTAAAACTGTCTATGATAAAATTCAACATCACAGACGGGTGTAATTAACAACCGTCGGTGATATGTACATTGACAGTTGGACTATAGAACCGTCCGTGATATTTCATATTACAGACGGATATAAACCAACAACAGTCTATGATGAGATACAATAAATTTTATCCCACTGATCGAGAGCCGTCTTTTCGTTTCCCACGCGCCTTCATCGGAACTAGCTTCGTCTTCAATCGGAACTCTTTGGCTTCAATTCCTAGCTGCCTATTAAATCACCGGCGCCTGTCACAATCCAACACAATCCTCTGGCGCCGCTCATCCTTCTCCCGCACGCTACTTAGACCAAAATGGCAGCTCCTTCTTCTCCTTCTTCTCCCTCCTCTCCCTCCTCCGGCGTTCCATCACCGCCCCCGGAGGAGGAGTGGGAGGATGAGGAGGAGGAGGATGAGGTGGAGGAGGAGGAGGCCATGACCATCATCCGCTGGGGGAGCTCATCAGAGGAGGATGACGATGAAAATGCCATCGATGACGACGACAACCCCCCATGTAGTGACGACAACGACGACGACAACCCCCGTGCAGCGACGACGAGTGGTGGTTTCCGCGGTGATCGCGCCACTCGCCACTATATATATTATATATATATTGTAATTAATATATTTTTTATGTTATTAAGTATTATAATTAATATAATGTTTTATGATCTATATATAATGTTTTACCTTCTATTTTCATGCCTTAGTAGGCTTAGTATTTTCGGCAATTGCAATGGCTTCTTTATTTCTTTATGTGCAGAAAAATAAGATTGTCTAAAACCAACGGGGGAGTGAAAAAGATACCGTGAGCACGATCTTTTTCAATAAAATCATTGCGTAATAAATCAACAGAACCTAAAGTCATTTTGCATTCCCCTTCTAACTTACCTACTACTGTACCGGTGTGGATATGATCTCCCCTAGACATACACAATGCTTTAGCTAATACACGAAAATGCATACCATGATTTTTCTGACTATCAATAAATGCATGCATTGCCCGGTGAATGTGAAGAAGTAGGCCATTGTCGCGGCAATAATGAGCCAAACTAGTATTTGCGGTAAATCCCTAGGCCTCTGAATCTCCTCTAGTTTCACCTTTGCGAGTCGAAGTAATTCATTCCGTGGCAATAATGATCAAAATGTCCTCTATCATTTGCTCTCACCGCTTTCTGATCCCATTCGTTTTCCGATCGCATAAAAAGATCAAAAAAGAAATGTGAGAATGTAGTTATAAAAAGTCAATATCACTCTATCTGAGTGATAAGTGACAGTTATAAATACAGATCATTTGTGATGTAAACTAATATCACAGACGGTTTTAAATACAAACCGTCTGTGATTATATCACAGACGGTGTTAATATAAAACCATTTATGATATTTTTTAAATCATAGACGGGTATAATTAACAACCGTCTGTGATAGGTACACTAACGGTTGGACTATAGAACCGTCAGTGATGTTCCATATTACAGATGGTTTTCAAAGACCGTCTGTGATGGTGCGTTTGATATAAGCCTTTGTGTACTAGTAGTATGGTCTTGTGACATTAATTGTTTCTTAGATTTAGTGTATCCTTAGGCCCCCTTTGGGACAGCTTCTGTCCAGCTTCTGCATAAAACAAAATCAAATTATTTGCCAAACGGAGGATTCTGAATAGTTTCCCCCCACAATCAGAAGCTGTCATCTACATAGAATCAGAATCCGGATGCTAGTTTATTCTTGTTTCTTGCTGGCCCGATCCTCCACCACCACGCGCAGCCGGTCCGTCCCGATTCTCCTACAATCAAAAGTAGTTTTTTTCCATAATCTAAAATCTGCACAACTAAAAGCTGTCCCAATGAGGACCTAGTCTGTGTACATGCTGTGCTATGGACTTATATTATGGATTGGGATCCTCTGCCTTTGCAGTTCAAAATGCACGGTGCATTTTGAACTGCATTTTGAGTTGCAAAAGCTAAAAAAAATATAGGAAAAAAATCAAGTTGCTATAGTATTCAAGATTTTGGTAAATTTCATTGAAATTTCGGATATTTTGATTGAAATTCATATTTTTAAACTAGATTTTTCGAAAATACTGTAGCAATTTGATTTTTTTCAAATTTTTTAGCCTGTGCTACTCAAAATGCAGGTCAAAATGCACCGTGCATTTTGAGTAGCATAGGCAGAGGATCCCAATCCCTTATATTATGGGATGGAGGGAGTACTTATGAACTTAACGAAACCGGCTTGAACAATTTTGAGGAAAGAGCACAACACGATTCCACGAACAACAAAGATAGGCCAACAATGTCGATATCCAAACTTTTTCTTCTGTCTCCTCACATTTTTGTATCGTGGGTTTTCTTTTTCTTTTTTGTAGGTTATCACATCTATATTTAGTCTACGTTGTCATATATCCTAATTTAATTTAGGTTATTGCACATGTTATCATTTTAGGTTGCTCCCTTTTTTGGTCTAGAATGCTATATCTTAATTTTCGGACTCCTGTTATAATCATTTAGTTGTTATATATCAACTTGTTTGATATGGGCTGGCTAGTCCATTGGCGGAGAGGTACGCAGAATGTGATAAAATGCTCTAGGGGATGGCTGTGATGCAAGATAATTAGCTAGCTAGAGAAGTTGCAACTTCTTTTCTATCATGCATATGCGTTTCCACTTCCTGCCATTCACTCGCATGATGAGTATTGGATGTAATCCATTTCCATAAAAAAGCTGATCCAACAGATAAAAAAATGACAGATAAAATTAAGGGAACGAATCATATAAAATACAAAAACATCTCCCATAAGTATATGCTTTACATAAAAATATGTTGCAAGGAAAGGTAGGAACATGTCCAATGGATAACAACCCTTTTTCTTTTCATCTGAAAGTTGTTTATGTCATGGTCGTCATTCACAAAACGTGATGCGAACTTTCTCCTGAAACACGATTAAGCAGCTCGACGCTGCCTAAGAGAGCGCGCCACCGCACGGATGGTGCACATCAGCACATGTATATATACAAGTATAATATATACAAGTATAAGCTGCCTAAACATCTTTTCAAGCCACTAAGGCTGCATGCGTGCATAAAAACAACACCTGCCGAGCTAGCTAGCTGGTCGTTTCTGACGCATTTTTCTGCAAGTGCGGAAAAATAATGATACTTTCGATGCGTAGTTAACCAGCACGAGTGGCTTTAGCCTTCTCTTTTCAAAAGATTGAGAGGTTGGTCGCCGGCGGTTGTTCTTACGTAAATAGTCACGCGAACTAAACGTGGCAAATCAATCAGGTGACGGCTCCCACTGTCCACTGTCAGTGTGGGGGTGGGTAGGTATGCTTTTCGCAGGGAGGGCGTACGTCCCAGCAGTCCGACGGTCAGAGCCGACCGGTGCTCTAGCCCCGAATAGCGCTGACGGTGGCTCCGCTCCTGACCGGATTTGTTATTTGAGGTCGCTCGCACCGATGATCGTGTGCGCTCCTACCGCATGTCCATCTCCATGTGACACGTAACGTGCACGGAGAGGAAGAGTATTTAGCACGCGCGGTATTTTCTGAGTTGAAGTTTTTTATTTGAGTTTAAATTTTTAGAGTTGAATTTTTGCATGAATTTAAAAAAATTGAAATTTCCGACTTGAAATTTTATAGTCAAAACAGTGCAAACCGAAAGTTTTTTTTGGTTGAAACATTTCGAGCTGAAAGTTTTTGAGTCGAAACTTTTTGAGCCGAAAGTTTTTTCAAATCGAAACTTTCGAAAACAAATTTAATTGAACTGAAAGTTTTCGAACAAATTTTTTTTGAATTGACAGTTTTCGACATAAAGTTTCTGAAATTTTCCATTCAAAAATTTCCTGACTTGAAAATTTTCTGGTTTGAAATTTCTCAAGTTAAAATTTTCCTAGTTGAAAATTCTTGATTTTGATTTTTTCTGAGTTGAAATTTTCCCAGTTGAAAGCTTCTCGAGTTGAAAATTTTCAGAGTTGAATGTTTCTCGAGTTGAAACTTTTTCAAGTTGACACATGTCACCATAAGGGAAAGGTGGAGATGAACCGCATGGCGGGAAGCTTGAGGCCGACTATAAAATAGTCATCCCCGCTCCTGAGCCCTTTCTCTCAAATGTTTATAAGCAGCAAGTTTATCTCTCTTTCCAAATTAGTTATATTTTTTCTTCATGTGTGTTGAATATGTGTCGAATATGTATACATCTAGACTTGGAGTTGTATTAGGGGGCTAGGGTGGAGTCGTAGTCTAACTCTGTACCTAGGGGGCTTTAAATATGAGGCCAACCCCTGTTGTAACATTAAGGCGACTAGGTAGCTTGGTTCGGGCGGCGGCTTGGCCGCGGTAGCGCCCGGGTACCAGCATAGTGTAACACCCCAAAATTTTTCTTTTCTTAAGTTCATGTGTGATTTGGCACTTTGGTGAATTTTTGGAATTTTCTGGGATTTATTTGGAATTTATTTGAATTTATTCCATTTTGAAATAATTAAAGAATTAAACTTTGCAAATAAAAATTTGTTGGAAATATTTTATTTGAGTCCAAACTGTCCCAAAATATTTTGCAGAATTTTTCTGGAATTTTTCTGAGTCTTTTGCTATTTTTAATTAATTAAATGAATTTCTGGGAATTATTTTAAATATTAAATCGCTGGAAAATCGAGTCGGGTCAAGTACTGTTCATCCGACCGGACCAGAGTCCGAGTCCGACCCGAGCCACGTGACTTGACCGAACCCTATTCGATCCCGACCGTTGGATCGAGATCCAACGGTCCAAATTGGACCGCACTGCTCGAAGCCGAAGTCCGGTCGGATCCGATCGCACTCCACGCCGATCGCGGACTGGCCGATCGTGCCAATGGACGGCCGCGTGCGTCGTCGTCTCCGCCGAGTCCGAGGCGGATCGCGCCGCCGCAGAGCCGCGTCCGGTTAGGTTTCCGTTTTGTGCGCGCATGTCAAGGCCATTTAAGGCGTGGGTCATCGTCCGAGGTTCGCTTCAACCGTGTGCACCTTTTGCCCCACCTCCCGAAACCCTAGCCACCGCCGTTCGTGCCCGATTGCTCGCCGGAGTTGGTTGGGTCTCCACGGTGGTTTCTGCCGTCTTCCGCCGTGTCCAGAGCCGCTCCGTCGACACCGAGCCCGTATCTGAAAACCCCTCGCCGAGACGCGCCCGAGCCGTGCACCCATCTCGCCGGAGGAGCACCGCAACGCCGCTTCGAAGGTCGCCTTCCCCAGCTCCGTTCGTCCCCGACCACCGCACCGCCATCAGCCCTCGCGAGCTCTGTGCGCCGTCCGATCTTGATCGTGCGGTTGAGGTGAGTTCACGTGTTTCCAAACCAGATCAGATCTGGACTGTTGGATCAAGATCCAACGGCCCACGATCACCACATGCCGTAGCAGCGTTAACATAGGGTTAGATCTGGACCGTCCGATCTAGATCGAACGGCCCACGATCACCGTGTAGTTTTCAACGTGTTAACCCAGGATCTAATCGCGGCCGTTGATTTTCAAATCAACGGACACGATCGTGCTGCCAATAAGCCTAAGCGCGCCGCACGTGCGGCGCCGCGTGGGCCGTTGACACGCGGGCCCGCATGTCAGCCGCACCAAGCCGTGCGCCAGTCCACCGTGGACCCGTGCCGCCCGTGGACCCAGTCCATGGACCGGACACGTGGCAGCGCCCGGGAGGTGCCACGTGTCATGCTGATGTCAGCATGACGTCATCACGGGACCCGTTCGGTGGTGACGTCAGCAAGTCCACGTGGACCAATCGGATACTGACACGTGTCCTTGCTGACGCAATAATTAATTTCCAAAAAAAGAAAATGATTTATTAATTCGAAATAATGATTTCAGATTTTGTTTCAAACTTCAAACACTTATAACTTTTGCGTTTCAACTCCGATTTGAGTGATTCAAATTTCTAAATTTGTATAAAATTGAGATCTACCTAATTATGAATTTTATTTAATCTTTGGACTAAAGTTTTCCTCTGTAATATTATTTAATTGATTATTTAAACTTTAAAATGCTATAATTTTTGCCTTTTAACTCCGAATTGAGCGATTCCAGTTCCTAAAAATTCATAAAATTATGTTCTCTCTGTTTATGGATTTTATTTGGAGTTTTGGGATGCTTTTTGCCTATTGTTTATTCGTGTATTGCTATTTGCACGCGTTACGAGTAGACGTTGAAGTGCCGGAGGGATTCGAAGGAGAAGTATTGACTCAGGATCCAACTCAAGACCAAGAGCAAGTACTTTTTGAAGGCAAGTTATGCTTTGACCATATTGATCCCATTTTGAAATCTATTTTGGTTCAAATTATTGCATGCTAGTTCAATTAGAAAATACTTTATTTAAATATGGGGATTAGATAATTGCCTAATTGCTGTATGACACCTTGATTACTTAAATATGTGCCATGACCCCTTGTCACCCTAGTGTGGATTACTAGTTGGACAATACTAAATTGCCAACATGGGTTTGTAGGTCGTTGTAGTATATGGCTTAGACCTGCTACGTACTCATGACATGATTTTGGATAATCAAATGTTAATATTGACTTAATGATATATTGAACCTGTTTTGGGAAGGTATCATGTGATGTTGATGGCACGTGGTGCATGGTAACCAAACTGGGGTTTGATAAATAGTTTTCGACCGGGGCATGTGGCAAGAATGATCAGGTGGGCCAGTTGTGGCATTGGGAATGATGTTTTGGTTCTTCGGGTAGTCTTGCCCTGGTCACCCTAAGGACTTAACCTTGCAAGCCTTTGAACTGAGTCAAGCGTGCAACCACATGTCTGTAATGGGACGGACCTAGTTGACTAAGTTGCTAATAACGCACTGTGGGACCTCGGGGTGTCAACTACACCCTTTGTGTATGTTGTGCGGGGAGCGTCTGGGTGAGGCCAGTACCCATCTAACGGTTGATTGGCCTAAACTTCGCCTTCGCTAAGGGAAGGGTTAGTGTGCAATAACCAGGAGGACCACTTGTATTGTTAGAAGTTTCGAAAGACTTTATTACGGGAACTCGCCTTTGTGGTGTTTGACTGTATCTTGTGGGTAAAGTGCATAACCTCTGCAGAGTATAAAATCTATTCGAATAGCCGTGTCCGCGGTATTGGACATCGCTAAGAATTACTGATCCAGCGGTTAGACTTTCTCAAAAATAACTTGGATTGGAAAGGTTGGGTTGGATTAATAATGATGTTGATAGAATTGTGGATTAGGATGGGAAAGATGTTTACTAAACCTTTGAAAAGTTATTTATGCTTTACTTGTTACTCGCTTTCGAATCTACTTATGATACTTGCTAAATGCTCTTCTTTGCAAATATACCTTGAGCCACTCCTTTGTATTAAGCCATGCATGTAGTATATTAGCTGCATTACATGCATGACTTGCTTGAGTACCAAGTACTCACCCTTGCCATAATACAACACCAGTTGAAGAGGAGACTACACCGGCTTTGGAGGAGGAGCTCCAAGAGGAACCGTCTACTTAGGGAGCGAGCCGGTCAGTTACTGTGGTATCTTTGGATGGCGCCACGAAGTTATCTTATTTTCCGCTGCTAATATTTCTCTCTTAATAAGTTTCGCCCCGCGTGGCGTATATTTGTAACTTGACCATAAGGTCGAGCAACCAGTTTGACTATTTAATATAAGTACTTTATTAGTATCGAGTGGTATGATTGTGATATTTACCAATGTTAAGACTGTGCACTAGCGCGTTCCTGGACTAGTGCTGAATACACAGAGGGTCCGGATTTGCAAATTCGGGTCCCGACAGAGGTGGTATCAGAGCCATACTGACCGTAGGCTCAACCCTAGCTAGAAAGGTCGTAGAGAGGATAAAACCTATTTTCTAAAGCTAAAAGTTTGTCAAGACAAGAAATGACATCTCGACTTATCCCATTCTTTCTTTTCTTGTCTCTTGCTGAATTTTTCCTTACCTTGTCACGATTTAAAAATTTCGAGTTCTTACGTGAGCACTCTTGTGACAGATGGAGGGAGAGTTCAACTACGTCGATCTGGAGGTTGGTCACGCTGCGGAACTTTGGCGTATGCTACAGACTCTCGGAGATTTTGAGAAGCCACAATACCAAGTGGAAGTGATCAGACAAGCAGGATTGATCAAGGCTTGTGACGTGAAGATTGTGGTACCTGCTAGAAAGGAGGGCCCAGGCAATCGCCCGATACACTGCACTGCCTGGACGTCTACAATGCAGATGGGTATCCAAGAGGTGTCACGACGAGTAATGCGGCACATTACCCGTATCTACGCCAGAGAGTTGGAGAGCACGGTGTTCCGATATCATCCGCGCAGCAATAACCTTCTTGACCCGAAGGCGATTCAGGATGAGAATGCCATGGTCACACAGTTGGCACGACTTGTTGTCGCCCAGGAGGATGTACTCGATGATACAAGCAAGGAGTTACAGAAGGCCCGCAAGGAGATCACGACAGAGAAGAACAGATGGCGGGAAGCTCAAGAGTATGTGTCACACTGTCGGGACCCCGAATTTGCAAATCCGGACCCTCTGTGTATTCAGCACTAGTCCAGGAACGCGCTAGTGCACACAGTCTTAACATCGGTAAATATCACAATCATACCACTCGATACTAATAAAGTACTTTTATTTAATTAAGCAAACTGGTTACTTGACCTTATGGCCAAGTCACAAATGTACGCCTCGCAGGGCGATACTTATTAAGAGAGAAATAGTAGCAGCGGAAAATCAAATAACTTCGTGGCGCCATCCAGTATACCACAGGCAACTGACTGGGCTCGCTTCCCTAAGTGGACGGATCCTCCTGGAGCTCCTCTTCCAAAGCTGGTGTAGTCTCCTCTTCAACTGGTGTTGTATTGTGGTAAGGGTGAGTACTTGGTAATCAGCAAGTCATGCACAGAATGCAGGCTAATATACTATATGCATGGCTTGGTACAAAGGAATAGCTTAAGGTATATTTGCGGTAAACAGCATTTGACAAGTAATATAAGTAGATTCGAAAGCAGTAGAAACAAGTATAGCATAAATAACTTTTCAAGGAGTTTAATAAACATCTTTCCCATCCTAATCCACATTTCCATCAACATCATTATTAATCCAACCCAACCTTTCAAATCCAAGTTATTTTTGAGAAAATCTAACCCTTGACTGTAATTCCCGAGCGATGTCCAATACCGCGGACACGGCTATCCGAATAGATTCTACACTCTGCAGAGGTTATGCACTTTACCCACAAGATACAGTCAAACACCACAAAGGCGAGTTCAGTAACAAAGTCTTTCGAAACCTCTAACAATACAAGTGGTCCTCCCGGTTATTGCGCACTAACCCTTCCCTTAGCTAAGGCAAAGTCTAGGCCAATCAACCGTTAGATGGGTACCTGGCCTCACCCCAGACGCTCCCCGCACAACTTACACAAAGGGTGTAGTTGACCTCCCGAGGTCCCACAGTGCGTTATTAGCAACTTAGTCAACTAGGTCTGTCCCATTACAGACATGTGGTTGCACGTTAGACCCAGTTCAAAGGCTTGCAAGGTGAAGTCCTTAGGGTGACCAGGGCAAGACTACCCAAGAACCAAATCAACATCCCCAATGCCACAACCGCCCACTCGATCATTCTTGCCACATGCCCCGGTCGAAAACTATTTATCAAACCCCAGTTGATTACCATGCACCACGTGCCATCAACATCACATGATACCTTTCCAAAACAGGTTCAATATATCATTAAGTCAATATTAGCATTTGATTGTCCAAAATCATGTCATGAGCACGTAGCAGGTCTAAGCAGTATACTACAACGGTCTAAAACCCATGTTGGCAATTTAATAATGTCCAACTAGTAATTCACAACTAGGGTGACAAGGGGTCATGGCACATATTTAAGTAATCAAGGTGTCATACAGCAATTTGGTATTTATCTAATTCCCCAAATCTAAATAAAGTATTTTCTAGTTGAACTAGCATGCAATAGGTTAAATCAAAATTGGTTTCAAAATAGGATCAACATGGTCAAAGCACAACTTGCCTTCAAAAAGTACTTGCTCTTGGTCTTGAGTTGGATCCTGAGTCAATACTTCTCCTTCGAATCCTTCCGGCACTTCAACGTCTACTCGTAAAGCGTGCAAATAGCAAATACACAAATAAACAATAGGCAAAAAGTGTCCAAACATCCAAATAAAATCCATAAACAGAGAGAACATAATTTTATGAATTTTTAGAAACTGGAATCGTCAAATTCGGAGTTAAAAGCATAAAAGTTATGATTATTTAAAGTTTAAATAATCAATTAAATAATTTTACAGAGAAAAACTTTAGTCCAAAAATTAAATAAAATTCATATTTAGGTAGGTCTCAATTTTATACAAATTTAGAAATTTGAATCACTCAAATCGGAGTTGAAACGCAAAAGTTATAAGCGTTTGAAGTTTGAATCAAAATCAAATCATTATTTCGAATTAATAAATTATTTTCTTTTCGAAATTAATTATTGCGTCGGCAGGACACGTGGCAGCTTCTGATTGGCCTGGCGTCGGCGGTCCATGGGCGTGGTTCACGCCGGCTCGGGTCTACCGTGGACTCGGTCCACGAATCCACGTGTCGCCGACATGTGGGTCCGCCTCGGATAGCGTCTTCGCTGGCGTCGGCGGGGCTCGGCCATGGTCTTGCGGTGGGACCCCTGTGGCGTCATTCTTGGCGTCGGCCTTTCGGGCTGAGACGGCCCGTGACATCTTGAGCCCGCCATGACGTCGGCGTGACGTCATGGTGCGATTTGGCCGGGCGTGACATGCGGGCCCAGCGTGTCGGCGTCACGCACGCCAGCGTGGTATCTTGACCGCGACAGTCGGCCTCCCGGACAGCGTGGCGCAATCTCGGCCGTTGATTTGAAATTCAACGGCCCAGATTAGATCTGAGTCTCACGCGTTTGGGTTAACGCGTTTGATCTGGACCGTTGGATCTAGATCCGACGGTCGAGGTTGGATCTGGGAATCGCACGTGGTTCTCACCGGGGGATGACGTGGCGCAATCTGGGCCCTTGGATGAAGATCCGACGGCTGGTGGAGCTCGAACTACGGCGATGGCTTGCGGCGGCGCCGCTCACCGGCCGAGGGCGGCGACCTAGCCGACGGCGTTTCGGGCGCGCTCCGGCGGAGTGAGAGGTAGCTCGGGTGCGCCGACGCGAGGAGTCCGGATCTGGGCACAACGGGCGGAGGACGACGGAGATGGCCGCAATCGGCAAAGAACCACGACGGAGGGAAGAGGCAACTCCGGCGAGCGATTGCGGCTCAACGGCGGCGGCTCCGGCGATGTTGTCTAGGGCTATGGGTGCGCAATGAAGCGGCGATCCCGACACGGGTGGCGGCGCAATAAATAGGGCCCTCGGCGTCCGTGAAACGCGCGAATCAGAGGTCCTCCGTTCTTGGCGCGAGTCCGGCGGCGACACGGTAGGGTGGCGTGTACGCAGCGCCGCGTTGGATCGAGATCCAACGGTGCGCGAGTTTGGGTCCGGGTCGGACTCGTGCGAGCTGGTTGGCTCGGTCGGGCTCGAGCTCGGTGACGTGGCTCAATCGTGGCCGTTGGATCTAAATCCAACGGTCACGCGGTTAGGGCTCGGTCGAGTCACGTGGCTCGGGTCGGACTCGAACTCGAGTCTGACTCGGGCTCGGTCGGATGAACAGTACAAACCCACTCGCATTTTCCAGCGATTTAATAATTAAATTAATTCCCAGTAATTCATTTAATTCATTAAAAATAGCAAATGACTCAGAAAAATTCCAGAAAAATTCTGGAAAATATTTTAGGGTATTTGGGACTCAAATAAAATATTTCCAACAAAATTTTATTTGCAAAATTAAATTCTTTAATTATTTCAAAATGGAATAAATTCAAATAAATTCCAAATAAATTCCAGAAAATTCCAAAATTTCACCAAAGTGCCAAATCACACATGAATTTAAGAAAAGCAAAATTTTGGGGTGTTACACACACCTTCTGCAAAGGATTGGAGAGTTAGAGACGGCATTGTACGCACCAGAGCCGGAGCCAATGCTCGAGCTGCACGAGCCAGACCCGAAGGAGCCGGAGCTTGAGGAGGACACTGCTTCTTCGACTACCACAGATGACACGATTCTTTGGACATGGCAATCGTTTCGCGCCTATGCCGCAGCATCCGTATCCAGGCCGTGGAGGTTTTCTCGATGAGTGAGCGTAGGTTCTATAGTGAGACTCCTTCGCCGAGTCGCGTCATAGAATAAAGAGTCACCCTTTAGGCGTTAGACTCCAGTGTTAGTTCGATTTGGATTTTCATTGCTTGCTGAGTGTGCAGTATGTGTTGCAAGGCCCCTAGGCATTGTAAGCAACCAAACCAAGTTACTATTGATTAAAATAATAAAGTTGGACTTTAAGTTACACCTTTCACCCCGCATAAGTTCCATACTACTTGTCTATTCTTGTTCCCTCTCATCTCTAAAACCTAGAGCAAACCACATATGGTGAACACCCGTGGAAACCTTGGAGGCAATGGGAGTGGTTCTCGCCCAACTGAAAACCCCAATGATGGAGCACCAGCACCGCCACTAGACATGCAGAATTTTGGAGCATTTCTTGCTGCTCAAACTCAGTTGATGCAAGCTATGATGCAACAGATGCAACACGTCACCACTCAGGCCACTGCTAATCAAGTTAATCAGGGACAACGCCAGAATACAAGACTGTCAGAGTTCATGAGGACTCATCCACCCACTTTTTCTGGGAATGCTAATCCGTTGGAGGCTGATGACTGGTTAAGGTCAATTGAGAGGAAGCTACACATTGCTCAATGCATAGGAAATGAGAAGGTACTCTACGCTTCTCATCAGTTGGAAGGAACAGCCGCCGAATGGTGGGAGAACTTCTGTGCCACGCAAGTGAACCCTCAGGACATCACTTGGGAGGAGTTCACAGCTGCATTCCGTCAGTATCACGTGCCTGAAGGAATCATGGACCTCAAGAAGGAGGAGTTCAGAGCACTGAAGCAAGGTAATCAGCCAGTGGCCGAATACCTGAACAAGTTTACACAACTTGCTCGCTACGCACCTGAGGATGTAGCGACAGATAAAGCCAGACAGTCTCGCTTTATGAAGGGACTTAACTCAGGACTACAGGTGGGACTGATCACCCACACCTTTCCAGATTTCCAAGAGTTGGTGAATAAGGCGCTTATTCTTGAGGACAAGCGCAAGGAACTGGACGAGAACAGGAAGCGCAGGATGCAGCATCAGGGATCGCGTCAGGGAGCGCAGCAACGTTTGAGGGTTGCGCCAAATCAGCTTTTCAGATTCCAGCCGCAGAATACGACTAGGACACCATCACCAGCACCAAAACCCGTCAATCAGAACTATCAGACCCCAGCCCCAGCCAGAAACACCGCTTCAGGCAGCCAACAAGGGACAGTGAGACGCTGCTACAATTGCAACGAGCCCGGACACTTTGCCAACAGTTGCCCAAAGAAGACAGCAGGAGTGACCCCAGTTCGCTTCAATCTGGGATCCACACCAGCTAGGACACCAGCACCAGGAGCCACACCCCAGACTGTGGTGAGAGGCCGAGTCAACCATGTCACCGCAGATGCACTGCAGAATGCTACGGACGTCGTACTGGGTAAGTTACTTGTTAACTCGATTACTGCGGCGATTTTGTTTGATTACGAGCTTCAGATTCGTTTGTTTCACAAGGCTTTGCTGCTAAAAATGATTGGGAGATTGCAAGACTTAAATGCATGCTTTTAGTTCAAACCCCTGGTTCTGAACTCCGAACGAAAGTAGGATGTTCTGGGGTGAGAATACTAATAGATGGGATAGAGTTCCTAGCGAACCTTATTATTTTGGAGACCCAGACCTTAGATGTTATTTTGGGAATGGATTGGTTATCTAAGCACAAGGCTGTATTGGATTGTGGACAAAGGACTATCTCAGTCGAGAGCTCTTGTGGAAAGAAAGTAGAATTTCAAGCTACTGCCGTCAGAGATGGACAGTTGATGGTTAACAGTACCAAGGCAATCAGCATAGAGGATGTCTCAGTAGTGAATGGGTACCCAGATGTTTTTCCTGAAGATCTACCAGGTATGCCGCCAGACAGGGACATAGAGTTTGTGATAGAGCTTGTACCTGGTACAGCACCGATAGCAAAGAGACCCTATCGGATGTCCACCGAGGAATTGATAGAGATGAAGAAACAACTTGAAGAGCTAATGGAGAAAGGATTTATCGGGACCGAGTTAAATGCGCCGTGGGGAGCACCAGTTTTGTTCGTCAAGAAGAAGGACGGGAGTTTCAGGATGTGCATTGACTACCGTGCACTCAATGAAGTCACCGTGAAGAATAAGTATCCGCTACCCAGGATTGATGATTTGTTTGACCAGCTGAGAGGAGCCGAAGTTTTCTCCAAGATTGATCTGAGATCGGGATACCATCAGTTGAAGATCCGATCAGAAGATATTCCGAAGACTACATTCTCGTCAAGATACAGACATTATGAGTTTACTGTTATGTCCTTTGGTCTCGATTTAATGCGCCAAAGATATTTCATGAATATGATGAATAAGGTGTTCATGGAGTATTTGGACAAGTTTGTTGTTGTGTTCATAGATGATATTCTAATCTACTCCAAGACAGAGGATGAACATGCCGAACACTTGAGGCGAGTTTTGGAAAAGCTGAGGGAACAGCAACTCTTCGCCAAGTTCAGTAAGTGTGATTTTTGGAAGGACAAGGTGGAATTCCTCGGACATGTAATGACCGCAGAAGGAGTCGCCATTGATCCAAGTAAAGTAGAAGCTGTGTTACATTGGGAGCAGCCGAAGACTGTGACCCAGATCCGGAGTTTCCTTGGAATGGCAGGTTACTACCGCCGCTTCATTGAAGGCTTTTCAACAATTGCGAGACATCTTACGCAATTGCTGAAAAAGGAGAAGAAGTTTACATGGACGCCAGAGTGCGAGAAGGATTCCAAGAATCAAGACGAGGTGACATCGGCACGATGTTGGTTCTACCGGACGTCAATCAAAGCTTTGATATCTATTGTGATGCATCGCACCAAGGACTTGGATGTGTGTTGATGCAAAACGGAAAGGTTGTCGCCTATGCATCAAGGCAGTTGAGGCCGCATGAGGAGAATTACCCGACACATGACCTAGAGTTAGCTGCCGTAGTGCATGCTTTGAAGATATGGCGTCACTATCTGATCGGGAACAGATGTGAAGTGTACACGGATCATAAGAGCCTTAAGTACATATTCACCCAGTCGGATCTGAATATGAGGCAAAGGAGATGGTTGGAGTTGATTAAGGATTACAATGTCGGAATCCATTACCATCCCGGGAAGGCCAACGTAGTAGCCGATGCTCTGAGTCGGAAAAGCCATACTGTGAGTATGTTGCTAGCCACAAGTCAGGATGAGCTATGCCAGGAATTTCAGAGAATGAAGATTGAGGTGGTACCTTGCGGATTCTTGGCCGCATTGGAAGTAAAGCCTACCCTAGAAGATCAGATTCGGGAAGGGCAGAAGGATGATGACAAGATCCGCAGGATTAAGTCCAAAATGGAGGAAGACAAGGCAAAAGACTTCAAGCTAGATGAGCAGGGCACGTTATGGATGAGGGATCGCATTTGTGTGCCGAACAGGAAGGAATCAAGCGATTGATTCTAGAAGAAGCCCATGACTCCAAGTACTCGATTCATCCTGGAAGTGCCAAGATGTATCAAGACTTGAAGGAGAGATTCTGGTGTCCAAGCATGAAGCGTGAAGTTGCCGAGCATGTTGCATTGTGCGGCGTATGCCGAGAGTCAAGGCAATGCATCGAGAGACCAGCGAGGATTGTTGCGGCCGAAGATACTGAGTGGAAGTGGGAGGAAATCGGAATGGATTTCATTACCGGTTTGCCTAAGACTCAAGGAGGTTATGACTCCATATGGGTTATAGTGGATCGCTTGACCAAGGTAGCCCATTTCATCCCGTAAAGACCACTTACTCGGGGATAAGTTAGCGAGAGATGTATATGATCGAGATCGTCTGTTTGCACAGAGTGCCGAGAAAAGGATTGTATAGGACAGAGGTACCAAATTTACAACAAGGTTAATGAATAAGTTGCATGAAGCCAAGAGAACCCGTTTGAACTTCAGTAAAGCTTATCATCCACAGACGGATGGACAGGCCAAGAAATAGTCAATCAGATTCTGTAAGATATGCTAAGAGCGTGTTCATTGGCTTATGCTACCTCTTGGGATAAGAGTTTGCCTTATGCCTAGTTCATTTACAATAATAGTTACCAGGCTAGTTACAGATGTCACCTTTTGAGGCCTTTGTATGGTCGACTCGCTCGGACGCCATTAAAGCTGGAATGAGACCGTGGCGCCGTGTCTTCGGGCCTGATATTCTTCAAGAAGCTGAAGAGCAGATTGCCATGATTAGGGAAAGGTTGAAGATAGCCCAATCACGACAGAAGAGTTATGCTGACAATCGTCACCGGGATTTGAGTTTTGAACTAGAAGACTTTGTATACCTCAGAGTTACGCCGCTCAGAGGAGTTAAGAGATTCCATGCCAAAGGAAAACTCGCGCCGAGATATGTTGGACCATTCAAGATTTTGAGCCGCAGAGGCAAAGTTGCTTACCAGCTGGAGTTGCCGCAGTCACTAGCAGGAGTGCATGACGTGTTCCACGTGTCCCAACTGAAGAAGTGTCTCCGAGTACCTGAGGAACAGACACCGCTAGAGTCAATTGAGTTGCAAGAAGATTTGACTTACAAGGAGCACCCCGTGAAGATTCTAGACACAATGAATCGAGAGACGAGGAACAAGTCAACCCGCTTCTGTAGAGTTCAATGGAGCAACCATGCAGAGAGCGAAGCAACTTGGGAGCGCGAAGAGGATTTGAAGAAAGAGTTTTCGAACCTATTCTTTAGTAAGCCCTGAATCTCGGGGACGAGATTCTGTTAAGGGGGAGAGGTTTGTAACACCCCAAAATTTTTATTTTCTTAAGTTCATGTGTGATTTGGCACTTTGGTGAATTTTTGGAATTTTCTGGGATTTATTTGGATTTATTTGGAATTTATTTGAATTTATTCCATTTTGAAATAATTAAAGAATTAAACTTTGCAAATAAAAATTTGTTGGAAATATTTTATTTGAGTCCAAAATATCCCAAAATATTTTCCAGAATTTTTCTGGAATTTTTCTGAGTCTTTTGCTATTTTTAATGAATTAAATGAATTTCTGGGAATTATTTTAAATATTAAATCGCTGGAAAATCGAGTCGGGTCAAGTACTGTTCATCCGACCGGACCAGAGTCCGAGTCCGACCCGAGCCACGTGACTTGACCGAACCCTATTCGATCCCGACCGTTGGATCGAGATCCAACGGTCCAAATTGGACCGCACCGGTTCGAGCTGAGTCCGGGTCGGATCCGATCGCACCCACGCGATCATGACCGTCGATCGTGCCACGTGGACGGCCGTGCGTTGTCGTCTCCGCCGAATCCGAGCCGGACTCTGCCGCCGCGTAGCCGCCGCGTCCAGTTAGGTTTCCGTTTTGTGCGCGCATGTCAAGGCCATTTAAGGCGTGGGTCATCGTCCGAGGTTCGCTTCAACCGTGTGCACCTTTTGCCCCACCTCCCGAAACCCTAGCCGCCGCCGTTCGTGCCCGATTGCTCGCCGGAGTTGGTTGGGTCTCCACGGTGGTTTCTGCCGTCTTCCGCCGTGTCCAGAGCCGCTCCGTCGACACCGAGCCCGTATCTGAAAACCCCTCGCCGAGACGCGCCCGAGCCGTGCACCCATCTCGCCGGAGGAGCACCGCAACGCCGCTTGGAAGGTCGCCTTCCCCAGCTCCGTTCGTCCCCGACCACCGCACCGCCATCAGCCCTCGTGAGCTCTGTGCGCCGTCCGATCTTGATCGTGCGGTTGAGGTGAGTTCACGTGATTCCACACCAGATCAGATCTGGACCGTTGGATCAAGATCCAACGGCCCACGATCACCACATGCCGTAGCAGCGTTAACGTAGGGTTAGATCTGGACTGTCCGATCTAGATCGAACGGCCTACGATCACCGTGTAGTTTTCAACGTGTTAACCCTAGATCTAATCGCGGTCGTTGATTTTCAAATCAACGGACACGATCGTGCCACGTAGCCTAGGCGCGCCGCACCGTGCGGGCGCACGTGGGCCGTTGACATGCGGGCCCACATGTCAGCCGCACCAAGCCGTGCGCCAGTCTACCGTGGACCCGTGCCGCCCGTGGACCCAGTCCATGGACCGGACACGTGGCAGCGCCCGGGAGGTGCCACGTGTCATGCTGACGTCAACATGACGTCATCACGGGACCCGTTCGGTGGTGACGTCAGCAAGTCCACGTGGACCAATCGGATACTGACACGTGTCCTCGCTAACGCAATAATTAATTTCTGAAAAAAGAAAATGATTTATTAATTCGAAATAATAATTTCAGATTTTGTTTCAAACTTCAAACACTTATAACTTTTGCGTTTCAACTCCGATTTGAGTGATTCAAATTTCTAAATTTGTATAAAATTGAGATCTACATAATTATGAATTTTATTTAATTTTTGGACTAAATTTTTCCTCTGTAATATTATTTAATTGATTATTTAAACTTTAAAATGCTATAACTTTTGCATTTTAACTCCGAATTGAGCGATTCCAGTTCCTAAAAATTCATAAAATTATGTTCTCTCTGTTTATAGATTTTATTTGGAGTTTTGGGATGCTTTTTGCCTATTGTTTATTCATGTATTGCTATTTGCACGCGTTACGAGTAGACGTTGAAGTGCTGGAGGGATTCGAAGGAGAAGTATTGACTCAGGATCCAACTCAAGACCAAGAGCAAGTACTTTTTGAAGGCAAGTTATGCTTTGACCATATTGATCCAATTTTGAAATCTATTTTGGTTCAAATTATTGCATGCTAGTTCAATTAGAAAATACTTTATTTAAATATGGGGATTAGATAATTGCCTAATTGCTGTATAACACCTTGATTACTTAAATATGTGCCATGACCCCTTGTCACCCTAGTGTGGATTACTAGTTGGACATTACTAAATTGCCAACATGGGTTTGTAGGTCGTTGTAGTATATGGCTTAGACCTGCTACGTACTCATGACATGATTTTGGATAATCAAATGTTAATATTGACTTAATGATATATTGAACCTGTTTTAGGAAGGTATCATGTGATGTTGATGGCACGTGGTGCATGGTAACCAAACTGGGGTTTGATAAATAGTTTTCGACCGGGGCATGTGGCAAGAATGATCAGGTGGGCCAGTTGTGGCATTGGGAATGATGTTTTGGTTCTTCGGGTAGTCTTGCCCTGGTCACCCTAAGGACTTAACCTTGCAAGCCTTTGAACTGAGTCAAGCGCGCAACCACATGTCTGTAATGGGACGGACCTAGTTAACTAAGTTGCTAATAACGTACCAGTGGGACCTCAGGGTGTCAACTACACCCTTTGTGTATGTTGTACGGGGGAGCGTACCGGGGCTGAGGCCAGGTACCCATCTAACGGTTGATTGGCCTAAACTTCGCCTTCGCTAAGGGAAGGGTTAGTGTGCAATAACCGGGGAGGACCACCTGTATTGTTAGAAGTTTCCGAAAGACTTTGTTACGGGAACTCGCCTTTGTGGTGTTTGACTGTATCTTGTGGGTAAAGTGCATAACCTCTGCAGAGTATAAAATCTATTCGAATAGCCGTGTCCGCGGTATTGGACATCGCTCGGGAATTACAGTCAACGGTTAGACTTTCTCAAAAATAACTTGGATTGGAAAGGTTGGGTTGGATTAATAATGATGTTGATAGAATTGTGGATTAGGATGGGAAAGATGTTTACTAAACCTTTGAAAAGTTATTTATGCTTTACTTGTTACTACTGCTTTCGAATCTACTTATGATACTTGCTAAATGTTCTTACTGCAAATATACCTTGAGCCACTCCTTTGTATTAAGCCATGCATGTAGTATATTAGCTGCATTCTGTGCATGACTTGCTGAGTACCAAGTACTCACCCTTGCCACAATACAACACCAGTTGAAGAGGAGACCACACCAGCTTTGGAGGAGGAGCTCCAAGAGGAACCGTCTACTTAGGGAGCGAGCCCAGTCAGTTGCCTGTGGTATACTGGATGGCGCCACGAAGTTATCTTATTTTCTGCTGCTAATATTTCTCTCTTAATAAGTTTCGCCCCGCGTGGCGTATATTTGTAACTTGACCATAAGGTCGAGCAACCAGTTTGACTATTTAATATAAGTACTTTACTTTATTAGTATCGAGTGGTATGATTGTGATATTTACCAATGTTAAGACTGTGTGCACTAGCGCGTTCCTGGACTAGTGCTGAATACACAGAGGGTCCGTATTTGCAAATTCGGGTCCCGACACATAGCTACCATTATTGGGGAGGAGCGCCCGTAGTCATGCCCCGGGGATGTAGGCTTTGGCTGAACCTCGTTAACAAATATTATGCCTCCGCTGTCGTCTGTGATTGCGTTCTTTATCTCGATTAGATCTATTATCGCTTCCGCTCTCACGGTTTTTCTAACAAGTGGTATCAGAGCCGTGGTTAGGTTGGATCTCGAGATATGTGCAGAGAATCACGTGGAGACACAAGGAACATGCTTGACAGGCGCCAGGAAAATTACTCGTTTTGGTGCGAGGTGGAGCATGGCGGCGATCGACGTTTCGGTTGGTGGAGTCGAACACTTCAGGCGGGAGGCTTGAACCATTCGATGGGCTACAGTTGGTGTGGATTGATCGGGGGTGATAATCGGGCCAACAAAGTGGCCAGCGAGGTCGTTTTAGGTGGTGACTTTGGCGCTCTTGATCAGATGCGAGATTGGAGCGGGCGGGAGCAGTAATGCGCCCGGGTGTTACACCGGGTGAACATCATGACACAGCGAGTAACTTTTGTGCCATGAATGTTGCGCAGGTGTGACATGAAGTTTTGGCGGAGGATTGGTAGATTTGGGTACACAAAAATCTTGAGGACGGGTGGCGCATGCGTCCTGGTGGCTGGTGACGAGCAGCGGAGCTGGACCAAGCGGTGAAGCAGCGGCGACAGGTGGCGGAGTTGGACCAGGGGGCACCGCAGCGGGCGGCCGAGGGCGCGCAGGCGGCCTTGCTCCGGTGGCTGGGCAAGGACGCATGCAAGGAAACGCTCAAACAACATGCGTGCATGCAAGGAAGGCCACGCATGCAATGAAGGCACACGTGAGAGTCCAAGTCTACGTGATGCATGCATGGAAGGAAGGCATCATGCAAGGAAGGCAATCTCAGTTGCTGTGCTAGTGATTCATGCCATAGGTATGCATGTTACTGCTCGTTGCATGCTGCATGGTGTAATTGCATGCAAACCGGCACTACTACGGAAAGGGATTTTATTACCGGTTTAAAAGAGCCTTTAGTACTGGTTTTTGAACCGGTACAGGCCATCCGGGACTGATGCTCAAGGGCATCGATCCGGTTCTCACTCGATCTTGATAGAGTATCAGTACCGGTTGGTAGTCACACGTGGCAGCGCATCGTGAGACCCAGTGGACCTTATCAGTACCGGTTGGTGTCTCCAACCGGTTCTGATGAGGCCCTCATCAGTACCGGTTGTTTTATCTAACCGGTACTGATGGGTTGTATATAATATATATGTAAATATGTGTGTGTCCAATACTGGCTATTATATATAATATACTACAATATATATAATCAAATCACGGTGACTTCATGTGTGTGTTAAATCACAACGAATTAAAACACATATATGGGCTGTTTGGTTGCCTTCTCTCGCGAGCCTGGTCCGTTCCACTCAGCCAGGCTGATGGGATACAGGATGCACAGATGCAGAGACGGTGTTTGGTTGAGTGTTTAGGAGGCAAGTATTTTGAAATTTAAATATTTTGAAATTTATATAGCAAGTGTGGTCTAGTTTTGTTCGAAAAAATGTCAGGAACCCATTTTTGAAATCGGTTCGGTAATCGGAGATACTAATCAAAAGATATAAATAAAAAAGAAAAAAAAATAAACTTACATACCCACGTGGCACCACATGCATGGTTGACAGTGGTCCCTTGCGCAGAACACGAGGCTGCATCCAGAGATACGCCCATTTTCTACGTATCTCCAGAGCCAGGCTGCATGAAGAATCTTGCATCCAGAGAGCCAGGCTCAAAACTAGATGCAGGCAACCAAACACGAGAAAAAAGCAAGATTCTGCATCTGTAGATGCAAATCTCTGTGCATGCAGGCAACCAAACAGCCCAATAATCAATCATGCACATTTTCCTGATAATAAAATCACTGTACATTCATTAACAAATTTAATTACATATAATGTACTACAATATGCACACAACTTTAATTACAACTCCAGTATTTCTTTTCCTTCTGTTCATTGGGATTTTTTACGTGCATCGCTCTTGCTAGCCGTAGATGTCGAGAATGACAGTTCACCGGTCCTTATCGAAGGGCCCCACCTATTAAAATTTGGTTCGTGGAACTCGCCTTTTGGATTTACAACCTCATCGTAAATGAAGCCAACGAGTTGTTCTTGAATTGCTCTCACTCGCGCCGGCGAGAGTTCCGAACCTTGTTCCGCCAAATATTGAGGCACCTGCCGTTAAGTCATTAACAAATCAATCCTTGAATTTGTACAAGATGTAAGGAGTAATATACATCGTTAAAGGTAGTAATTATATTTACTCACCCCTTGTCGCCTTTTAGCATGCGGTCGTGGCTCCGGTTTGGGTGTGCAAAAACTCACATACGTAGTAACCGCATAAATTGTTGCCCGCCGACTGACTCAAGATCTGCGGTTGAAAAAGTTGAAAGCGTGAAATGAATGCAAGGAAATTTACTTAACTAACCAAAAAGCTAGCTTTATGATATACGTACTTGAGAGGCTGTTGTAATTTCGAATTTCTCCTTGAATGCGCCCCTATTTTTAGCACGAAACTGTGCGAATGCACTACACATGTGATTACCAATTGTACATGATTAGAATTTGTTTCAAATGGAAGGAAATAGAAGTAATACAATAATGAAAGGAACAAGAATTAATACCGGTCGAGCAAATCGATGAAGGTTTGATACGTTTGAACTGGTTTCCTTCTCGAGTCCATAATTGTGATCCGACTATGATCTAGCTCGATCATAATAAGAATCGATTAAAGCGTACATATGTCAACATAGATAACTAATTAGTTCTAACATAGTGTTATGAAAAAGGAGTAGAACAAGGCGGTACGAAAACACATACTCATGTGCGTAGGGTAGATATATCCTTGACTTATATTGATGTCCCATTAGCGCATTGTATACGTTAGTCTGTGTTTCGCTTGGGCTGTATCTAACGGTTGTCTCATTGATAACTAATGGGTCCATGAATCCTATGTCAAAAATTTGATCCCTTCGGCATCTTTGTATCTCCATGCTACACAAGAAGAAATTAGTTAGGCTTGCAAGGTCCGTACTCTACAAGGGCACGCACGATGGTTTTTTTGTAAATAAGACACTTACAGAGTCCAGCAACCCACCAAGGACGCGCTGAGGGCGTCTGTCTGGTATAGATCATACATGACATGCCATTCCATAAAAAATTCACCGTCACCGTGAAAAAAATCTTGATCCTTGTACCTGACAGCAAACAACTGTAGACCATGCTTGATCGCGTCCAAGTACCATTCATGGAATTGCCGCATCTTTGTCGTTAGGTGGAGCAGCTCCTCACGCCTGACCAATGATCCACCCAATGTAAATGGCCATCTTACTTGGGCATACTCAATTTCTGTTGTGCCTAATATTTGACTTGGGTCAAGCCCAGTTTCATCAAAGAATTGTAGCATCGCCTTAGCCTTCTCCTTCTCCTTCTCCTCAGCTGTCAACTTCTTGTGGCATTCCTTTCGCAATGTGCGCTCGTAGTTTGATTGGCGAGGCATTTCTTTTTGATCCTTCAAATTTGTAATAGTCGTCAAGCCTTTGTGAAATTCTTTCGTGCTAGGTTGAACCTTCTTCTTTGGTGACTTGGGTCTAAAAAATTCAGTTACCTCACCTTGTCAATCTTATTGGTCTCCTCGTCGGTCATATCGTACGCCAGCTTCGAAAGTGGACGCAACTTCTTGGATTGGGTGGAGGACCTCGTCTTCTTGGGAGGCTCTTTGGCTGAGCTGGCTTATTTCCTTTGGTCGGCGCCTTCGTGGGAGGAGACGGTCTTCTTGTGGGGCTTAAGTGCACGGGAGGTGGTGTAGAAGTCGGCGCATTCTTGGGAGGAGACGGGCTTCTCGTAGGGCATATGTGCGGGAGGTGGTGTAGAGTCGGCGCCTTCTTGGGAGGAGATGGGCTTCTCCTAGGGCTTATGTCTTGGCGGGAGGTGGTGTAGGAGTCGGGTTTCTTCTTGGGCTTGGGTGTGCGGGAAGTGGTGTAGGAGTCGGGCTTCTTCGCGAGAGGACACATCCATGTTATCTCAAAAATTATGTGCCGTTTGCACCATAGGATGAAAGTGTGTACCGCCTCTCCTAGCTTCAGACTCCGTCACCTCAGGAATTTCGAGCTCAAGGTCCTCGTACCACTGGGCAAACCTCCTCCACGAGACCTTGGAGTAGTTTGGCGGTATCTGTTGGCCATGGATGAGCTGCCTTGGCTCCTTTGGGTGAACCATGCCATGCGCCGCCTTCAAGGAGAGGTTTCGCGCCCCGACATGCAGCTCACAAGGTGTCTGCTGCCTGATGTCATCTACAGGATATCTGTCCAAGTCCGCTTCGGGCAGCCACCGAAGCGCATTGCTCCGCTGCCCGGTGGGGCTGATGATGTTAGGATTGCTGGGAGGTTCCTGGCACGTCTCCCGCTGTTGGCTCTGGGCTAACTGTTCCTCTATCTGAGTCATGCGTTCTTCAAGTGCACTAAGTTGTTGTGCATGTCGAGCCTTGCTTCTCATCCGACTCCTATAGGTCTCGGCGTCCTGAGCGAAACCAACCTTCCACGGGACGACGCCAATGCCTCGTGTACGTCTAGGGTGCTCCGGGTTTTGTAGAGCCCTTGTTAGCTCATCATTCTCCCTGTTTCGCACGAAGCTACCTTGGGAAGTCTCCTCGAAGGACTGCACAAGCCTTCTGGCCACATCTCTCAGCACCTCCCCAAACACCGCATTGCCGCTATCATCGAGGCCACCACTATGAGCATAGAACCAATGCTTTGCTCTGTCAGGCCATTCCATTGTTGCGAGTGTGACACCCTTCGCTAGCAGGTCATGCTCCCTCTTCTCCCATTTGGGTATTGCTTGGCGGTAACCACCAGGGCCGAGTCGGTGGTGGTAATTCTTCTTCTGTGCATTCAGCTTGTTCTTCTCACTCAAACTTTGACCTTCCTCTGAAGTCTTGTAGTTCACGAACGCTTCCCAGTGATCTTGCAACTTCGGGAACTTGTTGAAGTCGGGTGTTCGATTCTCCTTGATATACTCTATGTTCAACTTCTTTTTATAAGTTTGGAATGCGATGGCCATCTTCTTGAGAGTGTAACTCTTCACCTTCTCTTCGGTCCCTTGGGGGAAGGTGAATGTCTCTCTGACATCATTCCAAAGCATGTTTTTCGTATCTTGGGGAACCTGATCCCATTTTGCTACGCTTAATGGGCACGTGGTCCCTAACGTGGGCGCCGCATGCCGAATTGAACGGCCCAATCACCGTCAAGGGTTTTACGAGGTTGGCCGTTCTCGTTGACTTCGGTGACAACATATCTTGCCTTCGGCTTCTTGGTTGGACCTCGCTGTCGTGATTGCCCGCTTGGTTGATCGATCTGAAAGCATGGTACAATCATGAACGGGTCAAAATGTTGGCTTAGCATGATAGTGAAATCGACAATCATTAACGTGATTGATTGTTACCTCTGCGGCATCATCGTGCTCTACGGCCTCATCGTGCTCTGCGGCCTCATAACCACCATCTCCCGCAATCAAATTTTCCATAAATTCTTCTTGATCAAATCCTTCGCCGTCCATCGTTGTTTCTTAGGCTAGAAGAAGGCACTGCAAATTAACGGCGTGGAAGACGGCGTGGAACAAATGCTGATTAGACCAACTATACTTATACATTTCACATTTCAAATATACTGACACATCTCACATATACATCACATTTGACATATAATTACTCATCTGACACATCTCACATATACATAACATTACCTCCACCACATGGAAAAGAACAGATATTGACAATTGTGAATATATCTCTAGAGTAACCATTTCTTCACCAATGTAATCAATGGTACATAAATCGACGGTCTCTAGATCATTTCTTTATAATCGAACTTACATCATTTTGCATACATGGCCTGACATTGCAAATATATTACGTTTGCAACATATACCAAAAAGTTTCGATTCTATACAGGTGCCAATTCACCGTTGGCGGGAACGTTGCAATCTGGCAAAGTGACAATGTAATGGTCTAATTGCTCTAATTGCTGAAACAATACTAGCTAATGTCTAATTGATCAGTACAACATCATGTTAGCATTCATTCAACATCTGTTCTTGAACAAGATCACAACCGAAATAGAAATACTACACATTTTCCTCCAATTAGCAAATCCAACGTGAATCTACACCATACATGTACACTAGAGATATATTCTAAGGCAAGAAGCGGCGAGGGGGAGCACCGTCGGAGGCGAGCTCGGGAGGGCGGCGCCGTCGAGGTGAGGTCGGGACAGCGGCACCGTCAGGTGAAGCGAGCTCGGGGCAGCGCGATCCGGAGGGCGGCGCCGTCGAGAGGGCGGCACCGTCGGGTGGGGCGAGCTCGGGAGGCGGCGCCGTCGAGGTGAAGCGAAGCTCGGGAGGGCTTCCGACGCCACACGAGCTCTGTGGCGGCCTTGTAGGTCGAGGAGGAGAAATGGGATAAAATCGGGCGGGAGGAGCACTAAGGTGGGGAGGAAATGGCGGCGAGGAAGTTTATAGGGGCACCATCAGTCCGGTTGGTGTATCCAACGGGATTGATATACACATCGATCTGGGTTGGATACACCAACCGGGTGATCATTCCACATACGAGGAAAACCTAGGAGTATCGATGTCGGTTGGTGTATCCAACCTGCTTGATTAGATCACATCAAGATCTTGGTTAAATACACCAGCAGTCTTGATTAGAATTAAATTCAAACTCTATTTACAATAAAATGAAAGAAAAAAATGATTTTTTGCACTCTTATAATTCCAATGCAAATTGGAATCCTTGTTACTAGTCATTTATAAATTCCTTTTATAGTTTCTACAATTCAACAATAATATATAAACAAAATAAGGTTATTAATATAAATTAAAAATATAAAAATAAAGTAATTTTTTCTTAAATTCAATTATTGCTTCTTTGCTTAATAAAAAATAATAAATCATTATTATTCCACACTAAAATGATTTACAAAAAATAAAAAAGGTAATTAATACACAACTAGTATGTTAGTAGTCTATTACACCAAAAGAAAGCAAAGTGATCCATCACAATAGACAATTTAGTAGCATGGGAACACAGTAGACAAGATTGGACTTATTTGCTAACTACTTTGTTTTTACAAGCGATCCTTCATTATGATCGCGGCGTACGTAAGGACAGTCCTCTGTATCATTCAGGTCACTAATGTCTACGTCCACTGTGAAAGGAGGCAGCTCGTCGAATTGATTATACTCTTCTTCGTCCGTGACGCCCTCAACTCCGACAATCCTTCTTTTACCTGAAAGAACCACGTGGCGCCTTGGTTGATCGCTCCTGCTAGTCTTCTCATTTTGAGTTATGTTTTCGGTAGATTTGTTATCTTTGCCTCTTCCTTTTAGTAGGCTTGTCCTTCGCTTTTTTGTTTCTTTGTCCATGTCCATCACATAGAATACTTGTGTCACATCATTAGCGAGCACGAATGGTTCATCCCTATAGGCCACTTGCTTGAGGTCCACAATTGTCATACCGTACTCATAGATCTCCACGGCTGCCAGTTTGACCCATTGGCACCGAAACAGAGGGACTTTTAAAGGTCCGTACTCGAGCTCCCAAATCTCCTGTATGAAACCATAATAGGTATCCATCTTTCCATTTTTGTCGAAGGCATTTATACGGACGCCGCTGTTTTGGTTGGTGCTCTTGCTATCCTGGGCTGTTGTGTAAAATGTGTACCCATTTATCTCATACCCTTGGAATGATATGACTGTTGTGGATGGTCCCCGAGCCAAGAGTTTCAACTGTTCATCATCTGTATGGTTGCCCAACAGTTGCTTTTGTAACCAACCGCCGAAATGATCCATTTGCTCGACTGCGATCCACTTATCTGACTTCTCTGGGTATTGGGCACGTAGACTCATCTCGTAATCATACATATATGGAGCCACTACAGTTGCTTGTTTCAATACTGTGAAATGTGCTTGTTTAAATGAAAGTAGATCGTGGCTATAGGATTCTTTTCTCCCTAAAGTCCCTTTTCCCCGTAGCCTCCCCTCATGGCGTGATACAGAACGCCAATCAGTTCAGATCATCAATGTAATTAACACAAAACTCGATCACCTCCTCTGTGCCGACACCTGCGCAATGCAGCCTTGCAGACGAGACCGATTCTGAACATACTTCTTTAGGATGCCCATGTACCTCTCGAACGGGAACATCTTGTGGAGGAACACGGGTTAGAGAATTTGTATCTCTTTAACAATGTGGACCATGAGATGGACCATAATATCAAAGAATGATGGAGGGAAGATCATCTCAAGGCTAACTAGACTATTGACCATGTCGTCATGCAGATTACATAACTTATTCGGCTCGATGACCTTCTGCTACACCGTTGAAGAACGAGCACAACTTTATGATTGTCCCTCGTACCTGTCAGGAGAATACCTTGCCTTTGCCACTTTAGGAGCAACTGTGTCATCAACACGTGACAATCATGGGATTTTATGTATGCGATTTTATTCTCTTTTGTGTTTATGAGTCTCCTTATGTTCGAGGAGTATCCGTAAGGGACCTTCACACTGTTCAAGAACTTAATCATATTTTTCTTCTCTTCCTTGCTCGTGAGTGTAGCTCGCGGGGTGGAGGTAATGTTGTCCTTCCGCTCTCATTTCCGGATGTAGGTCGGTCCTGATTCCCAGCTTGTAGGTCCTTTCGTGCTTGAAGTGTATCTTTTGATTTGCCATACATATCTAGGAAGCCTAGCAGGTTCACGCAGACATTCTTTGTGATATGCATGAAGTCCAAAGTGAGTGGCGAACCTCTAAGTCTTTCCAAGAAGGTAAGTCCCAAAATATTGACTTCTTCTTCCAAATGGGCTTTGTGTGATCTTGTTTTGTCGGGATAGGTTTGCTACGGACCTTTTCCAAATACTACTTTCAGATCGTTTGCCAAAGAAAATACAAGAGCCCCACTGCGATCTGCGGGGCTTCTTACGTTTCTCTTCCGTCCCATCAAAATTCTCACCCTTCCTCCTTAACGGGTCCTTCGTATGGAGGAATCTCTGATGGCCCATGTACACAACCTTTCGAGAGTTTTTAGGTACTTGCTGTCCGTTTCCTCTAAGCGGTGGATAGGCTTTATATCCTTTGATGGATAGGCCCGACAGTTACCAAGTGCAGGCGATCGTTGATGGTTACAAATAGTAATGCACGTAAAATGAAGTGCTCTCTTTTGTACTCATCCCATACACGTACACCATCGTTCCACAATGTTAGCAGATCTTGAACCAACGGTTTGAGGTACACATCGATGTCGTTTCAGGTTGCTTCGGGCCTTGGATAAGCAACGGCATCATAATGTACTTCCGCTTCATACACGACCAAGGAGGAAGGTTGTAAATACACATAGTCACGGGCCAAGTCTTTGTGAATCTGCTCATCTCGCCATACGGGTTCATCCCATCTGTACTCAACCCAAACCTTATGTTCCTCGCATCCTCAAAGAAAGTCCGGGTATGTTCTATTGACTTTCCTCCACGAGGAGCCATCGTGGGGTGTCTTAGCCTTCCGTCCTCCTTACGGTCTTCTTTGTGCCAGCGCATCATCGAGGGCATGCGCTTTGTTATAAATAAACGCTTCAACCGTGGTATTATAGGGAAATACCACACCACCTTACCAGGGGCCTCTTCTTCTTACGCTGCCCCTCTACCTCACAGGTCGTCACGCTGGTCTTATACTGAAGTTTTGCATACCGAACAAACATCCAAATCCTCGTACTCATTGCGATAAAGGATACAATCGTTACGACATGCATGTATCTTCTGTACCTCCAACCCCAAAGGCGGACCACTTGTTTGGCATTGTGCGTAGTTTCGGGCAGTGTGTTCCCCTCTGGAAGTATCTTCTTGATGAGGCATAACAACTCGTCGAATCCCTTATCAGATAATCCATTGGTCGCCTTCCATTGCATCAGTTCTAGTGTAGTACGCAACTTTTTATGGCCCTGTTGGCTGTTTGGGTACAACAATGTTTTGTGGTCCTCCCATAGGCGCTGGAACTTTTCGTAATGTCTTTCATCGATGTATTCTCCCTCTCCATCAAGCAGCATCTGGTCTAGGTCATCATTGCCAAACTCCCCAAATGTATCTTCGCAAGAGCCAGGTTGGCCAGCGTCTAAGATATTGTTCGCCTCTTCTTGTTCACCGTCTTCTTGTATAATTTCTTCTTCACTATGCTTGGTCCAACAGGTATAGTTTGTCATGAATTCTCTTGTGAGCAAATGGAAGTGAAGGTGGCTGGAGTTTGCCCACTCCTTCTCATTCTTGCAGTCTATGCATGGACAACATATGTAGCCTGATGTCGTGTATGCATCGGCCGCACGAAGAAAATCTTGCAAACCACCAAGAACTCAGGGAGCGTCGGTCCATGTACATCCATCGCCGGTCCATCTACATTATATTACATCAAAGGTAACTTTTAGCTCATTTTCCGATAATGAATTGTTCAACATTTCCCAAAATCCAAATCAAGACAACTATATTTTTAAAATGATTTTATTTCATAATATACATTAAAGGCACTATATTTCATTACATATTTTTCCATAAAATGATTATTTGCTCCGGTATTCGTACTCGACAAGTTTTTGCAACCTACTAAAATAATTAGTCAATGAAAATCTAGATTCAAAATTCTTCATCAATCGATGGAACCAAAACCTAAATATTAATGCAAGCATAATTTCACAATGACTTTGCTCAAATTTTCAAAACTTTTTGAAAACTTTTTCTAAAATTTTTAAAACTTTTCTCGAATCTTCAACTCATTTTATATTTTACGTAAAGCCATTTATATTTTTAATATTGTTTTAATTCGCAAATGAATTTAAAATTCTTCTTTTTTGCACATAACTATTGCAATTTGAAGATCCTAAAAGCTATGATTTTCATGCACCATTCTTAATTTCCCCAACTATATATGCACCATCCTACATCGAGCGATGGAACTAAAATGTAAATTTGAGCTAGATCCACACCTTAAATGCGAGCTATATTATAATCCAAGCAAATTTAAGCTTAGTTACCTTGGTTGCGAGTAAATTTTTGCATCCTACTTGAAAAGATCGAGCTAGAACTTTACATTTGTAATCTTTCATCGATTAATGGAAAAGATCAAATTTTCTTCATAATTCAAGCAAAGAAGAGGCTCCATTTAACACAAATGTAGTGAGGAATGATGGTACTAACCTTAGTTACCTTGCTTGGAGTAAAATGACCAAAATTTTAAAATTTGGGCAGCACCTCCCCTTCCTTGGAGCTCTTGCCCGAATCAGCTGTTCTTCTCGTAGGTGATCAAATGATCTTGGTGCAGCGAGAGCGGGAGGAGGAACAAGTTTAAATTGCGGACAGATGCAGTTCACGGCCTGGCCGGTCTTGATAGTTTCATATCGATCTGGTTAGTGCCTTACACCGATACTAATATCCACACTGCAATCGTAGCCGTTGCTACTAGATAGTACCGGTTCGAATACAAACCGATCTTGATGTGACTATCGATGCAGGTTGGTACCTTTAACGTCTTGACCACCACCCCGAGCGTATGTTGATCCAAGCGAATGCCTCTTCGAGTTGAGGCAGAGTACATGCGTATGTTCAAATGAAAAATCGAGAATCGTATGTAAAGAGAACGGCTAATATTTAATATTACCCACCGTTGAAAATGTTCAAATATACAAAGTGACATTACATAGTGGATAATTAACATTAAATAAATAAAAATTTCAATTATCGTCACTCTCGTAGAAATTTGCCCGCTATCCTCGCTTATCATCATTTATCCTTCTTTGTCGTAAGTAAATGCGTAAATCGGTGGCGGCATGGTGAACGTCGTCCTCGGAGGAGGAGGATGATGAGCTCCCCCAGCGGATGACGGTGACGTCCTCCTCCTCTTCTTCTTCCTCCTCCTCCTCCTCCTCGTCGTCCTCGTCGTCGTCCTCGTCGTCCTCGTCGTCCTCATCGTCGTCATTGTCGTCGTCATCGTCGTCCTCCTCCTCCTCCTCGTCGTCGTCGTCGTCCTCCTCCTCCTCATCGTTGTCGTCGTCCTCCTCGTCGTCGTCGGCGGCGCGCTTTCTTTTCTTGGTGGCGGCGGGAGGTGCCTGGGGTGGAGGCGGCACTGGGGACAATGGCTCAGAGTCGGAGGAGTCAGAGGAGCTGGCGGGAGACACAGGCTCTGCCATGATCGGAAGAGGAAGATTGATCGAGACCGGTCTCTGTCAGTGCAGGTTCTCCATCTCGCTCACTCTGTTTATACTTCGCGCGGGATGAACACGAAGAGGCGTCGCGCGGGATCGAGGCGTCGCGCGGGAGACTATGCGTTGAATACAAAGAATCGGGCGCTTATCGATGCTGATTGGTTACACTAACCGATGCTGATGTGGTCTCATCGATCTGCGGTTGGTTACACCAACCCGTACTAAAGCCAAGGAGCGAAGCGGCATCGCTTAGTACCGATTCATGTAACCAACCGCATGCGAAGATCGAGAATCGATGCGGTTGGTTACATGAACCGGTACTAAGCAATCTGCTCGCTCGCTCCTTGGCTTCTTAGTACGGGTTGGTGTAACCAACCTGTGCGATGATACCACATCGGCACCGGTAGTGTAACCAACGTCTTGATGGTCCCCGGACACAGTAGACCGTTCAACCGGGACTGATGTAAATGTCAGTCCCGGTTCATGCATGACCGGTACTGATGGGCCGGTATGGAAGGTCAGATCTGTAGTAGTGCGGCATGCAAGGGTGCAACTGCTTGAATGTGTCACGACAAGGATGGTGCGGTTCGTGGGTGCGGGCGACCGAGCCAGATGGAGCTCGCCCAGGCGCCGATTCGGACCAACGATAGCGACATGGAGGCGGAGCCGGACTGATTTCACCTCAGGAGACAAAGCAGTATCCAACAGGGACACGGTTGGGAATAGAAGACTACTGGGAGTTCATTTTCGGACTCTGTTTTGGACTCCATGTCCAGGTTAGGGAGGAGGGCTGTAGTATATAATCAAAGCCAATGAAGCCAAAGGAGATCAATCCAAGCAAGAAGAAGAGAGATCTAGGTGCCTAGAGGAGCTCAGATCTGCGACTTGGTGAAAGATTTGAGCGCGGTGTTCAGGACAAGGCGGTGGTGCGGGTTCTGAAGGAAGGCATTCAAGTGGAAGTCAATGGCGTCCAAATTTGAGGTGACGAAGTTTGATGGGACCGGGAATTTTGGGTTGTGGCAAACGACAGTGAAGGATCTGTTGGCGCAACAAGGGATCTTCAAGACTCTCAGCGACCAGAAGCCGGCAAAGGTGGATGATGATAAGTGGGAGGAGATGAAGGCACATGCATGTGCTATTATCAGGTTTTGCGTCTCTGACCAGATCATGTACCATGCCATGGAAGAAACTTCGCCAAAGAAAATTTGAGACAATTTGGCCAGTCAGTTTATGTCCAAGACGTTGACCCAGAAATTGTACTTGAAGCAGAAGCTTTTCAGCTTGAAGATGCAGGAGGGGTCAGAACTTGCTGAGCACATCAATATCTTCAAACAATTGATCGCTGATCTCGTGAAGGTGGAGGTGACAATTGAGAATGAAGATCAGGCAATTATTCTTCTGTGTTCATTGCCAAGTTCTTATGAGCATTTGGTTACTACTCTAACATATGGCAAGGAAAACATCAAGGTGGAAGACATTGTTGCGGCGTTGCTTGCTCATGATCAAAGGAGGAAGAACAATGCAATTGGGGAGCTTTCGGGTGATGCTTTGCATGTCAGGAGTGTCGGTGTATTCCACACCAGGGTGCCCACTGCACTTTAGTAAAAGCAGCCACCGCCGGATGCGTGGCATCCAGGCCACGCCTCCGGCGACCACTCAGCTGGCCGCCGGGGGCGTGGCCTGGATGCCACGCGTCTGGTGGTGGCTGCTTTTACTAAAGTGCAGTGGGCACCCTGGTGTGGAATACACCGATAGTAGCCCCCGGACCCACCTCGGAGCGTTCTTTTCATCTTCTTCCGTCTCCCGGGTGGGTCCAAAAAAGTGGCCACGAAACGTTTGTGGCTTTTTAAATGTTGCCACCGTTTTCGGGCCCGAGGTGGATCGTGCAACTGCTTTTGCCTCGTAACCAGCGCGGGTCTGGGGGGGGCATGGCCGCTCTTTTTCCGATTCTCCTGGGTTTCCCGCCAGCGAACCGCCACGCCCCCTCGACTATCCCGCCTTTCCAACTGCCACGCCTCCTCGGGTTTCCCGTTGAGGCGCTCCTGCGCACATATAAACGACCACACTGGCTGCGTGCTTCTTCTTCACCCTAGCTTCTTGCGAACCATCTCCTTGCCTTCTCTCTTGGCTCATTTCTCCTTTTGCTCGCATGGCACCGCCAGCACCTCTGCTCCCTCCCTCAACCATCGAGGATGTCGACGCCGAGAGATGTGCCCAGTATGTTGCTGGCGGCACCATCCGTATTACTCGCCGGGGCGCCACGCCCGTGGCCGCTTTGGGCGAATTGATTTTCTTTGGCTGGGCAATGCTGGCGGGCCTTGTCCCGCCCATCTCTGATTTCTACCTCGCCGTCCTCAACTTCTACTCCATCCACAATCTTCATCTTCCTCCTAACTCCATCGTTCTCCTCGCTATCTTTGCTTATTTCTGCGGGATGTTCGTGGGAGTAGCCCCTAATCTCCCCCTCTTTCGCTTCTTCTATTCCTTGCGCGCGGCCAAGGACCTTTCCACCGTGACTGGCTCCTGCCACTTCCGCCTTTGCGACGGCGTAGCCTCCCGCTACATTCCGCTAGACCTCCGCTCCAACTGGAGGGATTGGCGTAATGGGTGGCTCTACGTCGAAGACGACAGAGGCTTGGAGGTCCTGGAGATGCCGACTGGGCCAGCGGTCGGCACCTCCACCTGGGGAGCTCACGTCGATGAGACGCCCGAGCTCCAGGTGATGCTGGCCCGCATGGACCAGCTGCGAGCGGCGGGCCTGACGGGGGCCATGGTCCTTCGGGACTACATCGCCCGGAGAATTAGTCCCCTGCGCCGTCGCGCTCGCCTCGCCTGGCAGTACACGGGCCCCGATGACATGACCCGGACAACCACCGGAGGTGGGTTGCTTTTCGCTTTTCTTTCTTTGTTTTCTTCTTCTTGCTTTCAACTGCTACCAAACTGACGGCGTCCTCACTACTTTTTGTCATTTTTTAGCCGCGGGGAATTTATCCCTTGCCAAGATTGACGTGTGGCAGGCGCAGCTGGGCGTCTTTGGCCCCGTCCCGCCCTTTCCAGCGGGTGCACTCCCACTCTGCCAGGTGGAGCCCCGGGAGCGTGTGGCGATCACCCGCGCCATGCCCGTCATGGATGCCATGGGTCCGGTGACCACACCTAGCCAGACTGCAATAACCATCTGGGGCCCTCCTCCAGCGAGTGGGGGGAGGGACAAGCGCCCCGCCGCCACCGACGCCCCTGGCGATAGCCCCAGGCGGGTCCGCGCTGCTTTGGGGTTGCGGCGATAGCCCCAGGCAGGGAGATGGTTCGCAAGAAGCTAGGGTGAAGAAGAAGCACGTAGCCAGTGCCCTCGTTTATATGTGCGTAGGAGCGCCTCAACGGGAAACCCGTGGAGGCGTGGCAGTTGGAAAGTCGGGATAGTCGAGGGGTCGTGGCGGTTCGCTGGCGGGAAACCCAGGAGAATCGGAAAAAGAGCGGCCATGCCCCCCAGACCCGCGCCGGTTACGAGGCAAAAGCGGCTGCACGATCCGCCTTGGGCCCGAAAACGGCGTCGGCATTTAAAAAGCCACAAACGTTTCGTGGCCACTTTTTTGGACCCACCCGGGAGACGGAAGAAGATGAAAAGAACGCTCTGAGGTGGGTCCGGGGGTTGCTGTCGGTGTATTCCACACCAGGGTGCCCACTGCACTTTAGTAAAAGCAGCCACCGCCGGACGCGTGGCATCCAGGCCACGCCCCCGGCGGCCAGCTGAGTGGTCGCTAGGGGGAGGGTGGCGACCAGGCCACGTCCTTGGCGGTCAGCTGGGTGACCGCCAGCCGGAAGGTGGTGACCAGGCCATGCCCCTGGCGGTCAGCTGTGTGATCGCCAGCCGGAAGGTGGCGACCAGGCCACGCCCATGGCGGTCAGCTGTGTGATCGCCGGCAGGAGGGTGGCGACCAGGCCTCACCCCTGGCGGTCAGCTCTGTGATCGCCAGCGGGAGGGTGGCGACCAGGCCTCGCCCCTGGTGGTCAGCTGTGTGATCGCCAGCGGGAGGGTGGCGACCAGGCGACGCCGCTGGCAACCAGTTCCCGAGGACGTTTAATAACCCGCGCGGCCGGTTGAGAGGTCAAAGACATTTAATGCATGTTGTGCGTATTAAATGAGGCTAATGAAGGCCACAGTATGGCGGCGTGTGTTCCCAACATGCGCCATAAAGGCGAGCGACGTCAGGGTGCATTTCCCCACATGGACGGAGTGGGCGAAGCCGGCAGGCGCGGCGCTCAAGGGCGGGGGGAGAGAACGTCTGCACCAGGGCATTAAATGTGTTGCAGGGGCATTTAATGCTAAAGAGTAGAGTAATGAGATAGCTTGCTGTGTAAGCCTCCCATGCGCCCCCGCCAGCCCGAGTATAAAAGGGAGTTGGGGTGCATGGGGGAAGGGGTTCGATCATTTTTCTTTCAGACTAGACTCTCCATTACGGGTGAGCTGATCCGGGTTGCTCTGGGTAGCTGTTCATCTTCCAGCTTGTCCCGAGCACACCAAAATACAAGAACACAGGAGTAGGGCTGTTACTCTGAGGAGGGCCCGAACCTGACAAACCGCAGTTCTCCTTGCACGCTTCGCCCCTAGCTCTCCATTTCTCGAGCGATCTCCACGAAAGCCCCGGTTAGAACTTAGTATACCCCTCGCCGGAAGGGGTCTGTTGGCTCATACGTCGACAAGGAGTGATCATGGCTCGGATGAGAAGAAGGGCAAGAAAAAGAAGGGGCCGGTGTGCTACAAGTGCTCTAATCATGGACATATAAAGAGAGACCGTCCATTACTGAAGAAGGGTGGATGAACCGCAAGTGCTATGATTGCCAATAAGAAGGATGACTCGGATAGTGACAGAGATCTTCTCACAGTTTCAACTGAAAAGTCTTATGAAGCATGGTTGTTGGATTCAGCTAGCTCGTACCATGCAACACCAAATAAAGAGTGGTTCTTGTCATACACTGAAAAGGACAACGGTGGTTTTGCTTACTTGGGCGATGGCTCGTGTTATCAAGTCATTGGAGTGGGCAACATCAAGTTCAAGATGTGTGGTGGGCAAGAGGTGATACTCAAAGGTGTGAAGCATGTGCCGGGGCTAACAAGGAATCTGATTTCACTTGGGCTATTGCATGAAGAAGGCTGGTTGTATCAGGATGCACTTGATAAGATGACCTTGAGAGTCATGCATGAAAGCAAGATGATCATGATTGGTGAGAAGTCCAGTTCACACCAATACAAGCTGAAAGGGAGCGTTGTTGAAGGTGGAGTCATGGATGGCAATGCAATGGTGGCGGTGTTCTGTCCTGAGGTTGGTGCGGATGTGGGATCAGTCGCACCAGGCCGTTCCAAGTGAGCGGTAAAAGAAGACAACTCAAGTCAGGTACACGGAGGTTCGCGCATGACGGCTTCAAAGTGGCAGGCATATTCGTCAAGGTGGAGTTTGTTGAATATGTGTCGAATATGTGTACATCTAGACTTGGAGTTGTATTAGGGGCTAGGGTGGAGTCGTAGTCCAACTCTGTACCTAGGGGGCTTTAAATATGAGGACAACCCCTGTTGTAACATTAAGGCGACTAGGTAGCTCGGTTTGAGCGGTGGCTTGGCCGCGGTAGCACCCGGGTACCAGCATAGCTACCATTATTGGGGAGGAGCGCCCGTAGTCATGCCCCGGGGATGTAGGCTTCGGCTGAACCTCGTTAACAAATATTGTGCCTTCGGTGTCGTCTGTGATTGCGTTCTTTATCTCGGTTAGATCTATTATCGCTTTCGCTCTCACGGTTTTTCTAACAATGTGCTTTGTTTATATATGCATCATCATCAATATACATATTGTATTGATGGGATTGCTAATTATCCAGCAAATGAAATTTCAAGAAATCTCAGTTGAGTTTGCTCACCTTTGGATTGTGCCTGGAGATTCATGCTTAAGGTCGTCATCTTCTTCTCTGGTTGGCGGCGGCAACATGTTAGGGTTAGGTTTCACCCATTAGGGTTCAGATTCACTAGTGCCCCTCAAGCTTAGAGGGAGGCTGGGTGAGCAGCAGACATGTGACACTACGGGATGTCAAAACTTTATAAAATATGAATTCGGAAGTTAAAAACTTTACTTTGTGCAGTTTAATCGCAGTTCTGGGCCGATTTCGGGAGTTTGGGCCTCTCCGGGGGAGTTTGGGCCTAAGGGGATGAGTCGTGGGTCTTGGTGGGAGGGAGTTTGGGCCCATGAGGGAGGGAGGGACCAGGTTGGGCTGCCTTGTGCGCCACCCTAGCCCTCTTGGGCCTTAGGGTTTCCCCTCCCTTCCACCTCCTACCCGCCACCCCCATGAGCCTATCCTCTCCCCATTGCGCCACCTCCCCCTCCACCATCTCTCCACCTCCCTTGCTGCCCCTAGGGGAGTTCTCCACCTCACCAACCCGAAGATCCATCCATTGGAGCGCTCCGCGACGAGGAGATCTGGTGGATTTGGAGCGAGGAAGGAGATCGCGCGAACCGGGAGGAGATCCGTTGGGTTTGCATTCGTCGGGCGAAGGTATGGCCACGGGGATCGTTGGGGTTGGTCTAGGTTCTGTTCTAAGGGTTAATATCATGTTTTTAGATCAATTGGTGGTGCTATAATTGGGTAGATTAGATGAAATCTAGAGTATGCCACGTTCTCTATTTCGGGCAGCATGAGCAGTCGACCTAGGGTTTGAGTTTTCGCCAATTTAGAGTCAGAATTTGGTCAGCCGCCTGTTGAAGAAGTTGTAGGTACTTTCAATACCTTTCAGTGGGTATAAAGAACGTCCAATTCTGCCCAGCCGTTTGAACGTTATGCTCGTTTTACCGAACATATTAAAAACTGTGACGTGATTGAAACAGATCATGGTATTCTGTAGATTAAACCACTTTAGAGTCCGAATCAGTCTTTCCATATACTTATAAAAACTTAGGAAATTTCCTAAGCAACGCGAGGATGTACTCATTTAATTGATTCGGAGTCTTAGAACCCGAGTTATGCCTTTTGGAAGGCTGCTGTCCCGACGGGACAGAACCTCTGTTTTTGGGTTTTGCGAGTAGTTTACGATGCCGGGGTAGAAGAGTGTTCGCGTACTGTTTTGTGGACATGATTGTGAGTGTGTGGTACCTATGTGCAGGTGGTGTGACCCCGGGAGTGCCTTCTACTTCTCGCCAATCCGTCGCCCGTGGTTGAGGCAAGTGTATTGGAATGTGTAGCGAGTTGTAGATTGCTAGTTTTGTTGAGTTGAAATTGAATATATGATATGTTCACATGCCATGCTTTAATGTTTGCCATTGATATGATGAATATAGTTTATTATGTTGTGATGCCATGTGTTAATGTGCGAGTTATTTATGATGTTGGCATGTTTGCATACATGGCATGATACATGGCCCGGGCGGTGAGAAAATCATAACTAGTCCGGGGAAGGTCGGTGAGAAAGTTATGACTATTCCGGAGAGCCAATGAGTAAGTCCTACATCGTGATTCCATCCACCGCGGTGTATGGAAGCGAGGAGTAGGCACCCTCCATCTTCGGGATGGAAGGGGGGAGAGGGTGCACACCGACGGGTGTGTACTCAACCATACCGGTATGAGTTTCCAGGAGATATGTGCATTGCATTGTATTGCATTATATGAGGATGTTATATGATGATGATATATGATGATGTCAATGATATGCTTACGCTATGAATATGAGATGTGTATGATGTCGTATGTGAAAAGTGGTGCTGAAGGTATTAGAATGTATTTTCTTGTTCCATTGTAATATACTTGCTGAGTGATGAACTCACGCTTGTGTTTATGTTGTTTTTCTTAGGTACCATGAAATCGGCATGCGGTAAAGGGAGGTAGTCACACGTCATCACTTAGCATCACACATATAAACAATGACATGTTCCTTCCTTTAAATTGTGATGGTTAATTTGTGTGCTTGGTTTCCTCATTTACTTCGTTTGGCTCATGAGATGGTTGGAATCTTTATTCTAGTCTTATACTGCTGCTAGAACCTTTATTATTGATGATTTAGATGTCATTCTTTATACTATATCCTGTGATCATATTGTTGTTTCTTCAATTCATGGAAAAACAAAGGAGATGCTGCCGGAATTTTCGGTTATAGCATTTACTCCTTTGCTGTAATTTATCTTAATTTATGGTATTTAGATGTTGTTTAGCCTATGTTTGGTAGCATTCGGGCATATTAAATGTCGGGGTGTTACAAGACATACAGTGGAAGGTGGTGGCAGCGGTGCATTGAGGCAGTGATGGCACCACCGGACTTGATTGAGGAGGGGGTGGTGGGGGCGATGAGGTCAAAGTGGTTAGGATGCGGTGGCGAACCCGGCGATGGTAGATGCCAGAGAGAAGTAAGAGGGCAACGACATCTTACCTGAGAGGAGGAAGAAGGTGGCAAAATGTCGCCGGATGGAAGGAAGAAGATGTTGGAATCTCACCAGAGGAGAGGAAGAAGGCGACGGTAGCTCGGGGAGGTGGGGCGGAGGAGGAGGAGATCGTTGGGTGGGCCTTGCTGGTGGTAGAGGGCACGGAAAGGTGCGTGCGAGGGGGCTAGGCAGGCGGTAGTGACTAGGGTGGGGAATGGGAGGGTGGAGTTAGGGGTTAGAATGGCTTATATATGAATGGAAGGAATGATGTAGGTTATTGGATTATGATCAATGGCTGAAATATCGATTGAGCTTTTAGGAATTTTCAATTAATTGAGAAATAGACAACCATTGTATTTAGGGAATAGTTAAATAGCACTCGAGTGTTTATTTTGTTTATGAGCACTAAAGTTTTTGTGTATTAGATATTGGTTTTTTTACAAACAATCAATTTTTCTCATCTATTAGATATTATTTTGTGATTTACGTTGTGCTTTATTATAACATCCTAAGAATTCAAAGAAACTGAAAATGAAATTTGAAATATTCAAATGTTCTTAATTTTGAATTTTTTTGGCTATTATTATTCTTTTTGGATTTTTGCTCTAAAATGAAAGTAATTTTTATTGAATTAGAAAAATGGTAAAAGTAAAAAGATAAAAATATAATATCCGTAAAAATATACAAAAATAATATTAAATTATAGTAAGCCTCTAGAGCTAATTTATTTCAGTCAAAAATTAGTGTGAACATATTAATTAATGACAAGAATTGTAATTAATGGATTTTTGACTATAAAAAGTGCAATAACAGATTTTTCTAAAAATCCACACAGATTATATCTAGCTGAGATATTTTACATTATCTTCTCTAGAGTAATTTTTAGCTATATTAAAAACATAAAAAATTAATCATTAATTTTAATGCCTTTTAAAAATTCAAAAATATAAAATAAGAAAAATTGGAAATTTCATTGTCGGATTTATTATAAAATAAATATTCATGTTTTTAATTAAATTATTTACAAAAGATCACTTATGTCATAGAAATTCTTGTAAAAAATTTCAAAAATTCATGATCTAATTAAATCTTAAATTAAAATAAAAATAGGAAAGGTTTCTGTACAGATAGTTTGTTTACAATTATGTAATTTTATCTACAATTAATTTGTACTAAAAACTATGTTAGAACTAGAAAAATTTCCCATGATACCTAAAAAAAAAGTTACAAAATTTTTCACTATGATTAGACCTCTCAATTAAATGCCTTTTTGACATGCTGTCTGGAAGCGTCCTTTTGAAGCCATCCTTTTCTTTGACTGCCATGTGGGCCCAGCCCTTTTAAAGAACCCACATACTAGTGTAAACAACTCCCTTCCCTCTACCGTTGACATGTGGACCCTTGGCCCCACATGTCAGGTCGGCCAGCTCCTCTTCTCCTTGCTTCTTCCCAGCTTCTTTTTCATGCCACCATTCCGGTTGCCCAATCTTGCCGTGTCCAAACCCTGCTCCACACCGCCTCAAAATCATTTATTTAAAGCTACCAAACCCTCCATAGCTCCTCACATTTTGTTGCAAAGCTTCCCTAGAATCCCACAAACCAAACTCCTCCCCTTGTGTCATGATCTTCCTTGCTGGTGAAAACCCGAAAAAGGGGCAAATCTTGGTCATGGTGATTCGGTGAGAATCTTTCACATCGTTGAAACCTAGAACATCCTAGTGCACTCCTGAGCTCTAATCCACCTTCGGTTTCATCTTCAAAAGACTATAGCATCGTCACACAACCGATCTTATTATTCCGCTTAGGCGCACGGTGACAGCCCGTCATGGTCGAGCTCTGTTACCATTAAACGGTAAAATAGAACCTTACAAGCTCAGTAATGCTCATTTTACCATTTTCCAAGCTTGAGTACATTCCTTTTTCCCCCACGGCCACTCAGCCATGAGTGTTGCCGTGCTAGCTCAGTGGTGGCCTATCCCCAGCCATCCTCCAACGAAGCCAAGCAGCAAATTGAAACTCCCTCGGTTCCTAGATGCTTTTCCCTAAGATAGCTTGGACTTCTAAATGATCCCGATGCTCTAAGAAATCCATTTCTACTAAGAAATTTAGAATTGAACGTAGTTTGAATTAAAATTGTAAATAGCTCATTATTCATACATAGAAATTCAAAAATAGCTACAAATAGTGTATATAAACTCAAAATTTGGTAAGGTCAGGCCCAGATAATACCATAGCATCCTTAGATAAGTAAAAATATTTTATATTTAGTTAGATGTGAACTGAGCTGCACATAACCTTGCTTTAATGCACATATAATTAGAATATAAACTAAGTCATACAAATAAGTATTAACACATATAGAACCTATATTTAAATACCCATAGTTCAGTACCAGTTAACCTTGCAAAGATATTTAGCCTAGTATGAATCTATTTACTAAATAGTTTTGTCTTCCATATACAAAAGTTTAACATATGCATATCTTTTGCAAATAAATAAAATAGATGTGAAACCAGTTGGCGTAGGCCCTATAAGTCAAGACTACATAACACTACTACAGATCTGACCTTCCATACCGGCCCATCAATACCGGTCATGCATGAACCGGGACTGACATTTACATCAGTCCCGGTTGAACGGTCTACAGGTCCGGGGGGACCATCGATCAGGTTGGTTACACTAATCGGTCGATGTGGTATCATCGATCGGTTGGTTACACCAACCCGTACTAAGAAGCCAAGGAGTAGAGCAGACTGCTTAGTACCGGTTCATGTAACCAACCGGTACTGATTCTCGATCTTCAGTACCGGTTGGTTACATGAACCGGTACTAAGCAGTCTGCTCTGCTCCTTGGCTTCTTAGTACGGGTTGGTGTAACCAACCGGTACTGATGAGACCACATCAGCATCGGTTAGTGTAACCAACCGGTACTGATAAGCGCTGGTTGCTGTATTCAACGCACAGTCTCCCGCGCGATGCCTTGATCCTGCGCGTCGCCTCTTCGTGTTCATCCCGCGCGAAGTATAAATAGAGTGAGCGAGATGGAGAACCTGCACTGACAGAGACCGGTCCCGATCGATCTTCCTCTTCCGATCATGGCAGAGCCTGTGTCTCCCGCCAGCTCCTCTGACTCCTCCGTCTCTGAGCCATTGTCCCCAGTGCCGCCTCCACCCCAGGCACCTCCCGCCGCCACCAAGAAAAGAAAGCGCGCCGACGACGACGATGAGGAGGACGACGACAACGACGAGGAGGACGACGAGGACGACGAGGACGACGACAAGGACGAGGACGACGACGAGGAGGAGGAGGAGGAGGAAGAAGAAGAGGAGGAGGAGGACGTCACCGTCATCCGCTCGGGGAGCTCATCATCCTCCTCCTCCGAGGACGACGTTCACCATGCCGCCACCGACGACGATGACGACGACAGCAGTGACAGCGATGATAGCGAGGACAGCGGCAGCCCCCCACGGAGTGACGACGATAATTGAACTTTTTATTTATGTAATGTTAATTATCCACTATGTAATGTCACTGTATATTTGAACATTTTCAACGATGGGTAATATTAAATATTAGCTATTCTATTTACATACGCATTCTGATTTTTCATTTGAACATACGCATGTACTCTGCCTCAACTCGAAGAGGCATTCGTTTGGATCAACATACGCTCGGGGGTGGTGGTGATGCGGTTAAAGGTACCAACCGTGCGATAGTCACATCGATGCAGGTTTGTATTCGAACCGGTACTATCTAGTAGCAACGGCTACGATTGCAGGTGGATATTAGTATCGGTGTAAGGCACTAACCTGCATCGATGTGAAACTATCTCGATGCAGGCTTGTCTTTGTGAACCGGTACTCTGTCGCAATTTAAACTTGTTCCTCCTCCCGCTCTCTGCCAGACCAAGATCATTTGATCAGCCGGCGAGAAGAACAGCAGTTCGGGCAAGAGCTCTAAGGAAGGGGAGGTGCTGCCCAAATTTTAAAATTTTGGTCATTTTACTCCAAGCAAGGTAACTAAGGTTAGTACCATCATTCCTCACTACATTTGTGTTAAATGGAGCTTCTTCTTTGCTTGAATTATGAAGAAAATTTGATCTTTTCCATTAATCGATGAAAGATTACAAATGTAAAGTTCTAGCTCGATCTTTTCAAGTAGGATGCAAAAATTTACTCGCAACCAAGGTAACTAAGCTTAAATTTGCTTGGATTATAATATAGCTCGCATTTAAGGTGTGGATCTAGCTCAAATTTACATTTTAGTTCCATCGTTCGATGTAGGATGGTGCATATATAGTTGGGGAAATTAAGAATGGTGCATGAAAATCATAGCTTTTAGGATCTTCAAATTGCAATAGTTATGTGCAAAAAAGAAGAATTTTAAATTCATTTGCGAATTAAAACAATATTAAAAATATAAATGGCTTTACAGAAAATATAAAATGAGTTGAAGATTAGAGAAAAGTTTTAAAAAATTTTGTGAAAAAGTTTTCAAAAAAAGTTTTGAAAATTTGAGCAAAGCTGTCGTGAAATTATGCTTGCATTAATATTTAGGTTTTGGTTCCATCGATTGATGAAGAATTTTGAATCTAGATTTTCATTGACTAATTATTTTAGTAGGTTGCAAAAACTTGTCGAGTATGAATACCGGAGCAAATAATCATTTTATGGAAAAATATGTAATGAAATATAGTGCCTTTAATGTATATTATGAAATAAAATCATTTTAAAAATATAGTTGTCTTGATTTGGATTTTGGGAAATGTTGAACAATTCATTATCGGAAAATGAGCTAAAAGTTACCTTGATGTAATATAATGTAGATGGACTGGCGATGGATGTACATGGACCGACGCTCCCCGGAGTTCTTGCAGGGTTTGCAAGATTTTCTTCGTGCGGCCGATGCATACATGACGTCAGGCTACATATGTTGTCCATGCATAGACTGCAAGAATGAGAAGGAGTGGGCAAACTCCAGCCACCTTCACTTCCATTTGCTCACAAGAGAATTCATGACAAACTATACCTGTTGGACCAAGCATGGTGAAGAAGAAATTATACAAGAAGACGGTGAACAAGAAGAGGCGAACAATATCTTAGACGCTGGCCAACCTGGCTCTTGCAAAGATACATTTGGGGAGTTTGGCAATGATGACCTAGACCAGATGCTGCTTGATGGAGAGGGAGAATACATCGATGAAAGACATTACGAAAAGTTCCAGCGCCTATGGGAGGACCACAAAACATTGTTTGTCGGGACCAGAATTTGCAAATCCGGACCCTCTGTGTATTCAGCACTAGTCCAGGAACGCGCTAGTGCACACAGTCTTAACATTGGTAAATATCACAATCATACCACTCGATACTAATAAAGTACATATATTAAATAGTCAAACTGGTTGCTCGACCTTATGGTCAAGTTACAAATATCATGCAGGCTTAAACTTATTAAGAGAGAAATATTAGCGTGAAAAATAAGATAACCGTGGCGCCATCCAAGATACCACAGGCAAGCCACTGGCTCGCTCCCTAAGTAGACGGTTCCTCTTGGAGCTCCTCCTCCAAAGCTGGTGTAGTCTCCTCTTCAACTGGTGTTGTATTGTGGCAAGGGTGAGTACTTGGTACTCAGCAAGTCATGCACAGAATGCAGCTAATATACTACATGCATGGCTTAATACAAAGGAGTGGCTCAAGGTATATTTGCAGTAAGAGCATTTAGCAAGTATCATAAGTAGATTCAGCGATAGTAACAAGTAAAGCATAAATAACTTTTCAAAGGTTTAGTAAACATCTTTCCCATCCTAATCCACAATTCTATCAACATCATTATTAATCCAACCCAACCTTTCCAATCCATGTTATTTTTGAGAAAGTCTAACCCTTGACTGTAATTCCCGAGCGATGTTCAATACCACGGACACGGCTATTCGAATAGATTTTATACTCTGCAGAGGTTATGCACTTTACCCACAAGATATAGTCAAACACCACAAAGGCGAGTTCCCGTAACAAAGTCTTTCGAAAACTTCTAACAATACAGGTGGTCCTCCCCGGTTATTGCACACTAACCCTTCCCTTAGCGAAGGCGAAGTTTAGGCCAATCAACCGTTAGATGGGTACCTGGCCTCAGCCCCGGTACGCTCCCCCGTACAACATACACAAAGGGTGTAGCTGACACCCTGAGGTCCCACAGGTACGTTATTAGCAACTTAGTCAACTAGGTCCGTCCCATTACAGACATGTGGTTGCACGCTTGACTCAGTTCAAAGGCTTGCAAGGTTAAGTCCTTAGGGTGACCAGGGCAAGACTACCCGAAGAACCAAAACATCATTCCCAATGCCACAATCGGCCCACTGATCATTCTTGCCACATGCCCCGGTCGAAAACTATTTATCAAACCCCAGTTTGGTTACCATGCACCACGTGCCATCAACATCACATGATACCTTCCCAAAACAGGTTCAATATATCATTAAGTCAATATTAACATTTGATTATCCAAAATCATGTCATGAGTACGTAGCAGGTCTAAGCCATATACTACAACGACCTACAAACCCATGTTGGCAATTTAGTAATGTCCAACTAGTAATCCACACTAGGGTGAGAAGGGGTCATGGCACATATTTAAGTAATCAAGGTGTCATACAGCAATTAGGAAATTATCTAATCCCCATATTTGAATAAAGTATTTTCTAATTGAACTAGCATGCAATAATTTGAACCAAAATAGATTTCAAAATGGGATCAATATGGTCAAAGCATAACTTGCCTTCAAAAAGTACTTGCTCTTGGTCTTGAGTTGGATCCTGAGTCAATACTTCTCCTTCGAATCCCTCCGGCACTTCAACGTCTACTAAATGCTTGGCGTGCAAATAGCAATACACGAATAAACAATAGGAAAAAAGCATCCCAAAACTCCAAATAAAATCCATAAACAGAGAACATAATTTTATGAATTTTTAGGAACTGGAATCGCTCAATTCGGAGTTAAAATGCAAAAGTTATAGCATTTTAAAGTTTAAATAATCAATTAAATAATATTACAGAGGAAAACTTTAGTCCAAAAATTAAATAAAATTCATAATTAGGTAGATCTCAATTTTATACAAATTTAGAAATTTGAATCACTCAAATCGGAGTTGAAACGCAAAAGTTATAAGTGTTTGAAGTTTGAAACAAAATCTGAAATCATTATTTCGAATTAATAAATCATTTTCTTTTTTCGGAAATTAATTATTGCGTCAGCGAGGACACGTGTCAGTATCCGATTGGTCCACGTGGACTTGCTGACGTCACCACCGAACGGGTCCCGTGATGACGTCGTGCTGACGTAAGCATGACCTGTGGCACCTCGGCGGCGCCGCGTGTCGGTCCATGGATCGGGTCCGCAGGCGGCACGGAGTCCACGGTGGGTAGCGCCGCGGCTTGGTGCGGCTGACATGCGGGCCCGCGTGTCAACGGCCCACGTGCGCCCGCACGGTGCGGCGCGCTTAGGCTACGTGGCACGATCGTGTCCGTTGATTTGAAAATCAACGGCCGCGATTAGATCCAGGGTTAACACGTTGAAAACTACACGGTGATCGTGGGCCGTTCGATCTAGATCGGACGGTCCAGATCTAACCCTACGTTAACGCTGCTACGACATGTGGTGATCATGGGCCGTTGGATCTTGATCCAACGGTCCAGATCTGATCTGGTTTGGAAACACGTGAACTCACCTCAACCGCACGATCAAGATCGGACGGCGCCTGAAGCTTCGCGAGGGTGATGGCGGTCGCGGTGGTCGGGGACGAACGGAGGCCGGGAAGGCGACCTTCAAGCGGCGTTGCGGTGCTCCTCCGGCGAGATGGGTGCGGCTCGGCGCGTCTCGGCGAGGAGGTTTTGAGATCTGGGCTCGGTGTCGACGGGCGGCTCTGACACCTGGCGGAAGGCAGCGAAACCACCGTGGAGACCCAACCAACTCCGGCGAGCAATCGGGCACGAGCAGCGGTGGCTAGGGTTTCGGGAGGTGGGGCAAAATGCGCCGCGGTTGAAGCGAACCTCCAGGCGATGACCCACGCCTTAAATGGCCTTGACATGCGCGCACAAACGGAAACCTAACCGGACGCGGCGGCTACACGCGGCGGCGGAGTCCGGCTTCGATTCGGCGGAGACGACGGCGCCGCGGCCGTCCACGTGGCACGATCGGCCAGTCCGCGATCGCGTGGGTGCGATCGGATCCGACCCGGACTCAGCTCGAACCGGTGCGGTCCAATTTGGACCGTTGGATCTCGATCCAACGGTCGGGATCGAATAGGGTTCGGTCAAGTCACATGGCTCGGGTCGGACTCGAGTCGGACTCGGACTCGGTCCGATCGGATGAAACGATACTTGACCGACTCGATTTTTCGGCGATTTAATATTTAAAATAATTCCCAGAAATTCATTTAATTCATTAAAAATAGCAAAAGACTCAGAAAAATTCCAGAAAAATTCTGGAAAATATTTTGGGACATTTTGGACTCAAATAAAATATTTCCAACAAATTTTTATTTGCAAAGTTTAATTCTTTAATTATTTCAAAATGGAATAAATTCAAATAAATTCCAAATAAATCCAAATAAATCCCAGAAAATTCCAAAAATTCACCAAAGTGCCAAATCACACATGCCCGCGGCTGCCGCCGCCTCCCTCCGGCCGGCCGTCGCCGGCGACCCCGCCGCCGCCTGCGCCCCGCCTCGCCGGCCAAGCCCCCACCCCCCCAACTCCAAGCTCCCTCCTCCATGGCCATGGCCAAACCCAAGCTTGAAGACAACTCCAAGACAATGACATGTGGGGCCCTTTTGCCATAGACACAAGCCATTTCCCAAAATTCAGAAAATTGAAAATGGAATATTCTAGGGAATATTCCATCCTTTTCCAATTTCCCAATTTTCGAACTTCGGAAGCTCATATCTTCTCCGTTCGAACTCCGATTGACTCCGTTCAAATTTCTAAATTCATCTAAAATCAAGATCTACCTGTCAGTATAACTTTTATAATTTTTGGATTTTATTTATTTTCTTGTATTTATTTGTTGTCTCGTTTTGCGCGTAGTCGACGATCCCGCTGAGTCCGCCGACCCCGCCGCCGGATTTCAAAGAGTTCAACATTCTCGCTGTGGCCGAGGCAAGTCTCCTTGACGCATTTTGATCCCATGATTCATGAATGTTTTACCCTGTTTTACAAATTGCATCGCTATTTATATTAAAGAATGATGTTAACGTTTAGTTATTAGTTATACCTGTTGTCCATCCCTCCTTGATATTGTTATCCATGATCCTTTGTCGCCCTAGTTTAGTAATCCACCAATATAAATGTTTTTGGAAAAATATTCTTTAATTAGGGAAAAAGACTGTTGGGAAGACACGATCGGTGGAACAAGTGGTATGAAATGTAAATTGGAGATTTCATGAATAATAGCGATGTGGGGGTAGTGTTATGAAATTGATCTATGAATGGTAATCCATATAATTTGTGTGGATTGGGAGAATATTGGAAAATGTATGATGTCAAGAATAATAGTCGGTAAAAGTACATAAATGATATTGAGAAGCATACTTATGGATTAAATAGAATAAGTGGTGACTTATATTTCGGTGGATTTTAACAAGTATACTATGGGATAATTATTTATGGAGAATTGTGAATAATCCAGAATGTTTGGTGGTTTAGTAAATGATATTATTACGTATTCTTGGTGGACAAAATGTAGATGATTTAGCGATGACAATACGAAGGGTTACAATAGGTGATGGGGAGAATGATACTCGATGATTTAATCAATGATATTATCACATACACTCGATGTATGAAGTGTATAATACTGAGAATCGTACTCGGTGGTTTCGTAGATGATTTTGGGAAATATAGTTTTGCGATAACCATTTGTGTGGGATTATGAATAATGTGGATTGGGTGTCATTTGCTTAGTCAACTTGGTGTCATTGTTTATGGAAACAGCTCTAGGCAATGAATTAATGAAATCTTGGATTTGTAGAATCTTTCATGAAATATGCTCGGGGATGGGATTATGAATTATTCTCGGTGGATCAAGTAGATCAACAGACCAATCGATGTGTGGATGATGGGTAATCCATAAGGAGACTCATAGTTGGAGGAGATTGTTTCATATACAATGATAATAATAGCTTGGCATGCTTTTGGAGTTATGATGGCACGTGATATCAACTTTACATGGTGGAAGTACTAAATTGGACTGGATTATATAGTACCATGATAAAAATGGGGGAATCTTGGTGGTCTCATAAATTTTGGAAAGTACTGATTTAATGATAATCACGTTTTATCAACACTAAGATTTGTATTTTATAAAATAAACTATTGGTGGAATAGAATAGTACGGTAGAAATGCTTAGACTCGCAATCGGTCAGTATTCACCTATGGGTGGGAATTTCATTTAACTCTTGAAAACTTGAGTTGGAAGTTATAGGCAAGGAGTATTGCCGATGGTTTACAAAATAAAAATTTAAAATGAAAAATGGTTTGGACTGGGGCGGAATGGTTTGTCTGGTGGGTGCGGATGGAGCGCTAGCTTTCATTGTGCAAGTACCGCCCCAAGTCAGTTAAGGACCGACGCTTATGACTGTCTCCATTCTAAGCATAACCGTACAACCACATGTCAAAGTGGGCACGACCTGGCTGAATAATTTGGAGAAACCTAACTTAGACTCACCAAACGGTGGAATGTGAGCGCCGGATAGAGGCATTGTTGTTGTTTTTCTCACACGGCGCAAGAGGGGGCTTCTGTACTGGGTGGATATAACCCTAATAGCGGTGAAACCTCGTGGGTGGAGTCGGAGTTAGGCGTATACATTGTAAAGGCCTTGTCATGATATCCCTGCCGGCACACCCAAGGAAGTGTGCCAATAGCTTGGCATCAAGGGAATATCATGTCTTGTGGGTAAAGTTGTACACCTCTGCAGAGTTAAAAATATTCGAATAGCCGTGCCTACGGTCAAAGGCAAAGCTTGCTGAATGCTTTCATACTGGTAGACTTTGGTTTTTGGTTTCAAACTAAACAATGGTTTGTTTTGGGATCCGGGAGCGGTTAGAACTCTCGGGTGTGCTTCTGGCAGCTAAAGCCAGATAGGTAGAAGGAACCTGATTTTGTGAACCGTGGAAGATAGAGCCATGTGGATGGATTGAACCTTAATTTTGTTGAGATGTGGCGGATAGAGCCTGTATATTAGTGAGTGGTGGTTAGAACCTTCACTGCAATATTACATAGTTCAATTATTAAAAAGAATTGCTCAAATATGCTTTGTGAAACTTATTAACAAGTATGATTTGATGAAACTTGGCTTTATGCAAAAGAACCATATTAAGCTTCCTTTGGAGAGCCCACATATGCATAATTTCCCAGGCTTGCTGAGTACTTGATGTACTCACGTGCTACATTCTAATCGAGCCCACATATGCATAATTTCCCAGCCTTCCACGTCAGCGCACGGGAATCGAGGCGACATAGCTGAGCCGCAATCATCGCTGACGTTAGTCATGACATTAGCAACGGGGCCCACCGGTCGGTCGCTGTACCCGCACGCGAGTGACATCAGCGTGACGTCACAGTGGGCCCCATGCATCAGCAAAATAGGGTTTTTTGGAAAAAGATTTATTTTAATTAAATAATTTAATGATGCCAGCTTGACATCATAATTTCGAATTTTCTTTAGAAAAATAATTCAGTCGAAAAGAAAATCGATGTTGATGTTAGGATGACGTCATATTTCCAAATTTCTAGTATAAAAATAATTAGATTAATTCAGTTTATACTTTTTAATATATTCTGAAACTTTAAATGTCTCGTTCTTGCTCATACGAATTCCGATTGGGTTGATTCTAGGGCCTAAAAATTTGTAAAATTGTGCTCTATTTAATTATGAATTTTATTTATATGTTGGAGTTTTCTTGCTCTCTATTTTTGAGCATTTATTGCTTCTTTACTCATTTCGCGTAGACGTCAAAGTGCTGGAAGGGTACGAGGGTGAAGTGCTAACAAAAGAAGCAGGTCCAGAGCAAGATCAAGACCTTTTTCAAGACAAGTTGTGCTTTGATCATGGTGATCCCACTTTTAAAATTTATGTTGATTTAAATTATTGCATGCTAATTTGAATTAAAATAAATGCAATTAATTTGGGAATAGATAAACAACCTATTTGATTTATGACACCTTGTCTTTATTACTTGTATGCCATGAATCATTTGTCACCCTAGGATTGATGTTTATTAGTTGGTTGCTATTAAATTGTCAACATGGGTTAACAGATTGTGACTAGTTTGCTTAGCCATGCATCGTGTTATTGATATAAATTTTGAAATGTTAAAATTAATCTTGCTTAATGTGATATGGAATGTGTTTATGAAAGGTGCGTCATGTGTTATTGATGAAGTTGATGGCACGTGGTGCATGTTAATTAATTGGGGTGGTAAAATGATTTAGATTGGGGCAAGTGGCACGAGATGTTTATTGGTGGGCCTAGTGTGGCATTTGGGCTATCGTATTTGATATTTGGTTTTGGATGTTTTGGACATTGTGAGTTTTTGGAAAGTCTTGCGTTGGTCAATTAAGGACTTAACTTTGCAAAAATTTGAACTGAGTCTAACATACAATCACATGTTTGAAATGGGACAAACCTAGCTGATTAACTTATGATGTCTAGATTTCGGTAGTGTCGTGGTGGTGTGAGTCCCTGAAGGATCATTGTTTTTGATCCAATTGTTTTTGATGATGAGTATTTGAAAAGAGTTGAAATTGATTTGATTATTTGATAAGATTTGAAAGTGGTTTGATTATTTAGTGGTTGTATGGATTAATGTGAGTCAAGTCGCGGACTTGGGCTCGGAAATTGTTTGTGTGTTTTTTGTTCACGTGCAGGTGTTGCTCAAGGTCGAACGTGGTCGATGACGGGACCGAGACTAGGTTCAGGGAGGAACTGAGGTCGTGAGGGTCGAGGGTGTCATGCGGGACGTTTGGACTAGAGGACAAGACGCAGCGTGAAGTCGGTTGCGTTGCGTGTGGCGGTGGCCGACACGTGTATCTGATTTTTCATACATGCATACAAATACATGTGTATATGTTGCATGCATGTGTGAGAGAGTGGTGTATGTGTGTTTGCATGCATGGCGTGAAGTGTGCATGCATGTGTGTGTACGTGCATGCAAATCGTGTGTGTGTGCATGTGAGTGTGTGTGTGTTGGCGTGAGTGTGTGCGTGCTGCATGCATGTGTGTGTGCATGCGAGAGTATGAGTGCGTGGCGTGAGTGCGTGTGCTGCGGATTGGTTGGCAGGAGGAGTGGAGAACCGAGTACAAGTCGGAGAAGAGCTGGCGCAGATTGGTCGGCAGATGAGAAATCGAATCCGAGTTGCTTCTGGTTTGCTTCCGAGTGCAAGTCGGTTGAGGGCCGGCGCAAGCCGTGTTTGAATCAACTGAAGATAAAAGAATAGGAAAAGGATTCATGTTCTCTTGTCCTTTAAATAGGGGTTCTAGGTGCTTAGAATCCATCAATCCAATTCAAAGGGCAAGAAGCAAAAGGTGCCTACAACAAAGAAGAGCTTGTGTGCTCTATCTAGTTGGTTTATAGTAGAGTTTTCTAATCTTTTGAGATTAGAAGATTTTTGGTGTCATCATGTGGAAGATGGCTTTGGAATAAAGAAAAGGGTTATACAATTCTTTTATCCTTTTTGCTTTGATTCTTGATTAGAAAATTTGTTCTTCGTTGGTGTACGGGTAGACTCACATGGCGCAAGAGGGGGGCCTTGAGTGTGGTAACCAGTCCCTTCAATGTTAAAACCTTAGCGGGCAGTACTGGGTCTAGTAGGAGTATTGTAAAGGCTTTGTACGGTCACTCTCCTTGGTGGTGTTTGATTGTATCTTGTGGGTAAAGTGTATAACCTGTGCAGAGTGACAAAACTAATCGAATAGCTGTGTTTGCGGTTTTGGACAATGCTCGGGGATTACAGCCAAGGCTTATACTTTCATAAAATGAACTTGGGATGGTGGACATTGTGGTAAGCAAATGTGGAATTTCATTACGGATGATAAGTGCTTACTTGAGAAATAATTGTGAAAGTTATTATCGTTATTATTGTTTTACTGCTTTTCAATCTATTATGGATACTGTGAATGCTGCTTTACTGCAAAATGACCATTTAGCATATAATTTGGAATAAGTCATGCATGTAGTAATAGAATTGCATTATGTGCACAACTTGTTGAGTGCATTATGTACTCACGTCTTGCAACAACACAAACACCAGTTGAGGAGGAATCAACGCCAGCTTTGGAGGAGTACCAGGAGGAGCCGACAAATTAGGGTGCGAGCCTAGTCAGTTGCCTATGGCATATTGATTGGTCACCACGAGTTTTATTTATTTTCTGCTACAGTTTCTTTTATTTGAGTATTTGCCCTTCGAGGCGTATTATTGTAAGTTGACCATAAGGTTGACTCAACCGGTTATATTAATAGATGAAGTACTTATTTATATTTTCGCTGTGTATGATTGTGATATTCATCTATGTTGAGACTGTGTGCACTAGCGTGATCTTAGACTAGTGCGAAATACACAGAGGGTCCGGATTTGTATATTCGGGTCACCATTGTCAGCACCGATGAGGGCAACACCAAGGACACGCGGTCCTTCTGATTCGAGACCCAAGTGGGCATCAACAACACCGACGATGCTGTGTTCAAGGCATCAATGCTGATGTCTTGCATGGCCTGCGGTTAGGGGCAGGATGCTTGCTGTTGCTCATGTGTCGGCATCTGTGTTTGTGTCAAAACGGGCGAGGGAATCGGTTGATAGTTGAGATGAACGAAGGGGGTAACTAGGAACTGCTTATGATGTCTATACGGGTGATGCTGCTAGCACTGATGGTGATTGCGCAGATAAGTTGGAATCCCCATCTATCAACGATGTTGCTTCTATTGCCTGCATAAAGCGACAACCCCTTCCTTATCCTTCGGTAAGTACATAAGTATCAATTTGCAAATATTAAGCATGATGCCTTAGTGATAACTACTACAACAAATATAAAACATATTTGCAACAAAACTGAAAAGAGATGCAACGATTTTCTCAGTGTAACAATTCAACATCTCTAATGCAACAAAACATAAACATTGATACAACAAGTCAAAATAGAGATAGCAACAAATACCTAAATATTTTGTTGCAAACACTTCTTCCAATGTGTTGCACGTGAAATTTATAAAATATTGCAACAATTATCTTTGAGTGTTGCAACTATTTTTTTCAAATGTTGCAACATTGTAACACCATGAATTTATGTGATTCAGATACTTAGTAGGTTAAACCGTGCCTTATTTCTATCTTTTGTGGTTTTCATCCAATTTTTAGTGATAACTTTGATAGTTCCCTCAATTTTTTAGGATATTGAACTTCTTTTTTTGTATGTTGTTGCACGTGTTAACTATAATTATTGCATGAACTGTATAAAAATATTGCAACGCGCCATATGAGAATCTAGAAAGTAGATGTCCGATTTCTAGTTGCCCCTTTATTTAATTATCTCGTATAACATTTATACCTAATTACTTATATATAAGTGTGAAGTGTTGTAACATCCTGAGTTTGTACTTGCCTTTTTAAATGTTAATTATCCTTTGAGAGTTATTTGGAATTCAATTTGGAGTTAATTGTTTTTGGATTTGTTTGCTCGATCTGTTTCGTTTTAGTTTTTGCTCCAAAATCTCGTTTCGTGTTGCGGTTAGAATTTCCGAGCAACCGTAGTTTCCAAACCTTCTTTAGCTATCCTAGAGTCTATCCTAAAAGTTTCCAGGAAGGATTCGTGAGTTTTTTTTGGGGGTTTTTGGGTTTTTCTGCCTGGCGGCGATCACTGGCCCCTGGCCGTCTTGCCAGAGGCGACGAGGCGGCAGAGCCCTCTCTGCTGCCCGTTGCCCAGCCACCTCAGCACTTCTAGTGTCTTCCTATCTAAGCCTCCTCCCCCAGCCGTATCACTCTCCCTCCCTCTCACTTCACTCCCTCTCACTCTCACCCTCACCCTCTAGCTCTCCCTCTCAAGCCCTCTCTCCCATGGAGCTCTCTCCCCCTCCCTCGAGCTTTCCCTCCAGCTAAACCTCTCCCTCCGGTGTTGGAGCTCATGCGGGCAATTGGTCAAGGAGGAGGACGTCGCTTCCCAAATCCTAGACGAGCTCTGTGGTGAGTGGAGCAAGTTTCAGTCAGATCTGTGATGACTTGAGCTTGATCTTGTACTTTTCTCCATTTCTATCAACTTTTCTTTTAGCCAAAACCCTAGAAAACCTAGTTGTAGAGCTCAACTTTTAGTTAGCCGAGTATCTAGACCAAGGTTAGGTGCTAGAGTTCTCGTTAGTGCGAAAACTGAGATCGGAAGCCCTAAATACGTTTATATCGGATATATTTGGTTAAATTTCATTTTCGTAGCTTTTGGAAGTAAACCTTCGAACCCTAGTTCCAAAAGCTAGGAAAAGGACACTAGAATATATTCGACGTTGTTAAAGTCCGAGTTTCGCGAAAAGAATCGAGTTTGAATACGATTCGAGGTGAAAGTCGGAATTTAGCATGATTTAGGACTCTAGACTTTCTCGGATTAGAAATTAGGACAAACGAGGTCGGAACCTCGGGTGGTTTGCGTAAATGGGTCCTTGTCATCTCCGAGAACCCATCCGTGCAATCGCCGCGAAATTCCGAAGTCGTTTGTGCGAAAATCCTTTTTCTGGAAAATTCAGTCGACCTGTGGCCGGCACTACCGACGTGGTAAGTCCGGTACTACCGCTCAGGCCGGCACTACCGACCCTTGTGGCCGGTACTGCCGGGCTTAGGCCAGCACTACCGCTCCCGCAATGCCGGTAGTTATTTTCAAAAGAGGTCCTGTTTTAGGATTCGCAGCCGCCGGTACTACCGACAATTGCGGCCGGTACTGCCGACTGTAGAGCGGCACTACCGGGATTTGTATGCCGGTACTGCTGGTCTCCAATTCAAGTTTTGGTTTTCAGTAAGTTTTTCTCTCTCGTGTTCGCTTATTGGTTGTTGTCCGTTTCTTTGAGCTTTTTGCCTTGTTCTCGTTGGATCTTAATCGTTTCCTCGTTATTTCTTTTGTCGCACTTTCGTTTAGACGTTGATGCCTCAGGAGCAGTAGGCGAGGATCTGGACTTCGACCCAGAGGACACGCAAAACCCAGAGCAAGCAGGCAAGCACCCCCTTTGAACATATTGCTCCTATAATTGCGAAAGTACTTGATGATTTGCAAAACTACGCATGCATATGATTATTACAAGTATTTAAATGGTGGGAATAGCTAGTTACCCTAATGGTTGGATGGCTTATCTTAATCTTGTTGCTACCCTAAAATCCTTGAGAAACCCTAGTTTAAGGATAGACGCTATAATAAGTGTCGTCAGGGGTTATAAGTCTAATAGTTGCATACGCTTAGCCCAGCTTTAGACTGATTGAATAATGATCGGTGGACTCAGTCAATCAAAGATTTTCGATACGTTATTAGGATTTCGGAAATGGTGATTTCGGAAAAACAAAGGCTATGTTGGTAAAAGATGAAAAAGGAAAAGGTGTACGGTGATTTATGCCGGACGGATGATGGGAGGTCTCGTCTATGCAATCCTAAGGACTGAACTTAACGTTTTAACCAAGTCCTTTCGTACAACCACATGTGCTAGTATGGGATAGACTAAACCCAGTACAGGAGTTGGAATTTGATCTTGCGCCGTGGTAGGTCGAAGTAGTTGGGCAATACCGACGTGCTGGTGTTGCTTAAAATACTCCCTCACCACACGCAGGTGTTGGAGACTTTCGTGAAACAACAGTGGATGCTTTGCTGAGGGTAAAAGGCACGATGGGCTGTTAGCCATCGTTGGATCCGGGTGGGTGAATCAGGTTTGGAGTTTAAGGTACCCAAACACCTTAATTGGGGGGTACTCTCGCCTGGCCCGGGGGTACTCTGTGTGGGTGTGTGGAGCCCCCACCCAAAGTAAAGAGCGCACATTGCCGGGGCTGACGCAAGACTAAATGCCGACAATTGGAAAAGTTTCGTCACTATCTAGCAAAACGGATACGGTATGTATCGCGTGGCATGGTTGACATGATTGCTAGAGCGTGTCGTGTGGGTAAAGTGTGCAATCTCTGCAGAGATTAATCAAACTAATCGATTAGCCGTGCTCACGGTCACGAGCATCTTGGATATTTACTGTCAAGTATAGAATTTAGTTTTTATTTCTAAAAAGGATTTGAAATCGGTAGATCTTTTAAATGTTGGGCTGTATCATGCAAATGTGGAGTCGATGAACTCAGAGATCGGTTGGTTTGGTGATTTGATCAAGCTTGTGGTGATTCCTGATGCCATGTGATGGTATGATGGTTATGTTGAAGGAAATGATTCCTGATGCCATGTGATGGTGGTGTTGGTTATGTTGGAAGAATTTGGGAGTTGAATGAAATGTACAATTACATTATGTATTGCTTTACTCTCATTTACTAAATGCTTTATAAACTGTGCAGTATTCCAATCTATTAGTCTATTACAAATAACTTCAGCTTCATGCAAAACTGAACTAGAATAGCAACCATCTTCATTGACTAGCCTGCATTATTATTATACTTGCAAACAATAAAGTCTTGCGAGTACATACGTGTACTCACCGTTTGCTCTGAAAATTTGCGTGAGAAGCAGAAGATGCAGGTGAGGAAGAAGGTAACCAGGAGTTCAGTGACCCAGACGCGGGTGGTACGTTTGACGGCTAGCGGAGTTAGTTGCTCGCCGGTTGCCTGAGGGAATGGAGGCACACCGCGGCAGCTTTACTTTTGTTTCTCTGATGTTTTTCTCTTCAGTTTACTTTAAGCCAATCGGCATTTTGTAAATAGAAACAAGTTATAATATTAATATCTATCGCTGTAATATACTACCTCTACCCTTAAATTGCGTTCGCTTGGATGAGACTCTACCTTCTCAACATGTGACACTAGCCTACTGTCGGGACCCCGAATTTTGCAAATCCGGACCCTCTGTGTATTCAGCACTAGTCCAGGAACGCGCTAGTGCACACAGTCTTAACATTGGTAAATATCACAATCATACCACTCGATACCAATAAAGTACTTTATTTAAATAACCAAACTGGTTACTCGACCTTATGGTCAAGTTACAAATGTATGCCTCGTAAGGCGAAACTTATTCAGAAAAAAAATAATAGCAGCGGAAAAATCAAATAACTTCGTGGCGCCATCCAGTATACCACAGGCAACTGACTGGGCTCGCATCCCTAAGTAGACGGATCCTCTTGGAGTTCCTCCTCCAAAGCTGGCGTAATCTCCTCTTCAACTGATATTGTGTTGAGGCAAGGGTGAGTACTTGGTACTCAGCAAGTCATGCACAGAATGCAAGCTAATATACTATATGCATGGCTTGGTACAAAGGAATAGCTCAAGGTGTATTTGCGAAACAAGATTTGAAAAGTAATGTAAATAGATTCAAAGCGATGAGAAATAAGTAAAGCGTAAATAACTTTTCAAGAAGTTTAATAAACATTTTTCCCCATCCTAAACCACATTTCCATCATCTTCATTACCAAACCAAACCAACCTTTCAAATCCAAGTTATTTTCAGAAAGTCTAACCCTTGACTGTAATTCCCGAGCATTGTCCAAAGATCGTGGACACGGCTATTCGAATAGATTCTAAACTCTGCAGAGGTTATGCACTTTACCCACAAGATACAGTCAAACACCACAAAGGCGAGTTCCCGTAACAAAGCCTTTCGGAAGCCTCAAACAACACAGGTGGTCCTTGTAACACCCCAAAATTTTACTTGTCCTAAATTCATGTGTGATTTGGCACTTTGGTGAATTTTTGGAATTTTCTGGAATTTATTTGGATTTAATTGGAATTTATTTGAATTTATTCCATTTTGAAATAATTAAAGAATTTAATTTTGCAAATAAAATTTTGTTGGAAATATTTTATTTGAGTCCAAAATGATCCAAAGTATTTTCGTAATTTTTAAGGATTTTTCTCGAGTCATTTGCTATTTTTAATGAATTAAATAAATTACTAGGAATTATTTTAAATATTAAATCGCTGGAAAATCAAACTCGGGTCAAGTACTGTTCATCCGACCGAGTCGGAACCCGAGTTGGACTCGAGTCCGACCCGAGCCACGTGACTCGACCGAACCCACTCCTAACCCTAATCAATCCCAACCGTTGGATCAAGATCCAACGGCTGAGATCCACCGACCCCGACCCGAGCCGTATCCGGCCCGGATCCGATCGCGCCCGTGCGATCGGGGCCGTTGATCGTGCCACGTGTACGGCTCTCCGTCGTCGTCTCCGCCCGAGTCCGAGCCGGACTCCGCCGCCGTGTCCGTAGTGGAAAACTAGGTCTCCGTTTTACGCAGACGCCGAGGTTATTTAAAGCCCGGCGTACCGAGGACCGCCGTGATCCCGCGCACTCACTTCTCTAATTCACCGAGGCAAAGCCGCCGCCGTTTAACGTGCGAGCTTCGCCAGTAATTGCGCGCCGCTCCGCCACGGTCTTTGCCGTTCGCCGCCGTCTGCCGTCCCCTGCCGCCGTTGACCCCAGATCCGGACTCACCGCGACGAGACGCACCCGAGGGGATCTCTCACTTCGCCGGAGCGCGCCAGAAACGCCGTTGGCCGTGTCGCCGTCCCCAGCTCCGGCCAGCCAACTCCGCCGCAAGCCATCGCCGGACCGCGAGCTCTCTCAGCCGTCCGATCAAGATCCAACGCTCGAGATCACGCCACGTCATCGCACGGTGAGATTGCGTTACGATTTCCAGATCTAATCTCGACCATCGGATCTAGATCCAACGGTCCGAAATCAATGCGTTAACCCAAACGCGTCAACACTGGATCTAATCCGCGCCGTTGATTTTCAAACCAACGGCCGTGATTGCGCCACGTGTCGGGAAGTTGGACCGACGCGGTCGGCCGCTGGCCCACGCAGCGTCGTGTGGACGCCGACACGCGAGGCCCGCGTGTCGAGGGCTCAAGATGTCGGCCGTCCCAGCCGAGCGCCGACGTCACCCATGACGCCGATGGGTCCCACATGTCGACCGCGGTGAGCCGAGCGGCCGACGCCAAGAATGACGTCACCGAGTGGACCCACATGTCGGGCCTCACGTGGAGCCGTGGGACCGAGTCCACCGTAGACCCGAGCCAAGCGTGGACCAAGTCCATGGACCGGTGGCGTCGAGCCAGCCAATCAGAGGCTGCCACGTGTCCATGCCGACGCAATAATTAATTTCGAAAAGAAAATGATTTATTAATTCGAAATATTGATTCAAAATTTAGATTCAAACTTCAAACGCTTATAACTTTTGCGTTTCAACTCCGATTTGAGCGATTCAAATTTCTAAATTTGTATAAAATTGAGATCTACCTAAATATGAATTTTATTTAATTTTTGGACTAAAGTTTTTCTCTGTAATATTATTTAATTGATTATTTAAACTTTAAATAATCATAACTTTGCATTTTAACTCCAAATTTGACGATTCAGTTTCTAAAAATCCAGAAAATTACGTTCTCTCTGTTTATGGATTTTATTTGGAGTTTTGGGATGTTTTTGTCTATTGTTTATTGGGTATTTGCTATTTGCACGCTTTACGAGTAGACGTTGAAGTCTGGGAAGGATTCGAGGAGAAGTGTTGACTCGGGATCCAACTCAAGACCAAGAGCAAGTACTTTTTGAAGGCAAGTTGTGCTTTGACCATGTTGATCCTATTTCGAAATCTACTTTGATTTAAACTAGTGCATGCTAGTTCAATTAGAAAGATATTTTGTTTAAACATGGGGGTTAGATAAACACCAATTTCTTTGTATGACACCTTGATTATCTAAGTATGTGCCATGATCCTCGTCACCCTAGTTGTGGTTTACTAGTTGGACATTATTAAATTGCCAACATGGGTTTAGACCGTTGTAGTATCTTTGCTTAGACACACTTTCGTGCTCATGACATGATTTTGGACAATCAAATGATAATATGGACTTAATGATATATTGAACCTGTTTTGGAAAAGTATCATGTGATGTTGACGGCACGTGGTGCATGGTAATCAAGCCGGGTTTGATAAACGATTTTCGGCCAGGGCATGTGGCAAGAGTAATCAGGTGGGCGGTTGTGGCATTGGGAGTGTTGATTTGGTTTTTCGGGTAGTCTTGCCCTGGTCACTCTAAGGACTTAACCTTGCAAGCCTTTGAACTGGTCATACTTGCAACCACATGGCTGGAATGGGACGGCCCTAGTTGACTAAGTCGCTAAGGACTCACTTGTGGAGCCTCAGTGGTGTCGATTACACCGTTTGTGTGATTGTGCGGGGGGCGTATCGTGGCTGTGGCAGTACCCATCTAACGGTGTGTTGGTCCCATACTTCGCCTTGGCTAAGGAAGGGATGGTGTAGAGCACGAACCGGAGAGGACCACTGTGTTGTTTGAGGCTTCCGAAAGGCTTTGTTACTGAACTCGCCTTTGTGGTGTTTGACTCAGTATCTTGTGGGTAAAGTGCATAACCTCTGCAGAGTGTAGAATCTATTTGAATAGCCGAGTCCACTGATCGACAATGCTCGGGAATTACAGTCAAGGGGTAGACTTTACGAAAATAACTTGGTTTTGAAAAAGATGGGTTGGTTTAACAAGGAAGGTGATGGAAATATGGTGTAGGATGGGAAAAATGTTTGTTAAACTTCTTGAAAAGTTATTTATGCTTTACTTATTTCTACCGCTTTGAATCTACTTTTATTACTTGTCAAAAGTGTTTCTTGCAAATATACCCTGAGCTATTCCTTTGTACCAAGCCATGCATATAGTATATTAGCTTGCATTCTCATGCATGACTTGTTGAGTACCAAGTACTCACCCTTGCCTCAACACAATACCAGTTGAAGAGGAGACTACGCCAGTTTCGGAGGAGGAGTTCCCAGAGGATCCGTCTACTTAGGGATGCGAGCCCAGTCAGTTGCCTGTGGTCTACTGGATGGCGCCACGAAGTTTATTTGATTTTCATTCTTTGTTATTTCTCTTTTAATAAGTTTCGCCTTGCAAGGCATATATTTGTAACTTGGCCATAAGGTCGAGTAACCCTTTGATTATTTAAATAAAGTACTTTGATAGTATCGTTTGGTATGATTGTGATATATACCGATGTTAAGATCAGTGTGCACTAGCTGCGTTCTGGACTAGTGCTGAATACACGTAGGGTCCGGATTTGCAAATTCGGGGTCCGGCAGAGGTGGTATCGAGCCATACTTGATCGTAGGCTCAACCCTAAGTTAGAATGGTCGTAGTGAGGATAAAACCTATTTTCTAAAAGCTAAAAATTTGTGAAGACAAGAAATGACATCTCGACTTATCCCCTTCTCTCTTTTCTTGTCTCTTGCTGAAATTTTCCCTTACCTTATCACAATTTAAAAATTCGGTTCTTACGTAAAGCACTCTTGTGACAGATGGAGGAAGAGTTCAACTACGTTGATCTCGGAGTTGGTCACGCCCATGAACTTTGGCATATGCTACCAGGACTCTCGGAGATTTTGAGAAGCCCCAATACCAAGTAGAAGTGATCGGACAAGCGTGATTGATCAAGGCTTGTGACGTGAGGATTGAGGTACTGCTAGGAAAAAGGGCCAGGCAATCGCTCGATACACCTGACCGCCAGGAGATCCACAATGCAGATGGGTATCCAAGAAGTATCACGACGAGCAATGCGGCACATTACCCGTATCTACGCCCGAGAGTTGGAGAGTACGGTGTTCGTTACCATCCGCAGCGATAACCTTCTCGACCGAAGGCGATTCAGATGAGGATGCCACGCCATACAGCTTGGCACGATTTGTCGCCGCCAGGAGGATGTACTAGATAATACAAGCAAGGAGCTACAGAAGGCCGCAAGGAGATCACGACAGAGAAGAACAGATGGCGGGAAGCTCAAGAGTATGTGGCACATCTTCTGCGAAGGATTGACGAGTGGAGATGACTTTGTACGGACTGCACCGAGCCAAGATTTGAGCTACACGAGCGAGATCCGTGAGGAGTCGATCTCGATGAGGACACCGCTTCTTCGACTACCACAGAGGACACAGCTTGCTGGACATGGCGATCGTTTACGCCTATGCCACAAAGACACCGTGCCAGGCCGTGGAGGTTTTCTCGATGAGTGAGCATAGGTTCTATAGTGAGACTCCTTCGCCGAGTCGCTTCATCGAAGAAAGATTCACCCATTAGGAGTTAGAATCCAGAGTTATTTCGATTTGGAGTTTCATTGTTTCTTTGAGTGTGCATTATGTGTTGCAAGGCCCTTAGGCATTGTAAGCAGCCATACCAAGTTATTAATAATAAAGTTGGACCTTAAAGTTGCCCCTTTCGCCCCGCATAAGTTCCATATTACTTGTCTATTCTTGTTTCCCTCTCATCTCTAAACCTAGAGCAAATCGACAGATGGTGAACACCGTGGGAACTTTGGAAGCAATGGGAGTGGATCTCGCCAACAGAAACCCCAATGATGGAGCACCAGACCGCCATCGGATGTGCAGAATTTCGAGCATTTCTTGCTGCCTGCACTCGCTTGATGCATGCTATGATGCAACAAATGCAGCACGTCCTTTGCTCAGGCCACTGCTAATCAGGTTAATCAGTGACCACGCTTGAGAATACAAGGCCGCTGTCGAGTTCATGAGGACTCACCCACCCACTTTCTTTCGGGAATGCCAATCCATTGGAGGCCGATGATTGGTTAAGATCAATTGAGAGGAAGCTACACATAGCTCAATGCATAGGAATGAGAAGGTACTCTACGCTTCTCATCGGTTGGAAGGAACAAATTACCAGAATGGTGGGAGAACTTCGTGCCACGCAGAGAACCCTCAAGATATCACTTGGGAAGAGTTCACGGTGCATTCCGACAAGATCACGTATTGAAGGAATCATGGACCTTAAGAAGGAGGAGTTCAGAGCACTGAAGCAAGGTAATCAGCCGATGGTCGACTACGAACAAGTTCACTCAGCCTAGCACGCTACGCACCGAGGATGTAGCGGCAGATAAATCCAGCAGTCTCGTTTTATGAAGGGACTTAACTCGATTGCAAGTAGGGTTGATCACCCACACCTTTCCAGATTTCCAAGAGTTGGTGAATAAGGCACTTATTCTTGAGGACAAGCGCAAGGAACTGGATGAGAACAGAAGCGCAGGATGCAACAAGCAAGGATCACGCCAGTGGAACGCAATGGCAGCTTGAGAGTTGCACCAAATCAATTCTTGATTCCAACCACGAGAATGCAACAAGGACACCATCCTCAAAGCACCAAGACCTGCCAATCGTAACTACCAAACCCCAGCCCCGCTAGAAACACTACCTGTGCACAAAGAAGGAACAAGTGAGGCGCTGCATACAATCGCAACGAGCCAGACACTTTGCCAACAGCTTGTCCGAAGAAGACAGCAGGAGCGACCCGATTCGCTTCAACCTAGGAACCACCCAGCTAGGACGCCAAAGACAGAGCCACACCCAGGCATCGTGGTGAGGCCGAGTCAACCATGTCACCGCAGATGCATTGCAGAGTGCTACGGACGTAAATCTTGGGTAAGTTACTTGTTAACTCGATGCACCTGCAGTTTTGTTTGACTCGAGCTTCGCATTCGTTTGTTTCGCAAGGCTTTGCTGCTAGGAATGACTTGAGAATTGCAAGACTTAAGTGCATGCTTTTAGTTCAAACCCACAGTTCCGAACTCCGAACGGAAGTAGGATGTTCCGGGTGAGAATACTAATAGGTGGAATAGAATTCCTAGCAAACCTTATAATTTTGGAGACCCAGACCTTAGACGTTATATTGGGAATGGATTGGTTATCCAAGCACAAGGCTGTATTGGATTGTGGACGAAGGACTATCTCAGTTGAGAGCCCGTGTGGGAAGAAAGTGGAATTTCAAGCCACTGCGGTTAGAGATGGACAGTTGATGGTTAACAGTACCAAGGCAATCAGCATAGAGGATGTCCCAGTAGTGAATGAGTACCCCGATGTTTTTCCCGAAGATCTACCTGGTATGCCGCTGCACAGGGACATAGAGTTTGTGATAGAGCTTGTACTGCACAAAGACCGATAGCAAAGAGACCCTATCGGATGTCTACCGAGGAGTTGGTAGAGATGAAGAAACAAATAGAAGAGTTAATGGAGAAAGGATTTATCGAGGCCAGAGTTCGTCGCCGTGGGGAGCACCGCTTTGTTTGTCAAGAAGAAGGACGGAGTTTTCAGGATGTGCATTGACTACCGTGCACTCAATGAAGTCACCGTGAAGAATAAGTATCCGCTACCTGTGATTGATGATTTGTTTGATCGATTAAGAGGAGCCGGAGTTTTCTCCAAGATTGATCTCGAGATCGGATACCATCGATTGAGGATCCGATCGAGGATATTCAAGACCGCATTCTCGTCAAGATATGGACATTACGAGTTCTGATTATGTCCTTTGGGCTGACGAATGCGCCAAATTATTTCATGAATATGATGAATAAGGTGTTCATGGAATATTTGGACAAGCTTGTCGTCGTGTTCATAGACGATATCCTAATCTACTCCAAGACAGTAGGATGAACATGCCGAACACTTAAGGCGAGTTTTGGAAAAGTCGAGGGAACAAGCAACTTTTCGCCAAGTTCAGCAAGTGTGATTTTTGGAAGGACAAGGTGGAGTTTCTTGGACATGTAATGACCGCAGAAAGGAGTCGCCGTGGATCCAAGCAAAGTAGAAGCTGTGTTACATTGGGAGCAACCAAGATCGTGACCAGTTCGAGTTTCCTTGGAATGGCAGGATACTACCGCCGTTTCATTGAAGGCTTCTCGACAATTGCGAAACCTCTTACGCAATTGCCGAAGAAGGAAAAGAAGTTTGCATGGACGCCGGAATGTGAGAAAGGATTTCAGAGTCAAGAAGCGATTGACATCAAGACCGGTGTTAGTTCTACCGGATGTTGCTCAAAGCTTCGATATTTATTGTGACGACGCGCCAAGGACTTGGATGTGTGCCGATGCGTAATGGAAAGGTAAATCGCGTATGCATCAAGGCGCTTGAGGCCGCATGAGGAAAATTATCCGACACATGACCTAGAGTTAGCTGCCGTAGTGCATGCCTTGAAGATATGGCGCCACTATCTCGATTGGAAACAGATGTGAAGTGTATACGGATCATAAGAGCCTTAAGTACATATTCACCCAATCGGATCTGAATATGAGGCGAGAGGAGATGGTTAGAGTTGATCAAGGACTACAATGTTGGAATCCATTACCATCCCGAAGGCCAGCGTAGTAGCCGACGCCTGAGTCGGAAAAGCCATACCGTGAGTACGTTGCTAGCCACAAGTCGATGAGTTATGTGAGGATTTTCTAAAATGAAGATTGAGGTAGTACCTAGCGGATTCTTGGCCGCATTAGAAGTAAAGCCTACCCTAGAGGATCAGATCCGAGAAGGACAGTATGATGATGACAAGATCCGCAGGATTAAGTCCGGCTGGCGAGGAAGGCAAGGCAGAGGACTTCAAGTTGGATGAGCAAGGCACGTTGTGGATGAAGGATCGTATTTGTGTGCCTAACAAAAAGGAGTTAAAGCAACTGATTTTGGAAGCAGCCCATGACTCCAAGTACTCAATTCACCCGAAGCGCCAAGATGTATCAGATCTAAAGGAGAGATTCTCGTGGCCGAGTATGAAACGAAGTTGCCGAGCATGTTGCATTGTGCGACGTATGCCGAAGAGTCAAGGCAATGCATCGAGAGACCAGCAGGATTGCTACAACCGCTGAAGATACCCGAGTGGAAGTGGGAGGAAATCGGAATGGATTTCATTACCGGCTTGTCAAGACTCAAGGAGGTTATGACTCCATATGGGTTATAGTGGATCGCTTGACTAAAGTAGCCCATTTTATCCCCGTGAAGACCACTTACTCGGGAGATAAATTAGCGTAATTATACATGATCGAGGATTGTTTGTTTACACGAGTGCCAAAGAGGATTGTATCGGACAGAGGTACCCAATTTACCTCAAGGTTCTCGGAATAAGTTGCATGAAGCCATGGGAACCCGCTTAAACTTCAAGATGTGCCTTATCATCCACAGGCGGATGGACAGATCGAAAGAGTCAACCAGATTCGAGGATATGTTAAGAGCTTGTGCATTGGCTTATGCTACCTCTTGGGATAAAAGTTTGCCGTATGCCGAAGTTCGATTACAACAATAGTTATCAGGCTAGTTTACGATGTCACCTTTTGAGGCCTAATCAGATGGTCGACCGCTTCGGACGCCATTGAATTGGAATGAGACCGGCGCCGTGTCTTTGGGCCTGATATTCTTCAAGGGGTGAAGAAGCGGTCGCTATGATTAGGGAAAGGTTGAAGATAGCCCAATCTCGACAGAAGAGTTATGGCCGACAATCGTCGCGAGATTTGAGTTTTGAACCGTAAGACTTTGTATACCTCGAGTTACGCCTCTCAGGAGTTAAGAGGTTCCATGCCAAAGGGAAACTTGCACCCTGCTATGTTGGACCATTTAAGATTTTGAGCCGCAGGGCTAAGTTGCTTATCACCGGAGTTGCCACAATCGTTAGCGTGAGTACATGATGTATTCCATGTGTCCCGATTAAAGAAGTGTCTCCGAAGTTCCCGAGAGCAGAGACACCGCTAGAGTCAATTGAGTTGCAAGAGGATTTGACCTATAAGGAGTATCCCGTGCGTATTCTAGACACAATGGATCGAGAAACTATAAACAATTCACCCCGTTTTTGTAGAGTTCAGTGGAGCACCAATAACGAACGCCAAGCGACTTGGGAGCGCGAAGAGGATTTGAAGAAAGAATTTCCAAATCTATTCCTTTAGTAAGCCCTGAATCTGTGGACTAGATTCTATTAAGAGGGAGGTTTGTAACACCCCAAAATTTTACTTGTCCTAAATTCATGTGTGATTTGGCACTTTGGTGAATTTTTGGAATTTTCTCGAATTTATTTGGATTTAATTGGAATTTATTTGAATTTATTCCATTTTGAAATAATTAAAGAATTTAATTTTGCAAATAAAATTTTGTTGGAAATATTTTATTTGAGTCCAAAATGATCCAAAGTATTTTCCGTGAATTTTTAAGGATTTTTACGAGTCATTTGCTATTTTTAATGAATTAAATAAATTACAGTGAATTATTTTAAATATTAAATCGCTGGAAAATCAAACTCGGGTCAAATCGCTCATCCGACCGAAGTCGAACCCAAGTTGGACTCGAGTCCACCGAGCCACGTGACTCGACCGAACCCACTCCTAACCTAATCAATCCCAACCGTTGGATCAAGATCCAACTACCGAGATCCACCACTTCACCCGAAAGCCGTATCCGGCCCGGATCCGATCGCGCCGTCGCGATCGTGGGCCGCTGATCGTGCCACGTGTACGGCTCTCCGTCGCCGCTCCGCCGAACCGAGCCGGACTCCGCTGCCGTGTCCGCCGTGGAAAACTAGGTTCTGCCGCACGGACGCCGAGGTTATTTAAAGCCCGGGCGTACCGAGACCGCCGTGATCCCGCGCCCTCCCTTCTCTACTTCACCAGGCAAAGCGCCGCCGTTTAAGCCGTCTTGGCTTCGCCGTAGCTGCGCCGCCGCCCGCCACGGTCTTTGCTTCGTTCATTCCGCCGCCGTCGCCGTCCCCTGCGCCGTTGACCCCAGATCCGGACTCACCGCGACGAGACGCACCGAGGATCTCTCACTAGCGGAAGCGCGCCGAACGCCAGCAGCCGTTGGCGTGTCGCCGCCCAGCCTCCGGCCAGCCAACTCCGCCGCAAGCCATCGGCCGGACGCGAGCTCCCTCAGCCGTCCGATCAAGATCCAACGCCGAGATCACGCCACGTCGCCATCGACGGTGAGATTGGCGTTCACGATTTCCAGATCTAATCTCGACCATCGGATCTAGATCCAACGGTCCGAAATCAATGCGTTAACCCAAACGGCGTCAACACTGGATCTAATCCGCGCCGTTGATTTTCAAACCAACGGCCGTGATTGCGCCACGTGTCGGGAAGTTGGACCGACGCGCGTCGGGCCGCTGCCCACGCGACGCTGGCAGTGTGACGCCGACACGCGGGCCCGCGTGTCGAGGGGCTCGCATGTCACGGCCGCCCCAAATGAGCGCCGACGCTACCCATGACGCCACAAGGTCCCACATGTCAAGACCGTGGTCGAGCCCCGGACGTCGGCAATGACGTCACCCGAGTGGACCCACATGTCGGTCTCACGTGGAGCCGTGGGCCGAGTCCACCGTGAGACCCGAGCCAAGCGTGGACCAAGTCCATGGACCGGTGGCGTCAGCCAGCCAATCGAGAGGCTGCCACGTGTCCATGCTGACGCAATAATTAATTTCCGAAAAAGAAAATGATTTATTAATTCGAAATATTGATTCAAAATTTAGATTCAAACTTCAAACGCTTATAACTTTTGCGTTTCAACTCCGATTTGAGCGATTCAAATTTCTAAATTTGTATAAAATTGAGATCTACCTAAATATGAATTTTATTTAATTTTTGGACTAAAGTTTTTCTCTGTAATATTATTTAATTGATTATTTAAACTTTAAATAATCATAACTTTTGCATTTTAACTCCAAATTTGACGATTCCAGTTTCTAAAAATCCAGAAAATTACGTTCTCTCTGTTTATGGATTTTATTTGGAGTTTTGGGATGTTTTTGTCTATTGTTTATTGGGTATTTGCTATTTGCACGCTACGAGTAGACGTTGAAGTGCGGAAGGATTCGAGGGAGAAGTGTTGACTCAGATCCAACTCAAGACCAAGAGCAAGTACTTTTTGAAGGCAAGTTGTGCTTTGACCATGTTGATCCTATTTCAAATCTATTTTTGATTTAAACTATTGCATGCTAGTTCAATTAGAAAGATATTTTGTTTAAACATGGGGTTAGATAAACACCAATTTGCTGTATGACACCTTGATTATCTAAGTATGTGCCATGATCCTCGTCACCCTAGTTGTGGTTTACTAGTTGGACATTATTAAATTGCCAACATGGGTTTAGACCGTTGTAGTATCTTTGCTTAGACACGCTACGTGCTCATGACATGATTTTGGACAATCAAATGATAATATGGACTTAATGATATATTGAACCTGTTTTGGAAAAGTATCATGTGATGTTGACGGCACGTGGTGCATGGTAATCAACTGAGGTTTGATAAGCGATTTCGGCCAAGGGGCATGTGGCAAGAGTAATCAGGTGGGCCGCTTGTGGCATTGGGAGTGTTGATTTGGTTTTCGGGTAGTCTTGCCCTGGTCACTCTAAGGACTTAACCTTGCAAGCCTTTGAACTGGTCATACTTGCAACCACATGGCTGGAATGGGACGGCCCTAGTTGACTAAGTCGCTAAGGACTCACTTGTGGAGCCTCAGGTGTCGATTACACCGTTTGTGTGATTGTGCGGGGGGCGTATCGTGGCTGTGGCCAGTACCCATCTAACGGTGTGTTGGTCCCATACTTCGCCTTGGCTAAGGGAAGGGATGGTGTAGAGCACGAACCTGAGAGGACCACCTGTGTTGTTTGAGGCTTCCAAAGGCTTTGTTACTGAACTCGCCTTTGTGGTGTTTGACTGTATCTTGTGGGTAAAGTGCATAACCTCTGCAGAGTGTAGAATCTATTTGAATAGCCGAGTCCACGGTCTGGACAATGCTCGGAATTACAATCAAGGGTAGACTTTACGAAAATAACTTGGTTTTGAAAAGATGGGTTGGTTTAACAAGGAAGGTGATGGAAATATGGTGTAGGATGGGAAAAATGTTTGTTAAACTTCTTGAAAAGTTATTTATGCTTTACTTATTTCTACTGCTTTCGAATCTACTTTTATTACTTGTCAAAAGCTGTTTACTGCAAATATACCCTGAGCTATTCCTTTGTACCAAGCCATGCATATAGTATATTAGCTTGCATTCTGTGCATGACTTGCTGAGTACCAAGTACTCACCCTTGCCTCAACACAATACCAGTTGAAGAGGAGACTACGCCAGTTTCGGAGGAGGAGTTCCCAGAGGATCCGTCTACTTAGGGATGCGAGCCCAGTCAGTTGCCTGTGGTATACTGGATGGCGCCACGAAGTTTATTTGATTTTCCGCTGCTGTTATTTCTCTTTTAATAAGTTTCGCCTTGCAAGGCATATATTTGTAACTTGGCCATAAGGTCGAGTAACCCTTTGATTATTTAAATAAAGTACTTTGATAGTATCGTTTGGTATGATTGTGATATATACCGATGTTAAGACTGTGTGCACTAGCGCGTTCCTGGACTAGTGCTGAATACACAGAGGGTCCGGATTTGCAAATTCGGGGTCCCGACAGAGGTGGTATCAGAGCCATACTTGACTGTAGGCTCAACCCTAAGTTAGAATGGTCGTAGTGAGGATAAAACCTATTTTCTAAAAGCTAAAAATTTGTGAAGACAAGAAATGACATCTCGACTTATCCCCTTCTCTCTTTTCTTGTCTCTTGCTGAAATTTTCCCTTACCTTGTCACAATTTAAAAATTCCGGGTTCTTACGTAAAGCACTCTTGTGACAGATGGAGGAAGAGTTCAACTACGTTGATCTCGGGAGTTGGTCACGCCCGCGGAACTTTGGCATATGCTCTGAGACTCTCGGAGATTTTGAGAAGCCCCAATACCAAGTAGAAGTGATCGGACAAGCGAGGATTGATCAAGGCTTGTGACGTGAGGATTGAGGTACCGCTAGGAAAAAGGGCCCAGGCAATCGCCTCGATACACCAGACCGCCAGAGATCCACAATGCAGATGGGTATCCAAGAAGTATCACGACGAGCAATGCGGCACATTACCCGTATCTACGCCGAGAGTTGGAAATGCGGTGTTCCGCTACCATCCGCCGGCGATAACCTTCTCGACCCGAAGGCGATTCAGATGAGGATGCCACGGTTACATACGCTTGGCACGATTTGTCGCCGCCAGGAGGATGTACTAGATAATACAAGCAAGGAGCTACGGAAGGCCCGCAAGGAGATCACGACGAAGAGAAGAACAGATGGCGGGAAGCTCAAGAGTATGTGGCACATCTTCTCGCGAAGGATTGACGAAGCCGAGATGACTTTGTACGGACTGCACTTGAGCCAAGATTTGAGCTACACGAGCCAGATCCGCAGGAGTCGATTCGATGAGGACACCGCTTCTTCGACTACCACAGGACACAGCTTTGGACATGGCGATCGTTTCGCGCCTATGCCACAAAGACCTGCACTCCAGGCCGTGGAGGTTTTCTCGATGAGTGAGCATAGGTTCTATAGTGAGACTCCTTCGCCGAGTCACGTCATAGAAGAAAGAGTCACCCTTTAGGCGTTAGACTCGAGTTAGTTCGATTTTGATTTTCATTGTTTTCTGAGTGTGCAGTATGTGTTGCATTGCCCTTAGGCATTGTAAGCAGCCATACCAAGTTATTAATAATAAAGTTGGACCTTAAAGTTACCCCTTTCGCCCCGCATAAGTTCCATATTACTTGTCTATTCTTGTTTCCCTCTCATCTCTAAACCTAGAGCAAATCGGTAGATGGTGAACACCCGTGGGAACTTTGGAAGCAATGGGAGTGGATCTCGCCAGAAAACCCCAATGATGGAGCACCGGCACCACTTGGATGTGCAGAATTTGGAGCATTTCTTGCTGCCTGCACTCGGTTGATGCATGCTATGATGCAACAAATGCAGCACGTCCTTTGCCAGGCCACTGCTAATCAGGTTAATCGGGGACCACGCCGAGAATACAAGGTCGTCGAGTTCATGAGGACTCACCCACCCACTTTCTCGGGAATGCCAATCCATTGGAGGCCGATGATTGGTTAAGATCAATTGAGAGGAAGCTACACATAGCTCAATGCATAGGGAATGAGAAGGTACTCTACGCTTCTCATCGCTTGGAAGGAACAACTTGAATGGTGGGAGAACTTCATGCGCTACGCAGAGAACCCTCAAGATATCACTTGGGAAGAGTTCACGGTGCATTCCGACAGATCACGTGCTGAAGGAATCATGGACCTTAAGAAGGAGGAGTTCAGAGCATCAAGCAAGGTAATCAGCCGGTGGCCGACTACGAACAAGTTCACTCGGCTAGCACGCCACGCTTTGAGGATGTAGCGGCGGATAAATCAGGCAGCCTCGTTTATGAAGGGACTTAACTCGGGATTGCAAGTAGGGTTGATCACCCACACCTTTCCAGATTTCCAAGAGTTGGTGAATAAGGCACTTATTCTTGAGGACAAGCGCAAGGAACTGGATGAGAACAGAAGCGCAGGATGCAACAAAGAAGGATCACGCCAGTGGAACGCAACAAACGCTTGAGAGTTGCACCAAATCAATTCTTGATTCCAACCACAGAATGCAACAAGGACACCATCCCGGCACCAAGACTCCGCCAATCGAACTACCAAACCCCACCCCGCTAGAAACACTACCTGTGCAAACAAGAAGGAACAAGGAGGCGCTGGTATTACAATCAAGCAACGAGCCAGGACACTTTGCCAACAGCTTGTCCGAAGAAGACAGCGAGAGCGACCCCGCCGCTTCAACCTAGGAACCACCCAGCTAGGACGCCAAGATCAGGAGCCACACCCTGCATCGTGGTGAGAGGCCGAGTCAACCATGTCACCGCAGATGCACCGCAGAGTGCTACGGACGTCGTCTGGGTAAGTTACTTGTTAACTCGATACACCTGTGATTGTGTTTTACTCTGGAGCTTCGCATTCGTTTGTTTCGCAAGGCTTTGCTGCTAGGAATGACTTGAGAATTGCAAGACTTAAGTGCATGCTTTTAGTTCAAACCCCTGGTTCCGAACTCCGAACGGAAGTAGGATGTTCCGGGGTGAGAATACTAATAGATGGAATAGAGTTCCTAGCAAACCTTATAATTTTGGAGACCCAGACCTTAGATGTTATATTGGGAATGGATTGGTTATCCAAGCACAAGGTCAGATTGGATTGTGGACGAAGGACTATCTCATTTGAGAGCCCGTGTGGGAAGAAAGTGGAATTTCAAGCCATTTGCGGTTAGAGATGGACAGCTTGATGGTTAACAGTACCAAGGCAATCAGCATAGAGGATGTCCCAAGAGTGAATGAGTACCCGATGTTTTTCCCGAAGATCTACCTGGTATGCATTGAGACAGGACATAGAGTTTGTGATAGAGCTTGTACTGCACAAAGACCGATAGCAAAGAGACCCTATCGGATGTCTACCGAGAGTTGGTAGAAATTAAGAAACAGCTAGATGAGTTAATGGAGAAAGGATTTATCACACCAAGTTCGTCACCGTGGGGAGAACCAGTTTTGTATGTCAAGAAGAAGGACGGGAGTTTAAGGATGTGCATTGACTACCGTGCACTCAATGAAGTCACCGTGAAGAATAAGTATCCGCTACCCAGATTGATGATTTGTTTGATCGATTAAGAGGAGCCGGAGTTTTCTCCAAGATTGATCTCGAGATCGATACCATCGATTGAGGATCCGATCGTAGGATATTCCAAGACCCATTCTCGTCAAGATATGGACATTACGAGTTTACAAGAGTGTCCTTTGGGTCGATCTTAACGCCGGCTTATTTCATGAATATGATGAATAAGGTGTTCATGGAATATTTGGACAAGCTTGTCGTCGTGTTCATAGACGATATCCTAATCTACTCCAAGACAGGAGGATGAACATGCCGAACACTTAAGGCGAGTTTTGGAAAAGGCCGAGGGAACAGCAACTTTTCGCCAAGTTCAGCAAGTGTGATTTTTGGAAGGACAAGGTGGAGTTTCTTGGACATGTAATGACCGCATGAAGGAGTCGCCGTGGATCCAAGCAAAGTAGAAGCCGTGTTACATTGGGAGCACCAAGATCGTGACCCAGTTCGGAGTTTCCTTGGAATGGCAGGATACTACCGCCGCTTTCATTGAAGGCTTCTCGACAATTGCGAAACCTCTTACGCAATTGCTGAAGAAGGAAAAGAAGTTTGCATGGACGCTTTAATGTGAGAAAGGATTTCAGAGTGAAGAAGCGATTGACATCAAGACCGGTGTTAGTTCTAGGATGTTGCTCAAAAGCTTCGATATTTATTGTGACGACGCGCCAAGGACTTGGATGTGTGCTGATGCAGAATGGAAAGGTCGTCAGCGTATGCATCAAGGCGATTGAGGCCGCATGAGGAAAATTATCCGACACATGACCTAGAGTTAGGCTGCCGTAGTGCATGCCTTGAAGATATGGCGTCACTATCTCGATTGGAAACAGATGTGAAGTGTATACGGATCATAAGAGCCTTAAGTACATATTCACCACGGATCTGAATATGAGGCGGAGGAGATGGTTAGAGTTTATCAAGGACTACAATGTTTGAATACATTACCATCCCGGGAAGTCCAACGTAGTATCCGACGATCTGAGTCGGAAAAGCCATACCGTGAGTAAGTTGCTAGCCACAAGTCATTATGAGTTATGTGAGGATTTTCAGAAAATGAAGATTGAGGTAGTACCTAGCGGATTCTTGGCCGCATTAGAAGTAAAGCCTACCCTAGAGGATCAGATCCGAGAAGGACGAAGGATGATGACAAGATCCGCAGGATTAAGTCCGTCAAGGAGGAAGGCAAGGCGAGGACTTCAAGTTGGATGAGCAAGGCACGTTGTGGATGAAGGATCGTATTTGTGTGCCTAACAAAAGGAGTTAAAGCAACTGATTTTGGAAGAAGCCCATGACTCCAAGTACTCAATTCACCTCGAAGCGCCAAGATGTATCGGGATCTAAAGGAGAGATTCTCGTGGCCGAGTATGAAACGAGAAGTTGCCGAGCATGTTGCATTGTGCGACGTATGCCGAGAGAGTCAAGGCAATGCATCGAGACCAGCGAGATTGCTACAACCGCTGAAGATACTCGAGTGGAAGTGGGAGGAAATCGGAATGGATTTCATTACCGGTTTGTCAAGACTCAAGGAGGTTATGACTCCATATGGGTTATAGTGGATCGCTTGACTAAAGTAGCCCATTTTATCCCGTGAAGACCACTTACTCGGAGATAAATTAGCGTAATTATACATGATCGGGATTGTTTGTTTACACGGAGTGCCAAAGAGGATTGTATCGGACAGAGGTACCCAATTTACCTCAAGGTTCTCGAATAAGTTGCATGAAGCCATGGGAACCCGCTTAAACTTCAAGATACCTTATCATCCACATCGGATGGACAGACCGAAAGAGTCAACCGCAGTTCTGGAGGATATGTTAAGAGCTTGTGCATTGGCTTATGCTACCTCTTGGGATAAAAGTTTGCCGTATGCCGAGTTCGATTACAACAATAGTTATCAGGCTAGTTTACGGATGTCACCTTTTGAGGCCTTTAGATGGTCGACCGCTGTCGGGACGCCATTGAATTGGAATGAGACCGGCGAGCGCCGTGTCTTTGGGCCTGATATTCTTCAAGGGGTGAAGAGCGATCGCTATGATTAGGGAAAGGTTGAAGATAGCCCAATCTCGATGTAAGAGTTATCTTGACAATCGCCGCCGAGATTTGAGTTTTGAACCGAGAAGACTTTGTATACCTCGTGAGTTACGCCTCTCGGGGGAGTTAAGAGGTTCCATGCCAAAGGGAAACTTGCACCCGTTATGTTGGACCATTTAAGATTTTGAGCAGGGGCTAAGTTGCTTATCACCGGAGTTGCCACGATCGTTAGCGAGGAGTACATGATGTATTCCATGTGTCCCAGCTTAAAGAAGTGTCTCCGAGTTCCCGAGGAATGCACACCGCTAGAGTCAATTGAGTTGCAAGAGGATTTGACCTATAAGGAGTATCCCGTGAGGATTCTAGACACAATGGATCGAGAAACTAGAAACAAGTCAACCCGTTTTGTAGAGTTCAAAGGAGCAACCATAAAGAAAGCGGCGACTTGGGAGCTAAGAGGATTTGAAGAAAGAATTTCCAAATCTATTCCTTTAGTAAGCCCCGAATCTCGGGACGAGATTCTATTAAGGGGGGGAGGTTTGTAACACCCCAAAATTTTACTTGTCCTAAATTCATGTGTGATTTGGCACTTTGGTGAATTTTTGGAATTTTCTGGAATTTATTTGGATTTAATTGGAATTTATTTGAATTTATTCCATTTTGAAATAATTAAAGAATTTAATTTTGCAAATAAAATTTTGTTGGAAATATTTTATTTGAGTCCAAAATGATCCAAAGTATTTTCCAGAATTTTTCTGGGATTTTTCTGAGTCATTTGCTATTTTTAATGAATTAAATAAATTACCAGGAATTATTTTAAATATTAAATCGCTGGAAAATCAAACTCGGGTCAAGTACTGTTCATCCGACCGAGTCGGAACCCGAGTTGGACTCGAGTCCGACCCGAGCCACGTGACTCGACCGAACCCACTCCTAACCCTAATCAATCCCAACCGTTGGATCAAGATCCAACGGCTGAGATCCACCGACCCCGACCCGAGCCGTATCCGGCCCGGATCCGATCGCGCCGTCGCGATCGGGCCGTTGATCGTGCCACGTGTACGGCTCTCCGTCGTCGTCTCGCCGAGTCCGAGCCGGACTCCGCGCCGTCCGCCGTGGAAAACTAGGTCTCCGTTTTACTGCCGGACGCCGAGGTTATTTAAAGCCCGGCGTACCGAGGACCGCCGTGATCCCGCACCCTCCCTTCTCTACTTCACCGAGGCAAAGCCGCCGCGTTTAGCCGTCTGAGCTCGCCGTGAAGCTGCGCCGCCGCCCGCCACGGTCTTTGCTTGCCCGCCGCTGCCGCCCGTCCCTGCGCCGTTGACCCAGATCCGGACTCACCGCGACGAGCGCACTCCGAGATCTCACTTCGCCGGAGCGCGCGAAGCGCCGTTGGCGTGTCGCCGTCCCGCTCGGCCAGCCAACTCCGCGCAAGCCATCGCCGGATCATGAAGCTCTCTCACCGTCCGATCAAGATCCAACGCCGAGATCACGCCACGCCATCGCGACGGTGAGATTGCGTTACGATTTCCAGATCTAATCTCGACCATCGGATCTAGATCCAACGGTCCGAAATCAATGCGTTAACCCAAACGTCAACACTGGATCTAATCCGCGCCGTTGATTTTCAAACCAGCGGCCGTGATTGGCGCCACGTGTCGGGAAGTTGGACCGACGCGGTCGGCCGCCCACGACGCTGCAGCGTCGACGCCGACACACGCGGGCCCGCGTGTCGAGGGCCCGCATGTCGTCGCCTGTATCCCCGAGCGCCGACGCTGGTCGGTCCCACATGTCAGCACTGCGGGCCGAGCCCAGCCGACGTCGGCAATGACGCTACCCGAGTGGACCCACATGTCGGGCCTTCACGTGGAGCCGTGGACCGAGTCCACCGTGAGACCCGAGCCAAGCGTGGACCAAGTCCATGGACCGGCTGACGCCAGCCAGCCAATCGAGGCTGCCACGTGTCCATGCTGACGCAATAATTAATTTCCGAAAAAGAAAATGATTTATTAATTCGAAATATTGATTCAAAATTTAGATTCAAACTTCAAACGCTTATAACTTTTGCGTTTCAACTCCGATTTGAGCGATTCAAATTTCTAAATTTGTATAAAATTGAGATCTACCTAAATATGAATTTTATTTAATTTTTGGACTAAAGTTTTTCTCTGTAATATTATTTAATTGATTATTTAAACTTTAAATAATCATAACTTTTGCATTTAACTCCAAATTTGACGATTCCAGTTTCTAAAAATCCAGAAAATTACGTTCTCTCTGTTTATGGATTTTATTTGGAGTTTTGGGATGTTTTTGTCTATTGTTTATTGGGTATTTGCTATTTGCACGCTTTACGAGTAGACGTTGAAGTGCCGGAAGGATTCGAGGAGAAGTGTTGACTCAGGATCCAACTCAAGACCAAGAGCAAGTACTTTTTGAAGGCAAGTTGTGCTTTGACCATGTTGATCCTATTTCGAAATCTATTTTGATTTAAACTATTGCATGCTAGTTCAATTAGAAAGATATTTTGTTTAAACATGGGGGTTAGATAAACACCAATTTGCTGTATGACACCTTGATTATCTAAGTATGTGCCATGATCCCTCGTCACCCTAGTTGTGGTTTACTAGTTGGACATTATTAAATTGCCAACATGGGTTTAGACCGTTGTAGTATGCTGCTTAGACCACTCGTGCTCATGACATGATTTTGGACAATCAAATGATAATATGGACTTAATGATATATTGAACCTGTTTTGGAAAAGTATCATGTGATGTTGACGGCACGTGGTGCATGGTAATCAATCTGGGTTTGATAAACGATTTCGGCCAGGGCATGTGGCAAGAGTAATCAGTGGGCCGGTTGTGGCATTGGGAGTGTTGATTTGGTTTTTCGTAGTCTTGCCCTGGTCACTCTAAGGACTTAACCTTGCAAGCCTTTGAACCAGGTCATACTTGCAACCACATGGCCAGAATGGGACGGCCCTAGTTGACTAAGTCGCTAAGGACTCACTTGTGGAGCCTCAGGGTGTCAGTTACACCGTTTGTGTGATTGTACGGGGGAGCGTATCGTGGCTGTGGCCAGGTACCCATCTAACGGTGTGTTGGTCCCATACTTCGCCTTGGCTAAGGGAAGGGATGGTGTAGAGCACGAACCTGAGAGGACCACCTGTGTTGTTTGAGGCTTCCAGAAGGCTTTGTTACTGAACTCGCCTTTGTGGTGTTTGATCAGATCTTGTGGGTAAAGTGCATAACCTCTGCAGAGTGTAGAATCTATTTGAATAGCCGAGTCCACGATCTTGGACAATGCTCGGGAATTACAGTCAAGGGGTAGACTTTACGAAAATAACTTGGTTTTGAAAGATGGGTTGGTTTAACAAGGAAGGTGATGGAAATATGGTGTAGGATGGGAAAAATGTTTGTTAAACTTCTTGAAAAGTTATTTATGCTTTACTTATTTCTCTTTGCTTTCGAATCTACTTTTATTACTTGTCAAAAGTCACATCGCAAATATACCCTGAGCTATTCCTTTGTACCAAGCCATGCATATAGTATATTAGCTTGCATTCTCAGTGCATGACTTGCTTTGAGTACCAAGTACTCACCCTTGCCTCAACACAATACCGTTGAAGAGGAGACTACGCCAGCTGAGGAGGAGTTCCCGAGAGGATCCGCTCTACTTAGGGATGCGAGCCCGATCGATTGCTGTGGTATCTTGGATGGCGCCCACGAAGTTTATTTGATTTTCCGCTGCTGTTATTTCTCTTTTAATAAGTTTCGCCTTGCAAGGCATATATTTGTAACTTGGCCATAAGGTCGAGTAACCCTTTGATTATTTAAATAAAGTACTTTGATAGTATCGTTAGGTATGATTGTGATATATACCGATGTTAAGACTGTGTGCACTAGCGCGTTCCTGGACTAGTGCTGAATACACAGAGGGTCCGGATTTGCAAATTCGGGGTCCCGACAGTCCTCTCCGGTTCGTGCTCTACACCATCCCTTCCCTTAGCCAAGGCGAAGTATGGGACCAACACACCGTTAGATGGGTATCTGGCCACAGCCACGATACGCTCCCCCGTACAATCACACAAACGGTGTAATTGACACCCTGAGGCTCCACAAGTGAGTCCTTAGCGACTTAGTCAACTAGGGTCGTCCCATTCCAGCCATGTGGTTGCAAGTATGACTCAGTTCAAAGGCTTGCAAGGTTAAGTCCTTAGAGTGACCAGGGCAAGACTACCCGAAGAACCAAATCAACATCCCCAATGCCACAACTGGCCCACCTGATTACTCTTGCCACATGCCCTGGCCGGAAATCGCTGTTTATCAAAACCCCGATTGATTACCAAGCACCACGTGCCATCAACATCACATGATACTTTTCCAAAACAGGTTCAATATATCATTAAGTCAATATTAACATTTGATTGTCCCAAAATCATGTCATGAGCACGTAGTGTGCTCTAAGCAAGGTACTACAACGGTCTAAACCCATGTTGGCGATTTAATAATGTCCAACTAGTAAACCACAACTAGGGTGACAAGGGATCATGGCACATACTTAAATAATCAAGGTGTCATACAGCAAATTGGTACTTATCTAACCCCATGTTTAAACAAAGTATCTTTCTATTTGAACTAGCATGCAATAGTTTAAATCAAAATAGATTTCAAATAGGATCAACATGGTCAAAGCACAACTTGCCTTCCAAGAGTACGTGTTCTTGGTCTTGAGTTGGATCCTGAGGCAACACTTCGCCGTCGAATCCTTCCCAGACTTCAACGCCTACTCAAGTAAAGCGTGCAAATAGCAATACACAAATAAACAATAGGCAAAAACATCCCAAAACTCCAAATAAAATCCATAAACAGAGAGAACATAATTTTCTGGATTTTTAGAAACTGGAATCGTCAATTTTGGAGTTAAGACGCAAAAGTTATGATTATTTAAAGTGTAAATAATCATTTAAATAATTTTACAGAGAAAAACTTTAGTCCAAAAATTAAATAAAATTCATATTTAGGTAGATCTCAATTTTATACAAATTTAGAAATTTGAATCACTCAAATCGGAGTTGAAACGCAAAAGTTATAAGCGTTTGAAATTTGAAACAAAATCTGAAATCATTATTTCGAATTAATAAATCATTTTCTTTTTCGGAAATTAATTATTGCGTCAGCATGGACACGTGGCAGCCTCTGATTGGTTGGCTGACGTCAGCCGGTCCATGGACGTAGTCCACGCTCGGCTCGGGTCCATCGTGGACTCGGTCCACGACTCTACGTGAGACTGACATGTGGGTCCGCCTCGGGTGACGTCATCGCTGACGTCGGCGCTGGCCGGGTCGGCCGACATGCGGGCCCTTCGACACGCGGGCCTCGCGTGTCGGCGTCCTACACTGCCACACGACGTGGACGGCGCTGACCGCGTCGGTCCAACTTCCCGACACGCGTGGCGCAATCCCGGCCGTTGATTTGAAATTCGACCGCGATTAGATCCAGGGTTAACGAGTTGAATCTACGCGATGATCGTGGGCCGTTCGATCTAGATCGGACGGTCCAGATCTAATCCTATAATAACACTACTACAGCACGTGGCGATTGTGGGCCGTTGGATCTTGATCCAACGGTTCAGATCTAATCGGAGTTTCTAGGGTTTGGGAGAACGTGAGCTCACCGTGGTCGCCGGATCTTGATCGGACGGCCGAGAACCTTCGCGGGTGACGATGGCGTCGCGGCGGGGCTTGGTGCACCGGAGAGGCGAGAGCAGCGACCAAGGGCACGCAGCGCTACGGGGCCTCTCCGGCGAGATGAGTCCTCCTTCGAGTGCGTCTCGTCGCGGGGATCCGGATCTGGGCTCCTTCGGCGGAAGACGACTGACGACGGCGGAAAAGGCGCAAACCGCGGCGCAACAGAGTTCCAACTCCGGCCCGAACTCAGATGCGGGCAAACAGCGGCGGCTCGGCGAGATGACTCGAGAGAACGGAGTGCGCAAGGATGAGGGCAACCTCGGGGGCGTCTCACGCTTTAAATACGGCCTCGGCGTGCGTGCAAACCGGAACCCTAAGCCGTGTCCTGCTTCGGTCACGGCGGAGCTCTCGGCTTCGAGTCGGGCGAGACGATGACTCACGGCCGTCCCACGTGGCACGATCAACGGCCATGATCGCGTGGGCCGCGATCGGATCCGGGCGAGATCGGCTCGAACCGGTACGGGCGGATCTTAGCCGTTGGATCTTGATCCAACGGTCGGGATTGATTAGGGTTGGGAGCTGGTTTAGTCGAATCAACTGGCTCGGGTCGGACTCGAGTCCGACTCGGAGTTCAGCTTCGATCGGATGAACGATTTCGACCGAGTTGATTTCCCCAAATGATTTAATATTTAAAATAATTTCGATGAATTCATTTAATTCATTAAAAATAGCAAAAGACTCGAGAAAAATTCGAAAAATTACGGAAAATATTTTGGCTTATTTTGGACTCAAATAAAATATTTCCAACAAAATTTTATTTGCAAAATTAAATTCTGTAATTATTTCAAAATGGAATAAATTCAAATAAATTCCAAATAAATCCAAATAAATTCCAGAAAATTCCAAAAATTCACCAAAGTGCCAAATCATACATGAATTTAAGAAAAGCAAAATTTTGGGGTGTTACACCTACTGATCCAGGGACTAGTTGTTATCACATGGTTGCGGGAAGCTCAAATTGGAACCAATTGGATGGCATGTGACCTCGTTAGTCGAGTATCGTGCTGACCAAGTGGTTTCAATTTGAGTCTGTCGTGATGCCGTGATCGTTACGTTACTGGTTGCGTGATTATCCAGGCCCGTGCAACAGTAATGGAGTATCACTGTACCAGGACAGGAGCCCCCACAAGTGTCCAGCAGCAACGTGCTACCGAAACTCAAAAGTGGATCGATGCCTTACGCGCGCAGCGTGCCACGTACTCCCTTCAGTCTGGTAATATCTGTCGTTTTGGACATCGACACGGTCTTCAAAACACAACTTTGACCGCTAATTTTTATTATAATATATTTATAAAACCCAATAAAATTATAATATTATGAAACTACTTCTCGAGACAAATCTACACATATAATTTTTATATATCCAATTTAAATATTTAAAAATATATTGTTAGTCAAAGTTTCGGAAGTTTGACCATCACTGTGTCCAAGACAACAGGTATTACCAAACCGGAGGGAGTAGTTAGCTGGCCTATGGTTCGACGATAAGCAATGACCCCTATCGCAATCTAGAAGCACCCGATCCTACGTCCAGTCTCCGTCGTCGTCCATGAGTACTTTGACGTAGCTCGCAAGGCTTGGCCAGATTAGTCCCTTGAGCACGGCGCAAGCGACGTGCCTATTGGCAGCCTCCGTGAAGTGCACCCCGTCCCAGGATAGCCGTGCCTATGATCAAAGGCAAAGCTTGTGTAACACCCCAAAATTTTGTTTTTCTTGAATTTAATTAAGATTTGGCACTTTGGTGAATTTTTGGAATTTTTTGGAATTTATTTGGATTTATTTCGAATTTATGTGAATTTATTCCCTTTTGAATTAATTAAAGAATTTAACTTTGCAAATAAAATTTTGTTGGAAATATTTTATTTGAGTCCAAAATGTTCCAAAATATTTTCTAGAATTTTTCTGGAATTTTTCTGAGTGTTTTGCTATTATTAATGAATTAAATGAATTTCTGGGAATTTATTTGGATTATTTAATCGCTGGAAAAATCGAGTTGGTTTGTACTGTTCATCCGACCGGACCCGAGTCCAAGTCAGACTCGAGTCCGACCCGAGCCAACCGTTTCGGTCGAACCCAGTCTCCTAACCCTAATCCTCTCGACCGTCTGATCAAGATCGAACGGCCGAGATTGAGCCACGTCGCCCGAACCCAAGCCCGACCGAGCCAGCTAAGTCGCCCGAGCAGGACCCAAGCCCAAACCCTCGCACCGTTGGATCTTGGTCCAACGGCTCGCGTTGAGCCACGTCACCCAATCCGAATCCAATTCGGATTCCGCCGCTGCAACTGTGTGGGCCTTGGTTTCCGCGAGTTTCACGGACGCCGAAGGCCCTATTTAATGCGCCGCCGCCGCCACCGGGTAGCCGACTTCCGTGCGCACCCGTAGCCCTAGCCCACGTCGCCTGAGCCGCCGCCGTTTGCCCGCGCGAGCTCGCCGTAGTTACTCTTGCACTCCGCCGCACTTAATCGCCGATTCCGCCGCCGTTGAGCTCAGATCCGGAACCGCAAGGTCAAGCCACGCCAGAGGGGACCTTTCACTTCGTCGGAATTGCGCCCAAACGCCGTCGGGCGTGTCACCGTCCCCGTCTCCGGTGAGCCAGCTCCGCCGCGTGCCATCGCCGTCGATCGAGCTCCACCAACCGTCCGATCCTGATCCAAGGGCCCAGAATCGTCCACGTCACACCCCCGGTGAGATCCACGTTCTAATCCCCAGATCTATTTCCAACCGTTGGATTTAGATCCAACGGCATAGATCGCGCCACGTAGCTAGAACCGCACCACACTAGATCCAATCTCAGCCATTAGATCTAGATCAAACGGCTAGGGTTAGCCACGTTGTAAACTCCAGATTGGATCTTGACCGTCCGATCAAGATCGAACGGTCCAGATCAGCCGAGTAGTTTCTTAACGCGTTAAGCCAGATCTGATCTGGGCCGTTGATTTTCAAATCAACGGCCAAGATTTAGCCACGTCTTGGGGAGGCTGGCCAGTCGCGATCGGTAGCAGTCCACGCCGATCGCCCGGCCAGCGTCGGCCGACGTGACGTTAGCGTGGGACCCGCACGTTAGTGACCGCCGAACCGCACCATGACGTCACCCGTGATGTCATGCTGACATCACGGTGGGGCCCGCGTGTCGATCGCTTTGGGGCTGAGCCATGCGCCGACGTCATCTTTGGCGTCACCGCATAGGGCCGCTATGAGGGACACGAGCCGTGGACCAAGTCCACGGTGGACCGAGCCAAACCGTGCGCCGGGTCCATGGACCCGAGGCGACGTGGCGGCCCCTGACTGGTCCACGTGTCATGCTGACGCAATAAACTGATTTCCGAAAATGAAAATGATTTATTAATTCGGATTATTGATTTCAAAAATGGTTTCAAACTTCAAACGCTTATAACTTTTGCGTTTCAACTCCGATTTGAGTGATTCAAATTTCTAAATTTTCATAAAAATGAGACCTACTCAAATATGAATTTTAATTAATTTTTGATAATGAATATTTCTCTGTTTATAATTAATTAATGTTTTCTTTAAATTTAAACGGTTATAACTTTTGCATTTAAACTCCGAATTTGACGATTCCAGTTTCTAAAAATTCATAAAATTATGCTCTCTCTGTTTGTGGACTTTATTTGGATGTTTGGACACTTTTTGTCTACTGTTTATTTATTTATTGCTATTTGCACGCTTTACGAGTAGACGTTGAAGTGCCCGAAGGCTTCGAAGGTGAAGTGTTGACCCAGGAGCCAGCCTAGGACCAAGAACAAGTGCTCTTTGAAGGCAACTTGTGCTTTGACCATGTTGATCCCATTTTCAAATTATTTTGGTTTAAATGATTGCATGCTAGTTTAATTGGAAAATGCTTTATTTAGTTACGGGAAATTAGATAAATGCCAAATTGCTGTATGACACCTTGGTTAATTAAATATGTGCCATGACCCCTTGTCACCCTAGTTGAGCATTAAATAGTTGGACATTACTAAATTGCCAACATGGGAATTTAGATCGTTGTAGTATATTGCTTAGACCTGCTACGTGCTCATGACATGATTTTGGACAATCAAATGTTAATATTGACTTAATGATATATTGGACCTATTTTGGAAAGGTCTCATGTGTTGTGATGTTGATGACACGTGGTGCATTGTAATCAACTGGGGTTTGATAAATAGCTTTCGACCGGGGCATGTGGCAAGAATGATCGGGTGGGCCAATTGTGGCACCGGGAACGTTGTTTTGGTTCTTCGGTTAGTCTTGCCCTGGTCACCCTAAGGACTTAACCTTGCAAGCCTTTGAACTGAGTCAAACGTGCAACCACATGTCTGTAATGGGACGGACCTAGTTGATTAAGTTGCTAATAACGTACCTATGGGATCTCAGGATGTCAACTACACCTTTTGTGTAGTTGTACGGGGGAGCGTACCGGGGCTGCGGCCAGGTACCCATCTAATGGTGGATTGGCCTAAACTTCGCCTTCGCTAAGGGAAGGGTTAGTGTGCAATCACCGGGGAGGACCACTTGTGCTGTTAGAAGTTTCCGAAAGACTTTGTTACGGACACTCGCCTTTGTGTTGTTTGGCTGTATCTTGTGGGTAAAGTGCATAACCTCTGCAGAGTGTAAAATCTATTCGAATAGCCGTGTCCGCGGTATTGGACATCGCTCGAGAATTACAGTCAAGGGTTAGACTTTCTTGAAAATAACTTGGACTTGGAAGGTCTGGTTGGTTTAATAATGATGTTGATGGAAATGTGGATTAGAATTGGGAAAGATGTTTATTTAATTGCTGAAAAAGTTATTGCTCTTAAACATATTTCTACTGTTTTTGAATCTACTTATGTTACTTGTTAAGATGTTGTTTTATTGCAAATATACCCTGAGCTACTCCTTTGTACTAAGCCATGCATGTAGTATATTAGCTTGCATTCTGTGCATGACTTGCTAAGTACCAAGTACTCACCCTTGCCACAATACAACACCAGTTGAAGAAGAGTCTACACCAGCTTTGGAGGAGGAGCTCCAAGAGGAACCGTCTAATTAGGGAGCGAGCCCAGTCAGTTGCCTGTAGTATACTGGATGGCGCCACGAAGTTATCTTATTTTCCGCTGCAGTTATTTCTCTCTTATTGAGTTTTCGCCCTGCGTGGCATATATTTGTAACTTGACCATAAGGTCGAGCAACCCGTTGGTTAACTATTTAAGGTACCTTATTATTTCGTTGAGTATGATTGTGATATTTACCAATGTTGAGACTGTGTGCACTAGCGCGTTCCTGGACTAGTGCTGAATACACAAAGGGTCCGGATTTGCAAATTCGGGTCCCGACAGAGGTGCTATCAGAGCCATACTGACTGTAGGCTCACCCATAGTTAGATTGGTCGTAGTGAGGATAAAACCTATTTTCTAAAGATAAAATTTGTCAAGATAATGAATGAATTCTCGACTTACCCCTTTCTTCCTTGTTCATACCCCTGCTGAGTTCCTTTTGTCTTTCACATTGATTTCAAAATGTTGCGTTCTTACGCGAGCATCTTTTGGCAGATGATGATGAAGAACAACTACGCCGAGCGTGAAGGTGGCTACGCTGCCGAGTTATGGCGTATGCTTCAGTTTCTTGGAGGTTTTGAGAGACCGCTCTACCGAGGGACTACACTCGTGCAGGCAGGAGAAGTCATAGGATGGGACGTTCGGATCACGGTGTATGCCCGAGAGAAGACGAAGTTCAGCCGCCCTTTCCACTTCACCGCCAGGAGGTCTACCTTTGAGATGGGAATCCAGGAGGTGTCGCGTCGAGCGATGCAGCAGATCGCCCGCACCTACTCCAGGAAGCTGGAAGGCACGGTATTCCGTCACCACCCACGCCGAGATAGCAGAGCTCAGCGGAAGCCGATAGAGGATGAGGATGCTACCGTCACTCACTTAGCCAGATTCGTCGCCGCCCAGGAAGAGCTGATCGACGACACAGTTCAGGAGTTGTAGAAGGCTCGCGAGCAGGTTGAGGAGGAAAAGAAGCACTTAGAGAATGCCCGTGAGTACGTCGCTTATGCTGCGGAAAGGATCGCAGAGCTGGAGACCGCACTGTATGGACAGGGCCCCGATCCAGTGTTGGAGTTGGAAGCCCCAGAGCCAGAGGAGGAACCAGAAGAGGCGCCACCTGCACCCACGCCACAGCCACAGCACCAGCCAGATCCCGAGCCAGAGGAGGACGCCGCGTCGTCAACCACAGCTGTAGTTGTGGGGCCTGGCGATTGTTTCGCGCCGATGCCGCCACACCCGCCGTGAGGAGGCAGTGGAGGTTTTCTTGACGAGTGAGCGTAGGTTTTGCTGTTAGGACTCCTTCGTCGAGTCGCGTTTAGAATAAGAGTCACCCTTAGTGGCGTTAGACTCCTGTGTTAGTCATTTGGATTTCTTTGCTTGCTGAGTGTGCAGTATGTGTTGCAGGCCCTTAGGCGTTGTAAGCAACCATACCAAGTTATTATTGGTTTAATTATTAAAAAGGAATTTGAGTTACACATTTCCCCGCATAGTTTCCCTATTACTTGTCTATTCTTGTTTCCCCCTTATCCCTAAAACTTGGAGCAATCGACAGATGGTGAACACCCGCGGAAACCTTGGAGGCAACGGCAGTGGTTCTCGCCCAGCTGGGAACCCCAATGATGGAGCACCTACACCCCAGCCAGCACTGCCAGTTGACATGCAGAATTTTGGAGCTTTTCTTGCTGCTCAGACTCAGTTGATGCATGCTATGATGCAACAGATGCAGCACGTCACTACTCAGGCCACCGCTAATCAAATCAATCAGGGACAACGCCATAATTCAAGACTGTCAGAGTTCATGAGGACTCATCCGCCCACTTTCTCCGGGAATGCCAATCCGTTGGAGGCCGATGATTGGTTAAGGTCAATTGAGAGGAAGCTACACATTGCTCAATGCATGGGAAATGAGAAGGTACTCTACGCTTCTCATCAGTTGGAAGGGACCGCCGCAGAATGGTGGGAGAACTTCTGTGCCACGCGGGAGAACCCTCAGGACATCACTTTGGAGGAGTTTAAAGCCGCGTTTCGCCAGTATCACGTGCCTGAAGGAATTATGGACCTCAAGAAGGAAGAGTTCAGAGCACTGAAGCAAGGTAATCAGCCGGTAGCTGAATACCTGAATAAGTTCATGCAGCTTGCACGCTACGCACCTGAGGATGTAGCGACAGATAAAGCCAGACAGTCTCACTTTATGAAGGGACTCAACTCAGGACTGCAGGTGGGACTGATCACCCACACCTTTCCAGATTTCCAAGAGTTGGTGAATAAGGCGCTTATTATTGAGGACAAGCGCAAGGAACTGGACGACAACAGGAAGCGCAGGATGCAACAGCAGGGATCACGTCAGGGAGCGCAGCAATGTTTAAGGGTTGCGCCAAATCAGTTTTTCAGGTTCCAACCACAGAATGCTACAAGGACACAGTCGCCAGCACCAAGAACCGTCAACCAGAATTATCAAACCCCAGCTCTAGCCAGAAACGCCGCTTCAGGCAGTCAACAGGGGACAGTGAGACGCTGCTACACATGCAACGAGCCAGTGCACTTTTCCAACAGTTACCGTAAGAAGATAGCAGGAGTGATCCCAATTCGCTTCAACTTGGGATCCACACCAACCAGGACGCCAGCACCAGGAGCAAACTGCGGGACAGCACAACCAGGAGCAGCACCCTAGACCGTGGTGAGAGGCCGAGTCAACCATGTCACCGCAGATGTACTTCAGAATGCCACAGACGACGTACTGGGTAAGTTACTTGTTAACTCGACTGCAATGCTTTGTTTGACTCTGGAGCTTCGCATTCGTTTGTTTCTCAAGGTTTTGCTGCTAAAAATGATTTGGAGATTGCAAGACTTAAATGCATGCTTTTAGTTCAAACCCCCGGTTCCGAACTCCGAACGAAAGTAGGATGTTCTGGGGTGAGAATATTAATAGATGGGATAGAGTTCCTAGCGAATCTTATTATGTTGGAAACCAAACCTTAGATGTTATTTTGGGAATGGATTGGTTATCCCAGCACAAGGCCGTTTTGGATTGTGGATGAAGGATCATCTCGGTTGAAAGCCCGAGTGGAAGGTGTCGGCGTATTCTACACCAGGGTACCCACTCCCCCGCAATAAACACGGTCGCCGGGCGGGCAGGGCGCGTCCGGGCCCCACCGCCACGGCGAGCAGTAGGGCCACAAGGTGGTCGCCCAGTGGACAGGTGGCGATCAGGCCACGCCACTGGGCGCTCAGTAAGGTGGTCGCCCAGTGGGCGGTGGCGTCGAGCCCAGGCCAGTAGTCGCTCCCTAAGGTGGTCGCCCAGTGGATAGGTGGAGATCAGGCCACGCCACTAGGCGCCGATAAGGTGGTCGCCGGTGGGCGGTGGCGTTCGAGCCACGCCACCGGGCGCCAAGAAGGTGGTCGCCCAGTGGATGGGTGGCGATCAGGCCACGCCACTGGTCGCTCAGCAAGGTGATCGCCCAGTGGACAGGTGGCGTACAGGCCACGCCACTGGCGCATCACCCCCGAGGCTGCAGCACCAGGATCATGGAAATTTAATGCGAATCGTGTGCATTAAATGCTAAGCGTGGAGGCTACAGTATGGCGGCGCACGTTCCCCAGGCGCGCATTAATTGCGGGTGACGTCACGACGGCACGCCTCCCCCTAACGGAACGGGCGGCGTTGGTAGGCGTGGGGCCCTAGGCAGGGGTGTGACGGCTGCGGCAGGCATTAAATGGGGTATAAGGACAGTGACGGGCGCCCGTGGCAGTGTAATGAGTATGGGAAGACCATTGTAACTCGTGCACCTCAGCCGGCCTGGCTATAAAAGGGGGCTGGGGTGCATGGGAGAGGGGGATCCCATTCTCTCAAGCCCGGTTCCAGTTTCAGCTCCGGCTCTGATTCCGGACTTGGCTCTTTGGCCACAACACAAGCAATCACAAGAAAAGCAGGACTAGGGCTGTTACTCTTCTGAGGGCCCGAACCTGGGTAAACCCTAGCGTCCCCATTCTTCCAAGCTTCCCCGGCACTCCGGTTTCTTTTCCTCCGGCGATTGCCCCGAAAGCCCCCCGTATGAACCTTACAAGCACCCGATCCGGAGGTGCCTGTTGGCTAGGAAGCTGATAGAAGGAAAGTGGAATTTCAAGCTACCGCCGTTAGAGATGGACAGTTGATGGTTAACAGCGCCAAGGCAATCAGCATAGAAGATGTCTCAGTAGTGAATGAGTACCCAGATGTTTTTCCTGAAGATCTACCTGGTATGCCGCCAGACAGAGACATAGAGTTTGTGATAGAGCTTGTACTTGGCACAGCGCCGATAGCAAAGAGACCCTATCGAATGTCCACCGAAGAATTGGTAGAAATGAAGAAGCAACTTGAAGAATTGATGGAGAAAGGATTTATCATACCAAGTTCGTCGCCGTGGGGAGCGCCAGTTTTGTTCGTTAAGAAGAAGGACGGAAGTTTCAGGATGTGCATTGACTATCGTGCACTCAATGAAATCACCGTGAAGAATAAGTACCCACTACCTAGGATCGATGATTTATTTGATCAGCTGAGAGGAGCCGGAGTTTTCTCCAAGATTGATCTGAGATCGGGATACCACCAGTTGAAGATCCGATCGGAAGATATTCCGAAGATCGCATTTTCGTCAAGATATGGACATTACGAGTTTACAGTTATGTCCTTTGGTTTGACGAATGCGCCAGCATATTTCATGAATATGATGAATAAGGTGTTCATGGAATATTTGAACAAGTTTGTTGTTGTGTTCATAGATGATATCTTAATCTACTCCAAGACAGAGGATGAACATGCAGAGCACTTGAGGCGAGTTTTGGAAAAGCTAAGGGAACAGCAACTCTTCGCCAAGTTCAGTAAGTGTGATTTTTGGAAGGACAAGGTGGAATTCCTTGGACATGTAATGACCGCAGAAGGAGTTGCCGTAGATCCAAGCAAGGTAGAAGCTGTGTTACATTGGGAGCAGCCGAAGACCGTGACCCAGATCCGGAGTTTCCTAGAAATGGCAGGTTACTACCGCCGCTTCATTGAAGTCTTTTCGACAATTGCGAAACTTCTTACGCAATTGTTGAAAAAGGAGAAGAAGTTTGCATGGACGCCGGAGTGCGAAAAAGGTTTTCAAGAACTAAAGAAGCGATTGACATCAGCGCCGGTGTTGATTCTACCGGACGTCAATCAAAGCTTCGATATCTATTGCGATGCATCGCGCCAAGGACCTGGATGTGTGCTGATGCAGAATGGAAAGGTCGTCGCTTATGCATCAAGGCAGTTGAGGCCACATGAGGAGAATTATCCAACACATGACCTAGAGCTAGCTGCCGTAGTGCATACTTTGAAGTTGTGGCGTCACTATTTGATTGGAAACAGATGTGAAGTATACACGGATCATAAGAGTCTTAAGTACATCTTCACCCAATCAGACTTGAACATGAGGCAGAGGAGATGGTTAGATTTGATCAAGGATTATAATGTTGGAATCCATTACCATCCAGGAAAGGCTAACGTGGTGGCCGATGCCCTGAGTCGGAAAAGCCATACTGTGAACATGTTGATAGCCACGAGTCAGGATGAGCTATGTGAGGATTTCCAGAGAATGCAGATTGAAGTGGTACCAGAAGGATTCTTGGCCGCATTAGAAGTGAAGCCTACCCTAGAGGATCAGATTCGAGAAGGACAGAAGGATGATGACAAGATCCGCAGGATTAAGTCCAACATGGATGAAGGCAAGGCAAAGGACTTCAGACTGGACGAGCAAGGCATGTTATGGATGCAGGATAGAATCTGTGTGCCAAACAGGAAGGAGCTGAAGCAGCTTATTCTAGAAGAAGCCCATGACTCCAAGTATTCAATTCATCCGGGAAGTGCTAAGATGTATCAGGATTTGAAGGAAAGATTATGGTGGCCGAGCATGAAGCGTGAAGTTGCCGAACATGTTACGTTGTGCGACATATGCCAGAGGGTCAAGGCAATGCATCAGAGACCAGCAGGATTGCTACAGCCGTTGAAGATACCTGAGTGGAAGTGGGAAGAAATCGGAATGGATTTCATTACCGGTTTACCCAAGACTCAAGGAGGATATGACTCCATATGGGTATAGTAGACCGCTTGACTAAGGTCGCCCATTTTATTCCAAGTAAAGACAACCTATTCGGGGGATAAGTTAGCCGAGTTGTACATGACCAGGATCATCTATTTGCACGGAGTGCCGAAGAAGATTGTATCGGACAGAGGTACCCAGTTTACCTCGAGGTTCTGGAATAAGCTGCATGAGGCCATGTGTCGGGACCCCGAATTTGCAAATCCGGACCCTCTGTGTATTCAGCACTAGTCCAGGAACGCGCTAGTGCACACAGTCTTAACATCGGTATATATCACAATCATACCAAACGATACTATCAAAGTACTTTATTTAAATAATCAAAGGGTTACTCGACCTTATGGCCAAGTTACAAATATATGCCTTGCAAGGCGAAACTTATTAAAAGAGAAATAACAGCAGCGGAAAATCAAATAAACTTCGTGGCGCCATCCAGTATACCACAGTAACCTGATCGGGCTCGCATCCCTAAGTAGACGGATCCTCCGGGAACTCCTCCTCCGAACCGCGTAGTCTCCTCTTCAAGCGGTATTGTGTTGAGGCAAGGGTGAGTACTTGGTACTCAAGAAGTCATGCACAATGCAAGCTAATATACTATATGCATGGCTTGGTACAAAGGAATAGCTCAAGGGATATTTGCAGTTCTCAGCTTTTGACAAGTAATAAAAGTAGATTCGAAAGCAGTAGAAATAAGTAAAGCATAAATAACTTTTCAAGAAGTTTAACAAACATTTTTCCCATCCTACACCATATTTCCATCACCTTCCTTGTTAAACCAACCCATCTTTTCAAAACCAAGTTATTTTCGTAAAGTCTACCCCTTGATAATTCCCGAGCATTGTCCAGTACCGTGGACTCGGCTATTCAAATAGATTCTACACTCTGCAGAGGTTATGCACTTTACCCACAAGATACAGTCAAACACCACAAAGGCGAGTTCCCGTAACAAAGCCTTTCGGAAGCCTCAAACAACACAGGTGGTCCTCTCCGGTACGTGCTCTACACCATCCCTTCCCTTAGCCAAGGCGAAGTATGGGACCAACACACCGTTAGATGGGTACCTGGCCACAGCCACGATACGCTCCCCGCACAATCACACAAAGCGGTGTAAGCGACACCTGAGGCTCCACAAGTGAGTCCTTAGCGACTTAGTCAACTAGGGCCGTCCCATTCCAGCCATGTGGTTGCAAGTATGACCCAGTTCAAAGGCTTGCAAGGTTAAGTCCTTAGAGTGACCAGGGCAAGACTACCCGAAAAACCAAATCAACACTCCCAATGCCACACTGGCCCACCTGATTACTCTTGCCACATGCCCCGGTCGAAAACTGTTTATCAAACCCCAGTTGATTACCATGCACCACGTGCCGTCAACATCACATGATACTTTTCCAAAACAGGTTCAATATATCATTAAGTCCATATTATCATTTGATTGTCCAAAATCATGTCATGAGCACGAAAGTGTGTCTAAGCAGCATACTACAACGGTCTAAACCCATGTTGGCAATTTAATAATGTCCAACTAGTAAACCACAACTAGGGTGACAAAGGGTCATGGCACATACTTAGATAATCAAGGTGTCATATAGCAAATTGGTGTTATCTAACCCCCATGTTTAAACAAAGTATTTTTCTAATTGAACTAGCATGCAATAGTTTAAATCAAAATAGATTTCGAAATAGGATCAACATGGTCAAAGCACAACTTGCCTTCAAAAAGTACTTGCTCTTGGTCTTGAGTTGGATCCTGAGTCAACACTTCTCCCTCGAATCCTTCCGGCACTTCAACGTCTACTCGTAAAGCGTGCAAATAGCAAATACACAAATAAACACTAGGCAAAAAGATCCCAAAACTCCAAATAAAATCCATAAACAGAGAGAACATAATTTTCTGGATTTTTAGAAACTGGAATCGTCAAATTTGGAGTTAAATAGCAAAAGTTATGATTATTTAAAGTTTAAATAATCAATTAAATAATATTACAGAGAAAAACTTTAGTCCAAAAATTAAATAAAATTCATATTTAGGTAGATCTCAATTTTATACAAATTTAGAAATTTGAATCACTCAAATCGGAGTTGAAACGCAAAAGTTATAAGCGTTTGAAGTTTTGAAATTCAAATCAATTATTAAACCGATTTATTAAATCATTTTCTTTTTTCGGAAATTAATTATTGCGTCAGCATAGACACGAGTCAGCTCCTGATTGGCTGGCTGACGTCAGCCGGTCCATGGACTTGGTCCACGCTTGGCTCGGGTCTACGGTGGACTCGGTCCCACGGCTCCACGTGAAGGCCCGACATGTGGGTCCACTCGGGTGACGTCATTCTTGGCGTCGGCGGGGCTCAGCCGCAGTGGCGACATGTGGGACCCATCGTGACGTCATGGGTGACGTCGGCGCTCGGCTGGGACACGGCCCGTGACATCTGAGCCCTCGACACGCGGGCCCAGCGTGTCGGCGTCCTGCCACGCTGCGCGTGCGTGGGCCAGCGCCGCGTCGGTCCAACTTCCCGACACGTGGCGCAATCTCGACCGTTGATTTGAAATTCAACGGCCGCGATTAGATCCAGTGATGACGCGTTTGGGTTAACGCATTGATTTCGGACCGTTGGATCTAGATCCGATGGTCGAGATTAGATCTGGAAATCGTAACGCAATCTCACCGTGCGATGACGTGGCGTGATCTCGAGCGTTGGATCTTGATCGGACGGCTGAGAGCTCGCGGTCCGGCGATGGCTTGCGGCGGAGCTGGCTGGCCGGAGCTGGGGACGGCGACACGGCCAACGGCGTTTCTGGCGCGCTTCGGCGAAGTGAGAGATCCCCTCGGGTGCGTCTCGTCGCGGTGAGTCCGGATCTGGGGTCAACGGGCGCAGGGACGGCGACGGCGCGAAGCAAAGACCGTGGCGGGCGGCCAGCGCAACTACGGCGAGCTCGCCGCGGCTAAACGGGCGCGGCTTTGCCTCGGTGAAGTAGAGAAGGGAGGGCGCGGATCACGGCGGTCCTCGGGTACGCCGGGCTTTAAATAGCCTCGGCGTCCGTAAAACGGAGACCTAGTTTTCCACTGGCGGACAGCGGCGAGTCCGGCTCGGACTCGGGCGAGACGACGACGGAGAGCCGTGACACGTGGCACGATCAACAGCCCGATCGCCGGGCGCGATCGGATCCGGCCGGATACGGCTCGGGTCGAGTCGGTGGATCTCGGTAGTTGGATCTTGATCCAACGGTTGGGATTGATTAGGGTTAGGAGTGGGTTCGGTCGAGTCACGTGGCTCGGTCGGACTCGAGTCCAACTCGGGTTCCGACTTCGGTCGGATGAACAAGATTTGACCCGAGTTTGATTTTCCAGCGATTTAATATTTAAAATAATTCCTAGTAATTTATTTAATTCATTAAAAATAGCAAATGACTCAAAATCCTAAAATTCTGGAAAATACTTTGGATCATTTTGGACTCAAATAAAATATTTCCAACAAAATTTTATTTGCAAAATTAAATTCTTTAATTATTTCAAAATGGAATAAATTCAAATAAATTCCAATTAAATCCAAATAAATTCCGTAAAATTCCAAAATTCACCAAAGTGCCAAATCACACATGAATTTAGGACAAGTAAAATTTTGGGGTGTTACAAACCTCCCCTTAATAGAATCTCGCCCCAGAGATTCGGCTTACTAAAGGAATAGATTTGGAAATTCTTTCTTCAAATCCTCTTCGGCTCCCAAGTCGCTTCGCTTTCTTTATGGTTGCTCCAATCGAACTCTACAAAACGGGTTGACTTGTTTCTAGTTTCTCGATCCATTGTGTCTAGAATCCTCACGGGATACTCCTTATAGGTCAAATCCTCTTGCAACTCAATTGACTCTAGCGGTCTGCTCCTCAGAACTCGGAGACACTTCTTTAATCGGGACACATGGAATACATCATGTACTCCTCGCTAACGATCGTGGCAACTCCGGTGATAAGCAACTTCGCCCCTAGCTCAAAATCTTAAATGGTCCAACATAACGGGTGCAAGTTTCCCTTTGGCATGGAACCTCTTAACTCCCCGAGAGGCGTAACTCGAGGTATACAAAGTCTTACGATTCAAAACTCAAATCTCGGCGACGATTGTCGGCATAACTCTTCTACGAGATTGGGCTATCTTCAACCTTTCCCTAATCATAGCGACCGCTTCTTCACCTCTTGAAGAATATCAGGCCCAAAGACACGGCGCCACGGTCTCATTCCAATTCAATGGCGTCCGACAGTCGACCATACAAATGCCTCAAAAGGTGACATCTGTAAACTAGCCTGATAACTATTGTTGTAACTGAACTCGGCATACGGCAAACTTTTATCCCAAGAGGTAGCATAAGCCAATGCACAAGCTCTTAACATATCCTCCATCTGGTTGACTCTTTCGGCCTGGTCCATCCGCCTGCATGGATGATAAGTCAGATCAAGTTTAAACGGGTTCCCATGGCTTCATGCAACTTATTCCAGAACCTTGAGGTAAATTGGGTACCTCTGTCCGATACAATCCTCTTTGGCACTCCGTGTAAACAAACAATCCTGATCATGTATAATTCTGCTAATTTATCTCCCGAGTAAGTAGTCTTCACGGGGATAAAATGGGCTACTTTAGTCAAGCGATCCACTATAACCCATATGGAGTCATAACCTCCTTGAGTCTTGACAACCGTAATGAAATCCATTCCGATTTCCTCCCACTTCCACTCGTATCTTCACGGTTGTAGCAATCCTGGCCGGGTCTCGATGCATTGCCTTGACTCTCGGCATACGCCGCACAATGCAACATGCTCGGCAACTTCTCGTTTCATACTCGGCCACCGGAATCTCTCCTGTAGATCCTGATACATCTTGGCGCTTCGGGGTGAATTGAGTACTTGGAGTCATGGGCTTCTTCCAAAATCGATTGCTTTAACTCCTTTTTGTTAGGCACACAAATACGATCCTTCATCCACAACGTGCCTTGCTCATCCAACTTGAAGTCCTCTGCCTTGCCTTCCTCCTTGACGGACTTAATCCTGCGGATCTTGTCATCATCCTTCTGTCCTTCTCGGATCTGATCCTCTAGGGTAGGCTTTACTTCTAATGCGGCCAAGAATCCGCTAGGTACTACCTCAATCTTCATTTTCTGAAAATCCTCACATAACTCATCCTGACTTGTGGCTAGCAACGTACTCACGGTATGGCTTTTCCGACTCAGAGCGTCGGCTACTACGTTGGCCTTCCCGGGATGGTAATGGATTCCAACATTGTAGTCCTTGATCAACTCTAACCATCTCCTCTGCCTCATATTCAGATCCGACTGGGTGAATATGTACTTAAGGCTCTTATGATCCGTGATACACTTCACATCTGCTTCCAATCGAGATAGTGACGCCATATCTTCAAGGCATGCACTACGGCTAACTCTAGGTCATGTGTCGGATAATTTTCCTCATGCGGCCTCAATCGCCTTGATGCATACGCGACGACCTTTCCATTCTGCATCGGACACATCCAAGTCCTTGGCGCGATGCGTCACAATAAATATCGAAGCTTTGAGCAACATCCGGTAGAACTAACACCGGTCTTGATGTCAATCGCTTCTTCACTCTGAAATCCTTTCTCACATTCTCAAGGCGTCCATGCAAACTTCTTTTCCTTCTTGAGCAATTGCGTAAGAGGTTTCGCAATTGTCGAAGCCTTCAATGAAACGGCGGTAGTATCCTGCCATTCCAAGGAAACTCGAATCAGGTCACGCCTCGGCTGTTCCCAATGTAACACAGCTTCTACTTTGCTTGGATCCACGGCGACTCCTTCTGCGGTCATTACATGTCCAAGAAACTCCACCTTGTCCTTCCAAAAATCACACTTGCTGAACTTGGCGAAAAGTTGCTGTTCCCTCAGCTTTTCCAAAACTCGCCTTAAGTGTTCGGCATGTTCATCCTCTGTCTTGGAGTAGATTAGGATATCGTCTATGAACACGACGACAAACTTGTCCAAATATTCCATGAACACCTTATTCATCATATTCATGAAATAAGCTGGCGCATTCGTCAGCCCAAAGGACATAATCAGAACTCGTAATGTCCATATCTTGACGAGAATGCGATCTTGAATATCCTCTCGATCGGATCCTCAATCGATGGTATCCCGATCTCGAGATCAATCTTGGAGAAAACTCCGGCTCCTCTTAATCGATCAAACAAATCATCAATCCTGGGTAGCGGATACTTATTCTTCACGGTGACTTCATTGAGTGCACGGTAGTCAATGCACATCCCTGAAACTCCCGTCCTTCTTCTTGACAAACAAAAGCGGGTGCTCCCACGGCGACGAACTCGGTCGATAAATCCTTTCTCCATTAACTCTTCTAGCTGTTTCTTCATCTCTACCAACTCCTCGGTAGACATCCGATAGGGTCTCTTTGCTATCGGTCTGTGCAGTACAAGCTCTATCACAAACTCTATGTCCCTGTCAAGCGGCATACCGTAGATCTTCTGAAAAACATCGGGTACTCATTCACTCTTGGGACATCCTCTATGCTGATTGCCTTGGTACTGTTAACCATCAATCTGTCCATCTCTAACCGCAAAGTGGCTTGAAATTCCACTTTCTTCCCACACGGGCTCTCAATCGAGATAGTCCTTCGTCCACAATCCAATACAAACCTTGTGCTTGGATAACCAATCCATTCCCAATATAACATCTAAGGTCCGGGTCTCCAAAATTATAAGGTTTGCTAGGAACTCTATTCCATCTATTAGTATTCTCACCCTAACATCCTACTTTCGTTCGGAGTTGGAACCAGGGGTTTGAACTAAAAGCATGCACTTAAGTCTTGCAATCCTGAGTTAAGTCCCTTCATAAAACGAACTGTTTGGATTTATCTCGTCGCTACATCCTCAAAGCGTAGCGTGCTAGCCGAGTGAACTTGTTCGTAGTCGGCCACCGGTGATTACCTTGCTTGATGCTCTGAACTCCTCCTTCTTAAGGTCCATGATTCCTTCAGGCACGTGATACTGTCGAATGCACCGTGAACTCTTCCCAAGTGATATCTTGAGGGTTCTCTGCGTGGCACGAAGTTCTCCCACCATTCTGGCAATGTTCCTTCCAACCGATGAGAAGCGTAGAGTACCTTCTCATTCCCTATGCATTGAGCTATGTGTAGCTTCCTCTCAATTGATCTTAACCAATCATCGGCCTCCAATGGATTGGCATTCCCGGAAGAAAGTGGGTGGGTGAGTCCTCATGAACTCGACAACCTTGTGTATTCTCGCGTGGTCCCCGATTAACCTGATTAGCGATGGCCTGAGCGATGGACGTGCTGCATTTGTTGCATCATAGCATGCATCAAGCGAAGTCTGCAGCAAGAAATGCTCGAAATTCTGCATATCCAAAGGCGGTGCTGGTGCTCCATCATTGGGGTTTTCTGTGGCGAGATCCACTCCCATTGCTTCCAAAGTTCCCACGGGTGTTCACCATCCTGTCGATTTGCTCTAGGTTTAGAGATGAGAGGGAAACAAGAATAGACAAGTAATATGGAACTTATGCGGGGCGAAAGGGGTAACTTTAAGGTCCAACTTTATTATTAATAACTTGGTATGGCTGCTTACAATGCCTAAGGGCCTTGCAACACATAATGCACACTCAAGAAACAATGAAAATCCAAATCGAACTAACTCGAGTCTAACGCCTAAAGGGTGACTCTTTCTTCTATGACGCGACTCGGCGAAGGAGTCTCACTATAGAACCTATGCTCACTCATCGAGAAAACCTCCACGGCCTGGTGCAGGTGCTTTGTGGCATAGGCGCTAAACGATCGCCATGTCCAAAGCAATCGTGTCCTCTGTGGTAGTCGAAGAAGCGGTGTCCTCATCGAGATCTCGACTCCTCTGGATCTGGCTCGTGTAGCTCGAGTAATCGCTCAGGTCCGGTCCGTACAAAGTCATCTCGGCTCGTCAATCCTTCGCAAGATGTGCCACATACTCTTGAGCTTCCCGCCATCTCGTTTCTTCTCTGCCGTGATCTCCTTGCGGGCCTTCGTAGCTCCTTGCTTGTATTATCTAGTACATCCTCCTGGCGACGACAAATCGTGCCAAGCGTAACCGTGGCATCCTCATCCTGAATCGCCTTGTCGAGAAGGTTATCGCTCTGCGCGGATGGTAACGGAACACCGCATTTCCAACTCTCGGGCGTAGATACGGGTAATGTGCCGCATTGCTCGTCGTGATACTTCTTGGATACCCATCTGCATTGTAGATCTCCTGGCGGTCTGGTGTATCGAGCGATTGCACTGGCCCTTTTTCCTAGCGGTACCTCAATCCTCACGCCACAAGCCTTGATCAATCCTGCTTGTCTGATCACTTCCACTTGGTATTGGGGCTTCTCAAAATCTCCGAGAGTCTGTAGCATATGCCAAAGTTCTGCAGCGTGACCAACTCCCAGATCAACGTAGTTGAACTCTTCCTCCATCTGTCACAAGAGTGCTTTACGTAAGAACCCGGAATCTTTAAATTGTGACAAGGTAAGGGAAAATTTCAGCAAGAGACAAGAAAAGAGAGAAGGGGATAAGTCGAGATGTCATTTCTTGTCTTCACAAATTTTTAGCTTTAGAAAATAGGTTTTATCCTCACTACGACCATTCTAGCTTAGGGTTGAGCCTACAGTCAAGTATGGCTCTGATACCACCTCTGTCGGGACCCCGAATTTGCAAATCCGGACCCTCTGTGTATTCAGCACTAGTCCAGGAACGCGCTAGTGCACACAGTCTTAACATCGGTATATATCACAATCATACCAAACGATACTATCAAAGTACTTTATTTAAATAATCAAAGGGTTACTCGACCTTATGGCCAAGTTACAAATATATGCCTTGCAAGGCGAAACTTATTAAAAGAGAAATAACGAGAATGAAAATCAAATAAACTTCGTGGCGCCATCCAAGATACCACAGTAACCGACCGGGCTCGCATCCCTAAGTAGACGGATCCTCTGGGAACTCCTCCTCAAACCGGCGTAGTCTCCTCTTCAACTGGTATTGTGTTGAGGCAAGGGTGAGTACTTGGTACTCGACAAGTCATGCCTGAGAATGCAAGCTAATATACTATATGCATGGCTTGGTACAAAGGAATAGCTCAGGTATATTTGCAAAGAAATGACTTTTGACAAGTAATAAAAGTAGATTCGAAAGCGGTAGAAATAAGTAAAGCATAAATAACTTTTCAAGAAGTTTAACAAACATTTTTCCCATCCTACACCATATTTCCATCACCTTCCTTGTTAAACCAACCCATCTTTTCAAAACCAAGTTATTTTCGTAAAGTCTACCCCTTGATCAGTAATTCCCGAGCATTGTCCAAAGACCGTGGACTCGGCTATTCAAATAGATTCTACACTCTGCAGAGGTTATGCACTTTACCCACAAGATACGGTCAAACACCACAAAGGCGAGTTCCAGTAACAAAGCCTTTCTAAGCCTCAAACAACACAGTGGTCCTCTCAGACGTGCTCTACACCATCCCTTCCCTTAGCCAAGGCGAAGTATGGGACCAACACACCGTTAGATGGGTACTGGCCACGCCCACGATACGCTCCCGTGCATAATCACACAAACGGTGTAATCGACACCACTGAGGCTCCACAAGTGAGTCCTTAGCGACTTAGTCAACTAGGGCCGTCCCATTCCAGCCATGTGGTTGCAAGTATGACCCAGTTCAAAGGCTTGCAAGGTTAAGTCCTTAGAGTGACCAGGGCAAGACTACCCGAAAAACCAAATCAACACTCCCAATGCCAACTGGCCCACTGATTACTCTTGCCACATGCCCTGGCCGAAATCGTTTATCAAACCCGCTTGATTACCATGCACCACGTGTCACAACATCACATGATACTTTTCCAAAACAGGTTCAATATATCATTAAGTCCATATTATCATTTGATTGTCCAAAATCATGTCATGAGCACGTAGCAGGTCTAAGCAGCATACTACAACGGTCTAAACCCATGTTGGCAATTTAATAATGTCCAACTAGTAAACCACAACTAGGGTGACAAAGGGTCATGGCACATACTTAGATAATCAAGGTGTCATATAGCAAATTGGTGTTATCTAACCCCCATGTTTAAACAAAGTATTTTTCTAATTGAACTAGCATGCAATAGTTTAAATCAAAATAGATTTCGAAATAGGATCAACATGGTCAAAGCACAACTTGCCTTCAAAAAGTACTTGCTCTTGGTCTTGAGTTGGATCCTGAGTCAACACTTCTCCTCGAATCCTTAGGCACTTCAACGTCTACTCGTAAAGCGTGCAAATAGCAAATACACAAATAAACACTAGGCAAAAAGATCCCAAAACTCCAAATAAAAATCCATAAACAGAGAGAACATACTTTTCTGGATTTTTAGAAACTGGAATCGTCAAATTTGGAGTTAAAACGCAAAAGTTATGATTATTTAAAGTTTAAATAATCAATTAAATAATATTACAGAGAAAAACTTTAGTCCAAAAATTAAATAAAATTCATATTTAGGTAGATCTCAATTTTATACAAATTTAGAAATTTGAATCACTCAAATCGGAGTTGAAACGCAAAAGTTATAAGCGTTTGAAGTTTTGAAATTCAAATCAATTATTAAACCGATTTATTAAATCATTTTCTTTTTTCGGAAATTAATTATTGCGTCAGCATGGACACGAGTCAGCTCCTGATTGGCTGGCTGACGTCAGCCGGTCCATGGACTTGGTCCACGCTTGGCTCGGGTCTACGGTGGACTCGGTCCACGGCTCCACGTGAGACTGACATGTGGGTCCACTCGGGTGACGTCATTGCTGACGTCAGCGGGGCTCAGCCCACGGTGCTGACATGTGGGACCCACTGTGACGTCATGGGTGACGTCAGCGCTCGGCTGGGACAGCCGCTGACATGCGGGCCCTCTGACACGCGGGCCCCGCGTGTCAGCGCCGTCCAACTTCCCGACACGTGGCGCAATCACGGCCGTTGGTTTGAAAATCAACGGCGCGGATTAGATCCAGTGTTGACGCGTTTGGGTTAACGCATTGATTTCGGACCGTTGGATCTAGATCCGATGGTCGAGATTAGATCTGTAAATCGTTACGCAATCTAACCGTGATGACGTGGCGTGATCTCGGCGTTGGATCTTGATCGGACGGCCGAGAGCTTCCTGGCGATGGCTTGCGCGAGCTGGCCGGGCTGGGACGGCGACACGGCCAACGGCGTTCGGGCGCTCGGCGAAGTGAGATCCTCGGTGCGTCGTCGCGGTGAGTCCGGATCTGGGGTCAACGGCAGGGACGCGGACGGCGGGCGAAGCAAAGACCGTGGCGGGCGGCGCGCAATTCAGCGAAGCTCGCGACGGCTAAACGGGCGGCTTTGCCTCGGTGAAGTAGAGAAGGGAGGGCGCGGGATCACGGCGGTCCTCGGTACGCCCGGGCTTTAAATAGCCTCGGCGTCCGTGCGGTAAAACGGAGACCTAGTTTTCCGCACGGACACGGGCGGCGGAGTCCGGCTCGGACTCGGCGAGACGACGACGGAGAGCCGTGCGCACGATCAACGGCCCCGATCGCGACGGGCGCGATCGGATCCGGCCGGATACGGCCTCGAAGTCGGTGGATCTCACGTTGGATCTTGATCCAACGGTTGGGATTGATTAGGGTTAGGAGTGGGTTCGGTCGAGTCACGTGACTCGGGTGGACTCGAGTCCAACTCGAGTTCCGACTTCGATCGGATGAACAAGATTTGACCCGAGTTTGATTTTCCAGCGATTTAATATTTAAAATAATTCCTAGTAATTTATTTAATTCATTAAAAATAGCAAATGACTCAGAAAAATCCCAGAAAAATTCTGGAAAATACTTTGGATCATTTTGGACTCAAATAAAATATTTCCAACAAAATTTTATTTGCAAAATTAAATTCTTTAATTATTTCAAAATGGAATAAATTCAAATAAATTCCAATTAAATCCAAATAAATTCCAGAAAATTCCAAAAATTCACCAAAGTGCCAAATCACACATGAATTTAGGACAAGTAAAATTTTGGGGTGTTACACCATGGGAACCCGTTTGAACTTTAGTACAACTTATCATCCGCAGACGGATGGGCAAACCGAAAGAGTTAATCAGATTCTAGAGGACATGCTATGAGCTTGTGCATTGGCTTATGCTACCTCTTGGGATAAAAGTCTGCCATATGCTGAGTTCAGCTATAATAACAGCTACCAGGCCAGTCTGCAGATGTCGCCATTTGAAGCACTATACGGTCGACCTTGTCGGACACCATTGAACTGGAATGAGACAGGTGAACGCCGTGTTTTTGGGCCGGATATTCTTCAAGAAGCCGAAGAACAGATTGCCATGATCCGAGAAAGACTAAAGATAGCACAGTCAAGACAGAAGAGCTACGCCGACAACCGTCGCCGAGACCTAAGTTTTGAACCCGAAGATTTTGTTTATCTCAGAGTTACACCTCTCAGAGGAGTTAAGAGATTCCATGCCAAAGGAAAACTTGCGCCGCGATATGTTGGACCATTCAAGGTTCTCAATCGCAGAGGGGAAGTTGCGTACCAGCTGGAGCTACCACAATCACTAGCAGGAGTACATGACGTGTTCCACGTGTCTCAACTGAAGAAGTGTCTCAGAGTACCAGATGAGCAGACACCGCTAGAGTCAATTGAGCTACAAGAGGATCTGACTTACAAGGAGCACCCTGTCAAGATTTTGGATACCATGGATCGAGAAACGAGAAACAAGTCAACCCGTTTCTGCAGAGTTCAATGGAGCAACCATGCGGAGACTGAAGCAATTTGGGAGCGCGTAGAGGATTTCAAGAAAGAGTTTCCGAACCTATTCTTTAGTAAGCCCTGAATCTCGGGGATGAGATTCTGTTAAGGGGGGAGGTTTGTAACACCCCAAAATTTTGTTTTTCTTGAATTTAATTAAGATTTGGCACTTTGGTGAATTTTTGGAATTTTCTGGAATTTATTTGGATTTATTTCGAATTTATTTGAATTTATTCCCTTTTGAATTAATTAAAGAATTTAACTTTGCAAATAAAATTTTGTTGGAAATATTTTATTTGAGTCCAAAATGTTCCAAAATATTTTCTAGAATTTTTTTGGAATTTTTCTGAGTGTTTTGCTATTTTTAATGAATTAAATGAATTTCTGGGAATTTATTTGGATTATTTAATCGCTGGAAAAATCGAGTTGGTTTTTACTGTTCATCCGACCGGAACCGAGTCCAAGTCAGACTCGAGTCCGACCCGAGCCAGCCGTTCCGGCCGAACCCAGTCGCCTAACCCTAATCCTCTCGACCGTCCGATCAAGATCGAACGGCCGAGATTGAGCCACATCGCCCGAACCCAAGCCCGACCGAGCCAGCCAAGTCGCCCGAGCCGGACCCGAGCCCAAACCCTCGCACCGTTGGATCTTGATCCAACGGCTCGCGTTGAGCCACGTCACCCAATCCGAATTCAATTCGGATTCCGCCACAAGAATCGTAGGCCTCGGTTTCACGAAGTTTCACGGACGCCGAGGGGCCCTATTTAATGCGCCGCCGCCACCGGTAGCCGACGGCGTGCGCACTCGTAGCCCTAGCCCACGCCGCTCGAGCCGCCGCTGCTCGCGCGCGAGCTGCCGTGAATTAGTCTGCACTCGCCGCGATTGTCGCCGATTCCACCGCCGTTGAGCTCAGATCCGAAACCGCAAGGTCAAGCCGCACCAGAGGGGACCTTTCACTTCGCCGGAATCGCGCCCAAACACCGTCAGGCGTGTCGCCATCCTCGTCTCCGGTGAGCCAGCTCCGCCGCGCGCCATCGCCGTCGATCGAGCTCCACCAACCGTCCGATCCTGATCCAAGGGCCCAGAATCGTCCACGTCACACCCCCGGTGAGATCCACGTTCTAATCCCCAGATCTATTTTCAACCGTTGGATTTAGATCCAATGGCGTAGATCGCGCCACGTAGCTAGAACCGCACCGCACTAGATCCAATCTCAGTCGTTAGATCTAGATCAAACGGCTAGGGTTAGCCGCGTTGTAAACTCCAGATTGGATCTTGACCGTCCGATCAAGATCGAACGGTCCAGATCAGCCGAGTAGTTTCTTAACACGTTAAGCCAGATCCGATCTGGGCCGTTGATTTTCAAATCAACGGCCGAGATTTAGCCACGTGCCGGGAGGCTGACCGTCGCAGTCAGCGCGGTCACGCAAGTCGCCGCTGACGTCAGCGTGGGACCCGCACGTTAGTGATCGCCGAACTGCACCATGACATCACCCGTGACATCATGCTGACGTCATGGTGGGGCACGCGTGTCAGCCCGCTCGGCTGAGCCGTGCGCTGACGTCATGTTGACGTCACCATAGGGGCCCACCTGTCAGGGACACGAGCTGTGGACCGAGTCCACGGTGGACCGAGGCAAACCGCGCGCTGGGTCCACGGACCCAAGGCGACGTGGCGGCCCCTGATTGGTCCACGTGTCATGCTGACGCAATAAATTGATTTCCGAAAAAGAAAATGATTTATTAATTCGGATTATTGATTTCAAAAATGGTTTCAAACTTCAAACGCTTATAACTTTTGTGTTTCAACTCCGATTTGAGTGATTCAAATTTCTAAATTTTCATAAAAATGAGACCTACTCAAATATGAATTTTAATTAATTTTTGATAATGAATATTTCTCTGTTTATAATTAATTAATTTTTTCTTTAAACTTTAAACGGCTATAACTTTTGCATTTAAACTCCGAATTTGACGATTCCAGTTTCTAAAAATGCATAAAATTATGCTCTCTCTGTTTGTGGACTTTATTTGTATGTTTGGACACTTTTTGTCTACTATTTATTTATTTATTGCTATTTGCACGCTTTACGAGTAGACGTTGAAGTGTCTGAAGGCTTCGAAGGTGAAGTGTTGACCCAGGAGCCAGCTCAGGACCAAGAACAAGTGCTCTTTGAAGGCAACTTGTGCTTTGACCATGTTGATCCCATTTTCAAATTATTTTGGTTTAAATGATTGCATGCTAGTTTAATTAGAAAATGCTTTATTTAGTTACGGGAAATTAGATAAATGCCAAATTGCTGTATGACACCTTGGTTAATTAAATATGTGCCATGACCCCTTGTCACCCTAGTTGAGGATTAAATAGTTGGACATTACTAAATTGTCAACATGGGAATTTAGATCGTTGTAGTATATTGCTTAGACCTGCTACGTGCTCATGACATGATTTTGGACAATCAAATGTTAATATTGACTTAATGATATATTGAACCTGTTTTGGAAAGATATCATGTGTTGTGATGTTGATGGCATGTGGTGCATGGTAATCAACTAGGGTTTGATAAATAGCTTTCGACCGGGGCATGTGGCAAGAATGATCGGGTGGGCCAGTTGTGGCACCGGGAACGTTGTTTTGGTTCTTCGGGTAGTCTTGCCCTGGTCACCCTAAGGACTTAACTTTGCAAGCCTTTGAACTGAGTCAAACGTGCAACCACATGTCTGTAATGGGACGGACCTAGTTGATTAAGTTGCTAATAACGTACCTGTGGGACCTCAGGATGTCAACTACACCTTTTGTGTAGTTGTACGGGGGAGCGCACGGGCTGCGCCAGTACTCCATCTAATGGTGGATTGGCCTAAACTTCACCTTCGCTAAGGGAAGGGTTAGTGTGCAATCACCGGGGAGGACCACTTGTGCTGTTAGAAGTTTCCGAAAGACTTTGTTACGGAAACTCGCCTTTATGGTGTTTGGCTGTATCTTGTGGGTAAAGTGCATAACCTCTGCAGAGTGTAAAATCTATTCGAATAGCCGTGTTCGCGGTATTGGACATCGCTCGGGAATTACAGTCAAGGGTTAGACTTTCTTGAAAATAACTTGGACTTGGAAGGTCTGGTTGGTTTAATAATGATGTTGATGGAAATGTGGATTAGAATTGGGAAAGATGTTTATTTAATTGCTGGAAAAGTTACTGCTCTTAAACATGTTTCTATTGCTTTTGAATCTACTTATGTTACTTGCCAAGATGCTGTTTTATTGCAAATATACCCTGAGCTACTCCTTTGTACTAAGCCATGCATGTAGTACATTAGCTTGCATTCTGTGCATGACTTGCTGAGTACCAAGTACTCACCCTTGCCACAATACAACACCAGTTGAAGAAGAGTCTACACCAGCTTTGGAGGAGGAGCTCCAAGAGGAACAGTCTAATTAGGGAGCGAGCCCACCAGTTGCTCAGTAGTATCTTTGGATGGCGCCACGAAGTTATCTTATTTTCCGCTGCAGTTATTTCTCTCTTATTGAGTTTTCGCCCTGCGTGGCATATATTTGTATCTTGACCATAAGGTCGAGCAACCCGTTGGTTAACTATTTAAGGTACCTTATTATTTCGTTGAGTATGATTGTGATATTTACCAATGTTGAGACTGTGTGCACTAACGCGTTCCTGGACTAGTGCTGAATACACAGAGGGTCCGGATTTGCAAATTCGGGTCCCGACAGCTTGCTGAATGCTTTCATACTGGTAGACTTTGGTTTTTGGTTTCAAACTAAACAATGGTTTGTTTTGGGATCCGGGAGCGGTTAGAACTCTCGGGTGTGCTTCTGGCGGCTAAAGCCAGATAGGTGGAAGGAACCTGATTTTGTGAACCGTGGCAGATAGAGCCATGTGGATGGATTGAACCTTAATTTTGTTGAGATGTGGTGGATAGAGCCTGTATATTAGTGAGTGTTGGTTAGAACCTTCACTGCAATATTACATAGTTCAATTATTAAAAAGAATTGCTCAAATATGCTTTGTGAAACTTATTAACAAGTATGATTTGACGAAACTTGGCTTTATGCAAAAGAACCATATTAAGCTTCCTTTGGAGAGCCCACATATGCATAATTTCCTAGACTTGCTGAGTACTTTATGTACTCACGTGCTACATTCTAATCGTGTCTCAGAAGTGAAAGAAGCTGTCAAGGAATTCCATCGACTAGGACTCGCTCCCCACTCGATTGCCTGTGGGCATTTGGATGGGTCGCCTTGGTGTTCTCGTCTTCCGCTGCAGTTGTTCAAATTGTTCTGCCTGTTCAGGCTGTAATGGTAAACCTTGACCATAAGGTCTTTGCTTTTACTTGGTGTTATTCTTATTCAATTATCTGTATTCGTGATATGGTTGTTGATTCATCACTGTTTGACTGTGTGTACTAGCTACTGATCTGGGACTAGTACAGAAATACATAGGGGATTCCGGATAGCCGATCCGGGGTCTTACAAAGGTCTGGAAGAAGCCCATGATTCCAAGTACTCAATTCACCCGGGGAGTGCCAAGATGTGTTAGTCCATTCAAGATTTTAAGCTGTAGAGGTGAAGTTGCATACCTGTTGGAATTGCCACAGTCATTGGTAGACATGACGTTTTTCATGTGTCACAACTGAAGAAGTGCCTTCGAGTGCCAGATGAGCAAACACCTTTAGAGTCAATCGAGCTACAAGAAGACTTGACTTATAAAGTGCACATAATGAAGATTTTGGACACAATGGATCGAGAGACAAGGAACAAGTCAGTTTACTTTTGCAGAGTTCAGTGAAGTAATCATTTAGAAACTGAAGAGACTTGTGAGCATAAAGAAGACCTGAAGAAAGAGTTTCCCGACCTATTCCTTAGTTAGCCCTAAATCTCGGAGTCGAGATTCCGTTAAGGGGGGAGGTTTGTAACATCCCAATTTTTTCTTTTCTTTCACTTAGTGTGTATTTGGAATTTTTTGGAATTTAGTTGGATTTATTTGGAATTAATTTGAATTAAGTCATTTATTGAATTATTTAATTATTTGTAAATTTCATATAAAGTTTTGTTAGAAATATTTTATTTGAGTCCAAAATGTCTCAAAATATTTTCCAGATTTTTTCTGACATTTTTTGGTATTTTTCTTGAATTATTTAAATTATTATGATTATTTTAATTCAAAAATTTCTGGAAAATCTAGAAACCCTAATGGGTCAAGCCTAGTGGGCCTAGGTTGTTAAGCCGTTCGGCCCAGGACCCAAACCTAGCCGCTCCTAAACCCTAGATCTGGAGCCATGGAAGTTAGATCGAACGGCTGGGAAATTGCCGCATAGATGCGCAATAGTGACCGTCGGATCGAACCGACATGGATGCGTGCGATGGCGCCACGTCGTCTCCGTATTCGGGTCGGAGTGCGTTGCCTCGCAGTCACCGCGAAAATCTAGGTTTCCGTGTGGGGCACGAATGATGAGGGTATTTAATGCGTGAGATACCGCACCATGACCGTAGCTTTGAGTACTACATGCTGCCTTTGGTTCCCTCGCTTGAGCCCGCCGCCATTTGTGTTTAATTTCTCGCCGTAGTTCTAGAGCCACCGCTGCAATTTGCACGTTGTTCTTCCGCCGTCGAAGCCACTCCACCGTCGCTTGGCCAAGATTCGAGTTCATCGCATTGAGACGCACCTTGGGAGACATTTCACTTTGCCGAAGACTGACCGGAGCGCCGTTTGGAGTGTTGTCGTTCTCATGTCCAGTGAGACTCCGTCATCCAGCGCCACCATATTTTCGCGAACTCCACCAGCTGTTGGATCTTCATCGCGTGACGCAGGTACAACCACGTAGTAGTAGTGCGCCACCATAGATCGGATCTAACCTAGGCTGTTAGATCATTAGATGTGTGGTTGTGATTGAACCACGCAGATGCTTTAATAGCTTGCCACGTAGTTCTGCACCATCGCATATTAGATTCGATCTCAACTGTAGGATTGTGAATGTACGGCCAGGATTGGCTAGCTAGTATTGCTTTAGATCTATCGGAGACCGATCGATTTAGAATGTACGGTTTGGATTGGACTGTGTAGATGCGCATACATGGTGTAGCCCGGGTCATGCCATGTTGCCCGTCTCAGCCGCTGGAAGGATTAGATCTCAGCCATTGACTTTGAACAGACGGATCAGATTGCATCGCGCATGAGCCGCAATCATCGCTGATGTTAGTCATGACATTAGCAACGGGGCCCACCGGTCGGTCGCTGTACCCGCACGCGAGTGACATCAGCGTGACGTCACAGTGGGCCCCACGCATCAGCAAAATAGGGTTTTTTGGAAAAAGATTTATTTTAATTAAATAATTTAATGACGCCAGCTTGACATCATAGTTTCGAATTTTCTTTAGAAAAATAATTCAGTCGAAAAGAAAATCAATGTTGATGTTAGGATGACGTCATATTTCCAAATTTCTAGTATAAAAATAATTAGATTAATTCAGTTTATACTTTTTAATATATTCTCAAACTTTAAATGTCTCGTTCTTGCTCATACGAATTCCGATTGGGTTGATTCTAGGGCCTAAAAATTTGTAAAATTGTGCTCTATTTAATTATGAATTTTATTTATATGTTGGAGTTTTCTTGCTCTCTATTTTTGAGCATTTATTGCTTCTTTACTCATTTCGCGTAGACGTCAAAGTGCTGGAAGGGTACGAGGGTGAAGTGCTAACAAAAGAAGCAGGTCCAGAGCAAGATCAAGACCTTTTTCAAGACAAGTTGTGCTTTGATCATGGTGATCCCACTTTTAAAATTTATGTTGATTTAAATTATTGCATGCTAATTTGAATTAAAATAAATGCAATTAATTTGGGAATAGATAAACAACCTATTTGATTTATGACACCTTGTCTTTATTACTTGTATGCCATGAATCATTTGTCACCCTAGGATTGATGTTTATTAGTTGGTTGCTATTAAATTGTCAACATGGGTTAACAGATCGTGACTAGTTTGCTTTGCCATGCATCGTGTGACACCACGAAATGCCGAGACACCGTAAACAAATGTGAAATTAGAGAATGTGACCTTATAAAGTATGAAATCGGAGATTAAAACTTTACGTTATGCGGTTTAATCGCGTTTAGGGCCGATTTGAAGTTTGGGCCTTCCCGGAGTTTGGGCCTTAGGGGTGAGTCGTGGGCCTTGGTGGGAGCAAGTTAGGGCCCATGAGGGAGGAGAGGCAGGATTTTGGGGGCTAGGGCGTCCCTCCCTGCCCTAGCCGCCTCCCCATTCCCCATTTTCTCTTGGGCGCCTCCTCCTCTCCCTCTTGGCGCCTCCTCCTCCCCTTGGGTGCGCCCCAATTCCTCCTCTCCACCTCCTTTGCTGCAAAGAGGAGATCCCCACCACACAACCTCGCTGTCCTCTCCAACGGAAGCCCCGTGTGACGAGGAGATCCGGCGATTCCAGCGCGAGGAGGGCGTTCGGGAGGCTCGGGAGGATAGATCTCGGCGTTAAATCGTTCGTCGGGAGGAGGTAAGGCATGGGTGATCCTTGGGTTTGGGTCTAGGTACTGTTTTAGGGATGAATTTCATGTTTTTAGATCAAGGGAGTTGCTGCCATGGGTTAGATCTAATGAAAACTAGAGTTGTATTCGCGTTCTGGTTCGGGCAGATTGGGGACCCGAACTAGGGTAGGAGTTTTGGCCAATTTAGAGATTGAATCTGATCGTACGGACTTTTAGGAAGTTGTAGATAATTTCATTATCTTTCCGTGCATATAAAGCACGTTAAAATCCGCCCAGCCGTTTGGGAGATATGGCCGTTTTACCGAGCGCTGTCAAATCTGTGACGAGATTGAGACAGTTCGTGTTCAACGTTAGATTAAACAACTTTATAGTCCGAATTAGTCTTTACCTATAACTAGAAAAAGTTGGGAAATTTCCTAAGCTACGCGAGGATGTACTCGTTTATGCAATTTGGAGTTCTAGAACTCAAGTTATGTTTTTTCGAAGCCGCTGTCCAGAACGGGGCAGAATCTGTGATTTCGGGGTTTTGGAGTTTATAGCGTATTAGGTGTAGTGGGTACTGTTTTGAGGAGTCGAATTAAGTGTGTGGCACGTGTTTGCAGGTGGTGTGCCTCGAGTGCCCTCAACCTCTCGTCACTCCGTTGCCCAGCGGTTGAAGGCAAGTGTGTTGTGTGGATTGAACATTATATGTGTTGCTAGAATTGCTTGATAGTGTTTGGGATAGATAACATGTTGTCTTGCCATGAACTACATGTTATAATTGTTATGATGTCCTTATGTCATGTTTTAAATATTGTCGATGATATGATGTCTTCATGCCATGATTAAAATGCTTGATGAGGATAAGTGATTTACATGCTATGTTGTGAATGGGCACCGTCGATGGTCGAATACGGCCCTACATGTTGAGATGCCATGTGTTGCTATGCAATACTTCTATTTGTGTATACATGGCTGTCCATTTTGCATGCATGGCATATTTTCATGGCTGGCGGTGAGATAAGTCATAACTATTCCGGTAGGGTCGGTGAGAACTGTTATGACTAGTCCGGGCTAAACTTTTGAGTAAGACCTACATCGTGATTCCATCCACCGCGGTGAATGGAAGCGAGTGATAGGCACCCTCCATCTTCGGGATGGAAGGGGAAAAGGGTGCATGCCGACGGGTGTGCACTCAACCATACCGGTATGAGTATTCGACATGTGCATTGCATTGCATGAATGAAACTATGAATGAGAATGTTGTTGAATTGTTCATGAGTTCATGAGACGAACACCATATTGATCAAGAGATGATTATGATGTTTTTACCATGTCGGTATGCGTGAGAATGGTAATGATGTGATATGTAATGCTTATGAAGATTGAAGTTGATGGTTTGTTGTCTTGCACTCTGTTTCCATTGTATTACACTTATTTGAGTTATGAACTCACGCTTGTATTTTCGTTGTTTGTTTTCTTTAGGTACCATGAAATCATTGCGGAAAGGGTTTTAGCTACACTACTCCACGTAGTATCATAATCTAGCAATTTCACCTGTTGTGGAGACATGACAATAAGCATTACAATAATCTTTAGTGTATGGTCTCAGTATGTTTGGTTGTCTCCCTCATGTGTATCATGTGGGGCTATGGAGGGAGTGGTTTTAACTTCCTAGATTTAAATTGATGCTTATTATTTTGCTATCGATGCTTATTGATGTTTTAGTTGATGATTAGTTATCCTTATCGCTGCGTATGGATATCTCGTTTGTCTTACATTTTGATATGATGCTATGTTGTTAAGTTTCATGCAAAAACAAAGGAGATGCTGTCAAAATTTTCAATTATTCTAAATGATAACTTGCTGGAATTTACTTTAATTTATGGTATTAAATGTGTTATGGTCTATGTTTGGTGACATTCTGGGCTTAGTAGAAGCTGGGGTGTTACACATCGTGTTATTGATATAAATTTTGAAATGTTAAAATTAATCTTGCTTAATGTGATATGGAACGTGTTTATGAAAGGTGCGTCATGTGTTATTGATGAAGTTGATGGCACGTGGTGCATGTTAATTAATTGGAGTGGTAAAATGATTTAGATTGGGGCAAGTGGCACGAGATGTTTATTGGTGGGCCTAGTGTGGCATTTGGGCTGTCGTATTTGATATTTGGTTTTGGATGTTTTGGACATTGTGAGTTTTTGGAAAGTCTTGCGTTGGTCAATTAAGGACTTAATTTTGCAAAAATTTGAACTGAGTCTAACATACAATCACATGTTTGAAATGGGACAAACCTAGCTGATTAACTTGTGATGTCTAGATTTCGGTAGTGTCGTGGTAGTGTGAGTCCCGGGTGTACGGGTAGACTCACATGGCGCAAGAGGGGGGCCTTGAGTGTAGTAACCAGTCCCTTCAATGTTAAAACCTTAGCGGACAGTACTGGGTCTAGTAGGAGTATTGTAAAGGCTTTGTACGATCACTCTCCTTGGTGGTGTTTGATTGTATCTTGTGGGTAAAGTGTATAACCTGTGCAGAGTGACAAAACTAATCGAATAGCTGTGTTCGCGGTTTTGGACAATGCTCGGGGATTACAGCCAAGGCTTATACTTTCGTAAAATGAACTTGGGATGGTGGACATTGTGGTAAGCAAATGTGGAATTTCATTACGGATGATAAGTGCTTACTTGAGAAATAATTGTGAAAGTTATTATCGTTATTATTGTTTTACTGCTTTTCAATCTATTATGGATACTGTGAATGCTGCTTTACTGCAAAATGACCATTTAGCATATCATTTGGAATAAGTCATGCATGTAGTAATAGAATTGCATTATGTGCATAACTTGTTGAGTGCATTATGTACTCACGTCTTGCAACAACACAAACACCAGTTGAGGAGGAATCAACGCCAGCTTTAGAGGAGTACCAGGAGGAGCCGACAAATTAGGGTGCAAGCCTAGTCAGTTGCCTATGGCATATTGATTGGTCACCACGAGTTTTATTTATTTTTTGCTACAGTTTCCTTTATTTGAGTATTTGCCCTTCGAGGCGTATTATTGTAAGTTGACCATAAGGTTGACTCAACCGGTTATATTAATAGATGAAGTACTTATTTATATTTTCGTTGTGTATGATTGTGATATTCATCTATGTTGAGACTATGTGCACTAGCGTGATCTTAGACTAGTGCGAAATACACAGAGGGTCCGGATTTGTATATTCGGGTCACCATTGTCAGCACCGATGAGGGCAACACCAAGGACGCGCAGTCCTTCTGATTCGAGACCCAAGTGGGCATCAACAACACCGACGATGCTGTGTTCAAGGCATCAACGCTGGGAAAGAAATTATATGCATCAGTGATGCACAGGCCGGCCTATGCAGCATGGGTTGGATGGAAGCCACGTGCCCAGCCAGCACCAATCTTGAAGCAGCACCAAAATAGGAGGCAAAATACCCAGTTGAACCGTCGCTCGGGCGTGGCTTCCAGAGAAAGCGTCGCCTTCCTCGCCGTGGGAGCTGGGAGCCGCTCGCCGTCGTAGGAGCAGCGCCGCCCGTGGCGTCGCAGAGCCGCCAGCGGTCACGCCGCTGCCGTCGCCTTCCTCGCCGTGGCGCGCGGCGCGTGGCGCCGTCGTGGGCGTCGCGAGAACCGCCGCGAACGCGATCATGCCGCCGCCGTCGCCTTCCTCGCCGTGGCGCCGTCGTGGCGTCGCGAGAGCCGCCGCGAAACGCGATCACGCCGCTCGCCGTCGCCTTCCTCGCCGTGGGCGCAGCCGGCGTGGGCGCCGCCGTGGGCGTCGCAGGAGCCACCGCGGGAAACGCGATCACGCCGCTCGCCGTCGCCTTCCTCGCCGTGGGCGCTGTTCCTACCCCAAACGTGGAGCTGATCACCAATACTGGAATGGTCTCATCAATTGAGGTAACCATAATTTAAAATGTTGATATCGAAGTTAGCATAATTCTTCAGACTGTTGTTAGATGAATTTATTTTCTATTTTTCATCCCAGCTGCATGTGGACAATGAACATGCTGAGACTTTGCTTGTTCCTCGAGTTGGAATGGCTTTCAAATCAGAGGATGATGCGTATGAGATGTATAACTCCTATGCTAAAAAGATTGGGTTTAGTATTAGGAAGAGCCTAACAAGACGGCGGAATGATAGAACTATATATCAGAAGCATATAGTTTGTAGTAATGAAGGAAAGCGAGGTACCCACTCATCCCATGACACTTTGAAAGAAAATGCTACTACCAGGACGGGTTGTGATGCTCGTGTTCAGTTCAGTGTTTGTCGAAAGGGAATTTGGACGGTGCAAAAGGTTGTGATCGAGCACAATCACTATCTTGCTAGTCCAAACAAGGTACACATGCTGAGGTCGCAGCGACATATTGAAGATGTGGATAAACAACTAATTAGTCAAATACGAGAAGCTGGAATGAAGCCATCACAAGTGTATGAGTTTTTCAAGCAGTGGTATGGAGGAGCGCAGAATGTACCCTTCTCAAAGATGGATTGCAATAATCAGATAGGTCGTGAGCGCAAGAAATATTTGGCATCCAATGATGCCCAAACGCTGTTGGAATACTTGAAAAATAAGCAGTTGGATGATCCCTCTTTTTTCTATGCCATACAATTAGATCACGAGAGGATGGTCGGATAGCTAATTTCTTTTGGGCGTATAGTCAATCAATCATGGATTATGCATGCTTTGGTGATGCTTTGTCATTCGACACCACGTTTCAAACTAACAAGTTTGAAATGCCTTTTGCTCCTCTCCTTGGAACCAACCATCATAAGCAGACAATTCTTTTTGGGTCTGCACTATTATATAATGAAACCATTGAATCATTTGTTTGGTTGTTTGAAACATTTTTAGTAGCAATGTCTGGCAAGCATCCTAGCACAATCTTCACAGATCAAGACACTGCCATGTCAACAGCAATTAGCATTGTATTCCCAAACACAAGCCATCGTCTTTGTTTGTGGCATATTTATCAGAATGCTGCTAAACATCTTAGTCATGTGATTCATGATCATCCTCGCTTTCTTGCTGATTTTAAGATGTGTGTCTACGAAGAAAGGTCAGTTGCACACTTCAACAACATATGGCATGAACTGTTGAGTAGTTATAAACTTGAGGAGAACCCATGGCTGAAAAACCTATATAATTTGAGGGCAAAGTGGGCTGCCGTGTTCCGCGACTCTTTTACTGCTGATATGACCTCAACTCAGAGGAGTGAAGGTATGAACAGTGTTTTCAAAAAAAGGTTTCGTAGAAAACTTTGTATTTCAGAACTTCTAGCAGAATGTGAGAAATGTGCCATTAGTCTTCGCGAGAATGAATTGGATGCAGACTACAAGTCACGGCACTCTAACCCAGTCTCTTACAACCAATATTTACCTATGTTGAAGACTGCAGCTGAATCATACACAAGAAGGCTTTATTCGGAGTTTGAGGAGCAATTCAAAGAGCAGTTTACTTTGTCATGCAAATTATTACAATCTGAGGGCACAATCATGACTTACAAGGTTACATCTATGGATTTTCAAGATGAAGCAATAGTTTTTTTTAACTCACGACATGACCATCACATGCTCTTGTAGGAAGTATGAAACTATTGGTATGTATACACATTTTAAATTACAATGTAGTTCAAGAAAGAAATTACTGAAAATTACTTCACCTATTTTGCAGGTCTATTGTGCAAGCATGCTCTACGAGTCTTTAATATCAATGAAGTTTTTGTTTTGCCAACTCAGTACATATTGAACAGATGGACAAAATATGCAAAAAGAGAATTTTTTTCTGTGAAACAAGCGCGTGGTGAGGAAACTTTGAAAACACATGCTGCGCGTATATCTCGAAAGGCAGCATCTCTTGCATTGAAGTGTTCAAATTCAAAAGAACTTCTTGATGATTTGGAGAAGGCTATAGACAAGTTGAACTTGGAAGCAGATAATTCACTCAGCGAGAGACCTACCAAATCTTATGGGGTCTCTCAAAGTTATGATGAATGTGGTGGAGATTTATTAAGTGGTAAAATATCATTTAGAGTTCCTGAAGTCATCAAAGGTGCAAAGAGAAAAAGATCAAAAAATATAATTGAGAAAAGCAAAAGTAAAAATACAAAGAACAAGAAAAAAGGTATTGCTTTAGACATGAAAATGTCGTTTTGAAATATGCATGTCTACCTTGTTTGTATTTTTCATTCTCTTGATAATGTGTAAAACTTGTAGGACAAGATCAAAAGAATGCAACAGAAAACACTCATGTGGGTAGTTCTTCGACTATGGCTTCTATTTTGACAATGAGTGCTCCTTTCATCCAAGGAGGATATACAAGTTTGTTACTTGGAGATGAAGATGCCACTTTGTCACATGGAGATGAAGATGCCACTTTCTTGTCGGCTGCTAGAAAATTAAATTTTAGTGAGTAGGGTTGTCTTTTAATGGTATTTTGTAGGATGGAAGAAAATGACTTGAACTGAAGTATTTTGCATGTGGGTTGCATGTTTAAAAACCTGAAAGTTGCGTCTCTTTTGATCTGAACAATGCCTAGGTGTTTCCTTCCATGTCTGGTTGTTTAGTTGCTTGAAGGGGAGACAGCCATGTGTCCTTTACATGTGTGTTAATGCTCATGTGTGTATCATATTAGTGGGCATGCCCCCTAATTGAAAAAATATCGTTTGAACATGTGGATGCCTCAGGTTGGAACATGTAAGAATCCCTGACTTGTTCCTGAGAGGCGACAATTGTTTCCTTTGTAGAACCTGATTACTTTTTTAAGTTTTAACATCCATGATAGCTGGATACAGTCCTTAGAAGACACATATCATAACTTCCAAAAAAAGCAACACTGCCAGCAACACTTCGAGCAACACTGTCAATTCGTCAACTCAGCAATGAGCAACTCTTCAATATGTCAATTTCATGAATGTTGAACTGGATTCACCACTACATTTCTATGATACAGACAGAAAACACATACACAATTTTATAAGAAAAATCGCGTTTCCGGGGTGGAAACCAACGCCATGCCGGGCGGCACGCATAAGGTGTCCACGCCGCCGTGGCCGGGCGTGATCAGGCGTCCAGCCGACTGAGCTGGCATTCACATCGGCCGGCGAGAAGAAGAGCTACACGGTGAGCTTCACGGCCAAGTCGCAGCCGTCGGGCACCGCCGGATTCGGGCGGCTCGTCTGGTCGGCAAGCACAGCGGCGTGATCGCGTTTCCCGCGGCGGCTCCTGCGACGCCCACGACGGCGCCCACGGCGAGGAAGGCGACGGCGAGCGGCGTGATCGCGTTTCCCGCGGCGGTTCCTGCGACGCCCACGACGGCGCCACGCCGCCGCGCCACGGCGAGGAAGGCGACGGCGAGCGGCGTGACCCGCGGCGGCTCCTGCGACGCCCACGGCGGCGCCTGCGGCTCCTACGACGGCGAGCGGCTCCCAGCTCCCACGGCGAGGAAGGCGACGCTTTCTCTGGAAGCCACGCCCGAGCGACGGTTCAGCTGGGTATTTTGCCTCCTATTTTGGTGCTGCTTCAAGATTGGTGCTGGCTGGGCACGTGGCTTCCATCCAACCCATGCTGCATAGGCCGGCCTGTGCATCACTGATGCATATAATTTCTTTCCTCAACGCTGACGTCTTGCATGGCCTGCGGTTAGGGGGAGGATGCTTGCTGTTGCTCATGTGTCGGCATCTGTGTTTGTGTCAAAACAGGCGAGGGAATCGGTTGATAGTTGAGATGAACGAAGGGGGTAACTAGGAACTGCTTATGATGTCTATACGGGTGATGCTGCTAGCACTGATGGTGATTGCGCAGATAAGTTGGAATCCCCATCTATCAACGATGTTGCTTCTATTGCCTGCATAAAGCGACAACCCCTTCCTTATCCTTCGGTAAGTACATAAGTATCAATTTGCAAATATTAAGCATGATGCCTTAGTGATAACTACTACAACAAATATAAAACATATTTGCAACAAAACTGAAAAGAGATGCAACGATTTTCTCGGTGTAACAATTCAACATCTCTAATGCAACAAAACATAAACATTGATACAACAAGTCAAAATAGAGATTGCAACAAATACCTAAATATTTTGTTGCAAACACTTCTTCCAATGTGTTGCACGTGAAATTTATAAAATATTGCAACAATTATCTTTGAGTGTTGCAACTATTTTTTTCAAATGTTGCAACATTGTAACACCATGAATTTATGTGATTCAGATACTTAGTAGGTTAAACCGTGCCTTATTTCTATCTTTTGTGGTTTTCATCCAATTTTTAGTGATAACTTTGATAGTTCCCTCAATTTTTTTAGGATGTTGAACTTCTTTTTTTGTATGTTGTTGCACGTGTTAACTATAATTATTGCATGCACTGTATAAAAATATTGCAACGCGCCATATGAGAATCTAGAAAGTAGACGTCTGATTTCTAATTGCCCCTTTATTTAATTATCTCGTATAACATTTATACCTAATTACTTATATATAAGTGTGAAGTGTCCAGCAGCAACGTGCTGCCGGAACTCAAAAGTGGATCGACGCATTACGCGCGCGGCGTGCCACGTACTCCCTTCAGTCTGGCAATATCTGTCGTTTTGGACATCGACACGGTCTTCAAAACACAACTTTGACCGCTAATTTTTATTATAATATATTTATAAAACCCAATAAAATTATAATATTATGAAACTACTTCTCGAGACAAATCTACAAATATAATTTTTATGTATCCAATTTAAATATTTAAAAATATATTGTTAGTCAAAGTTTCGGAAGTTTAACCATCACTGTGTCCAAAACATCAGGTATTACCAAACCGGAGGGAGTAGCTGGCCTATGGTTCGACGATGAGCAATGACCCCTATCGCAATCTAGAAGCACCCGATCCTACGTCCAGTCTCCGTCGTCGTCCATGAGTACTTCGACAGAGTCGGTGCGTCGGCGTACGGTCCCTTGAGCACGGCGCAAGCGACGTGCCTATTGGCAGCCTCCGTGAAGTGCACCCCGTCCCAGGAGACGTACTCCGACGGGTCGGCGCACGCCGTCGTTCCCGTAGCGCCGCAGAACGCCGTCAAGTTGAAGTTGTACGCGCCGCTCCCGCCGCAGCACGCGGCCAACGGCCTGCCCCTGAAACCTGCGATCGAGATCATGACGTATATGTATCAAGAACGTACGTGATCAGGACGAAGGTTGGCGTGTACAGTACAGGGGCAAGCTCTTCATTATTGCGCACCGTATTTTGGGGGCGACACGATGATGTCGGTAATGGCGCGGTAGAGGTCGGCGTAGACGACGGCCGTGCCCGGGTGGGCACGTCGGAGATCTTGGAGCATGCGATTCAGCGCGCGGTTGTGCAGCTTGGCGAGCTCGTTCAGCCGCGTGATGCAGCCGGACTCCTGGTCATACTCGCCGGCGTCGCCGCCCTGGTAGAGGGCGAGTAGCTGCGGCTCGCAGCCGAGCGGTATCATGCCCGGAACCACCACCGTTCTTGCTCCGGCGGCGATCACGTCCTGCTTACACATATGGAAACGTACGTGTGTGTGATTGATGGTCTTGTCGTACAAACGTTGGGAACTGGACGAACTTCGATTGATCAGTAGGCTGGCTAGCTTACGGTCACGACCGAACGGACGGCGCCGACGATGTGCGGCACGAATGTCTTCGCCTTGCCGACGGTGTAGTTCCCGAGGGCGATGAGATAGTCGTTGATTCCGATCTCTCCGACAAGGGAGAGCGACCTCGCCATGATCTTTCTCTGGTCTGTAATGTAGAGACAGTTGTGAAAGGTTTCTCGTTAGGCGCAAATAAATGGGGGTTTTGATAAGTTTCATTCGGATTATCTAAATTTCTGGTCATTGGATTTGCTTTTAGATCAATGCACGTCCTCCTGAATTCGAGGTGGGTTAATCCTACGGATATGTGTTTTGATCGTAGGATCCAGAGTTTAGATGTTTTTAGAATAAAAACATCCGAATGATACCTATACACTCCCAATAAATGGAGTGTGTTGATAAACCCAGATATTTACCGTGAACTGAGCCAAGAAGCTGCAAAACGTTCTTGGACCAGCTGGTCTGGTTTCCGAGAGAAACCGGCACAAACTGCTTTAGCCCTCTGCTCCCGAAGAACTCGGGGCCAAGCGCCGTCGATCCACCCACCGCGAAGTTCACGCCGCGCCGGAAATCCGCCGCCGTCTTGCCGGCGAGGTACGGCGTCGGGTGCGGTACCCCCAGCGCCTCAACTGAACCACAAGATCGACGTGCCACAAAGTTGAATCATTGACACGAATATTACAGTGTCTAATATATTTGCAATATACCGATCGAATCGAAACAATTGTTTCGTGGTCACCGACTCACCGATGAAGTCGATGACGAGCCGGCCGTCGGAAGCCCGACCGGTGGGGCGGCGGAAGAAGGTCTCGCCGTACGGCGGCCGGCTTGCCGGCCCCCCTCCGTTGGCCGCGAGATGCAGCGAGTTCCCGGTGTCGGTGAGCGAATCGCCGAAGCTGAAGACGCGGGCGTAGCGCGTCTCGCGGCCACCGCTGGCGGCGATGAGGACGGGGAGAATCGCCACGGCCACGTGGAGACGTGAGAATGGCGAGAATGGCGCCATCGTGTTCGCGTGTGCTATGCTTCGGTGTTGCGACTTATTGAGAGCTGCGTTGTCTGTGAGGCTATTAGTAGTTGCGTCGTGAGGGCCCAGACGAACGCATCACGTACGATTTTGTTGATCCAGAGATACGTGACGTTTGGTGATTAATCGTTCCACTTTTCAGCAGTTCGAAAACCGAACGAAAACAGAAATTCGAAAATCGGTAAAAACCATTCAAAAATCGTTAAAAATTCGTTCTAAATCGAACTATTTGAATGAAATTTGTTCGAAAATGCTCGAATTTCGAACGGTTTTAGTGAAAACCGGCCAGAGTTAAAAAAAAAACGTCTCCAAACTTTATTTTTTCAAAAGATATTATAAAAATTTGTATAAAAAATGTAAAAAATCTTATTAAATCCTATTTAACCTATAAAATACCTGAGAGAAATTTCAATAACTTTTGAATTCATTTAGTGCTTTTCCAAAATCAAAAACAGCAATTAATAAATCAATAAATTTGGTTTATTCTTTTTATTTTATTTTCAAACTTTAAATAGCTCATTCTTCCTCAAATGATCTCCGATTGAGGTGATTCTTGAGCCTAAAAATTTGTAAAATTATGCTCTATTTAATGGTGAATTTTATTTAATTTTTTAGAATTGACTTGTTCCCTATTTTTGGTATTTATTTGTTTATTCATTCATTCGTTACACATAGACGTTAAGGTGCTCGAGGGATTCCAAGGAGAAGTGCTACTCCAAGAATAAGGTCCAGAACAAGAAAAAGAGCTTTTTTTAAGGTAAGTTGTGTTTTGATCATATTGAGCCTATATTTTAAAAGTTACATTGCTTTAAACTTTTGCATGCTAATTCAATTATCACTGTTTCAATTAAATTTTGGATTAGCTATTCAACCAATTGAATTTATGTCTACCTTGTCACTTGTATGCCATGAGTTATTATCACCCTAGAATGGTTTTTTATTAGTTGGTACCTATTAATTACCAACGTAGGATAGATAGAATGTGCTAGTATGCTTAGCCATGCAATGTGTTATTGATATCATTGTCGAATATCAAAATTAATATTGCTTAATGTCATATGGAAGAACATGTTTATGAAAGGTGTGTCATGTGCTATTAATGTTGTTGATGGCACGTGGTGCATGGTAATCAACTGGGGTGATAAAAATGATTTAGACTGGGACAAGTGGCAATGTTGTTAAGTGGTGGGCCAGGTGTGGCATTTGGGCGGTCACATTTGGTTCTTTTGGTGATTGGATACTGTGAGTCTTTGATTAAGTCTTGCTTCAGTAATTTAAGGACTTAACTTTGCAAGCATTTGAACTGGGCTAAACATACAATCACATGTTTAGTATGGGGCAGACCTAGCTGACTAATTTGTGATGACTAGATTTTGGTATTGTCGTGGTGGTGTGTGTTTCGGGAGTACAGGTAGACCCACATGGCGCAAGAGAGGGGCCCTGATGGTGGTGATCAGTCCCCTCAATGTTGAAACTTCAACAGGCAGTACTAGGTTTAGACAGCTCCTGGAATGGTTGAGGCTAACCTTTTGCAATCATGTAGTTCGTTCAAAGTGTACAAAGCCCTTGGATGGCCTTCTGGCAAGGATAGGGCGAAGCTAAAGCATGATTTTAAGTTTTTAGTATCTGCTATACACAATAATATTATATCAAACTCCATAATAATGACTTTGGAACTAACCAATTCTATATTTGCAGTGCCACTAGCAAGGAAAGGGAAATTACCGATATGGATTTTATGTTTGCAACAATATGCAACTCCTCGTTAGTACAAAAAAAATCAATCTAATCCGAATTCGAGGACAGCTTTGTTCCTTCTTGCTCAGTCAGGTCATAAATCAAAAAGGCGAGTTCCACTCTGCCTAACTTGTGCTATGGATTTGTGAACTAATTGTAATTGTGTATTCAATTAATTGATTAATAAAATTGAGTTCCATTGGTTAATATATCTGAGTTCATTTCTAAAATGGATGTGCCGTGCTGTAATCTGTGCGTAATCTGCTTGCACTGTGATGTAATATGAGTTAATTGCTGAAATGGATGTAATGCTTGTGATTATCTATAATATGCTTTTCTCAGAGGGTATGGCTAACATTTCTTAAGGCTAGCCAATAAATAGAAAAAGGTCCAGGTGTAGGGAAATTTATCACAGACGGTTCTAATTAGAAATTGTCTATGATGTTATGATATCACAAACGGTTTCAAACTGAAACTATCTATAATATCATAACATCCCATACAATTTCTAATTAGAACCGTCTGTGATGTTACTATGGCCCCATTCGTTTTAACTTCTGGACAGCTTCTGCTTTAAAAAAAATGGATTATTTACCGAACAGGAGGATTCTGGATAGCTTCTCTGAGAATCAGAAGCTGATATCTATAGAGAATCAGAATCTAGCTGAAACCTGATTCTCACTGATTCTTGCTGATTCCCGCCGGCTCGCTCTATAACCTAGAAGTTGTAGCCAGCTCGGCCTCATTTTCCCATAATCAGAAGCAGCTTCTCCTATAATCCAGAATCCATAATCCAGAAACTAAACGAACTGGGCCTATATCACAAATGGTTCTAATTGAAAACCGCCTGTGATGTTGCCATAACATATCTAGTATATGGTTACAGACAGTTCGAAAAAACGTCTGTGATGAAGGTTTCGAACCATCTGTGATAACCTTTTCTGCAGTAGTGATATTGGTCGGCCTTAGAGAGACCCGTGCTAAATTGATCGTAGTAGATCAGTCACAATGCCAATTAAGAGTACACGAACAACAATCACAATAGATAAACACATGATATAGGAGATAGTAACTTTTTTTTCTCTTTATTGATTGTAAATTGATTTTATTGTACAATGGTATACTATATTTATATCTAAAATCTCTTATGTGCACTTTCGAAATTTTCTCACTATAACAAACAGTCTATTATATCTCCACATATCAACGCTATTAAAAAAAAAAGGAGCCTGTCAACCACGTAGATATTTAGTGGAATACCCACCGGACACCGAGACCCGGGGCAGGCAACAAAACAAAGCCAGGTGCACTGCATGCCGTGCGCCGTTCACACACGTGCACAGGCAGCCGTTTTCCCCGGGAAGCAGCAGGCCACCCCGCCAACGACGCCGTGGACGCCGGTATCGACCTTGCGCTGACACCGTTCGAGCACACAAACTGACGTCGACGCTTTGACGTACAAGAGTGTACAACACCCTGAAAAAGCACGTCGGTCGTACCCGTGTAAGTAATGTGTTGGGTATAAACATTAAAATAATAAAATTAAGATATGATAATATAAATAAAAAATATTATGTTATAATACGTTTGCAATTTTACTATGTAAGTATTTAGAAAAGAAAGTTTTGATAGCATGTGACATGTAGTATTCTAAATAGCTAGTTATAGATACGCTATTACTTTTTAGACCCCTAAACGCGAAGTTACACGCTAATGTTTCGCTATATTAGCTATAAATGTTATAGCTAGCAATAGCTTCATTATATATTATAGCTTGTAGCTAACAATAGCTCAGATATCTTATAAATGTTATAACTCGCAGGCCAAAACATTAGGTTTATTTTGAAATCCAACATTATTAAAAGACTCAAATGCATCTCTTATAAGGCTGAAGTAGAGAAAAACTAATAAAATACCTCATCTCGTCCTTTTTCAATAATCTAGAATTCATATTTCTTAGTGATTAAGTACTTATTGTTAAAAACATTTTCATATAGTTATCAGTATAATCTTTAACATATATTGGCATGTTCGTAGATTCCAAACTTGTCTCATATTCTTATTATAAAAATACACCTTCTAAAGTACCATGGTTTAATATTTGTTTGGAGGTGACTTATATTATATACATATTTAGTTTTTCAATACTGAAAATGCGACGAAAGATAGCTTCTCAATAGCTGCTATAACTTTTTTGAGACCGTGCGTACCTATGAAAATCATGGTTTAAAACCTTGGTGACAAGTATTGAGAAACAAAATGATCGAGTATATTCTCTAGCTTCTATAATATATAATATCAAAATATTACAAATGAAATTATACAATAATCTATCTTTTAAAAAGCAATATTACATATGTGATGTCTAGTTATCTAAACTTGCTTTAAGATGATACACGCGCAAATGTGTGGTTAAAAAAACTAGAGGCCTATAGTATGTGAAAACATCCTTGGAGAATTCCAACATGCATGGCATGACCAGGGTTCACTAAACCGATTTCATGATTTTCAAATGAACAGTGATTTTCAAAAAACGAAAAAAGTCAAAAATTGATGGAAAATCATCAGAAACCTAAGGGTTAAGAATTCAAAATTTTTGGGAAAAAAATCAAAAAAAAAATAAAAAACTGACCGGTTTTGGACCAGGTAGTGACCACTAACGCAATATTATATGACTTGGATAGAAAACAGATTGATTTGATCGAAAACTAGTCGTTTTCGCGTCGTGTAAATTTTCTAAATTTTTGAATTTAACCAGTTTACTGATCGATTTTATATACCGAACCGGTTTGATACAGTCAAAAACCGCGAAAACCAATCAATTTCCAACGGTTTTATAAACCCTGGTAACGGCAGCCCCTACACGCAATACGTCAATTCTATTCCCTAGCCTTGGGCGTGTGCCACAGGAAGGGGGGAACCGTTTTTTTAATAATACATTTTTTTCAAAATTTCAAAAATATATGTCGGACAAAAAAAATTACAGAAATATATACCTGTCGCCTGTCGGTTGGGCGACACAAACATATCGCCGAACCAACGGGCGATAGAAAGCCACGTCGCACGATGAACGGGCGACATAATGCCACGTCACGAGGTTGAGTTTCTGTAGCTCGATGGTAGGGCGACTGGATAAGAATCGACCGATCAACAGGCGATAGGAGGCCTGTCGCCCTACCAATGGGCAACAGGATTTAATTTCAACTTTTTTTAATAATTCATTTTTTTAGAAATTGCAGAAATAAATGTAATGCTCGATAAGTATTACAAAAGCCACATATAATGCTTCTTAAATATAATCCTCGATACATAGGTGATCGACAGCTAGCCAGGTGTGCCTTTTCCGATTTTCGCAACTTCGTGCTAGGGCAACGTCCGACCTGATCACCCGTACATAAGCGGTAGCCTACGTTGCGCAGGTCGCTCGTGATTTTTCCCGTATTTTTTGGGATGTATCCAGTTTGCCTTGTGAGCCTACGAAAACCCCTAAGTGGCCACAGTTTCTGATTTTCTTTATTGCAAAATGAGGGTTGGAGAGGGAGATTAAAGAGAGTGCGATTCTAAATTCAGAAGTCACAACGGAAGATAGGGTCAGTCACATTCTTTGTTACGACTTAAAATTGCGGAAAATAAGGTTGGCCACATTCTGAAATCAGACATCTACTGAGTGCATCGAAGCCACTTTCCCTTCGCCCATGCCTCTAGTGGGGTTTCTCTGGCACGACGTGCCCTCTCTCACTTCCTCTCTCTCTCTCTCTCTCTCTCTCTCAGCCTCCTTCTCCTCCGCTTCCTTTCTACGTGCCTCCTCGCGTGCTGCATCACGCTGCTCTTGTAGCTACTGCGTGAGCTCCTCGTCCCATTTGGCTTGATCATCGAGTCTTTGGTCCTCGGGGTTGATCTCCATATGCAAAGTGCTTCTTATATTTTCTGTCGATGTTCCTCCATTGCACAGAATCAGTAGGGTGTCAGAGCATTCCATCCTTCTTACGCTCTTCGGCGTGCCATCGTAGCAATTGGGCATGCCTTTTGTTCGCAAACAATGGCTTCAGACATGAAATTATAGGGAAATACCACACCACCTTACGGGGACACCTCTTCTTCTTACGATTCACCCCGACATCATCGTTTTCGATATCATCATCGTTGCCTTTGTACCGCTTTGCTTTGCAAACAACACATGCATCCATGTCTGCAAACTCATTGCGATACAATATGCAATCATTTGGACATGCGTGTATTCTTTGTACTTCCAGTCCCAGCGGGCAGACAACCTGCTTGGCCTGGTACGTAGTTGTAGGCAACACGTTACCCTCTGGAAGCAAGTCCCTCCAAAGAGATAACAACTCAGTAAAGCTCTTATCAGACCAACCATTGCTTGCCTTCAACTGCAGTAGTGAAAGCACAGTCCGCAGCTTGTTGTGCTCCTCCTTGCAGCCCAGGTACAATGGCGTTGTAGATCCTGTACCATACGCTGGAACTTTTGAAACTCCCTTTCACTCGTGAAGTCCCCCTCCCCATCACGCAACATTTGATCTAGATCATCTTCGTGGCTATGAACGAACGTACCTTCCATCGCCGTCATATCATTGTCTCTGTCATCTTCATCAATGTGTTGCCCTTCATGTACAATATGATCTTCATCAATGTGTTGCCCTTCATGTACAATATCATCTTCATCAATGTGTTGCCCTTTATGTACAATATCATCCTCACCGTGCTCGGTCCAACAGGTATAGCCAGCCTTGAAACCCCTCCAAAGTAAGTGTGCACGTATCAACTCTATGTTAGAAAATAGCTTCTCATTTTTGCAATCAACGCATGGACAACACATAAAGTCTGCCAGATTCTTCAACTTGTGTGCCGCAGCCACATTCAGAAAACAAGTCACACCATTTAAGAACTCTGGACCGCAACGGTCCGTGTCATACATCCACCTTCGGTCCATATACAAATAATATATTGTTTCCATTAGTCATGCAGTGCGAATTAATTCAAACAATAAATACATTAATAGCACATAACAACAAATAACAACATAATTGTAAATGATTAGATTTACCGCTAATTAATTTATTTTATTTTTCTATGTATTGCTAATTAATTACAAACACATTATAAGCACATAGCTGCTAATTAATTCGTTTCATTTAGTTATGTACCGCTATTAAATTAAATTAATATACATCAAACAAGCATATAATTGAATATAAGAGAAAGACGAGCTACATTTTGAAACAATTTTTCAGCAGCAACTCGTTAAGATAATAACTACTGAGCAAAGCAGAGCTCCTCTTTGTTTTGCTTGGTCGGAGAAGATGTCACCTCGGAAAAAATACGAGAAAAATATTTGCACAAATTTTTGGCAACACCTTGCCTAAAATAGTGCCAACCGAGCAAACAGAGCTCCTCTCTGTCTGCTCGGTCGGAACGGCCTCTGTTGCTGGAGCTATATATAAATGGCTTATCACTGCCGGCTCTTCCCAAAACCAGCAGTGATATGGTCGGATTACGCGGGAATTTTCATATGGGCGGGAAAAAACATATCACTACCGGTTCAAGATTTAACCGGCAGTAAAAGTTCAACTATCACTGCCAGTTTTGAGTACAAACTGGCAGTGATACTTCACTACCGGTTTTGGGTATCAACCGGTAGTGATAGTGTGTTATCACTGCCGGTTAGTTGTACAAAACGGCAGTGATAAGTTTCTAGGGCATCGGTTCTTACGAACCGGCAGTGATAAGTTTCTAGGGCATCGGTTCTTACGAACCGGCAGTGAATATCACAAACGGCTCTAGCCCAACCGGAAGTGAAATGGCGTCATCTATGTGCTGTTCTTTAGTAGTGTATGTGTCTATATGGTGGGTGGGTGGTGTGTGTCTATATGAAAGAAAATGAAAGCATACTATCGGTGTACTCGCCAACAGGCACCTCCGAGTCGGGTGCTTATGAGGTTCAGACGGGGGGCTTTCGGGGCAATCGCCTGAGAGAGGAGGAAGAAGATGACCGGAGTACCGGGGAGCTCAGGAGAACAGGGAGACGTAAGACCTTTACCCAGGTTCAGGCCCTCCGAAGAGTAACAGCCCTAATCCGGATTTTCTTGCTATTGCTCGTGTTCTAGCTAGAGAGGATGAAACCTACCCAGAGCCAACCCCCTCTCCCATGCACCCCGGCCCCCTTTTATACTTGGGCTGACGGGGGCGCATGGGAGGCCTATACTACAAGCCATCCTCATTACACTGCCACGGGTGCATTTAATGCGCCTGTCACTGTTCTTACATCCTATCAATGTCTGACGCAGCCGTCGCACTCCTGCCTTGGGTTCCATGCTTACCAACGCCGCTCGTTCCGTCGAGGGATGAGGTGCCGCCGTGGCATCACCCGCAATTATTATGCGCCTGGGGAAGGCGCGCCGCCAAACTGCAGCCTCCACGCCTGGTATTAAATGCGCACGATTCGCATTAAATACCCTTGACCTGGGTGCATCCACCTTGGGGGCGGTGCGCCAGTGAAGCGGTTTGCATGCCATCAGTCCACTGGGCGACCACCTCCCTGGTCACCCAGCGGTGTGGCCGGATCGCCACCTGTCTACTGGGCGACCACCTTCCTGGTCGCCCAGCGGTGTGGCCTGATCGCCGCCTGTCCGCTGAGCGACCTGACACTTTTCTGCGCCCGATGGCTCCCGTTCTCCCCTCGTCGACCGTCGAGGAGGAGGTGGCCGCCAGGCTCTCCCGGAACATAATAGCGGGGGCTCTCCGCATCCGCGCCGGAACGGTTGAGCCCCACTGCAGGCCCGGGGAAGTGGTTTTCTTCGGGTGGCAGCTTCTTGCCGGCCTGCTGCCGCCGGTTTCCGATTTCTACCTTTCTGTTCTCAACTTCTACGCCATTCACCATATCCATCTTCCCCCAACTCCGTCGTCCTCCTCTCCGCCTTCGTCCACTTCTGCGAAATGTTCATAGGAGTGCTACCCAACCTCCTGCTCTTTCGCTTCTTCTACACCTTCGCGCTGCGGGCGGCAACTCGCCTATTACCGGGAGCTGCCACCTGAGGCTTCGCGACAGGTCCATGTCGTGCTACATCCCACTGGACTGCCGATCCAGTTGGAGGGATTGGCGCGGAGATGGGTGTACGTCGAGGATGACAGCGGCATTGAAGTGCTGGAGCTCCCGACTGGTCCGGCGGTCAGCAACCTCAACTGGGGGGCCCATGTGAGCGAGACGCCCGAGCTCCTGGCGATGCTAGCCCGCATTGACCAGCTGCAGGCGGCGGGCCTGACAGGGCCCATGGTTATCCAGGACTTCGTCTCCCGGAGGCTATGCCCTCTGCGCCGTCGCGTCCGCCCGGCCTGGCAGTATATGGGCTTAGACAACGGGACCCGGAGTATCACCGGAGGTAACCCGCGTTATCCCGTGGCCTTCTTCTCTATTGGTTGAATCTGGTGCTGACTGTGTTTCTGTTTCCCGGGACTTTTCTCTTTTTCTTTTTTGGTTGCTAGCCGCCGGGAACCTGGCTCCCGACGTGATCGACAGGTGGATGGCACAGCTAGGTTTTGTCCACCCCGTTCCGCCGTTCCCGGACGGCGCAGTTCCACTCTGCCGGTTATCACCGGGGGAGCGCGCGGCGATAATCCGCGCCATGCCGTCGATGGACGCTATGGGCACACCCGTCGTGCTACGCCGGACCCCCTTGATGATCAGGGACCCTCCCCCCGCTGGCGGCCAGGGGGGTGGCGATCAAGGGAGGCGCAGGCGCTCCGACGACGACGACGATGATGCCAACAGGCCTCCCCAAAGACCCCGCCTCCTGGGCCCGGTCGGGGCGGGATCCTCCGCGGCGGCCGCGGGCACTTCTTCTGCTGCAGCGGCGGGCTTGTTGGTGGCGGCGGAGGGTCCGACGACCGGCGCGACCTCGTTCTCTCTCGCCCCCGTCGGGGTGGTGACGACGGACCCTCCGGCACCGACGCCTTCTCAACCACTGCCAACTCCGACAGTGGGGCGACAGCCGCCACCGCCGCCGCCGACTTCGACGACAGAGGAACGGGCGCTCCCGCCTCCACCGCCGTTACCGGCAGCGGTGATTCTTCCTCCGCCGCCGGCTCCGGTCCTTAGGCCGCCGGGGCCGGCGTTGATAGCGCCACGCGGGGGTCTGGTCCTCACCCCGAGCGTGCCCCGCTTCCCGAGGCCGCCACCTAGGTAAGCTAGGAACGGACATGTTACATAAAAATTAGGTTCCCTTGGGTCGTACCTTATGATCATTCCTTTGTTTAGGGTTCCCGCTCCGGATGCCCCCGGCGCCCAGGACGGTCAAGGTGTTGCGGCCGTGGGGGCCGCGGTGCCCGGGGATGACGAGCTCCGGGACGAGCAGGGGGAGGGGGACAATCCCCAGGCGGCTGCTGGTGCTGCTGTCGCCCAGGGCCCGGGCCCGCTCGGCCCTGTTCCTACCCCGGAGCCCCCCGTATCTTCCATTCCTTCGGCGGACGCAGATGCCCTGCTGGCAGCCCTCAGCGAGCTCTACTCCAGCACGAGCAGCCGTCTGGAGACGAGCCGGGAGCGGCTGACGGAGGCGGGAGCCGAGATCCACCGCCTCCGCAAGGAGGTGGCAGACTTGCGTGGCCAGGGGGCGGGGCTTGAGCTCCAGCTGCGGCGGGAACGGGAGCAGCGGGAGCAGAATGCCCGCCGTGCTGAGGAGCTTTCCGTGGAGCTGGCGGCGGAGAGGACCAACCGGGTTCAGTCTGAGGCGGACACCCTCAGGATGCTGCGTCACGCCTTCGACCGGACGGTGGCCAGCCTTACCGGCCAGCTGGAGCGGCCGGGTCCGGGAGGAGAGGCGCAGCACTACGCGTTACGCCTCACCGGACGCGGACTTTCTCACGCTTCTGCCGCTGCCCTTACCGCCGTCCGCCCGAGGAAGGGCGTGCGATGGCGGCGGCCACGGCGGCGTATGTAATAACTCTGCGCCCGATCCGCAGCGCCAACCGATCCCATGGCCACCGCCCATGGGATCGGCGATCAAGCGCAGCGGAGGAGCGAGTCGGCGCCGGCTGAAGCGCGTTGCGCACTGGTGATGGGGAATCCTCAGCTGGAGGCGGCCGCGGAGGACGTGTCGATGGTGCTGGACGTCGGCCCGGCTGAAGAGGACGTGGCGGCTGCTGAGGCCGCAGCGGAGGACGAGGAGGAGCCACCCGCGGCGTAGCCCCCCCTTTCTTTTGTTTCCGCCTGTAAGACACTTGATGTATTTCAATTCAAAGAATGAATCAGAAGCGCAGGCTTATCTTTTCGTCGCCCAGAGTCTGTTGTCTCTTTTTTTATTTCACTGGTTCCAGGAGGGGAAGCGCATAGATGCTCAGCGACTTAGCGGCTTGTGCAAGGGAGTCACCCCCTTCGAACCCTTTGGCTTAGCGAAATTCTGCCTCCCAGATGGCCTCTAGGGAACGGGCACTTAGTGAGCCGTGACAGGGTCTTAGGTTTTCGGGCACGGTGTTCGAGACGCCGACCCCCACGGGGACACCCGGAGTGTCATGACCGTGCCGAGGGTCGTGTTGAACCAGTCGTCCGATCGCCTACCCCTGCACGCCGTTCTCACTAAGTGGTTCCCCCTTTGCTACTGAGTTTTTGCACGGCCGCAGGGTAAAAAAGGGAAAATGCCCTGGCACTGCCCCGCGGAGGGCAAAAAACCGAAAACAAGAAAGGAAGCACAAATCCTTTTGAATAAAGAAAATGAACATTTAAATCAATGCAAGGCCTTCCCCGATCAGCCATAGAGTGGAAGACACGCTCCGGCGGGTCGGGGAACAGAGCCTGGAACTTACAACCGTTCAAGGGTAGAACTTGCGCAGGTTCTCTATGTTCTGCGAGTTCGCCAGCTCATCGCCGTCCTCAGTGGTCACCGACCGCCCGGTCGAGAGGCGAGACCACTTTGAAGGGTCCCTCCCACTGGGAGATAGTTTGTGCATCCCGGCATGCGATCGATTTTCCGCAAGACCAGGTCACCTTGCCCGGTGTTCTCTCGGCCGGAGGCGTGGTACCGCCTGAGGCTTTGTTGATATCGCGCGGCACGCAGGGCCGCCCGGTCTCGCGCCTCTTCTAGGAGGTAACGTCGTCTCTGCGCAGATCCTCCTGACCCGCTTCCGCGAACGCCGCGACACGGGGTGATCGGCTCGGCTCGAAGGGAGAACAGCTTCCGCACCGTAGACCAGGAAGAAAGGGGTTTCCCCGGTGGCCCGGATGGGAGTGGTGCGAAGCGACCACAATACAGCCGGGAGCTCCTCGGTTCACCGTGCCCCGCGCTTATGGAGTCGATCGAACCCCCGGGTCTTGAGGCCCTTCGGACTGGGCCAGTTGGCCGCCGACTTGGCCATTGCTTCGTGGATGGGCGACGGAGGCAAAGCGGACTTTGGTGCCCATCTCTTCACGTGGTCGAGGAAGGCCGCTACCGGTGAATCAGCGCGCCGTTGTCGGTGATGATGCGGTTGGCGACCCCAAAGCGGGCGAAGATCCCTTGGATGAACTTGACCGCAGCTGCGGCGGTGATGGATCTGACCGCCTCGGCTTCCACCCACTTAGTGAACTTGTCGACGGCGACGAACAGGTAGGTGTAGCCCCCTGTGGCCCGCGGGAACGGGCCCAGGATATCCAGCCCCCAGACCGCGAAGGGCCATGAGAGCGGGATAGTTTGCAGGGCCTGGGCTGGTTGGTGGATCTGCTTGGCGTGGAACTGGCATGCCTCACATCTCCTCACCAGCTCGCAGGCATCCTGGAGGGCGGTTGGCCAATAGAACCCTTGACGGAAAGCTTTTCCCGCCATCGTTCGTCCGGACACATGGCTCCCGCACACGCCTCCATGGATATCCGAGAGCAAACTGCTCCCCTCTTCCCGAGTGATGCACTTCAGAAGAATTCCGTTCTTACCCCGCGATCTGAGTCCCCGCCCACCAGGGTATAGCACTTGGCCTTTCGTGCTACCTTCTCTGCTGACGCATCATCGTCGGGGCAGACTTGATCCCGCAGGTAGGCCAGGATCGGATCCATCCATGTGCCTTCCCAGTCAAGTACAGCGACCACGAGGTGGTCGTCTGGGTACTCCGCTTGGCCGGGCGTTTCCACCGGAACCACTTTCCCTCCAGAGGCGAGGGCTGAAGCAGCATCACCATCGTCCCCGCTAGAAACGTGGGCTGCGATGGACGGTCGCGGAAGCCTTTCTTCAAAGACCCCGACCGGCACAGGAGATCTGGTTGAGGCGAGCTAGGCGAGCTCGTCCGCCAGATGGTTGTCACATCGTGGGATGTGAGTATACCCCAACCCTTCGCAGTGCCTTTCCAGTTTCCTGACCTCCGCCAGGTACGCTGCCATGACGGGGTCAGGACAGGAAAAATCCTTCCTTGCTTGATTGACGACCAGCAGGGAGTCGCCCTTCACTTGTAGGCGCCGCATACCAATGGCTGCGGCGGCCCGAAGCCCAGCCAGCAAGCCTTCGTACTCGGCGACATTGTTGGTGGCCTTGAAGTCGAGGATGACCACGTACTTGAGGAGGTCCCCGGTCGGGGAGACCAGGAGAACACTAGCCCCGCGCCTTCGAGCCTGAAGGACCCGTCGAAGAAGAGCGTCCAGGGGGAGGGCGCGAGGAACTCATCGGCTTCGGATTCGGCTGGAGTCCACTCGACGACGAAGTTCGCCAGCCTTTGACTCTTTATCGCGGTGCGAGGAGCGAATTTGACGCCAAACTCTCCCAGCTCGACTGACCACTTTGCAATGCGGCCCTCGGCTTCTCGGTTGTGGAGGATCTCGCGCAAGGGGTAGGAGGAGACCACTGTGATCTCTCTCCCCTGGAAGTAGTGGCGCAGCTTCCTCGATGCTACTAGCACGGTGTATACCATCTTCTGAGCCTGAGGGTACCTTGTTTCCGCGTTGTGTAGCACCTTGCTGACGTAGTAAACCGGCCGTTGGACACCTTCCCGCTCCGCCACCAACGCAGCGCTTACCACAGAGGGGCTAGCCGCCACGTATAGCAGCAGCGGCTCGCCTCGGGGCGACCGACTGGGGAGGAGAGGTACTCCTTCAGGTCTTCGAACGCCCGCTGTGCTTCTGGGGTCCACTCAAATGAGTTGGTCTTTTTCAACAACTTGAACAACGGCAGGCTTTTCTCCCCTAGCCGGGCTATAAACCGGCCAAGGGAGGCCAACCGGCCAGCCAAGCACTGCAGTTGCTTGAGCCGGGTAGGCGGCTGCATCCGCTCAATTGCTTCTATCTTCTCTGGGTTGGTGGTGCCGTCGTACTTCTCGATGGAGGCGGGGCGGAATCTCTCCGACCACGCAGCTTGCTGGAGGCGGAGAGAAAAAGCCTGGCATCCAACGTTGTAGGGGGAGCAGCGTTGCTCGCCAGCCCCTTGACCCCGGAATGGGGTCGAGGAGTGCATCACGCTCTCCCGGAGTCGAAGGAAGCCCCTGTCGACCAGCGGGTCCTCGAAGTGCTTGGCGCCTCGAGCGCTCGCGGTGCCCCCTGAGGACATGGCGAAGGTCGCCGTCGCGCTGAAGCCGTCTTTCGTCGAGGCTAGTCCTTAGATCCCCGCGGTCTCCCCTCGACTCGGAGGGACCGAGGGAGAAAGAGGGAGCGTGTGCACGTCCCGCTGTTCCGGAGGGGGCTGCAGCCAGGGCTCCCTTCCCCTTGTCCCGGGCCTTAGCGCCGGGAGAAGCTACCGTGTGGCGGCTGGAACCCTGCGCTTCAGTCGCACGCATTCCTTGCCGCCTCGTGCCGGAAACCCCCGGCTGGGTTGTCGCCTCAACCTGTTGTTGAGTGGCGTCAACTAGGCGGGCGATATCCCGCAGCCATGGAGCGGCTGGGGTATCGCCCCCCAACTGAACTGGAGGGTGATCGAGTAACAACCGCGCCGCATGAAGGCTCCGCGCGGGAGTATCACCCCCCAGCACCAGGCGTCGCTGGACGGGCAAGGCCCCGGGCGCTGGAGCCACGCGCGTCCCCTCTGCGGAGGAGGGGCCTGGCTCCTTCCCCGGGCGCCGGGATCGGCTACCGGCGCCACTTTCCTCGGGCAGATTGCTGCGCTTTGAGTGTGACTCCGCCATGCAACCAACCACACCTACTTTTCCTGAGCTCCGGACCGAAAACTGAAAGAAGAGGGCAATCTAACCACCAATAGCCCCTACCTGGCACGCCACTGTCGGCGTACTCGCCAACAGGCACCTCCGAGTCGGGTGCTTATGAGGTTCAGACGGGGGGCTTTCGGGGCAATTGCCTAAGAGAGGAGGAAGAAGATGTCCAGAGTACCGGGGAGCTTAGGAGAACAGGGAGACGCAAGACCTTTACCCAGGTTCAGGCCCTCCGAAGAGTAACAGCCCTAATCCTACTTTTCTTGCTATTGCTCGTGTTCTAGCTAGAGAGGATGAAACCTACCCAGAGCCAACCCCCTCTCCCATGCACCCTGGCCCCCTTTTATACTTGGGCTGACGGGGGCACATGGGAGGCCTATACTACAAGCCATCCTCATTACACTGCCACGGGTGCATTTAATGCGCCTGTCACTGTTCTTACATCCTATCAATGTCTGACGCAGCCGTCGCACTCCTGCCTTAGGTTCCATGCTTACCAACGCCGCCCGTTCCGTCAGGGGATGAGGTGCCGCCGTGGCGTCACCCGCAACTATTACGCGCCTGGGGAAGGCGCGCCGCCAAACTACAGCCTCCACGCCTGGTATTAAATGCGCACGATTCGCATTAAATACCCTTGACCCGGGTGCATCCACCTTGGGGGCGGTGCGCCAGTGAAGCGGTTTGCATGCCATCAGTCCACTGGGCGACCACCTCCCTGGTCACCCAGCGGTGTGGCCGGATCGCCACCTGTCCGCTGGGCGACCACCTTCCTGGTCGTCCAGCGGTGTGGCCTGATCGCCGCCTGTCCGCTGAGCGACCACCTTCCTGGTCGCCAGTGTGGCTTGATCGCCGCCGTCCATTGATCGACCACCTTCCTGGTCGCCGGGCGGTGTGGCTCGATCGCCACTGTCGCGAGGCGACCACCTTCCTGGTCGCCCGGTGTGGCTCGATCGCCACCTGTCCGTGGCGACCACCTTCCTGGTCGCCGGCGGTGCGGCTCGATCGCCACTGTCGCGAGGCGACCACCTTCCTGTTCGTCCGGCGGTGTGGCTCGATCGCCACTGTCCGTGGCGACCACCTTCCTGGCCGCCCAGTGGTGTGGCCTGATCGCCACTTGTCCACTGGGCTACCACCAGGTGGCCCCGCCCCTGCCTCGGCGGTGGGGCCCAGACGCGCCCTATCCATCTGGCGACCGTACTTACTACGGGGGGAGCGAGTACCCTGGTGTGGAATACGCCGACACATACTATCAGAAGTATCTACTCTATACTCTATGTATATTAAATGATGTTACGCTAGTGAAAGTTGTTGGCTGGTTTCTCTTGATTAGGAAGTTGCACTACTACACAAAAGCTTATTTTAGACGCCCCATCACAGATGATTTTGAAAAACCGTCTGTAATAAGAAACATCACTAACAGTTCTACAATGCAACTATCAATGTAGACATCACAGACGGTTTTACATTACAATCGTCTGTGATGACACCAATATCATAGACGGTTTTATAATAAAACCATCTGTGATGACTCCTGTAGCTATCACATATGGTTTTATATTAAAACCGTCTGTGATAATGGTGTATATCACAGACGGTTATAATATAAAACTGTCTATGATATATACAGAATCACAGAAGGTTTTATACTAAAACCGTCTGTGATTCTGTATATATCACTGACGATTTATGAATATAACCATCTGTGATATCTCCTAGTAGTATATAACACAGAGCCGCAAGCCACTTCGTATTTTTTGAGGGTTTTGGGATCTATCTTGAGACTAGCTGCGGTTGTGGGGCGATTGTGTGAAAGAAGAGTATTGATTTTGAAGGGTGATAGTAGAGTCATTTGATTTTGGTGATATTAGGTTAGTAATGGGTTCTAATTGCATTATATTCACTATCTAGTTTAGTTATGTGAGAATTTAAAGATTGTTTAGATCTAGCTTGTAGATCCATATATTGTTGGTGATTTATGTTAATAATGTGTTTTAATTGCATTTTATTCAACATCTAACTTTATTTTTTACATTCTGAACAAGTTTTGAGTACTTCTTTGTGAATTTTTCTCCAGATTGCTCTCACTTTATTGCTTCCTCTATGAATGCTCTATGATGCTTTGGGTATGTTTATGAGCTAAAATAATTAAAGTGTAAATCTGGCCTTCAACTAACTGTTGAGGGACGCGGTATGCTACTCTAGCACAAATTAAAAATTTCTACCGCAAAACCAGAAAAGCTACTCACAAGAAAGGGATCATAGATTAATTACCACTAGACGCGCAGTTGCGGAATCCTTCGCATGTCATTGTAGTGGATCGTTCTGGCCGCAGTCGTGGATCATCCTCGCCTCTATCGTGTATCGTCCTCGCCTCGCCGTGGATTGTCCTCGCTTGGTTGCGGATCCTCCTCACATGCCGTAGTCGCAGCAGCGTCACCACAGGAGTCCACACGTCCGGGGATGGGACGCTGTGCGTCGGTGTGCAAGCACCGGGTCGCTCGGCAGGGGCAACGAGAGGAGGTGGCTAGGGTTTCTGGCGAAACACCTCTAAAATGCACGAAAGTATGTTCTGCACCCAGCCTCCTTATATATATAGCCACGAGGTGAAACCCTAGGCAGTTAGGGCCCATTTACGCGCTAAGCCCACGAGATCCATTAATTACGGATCCAATCCGAATTAATGCATCCTAGCCCGTTAAGTATGTGATCCTGTAGGTTCATGCGCATTTGGACATGGATTCGGAAAACCCTTTTCTAATCCAATAGTCGGTAGCGGCTCCTTGCAGAGCATGTCAACTCCCAAACGCATATGATTAAAGTACTGATGTAATAATCCATTTGCCGAACTATATGATCGAACTCAAGGCGAGAAGCATGTCATCCTTTGACAGTTCAATCCATCTCTCGTATCCGTGATATATTAATAAATTGTGATTGACTTCTCAATCACGACATGGCCATGCACTTCCTTAATCATATCACACGAGTGACCTAGACATATGTCAGCGTATTCTACACCAGGGTACCCACTCCCCCGCAATAAACACGGTCGCCGGGCGGGCAGGGCCCGTCCGGGCCCCACCGCCACCACGGCTAGCAGTAGGGCCACAAGGTGGTCGCCCAATGGACAGGTGGCGATCAGACCACGCCACTGGGCGCTCGGTAAGGTGGTCGCCCAGTGGACAGGCGGCGATCAGGCCACACCACTGGGCGCTCGGTAAGGTGGTCGCCCAGTGCACAGGTGGCGATCAGGCCACGCCACTGGGCGCTCCGTAAGGTGATCTCCCAGAGGATAGGCGGCGATCAGGCCACGCCATTGGGCGCTCAGTAAGGTGGTCGCCCAGTGGACAGGTGGCGATCAGGCCACGCCACTGGGCGCTCAGTAAGGTGATCGCCCAGTGGACAGGTGGCGATTAGGCCACGCCACTGGTCGCTCAGTAAGGTGATCGCCTAGTGGACAGGTGGCGATCAGGCCACACCACTGGTTGCTCAGTAAGGTGGTCGCCCAATGGACGGGTGGCGTATAGGCCACGCCACTGGTCGCTCAGTAAGGTGATCGCCCAGTGGACAGGTGGCGTACAGGCCACGCCACTTGCGCCCCACCCCCGAGGCTGCAGCGCCAGGATCAAGGAAATTTAATGCGAATCATGCACATTAAATGCTAAGCGGGTGACATCACGACAGCACCCCTCCCCTGACGGAACGGGCGGCGTAGGTAGGCGTGGGGCCCTAGGCAGGGGTGTGACGGCTGCGGCAGGCATTAAATGGGGTATAAGGACAGTGACGGGCGCATTAAATGCGCCCGTGGTAGTGTAATGAGTATGGGAAGACCATTGTGACTCGTGCATCTCAGCCGGCCCAGCTATAAATGGGGGCTGGGGTGCATGGGAGAGAGGGATTCCATTCTCTCAAGCCTGGTTCCAGTTTCAGCTCCGGCTCTGATTCCGGACTTGGCTCTTGGGCCACAACACAAGCAATCACAAGAAAAGCAGGACTAGGGCTATTACTCTTCGGAGGGCCTGAACCTGGGTAAACCCTAGCGTCCCCATTCTTCCAAGCTTCCCCGGTACTCCGGTTTCTTTTCCTCCGGCGATTGCCCCGAAAGCCCCCCGTTTGAACCTTACAAGCACCCGATCCGGAGGTGCCTGTTGGCTAGAACATCGACAACATATATCTCCGTTACACTGGAGTGGCAAATTTCATCTTGACTGCTCACTTCCCTCTGCATGTTTCATAGTAAACATGAAAGCTACCATTATAACTATCCGGTTAGGAAATAGTGTTTGGTAACCTCAAGGTAAACTATTACATATGTAGGGAATGTGACAATCTCAGGTCTAAGGATCATACATCTACTATGTTTGAGATACACTGATGACATAAGAATGCAACATTCTCGTAGTGTCCCATTGCGGGTCCATCTAACATATGTTCTCCAACATGCGTTCACAATGTATTGACGATATCTCCATATCCCATGATCTATGAAACATGATCATCAATCAGTACATGTGCTTATCTATTCATCGTTGCCAACTACGATGATATCCGATCAGAGATACTTACAGAATTATATCAATGAGTAGAGAGTTTCATAAGCAAGTCACATACTTACTGATCAATATAATGATATACATTCATTAGACCAATAATCATATTATTATTCATAAACATAGTCATATTACAATCATCTATATGACTGCCTCAACGGCATAACACTAACAATAACTTTGTAGCTTCCTGTTAAATGCTAGAAAGTATTGATTGATACTTCACTGTATATGATTTTGGTCATCTCTAGTTTCATTGACTTGGTTATTTAGCTTGTTTTGTTGTATAGCATCTGCTTGAACTGTTTTAAATATTGTTGCTTATAGTTTGGCCAAACTATACAAATCCTGACTATTTATCATTTGAATTATGAAATCAATTCTGATACTTTATAATGCATAATTTAGGAAGGTAAGAGTTCAAGTCCATATTGTAACACCCTGGCATCTAGTATGCCCTAGATGCCACCAAACATAGAATAAATAGCAACTAAATACCACAATTAAGATTAAATTACAACAAGGGCATAAATGCTTTAACCGAAAATTTGGGTAGCATCTCCTTTGTTTTTCCATGATTTGAAGCAACATCATTAATATAACATGATATAACATAATGTATGGCATCTAAAACAGCAATAACGAGAGATATAGCAACAGTATAAGTCCAAAACAACGAATTCAACCACTTCATGAGTTATGACAAAACCATTGACATAACCAAGCACACAGTTAAGACAATAAACTTATTTTCGCAACTATGAATGGTAAAAGGATTGCTGTCTAAGTGATTGAAGTTATGTGAAGGTGTGCCGCTAAGTCCCTTTACTACATGCCGGTTTCATGGTACCTAAAAACATCATAAAATATGTAACATCCTGAGTTTGTACTTGCCTTTTTAAATGTTAATTATCCTTTGAGAGTTATTTGGAATTCAATTTGGAGTTAATTGTGCTTGGATTTGTTTGCTTGATCTGTTTCGTTTTAGTTTTTGCTCCAAAATCTTATTTCGTGTTGCGGTTAGGATTTCTGAGCAACCGTAGTTTCCAAACCTTCTTTAGCTATCCTAGAGTCTATCCTAAAAGTTTCCGGGAAGGATTCGTGAGTTTCGGAGTTTTTTTGGGGGGTTTTTGGGTTTTTCTGCCCTGGGCGGCAGTACCGCCGGCCCTGGCCGGTACTGCCGGCCGAGGGGTTCGGGCAGGGGGGACAGGGCGCCCGTTGCTGACCGGTTGCCCTGGCCACCTCAGCGTTTTCTAGAGGGTTCTCCTCCCCCAGCCGACTCCCTCCCTCTAACTTCACACCCTCTCACTCTCACCCTCACCCTCTAGCTCTCTCTCCCATGGAGCTCTCTCCCTCTCTCTCAAGCTGTTCCTCTCCCTAAAACTCTCTCTCTGGTGTTCTTGAGCTCGAGGAGAAGCAAGCCACGGAGGACATCGCCGTTCTCAAACCCTAGCAGCAATCTGTGGTAAGTGGATCGAGTTCTAGTCAACTCTGCTGCGATCTGAGTTCTGTCCTCTAGTTCATGTTTCCTTTACACCTTGTTGTCCTAGTTGGAACCCTAGGAACCCTAGTTGTATTGATCAGCCTCTAGTCAACTGAGTTTCTAAACCTAGGTTAGGTGCTAGAGTTCTTTTTAGTGCGAAATCTAATATCAGAAACCCTAAATATGTTTTTATCGGATATATTTGGTTAAATGTCATTTTCGTAGCTTTTGGAAGTAAACCTTGAAACCCTAGTTCCAAAAGCTAGGAAAAGGACACTAGAATGTATTCGATGTCGTTAAAGTCCGAGTTTTGCGAAAAGAATCGAGTTTGAATACGATTCGGGGTGAAAGTTAGAATTTAGCATGAATTAGGACTCTAGAATTTCTCGGATTAGAAATTAGGCCAAACGAGGTCGGAACCTCGGGTGGTTTGTGTAAATGGGTCCTTGTCATCTCCGAGAACCAATCCATGCAATCGTCGCGAAATTCCGAAGTCGTTTGTGCGAAAATCCTTTTTCTGGAAAATTCAGTCGACCTGTGGCCGGCACTACCGTAGTGGTGAGACCGGTACTGCCGCTCAGGCCGGCACTACCGACCCTTGTGGCCGGTACTGCCGGGCTTAGGCCGGCACTACCGCTCCCGCAACGCCGGTAGTTATTTTCCAAAGAGGTCCTCTTTTAGGATTCGCAGCCGCCGATACTACCGACCCTTGCGGCCAAGATCGCCGATCAGAGCGGCACTACCGATTTGTATGCCTGCATCGGTCTCGATTCAAGTTTTGGTTTTCGTTAAGTTTTTCTCTCTTGTGTTCGCTTATTGGTTGTTGTCCGCTTCTTTGAGCTTTTTGCCTTGTTCTCGTTGGATCTTAATCGTTTCCTCGTTATTTCTTTTGTCGCGCTTTCGTTTAGACATTGACGCCTCAGGAGCAGTAGGCGAGGATCCGGACTTCGACCTAGAGGACACGCAAAACCCAGAGCAAGCAGGCAAGCACCCCCTTTGAACATATTGCTCCTATAATTGCAAAAGTATTTGATGTTTCGCAAAACTATTACGCATGCATATGATTATTACAAGTATTTAAATGGTGGGAATAGGTAGTTACCCTAATGGTTGGATGGCTTATCTTAATCTTGTTGCTACCCTAAAATCCTTGAGTAACCCTAGTTTAAGGATAGATGCTATAATAAGTGTCGTCAGAGGTTATAAGTCTAATAGTTGCATACGCTTAGCCCAGCTTTAGACTGATTGAATAATGATCGGTGGACTCAGTCAATCAAAGATTTTTGATACGTTATTAGGATTTCGGAAAAACAAAGGCTATGTTGGTAAAAGATGAAAAAGGAAAGGTGTACGGTGATTTATGCCGGACGGATGATGGGAGGTCTCGTCTGTGCAATCCTAAGGACTGAACTTGACGTTTTTAACCAAGTCCTTTCGTACAACCACATGTGCTAGTATGGGATAGCCTAAACCTAGTACAGGAGTTGGAATTTGATCTTGCGCCGTGGTAGGTCGAAGTAGTTGGGCAATACCGACGTGCTGGTGTTGCTTAGAATACTCCCTCACCACGCGCAGGTGTTGGAGACTTTCATGAAACAACGGTGGATGCTTTGCTGAGGGTAAAAGGCACGATGGGCTGTTAGCCATCGTTGGATCCGGGTGGGTGAATCAGGTTTGGAGTTTAAGGTACCCAAACACCTTAATTGGGGGGTACTCTTGCCTGGCCCGGGGGTACTCTGTGTGGGTGTGTGGAGCCCCCACCCAAAGCAAAGAGCGCACATCGCCGGGGCTGACGCAAGACTAGATGCCGACAATTGGAAGAGTTTCATCACAATCTAGCAAAACAGATACGGTATGTATCGCGTGGCATGGTTGACATGATTGCTAGAGCGTGTCGTGTGGGTAAAGTGTGCATTCTCTACAGAGATTAATCAAACTAATCGATTAGCCGTGCTCACGGTCACGAGCATCTTGGGTATTTGCTATCAAGTATAGTATTTTGGTTTTGATTTCTGAAAAGGATTTGAAATCGATAGATCTTTTAAATGTTGGGCTGTATCATGCAAATGTTGAGTTGATGAACTCAGAGATCGGTTGATTTGGTGATTTGATCAAGCTAGTGGTGATTCCTGATGCCATGTGATGGTATGATGGTTATGTTGAAGGAAATGATTCCTGATTCCATGTGATGGTATGATGGTTATGTTGAAGGAAATGATTCCTGATGCCATGTGATGGTGGTGTTGGTTATGTTGGAGGAATTTGGGAGTTGAATGAAATGTACAATTACATTATGTATTGCTTTACTCTCATTTACTAAATGCTTTATAAACTGTGCAGTATTCCAATCTATTAGTCTATTACAAATAACTTCAGCTTCATGCAAAACTGAACTAGAATAGCAACCATATTCATTGACTAGCCTGCATTATTATTATACTTGCAAACAATAAAGTCTTGCGAGTACATACGTGTACTCACCGTTTGCTCTGAAAATTTGCGTGAGAAGCAGAAGATGAAGGTGAGGAAGAAGGTGACCAGGAGTTCAGTGACCCAGACGCGGGTGGTGCGTTTGACGGCTAGCGGAGTTAGTTGCTCGCCGGTTGCCTGTGGGAATGGAGGCACACCACGGCCGCTTTACTTTTGTTTCTCTGATGTTTTTCTCTTCAGTTTACTTTAAGCCAATCGGCATTTTGTAAACGGAAACAAGTTGTAATATTAATATCTATCGCTGTAATATACTACCTCTGCCCTTAAATTGCGTTCGCTTGGATGAGACTCTACCTTCTCAACATGTGACACTAGCCTACTGATCCAGGAACTAGTGGTTATCACATGGTTGCGGGAAGCTCAAATTGGAACCAATTGGATGGCATGTGACCTCATTAGTCGAGTATCGTGCTGACCAAGTGGTTTCAATCTGAGTCTGTCGTGATGCCATGATCGTTACGTTACTAGTTGCGTGATTATCCAGGCCCGCGCAACAGTAATGGAGTATCACTGTACCAGGACATGAGCCCCCACAAAATACAAGCGTGAGTTCATCACTAAGAAAAGTGTATTGAAATGGAACAAGAAGACAATTTTCAATACCATCATCACTACATCTCACATTCAACATCATAAACATTTCATATTCACATTGTGTTCATCTCATTAACATCATCATATATGCAATGCAATGCACATGTCTCCTTGAAGCACATACCGGTATTGCCGAGTGCACACCCGTCGGCGTGCACCCTCTTTCCCCTTCCATCCCGTAGATGGAGGGTGCTTACTCTTACTAACTCGCTCCCATACACAACTGTGGATGGGACTATGAGGTAGGTCTTTCTTGTTCACTACGTGTGAACACAGAGGCCCGCATCAGAATGGGACGCCTCTTCCATTATGAATGCACATATGACATGAACATGTATAAACTTGCATAAACATTTAATACTACAATTTCATGGCCAATATGTAACCATGTTCATCATATCATAAGCAAATATCAAGCATGGCAAGTTAACACATCATGTAACCATATTGCACCTATGCAAGTCAAATAATCTTCCAATACCCAAACCCATCTCAATACACTTGCCTTCAACCGTGAGCGACTGAATGGCGAGAGGTTGAGGGCACTCCCGAGGTCACACCACTTGCACATAGGTTCAATACACTCAAAACTTGCCACAAAACAGTACAAGAGCAATCATCTACCCCGACTTCGAAACCCACTCCTAAAACACGAAAACAGAGAATCTGTCCCATTGGGACAGCGGGCTTCCAACTATCATAACTTTAGTTCTAAAACTCCAAATCAAGTAAAAGAGTACATTTTCTCGAAGCTTAGGAAATTTCCTAGCTTTTTCTAAGTATTGGTGAAGACTGAAAAAGCCTCTAAAATTGTCTAACCTACAGATGAACACGATCTGTCCCAATAACGTCACATATTTGACAACGTTCGGTAAAATGGCCATAACTTTTAAATGGCTGATCATAATTTTGTGCTCTTGGCTTCCACTGAAAGGTAATTAAATTATATACAACTTCCGTAATATCTGGACAATCATAAAATGCATCTAAAATTGCCAAAACTCAAGCCCTAGGTCGGGGTGCAAATCTGCCAGAAGACAGAACGTGGGACAGCATAGCAATTTTTCTAATCCCATCTAGGAACAGCACCTAAACATGGATCTTAGGCATGGAATCCCCCTTCTAACCAGCATCATAACCCTGCAAATGGATTTACCAACGCTTATCTCCCTCGAAGAACCGTTCGATCGACGAAACCTTCTCCTCCCGGTCCCCCGATCTCCTTCCTCGCGCCAAATCCGCCGGATCCCCTTGTCGTGGAGCTTCCCAATGGTGAGGACAATGGAATGGAGGGGTGTGGTAGCAAGGGACAGGGGTGCATCTCTCCTAGGGCCGGCTAGGGGAGGTGGGGAGGTGGAGGAGGAGGGGGAAGGGGTGGAGGCACATGGGAGCAGTGGCGGCTAGGAGTGGGAGGGGAGCAGGTGGGGGGCGCCCTAGGGTTAGGGGGGCACATGGGCAGGCTTTGCTGCCCCCCATCTTCCCCCACATGGCCCAAGAGCCTCCCCCAACGGCCCAAATTGATCCCCCAAGGCCCAAACTCCCCCGGAAGGGCCCAAACACCCGGAAACGGCCCAAAAACATGATATACAGTCGTACATCACTATTGAAGGGAATATGCCCTAGATCAATCATAGTGATGATTGTAAAACGTCTTTGTTCATGTAATAATGATAACTTTATTTATTGGTTCCCTGAATATATGTTACGACTTTGTTCATTGGATACGATCTGATTGTGAAACACATTTATCAAGTAACATTATTCTAAACGGGTCCCTGATCCATATCATTATGAGGAGCGGTGATGATTTGATCAGCACATGTATTGGTTGATGGTAATGTTTCACATACCATAGATATGGAGATATCGAACCAATAATGTGGACACATGTTAGAGAACATGGGTAGTCCGACAAGACCCACTCCGAGACGTTGTGAGTTGTTATCTATTATAGTGCCATCAGCGTATAGTCTCGAGTGGTACGACTATATGGTCTTTAGACCTGAGATTGTCATGGATACCTAACATGTAGACTTGTATGCTTTGGTATCATCAAACGCTACACCGTAAGAGGGTAGTTATAAAGATGACTGTTGGGTATGCCACAATACATCGCCAAGGGTGTGATGATCAAGATGGGATTTGCCCCTCCTAGATAACGGGAGAGATACCTATGGGCCCCTCATGTGGATGGATAGGGAAAGTGCACGGCCGTGCCAAGATGACTAAGGAGTTAGTCATGGTTTGTATTCACACTACTAGAGAACTGGTCATCACAAACGGTTCGCAAGCCACATGACAGATGGTTTTACTACCGTCTGTATCAGACTGTCAGCGATGACTCTCTAGTTATCACAGACGGTTTTCCGACAGTCTGTGAACAATGTCATCACAGACGGTTTAAAATACAAAAACCGTCTATAATGATTCATATATCACAGACGGTTTGTTTAAAAAAACCGTCTGTGATGTTGGATATATCATAGACGGTTCGTTACAAAAACCGTCTGTGATGTTGGATATATCATCGACAGTTTGTTTAAAAAATCATTTGTGATGTTGGATATATCACCGACGGTTTGTTGTTATAACCGTCTGTGATGATTCATATATTACAGACGGTTCGTTTGTGAACCGTCTGTTAAGATGATATATCACGGTCGTTCTCTTTGAACCGCCTGGTGATGATCCATATGATGCATCGCTGATAATAATAATCGCCTGCGTGATAAATGGTTTATCACAGACTATTCTATTTAGAACCGTCTGTGATGATCAATATGACAGACCGTTGATAATAATAACCGTCTGTGATAAATGGTTTATCACAGACTGTTCTATTTAGAACCGTCTGTGATGTTAATTTTAGATTTTGTACAATTTTAGTTAATTGGCTAGCCTCAGGAAATGCTAGCCATGCCCTCTGAAACAAACTGAAGTATAGCATGACCAATATAAATATTATGACATACATTTCAGAAATGAACTCGATATTATGACGCAATACAACATACAACGCATCCATTTTAGAAATTAACTTTGATCCCACATTACAATGTACACCGCATCAATTTCAGAAATAAACACACATGGAAGTCTTGCAAATTGAATTCAGAACTACAGTCTTGCAAATTTACAACTCATCAAGCTTGGTTTGCATGGAATTCGCCGGTTGGATTAATGACATCACGATTCAAAAAGGCACAGAGTTGTCCTCGAATACTTAGCAGGTCAGCCTGTTCCAATGCAAGTTCAGCACATTGCCACCTCTGCCAATGGGAAGAGTAAAGTCTTTGCGTGTACAAAAAATAAATAAGTGGAAACACATGGTTCAAGATTGACAAACCTCTAAGTCATTGGTCTTCTTTGTACCAACGAGGAGTTGCATGTTGTGGCAAACGTAGAACCCACACAGGTTTGTGCCTATTGGCTGCTGGTGGCACTGCCAAAATATAAATAGATTAATTAGTTTGAAGGTTCCATTATGGACTGCGTGAAGGATTAATTATTGCGTACTAGCAGATACCGGGAAGTTATGAATATGCCTCAGCCTCGTTGTGTCCGGCTTGCATGGCCCTCCGCGAGCTTTGTAGATATGGAATGACGTGTCGAGTAAATTTTTAATAGGCACCAAGTCGTGGGTGCTGCCCTTTCTGGAATCAAGGTAAATTACCTTGTTCTGTCTTGGTATAATTACAAGTATAACCCAGTAAAACCTGCACAGGTATGTTGCCATGGTCATTGAACCTAACTTCAAGTTGCGTTATATAGTACAAATTAACATGTATATCATCTGGATGAAGCACTTACCCCGGGTTGTAGAGTAAAATTAAGTAGCTTTTGTCCCAATGAGCCAGCATTACTTTTTCCACGTACTCATGGACGAATTGCATATCTTGGTCCATGGTTTGCTTCGACACCATGTGTGGGTCGAAGAAACCCACCGGTTCATTCCTTGCTTTTGCCTCCATCATCATGTATCTACATACATATACAAAATCAAGGATCATATATACATATATATATATATGCCATTTATCGGCATGAGACGAATCTATACCGTGATTGCGCACACTTACAATATCCAACATTTGATGAGTGAAGCTGTAACATCCCAAAATTTGGGTTTTCAAAAATTTTTGGTTTAGTTTAGCTTCCCAAAAATTTTCGTTGATTTTCTCGCGTTTATAAAGCTTGATTTGAATTTTCTAAAAGCTAAAACAATTTAATTTGATTATTCTAAACCTCAAATAAAATAAATTTTATTTTATTTGGATTCCTTGTGCTTCAAGAAATTCTTCTGTAATTTTTGAGATTTTTCGGAGCTCGTTTGCTATTTATTGGATTTATTCGGAATCGATTTGTATCAAGCCTTTTTATTGAAATTAATTAATTATTTGGAAAAGTTTATATAAATTTTTGTTGCAAATATTTTATTTGAGTTCAAAATATCTCAAAATATTTTCTAGAATTTTTTGGGTATTTTTATTGCGTTAAATGATTTATTTGAATTTTCGAAATCGTTTTTATTCGAAAATGCCACGTGTCGCCACGACAGCGTGCCACGTGTCAAGAGTCCGGTTGGTGCACGCGAACTGCTCGGTAAAATGCCTACAAGGCCCGTTTTTGCTACAAACGCGTCCAAATTTTTTTTCTTGACCTAGCCGCCACCCCTAACCTTTGTAGACCTCCCACACGTCCCCTAGACCTCAGATCAATTTTTTAAAATTCCAAAACCGTCGCGAGAAGCCCGGATGTCGCCCGACGACGACCGAACTTTGGAGCCGCGTCCCGAGCAGCTCGTCGACTAATTTCAAGATCCGTCTTCGCCGTGGTGTGTTACTAGGTACCATCTGTTTGCCTTTCAAATTTCGTCCAATTTGGCCAAGGGAATCAACAGTTACGGCCGTTTCAATCTTGAATCTTGCCGAGGCCGTATCTCCCTCATTTTTTCGAGTTAGGTGCTGAATTTTTGTGTGTAGACTCCTGGGGATGTCCTCTACATGATGCATATCTTGCCTCATGGTTTTGCCCTTGGGATTTTGTGCAGAAAATTTTTTTGTCCGATCAGACGCGATCAGACTGCGTTTCAGACAGCGACAATCATCCTCGCGCTTTCCCCGCTGTTCCAGATGGTAATTCTTCGAGCCACCTATGTCATGGTGTGCCTCTTGGTCCCGTCTAGCTCTCGGTCAAATTTCGTCAAGTTCCGATAATTATTCTAGAAGTTATGGCCGTCCAAAGTTTAGATCTGAAACCCGTTAATCGGCAGTTTGTGATCATTCCGAAGGGGCGCCGCAAAATCTGCCTATACCGTTGAGTTCGTCTCGCCACGTTCTACGTGGTAGACATTCCCCCTTTGCCATCCCATCCTCTGAAATTTTTTTATATATTTAGGCCACCGTTTAGCCGTCGCCGCGCGTCGCCTTTTGACGCCGGCTATTTCAGTTCGCTCCGGTCGTGTTGTCGCGTCCGGTGGATCATCATGTACTGTTTTGGATCATCCTTAGAATTCTGTTTGTCTCCGTTTGCCGTCGGAGCCCGATTCCGGCCTAAAACTGTCGTCTTTGACCTAGCCGTTGCCGCCGGTTCGCGTATCGGTTAGCCATCCTTGGTAGCGTTTTATCGTGGCCATGTCGTTGCACCGATGGTCGCTACCTTGTTTCATGAGTATCCTATCATTGTTTGACCTCCGCCGTTAACGTTTTACCGTTAATGTCCCACCGTTAACGTTTCACTGTTAACGCTCCACCGTTAACGTTCTGTCGTAAACATTCCACCGTTAATGTTTCCCTGTTAACGCTCCGTCGTTAACGTTCCGCCGTTAACGCTTCATCGTTAACGCTTGGCTCTCATCGCTTCGTTGTCATCGCATGCGTGCATTCATACAAGAGCCCTAGTGCGATGTCCTCATCTTCGCTATCATCATGACGTGAGCCTAGTCTCATCGTCATATCATCTTCAAAGCCGAATCAAAACCCTAACCTAAGACCGGTTCGATGAACTAAGTTCATCGTGAGCCGCGTTGTTATATTTGCAATCTTTCCCGTTGTTTCAATCGTGGTAAGACACTTGTCTTGTCTTATCCCTGAAAACCTAATCTACCATTGACCTAGACTTCGTTCGTGGACTTGGTCGATAGACCATTGGCCATGTGCCATAACCTTGTACCCGATCTAGTCTATCAGTCTTCTTCTCTTTTGTTTGACTGTGTCCGTTCGGTCAACAAAAGTCAACTTTGAGAATCAGTTTAGTTCATTGTGAACTAACATATCCTTATGGACCCGATCTGTAGAACGAGAGCCCATATGTCATCATTTGTCCAATCAAAACAACAACTTCAGAAGAAATATTCTTCGGAATAATATTCTTTCTTTCCCAGTTATTAATCTTTCCCTTTTCATTTTTTTTCCGAAAGCTCGCTCTCTTTTGTCTAACCTTCGATCTAATCCAATCAAGTTCCTAAATTCATCCAAGTCGTTGTGCCAATGCTGTTCGTTCTTAATTTGGAGTTTATTTGAATTGTCTTTGGAGTTTTGTTGTATTTGTGTTTCTTTATCGTTAGACGCGTCGTCCGGAAATCGTTCTACGGGCTGAAGATCAAGGAAGTGAAGATCGAAGGTCGAGGATCAAGAATCAAGGATAAAGAGTAAAGAACAGTAAAAGTTGCAAGGGCCAGGCAAGTTGTGCTTTGACCATGTTGATCCCATTTTCGAAAATTATGTTGTTTCAAATTATTGCATGCTAGTTTCAGTTAAACTGATTTCAATTAATTTGAGATTAGATAATCAACCTACTTGTTATCGCCACCTTGCCTATAATGATTGTATGCTATGATTCATTTGTCACCCTACGTTTGTTGATTAATAGTTGGTAGCTAATAAATTACCAACATGGGCTAGATAGAACATATTAGTTTGCTTAGACCTGCACGAGTCCGTGCCATCATTTTGGAATTGCAAATGTCAATATTGATTAATGGAATATGCAATGTATTTTGAAATGGTGTGACGTGTTGCCAACACGATGATGTTGATATGCGGAGGCCTTCGTGCTTCTTCAAGGATGTTGAGTTGTTGTTGGTATTGTGTTGCGCAATAATCAACTGGGATGATAAAATGATTTAGACTGGGGCAAGTGGCAAGATTTATGGTGGGCCAGTTTGGAGGTTGGGAATGTTTGAAACATGATATATGTATGAGTGATGGTGAGATGGTTTTCTTTGAGAGTATTGATGTAAGTCTTGCCCTGGTCACTCGAAGGACTTAACCTTGCAAGCCTTTGAACTAAGTCTATCATACAACCACATGTCTGTAATGGGACGGACCTAGTTGAGTAAGTTACTAATAACTTGCATGTGGTACCTCAGGGGGTCAACTACATCTTTTGTGTAGCTTGAAGGGGGAGCGTACCAGGGCTGCGGCATGGTACCCGTCCAACGGTATGTCGGTCCCATACTTCGCCTTTGTTAAGGGAAGGGATGGTGTATGGCAAAAACCGAAGAGGTCCACTTGTGTAGTTAGAAGTTTCCGAAAGGCTTTGTTATGATCACTCATTCGCATACTTTTGTATGGCGATTCACGGCTGACATGGTGAGTTGATTGTATCTTGTGGGTAAAGTGTATAACCTCTGCAGAGTGTAAAATCTATTCGAATAGCCGTGTCCGCGGTACTGGACAATGCTCGGGGATTACAGTCAAGGGTTAGCTTTTCATAAAATTGATCTTGGGTTTGGAGGCAGTTTGCCTGTGGAAAAGTGATAACTGTTAAGGATGTGGAATGGTTTACTTGTGGAATAACTGTGAAATCTATTACTGTAATTATTTGTTTTACTACTTTACAATCTATTATGTTTATTTATGATTGTTGCTTTTCTGCAAAATAACCATTCAGCTTGTTACTTGGAATAAGCTATGCATATAGTTATTAGACTTGCATTCTGTGCATGACTTGCTGAGTGGTTATGTACTCACCCCTTGCAAACAAACAATCACCAGTGAGCAAAAGTCTACATCGTCGAAGAAGAAAAAGATCCGTGAGAAGGCGATTATCTAGGAGTCGAACCCTGTCAGTTGCCTGTGGCGTATTGATGGGATTCACCGATGTTCTTCGTTTAGCTGCTACTTATTTGGAGTTGAAGCCGTCAAGGCCTAACAAATGTAAGGTTGACCTTAAGGTCGTTCAATAGTTTTATATTCTATATTTGTGTTATTTCTCTTTTTCCGCTGTGTATGATTGTGATATTCATCTATGTTGAGACTGTGTGCACTAGCGTGATCCTGGACTAGTGCTGAATACACAGAGGGTCCGGATTTGCACATTCAGGTCCTGACAGAAGCGTCGAGGGCGTTGAGGTTGTACAGATCGAACAAGTCATTGATGCCAACCACGAAGCAGCCACCTGAATTCTCGTGTAAGAAATGCCGCTCCTTGAAGCAAACCGTGATACTCGTTTCCGTTCTGGCAGCGACTTGGTCGCCTGTAACAGGCACCAATCTTGCAATCTAACGCAGGCTAATGAAAGCGTCGTCGGGTTCTCTTTAAGTACGAACGGCTTTCCCAGCTCAAATTGCCGCATCAACGGGGCGTACGGAATTTGCAACAAGCCTGAGTTGGTCTTCTTTTTCGATTTGCCCTTATCGCTGCCTCGTCGTCTACTAGATGTTGTCTTCACGGGAGACGACGCGAGCGGCTGTGGCTCATAGGACACCATAGGCAAATTGGTGGGTTCTGCTGGTGCTAGCATATGATCCGGTGCACCATGTGGCTTCGGTATTGCTTCTATCGTTGGTGTTGCTTGGCGGGCATCGAAGGAGATGGACTTCTTTGGCCATTGGATGAATGTGTGGACGGCATCCCCTATTGTCACGATCTCGTCGTTTGGAGGCATCTCCAACGTGATGCCCTTGCAAATTTCATGTACACCGTCGACATGAACCTTCGCGTAGCCCAAAGTTAAGGAATGACCGTGCACAAGTGCCCCTTTAGCGGATGGATACGCGCACCCCAAGCAGCCTGCAAAGGAATAGAGGCATCCCCAAGCCTCACTTCGAGATTGAGATTGCATAGCATGGCCTCCTACATAATGATACACAATTACTTAGCCTACACACAAAACAGGTCCATTTAAGAAGCACTGCAGAAATAACATGTATATTACCTTGGTGTCGTCGGGAGGAAATCTGACTTCGTCCACATCCGTCTTAGGAACAGACGCGCAGCTGCTCGGACGGTTAGTTGGGCTGACTTGTTCATGTGCTTCTCCGCCTTGCACGTTCTGTTCATGCCTGTCCACAGCGTTCATTTGTGACATCTTTTCCTCAAAGCATTTTAGCTGAATCTCTAATTGCGCTTTCATCCTTTCCTCAAACTTTTCATTTACCTTTTCCTCAATCATGGCTACTAGCTGTGCCTCACGCTCGGCTGTGCTTCTCTTCCTACTCCGGTATGACTCGGAGTCCTGTGGGAATCCCATTTTCCAGGGAACGAAAACACCTAGGCCTTGGGTCCGACCCGGGTGCTCCTTGTTTCCCAAGGCCGCAGAGAGTATCGTTCTCTCTGTCTAGAGCAAAAGAGCCCTGGGAAGATTTCGTGCTCAGCGACATTAAGCATTGTGACAGTTCCTCGTCAGCAGTGTTGGCAAATGACATCTCGCCCGAAGTCGTGGGACGTGACCTCGCTTTTACCCAGTTTCGAGCGCGTGGGTCCAATATCGAGGCAAACGGTGGTGCGACCTCCTTCTGTATTGCCTCATTGTCCTCCCTTGTCCATTGCTTCACCTTGCCACCGTACCCAGTGGTGCCGAGTCTGTGGGGGTGAGTGTTTTTTGACTAGATAACCTTGTGCGCCGAACTTATGCTCATGAACTCTTCGGTCTTCTTAATTTCAACAAATTGTTCCCACACGTCTTCGCTGATGAACCCATACTTGTGGAACGGAGTCATTTCCTTATTCACGTAATGAGTGACGAGGCAGCTCTTGAAGTTCTTCCACTAGAAGCGCGTACCGTCGCAGTGCGTTCAGGGAGTCCTGTGGGAGCTCGAACGACCCGAAAATTTCTGTCACCAGGCTGTCGCGCTCCTCATTAGTCAGCGTCTTCCACGACGGATACGTGATGGGGACCCTTTCCCGCCCAACGATCGCGCACAATGTACGGAATGCTTGCGCGGCTTTAGTAGGTGCGGTAGGGGACCCATCATGCGGATCGACCGCAGTAATGGTATCTCGGCTCTGCGGCCTTTTACTAAGCCCTCTTGGAGCGCGCCTCTGTTTTTCTACATTGGGCACCTCATTCGATCCATTCGGCGATGAAGAATGCGGAGATGTCGACATCTTGCAGTGAAGGTCATAGAGGAGAAAAGAAAGTTGAGATCAGCATGGCTAGGACAAGTGGGTCATAGAAGAGGAAAGAAAGGTCAGTATCATAGAAGAGGAAAGAAAGGTAAGATCAACATTTTTTAAGTATCATAGGAGAGGAGGAGGACGAGGTGGTCAATCGGAGGACGAGAAAGTAATTGCGGTATTACCAAAATATTCATCAGGTTAACCAAAATATTCATCAGGTTAATTTCGTCAATGAAGAGGACACATTGGTACTCAAATGAAGTATGTAACAGCATGAAGAATACAACAAATGATTGGTCATCTTCCAATTTTAACATACAACATATTGTGGCACATAAAGAACTACAAATCATGTGTTCGGCCATAATCAAATGGACAACTTAAATATAAAACTCAAGATTACATCATTACTATTTCTCTTAGATATTGGCTTGCTTAACCAAAAGGTTAGCCTTAGATATCATTGACTTGTTGTGACAGTAACCAAAATCTTAAATTCAGTTCTCAACTGACCAAAATCAATTTGCCTATTCTCAGCCTATCAACTCACAATGCCGAATACTCACACAGTCGAGCCACTATGCAAATTAAGTAATTGAATTTGACAAGAATGCAATAGCAAACTAAACTCAGCTTTCTCCTATACTGTCACAACCTATCTCACAATGTCGAATCCTCATAGAGAATGTAACCCCACAGCCACAACAATTTATTCTAACCCTAAACCACAGGTTATAAGATTACCGTGGGAGGAGGAGGAGGCGGTGGTGGCCTATCGGCAGGGCGTCGGGGTGGCACGGCGGCGGCTCGGAGGAGAAGAGGAGGACGAGGTGGTCGATCGGGGGGCATCGGGGCAGCGCGGTAGGGCGTCGGGACGGCACGGCCGGGGCGGCGCGTCGTCGGGGTCTGGAGCCGAAGCCAAGAGGAAGTAGGGTTTTGCCGCCAATGAAAAAAGGTTTGCCGCCAAGGGTGGGGGTATTGATATTAGGGTGGGGGTATCATAGACAGTTTATAATTCAACCGTTTGAGATAAGTATATCACAGACGGTCCAATATTTAACCGTTTGTGTGAAATCATGTGCTGAAAAATTGGCTTTGAACTGAAAAATTAACTTAGAATTGGTTTTGCAAAATGTGCTTGTGCATGTGTTTGACAATTTGACAAGAAACAGTAAGTTTCGTTTTTACGCGCGGGACCAAGTTCTTAAAAGACAATAAGTTTTACATGTACGCCAGACCAAATTTTTTGGTCCGTTGTGAATGGTTTTTTGCTCGATTAGGGTTTGTGCAAATTTGGACTTTGAATTTTGATTTGTTTTTGAGATTAAAATTTGTGAGAATTTCATGATGGTTGAAGTGGACTTTATGCAATGCTCATGTGAGTAGTTGCATGGATTGACATTGAGTCAAGTCGTGGACTTGTGCTCGGATTTGTTTTGTGGTTTGTTCATGTGCAGGTATTGCTCGCAGACGAATGTGGTCGATGACGGGACCGGAACTAGGTTCATGGAGGAACTGAGGTTCGGGACTAGGTTCAGGAGGAACTGAGGTCTTGGTGGTCAAGGATGTCATGCGGGACGTTCGGGCTAAGAGAATGGTGCACATGAAGAATGGTTAGTCACGTGAGAATGGCAGGAGGTCATTCGCGTGTAAAGTGTTAGTCACGTGAGTATGGCAGGTGGCCATACGCGTGCAAAGTGTTAGTCACGTGAGTATGATAGGGTTGCCATACGCGTGCAAGAGTTGTACTCGGCCAGGTTGGGCCAAGTAGAGTTGTGTTGGATACAGATTCCTTCTAGGGAATAGGAATCGTATTCAGAACTCCTTGTGGGTTGGTCCTTTAAATAGGAGGGGTGTCTCCTGTTAAAGGGCATCAATCGAATCAAGAAAAGCTGAGCGCATTGAGAGCCTTAAGCTCAGTTTTAGGGTTTGTACTCTTTTGATGAGAGTACTTTAGACAAAAGAAATAAAGATCAATTCTTCTAGTTCCTTGTGTGCTACAATATTCTCTTTTGGTTCTTGTTTGCATACTTGTTCTAGTTCTAGATTGGTTTTTGTTCTTTGAGTTTCATCTTGATTTGATCCATCAAAAACCTCTCTAGGGTATCGATCTAGTGTTCCTCAAAGTCTTGTTGATAAATCTTTTGTTATTCTTGATCAATCTACAAGTTTCGATTAGATTGATTTTCGTCAAGTTCTGGAACAGCAAGCTTGCGAAGCTTATAACTTTTGATCCGTAAGTCCGATCGAGCTGATTCTTTTTGATTTAGATTCGTATTGGAATCTAGTTTCTTGTGTCAAAATTTCAGATCGTTCCGACGGTTGGATCTCCGGTAATTCACGTTTTACCGAACCTCTATCATTCTGTTTTTTGTCGAAAACGAGGCAATTATTTGGTTCTGTTTTGGGGTGAACTTTTAATAGATCAAGAATTTGGTTTTAGCTTCCGCACAATCATTCACCCCCCCTCTGATTGCTATATTCGTATACTTCGATCCTACAAGTGGTATTAGAGCAAGGTTTTTCTAATCTATCTTAATCGGTGATTAGATCAATGGATCATTATTCGACAAAACCTTGTGTGTTCAATGGTGTTGATTTTCAGTTTTGGAAGGCCAAGATGGAGGCGTTCATCCAAGCTCAGGGATTCGCAATTTGGGAGAAGGTCTACAAGCCATATGAAGTCCCTGCAAACGACAACGTCAACGACACCAATCGCACACATGTTGAAGCAAACAGCAAGGCGCGCAACTTGATCATCCAAGGCTTGGGACGTAGCGACTTCGATCGTGTGATTCATCTTCGATCCGCATATGAGGTATGGAAATCTCTTTGTGATTACCATGAGGGTTCTAACACTATTAAAGAGGTTCGTCAAGATCTTTACAAAAAAGAATACATGCGATTTGAGATGAAACCCGGTGAGTCGCTAGATGATTTCTTTGCACGCTTTAATAAAATTCTTAGCAATTTGCGTGCTGTTGGAGTTAGCTTTGATGATGCTGCTAATGCTAGACAATTGCTTGGTGCATTAGACATGTCTATTTGGGAGATGAAAGTTACATCCATTAGAGAATCTACTGTCATGAGTCACTTACTTTAGATGTTCTTTATTCTAAGTTGAAAACTCATGAATTAGATGTTTTTGCTAGAAAGAATGATCATAAATCAATTGCTTTGACATCTCAATCTAGCATATCTCATAATGGTGCTGCTTCAAGTTTTGCTCTATCTTTCTTGTCTTCACTAACCTATGAACAGATTGAGCAATTCCCAGAAGAAGACTTGTCACTACTCTCTTCTCGCTTTAACAAAGCTTTACAAAATGTGATAAAGAGAAAGAGAGGTGGTGGTGATCCTCCAAGATGCTATGAGTGTGGTGATCTCGACCATATTCGTCCAAACTGTCCAAAACTTGCAAGTAAAGCATCAAGGGAGGAGAAGGACAACGACAGAAGAAAAGAGAAGAAGAAGTTCTCTCCAAGTGATAGAAAGAAGAAGAACTTCATCAACCGCAAAGTTGTCCATCGAGTTCTTTCCGCTCTTGAACAAGTCAATTTGAGCAATGTGGATTCGGAGAGCAGCGAGGATGATGCAACTCCAAGCAAGCATGAGTTGACGGGGTTGTGTCTCATGGCCAAAAGCAGCGACAGCTTCACCGAGGGCGATCATGACAGCGACTTCAATGAGGTAGATCCTTCTTACGATGAATTAGCTATTGCTGTTGCTCGTCTTGGTAAATTGGTTGATAAACGTGACAAGAAACATGATTTTGTTGTGGAGTCATTGAATGCTGAAATTTCTAGACTTAAAACCTTGATTCCTGATGACGATGCTTGCAAATCATGTGACTTAATTTACAATGAGCTTACGTTGCTTAGGAAAGAACATGTTTCCTTGTTAGAGCAAATCAATGCTGAAAATGAGAAAAATGAGAAACTTGTTAAACATGCTAGTTGTTCTACCATTGATTTACATGATACAACTCCATGTTCTATATGCTCCATACTAGAATTGAAGTTGCATGATGCAAATGCTAGGGTTTCTCAAATGACAGAAGATTTGCTTACACATGAGGTTCTTTCATGCTCAACTTGTCGCAAGCAAAAGGAAAAGTGGACGCTCCTGTAATAATTGTTTAACTCTTTCTCGAAAAATTGATTACTTGGAAAAGTCATTAGAACGTTTCACTAAAGGAAAGAAAAACCTAAACATGATCTTGGATCAATCAAAAGTCAGCACTCATAACAAAGGTTTAGGTTTTGATTCTTATGCTCATCATAAATCACATGCTCCCATTGTTGTCAAAACACTTGAAAGTGGAAAATTTGAAATTATCAATGAGCCTAAGAAAACTGTCTTTAAATCAGGTCTTTTATCTTCTACTATGATGAATGCAAAATGTGCTTCTCTTTGTTAAAGCAAAACATCATATTAAGTACACTTGCACTCATTGTGGTAGAGAGGGACATTTAGTAGACTTTTGCTTTAGACTAGCTAAACAACAAAACAGAGAAAGGTTTAATGCTAGGTCTAATTTCAGAAAGGCACACTCTACTTCTCATTATGTGCCTAGGGTGAAACAAACACCTTTTGTTTCTAAAAACACGGAAAAAGGCAAATCTATTTTTGTGCATAAGAATACTCGTGTTGTGCCCTCTTGTTGTGTCGTGTGTCTCAAGATCGATTCCTAAACATCTTATTTCTAACCCCAGTACCGAGGCCTCGATAATTTTTACTTCTATGTAGGCTTCTCACGCGAGGAAGGAGAACATGTAGCTAGTGAATTCCGGATGCTCACGCCACATGTCCGATGATAAGAATTGGTTCTCCTCTTTCACTCGTGCATCTCGTGCTAAAAGTGTTATTTTTCAAGATGCTTCTTCCACCTCTGTTTTCGCAAAAGGCACTAGTCCAAATAGTGCAGGTACAGGTGCATATGTTCAGGGGGAGAGTATCTTTGTTGATGAAGATGATGATGATGCTGTTGAGGATGAGATAATTGGAGTTTGCTGTGTGCTTGTGTGCTTGTTTTCAAGCTTCCCACGTGCTTCACATCGACAAGCTGTCAAAAGGATTTTCAGGTATCTTCATGGAACTCAAGATTTTGGCATTTGGTTTTCTGCTTCCTCATGCATTAGTTTGAGATCTTTTTCTGATGCTGATTTTGGAGGATGTAGAATTGATAGGAAAAGCACTTCTGGTTCATGTCACTTCTTGGGAAATTCTCTCATTGCATGGTCATCTAGAAAGCAATCTTCTGTTGCACAATCAATCACGAATCTGAATATGTGGTCACGCTAGTTGTTGTTCTCAAATTCTTTGGATAGTAGCTACACTTAAAGATTATGGGGTTAATTTGGATAGTGTTCCTCTTTTGTGTGATAATACTAGTGCAATTTGCATTGCTAAGAACCCCGTGCAACACTCTAGAACAAAACACATTGACATCAGATTTCACTTTCTTAGAGATCATGTTGAAAAAGAAAACATTGTGCTTCATCATGTGGATACTGAACATCAATTGGCAGACATTTTCACAAAACCTTTGTCTTCTTCTCGTTTTGCTTTTATTCGGGGAGAACTTGGGATTGTTCATCCAATGGGTTTGTTTTGAGGGGGAGTTTTTTTGCCAAGTTCTTTCACTTAATGAGCTCTCTTTATCATATTTCTTTATATATTATGTAATTGTGCTAATATATGATAATCTAAATTGTTCCACTTGAACTAAAAATGATATTGCGGAATTCCTTGGTTTGATTGCCTATAGCTAAATACTCTGTGATATCTTACTCTTCTAGGCTTGATATTGAATCTTCTTGACAAATTTGGGCTTTGAAGCAAGTGTGTTTTAGCTTTACTCTTTCATAAGACGTTTTAATCACTTTTGCATGTTTATAATCAAAGAAAATGAAAAGAAAAGGGAATAAATAAAAAAGGGTTGTTAAAAGCAAAAGCCTCAAGTTATGAGCTTTACGATGCTTTCCCTAAAAGATAAGATGTATGCTTCAAGCATGCCATTCCCTCAAAAGACAAGATGTATGCTTCAAGCATGCCACTCCAAGGAAATAAAAGAAGTATGCTTCAAGCATGCCACATGCGATTCTTGTTTAAAGATTAAATTGGTCCACTAGATTGGAGTTGAAACTACTTGCTCGCCCTGATTTGTTATTTGCTTCAACTTTGAGCCTTTGTTTTTCTACTAAAGGTTTTGCTTAGTACTTGGCTATAGTTGACTGAAATGAGGTTGAGATGCATGTCATTCCCTAACTTGTTAAAATTACATCAAGATCATGTCTTTTGCATATTATGTGATATATAAGGTTATATGATCGAGTGAGCTCATCTTTTCCTATCTTGGCACTCCCTTGTTTCTCCTTGTGAAATCTTTGCTACAGGAAAAATTTTGAACCTGTTCTCTTTTTTGTACTCTTGATGAATCCATTGTCAAAGGGGGAGAAATTTGGGAATCGTTGAAAAGTTTAAGGAAAAAGGGGGGAGAAGAAAAAGGGGGAGTTGTTTGAGAATTTTGGTAGAAGTTTGGAGAATTTTGAAATTCTTGGGCACATTGCACATTCACACACATTTTCCTTCTCAGGGGGAGATTTTGTTTTGCATTTTGGTCAAAGGGGGAATTCTGTGTTTTCTCTTTTTGGTCCTTGATCCTTTGGATTTCAAAATCTTTTGTAAAGTGAATGCCAAATGTTCATTTCTTAGTGGTGTTGCCAATGTTTTCATCAAGGGGGAGATTGTGAAATCATGTGCTGAAAAATTGGCTTTGAATTGAAAAATTAACTTAGAATTGGTTTTGCAAAATGTGCTTGTGCATGTGTTTGACAATTTGACAATTTGGGAATCGTATTCAGAACTCCTTGTGGGTTGGTCCTTTAAATAGGAGGGGTGTCTCCTGTTAAAGGGCATCAATCGAATCAAGAAAAGCTGAGCGCATTGAGAGCCTCAAGCTCAGTTTTAGGGTTTGTACTCTTTTGATGAGAGTACTTTAGACAAAAGAAATAAAGATCAATTCTTCTAGTTCCTTGTGTGCTACAATATTCTCTTTTGGTTCTTGTTTGCATACTTGTTCTAGTTCTAGATTGGTTTTTGTTCTTTGAGTTTCATCTTGATTTGATCCATCAAAAACCTCTCTAGGGTATCGATCTAGTGTTCCTCAAAGTCTTGTTGATAAATCTTTTGTTATTCTTGATCAATCTACAAGTTTCGATTAGATTGATTTTCGTCAAGTTCTGGAACAGCAAGCTTGCGAAGCTTATAACTTTTGATCCGTAAGTCCGATCGAGCTAATTCTTTTTGATTTACTGGTTGGATCTCCGGGAATTCACGTTTTACCGAACCTCTATCATTCTGTTTTTTGTCGAAAATGAGGCAATTATTTGGTTCTGTTTTGGGGTGAACTTTTAATAGATCAAGAATTTGGTTTTAGCTTCCGCACAATCATTCACCCCCCCTCTGATTGCTATATTCGTATACTTCGATCCTACAGTTTTTGATATAGTGGTCATCACAGACGGTTCATTAAAAACCGTCTGTGACGGTTTTTAATGAACCGTCTGTGATGACTTGACCGACGAAAAGCAAAAGAAGCATAATTATAATTATGATTAATTGTAATACATATGTACAGCCCATTACCTATGAACCGAACATATTTTATTACAAGTACACATACATTTGGAATGTAAATAAGGATCTCATCATTAATCGGCCACTTGCTTATTATTTTGTACAAAAATTAGGCCTTCACGATGATCAACGCGTGTGTAGCTAGCTTCCTCAGGTTGGTCTTCCTGGACCACCCATCCAGTACCAATAGGAGGCAACTCATTGAACTGATTGTGCTCTTCCTCATCTACCACATTCTCGACTCCGATAATCCTCCTTTTTCCCTGTAGAACCACGTGGCGCTTCTTGTTCAATGGGTTGGTTACATAGAAGACTTGAAAAACTTGGTTAGCAAGAACAAACGGTTCGTCTTGGTATACGACACATTCAAGATCCACAGTAGTGACACCGTACTTGTCAACCTTCACATGCTGCAGGTGAACCCAACGGCACCGAAATAGGGGGATCTTGAATAGTATGTAGTCAAGCTCCCAAATTTCCTCAATAAACCCATAGTACGACCTCGTCGACCCAGCAGTATTCAACGCATCTATGCGAACACCGCTATTCTGGTTTGTGCTCTTGTTGTCCTGATCCCTCGTGTAAAATGTGTACCCATTTATGTCGTATCCTTTCCATGTTACAACCATAAATGCTGGCCCTTTTGCCAACCATGTCAGCGGACCTTTGGCCGAGCTTCCAATGATGGGTAGTTGTTCCTTCAGCCATCTGTTGAATTGAAGGTTATGTTGTCTGATGATCCAGGACTCCAACCGCGATGGATTCTCTTGCCGTAGCCAGTTCTTGTGCTCGTCGATATACGGGGTCACAATAGCCATGTGTTGCAAAACCGTGAAATGGGCTTTAGCGCACGCAGCTGGATCAGGCGTGATTGATTTTCTTCCGATGGTCCCCGCACCCTGGAGCCTTCTCTCATGGCGGGATCGAGGCACACCTATCGGCTCGACCTGTGCCATGTAATCCACACAAAACTCGATGACCTCTTCGGTTGCATAACCTTCGACAATGCTACCCTCCGGTCGAGATCGATTCCGTACGTAAGACTTGAGAATTCCCATGTACCTCTCGAACAGGTACATGCTACGTAGGAACACGGGCCCGCACAACTTTATCTCCCTAACTTGGTGAACAATGAGATGGACCATGATATCGAAAAATGACGAAGGGAAATACATCTCTAGATTACATATGGTCATTACCACCTCGGCCTGCAGAGCATCTAGTCCCTCGGGATCGATGACCTTCCGAGCAATTGTGTTAAAGAAATAACATAACCATGTGATTGTCTCCCGGACCTTGGTCGGTAAGATGCTTCTAATTGCCATAGGGAGCATCTGTGTCATAAGCACATGGCAATCATGAGACTTCATGCCAATTAAACTCAAGTCTTGCATTGAAACAAGCCTCTTCATATTGGACGAGTAACCGAACGGAACTTTAACACCATGCAAGCACTGGCACAGTTCAGTTCTCTCGGCCTTGGACAAAGTGTAGCAAGCAGGTTCGCAATAAGTTCGGCCTCTGTCGGTCTCTTTCTATGCTAACTCAGGTCTGATGCCCATATCAACCAAGTCAAGCCGTGAGTTGATACCGTCCTTTGTTTTGCCCTTAATGTTCAGTAAGAGACCAATCAAGCTGTCACATACATTCTTCTTTACATGCATCACGTCGATGCAGTGCCGAACTTGTAGGTGCTCCCAATAAGGTAGGTCCCAAAATATTGATCTCTTCTTCCACATGTGCTTCTCACGGGTCCTCGATTGACGTCCCTTTCCCAGAGCTACCTCCAAGTTCTTAACCATATCATGAATGTCCGTCCTGCTTAAATGCTTTGGAGCTAATCCATCTTCACCTGTTCCGTCGAATTGTTTCTTCATCTTGCGGTATGGGTGATTCCTCCGAAGGAACCTACGGTGAAGCATGTACACGGTTTTGCGTGAGTGATTGAGCCACACACTCTCGGTAGCATGCAAGCAGTGAGTGCAGGCTTTGCCTCCTTTTGTTCTCTGCCCCGACAGGTTAGCAAGGGCTGGACAATCATTTATGGTGCAGAACAACAGGCAATGCAAAGTGAAATACTCTCGTTTGTGAGCATCCCATACCTTTACCCCAGGAGCCCACAACGTGTTTAGATCTTCCACCAATGGTGCTAGGTACACATCAATATCGTTTCCAGGTTGCTTTGGGCCTTGGATGATTATAGACAAAAAAATATACTTCCGCTTCATAGACAACCAGGGAGGAAGATTGTATATACAGAGATTCACAGGCCAAGTGCTATGACGGTTGCTCATGTTGCCGAAAGGATTCATTCCGTCTGTACTCAGACCGAACCTTATATTTCTCGGATCCGATGCAAATTCTTCAAACCTCCTATCGATGTTTCTCCACTGGGTGGAATCAGCAGGGTGCCTTATCATTCCATCATTTTTGCGCTCATCCGAGTGCCACCGAAGTAGTTTTGCCTCTTTTGAGTTCGAAAACAAACGTTCCAGATGGGGGATTATAGGCAGATACCACACCACCTTAGCGGGAGGTCCTTTCTTCGCCTCGAAACACTCGTCGTCGTCATCTGATCTATCTTTACGCTTGTACCGGGATGCGTTGCATACTGGACATATATGCAAGTTTGCATACTCTTTGCGGTACAGGATACAATCGTTCGGACAGGCAGCTATTCTTTCTACTTCCAATCCTAAGGGACAAAGAACCTTCTTGGCTTTGTAGGTGGTCGTCGGCAACTCGTTTCCTTCCGAAAGTATGTCTGCTAATAGGCCCAACAGCTCAGTGAAACTCTTGTCGGACCAACCGTTGCTTGCCTTTAATTTCAGCAGTTCCAGCACACATGACAACCTTGTATATTTGGACTTGCAGCCCGAGAACAAAGGTCTCTCTGAGTCATCCATCAAACCCTGGAATTTTACATACTCCTACCCATCACGGTTCCCTTCTGCATCCCGTAGCATCTGATCCAGATTGTCATCGGGAGGAATATCCTTATCGAAGGTACAGTCGAAATCATCCGGTGTATTATTGACTTCATCGACGATGCATTCACTAATTGATGCCTGCACAATCTGCTCTTCACCGTGACTGGTCCAGCATGAATACCCCCTTTTGAAACCCCGTAGAATCAAGTGTGCTTCGATTTGGGATGGGTTTCAAAACATCCTCATATTCTCGCAGTCAATGCATGGACAAGACATAAATTCCACCCCCTTGTTCAACATATCTTCCTCTGCAGCTCTTATGAAAGCGGAGACGCCATTAATGTACTCGGCGCTCGCACGATTGTCAGCGTACATCCATCTTCGGTCCATCTACGCTACGTATATAACAATATGTGTTAGATAATGAATTAAGTACACTTAAATAATGACAAAGAACAAATGGATATATTCTCCTTACATAGCTTGCAAATTTGAACCAGTTCCTAGCCTTGGATAACTTAGAACGTAAGTATGTACAATCACACTGAACTCACAATGCCGAACCCTCACAGAGTCCAGCCACTATGCAAAGTAATTGGATTTGACAAGAATGCAATATATAGCAAACTAAATTCAGTTTTCTCGTACACTGTCACAACCTATCTCATAATTAATGCCTGATTCCTAGAAGAGAATTAATGTAACCCTGCAGCCACAACAATTTATTCTAACCCTAATCCACAAGTTATAAGATTACCGTGTGGAAACAGCTAGATATGGCCGAAGGAGCAGGGCATCGGGGCGGCCTATCAAAAATTGCTCGGAAACCCTAAGATAACAGAGGAGGTCGATCGGGCCGGGGGGTCTCTTATTAAGCATCATCACAGATGGTTATTTACAAAAACCGTCTATGATATAGAAACATTTACAGACGGTTTACATTTATAAACCGTCTGTCCTGACATAATTTACAGCCGGTTTTAAAGTAAAAACCGTCTGTGCTGATAAGCTTTGCCAACGGTTTTGAAATTAAAACCGTCTGTGATGACTGCACAGATTCAAAGGGAGTCTCATCGTCTCCCGCGCGCGCGCCTTTCCAACCATCAGAAAGTCTTTGTCTTCATCTTCGCAGGTTGCAATTAACGTCGCCACTGCCTATATATATTCTTCCTACCGGGCGCAGCACTACTACTCGATCATTCTCCACACACAGATCACTCTGCATCGATGGCAGCTCTGCCTCCATCTCCCACCGGGTCCTCTGACTCATCGTCCCCCCCTCCATCACCACCTCTATCGCCATGCCAGTGCGATCCTCCCCCCAATTCCCCGGGCAATGCCCAACATGCGGCCACCTCTATTATTCCCCCGAGGAGGAGGAGGCAGAGGAGGAGGACGAGGACGAGCATGAGCACGAGGAGGAGGAGGACGAGGATGAGGAAGAGGACACCTACAGCCGCTGGGGCCACGGGAGCAGGACCACCACCTCCTCCTCCTCCTCCTCCGATGGCGGCGACGATGACGACGACTACGAGTGGCCGGTGGACGACGACGAGGAGGAGGAGGACGACGACGACGAGGAGTGGTGGCGGTGATCGCGCTCGCGCGATAACTGCCACCACTATAAAAAATATATTTCTATTGTAATTAGTTAAGAATTATATAATTTGTCTAGTTTATAAATATATATTAGTATTCTAATTACCTCTGTCATGCATTTTGCCATATTGATTAGGACTTAATTAATTAAGGTTGTGGATGCATGGTGCTACGTATGGAGCAGCGCTTGCTAATTAGTGACCAACGTACGTATAGCGCGCTACGAATGCTAATTTACAACAGCAGTACGTATAAGTTGAACACGTCACAGACGGTTGTAAAAATTAACAGTCTGTGCTGATCTCCTTATCACAGACAGTTTAATACACCAACAGTCTGTGATAAGGGTCCTAGACATTACAGACGGTTTTGTAAGTAAACCGTCTGTGATATCGGTCCTCATCACAGACGGTTTGAAATTAAAACCGTCTGAGATGTGGGGGACCCTTATCAAAGACTGTTAGTGGATAGAACCGTCTGTGATAAGGAGATCATCACAGATTGTTCATAGTTACAACCGTCTGTGATGTTCCTTCGACTCATCACAGACCGTGAATTTAAAAAACCGTCTGTGATGGTGTGTCTAATATGAGCCATTCTGTAGTAGTGTCATCACACTGTCGAGTGAAGTGGTTGAGCTATCAACAAGGGTGGCACGCATCTCGCCATGAGATTGACTGGTATCGTGTGGCAAAGGGATCGGTATATGAGTGTATCAAGGTTCGGCCGAATATTGATTCTATGCTTTCGGGGATCAATACATACTGCTAGGTGCCACTGTTGATCAATGAATTGGAAACGGGTTTCCAGATTCATGTCCAACTTCCACCGAACCTAACGGATCACACACTTAACGAGTTGGAATTGGTTAATGGGTTTGTGCGTGGATGAGATCTGCGTTGGAGATGGAAACCTAGCGGGCTTCGGCCCACTAGCGTGACTATAAAAGGCAAGGCCAGGAACAGTGCACGACATAGAATAGAACCCTCACCACATTCAGCCGTCGCGCACCTCTCCTGCCCCTCCCCAGAAACCCTAGTCATGTGGCGAGGTGCTAGCACACACCCCGCACGACGTTCCTGCTCGGTACGTGTGGATACCGTTAGAGGTGCTGCCATCCGTGGACGCGCTATTTCGGTTGGATCTTTGGCGACTGTCCGGCGACCACTCGGCAGAGGTCGGCGACCGCACGGCGACAACTTGACAGAGGTCGGTGACCACTCGGTAGAGGTCGGCGACCGCCCAGCGACCACTCGGCAGGTAGAGGTCGGTGACCACTCGGTGGAGATCGGCGACCACTCGGTGACCACTTGGTGGAGGTTGGTGACCACTCAGGGTAGATCGGGACGTGAACGACTACTTCCTCCATGCGCGTATATCTGCTTCCGCTGCATCGACGCGTCAAGGGTAACGATCCATAATCCCCTACTTGCATGTGATCTTGGGTGTTCGCGGTAGAAATTTTTGATTTTATGCTAGCGTAGCCTACCCATTTCCCATCAATGGTATCAGAGCCGATCATGTGTTGTTTAGGATCTGGATCGTGTGCACATGTCGATGTGCTGTTGTGTTTCTCACGGGTTGATTGGATCAATGTAATATCCCGAGTATTTTTATACTCGAAGCACTGTACCATTGTACACAAACGTTGTTCAACAATACATCAAGTTTGTGTATTTCTGTATTTTGAGCTGAGTAGACTCGACTAGGATCCAAAAGAACCCTTTAACTTAATTAAACTCACTCAAAATCAAATCGAGTTCAATTGCGGTTCGTAATTGTCCTTTTGGACAAATTGGAAATTTAGGAAATTAAATGTCTAAAAGTCCTCAAAAACTATCCAAAATATCTTAGAAGTATTCAAAATCAGCTTTAGATGTTTGAATCTTCAAGTTTTGGCATTGGACCAAATTGCCCTCCATAAGTGCATAGTGTATAAAAGGGTGCAAGTCTCCAAGCCATCTTCCCAAACCAGCCATTTGCCTCTCCCCAACCGTGAGAGCAAGAAGAGTGGGAGCCCAAGCCCTAGGACACCCAAACCCGCGGATTGGAGGCGATCCGACCGACGGAAACTGACACGGAGGCCGGATTCATCCTCTCCATCGCGATCCCCATCTCCTAGACCCTCTCATGTGAGTTTTCCTTCATTTCCCATGGATGTTTATTTGAGTTCCCGTGGAGTTTTTGCATTCTGACTTGATTTCTCAGCTCCCGGGTCATCCCTCTTGCCGTAGCTACGAGTTTCCCCTTCGTAGCCTCGCATTTCATCAAGTTTCCCTAAACCCTAGCCTAGGTCAAAACTAGGTTCCATGTGTTAGACACGTCGCATGGCAATTGTGCTTTAGAATCTAGACTCAGATCATCGTTAGGCTCATTTAATCCTATAGCCAACCTAGCTTTTAGTCACCCTCGTATTCGCTCAAGTCCATCGCTAGGTCTTCGATTTATCGGAGGTCTAGTGGTGCATAGCATGTATAGATTTTTCCCATAGCAGTTTTGGTGGCTAGAGTCGCTACCGGAGGAATCGGAATTCAATTTCGCTAAGCCGAAATTTATTTTATTCATTTAGGTGTTAACTATTTTACAATGGACCGAAGGTCCATAGCGTATAACGGTAGCTCCATTAGCTCTTCTGATAGCCCTGGTTGCGATCAGAAGAGTCGAAATTAAGTTTCGTCAAAACCTGCTACAAGTTGTTAGCTCTAGGTCTCTTTTAATTTATTTTTATTTTATAAAATCCTAGAGCTCCGAGGCATGTATTGACTTTACCATTAGTCCCCTTAGAGGCTAGAAAAGCAGTTAGAATCGCTAGATTTGCATTTTAGCACTTTGCATTTTATTTTAGTAATTATAGGCCTCACAAGCCGTTTAAGGCATTTAGCTTTGTTTAGCTTCGTTTAAGGTCACTAAGGTCGATAGCATGCTTCCCGTGTGTTTTGGATCGCATTCAAGTCACTTTTCGGACTTTTGCCGTTTCTCGGGTAATTACCGGAGTTAAGCGGGCAATTGATCAAAAGTCAGAGAAGGTTAAGTCATCCATGCTGGGGAATGGCTCCGATAGGTCGTACGTATCCCTAAGCAACTAGCCGAGGGCTTAAAACAAGTCTCGCGGCATTCCAGCTCAAAACGGCCCTTTTGGGCGAGATTGCTCGTTTACGAGCAAAATAGCCATTTTGGCCATATTCCACAATTTAGGGTTTATTCACCAGTTAGCTATCGGAATGAGTCATTTAGGGTCATATAAGCCTAGTGAAGTCGAAAACGTGCTCCTCGCGCAAGCGGAATCGAGTTTGAGCCGTTTTCGGACCTTGTGCGATCGGGAGCGTATTTAGCGACCCAAAATGCGCTTTCGATCGGAATTCGTTATAGGTTAAGTGAATTTCGGTGGGGTAAGGCCCAGATAGGTCCTAAATACCCTAGACTACCTGGTGGAACAGCCTGGAGAATCGCAAATCGATTCTGTGCGTTCTGAACAAAAATGGCTTTTGCCCTACGGTGAATAGTGCCGTTTTTCCTTTTTCTGAATTTTTCAGCTTTTCTGATTTGGTTTTTGCTGTTTTGGCTCCCGGTCGATCATTGTAATCCCAAACGAGTTGCGACAAGTCCCGTTAGGTGTGTTATACCTAATTCTAGGTGTTTAACTAAATTTATTTGAATTTTTCTTTATTTTACGCATTTTATTCACTTTGGCGAGAATTTCACCGAAATCGCCTCATCGGGTCGCGATTGCGCCGTTTTTCGCGTTTTGATCGTTTCTTTTCTTTCTTAGTATCTAGATGAGTTCCGTTTGGTGTTAAGTTGGTGTTTATGCTTCTACAGTCACTTTTTGCTAATTTATTTCTCTGTTCGCTGTTTTTGATGTTTTTATTCGATTAGAGGCGAGTGAGTCCGGAGTCGCCTCGAACAATCCTGAGTTCGTCCCGGATCCATCAGAGCAGCAGCAGACAGGCAAGCACCTCCTTTGATCATCTTGATCCAATATTTTACGATGTTTACTTTGATTTATCAAACTATATGCATTCGTTTAATTTCAGTAAATGTGCTAGTTTGTGGGAATGGTAGATATAACCCAAATTGGTGGTTTTCCTTAATCTATTTCCCATGGTCACATTGATAGCCCTAGTAGAGGTTAGGCAACTTAATAAATGTCACTTGGGTATAAAATGTTAATAAATGCATATGCTTAGTCAATGCAATAGATTTGAGTCTAGTCCTTGGCAGTTACACTCATCAATCAAAATATGATTTCAAAATGAATTGAGTCAAAATGGTTAATGGTTAATTGATAAAAATGAGTGGTGTGAATGACTCGGGGAGGAGGTATAGAATGTGAAGGTGATGGTGTGGTTAGGATTGGAGTCCTTGCCCGAGTCAACAAAAATATAAGGACCGAACTCAAAGTTAATCTTTGGGTGAGTCTCGCGCAACCACATGAACTGAATCAAGCGTAATGCCTATGTACCTGACTTCGGATAGCCAGATTTGTTGGTAGGCCGAAGAGCAAGATGAGAACTTGCGCAGTTGACAGGTCTGCAACTGGTGGGGTTCTCGGAAGGGACTTCTGTCATCCATTGGACAGAAGAAGGGGGTGTTGTGGGTTCCCGCTGCAACAATAGTGCCACTCGTGGGGTAATGGGGCCCGGGGCAAGGGATACCCCGTGTTGCGCTGCAGCGTACGGCCGCCTAAATCCGCCATGGTGGGATCACGCTATTGTGCTGATGTCTGGCTGACACCGATGATGGGAACGGCATGGTCAATCTGCAAGAGTCGGGTACTGAAAAGTATCGCGCGTCGTGGCAACACGCTTGCTAGATAGACCCATGTGGGGAATGTGTGCAACTTCTGCAGAAGTGTTAAGTAAAACTAATCGATTAGCCGTGCTCACGGTTAAGAGCATCTAGCCCAGATAAGTATGGAGAGTATAGAAGTTTGGTTTTGTGTCTTCTTCTGAAAAAGTGTGAGTCTCGAACGGAAAGGAAGTGTTTGATGGATAGAGTCGAAAATCTAGCCCATCGGTTGCATTCGGCGGGAATGGCGACCGGTTGGGATAATATACATTATACATATACTGTGAAATATGTTTTATGTCAAATGCTCTTTCAATTACTAATGCTATCGGTTGTTAAATGTTGTTTACAAATAAATGCTGCTTTATGCAATCAACCTAGTATAGAAGCTTATTCCTGTTGAAATAGCCTGCATTTAACTATATTTCCATACACTAAAGACTTGCGAGTACATACGTGTACTCACCGTTGCTTTGCTGTTGTTTACTAACCTTGTCTCAGAGGATGGTTCCGATGGTGATCCGGATGGCTCAGGTGGTCCTCTGTTCTGCGAGCTGTGCGGCGGTTGTGGTCCTTCCTCCAGTCAGTAGCCTGTGGGGTTGTCAGGCCAGCTGCGCTGGTTTAGTGTTTCTTTTGCTTCCGCTATTATTCCACTTTTGGATTTTGTAATGTGTATGTACAAGATTTACACCCAGTTATGTAATTTAACTTTAGTTCATTACTTTGTGCATTGATACTCGTGTTGTTGGTACAGCGATCTTGGAGCTCTTGATCCAGGGAACCGGTATCGGATGCGCATGTGCACCGGTCTGAAGCTAAGGGTTCGATCCCGTCGATCGAATTTTTTTTAGATTCAGATTTTCGGTGTCGAGGCTTCTGTTGCTATACGGTGCTATACGCCACAGTAGACGGCGTACAGTACGGTATAGGAAGAGGGGTCCTCACAATCAATCGGTATTGGGGAAGTATGAGGTATGAGTTGGTAGCTCTACATGATCAAAAAGATTAGTTCGTGTTCGTTTTAGATTCGTGCCATGCATCACCCCTACCGGCTGGTAACACCATCGGGGTAGTTGCAAGCGCCAAACAGATTGAGCCAACAGATCGAGATCGGTGTGGTCGCTGCCCTCTCAAGGGGACCTTGCACGTTGGATCGATGAGATCGATCCTATGGAAACTGAGGCATTCTGATGGCTCAGAATCGGCTTGATAAGATCAATCCGATTGAATTTCCATAGCGTTTTCATAGATGCGATCTATGTTCCCCGAAAATTTTCTACGAGCGCTGCCCCTTCAAACCCCACCCGCTAACCGGCTAGCGGGACTGCCGTGATAGTCAGCATAGCGCCCATAAACTAAAACTTGGTCACTTCCCGCGCGCTAGAATCGATCCAGCGCCTAACTTGTTTTTGCAAGGCATGTTGTGAATAGTATGGACCCTTTGTGTATGTGATGCATGATTATATATTCCATGGTCTGTGTGTCATGGTTAATTGCGGCTGTGGGCTGTCCTATTACTGTATAACGGCCTGCGTGCCAGCATGTGATGCCTTGAATCTTCATGTAATTTTGCTACTAGCTGCTAGATGTAGTAGTTTAGTACATATTCTTGAAGGCATCAATCTTGATGGCCAAGTATGCAAGGATGGTCGTGGAAGATGGAGATCGCCACGTCATGGGCCATACTAGTTCACAGTCTATTTGATTACCTGTGATGATTTACCTTGCATTGCTATTCTTTCACATCATATGTGGTGAATATGTTAACCTGATTGAATAGTTTTCCTCGAAAAATTAAGAGTAAGATGCCCTTTTTCAATAGCTGCATCTATTGTCTTGTACGTTGGTGGATAAGCTCTTGACAAGTCAGGAACGCTACCCTCTTACTTGTACAATAGAGTGAGTGTAGCCTAACCCGTGCACTCACAAGCATAGTATTGGTTTGCTTAACGGAGTCATCCAAATAGGATTTGGGACTTCGGGGCATTAGTGTTGGGCGCCGGGGCATATGATGCCACCACCAACAAGCAAGAATCACATACGATGTGATTGGCAATGTATTACCTACCTATGTTTTGGGTTCAAGTGGTATTGACAAGTCCTTACCCGAACCGCAGCGACCATGGATCTTGTTCCATGGAGATTGCTAGAGGGAATGTGATCTTAATGGAAGCATCTTTTATTGAAATTGTTTAATAAGAGATTAACATGAACATAGTGCTAAAACTTTGCTTATTTATGTTGTATATGGCACCAAACGCTGTTAATGCAAACACTGGTTTTAACTTGCGATCAATTCTGGAGAGGGAAAAACTCTCTGGGACGAATTTTATGGATTGGTATCGTAACTTGAGAATTGTTCTCAAGGCTGAAAAGAAGGAATATGTTCTAGACGGTCCATATCCTGATGAATTGCCTGAAAATGCATCCGCTGCTGATAAGCGTGCTTATGAGAAGCACACTAATGACGCCTTAGATGTCAGCTGTCTCATGCTTGGCATGATGAACTTTGAGCTCCAAAAGCAATATGAGCACGCCAATGCCTACACTATGATTGTAGGTCTCAAGGGCATGTTTGAGAACCAAGCAAGGGCTAAAAGATATTCGATATCCAAAGCATTGTTTGCGTGCAAGCTGGCTGAGGGTGCTCCTGTCAGTCCTCATGTAATTAAGTTGATTGGTTAAATTGAGAGCTTGGAGAAGCTCAGTTTTCCACTGCAGAATGAATTAGCCACAGATGTGATTCTCCAGTCGCTCCCTGCGAGCTTTGAGCCGTTCATTTTGAATTTTCATATGAACAGCCTAGAGAAGAATCTAACCGAACTGCATGGGATGCTGAAAACTGCGGAAGAGAGCATAAAGAAAGGCACAAATCATGTGATGATGACTCAAAAGGATAAGAAAAGGAAGCGCAAGGCTACAAGTAATGGTGAGGATAAAATCCAAGACCCAAAACCAAAGCCTAAAGAAAGGCCAAAGGTTGGCCCTAATGCTTCTGATAAATGTCACTATTGCAAGGGCAATGGGCACTGGAAGAGAAACTGTCCAAATTACTTGGAAGACAAAAAGAAAGGAAAGGTTCCTTCTACTTCAGGTATTAATGTTATATAAGTAAATCTTGCAACTTGTCCTACCGAGTCTTGGGTATTTGATACCGGATCAATGATTCATACTTGCAAATCATTGTAGGGGTTAAGAAGGGACTAGAGATTGCAAGATTGGCGAGTTGGAAATTCGCGTCGGCAATGGAGCAATGGTTGCTGCGAAGGCCGTTGGCGTCTATCCCTTGTCATTACCTTCTGGCTTAGTCATGGAATTGAATAATTATTATTACATTCCTGCCTTGAGTAAGAAATTATCTCTTCTTCTAATCCGCGACTTGACTCAATTTAATCCATGCAACTACTCACACGAGCATTGCATAAAGTCCACTTCAAAACATGCATCATGAAATTCACACTAATTTCATAATATGAAATTCAAATCAAAATTCAATTCTAAATTTGCTCAAAACACTAACTGAGCAAAAAGCATTTACCACGGACCAAAATCCAGTCCGACGCACAAACCGTAGAAAATCACATTCGCGACGGACCAAAATTTTTTGTCTGTCATACATATGAAATACGCTCTTTAAAAATCCCATTTATGATTGACCAAAAATTTGTTCTGTCATACACATGAAATCCGCTCTTTGAAAATCCCATTTATGACTAACCAAAAAATTTGGTCTGTCGTACAAATGAAATCCGCTCTTTGAAAAATCCCATTTGTGACTGACCAAAAAAATTTGGTTTGTTATACACATGAAATCCGCTCGTTGAAAATCCCATTTATAACTGACCAAAAAATTTGGTCTATCATACACATGAAATCCGCTCTTTGAAAATCCCATTTATGACTGACCAAAAAATTTGGTTTGTCATACACACGGAAATAGCCTTTGCAAAAACCCATTCACGACGAACCAAAAAATTTTGTCCGTCATACACACGAAATCTGCTGTTTCTTGGAAATTTAGTCCAGCGCAAAAGATAAGCACATGCACATGCACAAAACACATTTTTACAAGTTCAAAATCATCATCAAGCCAATTTTTCATCACATGATTTCACAATCTCCCCCTAGATGAAAACATTGGCAACACCATTTAGAATTTGAACATTTGCAATTGACATTCGCTTCACAAGAAAGATTTTGAAATCCAAAGGCTTAAAATCAAAAACCAAAGTGAGAAACCACAGAAACTCCCCCTTTAACCAAAATTCAATGGAACAAACTCTCCTTGGGTGAAAATACGAAAAATCTACAACTAAGAGGGAAAATGTGTGTGAATGTGCAATGGGCCCAAAAATTCCAAAAACTTCTCCAAACTTCTCACAAAATTCCAAAAACTTCTCCCCCTTTTTCCTTAAACTTCTCCCCCTTTGACAATGGATTCATCAAGAGTACAAAAGAGAGAAAAACAAGTTCAGAATTTTCCCTGTAGCAATGATTTTACAAAAGAGAAACAAAGGAGTGCCAAGATAAGAAAAGATGAGCTCATTCGATCATATAACCTTATATATCACATAATATGCAAAATACATGAACTTGATGTGATTTTAACAATTTAGGGAATGACATGCATCTCAACCTCAATTCAGTCAACTATAGCCAAGTACTAAGCAAGATCTCAGCAGAAAAGCAAGGCTCAAAACTGAAGCAACTAACAACTCAGGGCGAGCAAGTAGTTTCAACTCCAATCTAGTAAACCAATTTAATCTTTAAACAATAAACTGCATGTGGCATGCTTGAAGCATACTTCTTTTATTTCCTTGAAGTGGCATGCTTGAAGCATACATCTTGTCTTTGAGGGAATGGCATGCTTGAAGCATACATCTTAACTTTTTTAGGGAAAGCATGCCTGAAGCACATAACTTGAGGCTTTTGCTTTTAACAACCCTTTTTTTACTGATTCCCTTTTCTTTTCTTTTTCTTTGATTGTAAACATACAAAAGTGATTAAAAGGTTTTATGAAAGAGTAAAGTTTCATCTCAAAATGCATATATTCCTTTTTGTAAATATCTTGTCGAACATCTTTGATAGTGTTAGAACCCTCATGGTAATCACAGAGAGATTTCCATACCTCATATGCGGATCGAAGATGAACCACTCGATCAAAGTCACTGCGTCCCAAGCCTTGGATGATCAAGTTGCGCGCTTTGCTGTTTGCTTCAACATGTGCGTGATTGGCGTCGTTGACGTTGTCGTTTGCAGGGACTTCATATGGCTTGTAGACCTTCTCCCAAATTGCGAAGCCCTGCGCCTGGATGAATGCCTCCATCTTGGCCTTCCAAAACTAAAAATCAACACCATCGAACACACATGGTTTTGTCGAATAACGATCCATTAATCTAATCACCGGTTAAGATAGATTAGAAAAACCTGGCTCTGATACCACTTGTAGGATCGAGATATTAGAATATAACAATCAGAGGGGGGCTGAATGATTGTGCGAAAGCTTAAAACCAAATTTTTAATCTACTAAAACTTCACCCCAAAACGGATTCAAAAAACAACTTCGTATCCAGCAAAAACAGATTGATAGACGCTCTATAAATCACAAATTCTTAGAGGTCCAACCGTTGGATTGATCTGAAATTTGAACACAAGAAACTAGATTCCGGCATGAATCGAACTCCAAAAGAATCAACTCGATCGGACTTACGGATCAAAAGTTATGAGCTTCGCAAGCTTGCTGTAACAGAAGATGACGAGAATTGGTCTAACCTATACTTGAAGGTTTAACAGAAACGACAAAAGATCAACCTACGGAACTTTGAAGAACACTAAACTAAAGCCCTAGAGAGGTTTTGGATGAATCAAATCAAGAAGGAACTCAAGGAAAAAAAGTAGACGAAGAATCAATCTACTAAACCTAAAAACCAAAGAGAAAACGAAACCCAAAAACTTGGATGAACAGGACCTCGTGGGTACTGTAGCACGCAGAGGATCTGAAGAAATTGATCTTTATTTCTTTCTTGTCTAAAGTAATCGAAACACAAGAGTACAAACCCTAAAAACTTGTTCTAGCACATCTCTATGCGCCCAGCTCAAGCTCAATTATACAAAAAAGAGGGACACCTCCCCCTATTTAAAGGAGCAAATCTAACAGAGTACGGATGCATGTCCACTTGGCCCAACCTGGCCCAATACATGCAAGCTACCCTAAACGATTACAACTCTTGCACGCGTATGGTAACCCTTCCATACACACGTGACTAACTAGCCTCCATGCGCACTGGTCTGTAGCCCAAACGTCCCACATGACATCTTGACCACCAAGACCTCGGTTCCTCTAGAACCTAGTCCCGAACCTCAGCTCTTCCATGAACTTAGTTCCGCTCCCATCATCAACCACGTTCGCCCTCGAGCAACACCTGCACATGAACAAACACAAAACGATCCGAGCACAAGTCCGCGACTTGACTCAATTTAATCTATGCAACTACTCACACGAGCATTGCATAATGTCCACTTCAAAACATGCATCATGAAATTCACACTAATTTCATAATCTCAAATTCAATTCCAAATTTGCTCAAAACCCTAACTGAGCAAAAAGCATTTACCATGGACCAAAATCTAGTCCGACGCACAAACCCTAGAAAATCACATTCGCGACGGACCAAAAAATTTGGTATGTCATACACATGAAATCTGCTCTTTGAAAAATCCCATTTGTGACTGACCAAAAAAATTGGTCTGTCATACCCATGAAATCCGCTCTTTGAAAATCCCATTCATGACTGACAAAAAAATTTGGTCTGTCGTACACACGGAAATAGCCTTTGCAAAAACCCATTCACGACGGACCAAAAAATTTGGTCCGTCATACACACGAAATCTGCTGTTTCTTTGAAATTTAGTCCAACACAAAAGATAATCACATGCACATGCACAAAACACATTTTTACTAGTTCAAAATCATCATCAAGCCAATTTTTTATCACATGATTTCACATGACTGCTGGGTATGCCACGATACATCGCCAAGGGTGTGATGATCAAGATGGGATTTGCCCCTCCTAGATAACGGGAGAGATACCTCTAGGCCCCTCGTGTGGATGGATAGGGAAAGTGCACGGCCGTGCCAAGATGACTAAGGAGTTAGTCATGGTTTGTATTCATCACACTATCGAGTGAAGTGGTCGAGCTATCAACAAGGGTGGCGCGCATCTCGCCTTGAGCTTGATTGGTATCGTGTGGCAAAGGGATCGGTATATGAATGTATCAAGGTTCGGCCGAATATTGATTCTGTGCATTCGGGGATCAATACATACTGCTAGGTGCCACTGTTGATCAATAAATTGGAAACGGGTTTCCAGATTCATGTCCGACTTGCACCGAACTTAACGGGTCACACACTTAATGAGTTGGAATTGGTTAATGGGTTTGTGCGTGGATGAGATCCGCGTTGGAGATGGAAACCTAGCGGGCTTTGGCCCACTAGCGTGACTATAAAAGGCGAGGCCAGGAACAGTGCACGACATAGAATAGAACCTTCACCACGTTCAACTGTTGTGCACCCCTCCTGCCCCTCCCTAAAAACCCTAGTCATGTGGCGAGGTGCTAGCACACCCCGCACGGTGTTCCTGCTCGGTACGTGTGGATACCGTTAGAGGCGCTGCCATCCGTGGACGCGCTATTTCGGTTGGATCTTCGGCGACCGCCCGGCGACCACTCGGCAGAGCTCGGCGACCGCCCGGTGACCACTCGGCAGAGCTCGGTGACCGCTCGGCGACCACTCGGTGACCACTCGGGGTAGATTGGGATGTGAACGACTACTTCCTCCATGCGCGTATATCTGCTTCCGCTGCATCGGCGCGTCAAGGGTAACGATCCATAATCCCCTACTTTGCATGTGATCTTGGGTGTTCGCGGTTGAAAATTTTGTTTTTATGCTAGCGTAGCCTACCCGTTTCCCATCAACTATCGCTTCATCTGTGTTGGTTCCCAACTTTTTAGGAAAAACCAATTTTGATATGTGTACTGTGTTTTCGAAAATAGGGTCATCACAATCGGTTTTGAATTAGAATCGATTGTGATGGCTCAAAACCAGAATCGATTGTCATGAGGTGGCCCCTTATCACAATCGGTTCTGAGCTAGAACTGATTGTGAATGGGTCCCCTCATCGCAATCTGTTCTAGATTTGAACCGATTATGATGAGAGGATCATCACAATTGGTTTTGGAGCTTGGATCCATGGTGGGAATTTAGGATAAGTTAATCTAGTCTGATCTATTAACTTAGTAATGATCAAATGTAATTGTTTCCGAAAATAATCCTGGAGACCATAAGCACCTTTGGCTTTTATATAATATTTTTAGAATCAAACTCTCACAAATGAGGCACTCTCAAATAAGTACTGAAAATAAGGATTACACAAGCTATAATGAAAACAAACTCAAATGAGATAGCAAACGATCGGTGAAAATAGGCAACGAAACTTTAGAGGCTTTTTTGAGGCCCTACACGATGTTTTTTGGGGTCAACACTTTTTTTAAAAGACTAGCAAAGAATTCGCGACTTAGCCTTGGACACTAGGCCAATTCCTTTGTTATCAGGAATTCCCACCAATGGGGAATAGCCTTGCACCACAAAACAAGAATTGATCAATTTGAGTACTTGTACATCGAAAACAAACACCGTAAGCAAAAGTTATGGCCATTTTAATTATAGGTGCACAAATACTACTTCTCGAACTCGAATTTGGCAAAGTGGAGACCGACTCGGCTTGGACTCAAATTAGATGGCAAAATAGAGTTAAAGGTATGATGGGCACCACATCACAATCGGTTCTAGCTCAGAACTGATTGTGTTGTGCTCGGGATAGTCCCGTCAAAGTGAAATTTGGGCGCCGAGCGTGTTCCAATTTTAAAATAATTTTATTGGAAAAGCCATTACCCTATATATTTATACACACAATTATGCTCACAACTCATCTCCTCCACTTTCTCCTCTCCCTCTCACTTGCAATGTAGATAGAGAGAGAGAGAGAGAGAGGAGCCGAGGTGAAGGCGGTTAGGCAACGGGATGTGGATCTTGGTTTTGCATTTTTTTTTATTTTAAAAGAAATCAATGCATGGAGTACTTCGGTAGTAATTTATACAAGTTTCTTTTTTAGGTTGCAGGAAGGTTTCAAGAAGAACAGGTGTGTACTAATAAGAAACTAAACTTTGATGTATTGTGATTTCTTCAAATCCAAATTTACTTTATTTCTTTATTTGCCCATTATATCATGTACAAATTTTTCAATCATTTTCAGATTCATGGTAATGGTAAATGGCCATGGCTACAAAGTCGAGGAGGTGGCGTAGACCAAGTACAATGCGGACATGGAATTTGGATTTATCACTAGCTCTATGACATATTATCAAGTATATTCCACAAAGACGTGTACAATATTTTGTCAAGTGTATCACTGTCTTTTAATTGGATTAATGGGTAGATGGATGCATGGGTAGTATGTTTGTGTTATATATTATTATAAATGAATGTAATATGTGTATTTTAAAGTGTTTGTGTTCTATATATATTGTGAATGTGATATACATACTGTAAACCAATGAACACTAATGAAATGAGCTCATCACAATCGGTTCTCAAAAATTCCTCGTTTTTGCTCCAAATACATGAAATTGTCAAATAAGTGGTTATATATTTTAGCATTTCTGTTATAACTAGAAACAAACTACAAATTTAAACTTACTATTCTCGACATCGAGTTTTGCTTGCTCTTATTTAATGAAATTTGCCAATTACATTTGTTTTGTAAGAATATATGACGCATCAATTCGAAAGACCACTGAATCTTACTATGTTCCAACCTCCACCTTTATTTACCCCACAATCTCCCAACATGGTATCATCAATTATTTAAATTTATTTTAACGTAATCTAGCTATCTCTAACATATATTCATTAATATAGGGTTCGGTGGCCCCCACACCGGATGCCCATGTTGGAGGCAACGACGCTTCTTCTTCGAGGATTCCGCCGTCGGTTGCTTACTTCTTAAACTCAGGAGGCGATACCGGTAGTGGGGCATCGATTTGACAATACTCCTCCAAATTGATGTTTGTATGAACAATGAGTACTATGGTTGATCTATGTTATATGTCATGTTTCCAAATTGACGTTTATATGAACAATGAGTATTATGGTTGATCTATCACTACTACAGAACATGCAATCCTCACCGCCATATCACTGCCGGTTGGGCTAGAGCCGTCAGGGATAAAATATCACTATCGGTTCGTAAGAATTGCTGCCCTGGAAACGTGTCCCTGTCGATCTGTATAATGAACCGGAAGTGATAATATATTATCACTCCCGGGTTATATCCAAAACCGGTACTGAATTATCACTGCCGGTTATAAATGCAACCGCTAGAGATATTGGAACTTTTACTGCCGGTTCGACATTTTAACTGGCAGTGATATTTTTTTCCAACCAATATGAAACCTCCCGCGTAATTCGACCTTATCACTGCCGGGTGTAGGCAAAGCCAGCAGTGATAAGTTATTTATATAACTACAGCATCAGACGCCCTCACGACCGAGCAGACAGAGAGGAGCTCTGTTTGCTCGCTTGGTTGGCATTTTCTTGGGGAGGTGCTGCCAAAAAATTGTGTTAATAATTTTTTAGTATTTATTTTCGCGACGACATCTTCTCTGACCAAGCAGAACAAAGAAGAGCTCTACTTTACTCGGTAGTTATTATCTTGCCGAGTTGCTGTTGGAATGTTGTTTTAAATAGCGAAAAAGGTTTGATATTTCTTAATATAGACAAAATTGCTAGCTGTATTTGTAAATCTAATCATTTACAATTATATTGTTATTTGTAGTTATGTGCTTATAATGTGTTTATCGTTTGAATTAATTACCACTGCATGAGTAATGGAAATAATAAATTATTTGTAGATGGACCGAAGATGGATGTATGACACGGACCATCGCGGTCCAAAGTTCTTTAATGGTGTGTCTGGTTTTCTGAATGTGGCTACGGCACACAAGTCGAAGAATCTGGCGGACTATATGTGTTGCCCATGCGTTGATTGCAAAAATGAGAAGTTGTTTTCTAACATAGAGTCGATACGTGCTCACTTACTTCGAAGGGGTTTCAAGGCTGGCTATACCTGTTGGACCGCACTGTGAAGATGATATTCTAGAAGAAGGGCAACACATTAATGAAGATGATATTGTAGAAGAAGGGCAACACATTCATAAAGATGATATTGTACATGAATGGCACCACATTAATGAAGATGATAGAGACAATGATATGATGGCGGTGGAAGATACGTTTGTTCATAGCCACGAAGATGATATAGATCAAATGTTGCGTGATGGGGAGGGGGACTTGACGAGTGAAAGGGAGTTTCAAAAGTTTCAGCGTATGGTAGAGGACTCTACAACACCATTGTACCCAGGCTGCAAGGAGGAGCACAAAAAGCTACGTACTGTACTTTCACTACTGCAGTTGAAGGCAAGCAATGGTTGGTCCGATAAGAGATTTACTGAGCTGTTTTGTCTCTTGGGGGACTTGCTTCCAGAGGGTAACGTGTTTCCTACAACTACGTACCAGGCCAAGCAGGTTGTCTGCCCGTTGGGACTTGAAGTACAAAGAATCCATGCATGTCCAAACGATTGCATATTGTATCACAATGAGTTTGCAGACATGGATGCCTGTGTTGTTTGCAAAACAAAGCGGTATAAGGGCAACGATGATGATATCGAGAACGATGATGTCGGGGTGAAGCGTAAGAAGAAGAGGTGTCCCTGTTAGGTGGTGTGGTATTTTCCTATAATTCCACGTCTGAAGCGATTATTTGCGAACAAAAGGCATGCCCAATTGCTATGATGGCACGCCGAAGAGTGTAAGAAGGATGGAATGCTCATACACCCTACTGATTCTGTGCAATGGAGGAACATTGACAGGAAATATAAGAAGCACTTTGCATATGATGTGAGGAATATAAGGTTCGGGTTGAGTACGGATGGGATGAATCCTTTTGGCAACATGAGTAGTCGTCACAGCACTTGGACGGTGACTTTATGCATCTACAACCTTCCTCCATGGCTTTGCATGAAGCGAAAGTACATTATGATGCCACTACTGATTCAAGGGCCCAAGCAACCTAGCAATGATATCGATGTGTACCTCAAACCATTGGTTGAAGATCTTCTAATATTGTGGAACGATGGTGCACAAGTATGGGATGAGTATAAAAGTGAAAACTTTATCCTACGGGCATTGTTGTTCGTAACCATCAATGATTACCCTGCTCTTGGCAACCTGTCGGGCCAGATGACAAAAGGCTTCAACGGATGCATCCAGTGCTTGGGTGATACAGCTAGCCGGTGGCTGAAGAATTGCCAAAAAATGGTTTACATGCAGCATCATAGGTTCCTCCGCAAGGATCACCCGTACCGCAATAATAAGAGAGCATTTGATGGGACAAAGGAGACTGCCTTAGCTCCAAAGAATCACATGAGGAAATAGATATTTGCGGCCGTGCAGGATATCACAGTTATTCACGGAAAGGGACCTGGCAGTACATCTATCACGAGTTCCCGGGATAAGGATCATTTGTGGAAAAAAGAGATCAGTATTTTGGATCCTACCTTATTGGCAGTGTTGGGGAATGCGGTATGCTACACTAGCACAAATTAAAATTTCTACCGCAAACCAGAAAAGCTACTCGCAAGAAGGGGATCATAGATCTATTACCACTAGACGCGCAGTTGCGGAATCCTTCGCACGTCGTTGTAGTGGATCATTCTCGGCGTGGATCGTCCTCGCCGCGGATCGTCCTCGTCGCAGATCGTCCTCGCCACGCCGCAGTAGCAGCAGCGTCACCACAGCAGTCCACACGTCCGGGGATGGAACGCCGTGCGTCGGTGTGCAAGCACCGGGTCGCTCGGCAGGGGCAACAAGAGGATATGGCTACGGTTTCTGGTGAAATACCTCTAAACCGCACGAAAGTGTATTCTGCGTCTAGCCTCCTCCCCTCCTTATATAGCCACGAGGTGAAACCCTAGGCAGTTAGGGCCCATCTACGCGCTAAGCCCACGAGGTCCATTAATTACGTATCCAATCCGAATTAATGCGTCCCAGCCCGTTAAGTGTGTGACCCTGTAGGTTCATGCGTATTTGGACATGGATTCGAAAAACCCTTTTTTAATCCAATAGTCGGTAGCGGCTCCTTGCAGAGCATGCTAACTCCCAAACGCATATGATTAAAGTACTAATGTAATAATCCCTTTGCCAAACTATATGAAGATCGAACTCAAGGCGAGAAGCATGTCATCCTTTGACAGTTCAATCCATCTATCGTATCCGTGATATATTAATAAGTTGTGATTGACTTCTCAATCATGGCATGGCCATGCATTTCCTTAATCATATCACACGAGTGGCCTAGACATATATCTCCGTTACATTGGAGTGGCAAATTCCATCTTGACTGCTCACTTCCCTCTGCATGTTTCATAGTAAACATGAAAGCTACCTTTATAACTATCCAATTAGGAAATAGTATTTGGTAACCCCAAGGTAAACTATTACACATGTAGGGAATATGACAATCTCAGGTCTAAGGATCACACATCTACTATGTATGAGATACACTGATGACACACAAGAATTTAACATTCTCGCAGTGTCCCATTGTGGGTCTATCTAACACATGTTCTTCAACATGTGTCCACTATGTATTGATGATATCTCCATATCCCATGATCTATGAAACATGATCATCGAACAATACATGTGCTGATCTATTCATCGTTGTCCTATACGATGATATCCGATCAGAGATATTTATCCAATTATATCAATAAGTAAAGAGCTTCATAAACAAGTCACACACTTGTTGATCAAAACAATGATATACATTCATTGGACCAATAATCATATTAGTATTCATAAACATAGTCATGTTACAATCATCCATATGATTGCCTCAAGGACATAACACTAACAATCTCCCACTTGCACTTGAGTCAATCAATTAAGTATCTAATACCAATAGACCTCGTGTGCGCCTCATGCTTAGGCTGAGGTAGTGGCTTTGTCAACGGATCAGCCACATTGGCTTCCGTATGTACTTTGCATATCTTCACATCACCCCTATCCACAATTTCGCGAATAAGGTGAAAGCGTCGGAGTATATGTTTGGACTTCTGATGTGATCTAGGCTCTTTTGCTTGTGCAATGGCACCACTATTATCGCAATAGATGTCCATTGGACTAGAGGCACTAGTGACCACACCAAGCTCTGAGATAAACTTCTTTATCCATACAGCTTCTTTTGCGGCATCCGAAGCCGCAATGTACTCCGCTTCTGTCGTAGAGTCAGCCACCGTGCTTTGCTTGGAAATCTTCCACCATCGCTCCTCCATTTAGTGTAAACACAAAACCGGATTGTGATCGAAAATCATCTTTGTCAGTTTGGAAGCTTGCATCGGTGTAACCTTTTACAACCAGTTCTTTCTCACCTCCAAAGACTAGGAACATACCCTTAGTTCTTCTCAAGTACATTAGGATGTTTTTCACGGCTATCCAATGACCATCACCGGGATCCGCTTGGTATCTACTTGTGACACTTAGAGCATATAAGACATCTCAGGCGTCTGCATCATGGCATACATGATAGATCCAATAGTCGAAGCATATGGAATCTTGCTCATCCTGTCTCGCTCATCAGTTGTCGAAGGACACTGATTCTTGCTTAGACTGATGCCATGTGACATTGGCATGAAACCTCTCTTAGATTCATGCATATTGAACCTTTTCAATACTTTGTCAATGTACGTTTCCTGGCTTAATCCAATCAACCTTTTTGATCTATCTCTATAGATCTTTATGCCCAAGATATAACATGCTTCTCCCAAGTCCTTCATTGAGAAACTCCTTTTCAACAAAGTCTTAACGTCTTCAAGCATAGGAATATCATTCCCGATCAATAATATGTCATCCACATACAAGATCAGAAACATAAGTGCGCTCCCACTAGCCTTCTTGTAAACACAAGGCTCTTCTTCGTTTTTGATAAAGCCAAATCCTTTGACCACTTCATCAAAACGAATGTTCCAACTCCGAGATTTGCTTTAACCCATAAATGGATCTCTTAAGCTTGCATATCTTTTTAGCATTTTTAGGTTCAACAAAACCCTCAGGTTGTATCATGTATACATCCTCAGATAGATTCCCATTAAGGAAAGCTGTCTTGACGTCCATCTGCCATATTTCATAATCGAAATATGCAGCAATTGCTAAAATGATCCGGACAGACTTGAGCATGGCTACCAGTGAAAAAGTTTCATCATAGTCAATTCCTTGAACTTGTTTGAAACCCTTTGCCACCAAACGTGCCTTATAGATCTGAACATTTCCATCTACATCTGTCTTCTTCTTGAAAATCCATTTCCATTCTATGGTTTTTGCACCATCAGGAGGATCGACCAAGTTCCAAACTTGATTGTCACGCATGGATTGAATTTCGGATCTCATGGCTCCTAGCCATTTTTCGGAGTTCGGGTCCATCATCGCTTCTTTGTAAGTCGTGGGCTCATCTTTGTCCAACAATAATATGTCATGTCCATATCTTATGGGTTCATCATGCGGCCTCCTCGACCTACGTAGGGCTGGTGTCTCTTCCACAGGTTGTACAACACTTTGTACATCTTGTGAAGGTTCAGTGGTAGCTTGAACATATTCATGCGATTCTCGAATTTCATCGAGATGCACATCACTCCCACTGATTTCTTTGGAAAGAAACTCTTTCTCCAAAAAGACACCATTTCGAGCAACAAAAACTTTGTTCTCGTTTCTTTTATAAAAGTAATATCCTTTTGTTTCTTTAGGATACCCCACAAAGAAGCATTTTTCTGATTTAGGTGCGAGTTTATCTGATTGCAAACGTTTTACATAAGCCTCGCATCCCCATATCTTGAGAAATGACAATATGGGACTTCTCCCGGTCCATATCTCACATGGTGTCTTCTCAACGGATTTTGATGGGACCCTATTTAATGTGAACGCAGCTGTCTCTAGAGAGAACCCCCAGAAGGATAATGGCAGATCTATTTGGCTCATCATTGACCGAACCATATCCAATAAAGTTCGATTCCGTCGTTCGGATACGCCATTCCGTTGAGGCGTTCCTGGCGGAGTAAGTTGTGGAACGGTTCCACATTGCTTTAGATGATCACCTAACTCTTGGCTCAAGTATTCGCCACCACGATCTGATCGTAAGTGTTTTATTGATTTGCCAAGTTGATTTTGTACTTCGTTCTGAAACTCTTTGAACCTTTCAAATGTTTCAGACTTATGCCTCATTAAATAGATATATCCATATCTACTAAAGTCATCAGTAAAAGTTACAAAGTACTGAAACCCACCTCTAGCAATCGAGCTCATTGGTCCACATACATCTGTATGTACTAGGGCCAACAATTCACTCGCCCTCTCACTAAAACATATGAAAGGTGTTTTTGTCATCTTGCCAAGTAAACAAGACTCACATGTTTCAAATGATTCAAAATCAAATGAGGTGAGAAGTCCATCACCATGGAGCTTCTTCATGCACTTCTCATTTATGTGACCCAAGCGACAATGCCATAAAAAGGTAGGATTTAAATCATTTGGTCGAGGCCTTTTGACATTAATGTTATAGACATGTTTTTCTTTGAGTTCAAGCACGTATAACCCATCCACCATGGGACAACGATCATAATACATATCATTAAAAAATATTGAACAAACAAAGTTCTTTATTCTGAATTCATAACCTTCAAGTTCCAAACAGGAAGATGAAATAATGTTTCTACTCATAGATGGAACAAAATAACAATTATTAAGTTCTAAAACTAATCCTGAAGGCAAATGCAATGGGTAGGTGCCAACGGCAAGACCAGCAACTCTGGCTTTATTCCCTACACGAATATCCACTTCTCCCTTTGCCAAGTCTCTACTCTTTGTCAGCCCCTGCATCGAATTGCAAATGTGAGCAACCGATCCGATACCCAAGAGCTGGAATAAGAAGTAGCAAGATTAATTTCTATAACATTAATACCTGAAGTGGAAGTCACACTCCCATTCTTTTTATCTGCCAGGTACTTCTCGCAGTTTCGTTTCCAATGTCCTGACTTCTTGCAATAGAAGTACTAGGTTTCGGGTTGAGGGCCGACTTTGAGCTTCTGAAGCTTAGTTTTGAGGCTCGTGATCTCATCTTGAACCTTGCCCTTGCCCTTTCCCTTTCCCTTTCCCTTTCCCCAAGCCTTGGCTTTCTTCTTTTTGAAGGCAGTTGTCTTCTGAACCATCATCACATGATTGGGTTTCTTCTTAATGCTTTCCTCGGCAGCCTTGAGCATCCCATGTAGCTCGATCAAGCTCTTCTCCATGCTATTCATATGAAAATTCATAATGAATGGCTCAAAGCTCTGAGGCATAGACTGGAGAATTACGTGCAGAGCTGCACCAATGCTAAGGAAACTCAAGCTTTTCCAATCTCCCAATGTAGCCAATCATCTTGATTACATGTGGGCTGACCTGATCGCCTTCACCGACTTACAAGCAAACAGAAGCTTTGAGATACCATACCTCTCAGCCCTTGCTTGATTCCCAAACATGCCCTTCAAGCCCACAGTCATATTGTAAGCATCCTGGTCCTCATATTGCTTTTGCAGCTTAGAGTCCATGGTGACAAGCATGAGACAGCTGACCTCTACATTGGCATTAACATGTTTTTCATAGTCAGCCTTCAAATTCCGAGGAGCATTTTCGGTTGGTTCATCAAGAATCGGACTCTCTAGAACATATTCTTTCTTTTCATATTTGAGAACAATTCTCAAGTTGCGATACCAATCCACAAAATTTATTCCATTTAGTTTTTCTCTTTCCAAAACCGATCTCAAAGCAAAACCAGGAGCAGCAGGAGGTGCCATTGAACTACAACAAAAACATGCAAAGTTTCTAAGCACTATGTTTCTGTAATACTTTTATTAAACATTTTAACAAAAGAAACTCCTATCATGAGCCCCCTTTATGGACACATGGTGAGTATTCATGATCCATATTCATCAAACACTAGTGAGCTTTGGCATCACTGCTAGAAATCTAATGACATAGGTAAGCAACATCTTTGATAATTACATCTTATGTAACTCTTGTTGGTTGAGCATGAAAACAAGTAATGAATGCCTCCGTCAACTTGAGTCATGGCCAGGTTAACTCGCCCCTAGGGCTCACATGAGGGAGGGAGCACTTCCCGTTTCTGGGTGCCAATTAATAAACCTAGCCTCATGTGTGTTTTCCTAGACACCAATCGTCTTGTATCCGTTCCTTCATTACTGAAATCATATTCCAACCACTTATGTCCTTAAGCCCAAAACCATTTTGATAGCTTAGTTAAATCAACCAATGTTATGCGCGATGTGTCCAACACATCCCTATCATCTATTAAGATAGTCATTGATATACTACTTTGGCAGTCATATCAATAATGATCTAAATTCTTGATAGGTGCAACAATTGGAAGGACAAGTATGATTTAAAATTTTAACTATAGGGATGAACAATATCTACTATGAACATGGCATCACATGCAATGATCATAAAGAAAATAGCAAGGATTAAACACACATCCACATATAATCAAATTAAGATGTGAAATAGTATGGCCCTTAGCATTAGGATCTCCATCATCATGCTTGATTGTTCACCTTGCCATCATGCTTGATTGTTCACCTTGGTGTCATGCTTGATGCCACCATCTTCATCATTGTAGATGCAACTCCTTACAACTTTGATAATGAATATTACATGAGGGTTCCAAGCATCACAAGTCGACACGCAGGTCGTTATACAACTTTTGATAATGAAATAGCCTTATGGCTTGACACGGCACGCAGGCCATGTAAATATTACATGCATCACATACACATAGGCCATACTATTTCACACAATATCCTGCAAAAACGAGTTAAACAAAATAGATTCTACGACATCGGGGTTCCAAGGGGCAACGCCCCTGGCGGGGTCCAGGGGCAGCGCCCAAGGCGGGGTTCAAGGGGCAGCGCCCCTAGCGGGGTCCAAGGGGCAGCTTCAGAGGCATGTGTTCTGTTAAAAGAAAACACCCTCAAAATCTCCACGGATCAATCAGATTGACCCAATCCGATTCAATCTGATTGGCTTGGTCCCATATGGTTGCGATTCGTAAACCCTGATGGCGGTAAACTGACCGGTAAGGGCAACGTCATACCATGAACGGACTCACCCAAATTAAGACTAATTCGGTTTGCACTTTCCTCAAACCCTAAACCGATCGATCTCATCGACGGCTGCCTCCACCAATTCATCACATGAATCGGTTGAACATGTAATAGATCCAATCTATTATCCTCACATACCATATGTGCAACATCCAGATCACAAATCTACGCGAGATGGCTCTGATACCACTGTTGGGGAACGCGGTATGCTACACTAGCACAAATTAAAATTTCTACCGCAAACCAGAAAAGCTACTCGCAAGAAGGGGATCTTAGATCTATTACCACTAGACGCGCAGTTGCGGAATCCTTCGCACGTCGTTGTAGTGGATCGTTCTCGGCGTGGATCGTCCTCGCCGCTGATCGTCCTCGCCACGGATCGTCCTCACTGCGGATCGTCCTCGCCACGCCGCAGTAGCAGCAGCGTCACCACAGCAGTCCACACATCCGGGGATGGAACGCCGTGCGTTGGTGTGCAAGCACCAGGTCGCTCGGCAGGGGCAACGAGAGGAGGTGGCTAGGGTTTCTGGCGAAACACCTCTAAACCGCACGAAAGTGTATTATGCGTCTAGCCTCCTCCCCTCCTTATATAGCCACGAGGTGAAACCCTAGGCAGTTAGGGCCCATCTACGTGCTAAGCCCACGAGGTCCATTAATTACGGATCCAATCCGAATTAATGCGTCCCACTGCTAAGTGTGTGACCAGAGGTTCATGCGCATTTGGACATGGATTCGGAAAACCCTTTTTCTAATCCAATAGTTGGTAGCGGCTCCTTACAGAGCATGCCAACTCCCAAACGCATATGATTAAAATACTGATGTAATAATCCCTTTGTCAAACTATATGAAGATCGAACTCAAGGCGAGAAGCATGTCATCCTTTGACAGTTCAATCCATCTATCGTATCCGTGATATATTAATAAGTTGTGATTGACTTCTCAATCACGGCATGGCCATGCACTTCCTTAATCATATCACACGAGTGGCCTAGACATATATCTCCGTTACATTGGAGTGGCAAATTACATCTTGACTGCTCACTTCCCTCTGCATGTTTCATAGTAAACATGAAAGCTACCTTTATAACTATCTAGTTAGGAAATAGTGTTTGGTAACCCCCAAGGTAAACTATTACACATGTAGGGAATATGCCAATCTCAGGTCTAAGGATCACACATCTACTATGTATGAGATACACTGATGACACATAAGAATGTAACATTCTCGCAGTGTCCCATTGTGGGTCTATCTAACACATGTTCTTCAACATGTGTCCACTATGTATTGATGATATCTCCATATCCCATGATCTATGAAACATGATCATCGAACAATACATGTGCTGATCTATTCATCGTTGTCCTATATGATGATATCCTATCAGAGATATTTATCCAATTATATCAATAAGTAAAGAGCTTCATAAACAAGTCACACCTTGTTGATCAAAATAATGATATACATTCATTGGACCAATAATCATATTATTATTCATAAACATAATCATGTTACAATCATCCATATGATTGCCTCAAGGGCATAACACTAACAGGCAGCACCTGCAAGTTCGACACGCAATCGACATCATGCACATAGAGAAGAACGTGTGTGATAGCTTGCTTGGTATCTTACTGGACATACCTGGCAAAACGAAAGATACACTCCAAGCACGGATGGACCTCAAAGATATGAAACTCAGGAAGGAGGTGCATCACAAAGAAATGGATACGGGCAAAAAGTACCTTCCCGCAGTGTAACACCCCAAATTTTTTTTTCTTAAGTTCATGTGTGATTTGGCACTTTGGTGAATTTTTGAAATTTTCTGGGATTTATTTGGATTTATTTGGAATTTATTTGAATTTATTCCATTTTGAAATAATTAAAGAATTAAACTTTGCAAATAAAAATTTGTTGGAAATATTTTATTTGAGTCCAAAATGTTCCAAAATATTTTCCAGAATTTTTCTGAGTCTTTTGCTATTTTTAATGAATTAAATGAATTTCTGGGAATTATTTTAAATATTAAATCGCTGGAAAATCGAGTCGGGTCAAGTACTGTTCATCCGATCGGACCCGAGTCCGAGTCCGACTCGAGTCCGACCCGAGCCACGTGACTTGACCGAACCCTATTCGATCTGGACCGTTGGATCGAGATCCAACGGTCCAAATTGGACCGCACCGGTTCGAGCTGAGTCCGGGTCGGATCCGATCGCACCCACGCGATCGTGACCATCGATCGTGCCACGTGGACGGCCGTGCGTCGTCGTCTCTGCCGAATCCGAGCCGGACTCCGCCGCCGCGTTTCCGCCGCGTCCGGTTAGGTTTCCGTTTTGTGCGCGCATGTCAAGGCCATTTAAGGCGTGGGTCATCGTCCGAGGTTCGCTTCAACCGTGCGCACCTTTTGCCCCACCTCCCGAAACCCTAGCCGCCGCCGTTCGTGCCCGATTGCTCGCCGGAATTGGTTGGGTCTCCACGGTGGTTTCTGCCTTCCGCAGGTGTCAGAGCCGCCCGCCGACACCGAGCCCAGATTCAAAACCCTCGCCGAGACGCGCCCGAGCCGTCCACCCATCTCGCCGGAGGAGCACCGCAACGCCGCTTCGAAGGTCGCCTTCCCCAGCTCCGTTCATCCCCGACCACCGCACCGCCATCAGCCCTCGCGAGCTCTGTGCGCCGTCCGATCTTGATCGTCCGGTTGAGGTGAGTTCACGTGTTTCCAAACCAGATCAGATCTGGACCGTTGGATCAAGATCCAACGGCCCACGATCACCACATGCCGTAGCAGCGTTAACGTAGGGTTAGATCTGGACCGTTCGATCTAGATCGAACGGCCCACGATCACCGTGTAGTTTTCGACGTGTTAACCCTGGATCTAATCGCGGCCGTTGATTTTCAAATCAACGGACACGATCGTGCCACGTAGCCTAGGCGCGCCGCACCGTGCGGGCGCACGTGGGCCGTTGACACGCGGGCCCGCATGTCAGCCGCACCAAGTCGCGGCCATCCACCGTGGACCGTCGCCTGTGGACCCGATCCATGGACCGGACACGCGTGGCGGCGCCGAGGTGCCACGTGTCATCGCGTCGACGCCAAGATGACGTCATCACGGGACCCGTTCGGTGGTGACGTCAGCAAGTCCACGTGGACCAATCGGATACTGACACGTGTCCTCGCTGACGCAATAATTAATTTCCGAAAAAAAGAAAATGATTTATTAATTCGAAATAATGATTTCAGATTTTGTTTCAAACTTCAAACACTTATAACTTTTGCGTTTCAACTCCGATTTGAGTGATTCAAATTTCTAAATTTGTATAAAATTGATATCTACCTAATTATGAATTTTATTTAATTTTTGGACTAAAGTTTTCCTCTATAATATTATTTAATTGATTATTTAAACTTTAAAATGCTATAACTTTTGCATTTTAACTCCGAATTGAGCGATTCCAGCTCCTAAAAATTCATAAAATTATGTTCTCTCTGTTTATGGATTTTATTTGGAGTTTTGGGATGCTTTTTGCCTATTGTTTATTCGTGTATTGCTATTTGCACGCGTTACGAGTAGACGTTGAAGTGCCGGAGGGATTCGAAGGAGAAGTATTGACTCAGGATCCAACTCAAGACCAAGTACTTTTTGAAGGCAAGTTATGCTTTGACCATATTGATCCCATTTTGAAATCTATTTTGGTTCAAATTATTGCATGCTAGTTCAATTAGAAAATACTTTATTTAAATATGGGGATTAGATAATTGCCTAATTGCTGTATGACACCTTGATTACATAAATATGTGCCATGACCCCTTGTCACCCTAGTGTGGATTACTAGTTGGACATTACTAAATTGCCAACATGGGTTTGTAGGTCGTTGTAGTATATGGCTTAGACCTGCTACGTACTCATGACATGATTTTGGATAATCAAATGTTAATATTGACTTAATGATATATTGAACCTGTTTTGGGAAGGTATCATGTGATGTTGATGGCACGTGGTGCATGGTAACCAAACTGGGGTTTGATAAATAGTTTTCGACCGGGGCATGTGGCAAGAATGATCAGGTGGGCCAGTTGTGGCATTGGGAATGATGTTTTGGTTCTTCGGGTAGTCTTGCCCTGGTCACCCTAAGGACTTAACCTTGCAAGCCTTTGAACTGAGTCAAGCATGCAACCACATGTCAGTAATGGGACGGACCTAGTTGACTAAGTTGCTAATAACGTACCTGTGGGACCTCAGGGTGTCAACTACACCCTTTGTGTATGTTGTACGGGGGAGCGTACCGGGGCTGAGGCCAGGTACCCATCTAACGGTTGATTGGCCTAAACTTCGCCTTCGCTAAGGGAAGGGTTAGTGTGCAATAACCGGGGAGGACCACCTGTATTGTTAGAAGTTTCCGAAAGACTTTGTTACGGGAACTCGCCTTTGTGGTGTTTGACTGTATCTTGTGGGTAAAGTGCATAACCTCTGCAGAGTATAAAATATATTCGAATAGCCGTGTCCGCGGTATTGGACATCGCTCGGGAATTATAGTCAAGGGTTAGACTTTCTCAAAAATAACTTGGATTGGAAAGGTTGGGTTGGATTAATAATGATGTTGATAGAATTGTGGATTAGGATGGGAAAGATGTTTACTAAACCTTTGAAAAGTTATTTATGCTTTACTTGTTACTACTGCTTTCGAATCTACTTATGATACTTGCTAAATGCTCTTACTGCAAATATACCTTGAGCCACTCCTTTGTATTAAGCCATGCATGTAGTATATTAGCTGCATTCTGTGCATGACTTGCTGAGTACCAAGTACTCACCCTTGCCACAATACAACACCAGTTGAAGAGGAGACTACACCAGCTTTGGAGGAGGAGCTCCAAGAGGAACTGTCTACTTAGGGAGCGAGCCCCATCAGTTGCCTGTGGTATACTGGATGGCGCCACGAAGTTATCTTATTTTCCGCTGCTAATATTTCTCTCTTAATAAGTTTCGCCCTTCGTGGCGTATATTTGTAACTTGACCATAAGGTCGAGCAACCAGTTTGACTATTTAATATAAGTACTTTATTAGTATCGAGTGGTATGATTGTGATATTTACCAATGTTAAGACTGTGTGCACTAGCGCGTTCCTGGACTAGTGCTGAATACACAGAGGGTCCGGATTTGCAAATTCGGGTCCCGACACGCAGCCTGCTTCACTCTGTGCAAGAAAGAGAAAATTAGCATTTGCGAATGCTTGCACGGAGTCAAAGTTCCGTCTGGTTACTCTGCTAATATAAAGAGACTAGTCTCAATGAAAGACTTAAAATTAATTGGTATGAAGTCTCACGATTGCCACGTGATGATGACACAGATGCTTCCAATTGCAATTAGGGGTGTTCTGCCAGAGAAAGTCCGAGACCCAATTATCAAGTTGTGTTCGTTCTTCAACGCGATTTCATAGAAGGCCATTGATCCGTTAAAACTACATAATCTGCAGGAAGACGTGGTCCACACTCTGTGCAGGCTTGAGATGTGTTTCCCTCCATCTTTTTTTGATATTATGGTCCATCTCATTGTTCACATTGTGAAGGAGATACGGATTCTTGGTCCCGTATTTCTACATCAGATGTACCCTTTCGAGAGATTCATGGGGGTTATAAAGAAATATGTTCGTAACCGACATCGACCGGAAGGCTGCATTGCCGATGGTTGGGGAACCGAGGAGGTCATTGAGTTCTGTGTCGATTATATGGACCTCAAACCGGTTGGTGTGCCTATATCTCGGCATGAGGGGAGGCTACAGGGTAAAAGGACACTGGGCAAGAAATTTGTACGTACTAGCAATCTAGCTTCATTTACACAAGCACATTTCGCAGTTTTGGGACAATCAGTTGTGGTGGCCCCGTTTGTCAACATGCACAAGAACATGTTATCTAGAACAAACCCGGGTAGGTCAGAGGTTTGGCTCGCGAGGGAACACAGGGATAACTTCGGTGATTGGTTGCGTAGACACATAATGCATACGGAGACAGATTGCACTCAGTTGAAAGAGTTAGCTCAGGGACCGTCATGTACATTTCGGACATTCCAAGGATACGATATAAATGGTTTTACATTTTATACAAGAGCGCAAGATAAAAAGAGCACCAACCAAAACAGCGGTATCCGTATAGATGCCTATGACAACAATGGAAATAGGCAAACCTACTATGGATTCATAGAAGAGATTTGGGAGCTTGACTATGGAGCTTTAAAGGTCCCTCTCTTTCGGTGCCAATGGGTCAGACTTCCAAGGGGCGTGAATATCGACAAGTACGGTATCACTACCGTGGACCTCAAACTCGTTGGATACAGAGAAGAAACATTCGTGCTTGCTAATTCTGTTACACAAATCTTCTTCGTAACTGACCCGGCTAACAAGCAGCGCCACGTGGTTATTCAAGGAAAAAGAAGGATTGTTGGGGTTGAGAACGTTGTTGACGAGGAAGAGTACAACCAATTCGATGAGCTTCCGCCTTTCGGAGAGGATGTTGACCTAAGTATCATGGAAGAGATTGACGAAGCTACATACATACGCCGCGATAATAATGAAGGCCGAATCATAGCTTAGCTGTAGTAATGAAATGTATGTTTTCTTTTGTACACACGACATGTATTGAACTTCAACCATTTTGCGAATATGAGTATTTGGAATTTATAATGCATCATCAATCTTATTTATCACCTCTAAAAACTTTTACTAAGTTTGGAAATGATTTACTAATGTTAGAAAATGAAAAATCACCCTGTGGTATATCATTGCCAGTTGGAAAATGGCCGGCAGTGATTATCCTTACCCCTGCTGGTTTTACAATTGAACCGGCAGTGATATATTGTTATCACTGCCGGCGATATCTTCAACCGGCAGTGGTATAGAATTATCACTGCCGGTTAACTAATAGAGCTGGCAGTAATAGTATTATCACTACCAGTTGTTATCGTCAACCGGTAGGGAAATATTATCACTGCCTGTTGGTATTTTCAACCGGCAGTGATAGTCTCTATAATTTCAAAGGGCGCGCTCTCCTCTGTCATTTACCCTAACTTAGCCGTCGGACCCGAGCTGCTCTCACTGCCGTCCCCGAGCCCGACGCCGCCTCCCCGAGCCCGACGCCTCTGTAGCCCTCGCACCGCCTCCCGCTGGCCCGGCCGCCTCCCTGCCCGACGCCGCTTATTCGCAAGCCTGGGCCACAGCCTTCCTCGAGCCCGGCGCCGCCCTCCCCGAGCCCTGCACCGCCCTCCCCACCGTCCGGGAACGCCCCTCGAGCTTGGTGCCGCCCTCCCCGAGCCCTTCACCGCCCTCCCCGCCGTCCGGGAACGCCCCTCGTGCCCGGCGCGGCCCTCCCCGTGCCCGGCGCCGCCATCCGCAAGCCCGGTGTTACCGATTTTAGGGGAGGTGCTGCCAATTTTAGGGGAGGTGCTGAGTGAATGCCCACTATTTTAGGGGAGGTGCTGCCGATTTTTTTGTTAGGTTCAGCAACCTCCAGTGTTTTGTAATCTCAATTTTAATGTAGAGCTTAAGTTTGATTTATAGCTCAAGTTTAATTTAGATCTCAAGATTATATCTTCTTTTAATGGCTGCCTTTGACGTAGCCTCCTTGTAGTTGTGGCAAATACTAATTTATGATAAACTTGCTAGGAATGGCCTCTAATCATGGACAAGTGCCAGAGGGAGTGCCGCCCTCGAATATAGATGAAGTAGGAATGGGTAGCCCATTGTACTACTTGAACCTACAAGATATTGATATGGTCCAACCTGGCGCCGCTGCCATGGACCAACCTGGCGCCACTGACATGGATCAAGATGACGCCACTAACATAGGCGAGGTAAATTATTAGTACATTGTGACTCCCAACACATAGTAGTGTCAGACGAGTAATAAGAAGATCCAATTGCAGGCTCAGATGGCTGATGAACAAAGGGGACGCGCAGGCCGTGGTACAAACAAGATGCCTAAGGGTGTTCACAACATAGTACAGCTCTCGCCTGTCGGGGAACCTGAAATACCCCAGTCATTGTTGGCCCTGTACAGGACAGCCTGCGGAGTACTTGATAGGGATAATGTGCCGATCAGCTACAGATCATGGACCGGCCGCCGAGGTGACCAATGGGTGGTTCCTGATGACCTGAAGGAGTTGTTGTGGGACAAGCTAAAAGAAGTATTCCAATTCCCCGAAGGGTTCAAGGTGGTTGCAAAGAAATGTGTACTATGCATCATGTGCATATCATGGCAGAATTGGAAGACGATGCTGAACAAGAACTTTGTGAAGAAGAACGAAACGCCAGATTTTAACTTGTATCCAAAGATAATGGAGTTCTGGGAGGACTTCATGGTGTACAAGAATTGTGAAGAAGCCCAGATAGTGAGTCAGAGGAACAAGGCTAACGCAGATAAAAATACATACCCTCACACACTAGGCACTGGTGGCTACGTGAAGAAAATACCTGCATGGGATTGGAGTGAAGAAGAGCTAATCCGCAGGGGCGTCATTCCTACGACTGCCGAGTTGAGCGAACGATCAAAGCACTAGTTGCTTGCGAGGGGGGCTTCTGTCTTAGAAGATGGCAGCTTAAACTTCAAGAGCGATAGAACCCAGGAAGTGTCGCGAAAAATTGCAGATGCTCATGTGCAGTCTTCCCAAGGCTTTTTCACACCACGAAGGGAGAATGATGAGCTGAGCGTTGCCCTAAGTAACAAGGAGCATCCTTGTCGCACCCGAGGAGTTGGTTTGGTGCCGTGGAAAGAAGGCTTCCCAACTGACGCATCGTTGTACAAGCAGCCAAAGAGACTAAGAGAAGATCAACTGGACCGTCAAATAAAAGATGCTGTGGAAAGAGCGTTGGCGGAACAGAGAGCGGAGCTGGATAAGGTTGTCGAGCAAGTAGTAGAGAGAGCTCTCAGCTCACGAACACCACCTAATGATAGCCCTCTAACTTCGATCCACGGTGTTCATAAGAGCGATTCTTGGCGTCCACGAGGATCCTGAAGAGCATGGACTCCATTTTCCAGTGGATGACATCACAGAACCGACACCGTGCAAGCTGCATTTGTCCGCACATAGCATTACCTTCAAGGTGGCTAATGGCAGGGCTTGGCCATGCGGCTCCTTGCAGGTTCTGCAGTGCCGCCCGGTTCCTCTGGGATTTGCCAGGGTCGAAGTGGACAGTGTAGTCCGGCAATACCGCAAAATGGAGGTAGAGATCCCTGGTGAGGATGGGAACAAAAGACTTGGAGAAAACGTGCATGGCTTCCTCGCGTGGCGCAAGATCTTGATTATGTTTGGTTCGGACGATGAGGATGACAAAGACGACGACGATGATGATCCTCAGCCGTACACTCCACGCAGAAACCTGTCGCCAGGGACAAGTCCAACACCCCCCCCCCCCGCCGGCACCAGCCAGGAAAAGTCCAACTCCCCCGTCGGCACCAGCCAGAAAAAGTCTGTCTCCTCAGCTGGCACCATCCAGGCAAAGTCAGTCTCCTCCGCCGGCACTAACCAGGAAAAGTTCGACTCGAACATCAGCACCATCTCGGAAGGCCGCACTGTCTCATAGCAAATCTCGGTCATATTTGAAGTCAGCACAACCTCAGAAGAAATTACCAACCGAGATGACTGAAGAAGAACGAAAAAAAAGAAATAAGTGCATGTGTAACTTCTCACTTCAAAAAGAGGCCATCGCCTCCGAAAACTAAAGTTGATGCTAGTGCGCAGCAGTTTTTCTTGAGTATGGCAGAAGGCAAACAGTTAGGGGTGGCTTCTGAACCTTCAAAAATGTCAGACTACGAGCGCATCTCCAGAAAGCAATACTTGAAGGAGGCTAGTGCGAACGCGTTGAAATCACAAAATGAAAGAGATATTGCTAAACAACTTCGTGTTCACGAGGCAGGTCTAAGGTGGAGGTTCGTTAACGGGCAACCACTGGTTGAACCAGCTCATGTAGACCACCTAACAACACAATTGTGGCGCGTGCATCAGTGGTACATGCAGCAGAGCAGAAATGGCATGGATGCATTCCCAGTCAAATACAAAGAATCAGATTTTCACAATGGGGATAATACCTTTTGGGTGGTTTTCCTCGAATTGTATATGTTGTACCAGCAAGATGCTCTGGACGTGAATATAGTCAGAGTGTGGACTTTGTAAGTTTCAATTTATATTATTGTATATATATATTCATGTACCACTTAACTTCATGTCTAACTTCTTTCTTATATATGCAGAATGGAGACACATACATGTAGAATAAATGGCAATGAAAACCTAGGATTTATCGATCTGGGGATTGTCAACGAGGAGATTGTCCAGCAGGACCCAATTTTTCTTGAAGAGCATTTATTTAATACTTTCTTGAAGCTGCAATACAAAACCTCCATACTTTTACCCTATAACTTTAAGTACGTATTACACTACTTCTAATATCGTTTTACTATTTTTGTGTGACGCGATGTGGGACTAATAGGCTATGTTAACACACACACACACACACACACACACACATATATATATATATATGAACAGGTTTCACTGGGTCCTCCTTGTCATCGAGTTAGATGCTAGCAGGATTTTTGTCCTGGACTCGATGAGAAAACCCCTTGAAGATTATAAATACTTTTTCGACATGATGAACAGGTAAACTCGATCGTTGCGTTATTGCTCTAGTAATATTCCATTCTATTGCAGTTAAGATTAATTACTATTTAAAATCATTCACAGGGCATTCCAAAAATATTGCAAGAAAAGTCTTCGGCATCGTCCCTACATGAAAACTTTCAAAATAATAATGGACTTTCCATGCATGAGATAGGACCTAGGAAATAATTTATGCGCATACTACGTATGCTCAAATATGCATTCAATTACGATGGAGAGTGTTGGCTATAACGAAGCCATGGTATATAATTAGACATTGATCCCTACTTTTCATTCATTTAATATATAGGCCCCGTTCGTTTCAGCTTCTGAACAGCTTCTGCTTAAAAAAAAAAGCGGATTATTTGCCGAACGGGAGGATTCTGGACAGCTTCTCTGAGAATCGGTCAAGTTTTCGAATAGAATCGAGAATCATTCAAACTCCGATTCTCACAGATTCTTGCTGATTCTTGCCAGCTCGGTCCGAAACCTAGAAGTCATAGTTAACTCGGCCTGATTCTCCCATAATCAGAAGCAGCTTCTCCCATAATCCAGAATCCATAATCCAGAAGCTGAAACGAACTGGGCCATATCATCACTAATTTAATTTCTCTTTTCTTCAATAACAGCGCTCCAGGTTGAAAACCAATAAGTTACTTCTAACAGAAGTTTTAGCAATTCAAGAGCAGATGGCTGGATTCATTCACGATCAAATCATCAATCCAAACGACGAGTTCCATGAGAAACTTTAATTCTACTGGAGTCGTTGAAAACCATAATTGGATTAGATGTACTGACATTATAGTTGTAAAATGCATTTATTGTAAAAACTAAATATTGTGATGCTTTAATATATTTCAATTACGATTTAACGATGCTTTATATACTATATATTTGAAGGCAACATATCATGTGCACGCTGGGCTTCCCGTGTACACACTGTGCACACTACTTAATAAAATTGATGAAAAACTTTGAAAAATTTTGCGGATGTACTTCGAAGTACATCTGCAAATTTTTTCAGAGTTTTTCATGTGCAAATTTTATACATAAGGCGTTGTACAAAATATTTGTTTCAAATTATATAATGCAAATAAAATATAAGAAAAATTCCTCACTGCCGGTTCGTCCAAGAACAGACAGTGATATACATATCACTGCCGGATTGCAGTATAGGCCGGCAGTGATGTATATGTATCACTATCAGATTGTGGTATAAGCCGGCAGTGATGTATATATATCACTGCCGGATTGAGTTTGAGCCGGCAGTGATATACATGTATCACTACCGGTTTTAGTGTGAGCCGGCAGAGGTATCTTTTATCACTGCCGGTTCCTGAGCCAGCAGTGATAATCCCGAGTATCACTGCCGGCTGCTATAACCGGCTGTGATAGCGTTTTCTAACCGACAGAGATTGCCTGTCCTGTAGTAGTGTATGTGTTGTATGCCATGTTTAAGTTTATATATATATATATATATATATATATATATATATATATATATATATATATATATATATATTTGTGGATTGATGCTATAATTTGATATAAATGGATTGATATTCGGTTGTTCCTGAACTCTCCAGTATTTACGTCGGCCACACATTGACGTAAATAATCCTTCCACGGTGGCCTAATTACATTGGCCCACGGCCGACGGAAATACATGCACCACGGGGCATGGTGACGCGGAGCCTATTTACATTGGCCCGAGGCCAACATAAATAAATGCCACATCAGCTCCACCCCGCCGGATGAGGATTACTATTCCTATTTACATCAGCCTTGAGGCCGACGTAAATAAGCCTTATTCACGTCGGCGCCGACGTAAATATTGCTATTTACGTCGCTCAGTTTACGTCGCCGATGTAAATAGGTATTTATGTTAGCTTTTTCCTTATTTATGTTGGTTTCTGGCCGACGTAAATACGTCGGATTCGTGTAGTGGTTCTTTGCTAGAATTGGGGAGAAAATCGACTGTAATAGTGCTTTTTCATCACCGTCGTTGGACTTTCTATCATCACCATAATCGATTGTGATGATAAAAAAGAATTGATTCTAATGTACATTTATGTACAATCCACAAATAGGGTTATTTGTTGTTTTAAGCACAAATAGGGTTTATTTCAGAGCAGCGCAGTCTACATTCTGCAATTTTGGCAGCGTCGAGGTGTTGTACAGTCCTCTTAGAATGGCACGGGCGATGAACCTATTCGCAGCCTCGGTGAAGTGGATCCCGTCCCATGAAAGGAATTCCGACGGGTCGGAGCACTCCGTCGACGCCGGCGTGCCGCAGAACGCCCCCAGATCGAAGTGGTACGGGCCAACGCCGCCGCCACAGTACGCGGCCAACGGCCTGTCTCCGAAACCTGCAACGAACACACGTACCAAGTAAGACCAGTGATCATGCACGCACGCACGAACGGACGTGCAGTGTGCATAATGTCAGCAACTAAGGATCAAGATGAAGGTGACGATATTATATATATTGCGCGTGCGGGCACCGTATTCGCCGGGTGAGTTGACGGCGTTGGCGTTGGGGCGGTAGATGTCGGCGTAGAGGACGGCTTTGCCTGGGTGAGCGCGCCGGAGCCTGCGGAGCATTCGGTTGAGCGCGCGGTTGTGCTGCTCGGCGAGCTCGTTGAACCGCGTGATGCAGCCGGACGCCCGGTCGTAGTCGCCGGCGCCGCCCGGGAACAGGGCAAGCAGCTCCGGCTCGCAGCCGAGCGGTATCATCCCTGTGACCACCGCCGTCTTTGCTCCGGCGGCGATCACGGCCTGTGTAGATCAAGACAACTAAGCGATCGGCGTGGGTGCAAGCTGAGTTGAGCGTACGTTGTGCTCACGGTCAGCGCCGAACGGATGGCGCCGACGATGTGCGGCACCAAGCTTGCCGCCGCGTCAACGGTGCCGTTGCTAAAGAGGGCGAAGAAGTAGTCGTTGACTCCGATCTCTCCGAAGTAGAAGACGGAGCTCTCCGTGACCTTGCTCTGCTCTGTAATATGTGTAATATAGAAGTGGATGGATTAGTACCAGTGGAGCATCCAAATGTTTTCACTGTAGAGTCAAATTTAACTTCTCCACACTAATATTCCATATTATGGTACTCTCTCATCGTGGTCATTTCTCATTTGGTAAAACATTACGCATGATTTATCATGAGTGCTAAGAAGTACGGCAAATGTGTTTTAACTAGAAGTGCAAACGCGGCGTGCTGCGGGAACGAAAAACGGGAAAATATTAGAGGTTGAGTTGAAGGAAAAAGGCTAGAGATAGAGACGCACACGTATTTCTATTCATGAAAATATTTTTTTTGGGGGAAACGGAGAAAGGACCTAAACGTAAGGATCGGGGACCTATTTGTTATATTTTTTGACCTGACCGCTATCCCGAAAAATTAGAAAAGGGCTCACTCGCGATTCGCATTTAACGGGAGCCTCCTTCTGTAAAGTAACGAACCGGGGATCTAAACGCAATCCGAGAAAAAAAAATTCCTCTCACAAAACATCGCAAAAGAACTTTTCGTAAATTTGCAAGGACCTATACGTAATTTGAGAAATGGAGGGGTTTGCATAAAATTGCTGGATGGACGGGTGGCATAGCGGACCGGGCAGGAACTTCTCCGAAAGTGTTTTATTGAGTATTACAAAAATATGTAGGTCAACAATTTTTTTTATTACAAAAAAATGCACATTATCCGCGCGTACACACGAGTGCACCTCTTGAGCACATAATAAAGGTCGGAGATAAATCACTACTTACAAAATTTCTAGGGTGCAGCAAAGCCGGAGATAAATCACTACTTGGGCCGTTGGGGGAGGCTCTTGGGCTATGTGGGGAAGATGAGGGGCAGCAAAGCCTGCCCATGCGCCCCACTAACCCTAGGGTGCCCCCCACCTCCTCCCCTCCCACTCCTAGCCGCCACCCCTCCCATGCGCCTCCAGCCGTCCCCCCTTCCTCCTCCACCTCCCCACCTTCCCTAGCCGGCCCTAGGAGAGATCCACCCCCATCCCTTGCTGCCACACCCCTCCATTCCGTTGTCCTCACCATTGGGAAGCTCCGCGACGAGGGGATCCGACGGATTTGGCACGAGGAAGGAGATCGGGGGACAACCGGGAGGAGAAGGTTTCGTCGATCGAACGGTTCTTAGAGGGAGGTAAGCGTTGGTAGATTTATTTGTAGGGTTATGATGCTGGTTAGAAGGGGGATTCCATGCGTAAGATCCATGTTTAGGTGATGTTCCTAGATAGGATTAGGAAAATTGCTATGCTGTCACACGTTCTGTCCTCAGGTAGATTTGCACCCCGACCAAGGGCTTGAGTTTTGGCAATTTTAGATGCGTTTTCTGATCAGCCGGAAGTTACGGAAGTTGTATATAATTTAATTACCTTTCAGTGGACACCAATAACGCAACATTCTGATCAGCCGTATAAAAGTTAAGGCCATTTTACCGAACGTTGTCAAATCTGTGACGTGATTGGGACAAATCGTGTTCATCTGTAGATTAGACAATTTTAGATACTGATTCAGTCTTCGTGAATACTAAGAAAAAGCTAGGAAATTTCCTAAGCTTCGAGAAAATATACTCGTTTACTTGATTTGGAGTTTTAGAACTTAAGTTATGCTAGTTGGAAGCCCGTTGTCCCGATGGGACAGATTCTCTGTTTTCGTGTTTTAGGAGTGGGTTGCGAAGTCGGGGTAGATGATCGCTCTTGTACTATTTTGTGGGCAAGTTTTGAGTGTATTGAACTTATGTGCAGGTGGTGTGACCCCGGGAGTGCCCTCAACCTCTCGCCATTCCGTCGCTCACGGTTGAAGGCAAGTGTATTGGGATGGGTTTGGGTACTGGATGATTAATTGAGTTGCATAGGTGCAATATGGTTACATGATGTGCTAACTTGCTGTGCTTGATATTTGCTTATGATATGATGAACATGGTTACATATTGGCTATGAAATTGTTGTATTAAATGTTTATGCAAGTTTATACATATTCATGTCATATGTCATTCATAATGGAAGAGGCGTCTCATTCTGATGCGGGCCTCTGTTTTCATACGTAGTGAACACGAAAGACCTACCTCATAGTCCCATCCACGGTTGTGTATGGGAGCGAGTCGGTAAGAGTAGGCACCCTCCATCTACGGGATGGAAGGGGAAAGAGGGTGCACGTCGACGGGTGTGCGCTCGGCAATACCGGTATGTGCTTCAAGGAGACATGTGCATTGCATTGCATATATGATGATGTTAATTAGATGAACACAATGTGAATGTGAAATGTTTATGATGTTGAATGTGAAATGTAGTGATGATGGTATTGAAAATTGTCTTCTTGTTCCATTGCAATACACTTTGCTGAGTGATGAACTCACGCTTGTGTTTTATGATGTTTTTAGGTACCATGAAACCGGCATGCGGGAAAGGGACTTAGTGGCACACCTTCACATAACTTCAATCACTTAGACAGTAATCCTTTTACCATTCATAGTGGCAAAAATAAGTTTATTGTCTTAACTGTGTGCTTGGTTATGTCATTGGCTTTGTCATAACTCATGAAGTGTTTGAATTCGTTGTTTTGGACTTAAACTGTTGGTATATCTCTCGTCATTGCTATTTTAGATGTTATACATTATGTTATATCATGTTATATTAATGCTGTTGCTTCAAATCATGGAAAAACAAAGGAGATGCTGCCGAAATTTTCGGTTAAAGCATTTATGCCATTGCTGTAATTTAATATTAATTGTGGTATTCAGTTGCTATTTATTCTATGTTTGGTGGCATCCAGGGCATACTAGATGCCAGGGTGTTACAGTTGGTATCAGAGCGGGCTTTAGGTCCGTGGTGTATGAACTTAGCGAAATACTATAGGGTTAACTAAAATTGTGACTTGGGATAACATAGAAACATGGCTTAGGTTATACTTAAAATTTTGCCATAGTGTAGCAACATTAAAACTTGTGTAAGTGGAATAACTGTAACACCCCAATTTTCGCTTTTCATAAGTTTAACTGTTATTTTGCACTTTGGTGAAATCTTGGAATTTTCTGGAATTTATTTGGATTTATTTGGATTTAATTTGAATTTATCCCCTTCTGAAATAATTAAAGAATTTAATTTAGAAATAAATTTTTGTTCAAAATATTTTATTTGAATCCCAAATGCCCTAAAATATTTTCAAGAATTTTTCTGGAATTTTTCTGAGTATTTTGCTATTTTTCTTGAATTAAATGAATTTCTGTAAATTAATTCGAATATTTAAATCGCTGGAAAATCAAAACCGGGTTTTACTGTTCAAGCGACCGAGTCCGAGTCGGACTCGAGTCCGAGTCCGACCCGAACCATGGTCGAGCCAAACCAGGTCAGGCCGAACCCTAACCCCCTGACCGTTGGATCAAGATCCAACGGTCGAGATCAAGCCATGTCGCCCGAGCTGTGCGCACCGAGCCCTCGCACGTAACCGTTGGATCTTGATCCAACGGCTCACGTTGCGCCACGTCACCCAATCCGAATGGGATTCGGATTCCGCCGCAGCCCGCGCGTAGGGCCTCGTTCTCCGCGATTATCACGGACGTCGAGGGCCTATTTAATGCGCCACCACCTGTGTCAGGACCCCCTCTTCCGTGCACATCGTTTGCCCCAACCCACGCCGGTCAAGCCGCCGCCGCCAGCCCGCGCGAGCACACCGAAGTTGGAGCCTTGTTCCGCAGCGGTTTTCCGCCGATTGCCGCCTACTCCACCGTCCTCCGTCGTCACCGAGCCCAGCTCCGAGACCGTCGCGTCAAGCCGCACCTGGGAGTACTACTCACCTCGCCGGAATCGCGCCCAAACGCCGTTGGGCATGTCGTCGTCCATATCTCCGGTGACCTAGCCCCGCCACGTCGCCATCGTCGCCATCGAGCTCGGACAACCGTTCGATCAAGATCCAGCGACCACGGTGAGTCCACGTGTTCCCTAACCCGTAGAAACCAGATCAGATCTAGACCGTTGGATCTAGATCCAACGGCCCTCGTTCATCTACGTCGCCGCAACGGAATCCACGTTGCGGTAATTAGATCCAATCCCGACCGTTGGATTCGGATCCAACACACGAGATTGAGCCATGTAGCTATAGCCGCACCGTGCACGGATAGATCCCAGCCGTTCGATCGAAATCGAACGGCATAGATTGAGCCACGCGTCGGCCACCGGGACATACCACACCACCCACGGTGAGGTGAAACCTAATCGGATCTGGACCGTCCGATCCAAATCGAACGGCCCAGATCAGCCACGTTGTCCACAACGTGCACGGCCCAGATCCAATCTGGACCGTTGATTTTCAAATCAACGGTCCGGATCAAGCCACGTGTCCGGGAGTTGGACCGGCGCGGTCAGCGCGGTCGCGCCCGATCGCCGCATACATCAGCGCGTGACGTCAGTGTGGGACCCGCGTGTCAGGCGCCCTTGGCCGAGCACGATGACGTTAGCGCTGATGTCATCCGAGTGGTCCCACATGTCAGTGAGACATGTGCTCGTGGACCGGGTCCACGGTGGACCCAGGCTGAGCCGTGGACCGAGTCCATAGACCGGCTGACGCAATAAATTGATTTTTCAATAGGAAAATAATTCGGTGGAAATTAAAATCCCGTGCTGACGTCATAATCGAATTTTTCAGTATAAAAATAAATGAATTAATTTGGTTTATTGATTTATTTGAATTTTCAAACTTCGAACGCTTATAACTTTTGCGTTTTAACGCCGAATTGAGTGGTTCAAATTTCTAAATTTTTATAAAATTCAGATCTACATGAATATGAATTTTAATTAATTTTTTAATATGAACTTTTCTCTGTTTATATTTATTTAATGAATTCTTTAAACTTTAAACAATTATAACTTTTGCATTTTAACTCCGATTTGGATGATTCCAGTTTCTAAAAATTTATAAAAATGTGCTCTCTCTGTTTATGAACTTTATTTGAACTTTTGAACACTTTTGTGTACTGTTTTATTTATTTACTGCTAATTGCACGCGTTACGAGTAGACGTTGAAGTGCTCGAAGGCTTCGAAGGTGAAGTGTTGACCTATGAGCCAGCTCAAGACCAGGAATAAGTACTCTTTGAAGGCAAGTTGTGCTTTGACCATGTTGAGCACATCCTTTTGAAATTATGTTGTTTCAAAGTATTGCATGCTAATTTAATTAGAATTTATGTTGATTAGTTTTGGGATTAGTTAAAATACCTAATTGCTGTATGACACCTTGATGAATATAATTGTATGCCATGAACCCCTTGTCACCCTAGTTGTAGATTATTTAGTTGGGACATTATTAATTTGCCAACATGGGTAATTAGACCGTTGTAGTATATTGCTTAGACCTGCCACGTAGTCACAACATGATTTTGGATAATTACATGTTAACATATGGAACATGTTTTCGAGAAGTGTTTTCGAGAAGTGTCATGTGTTATTGATGTTGTTATCGATGGCACGTGGTGCATGGTAATCAACTGGGGTTTGATAAATAGATTTAGACCGGGGCATGTGGCAAGAATGATATGGTGGGCCATGATTGGCATCGGGAACGTTGATCTGGTTCTTCGGGTAGTCTTGCCCTGGTCAACCTAAGGACTTAACCTTGCAAGCCTTTGAACTGAGTCAAACGTGCAACCACATGTCTGTGATGGGACGGACCTAGATGATTATGTTGCTAATAACGACTGCGGGAACCTGGTGTCAACTATACCTTTGTGTAGTTGTATCGGAGCGCATCGTGGGCTGCCAGGTACCCATCTAACGGTTGATTGGCCTAGACTTCGCCTTTGCTAAGGGAAGGGTTAGTCCGCACAACCTGAGAGGCCCACTTGTGTCGTTGTAAGTTTCCGAAAGACTTTGTTACGACACTCGCTTTGTGGTGTTTGGTCAGATCTTGTGGGTAAAGTGCATAACCTCTGCAGAGTGTAAAATCTATTCGAATAGCCGTGTCCGCGGCATTGGACATTGCACGGGAATTACAGTCAAGGGTTAGACTTTCATGAAAACAACTTGGACTTGAAAATTTTGGTTGGGTTTAATGATGACGTTGATGGAAATATGGATTAGGAAAAGGAGAGAGTGTTACTTAACTCCTGGAAAAGTTATTGATACTACATTTCTTCTACTGCTTTTGAATCTACTTATGTTACTTGCTAATTGCTGCTTTACTGCAAATAAAGCTGTTAACCTATCCTATGTTAAGCCATGCATATAGAATATTAGTTGCATTATGTGCATAACTTGCTGAGTACCAAGTACTCACCCTTGCCACAATACAACACCAGTTGAAGAAGAATCAACGCCAGCACTGGAGGAGCTCGAGGAACACCCGACAAGCTAGGGGAGAGCCCAGTCAGTTGCCTGTGGCATATTGGTTGGCGCCACGCGATTTCTTTATATTCCGCTGCAGTTTCTATTTGAGTAAGACTTTAGCCCTGCGAGGCGTACTTTTGTAACTCGACCATAAGGTTGAGCAACCCGTTATAATTCCTTTCTATAAAGTACTTTATTATTCGTTGAGTATGATTGTGTTATTCACCGATGTTGAGATTGTGTGCACTAGCGTGATCTTGGACTAGTGCTGAATACACGGAGGGTCCGGATTTGCAAATTCGGGTCCCAACAATAACTAATTTAAAATTTGACACACATGGATGCACAGTAGGAAAGGGTATGGGTATCGTTGCTTTACGCTTAAATGTTGTATTTAAGCCTTGATGTTGAATGCTATATTTGATAATATATGTTGCTATGTTATTGAGAGAATTGATTGGATTGTTCTTGTTATTGTGATAAAGTGGGGTTGTGGTGCCGAAAGGTTTCGGTCACCTCTTTTTGTTCATAGTAAGGGTGTGGTTTGATGGTGTGGCCGGTTAGCGCCATCACCGAAGAATTATTAACCCCTGTGGGAGAAGAGTGCTTACCCTTTCTGTCGTAGATCGGGTAGTTGACTGGAGTCAAATAGAAGAGTTTGGTGGTGGATTCCTTCGGGTGTTCTTTACCGTTCTGACAGTCGATCTTGATTGGTTTTCTTAGTTTTAGTTGATTGAAATAAAAAGAAAAGTGTTTGGTATTGGATTTTCGAGGATTGTTCCGTAGGCGGTTTGTGGTTTTGTCCTCCTTGGTTGAAGACGAAGAAGAAGAGTTTTGTGTTGCGCGTCGTTTGGTCGCAATTTTTGCTTTGACACCCGGTTTTGTTGGTTATTGTGGACTGTCTTGGGTAGAAAACTTTTGTGGTTATTGTTCTCCCTATCTAAGAAAAGTGTTGGAGTTTCTCCTTGTGCAGACCTTAAGTTGGGTGGAGCTATGTTTGAAGCTTTATCGGAAAATATTTAGTTGAACATTTGGTTTTCCCTGGTGCATCCTTCTTCCTTCTTGGAAGTATAGATCTTGAGATTTATTGAAGAGTTTTGGGCTATCAAAGTTGGAAATTTGATAGTTGAGCTTTCCTGCATTTCTGTTGGAGTTTTGTTTTTCTTCCTTGCCTAGAAAAGAGAAATTGTTTATCGGTGTTCGTTCTTGTTCCTGAGCTGTGATTATCTTTAAAGTTGAATTGCATCCTGTTCGTCAATAGTAGGTGACCCATGAAGGTGTTTAGAAAATTTTGTCCATGCTATGTGGTATATACCAATGTGGTTTATGAATGACATATTGCTAAGTTAATTTGTGAGTTGAATAAATTCAATGTGATTGTTATCTTTAGCTTGAGAATAAATAGATTACTAGTGTTGTAGTTTACTTTGTAGCGAGAATGACTAAATGTGTTAATGCATATGTTTAGAATCTGTTGCTTTTCTTTAAAAGTGCTTATGACCCTCGATACTGGTTAAAGTTTTAAACCCTGATACATAGTTTGAACATTAAGATGATGTAAACTACCGATATTGCTAAAGAAACCTTGCAGGTTGTTTAAAGATGTTCTAATTTAGTGTGTTAATAGAAAAATTTAATCGTGTTAGCTAGTGACTTTAACTTGGAAGATGATTAGAGTTGTTATTCATATCGTTGCAAATTATTGGTATATTTGGAAGTATGCAGTTGTGTTCCTATAATGCTAGTATCGATGTCAATTGGGAAGACATAGGTTTTGTGGTTGCCTTAAGAGCTCTGTGATGGTTTAACTTATTCAATTTATTTTAAATAGTTGGAATATGTTGTGTAGTGGCAATTCTGTTATTACCTATGTATAGGGTAGCTAAAAGCAATGTTGTGGTTTTATGATGATGCCCATTTATTGATATTGATGACTCAGTAGTGGTGGTAATTGCTTAGATTACTTGTTGAACACCATGGTTAAAATGGAGGAAATTGTAACCTGTCGTGATGGAGTGAACCATGGATAATTATCATGACATAGGATTTTATCCTTAATGAATGTATGTTTTAAAATCCTACTTACGAATTTTGTCTTGTGGAGATAATATTTATTTATTTAAGTCATTGATTAATTGAATAAGTTTCGATTGTCAAAAAGTTGATGTATGGATGGTATAAAATTGATAGGTTGATCATGCTAAAGTATTTGTTGAAGTATTATGTTTTAAATTGAGAATATGATGTTATATGATGTGGTTGTCTGTGGGGATCAGGATGAGGTAGTATTGGTTGGATGTCTGTTTGATAAGCATCATAAACTTTATTTATAAGTGCTGGGAAAGGTAACTAGAGAAAGAATTTGTTGTGTAGTTTTTGGTTGAATTATGATGGGGCTCCTCAAGGAGTAAATAGTGATTATTGAAGTTTTTAATAGAAAGCGTAGTAGAATACTAGAGATGGTTGTATCTATGTTGAGCTTGTGTTTAAACTTTTGGACTGGTTTGGTTGTTTGCTATCTTGGTTGAATGCTTTTGGTCAAAGTGTTCCTTCTGTTGTGTTTCAGAGTTTCCATAAAACTCGTAGTGATTGGTGTCAATATTTGGTTTTGGCTAATTTGTTTAGGTTATGCTATGAGTATGGATTCACACCAAAAAGTTTTTGAGTGGATCGTGCTCCTTCGCATTCACATTGAATGATCTTTGAAATTAATTTTAAAGGAAGCAGATGGACATAGTGGGTTGTATTGGAAATTTTTGAGATTTAATTTGTAACTCTATTTGGCTAGAGTTGGAGTTATATGAAAAATGTGTGTGGTGTTTGCAAGTGCTTTAAAAGGTGGATTTTATGAATGTTTCATAAGTGATTTTGTTAGTGAAGTATTTCTTTTTTGGAAATGAGTTTCCCTTTCTCTTTGAGAAAATTTGTGGCAATTGTGTGTACAAATGTTTGACTTTGGAGTCGTTGTTCTTTTCTAAAATGTTGATTTTGGTTAGAATGTGAGGTTTTGCAAAGTTAGCTTCCAATTATTGGTGGGTTATGATATGATGTGGTGTTTTCCTGTTAACGGTGTTGCCGTCATAGTCTATATGAATTTTCGCAATCATCGATGTTAATTGTGTTTCAATCATGTGATACCGAGGAAGAAGTCGTTTGGTGAATGACTATTTGGTACTGTTGTTACATGATGAATGAATGGTGAAAAGAACGCATGACATCGTTTATGTATAATTAATCATAAAAGAGTCGATGAGCCAGGTCGGTGAGAAAGTCATATATGGATATATGACTAATCCGGAGTGTTCTTGAAAAGTTTGCATTCATGTCATGAGTCAAGATGTCCATTTCTTTCTAGTATGAAAAGAAATGATGAAGGATTTCTGGTATTTTGGTTGTGGTGTAGGAGATTTGTGTCTCCTTTGCGTCTTGGCTTAGAAAAAAATAAATAAATAAAATGAGTGTTATTTGGGTGTTGTCGAATTCTCTCCAAAGTGTATGCTAGCGCATTGGATTCAAATTGATGTACATGGATCAAGTGGGTTCATGGTTTATGGTTGAGTATGCTAAAGATGTTTACTCTTGGGCTTCATTGTTAAGTGATAATTTGTGAGGGCGAGACCCTCTTAAGAAAAGAGCCGATTGTGATTTGGAAAGGTTTTACGGTCCTAACTTCGGGCTAGGTGCTGGTCATTAGGGGTATAAGGGTGGATTGTGACGTAGGTTGAAGATGTCTGGGTTCAAACTTTTGTTAAGAGTATCGATTAGTAGGAGTGAAGGTGACAGAAATTCTGTTGATAAATGTCCTGTCGTGAGCAATTGTCCTAGCTAGTTGTCCTAGGAGTGGATAGAATGAAATTGTAGCGTGATTGCACTTTGGTTAGGCAGCTGTGCCTTAGTGAGTTATTTCTTTATATGGCATTTCTTGGTAGTGGTCCTTTCGATTTAAAGGTCAATCAAGTGGAAGAGTTGGGAATCAATGTTTTTTTGGGTTCTTGGGGGTTCACGTTGCGGACCCTAATCATTCAATCAAATACCATTAGTGATTTGGTGGTCGAGCAGTGGTTAAAGAGTTACGACTCGCATTAATTGTCTCTTGTTGAGTTTAATGAAATGTGATAGTCAGGTTGGTAGTGATAGTAGTGTGAAGTATTTGTCCTGAAGATTCGAGCGTATTAGTTTGATGGAGCCCTTTAGTGGTTGAAATCGCGGATTCTGGTTGGGGAATTGGAATGAAAGGTGGAACCGTGAGAGGCTGCACTTAGTTGAGCTAAGTAACTCTTTCTCGCTAACTGTTGATTTTGGGAGTTTGTTTGTCGTTGATTCGGTTTGAGTTTTTGTGTGGGTGTCTTGTGTTGCAGACGAGTTTTCAGTCCCTTGAGGACTTTGTCTTGTTCTTGGCGTTCTTTGGATTCGAGGTCGATCATGTTAAGGGGGAGATAATGTGACATCACGAGATGTGACATTATGGAATGTGACTTTATAGATTTTGGCATTACGATACAACTGTATATCGTGTTTTTGGGCCGTTTCCGGGTGTTTGGGCCCTTCCGGGGGAGTTTGGGCCTTGGCGGATCAACTTGGGCCGTTGGGGGAGGCTCTTGGGCTATGTGGGGAAGATGAGGGGCAGCAAAGCCTGCCCATGCGCCCCACTAACCCTAGGGTGCCCCCCACCTCCTCCCCTCCCACTCCTAGCCGCCACCCCTCCCATGCGCCTCCAGCCGTCCCCCCTTCCTCCTCCACCTCCCCACCTCCCCTAGCCGGCCCTAGGAGAGATCCACCCCCATCCCTTGCTGCCACACCCCTCCATTCCGTTGTCCTCACTATTGGGAAGTTCCGCGACGAGGGGATTCGGCGAATTTGGCGCGAGGAAGGAGATCGGGGGACCGGGAGAAGGTTTCGTCGATCGAACGGTTCTTCGAGGGAGGTAAGCGTTGGTAGATCCATTTGTAGGGTTATGATGCTGGTTAGAAGGGGGATTCTATGCCTAAGATCCATGTTTAGGTGCTGTTCCTAGACGGGATTGGGAAAATTGCTATGATGTCACACGTTCTGTCCATAGGCAGATTTGCACCCCGATCTAGGGCTTGAGTTTTGACAATTTTAGATGCGTTTTCTAATCGTCCGGATCTTACGGAAGTTGTAGATAATTTAATTACATTTCAGTGGATACCAAGAACGCAAAATTCTGATCAGCCGTTTAAAAGTTATGGCCATTTTACCGAACGTTGCCAAATCTATGACGTGATTGGGACAGATCGTGTTCATCTGTAGATTAGACAATTTTAGAGGCTGATTCAGTCTTCACGAATACTTAGAAAAAGCTAGAAAATTTCCTAATATTCGAGAAAATATACTCGTTTACTTGATTTGGAGTTTTAGAACTCAAGTTATGCTAGTTGGAAGCCAGCTGTCCCGATGGGACAGATTCTCTGTTTTCTTGTTTTAGGAGTGGGTTGCGAAGTCGGGGTAGATGATCACTCTTGTACTGTTTTGTGGGCAAGTTATGAGTGCATTGAACCTATGTGCAGGTGGTGTGACCATGGGAGTTCCCTCAACCTCTCGCCATTCTGTCGCTCACGGTTGAAGGCAAGTGTATTGGGATGGGTTTGGGTATTGGATGATTAATTGAGTTGCATAGGTGCAATATGGTTACATGATGTGTTAACTTGCCATGTTTGATATTTGCTTATGATATGATGAACATGGTTACATATGGGCTATGAAATTGTTGTATTAAATGTTTATGCAAGTTTATACATGTTCATGTCATATGTGATTCATAATGGAAGAGGCGTCCTATTCTGATGCGGGCTTCTGTGTTCACACGTAGTGAACACGAAAGACCTACCTCGTAGTCCAACCCACGGTTGTGTATGGGAGCGAGTCAGTAAGAGTAAGCACCCTACATCTACGGGATGGAAGGGGAAAGAGGGTGCACGCCGACGGATGTGCGCTCGGCAATACCGGTATGTGCTTCAAGGAGACATGTGCATTGCATTGCATATATGATGATATTAATGTGATGAACACAATGTGAATATGAAATATTTATGATGTTGAATGTGAGATGTAGTGATGATGGTATTGAAAATTGTCTTCTTGTTCCATTGGAATACAATTTGCTGAGTGATGAACTTACGCTTGTGTTTTATGATGTTTTTAGGTACCATAAAACCAGCATGCGGGAAAAGGACTTAGCGACACACCTTCACATAACTTCAATCACTTAAACAGCAATCCTTTTACCATTCATAGTGGCGAAAACAAGTTTATTGTCTGTAGGATCGAAGTATACGAATATAGCAATCAGAGGGGGGGTGAATGATTGTGCGGAAGCCAAAACCAAATTCTTGACCTATTAAAAGTTCACCCCAAAACAGAACCAAATAATTGCCTCGTTTTCGACAAAAACAGAATGACAGAGGTTTGGTAAAACGAGAATTACCGGAGATCCAACCGTCGAAACGATCTGAAATTTGGACACAAGAAACTAGATTCCAATACGAATCGAACCCAAAAAGAATCAACTCGATCGGACTTACGGAACAAAAGTTATGAGCTTCGCAAGCTTGCTGATCCAGAACTTGACGAGAATCAATCTAATCAAAACTTCAAGATTAAACAAGAACGACAAAAGATTGATCAACTAGACTTTGAGAAACACTAGATCAATACCCTAGAGAGGTTTTTGATGGATCAAATCAAGATAAAACTTGAAGAACAAAAACCAATCTAGAACTAGAACAAGCATGCAAACAAGAACCAAAACAGAAAACACTGTAGCGACGTGGTTACTGTAGCGATGTGGTTACTGTAGCACGCAAAAATCTTGGAAGAATTGATCTTTATTTCTTGTCTAAAATACTCTCATCAAAAGAGTACAAACCCTAAAACCAAGCTCAAAGCTTGATGCGCTCAGCTCTACTTGGTGCCTTTCAACAGGAGACCCCCCACCTATTTAAAGCACCAACCCACAAGGAGTTCTGAATACGATTTCTATTCCCTAGAAGGAATCCGTATCCAACTCAACTCTACTTGGCCCAACCAGGCCGAGTACAACTCTTGCACGCGTATGGCAACCCTACCATACTCACGTGACTAACACTTTGCACGCGTATGGCCACCTGCCATACTCACGTGACTAACACTTTGCACGCGAATGACCTCCTGCCATTCTCACGTGACTAACCATTCTTCATGTGCACCATTCTCTTAGCCCGAACGTCCCGCATGACATCCTTGACCACCAAGACCTCAGTTCCTCCTGAACCTAGTCCCGAACCTCAGTTCCTCCATGAACCTAGTTCCGGTCCCGTCATCGACCACATTCGTCTTCGAGCAATACCTGCACATGAACAAACCACAAAACAAATCCGAGCACAAGTCCACGACTTGACTCAATGTCAATCTATGCAACTACCCACATGAGTATTGCATAAAGTCCACTTCAAAAGAAGCATCATGAAATCATCACAAATTTCATAATCTCAAATTCAAATTATTTCAATTCTGCTCAAAACCCTAATTCAGCAAAAACGCATTCACGACGGACAAGGAAATATGGTCCGGCGCATACATGAAAAATCACTCAAAACCATTTACAACGGACAGACAAAATCGGTCCGCTGTACAAGTGAAAGTTTCGGTTCCAAGAAGAAATCATTCGCGAAACACGCTCACGACAGACAAACAAAATCGGTCATGCGTACATGCGAAATCAAACCTCAAAGACATTCACGATCGACCAAAGAAGTTTGTCCGCCGCATAAGCAAAACTTACTGGTTTCTTGGAAGATTGAGTTCGACTCATGAGCTCAAAAACACGTTCATTTACAGCACCCAAAAACTTTGTCCGTCAGACATGCACAACTTAATCGGTTTTTGAGGAAAATTGAGTTTGGCTCAATGAGTTCAAAAGCATGTCCACGACAGCACCAACAAAGTTTGTCCGTCGTAGATGGGAAACTTAATCGCTTCTTGAGATCTTGGTCCGGCGCAAAAGCGAAACTTACTGCTTCTTGTCAAATTGACAAAACACATGAACAAACATATTTGCAAATTCAATTCTAAGCCAATTTTTCAGCACATGATTTCACAATCTCCCCCTTGATGAAAACATTGGCAACACCACTTAGAATTTGAACATTTGGCATTCACTTTACAAAAGATTTTGAAATCCAAAAGATCAAGGACCAAAAAGAGAAAAACACAGAATTCCCCTTTGACCAAAATGCAAAACAAGAAAAACACAGAATTCCCCTTTGACCAAAATGCAAAACAAAATCTCCCCCTGAGAAGGAAAATGTGTGTGAATGTGCAATGTGTCCAAAATTCCTAAAAATCTCCAAACTTCTCACAAAATGCCAGAAACAAATCCCCCTTTTTCTTCTCCCCCTTTTTCTTAAACTTTTCAACGATTCCCAAATTTCTCCCCCTTTGACAATGGATTCATCAAGAGTATAAAAGAGAGAATTTGTTCAAAATTTTTCTTTTTGCAGCAATGATTTCACAATGAGAAACAAAGGAGTGCCAAAATAGAAAAGATGAGCTCATTCGATCATATAACCTTATATATCACATAATATGTAAAATACATGATCTTGATGTGATTTTAACAAGTTAGGGAATGACATGCATCTCAACCTCAATTCGGTCAACTATAGCCAAGTACTAAGCAAGATCTTAGTAGAAGAACAAAAGCTCAAAAATTGAAACAACTAACAACTCTGGGCGAGCAAGTGATTTCAACTCCAATCTAGTAGACCAAATTAATCTTTAAACAAGAATCGCATGTGGCATGCTTGAAGCATACTTCTTTTATTTCCTTGGATTGGCATGCTTGAAGCATACATCTTGTTTTTGAGGGAATGGCATGCTTGAAGCATACATCTTAACCATTTTAAGGGAAGCATGCTTGAAGCAAATAACTTGAGGTTTTTTGCTTTTAACAACCCCTTTTTATTGATTCCCTTTTCTTTTCATTTTTCTTTGATTATAAATATGCAAAAGAGATTAAAAGGTCTTATGAAAGAGTAAAGTTGAAACCACACTTGCTTCATAGCCCAAATTTGTCAAGAGGATTCAATATCAAGCCTAGAAGAGTAAGATATCACAGAGTATTTAGCTATAGGTAATCAGTCCAGGGAATTCCACAATGTTATTTTTAGTTTAAGTGAGACAATTAGATTATCATATATTAGCTCAATTACATAACATATAAAGAAATATGATAAAGTGAGCTCATCAAGTGAAAGAACTTGGCAAAGAAACTCCCCCTCAAAACAATCCCATTGGATGAACAATTCCAAGTTCTCCCCGAATAAAAGCAAAACGAGAAGAAGATAAATGTTTTGTGAAAATGTCTGCCAATTGATGTTCAGTATCCACATGGTAAAGCACAATTTTTTCTTTTTCAACATGATCTTTAAGAAAGTGAAATCCAATATCAATATGCTCAAGAAAAGGGATTACTCAAGAGGTGGCACGAACCAAATCAAATCAACATCCTCCAAAGTCAACATCGTAAAAGCTCTTAAACTAATCCATGAGGAAGCAGTAAAGCCAAATGCCAAAATCTTGAGTTCTATGAAGATACCTGAAAATCCTTTTGATAGCTTGTCGATGTGACGACGTGGGAAGCTTGAAAACAAGCACACACAAGCACGTGGGAAGAGTCTCTCATGTAAACCTCTAATTATCTCGTCCTCAACAAAGATTATCATCATCTATATGAACAAAGACACTCTCCCCCTGAACATATGTACTTGTACCTGCATCATTTGAACTAGTGCGTTTTGCGAGAACAGAAGTGGCAGAAGCATCTCCAAAGGCACGACGTTCAGGATGAGATGCACGAGTGAAGGAGAACCAAATCTTATCATCGAACATATGAAGTGAGCATCCGAAATTCACTAGCCACATGTTCTCCTCCTCGTGAGAAGCCTACATAGAAGCGAGAAAGTGTCGAGGTCTCAGATCGGGGTTAGAAATAAGATGTTTAGGAATCCGATCGAGACACACGACGGACAACAGAGGCACAACACAAGCAGCCTTATGCACAAAATCAAATTTGCCTGCTCCGTGTTTCTAGCAACAAAAGGTGCTTGCATCACCCTAGGCACGTAGTGAGAAGCAAAGCGTGCCTTCTCAAATTAGACCTAGCCTTAGCTCTTTCTTTCTTTTGTTGTTTGGCTAGTCTAAAGCAAAAATCTACTAAATGTCCATCTCTACCACAATGAGTGCAAGTGTATTTAACAGGATGTTTGGCTTTAGAAGTAGAAGCAACATTTGCATTCATCATAGTAGAAGATAACACTCCAGCAGACTTAAAGACAGTTTTCATAGGCTCATTGACAATTTCAAATTTTCCTCCGTCAAGTGTTTTAACAACAGTGGGAGCATGTGATTTATGATGAGCATAAGAATCAAAACCTAAACCTTTGTTATGAGTGCTGACTTTTGATTGATCCAAAATCATGTTTAGGTTCTTCTTTCCTTTAGTGAAACGTTCTAATGATTTGTCCAAGTAATCAACTTTTCGAGAAAGAGTTAAACAATTATTGCAAGGAACATTCACTTTTCCTTTTTGTTTGCGACAAGTTGAGCATGAGAGAATTTCATGTGAAAGCAAATTATCAGTTAATTGAGAAACCCTAGCATTTGCATCTTTTAATTTTAATTCAAGAGTTGAGCATTTAGAACAAGAAGTTAAACCATGCAAATCATCAGTGAAACAGCTAGCATGTTTAATATGTTTCTCATTTTTCTCACTTTCAGCATTAATTTTCTCAATCAAGGAAGCATGTTCTTTCCTAAGCGAAGTAAGCTCATTCCAAATTAAGTCACATGATTTGCAAGCATCATCATCAGGAATCAAAGTTTTAAGTCTAGCAATTTCAGCATTCAATGATTCAACAACAAAATCATGTTTCTTAATTTTCTTGTCACGCTTATCAAGCAATTTACCAAGACGAGCAACAAAGAATAGCTAATTCATCGTAAGAAGGATCTAACTCATTGAAGTCATTTGTCATGATCGCCCTCGGTGAAAGCATCATTGCTTTTGGCCATGAGACACAACCCCGCCAACTCATGCTTGCTTGGAGTTGCATCATCCTCGCCGCTCTCCGAATCCACATCGCTTCAAATTGACTTGTTCAAGAGCGAAAAGAACTCGATGGACAACTTTGCGGTTGATGAAGTTCTTCTTCTTTCTATCACTTGGAGAGAACTTCTTCTTCTCTTTTCTTCTGTCGTTGTCCTTCTCCTCCCTTGATGCTTTCCTTGCAAGTTTTGGACAGCTTTGGACGAATATGGTCGAGATCACCACACTCATAGCATCTTGGATGATCACCACCACCTCTCTTTCTCTTTATCACATTTTGCAAAGCTTTGTTAAAGCGAGAAGAGAGTAGTGACAAGTCTTCATCGGGAATTGCTCAACTGCTCATCGGTTAGTGAAGACAAGAAAGATAGAGCAAAACTTGAAGCAAAGACCATTATGAGATATGCTAGATTGAGATGTCAAAGCAATTGATTTATGATCATTCTTTCTAGCAAAAACATCTAATTCATGAGTTTTCAACTTAGAATAAAGAACATCTAAAGTAAGTGTACTCATGGTAGTAGATTCTTGTATAGATGTTACTTTCATCTCCCACACCGACATGTCCAAAGCACTAAGCAATTGTCTAGCATTAGCGACATCGGCAGTAGCTAACTCCAACAAAGACGTAGATTGCTAAGAATTTTATTGAAACGTGCAAAGAAGTCATCTACATTCACTAGGTTTCATCTCAAAACGCATGTATTCTTTTTGTAAATATCTTGGCGAACCTCTTTGTGATGTTAGAACCCTCATGGTAATCACAAAGAGATTTCCATACCTCATATGCGGATCGAAGGTGAACCACACGATCAAAGTCGCCTGCGTCCCAAGCCTTGGATGATCAAGTTGCGCGCCTTACTATTTGCTTCAACATGTGCGCGATTGGTGTCGTTGACGTTGTCGCTTGCGGGGACATCATATGGTTTGTAGACCTTCTCCCAAATTGCGAATCCTCGAGCTTGGATGAACGCCTCCATCTTGGCCTTCCAAAACTGAAAATCAACACCATTGAACACACAAGGTTTTGTCGAATAATGATCCATTAATCTAATCACCGATTAAGATAGATTAGAAAAACCTTGCTCGATACCACTTGTAGGATCGAAGTATACGAATATAGCAATCGAGGGGGTGAATGATTGTGCGGAAGCTAAAACCAAATTCTTGACCTATTAAAAGTTCACCCCAAAACAGTAACCAAATAATTGCCTCGTTTTCGACAAAAACAGAATGACAGAGGTTTGGTAAAACGATAATTACCGGATATCCAACCGTCGATACAATCTGAAATTTGGACACAAGAAACTAGATTCCAATACGAATCGAACCCAAAAGAATCAGCTCGATCGGACTTACGGATCAAAGTTATGAGCTTCGCAAGCTTGCTGATCCCGAACTTGACGAGAATCAATCTAATCAAAACTTCAAGATTAAACAAGAACGACAAAAGATTGATCAACTAGACTTTGAGAAACACTAGATCAATACCCTAGAGAGGTTTTTGATGGATCAAATCAAGATAAAACTTGAAGAACAAAAACCAATCTAGAACTAGAACAAGCATGCAAACAAGAACCAAAACAGAAAACACTGTAGCGACGTGGTTCTCAGAGCACGCAAAAATCTTGGAAGAATTGATCTTTATTTCTTGTCTAAAATACTCTCATCAAAAGAGTACAAACCCTAAAACCAAGCTCAAAGCTTGATGCGCTCAGCTCTACTTGGTGCCTTTCAACAGAGACCCCCACCTATTTAAAGCACCAACCCACAAGGAGTTCTCAATACGATTCCTATTCCCTAGAAGGAATCCGTGATCCAACTCAACTCTACTTGGCCCAACCAGCCGAGTACAACTCTTGCACGCCAGATGGCAACCCTACCATACTCACGTGACTAACACTTTGCACGCCGTATGGCCACCGCCATACTCACGTGACTAACACTTTGCACGCGAATGACCTCCTGCCATTCTCACGTGACTAACCATTCTTCATGTGCACCATTCTCTTAGCCCGAACGTCCGCATGACATCCTTGACCACCAAGACCTCGGTTCCTCCCGAACCTAGTCCCGAACCTCGGTTCCTCCATGAACCTAGTTTCGGTCCCGTCATCGACCACATTCGTCTTCGAGCAATACCTGCACATGAACAAACCACAAAACAAATCCGAGCACAAGTCCACGACTTGACTCAATGTCAATCTATGCAACTACTCACATGAGTATTGCATAAAGTCCACTTCAAAAGAAGCATCATGAAATCATCACAAATTTCATAATCTCAAATTCAAATTATTTCAATTCTGCTCAAAACCCTAATTCAAAGAAAACGCATTCACGACGGACAAGGAAATATGGTCCGCAGACACATGAAAAATCACTCAAAAAACCATTCACAACGGACAGACAAAATCGGTCCGTTGTACAAGTGAAAGTTTCGGTTCCAAGAAGAAATCATTCGCGAAAACACGCTCACGATGCACAAACAAAATCGACCATTGCATATGCGAAATCAAACCTCAAAAGACATTCACGATCGACCAAAGAAGTTTGTCCGCCGCATAAGCAAAACTTACCGGTTTCTTGGAAGATTGAGTTCGACTCATGAGCTCAAAAACACGTTCATTTACAGCATCTAAAACTTTGTCCGTCGTACATGCACAACTTACTGGTTTTTGAGGAAAATTGAGTTTGGCTCAATGAGTTCAAAAGCATGTCCACGACAGACCAACAAAGTTTGTCCGTCGTAGATGGGAAACTTACTGTTTCTTGAGATCTTGGTCCGGCGCAAAAGCGAAACTTACTGCTTCTTGTCAAATTGACAAAACACATGAACAAACATATTTGCAAATTCAATTCTAAGCCAATTTTTCAGCACATGATTTCACATTGTCTTAACTGTGTGCTTGGTTATGTCATTGGCTTTGTCATAACTCATGAAGTGGGTGAATTCGTTGTTTTGGACTTAAACAATTGCTATATCTCTCGTTATTGCTATTTTAGATGCCATACATTATGTTATATCATGTTATATTAATGCTGTTGCTTCAAATCATGGAAAAACAAAAGAGATGCTGCCGAAATTTTCGGTTAAAGCATTTAGGCCCTTGCTATAATTTAATCTTAATTGTGGTATTTAGTTGCTATTTATTCTATGTTTGGTGGCATCCAGGGCATACTAGATGCCAGGGTGTTACACGGGCTCTCCTTCAGCGAGCCCAAGCACGGCCCATTTACGCTTTGTGCCTACTTCGTGCTGTGCCGGCTCAGGTCTGGCCCATTTGCACTATTGCAACGAGATGAAAGGAACTGAAGACGTATGGAGTTGAGGCAGTGGACACAAACATTATAGAAAAAAGAACTAAAATTTATTTATTCTTGAACAGTTACAGAGAGCGAAGAGGATGTGCTGAACATAGGCGAGAGGGGGGCAATGTGCAAGAAAGCGTGAGGAAGACACGCAAGAGAGATTGAGAGAGACGGACGAGAGAGGGAGAGATTGAGATGGACGAGTGAGAGAGAAAGCGGAGACATTGAGAGTGACGAATGAGAGTGAGATCAGCTTCTTGCGCTGTGACCTGCCGTGGGCCGCAGCCATCCAGCGTGCCGCCTGTGCCCGATCGTGCTGGCATACCGCCGGCATGCCGTGCCGACACGGACACATCCCAAATCGTCATGTCGGGTTGTGCCGCCCACCATGCGAAAGTTCTTGGCCCGGCGCGACTCAGTGAATAGTGTTGTGCCGAGTTTTGGGTCGTGCTAGGCCTCCGTGCTTCGGGCCAGCCCACATGGGCACGGCCCATGTGCCCAGCTCTATCTCGTGTGTGTAATAGACACTACTACAGATCTGGCCATCAATATCGGTTCGTAACGGCCATCAATACCGGTTTTTGAACCAATACTGATAGGACTAGAAATGTTTCAAAATATGTCGAGAATGTATGGGAGAAGCGGGACTCGAACCCGTAACCTCATGACTCCAACCTCACCCTTCTAACCAACCCACCCACCATCGCATACTGATATATACAGAATATGCATTCCTTTTGAACTTCCCTTAAACGAGGCATCAGTACTGGTTCGTAACACGAACCGGTACTAATGCACTCTTATTAGTACCGTTTCGTGGTATGAACCGGTACTAATGCACTCTTATTAGTACCGTTTCGTGGTATGAACCGGTACTAATATACCCCGTGCTTTCAGTATCGGTTCTTGTCACGAACCGGTATTAATGTGAGGGCATCAGTACCGGTTCGTGGATCTAACCGGTATTGAAAGCCCACTACGGCCCTGTAGCCAATGAACCGGTACTGATGTCACTATCTGTACGGGTTCAAATTCAATCGGTAGTGATGTGCCGGTAGTAAAGCCTAGTTTTCTGGTAGTTAGATGGGCAAGATTTGAACCTGGTGGGTGGTTCCCGAGGTCAACAATTTTTAATAATTCCATCTACTATCCATTAATATTTAAGAACCTCATGTTTTACTTCTTATATACTTCATAGGCCTATCTATTTTGAGATTTTAAGTTTGTAAATTTTGACTAATAATTATTCAAACAATATATAGATTATATAACATAAAAGTGATATTGTTATATTCGTATTTGGAAGTATTTTCCTATAGTTATGATTTTATAGCTATGAACAAAGTATTACAAAAGAAATTAACAGTCAAATTTTAACTTTAAAAACCACATCAAGTTAAACCGCACTTTACAAATATCAACAGACACTACAGGATAACCCATTGGCGCAAGCTGTATTACTGCTTCCAAAAATAATAATTAAAAGCTAACTTACCGCTTGGAAAAACAATTTTAATTAAAAGCTGCAGTGCCGCTTTTAAAAGTAAGCTATCTAAGCTATACTACCGCTTGGAAAAAGAATTTTTATTAAAAGCTGCAGGACCGCATCGAAAATGTTACTGACGCAGTTGGACCGCTTGCAATGTTATTTTGGCGGGTGTTTGGGGCATACACGCCGCGCGTAATGAAAGATCCGCCCGCCTCTCGCGGGGAATTATCGAAACCCTAGACCTACAGCCTTACCCTCCCCATTCCCCCATCTAGCCCGCTCTCTCCATTCCCCTCCAAGGCCATTCGATCCCCATCACCGCCAGCCTAATCCATCACTCCCCCTCCCCATTCCCCACGGCGCCACCCAGCCAACCCAGCTGCCGCCGCTCCCGACTCTCGTGGTCCCAGCCGCCATAGCACCCGCCGTGCTCTAGCTGGCCCTCGCCATAGTCGCCGGCTCTCATGGTCCCAGCCACCATAGCTCCCGTCCTCCTCCCAGATCAAGAGAGCGGCCCCACTCCCGATGCCTCCTCGCCGCATCCTCCTCCCTCCAACCGACTCCCTCCTCGGCTCGTGGTGGCGATCGACGTTGTCGGCTCTCCAGCCCGCCCCACGGGCGGCGCCTAGGTGCCTGCACCCCCGGCCCGCTTCACTCAAAGCCGCACCGCCGCCCGCCAGGTGCATGGATTTGATGATTTTGGTATTTTGGAGATTTGTGGATCTCGGGAACGTGGGGATTTCGGGATTGGATATGTCGAAATTAGTGGCTAGGCGCGGTTGGGCATTTTGGGTTTGGGCAAAGGCCACTTCTTCTTTCTTCCTATGTTTCTTCTTCCTCACCGAATCGAGTCCATGGCCGCTTACGCCGTCGCAAGGGGGTTACTGGTGCTTGGTAGGGGGTTTGAGGGGGGGTATCAGCGCCGGTCTGGAGGTTGGGTTGCAGGGGGGTATCTTTGACTCTTCACTCCTGTCTTGCAGGGGGAGGAGATCCGGTGGCCGGTGGCGAGGTCGCAGCGGGGAGCCGGTGTCCGAGTCGGCGAGCAAGCTGGGAGCCGGTGGTCCACTGCACCGTCGTCGGCTTCAGAATCTCCATTCTCTATTGGTTCTCCTGATGCAGAGTTGTAGGCAGCAGGTTGAACGAGCAAGGTGCAGCTAGCGTAGGCAATCTTCATCCGGCAGATTGAGGTATATGAAGATCAAATACCCTCTCATTTGCCTACAAGTTTTATTGTTCAATATCTGTTAATTGAGCCGCTACTTTGGGTTTGATATGTATTGTATTTCAATCTGCGTATTCATTTTGGATTGGAGAGGGGCATTAAGCCGTAGACCTTTGCTAGCCTCGTCTCTGTGCTCCTATATGAGAAGAGGTAAAGGATTTGGTTTTGCTAGCCTCGTCTCCGTGCTCCTTCCTTGTGTGTATACTGTATAAGAAAGATTACAACAAAGGAGATGCTAAGCTACTGATTAATTTTTTGTTTTTATTTGTGGCATGGGATGTACTGTAATGCAAGCTTGCTAAATGGTATTGTTCATGTAATTGTGGCATGGGATGTACTGTAATGCAAACTTGGATCTATGAATAGTTGGTTGACGTGATTCTAAGAAACTGCCAACGCGTTCTGCTCTTTTTTCCTCACTGTACTTGGTTAGTTGTGTTTGGCAACAATACTTTTGTTGCATTTGCCACCAGCCACTAGTGGCATTAGGAAAATGAGGAGATTAAGTAAAAGGATTTGTTTATCACTTTCAATAGAGGAAGAGCAATAACACAGGAGAGCAGCGAGAGCTAACTGAAATTAAACTTCACAATGATCTCACGTATACGTAAATAGAAGACCTTATAGACTTTATAGTTAAACTGGCTATGTGCTATGTGCTTTCATAAGTAGCTTTGAATTGCAGATTCTATTCATTAGCTGGCATCTAATCATTATTGCCACTGTAATCATTTTGCAGTTCATAGTGATCTGTAATTAATTGCAGTATATGAGAAGTCATACAAATATGTTCATTAATCAATTGCAGTATATGAGAAGTCATACAAATAATGTGGAGCTGAATAATGTTGACATGTACAACCATCGTGCATCTAACTCTCCTGTCGAGGTCAATCTTATTATGCAATTTAGTATTATGTATTTATGTATGTAATCATTATTGTAGTTCATAACAATCTATATGTGTGTTAACATTGGCAGCATATGAGAAGTCCAAGTGATGACGGTGTTGCTATATCAATTGCTAATGAAAACAGATTTCCAAATAGTGAGGTATATCTTCATCTTTTATAGCTACACAATAATCAATCCCTTGTCTTTATATAAATGTTAGTTATGTTTGTGTATAGATAAACAGAACGAAGTCTGTTGCACAACAAGATGTACCAAATACTAACCATGGGGTATTCATTCACTTCATGTTTATTTTGACCAAACTGCATGCTTCTACATTATTAATTCGTGACTCAAATTAAACTTTTAGGTGAGAAGGCATGTCATTTTGTACTCGGTTGTAGGACAGAATGTTCCGGTAGCTAAAGCTACCGTTAAAAGAACATGTCGAACTGCTATCGTTGGTGGTACTCCTCTTGGGCTAGATTATTGTGAGGTTGTTGTGACCTACGTGTTGAAAAAGGGTGCTGTATTACCAAGACCATATGATGATCTCACAAAAATAGGTGATGCACAAGGACTCACTATTGCATGGCCATATAAAAGGGTAAACCATATTGTATACATTCATTTCCTTAGCTAAGTTTGTGGGATGATGAAAAAATAAATGGATTTTTGTAGATGGAAGATGATGTTGCTCATGGAGGCACTTTATCTAATGGAGGAAGAAATCAAGTCTTTGGAGGCACTTCAACTAATTTAGGAAGAAATCAAGTCCTTGGAGGCACTTCAACTAATGGAGGAAGAAATCAGGTTATTGGAGGCACTTTAAGTTTGATTAACAGATTTGTTGAAGCTTCTTTGATCCTAAATTAGATTCAAACATGAATTCAGTTAGTTGATTATTCTTGAATTTAAAATTGAATTCAGTCTCTTCCACAAGGTTGCAGATGCTAGTGTTATTCTAGTGATAACAACTTAACAAGGAGGAAATGATGGCAAACTTAGTGCATTTTTATTCTTGTTCATCCATCCCTGAGGCTTAGTAGCATGAACTAAACAAAGATGAATCAAACATACTACATGTTACTATTTGGTTTGTTTCTAATGTGTTACTAAACTTAGTAACATGAACTAAACAGAGAAGATATCTATTTGATGTCATGACGAGCTTATTGCTGCTAATAGGATGGGCACCACCGTTGCCTGTACGTACCACCGTTGCCTGTACTTTACATGTGTGGCAAAACACTTGTAATTTAATTGTCATACAATTAAATCTGATCAACACCAAGATGAAAAAAATAGAGAGAGAGAAGAAATATTAAGAAACAGCATATATATGAAAAACTACTGGCAGTAATGTAGTATAAGTAATACTTGTAGCAGTAGTGTGTTGGTAGTCAGGCTCAGCCAGTATCCATCCTTGTCTTGCCGGTACATATGAGCTAATTTAGAGTTTTGCAGTGATGAACTGTTGCTGCTTTCGTTGGTTTCTTGATTGATTGATGTATTAGCACCAGCTGCTCAGGCATGAACTAAACAAAGATGAATCAAACATACTGCATGTCACTATTTGGTTTGTTTCTAATGTGTTACTAAACTTAGTAACATGAACTAAACAGAGAAGATATCTATTTGATGTCATGATGAGCTTATTGCTGCTAATAGGATGGGCTCCAATATAACTTTACCTTAAGTTAATACTGCTAGATACATGAGTTCATATTTAATTTTGAGATCTCACTGAGTAGAGAATATATATATATGAGTTGCAGTCTAGCAGAGAAGATATATACTTGATGTCTGGATGAACTTAATGTGCTATGTTCTGCTTGTTCTGGTCGTAGTCGTGTCATCCTGTAGTGCATATTGTGCTTTGCTGCATATACACCGGAATTAAATGAATTTATGAAGTGCTAAGAGAGAACTATACGGGCTGAATAGGTTGTTTGTATTGATATTTTCGGATGTAGCCATATCTTTTGACATTATCTTCTGAACCAAACTGCCAAGGGAGCCGAACGTGTTAGGGTATCTAATTGTAGTCGTGTTGTAGTGTGTTGTGTGGGGCTTCAGGTTGCATATAAATAGAGGTTGAGTATCTAATTGTGGTAATACTATTTTGTTTATATAATTGTGGTAATACTGTATTGTTTATATAAATAGAGGTTGAGTATCTCTAGTTTTGTTACACATGCATCTAATTGTGGTAATACTGTTTTGTTTATATAATTGTGGTAATACTGTATGGTTGAGTATCACAATCAGTTGTTGATATTGCATCTATATCCCTCTCCCTAACTGTCTTTATTGCCTACTGCGAACTGTCTTTATTTGTAATAGAAGTGCAATGTTCAAACTTTTTGATTTACATTCAAACTTGTGGACTAGCAAACTGTACACTATATACAATTGCTTTGATGCCATCTCTCACATTCTAAGAAGAAAATGCTTCTTTTTTTTACAGGTGAAAGGGGGAAGGAGAGAGAGTTAAAGATTGGAAGAGAACTTTCAAGCCTTAGAAAGGAGAATTTTTGAGTGGTTTAGTTAATGGGTATACTTTTGGTGATTGTTGACTGGTTTAGTTAATAGGTATACTTTTGGTGTAAATATATAGGACATGCGAATAGATATGTCCATGTCTGTGGGAAGGGTATATTTTGCACTCTAGTTATATTTTGGTATATGTTTATGTATGTGACATGCATGCGAGGGGAGTAAACTTTGTACTTCTGCCTTTTATATATTTTGGTGATGTTGTACATGTGGATGATTTATGATAATGAAACTTTGGTACGTTGCTTTCTCGAGGAATTATATGTTATATATAGTGTTTGGATTGTATGTTATGGGTACTTGATATTATTTTAAATTTGGCGAACATTTATTATGTGGATATATATTAAACTGGTGCAATTATTTTTCCAAGCGGTATTTCTATTATTTAGTAATCAATTTTTGAGTTGCTTGAATTGCTAAATGCAAGCACTTGTACAAATTTTGGAATTTTTGTTAAAGTCGTTTCTACCGCTTTTAAAATTTAAATACCCCGAGCGGTAGGACTGCTCTTAAAAACGGTGTTACAAGCGATCCTACTGCTCTTAAAAACGGTTTTCCAAGCGGTAGTACTGCTTTTAGAAATGGTTTTCCAAGCGGTAGTACTGCTTTTAAAAACTGTTTTCCAAGTGGTATTACCGTTTTTAATGTATATACCGCTTGGAATACTTTTAGAAGCAGCCAAACGGAAAGCAGTAGATAAGGGTATTCCAAGCGGTCGTACTGCTTAGAATACCCTTATTCCAAGCAGTAGTACAGCTTCCAAGGACGTGTCATCCTGTAGTGAGAGAGAGTATATAAATAAAGCATCATAGTTTAATTAATTTCTGTTGGCATATCATGATGTGTCGTTGATGGGTCTAGATTATATATATCAGTGCAGATTAATCAGATACAAATATGAGAGCTGGTATAGTTGTACAGGAGATACAATTATATATTTTCATCATAACCATAAGAGTTGTATAACAAGTGCAACTCAAATATTTTTGATATAATTAATACAGTATTATAGTATCTAGCCACATATGTGCAGAAAATTCGGCTAGCTTTAACTTGTCTACGCGGATATTAATTTCCATACTCCGGTACTCTCTCGTCGTGGTCATTTGGTCCAAATTTACTAGGTGCTAGGAAGTACTACAGTGTTTGAATTACAAAATTTTGTGGGTCAACGGCTTCTAATAATTGCATCCACTAGTCTCTACTATATAAAGTGAGAGTTTCTTCCTACGTCACATTAATTGCTCTGCTTAATTGCCCTATTTAATTGCCCTGCTTAATTGCCCTACGCAAAAAACAAAGCGTTGCTTTAATTAGCCAGCTTTTGTAAGAAACGAAGCGTTAAAGATAGATGTTTGATTTTATGAAATAGTATTTTTTTTTATTTTTGAATCTTTATTTTTCATTATCAATTTTGTTTTTCGTAGCAACGCACGGGTATATAACTAGTCATTAATAATCAAGAAGCTCATGTGTCACATCTTAAGTTATAAATACATCGTCGTAGTTTACTCTTCTGTTCGTATATGCATATCACGATGTGTCTAATTTTTAATTTGGGCGCTCGAACTAATTAGACTTGGAGCCAAATGCTATGTTTTACTAGAGCTAGTAAAGTTTCACTTCGCTACGACATGGAATGAATTCCACAGCACAACACATAAGACCCCCAGTTACGTACCATAAGCATCAGAAGTGGTGTCATAATATAATTACCGTACGTTGAGGAGCCAAGAAGATGCAACATATTCTCGAACCAGCTCGTCTCGTTACCAAGAGAAACCGGCACGAACGTCGTTATCCCTCTGCTCTTTAAAAACGCCGGGTCAAGCGCCGTCGCACCGCCCACCGCGAAGTTCGCCCCGTGCCGGAAGTCCTCCGCGGTATTGCCGGCGAGGTACGGCGTTGGCTGCGGCACCCCCAGCGACTCCACTGCGCCCACAAGAGCGTCATGAATAATTTACTTGAGTCGACTTTTTACTCTCTTTAGAAGGTATTAAATTATACACTATATTAGTATAAAAATTTAAAGATCAAAGTATTAAAAGATATGAGTTTAAAAGTAATTTGATGGTATCCCTATTCCCTAACGAGGTAAAAAAGCTCTGATGCAAATACATGTAGTACTGCGAGAATACTGGGTTGACTTTAGGGGTATAAACGGGTCGGGTACGGGCGGGTAGTAGGTCATCCCATACCTTACCCTATTATTTTTTCTCCGGGTACGGGTACGGGCACAGGTAGTAAAAATCGGGTAGGGTACGGGTAACGGGTAACATTTTCTACGAACGGGTAGAAATCGGGTTCCGGGTAGTGTGCGGACGGGTATAATACAGACAACGGGTACTTCATCGGGTAGTGCACAAAATACCTAGGATCAAAATATGCGATGAAAACAATCCAACCATCACACTAGTACATCAATGCTTACGGTTTTCAGTATAAACCTCATAGCAAGAAAATGTCAAACGGCCAACCAGTATAAACTATCAAGCATATAGATTACAAATCGGAAATAAGCTACATATTAGCAGGATGATTATAATCTAGCTATGAGATGGTTACCATACTTCAGAAGGAAAAGATGAAACCTGTACTGATGATGAGTTTTTTCCCAACCCTTTGGTCATGCAGTTTTTATCCCTCTCTCACGCCACCTATACTGTTGCTGACTAGCCATGGCATGTAGTTTTGTTCAATTTGTCAAGCACTATCATATCTTGAAAATGTATGGCAACAGCAGATGAGCAGAACAAGATAATCTGGGGTATCATTGGAGGGAAGTAGAATAATCATCATACTTGTAAAAAACATACAGACTGTATGATACAGTATATATCCTTACATGAGTTCGTCAGATAGTTATCTGTTCCCCTTTCTTTCAGACTTCTACCATAAATGATGGTTATATTGACAAATGGCAACAGGGGTGCATATCACTGTTAAAAACTTTAAAGCGACACACAAAAGTATTTTCATATGCCTGATGCCTGCTAATTGCCACAATACCCTAATAGAAACATTGCATGACTACATATCTCTAGAACTAGCCCAAACATGTAGTTTTGGGAAACTTTACAAAGTAAGACAATTGCGGATCAGATATTGCAATCCTCTGCAGTCTAAATCCACAATCAAACCCACATGTAGAGCTAATGGTCAGCTCAAGTCCAAAGATGGTGCAAGACAAATTGTCCTAAAATCGTATGCAAACCTTTCTACTAGATGAATGTTTCAGCACTATGCAAATCTAATTCTGCTTATAGTGCTAACTGCTATATGATGAAAATTATTCTCAAGTAAGCAAAATAGCATGCAGGTTTATTTACAGAAGCATCATCTCACAACAGTCAGCACAAATTCACAATCACTAAAGAGAAAATTAGATGGAGAAATACACCTAGAACACTGTTAATTGCACAATGCTGATCTGGCTATAATTAATATTTACTTTAGTTCTTTTACCATTGGGCATACTATTGGCCCTGTTCACTCTCAGACTACTCTCAGATAGTTTTTGCTGGTTCATGAGTGAAAGAAAAACTGGAACTTCTGCTGCGTGGTGTGTCAAAGCTATCAAGATCAAATCAGAGGCATACAAGAACAAAGAAACACAACGGCATACGAAGGGTGAAGCACTGAAGCCTCGTCGTACCGTCTTGGCAACCTTCGGCAGCGGCGGGCTGACTTGCTGCGGCTCCTCCCACTGCCGCGGTGGATCCCGTGCGCGCAGGCCCTGGCGAAGGGAAGAACGTGGTGGATCCCGTGCGCGTTGGCTTCGAGGAAGACAAAGGCGGCTGAGGGCGCACCGCGCGGGCAGCCGGGCAGGCGGACGGCCGTACGAGGCGTGAGCAGGCGGCGGCTGGCTGGAAGCCTGGGAGGGGAGCAGATGAGGGGATGTGAGGCTGGCGGCGGCTGGCTGGGGTACTGTTCTGACTGCTGAGGGAAATCAGGGTTCAGGGAATAGGGATGTGGGTGGGATGGCGCACGCAGCACATCTGCACACATGGGCTTTCTTCCTGTGGGCTGGATCGGCTGATGGCATGGTTATATCCGGGTACCCACATAGTGAGAATTATCCGGGTACCCGTACCCGCCGGGTATTGTCAATCCCATATCCGATTCTAATCTATCCGGGTACTATCCGTATCCGTACCCGTACCCGACGGGTAGTGTAAAATAGTTTTCCATTAGGATAATTTTGCTTTCGGATACGGGTACGGATCGGGTATTACCCAACCCATTTACACCCCTAGTTGACTTCTCGTTGAATAGTTACCGATGAAGTCGATGATGAGCCGGCCATCGGAGGCCCGGCCGCTGGGGTGGTGAAAGTAGGTCTCTCCGTACGGCGCCCGGGTGGATGGCCCCCCGGCGGTGGCCGGGAGGATGGCCGCGTTCCCGGTGTCGGTGAGCGAATCGCCGAAGCTGAAGACGCGGTCGTAGTGCTTCTGGTTCGGCGGCGCAGCGGCAGCCTCCCGGGCGACGAGGACGAGGAGAAGCGCCGCGACGAGGCGTGAAAACGGCGTCATTGAGAATTGGAAGAACACACACAAAAAAGGAGAAATGGAGGAGCCGTCGGGCGTGAGGTCTGTGAGGTTATTTGCAGGCCGGCCGCGTCAATGCTTTTGTTTTTTGAGACTAGCAGAGCCATGGAGCTGTCATGCTGTCGTGGCTTTATTACCGTTGAAAAAGAAATAAATGTTAGTGTCATGGCTATGGACCACCATATATAATATTATAAGAGGCGGTTTTTGGCTAGAACCGAAACCTAGATGATTTTAGACCGAGATCTTAGTATTTTGGTCAAAATCTCGGAAATCCCGGTCGAAAAAAACCGGATTTGAAATTTGGTTTTTCGATTTCATCTGAATTTTATCTGAAATTCTGAAATCCCGCTAAAATTTTAGATTTTGGCCACCTCCAAGTTATATAGCGAAAACAAAATTTAAAATCTTGGCCGGGATGTCGCCTGTTAGCGTTCTCGAGGTGTGGACTGCAGTATAAAAGGCCAAAAGGGTCGGGCGTGGCAGTCATTTTCGCTAGTGTTGTTTTTGCGATAACCGCCTTCGAGAGCCATACTTGTTGTGCCAGACCCTCGTGAGGCCTGCCCATGCGTCAAGTTAGGAAGGACAATGGTGAGGAAAGGGCGTTCTGCTGCAGATGGAGGGTACAAGCCAGTACTTGGCAGCACAGGTTGTGGAGCGCCGTCTTCCTACTATGGACATCGTTCGATTGCCGGAGGGGGAGGCGACACCGAGGCCCCATTATGACGAGGCTGTGGTATTCGAGGCCTACTTCGATGTCGGCATCCGTGGATTGGATCTTTGAGAGGAGCCGCCCAGATCGTCCTCGAGTTGCTGGATGAACAGTCGCTCCCGTCGGATTTGGATTCTAGCAACAGACCACCGGAGGTGATCCCGATGCTAATACCCAAGCCCAAGCGAGCCAACTCGACAAACATCCAAACGACTCGACAACAACCCCGGTATTCCCCCGGTATGCGATCCGAAACTCGCCCAGGATCCCCACATACCGGTTCCCAATGCCGTATCAACATTCAATTCGCACAAAGGGGCATCGAGCCCCAAACCTACTACCAGAGACGCACGAACGCGGAAGCAACAAAACACACACGGCACACGGAAGCCCAACAAAAAACAACCAACGAAACAACCAAGCGAAAGGTAGACCAATCCATTGCAGAGATAAAAGTGCGACAGTTTACAAAAGTAAAGCCAACTATCCTATACAACAAAAGTAAAACACCCCGGAAGTGTCGTGCCCTGAACACTCCCGGGCGCACGAGCGTCGACAGCCTCTACTCGGTGCCCCGCCTTGGGCCACCGATAAGCGAGGGGCGTAACTCACACCCTCGGGACCCTCACCGCAAAACCACAAAGCGTAAGCCTGAGTACAAAAGGTACTGCAAGTCTTACCCATGGTCCATATACGACCAGACTCCAAAGGATATGCATTTGGATGTAGCAAGAAACAAGTGAAGGTAAACTTGCGTAAATGCTCATATTTTGTGGTTTAGTTGCTTAACTACTCAATTCACCCAAGTCTTAAGCGGTTGTTACTGCACCTACTTCTAGCATGAATTGTAATTAACATTAATTAAAGCAAACACCACCTTTCAAATCAAGGCTCAAGCCCAACGGCGAACCACATGTTCAAGTTATTTACTACGCAGAAGAAGTTCAGATCAAGCTTGCTCATATCAGGAAGCACGGCAATTCGAATCGCTTAATTAACCTGCAGGAAGCATTGATCGCACGACACTTACCACAAGGGCCTAGTGTCAACCCTCCCAATCATACCCAATCGCTGAAGCGTCCTCCTGTGGCCCGAAAACCTAGCACCCCTCGAAGCTGCCCCAAGCCCGGCTTGGCGCTCGAGAGTCGACAAGCCTGCGCCCTCAACCACGTCCAACCACGAGGAAGTTACGGTCCATCGATTCCATATGAGAGAAAGAGTGGCTTACCGTACCATAATCGGGCATGCGACCAACCGGGTGTGCTCAAACTGATTCCACTTACGATTCGGTCCTTAATCGACACAGACGGGCTACACACTCGAGTCTCCATACCCAAATGAACCAACTCCCGCCCGGTCCACAATTCATTTCCTTTCAAAACCTTTCCCAAATCCAAGTCCAACATACGTAGTATGCGTGATAATGTAACAATCGCAAGTAGCGAACCCTCCGTCACTTGGCCCGAACCCGACATCTAAGCATTTCTAAGCGTGTTTCGATATATTACCCATAAGCTAGCTTCAAGGACAGAATTAACAACATCAAGGAGTAAATGCAGCAATTGGGATCTAACCTAACCCACAGTTCAACTCCTAATGCAAATACTTAACCAACAAATAAGCAATTTATTCACGAAAATAAATTAATATAGAGGATCAGATATGCTTAGGGGCTTGCCTTGCTCTTCTGCTTGCGGATCGACAGCAACGTGCCCTTCGGCAACTCCCTCAACCACGGCCACGTCAGTCGCCGCGGGATCGATGTCTACACGAACATGATGCATGATGAGATGCATGCAATGCTAAAGAAACAACAACAATACAACAATAAGATGCAAGAAAGGAAACGAAACAACAACCCCGACGAAACGGCGCAACCGGACAGATCAGGCGAACCCGGACAGTCCGGGTTTTTTCATCCGGACAGTCCGGCTAACCCGGACACTCCGGCCATATATACCGGATACTCCGGACTGGGGCGGACACTCCGGACTGGGGTCCGGACACTCCGGCCCAGGCGCATCTCGCCTAACTAACACGAGGGATCGAGGTACCACCAAGCTCTACGGCACCACGAGACCCCGATCTACGACTTTCCTACACGTGGCTAAGCCGGAGAAGCTCCTAACTAGCTTATTCCACGCGAAAAGACACTAATCCAAAGAACCACTAACCAACCCTAATCAACCCTTGGATCGGCATCACTACTACCCGATCTACCACACTAGCACCCACATTTGCCAACCCAAGCTCCACACTAACCCTAGAATCACTATAACCAAAAACCCTAAAGCTCAAGATCTAACTCCAAAACCCCAAATCTAAACCTAAGCTCTAACTCCCACCATTGATGACCCTAAAACCCAAGAAACCTACGAATCAACCCCCAAGAGAAACGCCTACCTCCAAGGAAGATGGGGGAGGAACAACGCCGGGGTAGAGGAAGGAGGACGCCGGCTTGAGGACGAGCTAGAGGATGCCGGGGAGGAGCCACGGAGGTCGCCGGCCGGTGGGAGCTCGCCGGAGAGGAGCTAGGGTGGTGGAGAGTACATACACGGGTGGAGGAGCAAAAGGGAGTAGAGTGAAATGAGGTGGGGGCCAAGGAAACGGGATTTTTATACAACCCCCATGAATCTGGACTCTCGGACGCTCAACCCGAGACTCAGGGTTAGGGTCTTCGGTGGAATCAACCGGACACTCCGGACATTCATCCGGACACTCGGGTTGGGGTGTTCGATCAGCCCAATCCGGATACTCGGACTTTTATCCGGACATTCCGGGTTGGATCCGACACTCGGATGTTTATCCTGATACTCCGGATGTCCCAGAGTTCTTGAAGTTTGGGGCCTTGACAAACCCCTCCCCTTAAGGGAATCTCGCCCGAGATTCAGAACAAACGCACGAAAGCGTTGGGAGATGGTACAACCAAGCATCTTGATCGATACGTTTCAACTTGTGAAAACGACACCGCAGTACTTACATAAGAATTCAGATACTCGATCTTGGCGACCGTTCCCAAGTAGCCTCATCCTCGCATGATTACTCCGAACTTTGTAGAACTTAAGCGTCCTTCTCAGTCTTGCGTTCAGCTTCTTCCGAACCCGAATCGGATGCTCTTGATAGGAAAGATCGGTTGAGATCATCCACTTCAAGTGACTCGAAGGAGTACTGAGACACTTCTTTAATTGGGAGACATGAAAGACGTTGTGGACCATCTCGGCGAGGAGGTCCTTGGCCTCGCTTTGCAAGGATCCTAATGGCCCCACATATCGAGGCGCTTTTTTCCTTAACTCCAAAGCGGGTGCCACGAAGAGGGACACCTTAAGATAGACAGAGTCACCAATATCGAAGGAGAGGGTCTCCCTCGACGATCGGCATAGCTCTTTTGCCGTGTTTGTGCTATCCTCGGATTTTCTTGAATGGTCCTCACTTTCTCTTCGGCCTCCATGACCAGTTCGGCCCAAGAAATGATCGTTCTCCGCTTCGACCAATTAAGAGGTGCCGTCTACGACCATAAAAGGCCTCAAAAGGAGACATCTGGATCTTTGGTTTGGTAGCTATTATTGTATGCAAACTCGGCATACGGGAGGCATTCTTCCCACTTTTTCCCATAGACTAGGACACATGCCCTCAACATGTCCTCGAGGATCTGATTGACCCTCTCGATCTCCATCGATGCAGGGGTGATATCTTTGAATCAGTGAAGTAGCTTGGTGCTCAACGCCGCAGACTCTTCCAATCGGGAGACAAATTGTGAGCCCCGGCCTCGAAACTATCCGCTTTGGCACTCCATGGAGCACGAGAATCCGGAAATATACAACTCCATGCTTTACGGATTTATAGGTGGTGCTGACGGCTAGGAAGTGTGCGGACTTGGTCAACCGACGATAATCACCCAGATCGAGTCAGGCTCGAAGAGGTCGAGGGAGCCTAGAATAAAGTCCATGCCGATGTCTTCCCATTTCGGTGAGTATGGGTAGAGGTCAAGAGTACTGACCGGGCTTGAAGTGTTCAAATCTTCACACGCTTACAGGACATCGCGACTCACCACGTAACGAGCAATCTCGCGTTTCATGCGAGTCCACCAGAATTGCCGCTTCAGGTCTTGGTACATTTTGTTGCTGCCCGGATGGATTGTGAGCAACGAGTTATGGGCTTCATCAAGGATTGCCCGCTTCAACCCTTGGGTATCCGGAACAACTATGCGCTGGCCGAACCACAAGGTTCCTTGCTTATCCAAGCGAAACCCAGGGGCCTGACCAGAACTCAAACTATTGCGAATGTTGGTGACACCCGCATCACCGACTTGTGCTTCCTGGACCGATCAAGCAACGTGGACTTCAACTCCACATTAGTCAGAAACCTTCTCCTACCATTTCGAGTTGAGCTTAAAACTCGGCACAAAGGGTGGCACTCGCGGTGGAAGAGTGAGGCAATGGCATTGTACCTTGCGGCTCAAAGCATCCGCCACCACATTAGCCTTCCAGGTGGTAATGGACTTCTAAATTGTAGTCCTTAATCAACTCAAGCCATCTCTCCGCTGCCTCATATTCACTCTGCTGCGTGAAGATGTACTTGAGACTTTTGTGATCCGTGTAGATGTTGCACTTGTTCCCCGAGAGATAGTGGCGCCAAATCTTTAAAGCATGGACCACCGCAAGCTCGGATCATGGGTGGGGTAGTGCTCTTCATGGTGTTTCAACCGCCGAGACGCGTAGCGACAACTCGACCCTCTTATAAGTACACAGCCAAGCCCAATGCGATGCATCGATATTACACATCAAATGGCACTCGGACATCTGGGTCAGTGAGGCGAGCCGTAGTCGAACGCTGTTTCGATGTCGAAGGCGCTCGCGATTCGGTGACCATCCGAACTCAACTCCTTCTTGAGTAGCTCGGTCATCGGCTTCACAATCTTTGAGAAGTCCTGGATGAAAGCAGCGGTAATACCCGCAATCCAAGAAAAGCTGGATGTCCGTGGATGATCCGGTTGCTCCCATTTAAGTACATCCTGTGCCTTGCTCAAGTCAATCGCCCGCCTCGCTCGGAAAGGACGTGTCCCAAGAATGACACTTCCTTCAGCGTAACTTCGCATTTCTTTGAACTTTGCATACGAGCGATGCTCCTCGAAAGGTCGCCGAGGACAATGCGAAGATGTCTGGCATGCTCTTCTTCATTGACTGAATAAATGAGGATGTCATCGATAAAGATGACGACAAAGGAATCCAGCTCCTCCATAAAGATGGAATTCATGAGGTACATGAAGTATGCCTTGCAAGGCTCGTTAAATCGAAACGACATGGCGGTGTACTCATACACCCATACCGAGTGGAGAAAGGTCATCTTCGGGATGTCTTCGCCCGGATCTTAACTGATGGTACCCAAGCCTCAAGTCAATCTTAGAGAATACCCGCACCAGGCGATCGACAGATATCAATCAGAGGCGAGAGGGTACTTGTTCTTGATAGTGATCAGATTCGGGAGGATTCGGTAGTCAACGCAGAGGCGCAGAGAACCATCCTTCTTGGTCACAAACAGAGCCGAAACCCCAAGGTGAGGAGCTCGGTAGATGAAACCCTTGTCCATCAACCCTTTGGTGGTCTTCACTCACCAATTCATTTGACGGCATCCAGATGCAGCTTGACACCGGAGCGAGTCCTGGTCAAGCTCAACGACGAACTCAATGTCCGTCAGTGGCATTCCGTAATTCATTTGGGAACACATCGAGAAACTTCGGACACCACGGGGAATCGAGTCGGCTCTTCAACCAATGTCCCATTCGGTGAACATAAGGTAGCCTTGTTCTCATTAAGAAGTAAGTGAGTCGGCCAGCCCTTCGGATCCGGAGTGACGGTAAGGCTATGACAATCAAACGACCTGGCTGCCGTGCCAGCCAACTCATCCCCTAGGATGACATCTATCCCAGAAGATCTAGAAGCAACAAAGCGACGGTGAGCGGAATCCCTGAATCGAACTCGCCATACGAACCATCTGCCTAGCTGTAATCTTCGACCACGGTGCCTCGATCGGGAAAGAGGTGACAGCACTCGCGGACCCTCATCGTCTTTGCTCCGCCAAACCCGTGTGGATAAAAGAATGAGAAGCCCGAGATCAAACAATACCTAGCCTCATGCCCTTCCACAAGGAGCGTGCCCGGCTACGCGGCGGAGCCCTAGGAACACGCCTCGGCGTCGGCGAAGGTAATATTTGCCTCGCTTTCGGCGTGAAACAGCGGCGGTGGTGCCATCACGCCTGGCGTGGAGGCGGCGGCGATCTTTATCTGGCGTGGGAATGAGCGATCCGGATAAAGTGGCGAACGTCGCAATTATATCGACCGGAGGCCAGGACGCATTCTTTGCTCTGAGCTGCCGGCGGCAGTAGTAGTATTAAAGTGGCGAATCGGCAACAGCAAACGGCAAATGTCGCGACCAGCCCGAGCATTTGGAAGCCAGGCGACCTCGTGATGCGAGGCGATACGAATCGCCACGAGCCATTTGTGCATTGCGCCTTGGCTCTGATGTCGCCCAGCTTCCTATTCTTCTCCTCCTGATGAGCCCGCCATCTTGAGCTCGACGGTGATCGCGGCTCACCCAGTCGTTATGTCGGCCCGAAGTCGCGGGCGGATGACTTGTCTGCATCTTGTTTGTCAACCGCTCCGACGAACCGACCACGCTTCTTACGGTGGTATCGACCTCCTCGGCGTCTTGCGCCAGGTAGTTGAACTCCTGCGAGTAGTCAACCAGCGACTTGCCGGTGGAGGACAAAAGCTGCGCTTCTTCATGTCCATGAGGCCCTTGGGATGTGGATGCGCCCGGAGCGCCTCCACGGAACTCGGCCGAATGGCCCGGTGCCGGCGGTATCACCCTCAAATTGGCCCACCAAGCACCGGAGCCACGGAGGCTGCGTGCGCGAAGTGGGCCATACGGAACTCCCCGCGGTCGATAAGAGCAAACTTACGCTCTATCGTGCGCCGACAATCATCGGCCTCCAGCGGATCGGTGGCCCGTGAGGAAAGGCCAGGTGAGCTGCGTGTGCGGGGAAGTCGAGATATTTGGTGGGCCGACCTCGCCCATCACCTCGGCGCCTACTGCTTTGGACCCGATCTGGACCAGACATCTCAAGGATCCGGTTGGTGGCCTCTGACAGTTACTGCTCGGCGCATCATGATATCCGGCCACATTGGGAGGAGCGGCGGATCACCCACGGTGTGATCGCCCGACACCATCACCATCGCCCATTCCTCCTCGGGTCCTCATCTGTAGTCCACCAAGGCCGGACAACAAGAGTTAGAACCATAGGAGAAACATGTCCTAAACCAAACAAAACCATAAAACAACCCAAGCGGTGTAACACTCACATTGGAGTCCAACAAGTCTACTACACCCAAAGGCAAAACACAACTCACAATGCGGATAAGCGGCATGACACATGCACGGCATGAGATGAGATGACATGCCGCGACTTCCAAGCGCAACCCTCACACTCACCACTATAACCTAGGGCGGGGATAAGTATGACTTTCTATCTAATGCGGCATGACAATCCTAAGCAATCTCCTAAGCGGTGTCGTCGAGTTGGTCTAAGTCTTTGCGCCTTGCTCGATACCAGCACTGAGAGGAGCGCCGGATCGTCCTCGAGATTCTTGGATGAGCGATCGCTCCATTCGGTTGGATTCTAGCACAGACCACGGAGGTGATCCGATGCTAATACCCCAAGCAGCGAGCCAACTCGACAAACATCCAAGCGACTCGACAACAACCGGTATTCCCGTTATGCGATCCAGAAACTCGCCGAGATCCCCACATACGGTTCCCAATGCGTATCAACATTCAATTCGCACAAAGGGGCATCGAGCCCCAAACCTACTACCAGAGCGCCTGAGCGAAGCTTAACAAAACACACCACGGCACACGGAAGCCCAACAAAAAACAACCAACGAAACAACCAAGCGAAAGGTAGACCAATCCATTGCAGAGATAAAAGTCGGCCAGTTTACAAAGTAAAGCCAACTATCCTATACAACAAAGTAAAACACCGGAAGTGTCGCGGCCCTGAACACTCCCGAGCGCGTCGGCACCTACTACTCGGTGCCCTTGGAGTCAGATAGCGGTAGGGGCGAGAACTCACACCCCTCGGGACCCTCACAAAAACCACAAAGCGAAGCACAGTACAAAAGGTACTGTAAGTCTTACCCATGGTCCATATCTGACCGACTCAAAGGATATGCATTTGGATGTAGCAAGAAACAAGCTGAAGGTAAACTTGCGAAATGCTCATATTTTGTGGTTTAGTTGTAACTACTCAATTCACCCAAGTCTTAGCGGTTATTCTTGCACCTACTTCTAGCATGAATTGTAATTAACATTAATTAAAGCAAACACCACCTTTCAAATCAAGGCTCAAGCCCAGCGGCGAACCACATGTTCAAGTTATTTACTACGAGGAAGAAGTTGAGATCAAGCTTGCTCATATCCGAGAAACACGGCAATTGAATCGCAATTAACCTGCTGAGGAAGCATTGATCGCCACGACACTTACCACAAGGGCCTAGTGTCAACCCTCCCAATCATACCCAATCATTGAGCGTCCTCACGTGGCCGAAAACCTAGCACCCCCTCGAGCTGCCCCAAGCCCGGCTTGGCGCTCGAGTCGACAAGCCTGCGCCCTCAACCACGATCCAACCACGAGGAAGTTACGGTCCATCGATTCCATATGAGAGAAAAGAGTGGCTTCCGTACCATAATCGGGCATCACGACCAGCCGGGTGTGCTCAAGCCCGATTCCACTTACGATTCGGTCCTTAAGCGACACCAGGCGGGGCTACACGCTCGAGTCTCCATACCCAAATGAACCAACTCCCGCCGGTCCACAATTCATTTCCTTTCAAAACCTTTCCCAAATCCAAGTCCAACATCGTGCAGTATGCGTGATAATGCTGTCGCAAGTGAGCCAGAACCCTCCGTCACTTGGCCCGAACTCCGACATCTAAGCATTTCTAGCGTGTTTGATATATTACCCATAAGCTAGCTTCAAGGGCCAGAATTAACAACATCAAGGAGTAATGCATCGACAATTGGGATCTAACCTAACCACTGATTCAACTCTAATGCAAATACTTAACCAACAAATAAGCAATTTATTCACGAAAATAAATTAATATAGAGGATCGAGATATGCTTAGGGGCTTGCCTTGCTCTTACGCTTTAGGATCGGCTGACAGCGTGCCCTTCGGCAACTCCCTCGACCACGGCCCGTCGATTGTTCGCCGGGATCGATGTCTACGAACATGATGCATGATGAGATGCATGCAATGCTAAAGAAACAACAACAATACAACAATAAGATGCAAGAAAGGAAAGCGAAACAACAACCAGTGAAGCCAGCTTGGGCGCCAGCGGACGGTCGAGGCCGGGCCGGACGGTCGGTTTTTCATCAGGATCCGGCTAACCCGGACACTCGACCATATATCGGATACTCCGGTTTGGGGCGGACACTCGGTGGGAGTCGAGACACTCCGTGAGCGCATCTCGCCTAACTAACACGAGGATCGAGTACCACCAAGCTCTACGGCACCACGAGACCCGATCTCACGACTTTCCTACACGTGGCTAAGCCAGGAGAAGCTCCTAACTAGCTTATTCAGCGAAAAGACACTAATCAAGAACCACTAACCAACCCTAATCAACCCTTGGATCGGCATCACTACCTACCGATCTACCACACTAACACCCACATTTGCCAACCCAAGCTCCACACTAACCCTAGAATCACTATAACCAAAAACCCTAAAGCTCAAGATCTAACTCCAAAACCCCCAAATCTAAACCTAAGCTCTAACTCCCACCATTGATGACCCTAAAACCCAAGAAACCTACGAATCAACCCCCAGAGAAGCGCCTACCTCCAAGGAAGATGGGGAGGAACAACGCCCGAGGGTAGAGGAAGGAGGGCGCCGGCTTGAGGGACGAGCTAGAGGATCTTAGGGAGGAGCCACGGAGGTCGGCCGGTAGGTGGGAGCTCGCCCGGAGAGGAGCTAGGGTGGTGGAAATACATACACGAATTGGAGGAGCAAAGGGAGTAGAGTGAAAATGAGGTGGGGGCCAAGAAGCAGGATTTTTATACAACCCCCCCACACAGCGATCTGGGACTCTCAGGACCTCAACCAGCGGAGACTCGGGTTGGGGTCTTGATTAGAATCAACAGGACACTCCGGACATTCGATCCGGACACTCACGAGTTAGGGTGTTGTCAGCCCAATCCGGATACTCCGGACTTTTATCGGACATTCGGGTTGAATCCGGACACTCGGATGTTTATCGGATACTCGGATGTCGGGAAGTTCTTGAAGTTTGGGGCCTTGACAAACCTCCTCCCCAAGAATCTCGCCCGAGATTCGGAACAAACGCCTGGTCGAAAGCGTTGGGAGATGGTACAACCATCTTGATCGACGATCGTCGTTTCAACTTGTGAAAACGACACCGAGTACTTACATGGTGCAGAAGAATTCAGGATACTCGATCTTGAGGCGACCTTCGGGTTCCCAAGTAGCCTCATCCTCGGTATGATTACTCCACTTGAACTTTGTAGAACTTAGCGTCCTTCTCAGGAAGTCTTGCGTTCCGCTTCTTCGAGAACCCGAATCGGATGCTCTTGATAGGAAAGATCCGGTTGAGCGCAACCCGAATCATCCACTTCAAGTGACTCGAAGGATACGGAGACACTTCTTTAATTGGGAGACATGAAAGCGTTGTGGACCATCTCGGCGAGGAGAGTAGCTGCGGTGATCGCCACTTGGCCTCGCTTTGCAGGATCAGGGAATGGCCCCACATATCGGCGCCGATTTTCCCTTAACTCCAAAGCGGCGGGTGCCACGAAGAGGACACCTTAAGATAGAACGAAGTCACCAATGCTCGAAGGAGAGGGGTCTCCTACGGACGATCGGCATAGCTCTTTTGCCGTGTTTGTGCTATCCTCAGATTTTCTTGAATGGTCCTCACTTTCTCTTGGCCTCCATGACCGAGTTCGGCCCAAGAAATGATCGTTCTCCGCTTCCGAGCCAATTAAGAGGTGCGGCGACTACGACCATAAAAGGCCTCAAAAGGAGACATCTGGATCTTTGGTTTGGTAGCTATTATTGTATGCAAACTCGGCATACGGGAGGCATTCTTCCACTTTTTCCCATAGACTAGGACACATGCCCTCAACATGTCCTCGAGGATCGATTGACCCTCTCGATGTCCATCAGTCTGGGGTGATATCTTTGAAGCTGAAGTAGCTTGGTGCCCAACGCTGCGTGCGAGACTCTTCGAGCCCAGGAGACAAATTGTGAGCCCGGTCTGAAACTATCCGCTTTGGCACTCCATGGAGGCACGCAGAATCAGGGAAATATACAACTCCGCATACTTTGGATTTATAGGTGGTGCGACGGCTAGGAAGTGTCGCGGACTTGGTCAGCCGTCGACAATCACCCGGTCAGTCGTGGCTCGAAGAGGTCGAAGCAAGCGGTAATAAAGTCCATCTTGATGTCTTCCCATTTCGGTAGGTATGGGTAGAGGTGAAAAGTACCGGTGGCTTGAGTGTTCGGCCTTCAAAGCTTCTGAGACATCGCGCTTTCGGCCACGTAGCGAGCAATCTCGCGTTTCATGCGAGTCCACCGGGAATGCCGCTTCAGGTCTTGGTACATTTGTTCTTTGCCCGGGATGGATTGTGAGCAACGAGTTATGGGCTTCATCAAGGATTGCCAGCTTCAACCCTTGGGTATCGGGAACAACTATCATTTGGCGAACCACAAGGTTCCTTGCTCATCGGCGAAACCAGGGGCCTGACGAACTCAAACTATTGCGAATGTTGGTGACACCCGCATCGCCGACTTGTGCTTCCTGAATCGATCAAGCAACGTGGACTTCAACTCCACATTAGTCGAAACCTTCTCCTACCATTTCGGGTTGAGCTTACAAACTCGGCCTGAAAGGGTGGCACTCGTGGTGGAAGAGTGAGGCAATGGCATTGTACCTTACGGCTCAAAGCATCCGCCACCACATTAGCCTTCCCAGGTGGTAATGGACTTCTAAATTGTAGTCCTTAATCAACTCAAGCCATCTCCATTTGTCTCATATTCAGCTCTGCCTGCGTGAAGATGTACTTGAGACTTTTGTGATCGTGTAGATGTTGCACTTGTTCCCCCGAGGAGATAGTGGCGCCAAATCTTTAAAGCATGGACCACCCGTGCCAAGCTCCAGATCATGGGTGGGGTAGTGCTCTTCATGGTGTTTCAAGCTGCCGAGGCAGCGTAGCGACAACTCGGCCCTCTTATAAGTACGAGCCAAGCCCAATGCCCAGATGCATCGCAATACACATCAAATGGCCGTGGACATCTGTTTGAGTGAGGCGAGGAGCCGTAGTCGAGCGTTGCGATGTCACGAAAGGCGCTCTCGCGATTCGGCCGACCATCTGAACTCAACTCCCTTCTTGAGTAGCTCGATCATACGGCTTCACAATCTTTGAGAAGTCCTGGATGAAAGCAGCGGTAATGCAGCCAATCCAAGAAAAGCTGCGGATATCGTGGCAGTCCGTACACTCCCATTTAAGTACATCCTGTACCTTGCTCGGGTCAACTGCCATGCCTCGCTCAGAAAGGACGTGTCCCAAGAATGACTCTTCCTTCAGCCAGAACTTGGGGAAGACTTACATCAGTAGGCACACGGGTCCCGAGGCCGGGGCAAAGTCGGCTGTGTCGGAAGCATTAAGTGCAATTCAGGAATAGTGACAGGTGCATTAAATGCGGTATGGCAGTGTAATAAGAGGGGTATACCGATGTAAGTCTCCCATGCGCCCCAGCCAGCCTAAGTATAAAAGGGAGCCGGGGTGCATGGGAGAAAGGGTTCGAAAACATTTTTCCGGGTGAAGGATTTTAGTCTTCCCCAAGAACATAAGCAAGAACACCCAGACAGGACTAGGGCTATTACTCTGAGGAGGGCCCGAACCTGGAAAAACCTCAGCGTCTCCTTGCAAGCTTCGGCTCATCCCCCTTTCTCCATCTCTCAAGCAATCTCCACGAAAAACCGTTTGAACTTCCTATATACTCGACTCGGAGGTGTCTGTTGGCTCTTACGCTGACAGTGGTGCGCCAGGTAGGGGCTCAGTGGCTGGATTGCCCTTTCTTCTTCCACCTCCTTGCGAAGCTTGCAAGAAGCTTTGACGGTCGTTAGCATGGCGGCTTCACGCTCCAAGCATGACAACCTACCTGAGGAGAGCAGCGCTCGCAGCCGATCCCGGCGCTCGGCCAGGGCGTCGGACCTCCCGGGTCCCTCCGTCCAGGGAGGGACACGTGGAGCTTCTGCTCAAGGAGGACAGCTCGTCCAACGGCGCCTGTTGATGGGAGATGACACCCCAGCGCGGAATCTTCATGCGGCCCGGCTGCTCCTCGATCACCCTCCAGTCGCGCTAGGGGTGAAACCCCGGTTGCTCCATGGCTGCGGGACATCACCCGCCAAGTGGATGCCGCCCAGCAGGAGGAGGAGGTGCAAAATCAGCCGGGGGCTTCCGGCGTCGGGTGGCAGGACATGCGCGCGGCCGATGCGCAAGCTTCCAGCCGCCCTGTCAGAGTTTTCCCTGGTCACGAGGGCTGGGACAAAGGGAAGGGTGCACAGGTTGCAGCCCCCTCGGGTACAGGGGGACTTGCACAAGCTCCCACTCCTTCTCGTGGTTCTCCCAAGCCGGCGGGGGTCCACGAGGATCTAAGGGCCCGCCTAGACGAAAGGAGGTTCCAGCACGATGGTGACTTGCGCAATGCCCTTAGGGGGCGTCGTGCGCACGTGCAACGTCGCGTTGGCCACCCGATGTCTAGCGGTCGGGGGGAGACCTCGCTCCCTGACTCCAGGGAGAGCGTAGACTCACACTCCTCGACCCCGTCTCAGGGCCGAGGGGTGGGCGCGACGCTGCCCCGCCTACAACGTTGGATGCCAGGCGTTTTTCCTCCGCTTACGCCAAGCTGCGTGGCCGGAGAGGTTCCGCCCCGCGTCCATCGAGAAGTACGACGACACCACTAACCGGAGGAGTTCCTGCAGATCAACACCACGGTGGTTCGTGCCGCGGGAGGGTCTGAAAAGATCATGGCTAACTACCTCCCGACGTCGCTGACGGGCTCTGCCCGCTCATAGCTGCTGAACCTCCCGCGAGGCTCCGTGCACTCGTGGGAGGAACTGTGCGACCTTTTCGTCGCCTACTTTCAGGGCTCCTACACTTAGCCGGGTGTGGAGGACGACCTCCACGCCATGGAGTAGACAAAGGGGGAGTCCCTTAGGGAGTTTATCCGGTGGTTCAGCCACTGCCGTAACACGATCCCCTGGATTTCCCAGCAATCGGTGATCATCGCTTTCTACAGGGGGGTTCGGGATCAGAAGATGCGGGAGAAGATGGCTACCCGCACCGTATCGACCACCTCCGAGCTGTTCTCCCTAGCGCATAAGTGCACCAGGGCGGCGGAGGCCCGGGAGCGTGTGGCGGGGCCGTCCGGCCACAGCGAGGCGGGAACCTCAAAGGCTTCCGATCACAAGAAGAAGAAGAAGCGCAAAGAGGTCGGTGCCGGAGAGATCCTAGTCGCCGAGCCGGAGGCCAAGCCCCAGAAGCGCGACCGCCGGGACAGGAGGGGTGATCGCCGAGACCCGCGTGGTGACCGCGGGGACCGCCGTTGGTCCCGCCGAGAAGACGACGGGGCAGACCTTACTGCCCCATCCATAGGACCAACGGACATGATCTGGAGGATTGCCAGGTCGTATCCAAGCTGGTGGAGCAGCGGCTTAAGGAACGCCGCGAAGATGATCGCGACGACGCGGGTGAAGACCCTGCTCCGCTGGCCTTTCAGCAAGCAGAGCACACGGTGGCGTTCATTCATGGTGGCTTCGCCACCTACTCTTCAAACTCGCAGTACAAGCGAGAGTTGAGGGAGGTGTGCGCCACCATACCAACCCCCGGGGCGAGCAGGCCACTGAAATGGTCGGAGGAGCCGATCACTTTCAGTCGAGCCGACCACCCGGAGAGCACCTCAGGCCCGAGCCATCTTCCAATCATGGTTTCTCCCACGGTCCAAAATGCGAGACTCGGGCGTGTGCTTGTTGATGGAGGAAGTTCCATCAACCTTATGTCTGTCGGGGAGTTCAAGGCACTCCAAATTCCCTATGAGGAGTTGCGCCCGGCCCCTCTCTTCTACGGAGTTGCCCCTGGGGTAGGCTTGACGCCCCTGGGACAAGTCCGGCTGCCCGTCACCTTCGGAAGTGTGGAGAACTTCCGGACAAAGAAAATCAACTTCGAGATCGCCGACTTCGACCTCCCCTACAATGCTTTGCTTGGCCGACCAACTCTGGTCAAGTTCATGGCGGCCACGCATTATGCCTACATGATGGTGAAGATCCCTAGGCCTGGGGGCCCAATTACTGTGAAGGTGGATTGGCTGGAGGCCCTGCGCCTCAGCAAGCAGGTGCAGGACTTGGCCGGCACCACTTGCTCGGCCTGAGGCGAGGACGACTGCCCAGAGCTCCCCCCGGTCAAGGCCCGCACCTCACCTGGTCCCTCGGGTGAGGTGAAGGCGGTCCCCGTGGGCGAGGACGGTTCTGGGAAGGTCGTGAAGATTGGTGCCAACCTTAGCACCAAATAGGAAGACGCGCTCGTCACCTTCCTCCGATCTAACCTAGATGTGTTCGCCTGGGAACCATCTGAAATGACCGGGGTCCCTAGGGAGGTGATTGAACACCGATTGGCAATGCTCCTTGGAGTGCACCCAGTCCGGCAGAAAGTCCGGAGGCAGGCACCAGAGCGGCAAGATGCCATTCGGGATGAGGTAGAGAAACTGCTGCAGGCAAGGATTGTACGGGAGGCCACCTACCCCAAGTGGCTGGCCAACCCTGTGCTCGTCAAGAAGTCGAACGGGAAGTGGCGGATGTGCATCGATTTCACCGACCTCAACAAAGCCTGCCCCAAGGACCCGTATCCTCTGCTGCGAATAGACATTGTCGTCGACTCCACTGCAGGGTGCGAGGCCTTGTGCTTCCTGGACGCCTACTCCGGCTACCACCAGATCAGCATGGCGCGGGAAGACGAAGAGAAGACTACTTTTGTGACCCCTCTAGGCGTGTACTGTTATGTCCGAATGCCATTTGGGCTGAAGAACGCTGGTTCAACCTACCAGCGAGCTATGCACACTGTATTTCAGTCACAGATTGGAAGAAATCTTGAAGTATATGTTGATGACTTGGTAGTAAAGACTAAAAAGACTGCTGGGCTTGTTGAAGATCTAGAGGAGACTTTCTCCCACCTCCGGCAGTATTGCTTGAAGCTGAATCCTGAGAAGTGTGTGTTCGGTGTGTCGTCTGGAAAGCTGCTTGGGTTCCTCGTGTCCAGTCGTGGAATCGAGGTCAATCCGGAAAAGATCGTGGCCATCGAGCGCATGCAGCCACCCACACGGCTCAAGCAAGTGCAGTGCTTGGCTGGTCGCCTGGCCTCTCTCAGCCGGTTCATAGCCCGGCTGGGGGAAAGGAGCCTCCCCTTCTTCAAGCTGTTAAAGAAGACTAACTTTTTCGAATGGACTGCAGAAGCACAACAAGCATTCGAAGATTTGAAGAAGTACCTCTCCTCCCCTCCAGTGCTAGTCGTCCCCGAGCCGAGCGAGCCGCTGCTGCTGTATGTGGCGGCCAATCCGTCGGTTGTGAGTGCGGCACTGGTGGCGGAGCGGGAAGGCATCCAGCGGCCAGTTTACTACGTCAACAAAGTGCTGCATGATGCGGAAACAAGGTACCCGCAAGCCCAGAAGATGGTGTACGCCGTGCTGGTGGCATCCAGGAAGCTGCGGCATTATTTCCAAGGAAGGGAGATCACAGTGGTTTCTGCCTACCCCCTGCGTGAGATTCTTCACAATCATGAAGCGGAGGGTCGCATTGCCAAATGGTCTGTGGAGCTGGGGGAGTTTGGCCTCAAATTCGCCCCCCGCACTGCAATCAAGAGTCAAAGGCTAGCGGAGTTCGTCGTCGAGTGGACTCCAGCCTAGCCTGAAGCTGAAGAAACCCCCGCGCCCTCCCCCTGGACACTTTACTTCGACGGCTCCTTCAGGCTTGAAGGCGCGGGGGCTGGGGTCCTCCTGGTTTCCCCAACCGGAGACCTCCTCAAGTATGTGGTCGTCCTGGATTTTAAGGCCACCAACAACGTTCCTAAGTACGAAGGCTTACTGGCGGGACTTCGCGCCGCCGCAGCCATCGGTGTTCGACACCTACAAGTCAAGGGCGACTCGTTGCTAGTCATCAACCAAGCTAGAAAGGAGTTCTCCAGCTCTGATCCTATCATGGCGGAGTACTTGGCAGAGGTCAGAAAGATGGAGCGACACTTCGACGGCCTGGGGTATACTCATATCCCCCGGCGCGACAACTACTTGGCGGACGGGCTAGCACAGCTCGCCTCGACAAGATCCCCTGTCCCGGTCGGAGTCTTTGAACAAAGGCTTCTGCGATCGTCCGTCGCAGCCCCCGTTTCTGGTGAGGACGATGGTAACCCTACTTCAGCCCTCGTTCCGGAAGGGAGAGTAGTACCGGCGGAAACACCTGGCTAAGCGGAGTACCCGAGCGATCACCGAGTGGTCGCCACACTTGAACGGGAAGGCACATGGATGGATCCGATCCTGGCCTACCTGCGGGATCAAATGTGCCCCGACGATGATGCGTCAGCATAGAAGATAGCACGAAAGGCCAAGTGCTATACCCTGGTGGGCGGGGACCTGTACCGCCGGGGTAGAAATGGAATTCTTCTGAAGTGCATCACTCGGGAAGAGGGGAGTAGTTTGCTATCTGACATACATGGAGGTGTGTGCGGGAGCCACATGTCAAGTCGAACGATGGTTGGGAAAGCTTTCCGCCAAGGGTTCTATTGGCTAACCGCCCTCCAGGATGCTTGCGAGCTGGTGAGGAAGTGCGAGGCGTGCCAATTCCACGCCAAGCAGATCCACTGACCAGCCCAGGCTCTGCAAACCATCCCGCTCTCATGGCCCTTTGCGGTCTGGGGGCTAGATATCCTGGGCCCGTTCCCGCGAGCCACAGGGGGCTACACCCATCTGTTCGTCGCCATCGACAAGTTTACCAAATAGGTGGAAACCGAAGCAGTAAGGGCGATTACCGCCGCCGCTGCTATTAAGTTCATGCAAGGAATCTTCAGCCGCTTCGGGGTCGCCAACCGCATCATCACCGACAATGGCACACAGTTCACCAGCGCTGTCTTCTTGGGTTTCTGTGAAGAAATGGGCACCAAGGTTTGTTTTGCCTCGGTGGCCCACCCAAGAAGTAATAGCCAAGTCGAGCAGGCCAATGCGCTGGTGCTGAAGGGCCTCAAAACCAGGGCGTTTGCTCGACTCCATAAGCGCGGAGCCTGGTGGACTGAAGAGCTCCCGGCAGTTTTGTGGTCGCTCCGTACCACTCCCAGCCGGGCCACCGAAGAAACTCCCTTTTTCTTGGTCTACGGCGCGGAAGCTGTCTTGCCCTCGGAGCTGGCCTTGGGGTCACCGTGCGTCGCGGCGTTCACGGAGGAAGGCCAGGAGGGTCTACGCCGAGAGGAAGCCAATCTCCTGGAAGAGATGCGAGACCGTGCAGCCCTGCGCGCTGCTCGGTACCCGCAAAGTCTCAGGCGGTACCACGCCGCCCGGGTCAGCGAGAGAACGCTGGCTGTGGGCGACCTGGTCTGGCGCAGAATTTAGACGCATGTCGGGTTGCACAAACTGTCTCCCTAGTGGGAGGGCCCCTTTAAGGTGGTCTCAGTCTCTCGCCCCGAGGCGGTCAGGTTGGCCACTGAGGACGGGGAGGACCTGGCGAACTCCCAAAACATAGAGCTTCTGCGCAAATTCTATCCCTAAAAGCATTTGTAAGTGCGGTCAGACGCCCGATCAGCCAGACTGAGTTTTTCTCTCTTTAGCTGGTCGGGGGAAGCCTCTATTTAATTAAATGCTCAGTTCTTATTCAAGGCAGTTGTCATCTTCGTTCTCTTTTTTCTGGTTTGCGCCCTGGTGGACCGTGTCTGTGTAGTCGCCCTCAGTACCTTGCGACTCTCTGAAACCTTGGCGGTAAAAGTGGAACCACTGGGTGAGCGCGGCGAGCAGGGATGGGCGATCGGGTGGTAGTTTGGCATGGTTCTCAACACGGTCGTGACGCTACGGGCGCCCCCGTGAGAAACGGCGACTTAAACACCGCTACTGAGAGCCTACTACCCTGCCACGCCTCACCAAGTGTTCGGTCCCAAGAGACCGCGGGGGTAGTTAATTTCACTAAGTCCTAGGATCCTGATATGGCGATATATCGGCACGAGGGTCTAGAACCCTGCGTCCCTGCTAACCTTTAAAGTGTACGGTTGCCTGTTCGCTCATATAGAACCAGCAAAAGTGGGGCACACGGACAAGCAATCAAGGCATAAAACATGTAAAGGTAAACATGTGCATTCAAGAGTAAGGGCTAATTTGCAGGAATTGTTTACAGACAAAGATGAAACAAAAAACAAAAAGCTAAGTCTAGGGCCTTCACTCCTCGCCCGCCGCGGCTTCCGCGGCCTCCTGGTCCTCTGCCGGACCGCCGTCTAGCCCAAGGGCCACGTCCTAGGCCACCGCTTCTAGCGCTGGGTTGACCATCTCGAACTGCCCAACGACCTGTTCGGTGGCATCGTGGACCTGCGCCTCTGCGCGGGCCCAGTCCACTTCCACCCCCTGGATGGCGACCAGGGGATCGAAGTTCGCGTCCCGGCTGGCGCCGCGACTGCGCGCCCTTCTTCGTTGGACGGGAGGCTAAGGCGGCGGGCATCATGGTGAGGAAGTTGGCGATGCGGCTCATGCAGAAGGCATAGTGCCGTGCTTGCTGCTCGATAGGGGGCGGCTGCTCCAGCCCCAGCGGCGCCAAGCTGGCCACCATCCGGTCGAAGGCAGGGCGCAGCATCGAGGTGGTGTCAGCCTCTGCGCAGAGCCGGTCACTCCTCTCCGCGTCGCGCTCCCTGGTCAGCGCCTCGACGCGGAGCGCTCCTTGCGCCCTCTCCTGCTGCAGCCCCTGCTTCAACCGCGCCGCCTGGCCGCGCCAGTCCTGCGTTTCCTTACGGAGGCGGTTGATCTCCGCGGCGGCCTCCCTCAGCTTCTCCTTGCTCGTCGCGAGGCGGTTGCTCACGCTGGAGTGAAGCTCGCTGAGGGCGGCCAGCAGAGCATCGCGTCCGCCGAGGGAACTGAAGCGGTGGGGGCCTCTGGAGTGGGCTGCAAGCCCAACTCACTCTCGGTCAGCACGGCGATCGCCCCCGTGGCGGCTGGCGGCGACCACCACGCCGCTCGAGGCTCCCCACCTGGCGCCAGCGCCATTGCGGCCGCGATCCCGATCGCCTCGGTGGCGCTTGAAGTAGCCGCCCTAAAGAAGATAAGAAGGAGGTAAGCCTTCCAGATTAAAAGAACTTAACGTTTCTTGTGATTTGGTTTAAGTACCGGCAGAGGTCTGGAACATGGCGCGGCCGGGAGGAGGTTCAGCACCCTCACGCGGCGGCGGAGAACCGAGCCGGTGGAGTCAACTCGCGCCAGTGGCGGAGGAAGGATCGCTACCGGCGGCGCGGCGTAGGATCGATCTTGGCGGCGGCGATCGACCGGCGGCGGCGGCGGCGGCGGCGGCGGCGGAGGAACAACCGGTGCTGGCGTAGCCATGGTCGGAGCAAAGTCAACATCACCCACCTCGATGGGAGCAGTTGAAGTCGCAGCTGCGGCCGCCGTAGAACTCCCCGCCCCGGTGGAGCCCTGCGGGGCGGTCGAGGTCGCTGCATCCCCTGACGAGGTGTGAACCCTCTTGGGGCTGGCGCCAGGGGCGTCGTCGTCGGTAGGGCGTTTGCCCCTTCCCTGGTCGCCGGCTGGGGGAGGGCCCCGGATCGTTATGGACCTTGGGCGTGGCTTGTTCACTGGCCCCGTGCCCCCGCCGGGAAAGGCAGGATGGCGCTGGGGGCGCCCAGTTGCCTCATCCAGGCATCGACTTTCAAAGAGGATAAATCCCCTGCAGCTGTTAGAAAGTAAAAAAGAAAGAAAAATGTCTTCAACTCGGCAACAGCTGCCAAAATCACCAAGAAGGGAAGGAGAGAAGCCTACCTCTGGAAACCGTCCGGGTTACATCATCAAGGCCCATGTACTGCCAGGCCGGGCGGGCACGGTGGTGCAGGGGGCTGATCCTCCGAGAAATGAAGTCTCGGAGAACCATACCTCCCATCAGGCCCTCTGTCCGCAGCTGGTCCACGGGGGCCAGCATCGTCCGAAGCTCGGGTGTCTCGTCGACCTGCGCTCCCCAAGTGGGGTTGCTGACCGTCGGCCTGGTCGGCAACTCCAGGACCTCTATGCCGCTGTCGTTCACGACATAGAGCCACTCGTTGCGCCAGGTCTTCCAGTTGGACCTGAGATCCAGCTGGAAGTAGCGTGAAGCCGCGCCGTCTCGGAGGTGAAAGTGGCAGCATCCCGACGGGGTAGAGGGATCCCTAGCCACGCACAGGGCATAGAAAAAGCGGAAAAGTGGAAGGTTGGGGGCCACTCCCACGAACATTTCGCAGAAGTAGGCGAAGACAGCAAGGAGGATGACGGAGTTGGGAGGAAGATGAATGTTGTGGATAGAGTAGAAGTTGAGGACAAAAATTTAGAAGTCAGAAACCGGCGGGAGTAGGCCCGCCAGCATCGCCCAGCCGAAGAAGATCACTTCTCCTGGGCGGCAGCCGGGCGCTGTGGTCTCGGCACGGACATTGAGGGAACCGCTGGAGATATACCAGGAAAACCTCGCGGTGTCTCTGTCTTCGACCATCGACGGCAGGAGCAGAGGTGCCGGGGGCGCCATCTGGGCAGGAAGGAGGCAGTTCGCAAGAAGGATGGTTGAAGGAGGCGGTTCGCAAGAAGGATGGTCGAAGGCTTAGCAGATGAGTGAGGCTGAAAGAAAGAACCACTCCCCCCGTGCGCACTTATATCTATAGGCTTGCGGAAAGGTGATCCGGGAAACCCAAAGCATCGCGGTGGCTCGAAGGCGGGAAGCCCGAAAGGCTGCCAAAGCGTGGGCATGTTTCCCAAAGGTCCGGCGTCGGTTACGAAGTAGGGGCGGTTGCATGTCCCACCTTAATACCCAGAAACGGCTGCGGGCATTTAAAGCTGCGGCGTTACGTGGGCATTTATGATGGACCCACCCGGGAGACGGAACCATTTTCCAAAAAGGGTCAAAAGTGCTCCCAGGTGGGACCGGGGGCTACTGTCGGCGTATTCTACACTAGGGTGCCCTCTCCACCACAGTAAAGGTAATCGCCCAGCGGACAGGTGGCGTCCAGGCCACGCCGCAGGCGGTCAGTAAAGGTAATCGCCCAGCGGACAGGTGGCGTCAAGGCCACGCCGCAGGCAGTCAGTAAAGGAGATCGCCCAGCGGACAGGTGGCGTTCAAGCCACGCCGCTGGCGGTCAGTAAAGGTGATCGCCCAGCGGATAGGTGGCCGTCAGGCCACGTCGCTGGCGCTAAGTAAGGTGATCGCCCAGCGGACAGGTGGCGTCCAGGCCATGCCGCCGGCGCTCAGTAAGGTGATCACCCAGCGGGCAGGTGGCGTTTAGGCCACGCCGCTGGTGCTCAGTTCCTAAGGCCACCTAGCGGTCTGTGCCGCCGCACAGAGGGTCAAGGGCATTTAATGCATATCGTGCGCATTAAATTGAGGTAATGAAGGCCACAGTGTGACGGCGAGTGTTCCCAACGCGCGCATTTATTGCGGATGACGTCATGGCGAAATCTCCCCCCTAGCGAGGCGTGCGGAGCCGGTAGGCACACGGGTCCCGAGGCCGGGGCAAAGTCGGCTGTGTCGGAAGCATTAAGTGCAATTTAGGAATAGTGACAGGTGCATTAAATGCGGTATGGCAGTGTAATAAGCGGGGTACACCGATGTAAGTCTCCCATGCGCCCTAGCCAGCCCAAGTATAAAAGGGAGCCGGGGTGCATGGGAGAAAGGGTTCGAAAACATTTTTTCGGGTGAAGGATTTTAGTCTTCCCGAAGAACATAAGCAAGAACACCCAGACAGGACTAGGGCTATTACTCTGAGGAGGGCCCGAACCTGGAAAAACCTCAGCATCTCCTTGCAAGCTTCGGCTCATCCCCCTTTCTCCATCTCTCGAGCAATCTCCACAAAAGCCCCCCTGTTTGAACTTCCTATATACCCGACTCGGAGGTGTTTGTTGGTGTAACATCCCAAAATTTGGGTTTTCAAAAATTTTGGTTTAGTTTAGCTTCCCAAAAATTTTCGTTGATTTTCTCGCGTTTATAAAAGCTTGATTTGAATTTTCTAAAAGCTAAAACAATTTAAATTGATTATTCTAAACCTCAAATAAAATTTATTTTATTTTATTTTGAATTCCTTGTACTTCAAAGTTCTTCTGTAATTTTTGAGATTTTTAGACTCGTTTGCTATTTAATGGATTTATTCGGAATAGATTTGTATTAAGCCCTTTTATTGAAATTAATTAATTATTTGGAAAATTTTATATAAAGTTTTGTTGCAAATATTTTATTTGAGTTGGAAATGTCTCAAAATATTTTCTAGAATTTTCTAAAATTTTGAGTATTTTTATTCCTCTATTGATTTAATTGAATTTGTTGGAATTTTTATTGAAAATTGTTGGAAATTCGGATTTTGGCAGGCCTCGTCTCTTCTCTCTCTCCCAGCCCAGCCCTTCCGCCGGTAGGGGCCAGCCCTTGCGCGAGCCGCCTCCACGCGCCAAGCCAAACTGCTCGCCCGCTCCCCGTTGGCCGGGCCAGTGGCCTTGCCTTGTAGCAAACCCAGCAGCCATGGCCAGCCCGGCCACTTCGCCAGGCCACGTCGCCCCGCCTCCAGCGGCCACCGCGCGCCCACCATCGCCCACCAGCGCTGCGCGCGCGCGATCCGGTGCCGCGCCCGATCCGAACAGCCAACGGCCGATCCGCGCATCGGCTGCCGCGTCACCGTGTCGTTTGGTGCACGGAGAGTGCTCGATAAAATGCCCAGCACCGACCCCAAACACCTCCAAGCGCGTCCAAACTTGATTTTCTTGATCTAGCCTCTTCCCCAAACCTATATAAGTGCCCCTAGACCTCTCCCACGGATATACAACCTCCGGATCATCTCCAAAACTCAGAATCAATCAATGTCGCCCGAACGTCGCCCATGCGTCGGCCGAACTTTCTTCGCGTCCCGGGCAACTCGTCGACTCTTTTGAGATCCGTCTTCTCCGTGGTGTGCCACAAAGGTACCATCTACTTGCTGTCAAAAATTCAGCCAATTTGGTCCACGGGATCAAAAGTTACGGCCGTTCAATCTCGAATCTTGCGAGGCCATAACTCCCTCAATTTTTCGAGTTTGATGGTGAAATTGTTTGTGTAGACTCCTGGGGATGTCCTCTACAGGATGCACATCTTGCCCCAAGGTTTTGCCCTCTGGATGTGGCGCAGAAAAATAAATTCTCCGTTCGGACTGCGTTCGGACAATGCGACAAAGTTCTCGCGGCGTCCCCGGCTGTTCCAGAAGGTATTTCTTGAGCCACCTGCGTCACGGTGTGCCTCTTGGTCCCATCTAGCTCTCGGTCAAATTTCGTTAAGTTCCGATCATTATTCTAGAAGTTATGGCCGTCCAAAGTTTTGATCGAAACCGTTAATCGCCGGTTGTGATTAATCAGGAAGAAGGCGCCGCCAAAATCCGCCTATACCGTTGAGATCGTCTACTTGCCGCGTTCTCGCGGTAGACATTCTCCCTTTGCCATCCCATCCTCGAATTTTTTATATATTTAGGCCCGCAGTTTGCCGTCGCGTCGTCCTTTTGGCAGCAGGTTATTTTTGGATTCGCTCGGCCGTGTTGTCGCGTCCGTAGGATCATCTTGTACTGTTTTGGTCCATCTTTAGAGTTCTTTTGGTCTCCGTTTGCCGTCGAAGCCCGATTCCGGCCTAAACCGTCGTCTTTCAACCACGTGCCGGTTCGCGCACCGGTTAAGCGACAACAGTAGCGTTCTACGCGGCCATGTCGTTGCAAACGATCGCTACTTCCGGCTTCATGAAGTCTCCTATCATTGTTGACCTCCCACCGTTGCGTTAGCGTTAACGATCCGCACGAATTAGCGATCGCCGTTAACGTTCGCGGGTGCGTTTCCCGGGTGCGTTAAGATTGCGTTCCTCGCTTGCGTTTTGCCGTCAATGTTTCACGGGTTGCGCTGCATGCGTTAGCGCTCCGTCGGTAACGTCTTGCGTTAACGTTTTGTCGTGCGCTCGTTAATGTTCCTCGTAACGTTTGTCGTTAGCGGCCGTCGTTAAGCGCTCGCGTTAACGTTTTGCCGTTAACTCTGTGGTGCGTTCCACGGGTTAACGTTTAAATCGTGGTTAACGTTCCGCCGTTAACGTTTCATCGATTAACGATTGGCTCTCTTCGCCTGCGTTGTCGCCATGCGTGTATTCTTGCACAAACCTAGTGCGATGCCTTCGCTTTGTTCTATCATCATGGCGTGAGCCTAGTCTCGCCGTCATATCATCTTCAAGCGAATCAAAACCTAACCTAAGACCGGTTTGATGAACTAAGTTTATCGTGAGCGCGTTGTTATCTTTGCAATCTTTTCCGTTGTTTCAACCGTGGTAAGACACTTGTCTTGTCTTATCACTGAAAACCTAATCTGCCCGTGTCGAGGAATTCCTTCGTGGACTTGATCGATAGACCATTGGCCATCTGTCATACCCCTATGCAGATCTATCAGTCTCTCTTTTGTGTGTGTCAGATTCGGTCAACAAAAGTCAACTTGAGAATCAGTTTAGTTCGCTGCGAACTAACATATCGTATGGACCCGATCTATAGATCGAGAGCCCGTATAATAGCTATCTGTCCAATCAAGATAATAACCCGGAAGAAATATTCTTGAATATTATTCTTTCTTTCGATTATTAATCTTTCCCTTTTAGGTGTTTTAAAGCGTCTCTCTTGTCCAATCTTTGATCCAATCCTTTCAAGTTCTAATTTTATCCCAAGCGGGTTGTGCCCAATCTTTGTTCGTTCTTAATTTGGAGTTTTACTTGATTTGTCTTTTGAATTGGTTTGTATTTGCTTCTTCTTTGTCGTTAGGCGTGTCGTCAGGAGTCGTTCGAGCAGTGAGGATCGAGAAAGTGGAAGATTGAAGCTCGAGGATCAAGGATCAAGGATAAAAAAGTAAAACTGATAAAGTTTGCAAGGGCCAGGCAAGTTGTGCTTTGACCATGTTGATCCTACTTGAAATCTATTTTGATTTAAACTATTGCATGCTAGTTCAATTAGAAAAATACTTTGTTTAAACACAGGGTTAGATAAATACCAATTTCTTTGTATGACACCTTGATTATCTAAGTATGTGCCATGACCCTTTGTCACCCTAGTTGTGGTTTACTAGTTGGACATTATTAAATTGCCAACATGGGTTTAGGCAGTTGTAGTATCTTGCTTGGAGCACGCTCGTGCTCATAACATGATTTTGGACAATCAAATGTTAATATTGACTTAATGATATATTGAACTGTTTTGGAAAAGTATCATGTGATGTTGATGGCACGTGGTGCATAGTAATCAAGCGGGGTTTGATAAGCAATTGTTGGGGCATGTGGCAAAATGTCGAGGTGGGCCGGTTAATGGCATTGGGGATGTTGATTTGGTTCTTGGGTAGTCTTGCCTGGTCACCCTAAGGACTTAACCTTGCAAGCCTTTGGTGAGTCAATCAGTACAACCACATGGGTGGAATGGGGACGGCCCTAGTTGACTAAGTCGCTAAGGACTCACTTGTGGAGCCTCGAGGTGTCGATTACACCGTTTGTGTGATTATGCGAGGGGCGTATCGTGGCGTGGCGGATACCCCATCTAGCGGTGTGTTGGTCCCATACGCCGCCTTGGCTAAGGAAGGGATGGTGTAGAGCCTGGCAGGAGAGGACCATGTGTTGTTTGAGGCTTCAGAAAGGCTTTGTTATGATAAGCTCATTCGCATACTCTTGTATGGCGATTCACGGTGACGTGGTGAGTGGATTGTATCTTGTGGGTAAAGTGTATAACCTCTGCGAGTGTAAAACCTATTCGAATAAGCCAGGAGTCCCACGATGCTTGGACAATGCTAGGATTACGATCCAAGGGTTAGATTTTCTTAAAAGTAAACTTAGGTTTGGAGGCGGTTGCACTGTGGAAAAGTGATAATTGGTTAGGATGTGGAATGATTTACTTTTGAAACAAGCGTGAAATTTTACTATTATTATCTGTTTTTACCGCTTTACAATCTATTATGAATATTTGTGAAATCTTTGTTTATTGCAAAATAACGCCTTATTTGTCATTTGGAATAAGCCATGCATATAGCTATTAGACTTACGCATGTGCATGACTTCTTGAGTGCTTTATGTACTCACCCTTGCAAACAAACAATCACCCGGTGAGCAAAAGTCTACATCGTCGAAGAAGAAGAAGTTCCGTGAGAAGGCGATTATCTAGGAGTCGAACCACCTTCGGGTTACTGTGGCGTATTGATGGGATTCAGTGTTCTTCGTTCATTTCTTTGCTTATTTGGAGTTGAAGGCCGTCAAGCCGCCATGATGTAAGGTTGACCTTAAGGTCGTACAATAGTTTATATTCTATTATTGAGTTACTTTTACTATTCCGCTGTGTATGATTGTGATATTCATCTATGTTGAGACTGTGTGCACTAGCGTGATCCTGGACTAGTGCTGAATACACAGAGGGTCCGGATTTGCAAATTCGGGTCCCGACAGTTGGCTCTTACGCTGACACTCCCGAACTCTGTTCAACGATGGGTCCGTGCTGAGCGCTAGGTCGATTACTGTCAAGCTTTCACTTGAACGAATAATACCGTACACGCTCGTAGTCGGATGCTTCGACTAGGGTTGGACTGCTACGGTCGAGTAAGGAGATGCCGGGTCGACAGCCCGGCCGTCAGCCTTCTTCGAGCTCCCAATGTATCTGCCCACGGCTCGATATCGACCTTGAGTACTCGATGCTGGACAGGGTTAAGACTCGCTTCAAAATATCGCCGTATTGCTAATACGCGGCATTAAATGTGGCTGTCTGCAAAAAGCTGCGACGTTTCATGCGCTTACTCAACTTTCCAACATCTCCTCCATTTGACGCGTGTAGGATTGAAGTATACGAATATAGCAATAAGAGTGGGGTGAATGATTGTACGGAAGCTAAAACCAAAACTTTGATCTATTAAAATTTCACCCCAAATCTGAACCAAAAAATTACTTCGTATTTGACAAAAATAGATTGACAGATGTTTGGTAAAATGCAAATTTCTGAAGATCCAACCGTCAGATCGATCTAAAATTTGGACACAAGAAACTATATTCCAATACGAATCGAACCCAAAAAGAATCAGCTCGATCGAACTTATGGATCAAAAGTTATGAATCTTGCAAGCTTGCGATGACAGAAGATGATGAGAATCAATCTAATCAAAACTTGTAGATTAATCAAGAACGACAAAAGATTAATTAACAAAACTTTGAGGAAAACTAAATTGATGCCCTAGAAAACTTTTGGAAGAATCAAAACAAAGATAAACTCAAGGAATCAAAGATCCAATCTAGAACCAGAAGATGTGCAAGAAAAGAACCCTAAAACAGAGATTACTGTAGCACGCATGTACTGTAGCTACAAGGTTACTGTAGCACGCAAAGAATCTGGAAGAATTGATCTTTATTAATTTTTGTCTAAAATACTCTAATCAAAAGAGTACAAACCCTAAAGCTCTGTTCTATGCTTGATTGCATAAACAGGAAACGCCTCCCCCTATTTATACAGAGCAAACACATAGAGTCCTGAATACAATTCCTACTCCTAATCCTAGAAGGAGTCCCACTCCTAATCCTAGAAGGAGTATGTATTCAACACAACTCCACTTGGCCCAACCTAGCCAAATACAGCTCTTGCACGCGTATGGCAACCCAGTCATACTCACGTGACTAACAACTCTTGCACGCGTATGGCCACCATGCCATACTCACGTGACTAACCATTCTTCATGTACACCATTCTCTTAGCCCGAACGTCCCGCATGACATCCTTGACCACCAAGACCTTAGTTCCTCCCTGAATCTAGTCCCGAACCTCAGTTCTTCCATAAACCTAGTTCCAGTCCTGTCATCGACCACGTTCGCCTTCGACCAATACCTGCACATGATCAAAACACAAAATTCTCCAATAACAAGTCCGCGACTTGACTCAACATTACTCCATGCAACTACTCACACGAGCATTGCATACAATCAAACACAATTCTAATTCTTGCAAAACATCCAAACCGAGCCAAAACACGTTCACGTCGAACCAAACTTCGGTCCGGCACAAATGCAATGAGAAACCCTAGAAAAATCGATTCACGCCGGACCAAACACCGGTCCGGCGCAACTCACGACAGACCAAATATTTGGTCCAGCGTACATACGAAAGTCTCAGTTCAATTCAAAGCAAACATGTTCAAAAACACGTTCACGACAAACCAAATTTTTTGTCCGGCGTACATGCAAAAACAATGCTCAAAAATGCGTTCACGACGGACCAAAACTTTGGTCCGGCGTAGATGCGAAATCAGGCCTCAAAATGACGTTCACGACGGACCAAAAATTTGGTCCGGCGTACATGGAAGAACTTCTGTTTTTGTGAAACTTGGTCCGGCACAAAACATGTTCACGACAGACTAAACAAAAATCAGTCCGGCGTAGACATGAAAAAAGACCTTCAAATCGCCGTTTATGACGGACCAAAACTTTGGTCCAGCGTAGATGTGAAAACAGCCGTCAAAAACTCATTCACGGTGGACCAAAAGTTTGGTCCAGTGTAGCCTCGAGAAACGGTCCGGCGCAGATGGGAAACTTACTGTTTTTCCATGTTTGGCCCGGCGCCAATGCGAAACTTACTATTTTTGTGAAATTCAATCCGGCGCTAAAAGAACCACATGCACACACATTTGCATATTCAATTCTAAGCCAATTTTTCAGCATATGATTTCACAATCTCCCCCTTGATGAAAACATTGGCAACATTACTTAGAATTGAACATTTGGCATTCACATCACAACAAGGTTTTTGATCAGACCAAAATGAAAAACACAAGATCTCCCCCTTTATCAGATATGCAAAGTAAAAAAAACCCCCTAGGTGAAAAGAAGAAAAATCTCCCCCTAAGAAGAAAAATGTGTGTGAATGTGCAATGTGCCCAAAAACTCCAAAATTCTCCAAACTTCTCCCAAAATTCAATTCTCCAAACTTCTCACAAAATTCTCAAAATTTCAGAAACTTCTCCCCCTTTTTCCCTTTTACCTTAAACTTCTCCCCCTTTGACAATGGATTCATCAAGAGTACAAAAGAGAGAAAAACAAGTTCAGAATTTCCCTGTAGCAATGATTTCACAAAAGAGAAACAAAGGAGTGCCAAGATAGGAAAAGATGAGCTCATTCAATCATATAACCTTATATATCACATAATATGCAAAATACATGAACTTAATGTGATTTTAACAAGTTAGGGAATGACATGCATCTCAACCTCAATTCAATCAACTATAGCCAAGTACTAAGCAAGATCTCAGCAGAAAAGCAAGGCCCAAACTTGAAGCAACTAACAACTTGGCAAGGAAAACTCCCCCTCAAAATAAACTCATTGGATGAACAATACCAAGTTCTCCCCGAATAAAAGCAAAATGAGAAGAAGACAAAGATTTTGTGAAAATGTCTGCCAATTGATGTTCAATATCAATATGATGAAGCACAATATTTCCTTTTTCTACATGATCTCTGAGAAAGTGAAATCTAATATCAATATGTCCAAGAAAGAGAATTACCCAAGAAGTGGCATGAATAAGATGTACTTTTTCTATCAATTCTACATCTTCCAAAATCAGCATCAGAGAAGGCTCTTAAACTAATGCATGAGGAAGTAGAAAGCCAAATGCCAAATCTTGAGTACTATGGAAATACCTGAAAATTCGCTTGACGGTTTGTTGATATGAAGCACATGGGAAGCTTGAAAATGAGCACACAAGCACACATCAATTTGTATATCCAGCCTCCAATTCAACATCATCATCATCGTTTTCAAGAGCAAAGATACTCTCCCCCTGAACATATGCACATGTATCCTCACTATACCTTTTGCCACAACAGAAGTGAAAGAAGCATCTCCAAAAGTAACACTTTCAGCATGAGATGCACGAGTGAAGGAGAACCAAAACTTATCACCGAACATGTGGCGTGAGCATCCAAAATTCACTAGCCATATGTTCTCCTTCCTCGCGTGAGAAGCCTACATAGAAGCAGAAAATATCGAGGTCTCGGTACCGAGGTTAGAAATAAGATGTTTAGGAATCTAGTACTGAGACACACGACGCACAACAGTAGGCACAACACGAGTATTCTTATGCTCAAAATCCGATTTGCCTTTTCCTGTGTTTTTAGCAACAAAAGGTGTTTGTTTCACCCTAGGCACATAATGAGAAGTAGAGTGTGCCTTTCTGAAATTAGACCTAGCATTAAACCTTTCTCTCTTTTGTTGTTTAGCTAGTCTAAAGAAAAAGTCTACTAAATGTCCATCTCTACCACAATGAGTGCAAGTGTACTTAACATGATGTTTTGCTTTAACAGTAGAAGCATATTTTGCATTCATCATAGTAGAGGATATAAAACCAGCAGATTTAAAAACAGTTTTCTTAGGCTCATTGACAATTTCAAATTTTCCACTTTCAAGTGTTTTAACAACAGTGGGTGCATGTGATTTATGATGAGCATAAGAATCAAAACCTAAACCTTTGTTCTGAGTGCTGACTTTTGATTGATCCAAAATCATGTTTAGGTTTTTCTTGCCTTTAGTGAAACGTTCCAAAGAATTTTGCAAGTAATCAACTTTCTTAGCAAGAGTTAAACAATTATTGCAAGGAATGTCAACTTTCCCTTTCTGTTTGCGACAAGTTGAGCATGAAAGAATCTCATGTTTAAGCAAAGCATGTGTAATTTGAGAAACCCTAGCATTTGCATCATTCAACTTCAATTCTAGTATGGAGCATTTAGAACATGGAGTTGTATCATGCAAATCAATGGCAGAACAGCTAGCATGTTTGACATGTTTCTCATTTTTCTCATTTTGATGTAACAGAAGAGCATGTTCTTTCCTAAGCGATGTGAGCTCATTGTAAATTAAGTTACATGACTTGCAGGAATCATCATCAGGAATCAAAGTCTTAAGTCTAGCAATTTCAGCATTCAATGATTAAACAATAAAATCATGTTTCTTAATTTTCTTGTCACGTTTGTCAAGCAATTTCCCAAGTCGAGCAACAGCAATAGCTAATTCATCATAAGAAGGATCTACCTCATTGAAGTCGCCGTCATGGTCATCCTTGGTGAAGTTATCATTGCTGCATGCCATGAGACACAACCCCATCAAATCATGCTTGCTTGGAGTTGTATCATCCTCGCTGCTCTCCGAGTCCACATCTGTGACACTACGGAATGTCGACACTTTATAAAATGTGAAATTAGAGATTTTTGACATTATAAAATGTGAATTTGGAGATTTAAACTTTACGCTAAGAAGTTTAATCGCGTTCCGGGCCGATTTCGGGAGTTTCGAGCCTTTTCGGGGAAGGTTGGGCCCAAGGGAAAGAGTCGTGGGCTTTAGTGGGATGTTGTTTGGGCCCATGTGGGAGTGGGGGGCCAGGTTGGGCGCCACCCCTGCCCTTTGGTGTGCCCAAACCTGCCCTAGCTGCCCCCACTTCCTCCTCTTCCCCCCAAGCTAGCCGCCACCCTCCCCCTTGTGCGCCACCCTCCTCCTCCCTCTTCCCCATTGCACCACCACCCCTCCACCACCTCTTCACCACCCTTGCTGCCCCTAGGGGAGTTCTCCACCTCCACACCTCAAAGATCCGTCCATTGGAGTGCTCCGCGACGAGGAGATCTGGTGGATTTGGAGCGAGGAAGGAGATCGCGCGAACTGGGAGGAGATCAATTGGGTTTTCGTGCGTCGGGCGAAGGTATGGCCATGGGAATCCTTGGGGTTGGTCTAGGTACTGTTCTAAGGGTTATTATCATGTTTTTAGATCAATTGGTGGTGCTAGAATTGAGTAGATTAGATGAAATCTAGAAGTTGCCATGTTCTCTGCTTCGGGCAGCATGAGCAGTTGACATAGGGTTTGGGTTTTCGTCAATTTAGAATCAGAATTTGGTCGGCCGCCTATTGAAGAAGTTGTAGGTAATTTCAGTACCTTTCAGTGGGTATAAATAACGCGTAATTCCGATCAGCCGTTTGAAAGTTATGGCTGTTTATCCGAGCGTGTTAAAATCTGTGACATGATTGGAACAGATCACTGTATTTTGTAGATTAAACAACTTTAGAATCCGAATCAGCTTTTCCATATACTTGGAAAAATTTAGGAAATTTCCTAAGCTACGCGAGGATGTACTCATTTAATTGATTCGGAGTCTTAGAACCCGAGTTATGCCTTTTGGAATGCTGCTGTCCCGACGGGACAGAACCTCTGTTTTTGGGTTTAGCGAGTAGTTTGCGATGTCGGGGTAGAAGAGGGATTGCTTACTTTTTTGTGGACATGATTGTGAGTGTGTGGTACCTATGTGCAGGTGGTGTGACCCCGGGAGTGCCTTCTACTTCTCGCCAATCCGTTGCCCGTGGTTGAGGCAAGTGTATTGTAATGGATAGCGGTTTGTAGGTTGCTAGTTGAGACTAGATGAAATTGATTATATGATATGATCACTTGCCATGCTTTAATGATTGCCAATGATATGATGAGTATGCTTATTATGTTATGATGCCATGTGTTAATGTACAAGTTAATTATGATGTTGGCATGTTTGCATACATGGCATGATACATGGCCCGGGCGGTGAGAAAGTCATAACTAGTCCGGGGAAGGTCGGTGAGAAAGTTATGACTATTCCGGAGAGCCAATGAGTAAGTCCTACATCGTGATTCCATCCACCGCGGTGTTTGGAAGCGAGGAGTAGGCACACTCCATCTTCGGGATGGAAGGGGGGAGAGGGTGCACGCCGACGGTTGTGTACTCAACCATACCGGTATGAGTTTCCAAGGAGACATGAGCATAGCATCGCATTGCATATATAATGATGATGATAATGATATGTGATCATGAATGAGATGATTTACATGATGTGATTTGTTATAGCCATGTAATTGTTCTTTTGTACCATTGCAATATGCTTGCTGAGTGTTGAACTCACGCTTGTGTTTTCTTGTTGTTTTAGGTACCATGAGACCGGCATGCGGGGAAGGGAAATAGTCACACTTCTACACGTAGTTTCACTCATTCGTCTCACAAGTCATTCAATTGGGTTTTGATAATAAACTAAGTGTGATGCTTATTGTTTTATGGTTTAGCTTTGCGTTTTGAGAGTCTTATTGTTCGTTTGGCGCATGGAGACATTGAATGCTTGGAATTAGACTTATATTGTTGTCAAGTCTTTAATTATTGCTATTTTAGTTGTCTCTCATATTGCCTTATATTGCTTTGCTATTGTGTTTCCTTCAATTCATGTTAAAACAAATGAGATGCTGCCGATATTTCGGTTTTAGCATTTACTCCTTTGCTGTAATTTATCTTAATTTATGGTAGTTAGATGCTTTTTTTATCATGTTTGGTGACATTCATGGCATACTAGATGCCGGGGTGTTACAGTTGGTATTAGAGCGGGCTGTAGGTCCCTGGAATGTGTATTTTTAGTGTCATGCTATAGGTACAACTAAAATGTGATGTGGAATAACTTAGAAACATGGCTTAGGTTTTAACTAAAATTTTGTCATAGGATAGCAACATTAAAACTTGCAAAAGTGGTATAACTAATCTAAAATTTGACACACATGGATGCACAGTAGGAAGGGTATGGGTATCGTTGTTTACGCTTAAAATGTTGTATTTAAGCTTTGATGTTGAATGCTTCATTTGATAATGCTTGTTGCTATGTCTATGAGATAAATGATTGAATTGTGCTTGTTGTGGTGATAATGTGGGGTTGTGGTGCTGAAGGGTTTCGGTCACCACTTTTGTTCATAGTAAGGGTGAGGTTTGACGGTGTGGCCGGTTAGCGCCATCACCCAAGAACTATTAACCCCTGTAGGAGAAGAGTGCTTACCCTTTCTGTCGTAGATCGGGTAGTTGACTGGAGTCAAATAGAAGAGTTTGGTGGTGGATTCCTTCGTATGTTACGTAGGCGGTCGGTTTTGGTTGGTTTTCTTAGCTTGAGTTGACTGAAATCAAAAGAAAAGTGTTTGGTATTGGATTTTCGCGGATTGTTCCGTAGGCGGTTTGTGGTTTTGTCTTCCTTGGTTGAAGACGAAGAAGAAGAGTTTTGAGTTGCGCGTCTGTTGGTCATAATTTTTGCTTTGACACCCGGTTTTGTTGGTTATTGTGGATTGTCTTGGGGAGGAAATATATGTGGTTGTTGTCCTCCCTATCTAAGAAAAGAGTTGAAGTTCTCCAAGTGCCGACCTTAGGTTGGGTGGAGCTAAGTTTTGAATCTTTATCGGAAAAGATTTGGTTGAACATTTGGTTTTCCCTAGTGCATCCTTCTTCCTTCTTGGAAGTATAGATATTGAGATTTCTTGAAGAGTTTTGTGGGCAAATTTGAGAATTTGAGAGTTGAGCTCTCCTGCATTTCTGTTGGAGTTTTGTTTTTCTTTCTTGCCTGGAAAAGGAGAAATCGTCTATCGGTGTTCATTCTGGTTCTTGAGTTGTGGTTATCTTTATAAGTGGAGTTGCATCCTGTTTGTCAAAAGTGAAAATGGTTGTTTAGCATGTTATGTTGTATGTAACAATGTGGTTTATGGAAATGATTTGTTCTTAAGTTAATTGGTGAGTTGAATTAGTTAAATGTAATATTTGTGTTTAGCTTAAGATTAGTTGAACTTCTAGTGTTGTAGATTACTCTATAGCGAGAATGATTAAATGGGTTAATGTACATGCTTAGAATCAGTTGCTTTGCTTTAAAAGTGCTTATGACCCCCGATTATGTTTAAAGTTTTAAACCCTGATGCATAGTTAAAACATTAAGATGATGTAGACTGCTGTTATTGTTAAAGAAACTTTGCTGGTTGTTTAAAGATGTTCTAATCTAATGGATTAATAGAGAAATTTAATCGTGTTGCCTAGTGACTTTAATTTGGAAGTTGATTAGAGTTGCTATTTACGTTGTTGCAAACTACTAGTGTATTTGGAAGTATGCAGTTGTGTCTCTACAGTGCTAGTATTGATATCAATTGAGAAGACATAAGACTTATTGTTAATGATGTTGTTAAGGGCAGTGTTAATGCTAGTATTCAATCTATTTTAAATAGTTGGAGTATGTTGTGTGGTGGTAATTTTGTTATCACCTATGTATAGGGTAGCTAAAGGTAATGTTGTTGGTTGATGATCATGCCCATTTGTTGTTATTGATGACTAAGTAGTGGTGGTAACTGTTTAGATTACCCGTTGGAAAACCATGGTTAAATAGAGGAAAATTTTAACATGTTGCGATGGAGTGAGCTTTGAATAATTAACATGATGAATGATTTTATCCTTAATGAAAGTATAATTTAGAGTCTCACTTACGAATTCTTCCCTGTGGAGATAATATTTACATGTTGAAGTCGTTGTTTAACTGAATGAGGTTCGGTTGTCGAGACGTGAACATATAAGTGGTATGAAAATTTATAGGTTGATCATGCTGAAAGATTTGTTGAAGTACTATGTTTCAAATTTAGAATAAGATGTATTATGATTCGGTGATCCGTGGGGATCATGTCAATGTAGTCTTGGTTGAATGCCTTCGGTCAAGGTATTCCTTGTGTTGTGTTTCCGAGTTTCCCTAAAACCCGTAGCTATCGGTGCCAATCTTTGGTTTTGGCTATTTTGTTTAATTTGTGTTATGAGTATGGATTTACACCCAAAAGTTTTTGAGTGGATCGCGCTCCTTTGCGTTCACCCTGAATTATCTTTGGAATGAATTTTAACGGAAGCAGATGGACATAGTGGGTTGTGTTGGAAACTCTTGAGATTTAATTTTGTAACTCTTTTTGACTGGAGTTGGATTTATTTGCATAATGTGTGTGATGTTTGCGAGTGCTTCAAAAAGGTGGATTTTATGAATGTTTTATAAAGTGATTTTGTTAGTGAGGTGTTCCCTTTTGGAAGTGAGTTTCCCTCTCCTTGAGAAAATTTGTGACGGTTGTGGGAGCAGATGCTCGACTTGAAATTTTGATGTTCTCTTCCAAAATATTGAATTTGGATGAAATGCAATGTTTTGCAAGTTCAGTTTTCAATTGATGTGGGATGTGATGCGACGTGGTGTTTTACTGTCAACTATGCTGCCGTCATAGTTTATATGAATTAGCGCAACCCTCGATGTTATTCGAGATTTATTCATGTGATACAGAGGAAGAAGTCGTCATGTGAATGACTATTCGGTAGTGTTGTTACATGATGAAGGAATGGTGAAAAGTAAACATGACATCGTTTTTAGATGTTAAATGATAAAAGAGTCGTTGAGCCAGGTCGGTGAGAAAGTCATATATGGATATATGACTAATCCGGAGTGCTCTTGAAAAGTTTGCATTCATGTCATGAATCGAGATGTCCATTTCTTTTTAGTATGAAAAGAAACAATGAAGGATTTCTGGTATGTTGGTTGTGGTGTAGGAGTTTGGGGTTTCCTTTGCGTCTTGGTGTAGGAAATTAAAATGAAAGCTCTTTGGTTGTTGTCAAATCCTTTCCAAAGTGATTGTAGTGCTTTGGATTCAAAGTTATGCATGGGGATCAATTGGGTTCACGGCTTGTGGTTGAGCTTGCCCAATAGTTGTATTCTTTGTTCTAGTTCTCTGAGTGGAAGAGCATGAGGGTGAGACCTTCTTAGAAAGAGAAATCCAGTGAGGGTTGTTAATGACCTAAGTTATTAGGTGTTGCTAGTAGTGTATCGTAAATAGTTTAAAAGTGAGGAGTAGAGGAAGGTTGTGTATAAATCGATTCAAACCTTCTTGGAGAATTGTGTCATTGATGTGTTCCTAGGTGGGGTTGATTAAATTATTAGTGGACCACTGGGTGGTTGCTAGTAATTGTTTTTCCTTTTCAGAGTGTATTGGATCTTTTTGTAGCTGAGGTTGAGCGAGGTTGTGTCAACCGTAGCGATTTTGTTCGGATGTTACGGTTTCTTGCGGGTTTAAGGACCCTGGTTGTAAAGTAGGCTTTTTCGTTTCAGTGGTAGTGTTGGGTATTGGTCTTTTGTAAAAGATCAATCCTTTCCAAGGTCTTAACCTCGTTTGTTCAAATAGTTGGTGGTCTTGGAGTGTACGTCTCACCTGGTTCGTCGTCGTCTTGAATATGGCGAACCACAGAAGAGAGGGTTCTAGGGGCTGGTATCGTGCTCTTCTGGAGAGTAGTTTCGATTAAAGGGATCGGGCACGTTAGTGCCAAGGAATGTATGGATGGAGGAGTGTGAGACCGTTTTCTTTCGTGGTCTATTTGGGAATTCAAGTGAAGGTGGAACCGTGAGAGGTTGCACTCTATTGAGCTAAATCAACATTTTCTTGCCAAGTGTTGGTTTTGAGAGCTCGCTTGTCGTTTGTTCCGGTTTAAGTCTTTGTGTGAATGTTTTATGTTGCAAAGAAGTCCTTTGTCCCTTGGGGACTTTGTTGTTGATTTTGGCGTTCTTCGGATTCGAGGTCGAATCCTGTTTAAGGGGGGGGGAGAATGTGACACTACGGAATGTCGAGACTTTATAAAATGTGAAATTAGAAATTTGTGACATTATAAAATGTGAATTTGGAGATTTAAACTTTACGCTATGAAGTTTAATCGCGTTCCGGGCCGATTTCGGGAGTTTCGGGCCTTTCCGGGGAAGGTTGGGCCCAAGGGAAAGAGTCGTGGGCTTTAGTGGGATGTTGTTTGGGCCCATGTGGGAGTGGGGGGCCAGGTTGGGCGCCACCCCTGCCCTTTGGTGCACCCAAACCTGCCCTAGCCGCCCCCACTTCCTCCTCTTCCCCCCAAGCTAGCCGCCACCCTCCCCCTTGTGCGCCACCGTCCTCCTCCCTCTTCCCTATTGCACCACCATCCCTCCACCACCTATCCACCACCCTTGCTTCCCCTAGGGGAGTTCTCCACCTCCACACCTCGAAGATCTGTCCATTGGAGCGCTCCGCGACGAGGAGATCCGGTGGATTTGGAGCGAGGAAGGAGATCGTGCGAACCGGGAGGAGATCCATTGGGTTTTCATGCGTCGGGCGAAGGTATGGCCATGGGAATCCTTAGGGTTGGTCTAGATACTGTTCTAAGGGTTATTATCATGTTTTTAGATCAATTGGTGGTGCTGGAATTGAGTAGATTAGATGAAATCTAGAAGTTGCCACGTTCTCTGTTTAGGGCAGCATGAGCAGTCGACATATGGTTTGGGTTTTCGTCAATTTAGGGTCGGAATTTGGTCGGCCGCCTGTTGAAGAAGTTGTAGGTAATTTCAATACCTTTCCGTGGGTATAAAGAACGCATAATTCCGATCAGCCGTTTGAAAGTTATGGTTGTTTTACTGAGGGTGTTAAAATCTGTGACGTGATTGGAACAGATCACGGTATTTTGTAGATTAAACAACTTTAGATTCCGAATCAGCTTTTCCATATACTTAGAAAAAGTTAGGAAATTTCCTAAGCTACGCGAGGATGTACTCGTTTAATTGATTCGGAGTTTTAGAACCTGAGTTATGCCTTTTGGAAGGCTGCTGTCCCGACGGGACAGAACCTCTGTTTTTGGGTTTAGCGAGTAGTTTGCGATGTCGGAGTAGAAGAGGGATTGCTTACTGTTTTGTGGACATGATTGTGAGTGTGTGGTAGCTATGTGCAGGTGGTGTGACCCCGGGAGTGCCTTCTACTTCTCGCCAATCCGTTGCCCGTGGTTGAGGCAAGTGTATTGTAATGGATAGCGGTTTGTAGGTTGCTAGTTGAGACTAGATGAAATTGATTATATGATATGATCACTTGCCATGCTTTAATGATTGCCAATGATATGATGAGTATGCTTATTATGTTATGATGCCATGTGTTAATGTACAAGTTAATTATGATGTTGGCATGTTTGCATACATGGCATGATACATGGCCCGGGCAGTGAGAAAGTCATAACTAGTCCGGGGAAGGTCGGTGAGAAAGTTATGACTATTCCGGAGAGCCAATGAGTAAGTCCTACATCGTGATTCCATCCACCGCGGTGTTTGGAAGCGAGGAGTAGGCACCCTCCATCTTCGGGATGGAAGGGGGGAGAGGGTGCACGCCGACGGGTGTGTACTCAACCATACCGGTATGAGTTTCCATGGAGACATGAGCATATCATCGCATTGCATACATAATGATGATGATAATGATATGTGATCATGAATGAGATGATTTACATGATGTGATTTGTTATAGCCATGTAATTGTTCTTTTGTACCATTGCAATATGCTTGCTGAGTGTTGAACTCACGCTTGGGTTTTCTTGTTTTTTTTAGGTACCATGAGACCGGCATGCGGGGAAGGGAAATAGTCACACTTCTACATGTAGTTTCACTCATTCGTCTCACAAGTCATTCAATTGGGTTTTGATAATAAACTAAGTGTGATGCTTATTGTTTTATGGTTTAGCTTTGCGTTATGAGAGTCTTATTGTTCGTTTGGCGCATGGAGACATTGAATGCTTGGAATTAGACTTATATTGTTGTCAAGTCTTTAATTATTGCTATTTTAGTTGTCTCTAATATTGCCTTATATTGCTTTGCTATTGTGTTTCCTTCAATTCATGTTAAAACAAAGGAGATGCTGCCAAAATTTCGGTTTTAGCATTTACTCCTTTGCTGTAATTTATCTTAATTTATGGTAGTTAGATGCTTCTTCTATCATGTTTGGTGACATTCATGGCATACTAGATGCCGGGGTGTTACAACATCGCTCAAATTGACTTGTTCAGGAGCGGAAAGATCTCGGTGGACAACCTTGCTGTTGATGAAGCTCTTTTTCTTTTTATCATTTGATGAGAACTTCTTCTCTTTTCTTTTATCATTATCCTTCTCCTCCTTTGACGCTTTACCTGGAAGTTTAGGACAATTTGGACGAATATGGTCGAGTTCTCCACACTCATAGCATCGTGGAGGACCACTACATCTCTTCCTCATTCTCACATTCTGCAAAGCTTTGTTAAAGCGAGAAGAGAGTAGTGACAAGTCTTCTTCTGGGAATTGCTCAATCTGTTCATCGGTTAGTGAAGACAAGAAATATAGAGCAAAACTTGAAGCAGCACCATTATGAGATATGCTAGATTGAGATATCAAAGCAATTGATTTATGATCATTCTTTCTAGCAAGAACATCTAATTCATGAGTTTTCAACTTGGAATAAAGAACATCTAATGTAAGTGTACTCATGACAGTAGATTCTCTAATGGATGTTACTTTCATCTCCCAAATAGACATGTCTAATGCCCCACGCAATTGTCTAGCATTAGCATCATCATCAAAGCTAACTCCAACAGCACGAAGATTACTAAGAATTTTATTGAAGCGTGCAAAGAAGTCATCTAACGACTCACCGGGTTTCATCTCAAATCGCATATAGTCCTTTTTGTAAATATCGTGGCGAACCTTTTTGACAGTGTTAGAACCCTCATGGTAATCACAAAGAGATTTCCATACCTCATATGCGGATCGAATATGAACCACTCGATCAAAGTCGCTGCGTCCCAAGCCTTGGGATGATCAAGTTGCGTACTTTGCTGTTTGCTTCAACATGTGCGCGATTGGCGTCGTTGACGTTGTCATTTGCAGGGACTTCGTATGGCTCGTAAACCTTCTACCAAATTGCGAAGCCCTAAGCTTGGATGAATGCCTCCATCTTGGCCTTCCAAAACTGAAAATCAACACCATGAACACACATGGTTTTGTCGAATAACGATGCATTAATCTAATCACCAGTTAAGATAGATTAGAAAAACCTTACTCTGATACCACTTGTAGGATCGAAGTATACGAATATAGAAATCAGAGGGGGTGAACGATTGTGCGGAAGCAAAAACCAAAACTTTGATCTATTAAAAGTTCACCCCAAATCTGAACCAAAAAGTTACTTCGTATTCGACAAAAACAGATTGACAGATATTTGGTAAAATGAGAATTCCTGGAGATCCAACTGTAGGATCGATCTGAAATTTGGACACAAGAAACTAGCTTCCAATACGAATCGAACCCAAAAAGAATCAGCTCGATCGAACTTATGGATCAAAAGTTAAGAACCTCGCAAGCTTGCTGGGACAGAAGATGACGAGTATCAATCTAATCAAAACTTGTAGATTAATCAAGAACGACAAAAGATTAATCAACAAAACTTTGAGGCAAACTAAATTGATGCCCTAGAAAACTTTTGGATGAATCAAAATAAAGAAAAACTCAAGGAATCGAAGATCCAATCTAGAACCAGAAGATGTGGAAGAAAAGAACCCCAAAATAGAGATTACTGTAGCACGCGTCTACTGTAGCTACGAGGTTAATGTACCACACAAAGAATCTAGAAGAATTGATCTTTATTTCTTTTTGTCTAAAATACTCCAATCAAAAGAGTACAAACCCTAAAGCTCTGTTCTATGCTTGATTGCATAAACAGGAAATGCCTCCCCCTATTTATACAGAGCAAACACATAGAGTCCTGAATACAATTCCTACTCCTAATCCTAGAAGGAGTATGTATTCAACACAACTCCACTTTGCCACCCCTGGCTAAATACAGCTTTTGCACGCGTATGGCAACCCAGTCATACTCACGTGACTAACAACTCTTCCACGCGTACGGCCACCATACCATACTCACGTGACTAACCATTCTTCATGTGCAACATTCTCTTAGCCCGAACGTCCCACATGACATCCTTAACCACCAAGATCTCAATTCCTCCCTGAACCTAATCCCGAACCTCAGTTCCTCCATGAACCTAGTTCCGGTCCCGTCATCGACCACGTTCGCCTTCGAGCAATACCTGCACAAGATCAAAACACAAAATTCTCTGAGCACAAGTCCGCGACTTGACTCAATATTAGTCCATGCAACTACTCACACGAGCATTGCATACAATCAAACACAATTCCAATTCTTGCAAAACGTCCAAACCGAGCCAAAACACGTTCACGCCGGACCAAACTCTGGTCCGACGCAAATGCAATGTGAAACCCTAGAAAAATCCATTCACGCCGGACCAAACACCGGTCCAGCGCAACTCACGACCGACCAAATATTTGGTCTGGCGTACATACGAAAGCAACACATGTTCAAAAACACGTTCACGACGGACCAAAATTTTGGTCCGGCGTACATGCAGAAACAACGCTCAAAAATGCGTTCACTGCGGACCAAAACTTTGGTCCGGCGTAGATGCGAAATCAGGCCTCAAAATGCTGTTCACGACGAACCAAAAATTTGGTCCGGCGTACATGGAAGAACTTCTGCTTTTGTGAAACTTGGTCCGGCACAAAACATGTCCACGGCGGACTAAACAAAAATCAATCCGGCGTAGACATGAAAAAAGACCTTCAAATCACCGTTTATGATGGACCAAAACTTTGGTCCGGCGTAGATGCGAAAACAGCCGTCAAAAGCTCATTCACGACGGACCAAAAGTTTGGTCCGGTGTAGCCTCGAGAAACGCTCCGGCGCAGATGGGAAACTTACTGTTTTTCCAGGTTTGGTCCGGCGCCAATGCGAAACTTACTGTTTTTGTGAAATTCAGTCCGCCGCTAAAAGAACCACATGCACACACATTTGCAAATTCAATTCTAAGCCAATTATTCAGCATATGATTTCACAACGCGCCGTGTAACGGGGGATGGAACCACCCACTACCGGCAGGGGGAGTTGTATATATTCCGTCTTCGAGAAAGTGGTCGCCACCTGCACTTTTGAAAACTCCGTCTTCTCTACCATTTTCTTCATCTTCCTTGTCAACAAGAAATCTTTTCCCTTTGCGATGGCGTCCAGCTCTCGTGCGAAGGTCGCTGGAGATGGGGCTCCGCCGAAGGAGTCGAAGGCCGGCGAGGCGGAATATGTGGATGAATGCCTCAAGAATTGTTGGAAAACCTCAGTTATGTCCGAGGAACGCCTCATCGAGTTGGAGACAGGAGGCTTCATTCCTCCTCGCGAGCTGGTCTTCTGGCGTCCTTCTGTCGGTAAGCCGTACCCCAACCCGAAGGATCAAGATGAGACTGTAGTCTTAGCATCTTTTTTCTACTGCGGGTTGAACTTTCCTCCTTCCACTTTCCTTCGCTCCATCCTGGATTTCTACTCAATCCAACTTTTCGACTTGACCCCCAACTCAATCACAATGCTCAACATATTCGTCCACCTTTGTGAGGTGTTCCTGGGTATCGCTCCTAGTCTCAATCTGTGACACTACGGAATGCCGGGACTTTATAAAATGTGAAATTAGAGATTGTGGCATTACAAAATGTGAATGTTGAGGTCAAAAACATTATGAAATGTGGAATTAAGGTTAAAACCATAGGGTATGGAGGTTAATAGCGTTTCCGGGCCGTTTCCGGGAATTTGGGCCTTTCCGGGGAGTTTTGGGCCTAGGGGAAAGGGTTGTGGGCTTTGGTGGGATGGAGTATGAGTCCATTTGGGATTAGGATTCATGTTTGGGCTGGTTTAAGGGGCTCCCCATGCCCCCTTGTTGCGCCCCACCCTGCTTTGGGCGCCCCCAACTCCCCCTTGTGCCCTAGCCGCACCCACCACTCCTCCCCCCTTTGGCCGTGCGCCCCCTTGGCCTCCCCCTTTGCTCCCCACCTCCCCACCACCTCTCCTCCACCCCTTGCTACCCTAGGGTAGCCTCTCCATCCCTACACCTCGAAGATCCGTCCATTGGAGCGAGGAGCGAGGAGCGAACCGGGAGGAGATCTATTGGGTTTTCGTGCGTTGGGCGAAGGTATGGCTATGGTAATTCTTGGGGTTGGTCTAGGTACTGTTCTAAGGGTCATTATAATGTTTTTGGATCAATTGGTGGTGCTGGAATTGAGTATATTAGATTAGATCTAGAAGTTGCCACGTTCTCTGTTTGAGGCAAAGCATGAGCAAATGACCTAGGGTTTGGGTTTTCGTCAATTTAGAGTCGGAATTTGGTCGTACGGATGTTGAAGAAGTTGTAGGTAATTTCAATACCTTTCAGTGGGTATAAATAACTTTAAATTCCGCCCAGCCGTTTGAAAGTAATGCTTGTTTTACCATACGTATTAAAATCTGTGACGTGATTGGAACAGATCACGGTATTTTGTAGATTAAACAACTTTAGAGTCCGAATCAGTCTGTCCCTATACTTAGAAAAAGTTGGGAAATTTCCGAAGCTACGTGAGGATGTACTCGTTAATTCGATTCGGAGTCTTAGAACCAGAGTTATGCCTTTTGGAAAGCTGCTGTCCCGACGGGACAGAACCTCTGTTTTTGGGTTTTGCGAGTAGTTTGCGATGTCGGGGTAGAAGAGGGTTTGTGTACTATTTTGTGGACATGATTGTGAGTGTGTGGTGCCTCTGTAGGTGGTGTGACCCCAGGAGTGCCTTCTACTTCTCGCCAATCCGTTGCCCGTGGTTGAGGCAAGTGTATTGTAATGGATAGCGGTTTGTAGGTTGCTAGTTGAGACTAGATGAAATTGATTATATGATATGATCACTTGCCATGCTTTAATGATTGCCAATGATATGATGAGTATGCTTATTATGTTATGATGCCATGTGTTAATGTACAAGTTAATTATGATGTTGGCATATTTGCATACATGGCATGTTACATCCGGGGAAGGTCGGTGAGAAAGTTATGACTATTCCGGAGAGCCAATTTGTAAGTCCTACATCGTGATTCCATTCACCGCGGTGAACGGAAGCGAGGAGTAGGCACACTCCATCTTCGGGATGGAAGGGGGGAGAGGGTGCACGCCGACGGGTGTGTACTCAACCATACCGGTATGAGTTTCCAGGAGATATGTGCATCGCATTGCATTACATTACATTGGATTATATGAGGATGTTATATGAGGATGATTTATGATGATGTCAATGATATGCTTACACTATGAATATGAGATGTGTATGATGTTGTATGTGAAAAGTGGTGATGAAGGTATTGGAATGTGTTTTCTTGTTCCATTGCTATATACTTGCTGAGTGATGAACTCACGCTTGTGTTTATGTTGTTTTTCTTAGGTACCATGAAACCGGCAGGCGGGAAAAGGGTTTAGCTACGCATCTACACGTAGTTCCACACAAATTAGACAGTGTTGTCATTTGGAGTCATGATAATGGAAGTATTGCCATGAAACTTGGAGAATTGCTTAACTGTGTGCTCGGTCTTACTATTTGATTCGTTTAGCTCATGAAGTGGTTGAATGCTTTAACCTAGACTTATATTGTTGCTATGTCACATGTTATTGCTGTTTTAGATGCTTTCCATTATGATATAACTTGTGATACCTTGTTGTTGCTCTGAATCATGGAAAAACAAAGGAGATGCTGCCGAAATTTTCGGTATTAGCATTTGTTCCTTTGCTGTAATTTACTTGTAATTGTGGTATTTAGAGGTTGCTTAGTCTATGGTTGGTAGCATTCGGGCATATTAAATGCTGGGGTGTTACACAATCTCTTCTGCCATTATTACATCTTGGTGAGGATTAAACAGGACATAGTAGGAGGTGCTGGGTTTCGCCTTCGATCCGGGAAATCCACCCCCTATATTACTGTCCCTGTTACTTCATCTTGGCAATCCGACTGGAAAAAGAGGTGGTTCTACATCACCTCCCCAGACAATGTCCACAGCCCACTTGCCTATCGCAGCCTCTTGATTCATCCCACCGAGCTCTGGTCTCGACCTCCCCGTTCCTCTACCCGAAATGCTTATTATAGCGAGGAAATCGCAGATCTGAGGAAGCAAAAACTGACCGGGTGGGACGTTGCATATGACTTCATCTTTCGGCAGATCAGCCTCCTCAAGAGCCACAATCACTTGGCCTGGGCCTATGAGGGGGTGAACGATGCCACCAGGGATCCGCGTGAAGGTGAGTTTGTCAACGCGCTGTACTTTGTAACGTCGTGAGGCCTTGAGCTGATGTAGATTTATTTTCTCACAGCTTTGCTGCCTGCAGGCATTACCGCCCATCTGAGCAAACTGTTCCATGGTTCAGACGCAGGCCGCAGTGCCATTGTAGCCTTCTCCAAGAGCCTCCCTCAACCGGAGGTGAGTACGGTACTCGGGTTGTGCAATGCATCGTTCGTGCATGTGTCACCCGTTCATGACCGTTGCCGCTTTCAGGAGCTGGAGTTCGGGAAAGAAGGCGGACAATCGGGAGGAGCCATCATCCTGGTTAATGATAGCCCGACCCCCTCGGCTGCCATACCCGAAGAGGATGAGGTTGCCCAGGAGATCCCCCGGTAACGTCCGAGCCCGGATGGGAGCCGACCTTGCCTGCGCCTGGTGCAGATGAGACGGCTGGTGGCCAGGGGTCAATCGTTCCCCCTTCTTGTGAGGAGCTTCTGCCTCCAGGGCCTTCTCGATTCTCCAAGCGGTCTCGGACGCCGCCGCCCGCCCAGGTGAGCTTCAACCCCTCTCTTGGCTATTACGAGTTTAGCTCCGAATTTATACAACGACTGATGGATGAACAGCGAGATGAACTAAGGGACATTTTTTAGGTATCGTCTACATCCCCACCATTGTCACCTTGAGCAACACCTCCTCCGTCCGGCGAGCAGGTACCCTTGGCACCTCGGATAGTTGTCATTGTTTGACCCTCGCTAATAGGTAACGAACTTAATTTGTAGGTCGCCCGGGCGGAGGTCGACCCGCCTTCCACTACGGCTACCTTTCAGGCTAGGCTGCTAGCATTGGATCCACCGCGAAAAATGTTACGGGTCAAGTATGTCGGGGCCAAGAGTTTTTCTGCTTCTATCTTGTCTAGTGATCCATCTGTGGTTTTCCAGAGAAAATATGACCTGCAGGGAGACAACGGACGACGGTTCCTCGGGGAAGGCTTCTAACCCTACAGGTGCCGCGGCCGGCACCACAGCTCCCCCGGCGACTTCGTCTTCAACCTCATCACATTCCATGCCTCCGGTGCTTGCTCGGGACTAGCCTGAGGCGAAAGATGCTTTTCTCGGGCTAGGAACCTCCTTCGAGCGGGCTAGCCAGATGCTCGTGATCGCCCGTCGGGAGGCCGAGGAAGCGAAGGCCGAGTTGGCGACTCTTCGGGTCCAGCTGGAAGAGGCTTGGGACGAGACAGAGAAAGCGAAAACCAAGAAGGGGCAACTCGAAGCGCGAGTGCAGACCCTGCATGCCCGACTGCAGTCGGATCCCGGCCAGTACATGATCGAAGCTGCTCGAACTGCTGTTAGGTATGCGCTTGGCATGGTGAGGAGTCACTACCCGGACCTTGACTTTTGCCCTTTGAACATGGGCTTCAAAGGGAATCCAGTTGACGCCGCTGATCATGTACAACACTTCGAATATTTGGCCGCAATGTTAGTGGGTATGCTGGAGTGCTCATCTTAGGATGAGGATGATGCGAGCCAGGACCCATGATGTTGTCTGGCTTATTCCTGTTTTGTGTACTGTTCATGTTTGCCATGCCAATGACTTTGCTTGTCTAGCGTGTTCGTCCTGCTTCCTCTTTGCCATTCAGAAAGAGTAACATGACGTACATGCAAACATGCATTAGCACTCGTATGTATTTTCTCAGAGCAGTCCATCGGTTGCTGCACCACAATCTTTACCTGCGTGTTTTCTGGAAGTTGTTGTTAGAGCAATACCTCTTCGAGTCTGAACTCGAAGTGGTGATGATAAACAATGAAAGACTATTGTGTAAAGGGAGTAAATGGACATGGTGGGTTGTGTTGGAAACCCTGGAGTTAAGCACTTAACTTGTAACTCTATTGTGACTAGAGTTGACTTTATTTGGAAAATATGTGTGGGGTTTGCAAGTGCTTTAAAAAGGTGGATCTTATGAATGTTCCATGAGTGATTTTGCCGGTGAAGTGTTTTCTTTTGGGATTGAGCCTCCCTTTCTCTTTGAGAGAATTTGTAGTGGTTGTGGGTGTAGATGTTTGATTTTAGAATTGATGTTCTCTTCTGAAAAAAAAATTGACTTGGGTTAAAATGCGATGTTTTATCATAAAAGAGTTGATGAGCCAGGTCGGTGAGAAAGTCATATATGGATATATGACTAATCCAGAGTGCTCTTGAAAAGCTGCATGCATGTCATGAATCGGGATTTCCCTTGTTTTCTTGTATGAAAGGAAATAATGAATAACTTCTTGTATTTCAGCTGTGGTATAGGAGATTTGTGTTTCCTTTGCGATTTGGCTGAGGAAAATAAAATGAGTAATTTTTGGTTGTTGCCGAATTCTTTCCAAATTGGCTTTTAGCGCTTTGGGGGGTTCGAGTTGTTGTATGTGGATCATTTTGGGTTCATGGTTTATGGTTGAGCTTACTCAATGATTGTACCCTATGTTCCGATCCTTTGGGTGGAAGATTGTGAGGTGAGACCATCTTAGGAAAAGAACCAGTTATGGTTTGGTAATAATTGACGGCCCTAGCTTGGGGCTAGGTGTTGTACATTAGTGGTATAAAGGTGGATTATGATGCAGGTTGTTTGATGTCGTGGTTTAAATCTTGTTGAGAGTACCGTTTGATGGTAGTGAAGGTTATAGAAATTATGATGTAAAATGTTCTGTCGCGAACATTTGTCCTAGATGTTGTCCTTGGGTATGAGATATGCCCGGGAGATGATAGAATGTCCATAACGTGGTTTGTAGTCGAAATGAAAAAAAAATTTATTGCCTTTGTGGGCTTTGTATGTAGATGACATTGGTTAATTTTGATTCTTTGTGAAAAGTGTCAAATAATTGGAAGAGATGGGATTTTTGTGTAAGCGATTCTTTGGAGGTTCATGTTTAGAACCCCAGTTATTAATAAGACACCGATGGTGATTTGTTGGTAGAGAGGTTGTTAAAAGAGATGTGATTCGCTCTGATTGTGTCATCTGGAGATTAATGAGATGTGGTAGACAGGTTGAGAAATGAAATTAAGGTTTTGTGAATGAAGTTGAAAAGAGAAGTTGTTCTGAGTTCATCAAGTTGGTTGTGATAGTAGTATGAAGGGTTTGACGTGAGGATTTGGGCGTAATAATTTGATTAAGCCCTTTTAGTGGATGAAATCGAGGACTTCGGTTGACTTTTGTAGTATTATTGGAAATTGAAATGAAGGGGGGACCGTGATAGGTTGCACTTAGTTGAGCTAAATCAACACTTTCTCGCTAAGTGTTGGTTTTGAGATTTTGTTTGTGTTCCGATTTGAGTATTTTGTTCCTTGGGGACTTTGTTGTTGCTTTTGGCGTTCTTTGGATTCGAGGTCGAATCCTGTTGAAGGGGGGGGGGAGAATGTGCCACTACGGAAAGTTGTGACACTATAAAATGTGAAATTGGAAATTAAAACTTTACGGTATGAGGTTTAATCGCGTTTTCGAAAGTTTGGGCCTAGCGGGAGATAGTTGGGCCTTAGGGGGATGATTTGGGCCGTCGGTGGGGGGCTCTTTGGGCCCATGAGGGGAGGGAATCCAGCAAGGGGGCGCCTCCACCTCTCCCCATGTGCCCCACTCCCCTCTCCCTAAATCCTAGCGGCCTCCACCTCTCCCTCTCCCTTCCCCTCTCCCATGCGCTTCCACCTCCACCTCCCTAGCCTGCCCTAGGTGACATCCACACCCATCCCTCGCTGCCATGGTGTCCCCTCCGTTGATCTCCATGTTGCGAAGTGTAGGATCGAAGTATACGAATATAGCAATCAGAGGGGGGGGGTGAATGATTGTGCGGAAGCTAAAACCAAATTCTTGATCTATTAAAAGTTCACCCCAAAACAGAACCAAATAATTGCCTCGTTTTCGACAAAAACAGAATGATAGAGGTTCGGTAAAACGCGAATTCCTGGAGATACAACCGTCGGCTTGATCTAAAATTTGGACACAAGAAACTATATTCTAACACGCATCGAACCCAAAAAGAATCAGCTCGATCGGACTTACAGATCAAAAGTTATGAACCTCGCAAACTTGCTGTGACAGAAGATGACGAGAATTGATCTAACGTAAACTTGAAGGTTTAACAGAAACGACAAAAGTTTAATCAACTAAACTTAGAGAAACCCTAAATCAATTCTCTAGAAAGGTTTTGATGGATCAAATCAAGATAAAACTCAAAGAACAAAAACCAATCTAGAAAAGAACAAGCATACAAACAAGAACCAAAACAGGAAACACTGTAGCAACGCGATTCTTGTAACACGCAAGGATCTAGAAGAATTGATCTTTATTTCTTTTGTCTAAAGTACTCTCATCAAAAGAGTACAAAACCCTAAAAGCGAGCTTGAGGCTCTCAATGCGCTCGGCTCCAATTGATGCCCTTCAACAGAGACACACATCGGGACCGAATTTGCAAATCCGACCCTCAGGTATTCAGCACTAGTCCAGAACGCGCTTAGTGCACACAGTCTTAACATCGGTAAATATCACAATCATACCAATCGATACTATCAAAGTACTTTATTAAATAAAGGGTTACTTGACCTTATGGCCAAGATACAAATATATATGCCTTGCAAGGCGAAACTTATTAAAAGAGAAATAACAAAGCGGAAAATCAAATAAACTTAGGTGGCGCCATCCAAGATACCACAGTAACCGATCGGGCTCGCATCCCTAAGTAGACGGGTCTTCTTGGAAATCCTCCTCCAAACTCGCGTAGTCTCCTCTTCAACTGGGTATTGTGTTGAGGCAAGGGTGAGTACTTGGTACTCAAAGCAAGTCATGCACAGAATGCAAGCTAATATACTATATGCATGGCTTGGTACAAAGGAATAGCTCAAGGTATATTTGCAGATGCAGCTTTTGACAAGTAATAAATGTAGATTCAGCGGTAGAAATAAGTAAAGCATAAATAACTTTTCAAGAAGTTTAACAAACATTTTTCCCATCCTAAACCACATTTCCATCATCTTCATTGTTAAACCAACCCAACTTTTCAAATCCAAGTTATTTTCGTAAAATCTAACCTTGGATCAGTAATTCCCGAGCGTTGTCCAAAGAAGTGGACTCGGCTATTCAAATAGATTCTACACTCTGCAGAGGTTATGCACTTTACCCACAAGATACAATAAACACCACAAAGGCGAGTTCAGTAACAAAGCCTTTCGGAAGCCTCAAACAACACAGGTGGTCCTCTCCGGTTCGTGCTCTACACCATCCCTTCCCTTAGCCAAGGCGAAGTATGGGACCAACACACCGTTAGATGGGTATCTCGGCCACAGCCACGATACGCTCCCGTCACAATCACACAAAAGGTGTAATCGACACCCTGAGGCTCCACAAGTGAGTCCTTAGCGACTTAGTCAACTAGGGCCGTCCCATTCCGACCATGTGGTTGCAAGTATGACCCAGTTCAAAGGCTTGCAAGGTTAAGTCCTTAGAGTGACCAGGGCAAGACTACCCGAAAAACCAAATCATCATCCCCGATTGCCACAACCCACCTGATTACTCTTGCCACATGCCCCTCAAAAACGTTTATCAAACCCCGCTTGATTACCATGCACCACGTGCCATCAACTTCACATGATACTTTTCCAAAACAGGTTCAATATATCATTAAGTCCATATTAGCATTTGATTATCCAAAATCATGTTATGAGCACGTAGCAGTCTAAGCAAGATACTACAACGATCTAAACCCATGTTGGCAATTTAATAATGTCCAACTAGTAAACCACAACTAGGGTGACAAAGGGTCATGGCACATACTTAAGTAATCAAGGTGTCATATAGCAAATTGGTATTTATCTAACCCCATGTTTAAACAAAGTATCTTTCTAATTGAACTAGCATGCAATAGTTTAAATCAAAATAGATTTGAAATGGGATCAATATGGTCAAAGCACAACTTGCCTTCAAAAGTACTTGCTCTTGGTCTTGAGTTGGATCCTGAGTCAACACTTCTCCCTCGAATCCTTCCGGCACTTCAACGCTCTACTCGTAAAGCGTGCAAATAGCAAATACACAAATGAACACTATGCAAAAGATCCCAAAACTCCAAATAAAATCCATAAACAGAGAGAACATAATTTTCTGGATTTTTAGAAACTGAATCGCTAAATTTGGAGTTAAAAGCATAAAAGTTATGATTATTTAAAGTTTAAATAATCAATTAAATAATTTTACAGAGAAAAACTTTAGTCCAAAAATTAAATAAAATTCATATTTAGGTAGATCTTAATTTTATACAAATTTAGAAATTTGAATCACTCAAATCGGAGTTGAAACGCAAAAGTTATAAGCGTTTGAAGTTTGAATCTAAATTTGAAATCATTATTCGAATTAATAAATCATTTTCTTTTCGAAATTAATTATTGCGTCAGCATGGACACGTGGCAGCTCCTGATTGGCCTGCTGACGTCAGCCGGTCCATGGGCTCGGTCCACGCTCGGCTCGGGTCCACGGTGGACTCGGTCCACGGCTCACGTGACTGACATGTGGGCCCACTCGTGACGCGTCATCGGCCCGACGTCGGGCTTGGGTTAGCCAGCGACATGCGGGCCCTCGACACGCGGGCCCGCGTGTCGCGTCGGCGTCACATGCACGCTGCGTGGGACGGCGCCGACCGCGTCGGTCCAACTTCCCGACACGTGGCGCGCAATCTCGTCCGTTGGTTTGAAAATCAGCGGCGCGGATTGAATCCAGGGTTTAACACGTTGAAACTACTCGATGCTCGTGGCCGTTCGATCTAGATCGGACGGTCCAGATCTAATCCTATAATCGCCTTTGCTACGGCGCGTGGCGATTGTGAACCGCTGGATCTTGATCCAACGGCCCGCATCTAATCGGGTTTGGAACACGTGAACTCACCTCAACCGTCCGATCCGATCCGACGGCACGTACGCTTCGCGAGGGTGATGGCTTCGTGGTGGCGCGCACGGCTGCCGGAGTTGAAGACGACAGCGAGCCCAACGGCGTTCGGGGTTGCTCGGCGAGATGAAGGGTCCTTCGGTGCGTCTCGTCGCGGTGAGTCCGGATCTGAGGTCAACGGGCAAGGGGACGGCGACGGCGGCGAACCAAGCAAAGACCGTATGAGCAGCGCAACTACTACGGCGAGCTCGCGACGGCTAAACGGGCGGCGACTTAGCCTCGGTGAAGTAGAGAAGGGAGGGCGCGGAATCACGGCGGTCCTCGGGGTATGCCGGGCATTAAATAGCCTCTGCCGTCGTAAAACTGGAACCTAACTTGCTACGCACAAGCGCGGCGCGTGAGTCCAAATTTCTGACTCGGTGAAGACGACGAAATCGTGGCCGTCCGCATTGGCACAACCAACGGCCACGATCGCGCGGCGCGACCGGGTCCGGTCCGGACACGGCTCGGGTCGGGGTCGGGCGGATCTCAGCCGTTGGATCTTGATCCAACGGTTGGGATTGATTAGGGTTAGGAGTGGGTTCGGTCGAGTCAAGCGGCTCTGCCGGACTCGAGTCCGACTTCGGTCGATTGAAACGATGCTTGACCGAGTTGGATTTTCCAGCTAATTAATATTTAAAATAATTCCTAGTAATTCATTTAATTCATTAAAAATAGCAAATGACTCAGAAAAATTCTGGAAAATATTTTGGATCATTTTGGACTCAAATAAAATATTTCCAACAAAAATTTATTTGCAAAATTAAATTCTTTAATTATTTCAAAATGGAATAAATTCAAATAAATTCCAAATAATTCCAAATAAATTCCAGAAAATTCCAAAATTCACCAAAGTGCCACATCACACATGAATTTAAGGAAAGCAAAATTTTGGGGTGTTACAAACCTCCCCCTTAATAGAATCTAGTCCCGAGATTCGTGGCTTACTAAAGGAATAGGTTTGGAAACTCTTTCTTCAAATCCTTTCGCTGACTCCCAAGTCGCTTCACTTTCTTCGTGGTTGCTCCATCGAACTCTACAGAAACGGGTTGACTTGTTTCTAGTTTCTCGATCCATTGTGTCTAGAATCCTCACTGATGCTCCTTATAAGTCAAGTCCTCTTGCAACTCAATTGATTCTAACGGTGTCTGTTCCTTAGGAACTCGGAGACACTTCTTTAAGCTGGGACACATGGAATACATCATGTACTCCTCGCCAACGGACATGGCAACTCCGGTGATAAGCAACTTCGCCTCTGCGGCTCAAAATCTTAAATGGTCCAACATAACTGGGTGCAAGTTTCCCTTTGGCATGGAACCTCTTAACTCCCCCGAGAGGCGTAACTCGAGGTATACAAAGTCTTACGGTTCAAAACTCAAATCTCGGCGACGATTGTCGGATAACTCTTTTGTCGTGATTGGGCTACCTTCAACCTTTCCTAATCATAGCGATCTGTTCCTCGGCCTCTTGAAGAATATCAGGCCCAAAGACACGGCTCGCCGGTCTCATTCCAATTCAATGGCGTCAGCGAGTCGACCATACAAAGGCCTCAAAAGGTGACATCTGTAAGCTAGCTCGATAACTATTGTTGTAACTAAACTCGGCATACGGCAAACTCTTATCCCAAGAGGTAGCATAAGCCAATGCACAAGCTCTCAACATATCCTCCGCATCTGGTTGACTCTTTCATCTGTCCATCCGTCATGGATGATAAGTCATCTTGAAGTTTAAACGGGTTCCCATGGCTTCATGCAACTTATTCCAACCTTGAGGTAAATTGGGTACCTCTGTCCGATACAATCCTCTTTGGCACTCCGTGCAAGCAGACAATCCCGATCATGTACAATTCGCTAATTTATCTCCCGAGTAGGTGGTCTTCACGGGATAAAATGGGCTACTTTGGTCAAGCGATCCACTATAACCCATATGGAGTCATAACCTCCTTGAGTCTTCGCAAACCGTAATGAAATCCATTCCGATTTCCTCCCACTTCCACTCGTGTATCTTCAGTGTAGCAATCCTCGCCGGGTCTCTCGATGCATTGCCTTGACTTCTCGGCATACGTCGCACAATGCAACATGCTCCGGCAACTTCACGTTTCATACTCGGCCACCGTAATCTCTCCTTCGATCCCCGATACATCTTGGCGCTTCGGGATGAATCGAGTACTTGAGTCATGGGCTTCTTCCAAAATCAGTCGCTTTAACTCCTCCTTGTCGTGCACACAAATCCGATCCTTCATCCATAACGTGCCTTGCTCATCCAATTTGAAGTCCTCTGCCTTGCCTTCCTCCTTGATGGACTTAACTCCTGCGGATCTTGTCATCATCCTTCTGTCCTTCTCGGATCTGATCCTCTAAAGTAGGCTTTACTTCGGTCATGCCAAGAATCCGCTAGGTACAACCTCAATCTTCATTTTCAAAATCCTTACATAACTCATCCTCGACTTGTGGCTAGCAACGCATTACTCACGGTATGGCTTTTCCGACTGTAGCATCTGGGCTACTACGCTGGCCTTCCCGGATGGTAATGGATTCCAACATTATAGTCCTTGATTAACTCCAACCATCTCCTCCGCCTCATATTCGACCGGATCGGGTGAATATGTACTTAAGGCTCTTATGATCCGTATATACCTCACATCTGTTTCCAATCGATAGTGACGCCATATCTTCAAAGCATGCACTACGGCAGCCTAACTCTAAGTCATGTGTCGGATAATTTTCCTCATGCGGCCTCAATCGCCTTGATGCATAAGCGGCGACCTTTCCATTCTCAGACAAAGACACATCCAAGTCCTTGGCGCGATGCGTCACAATAAATATCGAAGCTTTGAGCAACATCCGGTAGAACTAACACCGGTCTTGATGTCAATCGCTTCTTCAGCTCTCAAATCCTTTCTCACATTCTCGCGTCCATGCAAACTTCTTCTCCTTCTTCAGCAATTGCGTAAGGGGTTTCCAGTAATCGTCGAAAAGCCTTCGATGAAACGGCGGTAGTATCCTGCCATTCCAAGGAAACTCGAATCTGGGTCACCGTCTTTGGTTGTTCCCAATGTAACACCGCTTCTACTTTGCTTGGATCCACGGCGACTCCTTCAAGCGGTCATTACATGTCCAAGAAACTCCACTTTGTCCTTCCAAAAGTCACACTTGCTGAACTTGGCCGAAAAGTTCTTTGTTTCCTCTCGGCTTTTCCAAAACTCGCCTCAAGTGTTCGGCATGTTCATCCTCTGCCTTGGAGTAGACCAGGATATCGTCTATGAACACGACGACAAACTTGTCCAAATATTCCATGAACACCTTATTCATCATATTCATGAAATAAGCCGCGCGATTCGTCACACCAAAGGACATAATCAGAACTCGTAATGTCCATATCTTGACGAGAATGCGATCTTGAATATCTTACGATCGGATCTTCAACTGATGGTACCCGATCTCGTATCAATCTTGGAGAAAACTCAGGCTCCTCTTAATCGATCAAACAAATCATCAATCCTGGGTAGCGGATACTTATTCTTCACGGTGACTTCATTGAGTGCACGGTAGTCAATGCACATCCTGAAACTCCCGCCCTTCTTCTTGACAAACAAAAGCTGGTGCTCCCACGGCGACTAACTTGGTCTCGATAAATCCTTTATCCATTAACTCTTCCGGTGTTTCTTCATCTCTACCAACTCCTCGGTAGACATCCGATAGGGTCTCTTTGCTATCGGTCTTTGTACTGTACAAGCTCTATCACAAACTCTATGTCACGTCTGCGGCATACCGTAGATCCTCGGGAAAAACGTCTGTGTACTCATTCACTACCGAACATCCTCTATGCCGATTGCCTTGGTACTGTTAACCATCAATCGTCCATCTCTAACCGCAGTGGCTTGAAATTCCACTTTCTTCCCACACGGGCTCTCAATCGAGATAGTCCTTCGTCCACAATCCAATACAAACCTTGTGCTTGGATAACCAATCCATTCCCAATATGACGTCTAAGGTCCGGGTCTCCAAAATTATAAGGTTTGCTAGGAATTCTATTCCATCTATTAGTATTCTCACCGGAACATCCTACTTCCGTTCGGAGTTCGAACCAGGGGTTTGAACTAAAAGCATGCACTTAAGTCTTGCAATTCTCAAGTCATTTCTAGCAGCAAAGCCTTGCGAAACAAACGAATGCGAAGCTCGAGTCAAACAAAATCATTGCAGGTATCGAGTTAACCAAGAACTTACCCAAGATCGACGTCCGTAGCATTCTGCGGTGCATCTGCGGTGACATGGTTGACTCGGCCTCTCACCACGGCCTGCAGGGTGTGGCTCTGGTCTTTGGCGTCCTAGCTGGGGTGGTTCCTAGGTTGAAGCGAATCGGGTCGCTCCTGTTTGTCTTCTTTGGACAATCATGGCAAAGTGTCTGGCTCGTTGCGATTGTAACAGCGTCTCACTGTTCCTTGCCGATCGCTCGAGTAGCGTTTCTAGCGGTGAAGTGCAGTAGTTCTCGATCGATGTGTCTTGGTGCCGGGATGGTGTCCTTGTCGCACTCTGCGGTTGGAATCTGAAGAATTGATTTGGTGCAACTCTCAAGCGCTGCTATGCGTTCCGACGTGATCCTTCTTTGTTGCATCCTGCGCTTCCTGTTCTCATCCAGTTCCTTGCGCTTGTCCTCAAGAATAAGCGCCTTATTCACCAACTCTTGGAAATCTGGAAAGGTGTGGGTGATCAACCCTACTTGCAATCCTGAGTTAAGTCCCTTCATAAAACGAGACTGTCTGGCTTTATCTGTCGCTACATCCTCAGGTGCGTAGCGTGCTAGCTGTGTGAACTTGTTCAGGTAGTCGACCACCGGTGATTACCTTGCTTGATGCTCAACTCCTCCTTCTTAAGGTCCATGATTCCTTCGTGCACGTGATCTTGTCGGAATGCATTTGTGAACTCTTCCCAAGTGATATCTTGAGGGTTCTCTGCGTGTACGTAAGTTCTCCCACCATTCAGCGGCTGTTCCTTCCAACTGATGAGAAGCGTAAAGTACCTTCTCATTCCCTATGCATTGAGCTATGTGTAGCTTTCTCTCAATTGATCTTAACCAATCATCGGCCTCCAATGGATTGGCATTTCCAGAGAAAGTGGGTGGGTGAGTCCTCATGAACTCTGACACCTTGTATTACGCGTGGTCCCTGATTAACTTGATTGGCGTGGCCTGGCAAAGGACGTGCTGCATTTGTTGCATCATAGCATGCATCAATCGAAGTCTGAGCGAAGAAACGCCTCGAAATTCTGCATATCCAAAGCGGTGGCTGGTGCTCCATCATTGGGGTTTTACTGGCGAGATCCACTCCCATTGCTTCCAAAGTTCCCACGGGTGTTCACCATCCTGTCGATTTGCTCTAGGTTTAGAGATGAGAGGGAAACAAGAATAGACAAGTAATATGGAACTTATGCGAGGCGAAAGGGGTAACCTTAAGGTCCAACTTTATTATTGATATTAATAACTTGGTATGGCTGCTTACAATGCCTAAGGGCCTTGCAACACATAATGCACACTCGAGAAACAAAGCAAATCCAAATCGAACTAACTCGAGTCTAACGCCTAAAGGGTGACTCTTTATTCTATGACTCGACTCGGCGAAGGAGTCTCACTATAGAACCTATGCTCACTCATCGAGAAAACCTCCACGGCTTTGGGTGCGGGTCTTTGTGGCATAGGCGCCAAACGATGCCATGTCCAAAGCAATCTGTGTCCTTGTGGTAGTCGAAGAAGCGATGTCCTCATCGAGATCGATTCTCTGCGATCTCGCTCAGTAGCTCAATCTTAGCTCACGGGTCTGGGTCCGTACAAAGTCATCTCCAACTCGCCAATCCTTCGTAGAAGGTGTGCCACATACTCTTGAGCTTCCCGCCATCTGTTCTTTTACGCCGTGATCTCCTTGCGGGCCTTCTCGTAGCTCCTTGCTTGTATTATCCAAGACATCCTCTCCTGGCGATTTACAAATCGTGCCAACCTGTAACCGTGGCATCCTCATCCCGAATCTCCTTCGTCAAGAAAGTTATTGCTGCGCGGATGATAACGGAACACCGTACTCTCCAATTCTCTGGCGTAGATACGGGTAATGTGCCGCATTGCGCGTCGTGATACTTCTTGGATACCCATCTGCATTGTAGATCTCCTGGCAAGGTCTGATGTATCGGGCGATTGCACAGGCCCTTTTTCCTAGCGGTACCTCAATCCTCACATCACAAGCCTTGATCAATCCCGCTTGTCCGATCACTTCCACTTGGTATTGGGGCTTCTCAAAATCTCCGAGTCTCAGAGCATATGCCAAAGTTCCGGCGTGACCAACTCCCGGATCAACGTAGTTGAACTCTTCCTCCATCTGTCACAAGAGTGCTTTACGTAAGAACTCGAATTTTTAAATTGTGACAAGGTAAGGGAAAATTTCAGCAAGAGACAAGAAAAGAGAGAGGGGATAAGTCGAGATGTCATTTCTTGTCTTCACAAATTTTTAGCTTTAGAAAATAGGTTTTATCCTCACTACGACCATTCTAGCTTAGGGTTGAGCCTACAATCAAGTATGGCTCGATACCACCTCTGTCGGGACCCCGAATTTGCAAATCAGGACCCTCTCTGTGTATTCAGCACTAGTCCAGAACGCGCTAGTGCACACAGTCTTAACATCGGTAAATATCACAATCATACCAATCGATACTATCAAAGTACTTTATTAAATAAAAGGGTTACTTGACCTTATGGCCAAGATACAAATATATATGCCTTGCAAGGCGAAACTTATTAAAAGAGAAATAACAAGAATGAAAATCAAATAAACTTCGTGGCGCCATCCAAAGATACCACAGGCAATGATCGCTCGCATCCCCTAAGTAGACGGGTCTTCTTGGAAATCCTCCTCCTAAATCGGGCGTAGTCTCCTCTTCAAGCGGTATTGTGTTGAGGCAAGGGTGAGTACTTGGTACTCAGCAAGTCATGCATGTAATGCAAGCTAATATACTATATGCATGGCTTGGTACAAAGGAATAGCTCAAGGTATATTTGCAGTAAACAGCTTTTGACAAGTAATAAATGTAGATTCGAAAGCAGTAGAAATAAGTAAAGCATAAATAACTTTTCAAGAAGTTTAACAAACATTTTTCCCATCCTAAACCACATTTCCATCATCTTCATTGTTAAACCAACCCAACTTTTCAAATCCAAGTTATTTTCGTAAAATCTAACCCTTGATCAGTAATTCGAGCGTTGTCCAAGATCAGTGGACTCGGCTATTCAAATAGATTCTACACTCTGCAGAGGTTATGCACTTTACCCACAAGATACAATCAAACACCACAAAGGCGTAGTTCCTCAGAACAAAGCCTTTCGGAAGCCTCAAACAACACAGGTGGTCCTCTCCGGTTCGTGCTCTACACCATCCCTTCCTTAGCCAAGGCGAAGTATGGGACCAACACACCGTTAGATGGGTATCGGCCACACCACGATACGCTCCCCGTACAATCACACAAAAGGTGTAATCGACACCCTGAGGCTCCACAAGTGAGTCCTTAGCGACTTAGTCAACTAGGGCCGCCCCATTCCGACCATGTGGTTGCAAGTATGACCCAGTTCAAAGGCTTGCAAGGTTAAGTCCTTAGAGTGACCAGGGCAAGACTACCCGAAAAACCAAATCATCATCCCCTGCCACACTGCCCACCTGACATTTTGCCACATGCCCCAAATAAAATCATGTTTATCAAACCCCGCTGATTACCATGCACCACGTGCCATCAACTTCACATGATACTTTTCCAAAACAGGTTCAATATATCATTAAGTCCATATTAGCATTTGATTATCCAAAATCATGTTATGAGCACGAAAGTGTGCCCTAAGCAAAGATACTACAACGATCTAAACCCATGTTGGCAATTTAATAATGTCCAACTAGTAAACCACAACTAGGGTGACAAAGGGTCATGGCACATACTTAAGTAATCAAGGTGTCATATAGCAAATTGGTATTTATCTAACCCCCATGTTTAAACAAAGTATCTTTCTAATTGAACTAGCATGCAATAGTTTAAATCAAAATAGATTTCTAAATGGGATCAATATGGTCAAAGCACAACTTGCCTTCAAAAAGTACTTGCTCTTGGTCTTGAGTTGGATCCTGAGTCAACACTTCTCCCTCGAATCCTTCCGGCACTTCAACGTCTACTCGTAAAGCGTGCAAATAGCAAATACACAAATGAACACTATGCAAAAAGATCCCAAAACTCCAAATAAAATCCATAAACAGAGAGAACATAATTTTCTGGATTTTTAGAAACTGAATCACAAATTTGGAGTTAAAACGTTAAAAGTTATGATTATTTAAAGTTTAAATAATCAATTAAATAATTTTACAGAGAAAAACTTTAGTCCAAAATTTATATAAAATTCATATTTAGGTAGATCTTAATTTTATACAAATTTAGAAATTTGAATCACTCAAATCGGAGTTGAAACGCAAAAGTTATAAGCGTTTGAAGTTTGAATCTAAATTTGAAATCATTATTCGAATTAATAAATCATTTTCTTTTCGAAATTAATTATTGCGTCGGCATGGACACGTGGCAGCTCCTGATTGGCCTGCCGACGCCACCGGTCCATGGGCTCGGTCCACGCCGGCTCGGGTCCACGGTGGACTCGGTCCACGGCTCACGTGGATCGACATGTGGGCCCACTCGGGTGACGCCATCGGCGACGCCGCTTGGCCGGTTAGCCAGCATCGACATGCGGGCCCTCTCGACACGCTGGGCCCGTGTGTCGGCGTCACGCGACGCCGCTGGACGGCGCCGACCGCGTCGGTCCAACTTCCCGACACGTGGCGCAATCTCGCCCGTTGGTTTGAAAATCAACGGCGCGGATTGGATCCAGGGTTTAACACGTTGAAACTACTCGATGCTCGTGGGCGCTCGATCTAGATCGGACGGTCCAGATCTAATCCTATAATCGCCTTTGCTACGGCGCGTGGCGATTGTGAACCGCTGATCTTGATCCAACGGCCCGCATCTAATCGGGTTTGGAACACGTGAACTCACCTCAACCGTCCGATCCGATCCGACGGCACGTACAGCTCGCGAGGGTCGATGGCCGTGGTGGCGCACGGCCGCCGGAGTTGAAGACGACGACGAGCCCAACGGCGTTCCGGTTGCTCCGGCGAGATGAAGGGTCCTTCGTGCGCCTCGTCGCGGTGAGTCCTGGATTCGAGGTCAACGGCGCAGGGACGGCGACGGCGCATGAACGGGCAAAGACCGTATGAGCAAATACAAGCAACTACGGCGAGCTCAGACGGCTAAACGGGCGCGACTTAGCCTCGTGAAGTAGAGAAGGGAGGGCGCGGAATCACGGCGGTCCTCGGGGTATGCCCGGGCATTAAATAGCCTCGGCCTGCGTGCGTAAAACGAAACCTAACTTGCTACTGCCAAGGCGCGCGGCGGAGTCCACTGACTTCGGAAGACGACGAAATCGTGGCCGCCCATGTGGCACAACCAACGCCACGATCAACGCGGCGCGACGTCCTGGCCCCATACACGCCGGCCTGGTTTCCGGGCGGATCTCACCGTTGGATCTTGATCCAACGGTTGGGATTGATTAGTGGTTAGGAGTGGGTTCGGTCGAGTCAATCGGCTCGGTCGGACTCGAGTCCCACTTCGATCGATTGAACAAGATTTGACCCGAGTTGGATTTTCCAGCGAATTAATATTTAAAATAATTCCTAGTAATTCATTTAATTCATTAAAAATAGCAAATGACTCAGAAAAATTCCAGAAAAATTCTGGAAAATATTTTGGATCATTTTGGACTCAAATAAAATATTTCCAACAAAAATTTATTTGCAAAATTAAATTCTTTAATTATTTCAAAATGGAATAAATTCAAATAAATTCCAAATAATTCCAAATAAATTCCAGAAAATTCCAAAAATTCACCAAAGTGCCACATCACACATGAATTTAAGGAAAGCAAAATTTTGGGGTGTTACAACACCCCTCCTATTTAAAGGAGCAAAATACAAGGAGTTCTGAATACAATTCCTAATCTAGAAGGAGTATGTATTCAACACAACTCCTCTTGCCCCAACCTGGCCGAGTACAACTCTTGCACGCGTATGGCAACCCTACCATACTCACGTGACTAACACTTTGCAAGCGTATGGCCACCTGCCATACTCACGTGACTAACACTTTGCACGCGAATGACCTCCTGCCATTCTCACGTGACTAACCATTTTTCATGTGCACCATTCTCTTAGCCCGAACGTCCCGCATGACATCCTTGACCACCAAGACCTCAGTTCCTCCCTGAACCTAGTCCCGAACCTCAGCTCCTCCATGAACCTAGTTCCGGTCCCGTCATCGACCACGCTCGCCTTCGAGCAATACCGCACATGAACAAACCACAAAACAATTCCGAGCATAAGTCCACGACTTGACTCACATCAATCCATGCAAATACTCACACGAGCATTGCATAAAGTCCACTTACATCATGAAATTCTCACAAATTTCATAATCTCAAAAACAAATCAAACATAATTCCAATTTTGCTCAAAACCCTAATCGAGCAAAACGCATTCACGACGGACCAAAAATATGGTCCGCCAGACACATGAAAAAGTCACTCAAAAACCATTCACGACGGACCAACAAAATCGGTCCGTGTACAAGTGAAAGTCTCGGTTTCAAGAAGAAATCATTCATGAAAACACATTCACGCATGTACTAAAAGAAATCAGTCCGTCGTACATGCGAAATCAATCCTCAAAAAGCCGCTCACGATCGACAAAAGAAATTGGTCCGACGTACATGCAAAACTTACTTGGTTTCTTGGAAAATTGAGTCCGCTCATGAGCTCAAAAGTACGCTCCACTAAGAAACCCAAAAACTTGGTCCGCGCAAGAAACACAAAATCGGTTCGGCGCAAAAGGGAAACACTCTGTTTTTGAGAATTTGGTCCGGCACAAGAAAAATATACACTATTTCTTGTCAACTTGTCAAACACATGCACAAACACATTTTGCAAATTGAATTCTAAGCCAATTTTTCAAAGACATGATTTCACAATCTCCCTTGATGAAAACATTGGCAACACCACTTAGAATTGAACATTTGGTATTCACTTTACAAAAGATTTTGAAATCCAAAGGATCAAGGACCAAAAAGAGAAAACACAGAATTCCCCCTTTGACCAAAATGCAAAACAAAAATCTCCCCTTGAGAAGGAAAATGTGTGTGAATGTGCAATGTGCCCAAAAATTTCAAAATTCTCCAAACTTCTCCCAAAATTCTCAAATTTCCAAAAACAACTCCCCCTTTTTCCTTAAACTTTTCAACGATTCCCAAATTTCTCCCCCTTTGACAATGGATTCATCAAGAGTACAAAAGAGAGAACAGGTTCAAAATTTTTCCTGTAGCAAAGATTTCACAAGGAGAAACAAGGGAGTGCCAAGATAGGAAAAGATGAGCTCATTCGATCATATAACATGCAAAATACATGATCTTGATGTGATTTTAGCAAGTTAGGGAATGACATTGTAACACCCTACAAATCTAAACTGTCGTACAAGAAAATTTCGACAGCATCTCTCCTAAAATTAGGACAAAACGGAAGCGACAACACGATTCATAATAACCATTATAAACAGGAATAACAAAAAAGCATCAATACTAGAGATAACAAGTCTAAATCAACCAGAAAACAAACATAAACGTAAAACAGCTCCAAAGAGGACATCAACAGGTCTATGATTAATAAAATTTCAGCAAGCTAATGAATTATTAAATGCACTAGTCCATGTGATTCGTGATGACCCCGAAGGGTTGATTGTGCTACTAAGCCCACCCTTGAAGCTTACGACTCGCGAGAACTACCTAAAAACAACAAAATAACAAGGGGTGAGATTGGGTAATCTCAAGAAGCTTTAACAACTTCTAACGAATAGCACAAATGCCACAAGAAACTAGCATACCAAATTCCTCATGTCCAATACCACATTATAGAGTCCACACAACCTCAGTAAAATGCATATGATTGTGCACATGCTTATGCCATGATCCTCCTCACCGTGCTCTTTCTTAGGAACACACGGTGTTGTATCTTGACGGCCACAAGACGCCAAGGCCGACAAACTTCCAATGCATGATTATGCAGTTAATGCTTCATGCATAAATACATTCATAACTTCCCACTCTGAATTCACATGCTTGCATACCATCAAATAACATGGATAGAATGCGAACATCATTGAGATAGAATATCTCCACAATTCATCTTGCAAACAACATCTTTCTTCATTCTTACTCATGATTCAAAGGCCAAACAACCACATCACAATGCAGGATAGGATATTGTAATCTCATAAACAAGTAGTTAAACCATGTAGGTGTGCTGCAATTAAGGTTTATATTGAAGACGAAACAAATAGCGTGTTATAGTTTAGCAAGACCGCTACTTCCACTTGCCTTTACCAACGTGGATGACGAACCTAGTTGCGTCCAGAAGGGGCACCACCTGTACAAGTATTATTTCAGTACATAGCGACATCACAAATGATCACACAACTCGAACACACGCTTCCTAATCCCCGTTCCCTTCTTAAGCGCCAAAAACCCCAATCTGTCCGGGTCAAACAGAAGCACCCTCTCTTCACAATTTCGTATCTTTTTTTATACAAATCATAAAAATACAAAAAAATTACAGTAGCTAGATATTGACTATATATACAACTTTCATGAAGATCACAAATTTCAATTCCACTGTTAAATATGCCTAAATAAACGTCCAACACAGTGGACAAAATCTGTTTCCAGATTCTGTCCGTCGTCTTGTAATAGCTATAACTCTCAGACCGACGCCCCAAAAATTCTGAAAAAATTACAGAAGCTAGATCTCGACGTTATCGACAACTTTCTAGTTATAGGTTTTTGCAGGAAAAATCGTCTATGCCACGTAAAACGCAAAACAATCCGCGCTGCACAATCTCCCCTTCCAAAAACAGCACCACGTGAACATCTACCCTTCTCCCCCATCAAGATCCATCTAAATCACTCACCACCAGATCTAATACACTCCTAATCCCTAGGTAGAACAGGGGTAAAAGATTGGGAATTTTACCTTGAGTTATCCCTTGAGAACCCACGAAAAACGCGCGACGATTCCCGAAACGGAAATCTGCTCGTCCTCGACGCCTCCACGGATCCTCTTCTCGCTTGCTCCTTCAAGCCGCTGGTGGATCTTGAGCCACCACGCAAGGAGGAAGAGGAGGGGTGGTGTGGCTGCTAGGGGAGGAAGGGGGCGCCTAGGGCTTTTGGGGGGGTGACACCCTTTTATATGGTGGGCCACCACTAAGGGAAAAGAGAGAGAGGTGGGGAGGGATTCGCAGCCTGTGCCCAGTTTTCCTCGGCCCACTGCTTCTAGCCCGACAACTCCAAATTTAATATTAATACGCCGGATAAACTTCAATTATTTCATACCCCGACAAATCCTTCATTCCTCTCCCGAAACAAAACCGTAAAAGGAACCCTAGAATCGCCTCGACGCCTAAGGCATCACATTCTCCTCCTTAAAAGGATTCGGCCCCCGAATCTACTCCTCTTTGCTACGGAACCTTAAAAAAGGAAGGCAAAATGGTAATCAACACTTTACCTTCAAAGCATCCTCAAAGAGTGTAGGATACTTCTTCCGCATCCGTCCTCAAGTTCCCAAGTTGCATCCCGCCTGCACTAATTGGTCCACAAATCTTTCATTGGACACTAACACGAACTATTCCCCTATTAAATAAAGGACACCTATTAGGTGAATCTGGTATCGATCCGAATCTCAACTCCCACTTCTCTCTTCAACCCGATCGCGAAACTCCGCATTCTAATCTCAACTCCTCTACTACGCTTCGTCAGATTCGACGACGCGAACCATGTGAGACACAACGCCTAGGTAAGTCTCTAAATCAACCCAAACACAAACTCCTATCTCAGTAACACCCCAAAATTTTACTTGTCCTAAATTCATGTGTGATTTGGCACTTTGGTGAATTTTTGGAATTTTCTGACTTTATTTGGATTTAATTGGAATTTATTTTAATTTATTCCATTTTGAAATAATTAAAGAATTTAATTTTGCAAATAAAATTTTGTTGGAAATATTTTATTTGAGTCCAAAATGATCCAAAGTATTTTCCAGAATTTTTCTCGATTTTTCTCGAGTCATTTGCTATTTTTAATGAATTAAATAAATTACTAGGAATTATTTTAAATATTAAATCGCTGGAAAATCAAACTCGGTCAAGTATCGTTTCATCCGATCGAAGTCGGAACCCGAAGTTGGACTCGAGTCCGACCGAGCCACGTGACTCGACCGAACCCACTCCTAACCCTAATCAATCCCAACCGTTGGATCAAGATCCAACTACCGAGATCCGCCGACTCGACCCGAGCCAGATCCGCCGGATCCGACTCGACCCGAGCCAGATCCGCCCGGATCCGATCGCGCCTGCGGCGACGGGGCCGTTGATCGTGCTGCGGTACGGCTCTCCGCTTGCCGTCTCCGCCGAAGTCCGAGCCGGACTCGCCGCCAGAAACCGGGCCGGAAAACTAGGTCTCCGCTGCGACAGACGCCGAGGTTATTTAAAGCCCGGCGCACTTCTCGAGGACCGCCGTGATCCCGCGCCTCCTTCTACTTCACCGAGGCAAAGCCGCCGCTGCTTAGCCGCGGCGTAGCTCGCCAGAAGTTGCGCCGCTTCCGCCACGGTCTTTGCTTGCTCCGCCCGCCCGCCGCCCTGCCGTTGACCTCAGATCCGACTCACCGCGACGACGCACTCCGAGGATCTCTCACTTCACGGAGTGCGCTGAACGCCATTGGCGTGTCGCTGCCCCTCGGCCTCCGGCCAGCCAGCCTCCGCCGCAAGTTATCGCCGATCAAGGAAGCTCTTCAAATGGCCCGATCAAGATCCAACGCCGAGATCACGCCACGCCATCGCACGGTGAGATTGGCGTTACGATTTCCAGATCTAATCTCGACCATCGGATCTAGATCCAACGGTCCAAATCAATGCGTTAACCCAAACGCTGCCAACACCGGATCTAATCCGCGCCGCTGATTTTCAAACCAACGGCCGTGATTGGCGCCACGCGGTTTCCGGAAGTTGGATCGACGCGGTCAGCTGGCCCACGCACGCTGGCAGGCAGGACGCCGACACGCGGCCCGCGCGGTCGAGGGCTCAAGATGTCACGGGCCGTCCCAGCCGAAGCGCCGACGCTACCCATGACGCCACAAGGTCCCACATGTCGCCGACTGGGCCGAGCCTCACGACGCCAAAGAATGACGCTACCCGAGTGGACCCACATGTCGCCTCACGTGGAGCCGTGGACCGAGTCCACCGTGAGACCCGAGCCAAGCGTGACCAAGTCCATGGACCGGCCGACGCCACCAGCCAATCGTGAGGCTGCCACGTGTCCATGCCGACGCAATAATTAATTTCCAAAAGAAAATGATTTATTAATTCGAAATATTGATTCAAAATTTAGATTCAAACTTCAAACGCTTATAACTTTTATGCTTCAACTCCGATTTGAGCGATTCAAATTTCTAAATTTGTATAAAATTGAGATCTACCTAAATATGAATTTTATTTAATTTTTGGACTAAAGTTTTTCTCTGTAATATTATTTAATTGATTATTTAAACTTTAAATAATCATAACTTTTGCATTTTAACTCCAAATTTGACGATTCCAGCTTCTAAAAATCCGTAAAATTACGTTCTCTCTGTTTATGGATTTTATTTGGAGTTTTGGGATGTTTTTGTCTATTGTTTATTGGGTATTTGCTATTTGCACGCTTTTACGAGTAGACGCTGAAGTGCCTAAGGATTCGAGGGAGAAGTGTTGACTCAGATCCAACTCAAGACCAAGAGCAAGTACTTTTTGAAGGCAAGTTGTGCTTTGACCATGTTGATCCTATTTCAAATCTATTTTGATTTAAACTATTGCATGCTAGTTCAATTAGAAAGATATTTTGTTTAAACATGGGGTTAGATAAACACCAATTTGTCAGTATGACACCTTGATTATCTAAGTATGTGCCATGATCCTCGTCACCCTAGTTGTGGTTTACTAGTTGGACATTATTAAATTGCCAACATGGGTTTAGACCGCTGTAGTATGTCGCTTAGACTGCTACGTGCTCATGACATGATTTTGGACAATCAAATGATAATATGGACTTAATGATATATTGAACCTGTTTTGGAAAAGTATCATGTGATGTTGACGCACGTGGTGCATGGTAATCAATCGGGTTTGATAAACGCTGACCGGGCATGTGGCAAGAGTAATCAGTGGGCCGCTTGTGGCATTGGGAGTGTTGATTTGGTTTTTTCTGCAGTCTTGCCCTGGTCACTCTAAGGACTTAACCTTGCAAGCCTTTGAACTGGGTCATACTTGCAACCACATGGTCGAATGGGACGGCCCTAGTTGACTAAGTCGCTAAGGACTCACTTGTGGAGCCTCAGGGTGTCAGCTTACACCGCTTGTGTGATTGTACGGGGAGCGATCGTGGTCGTGGCCAGTACCCATCTAACGGTGTGTTGGTCCCATACTTCGCCTTGGCTAAGGGAAGGGATGGTGTAGAGCACGAACCTGAGAGGACCACCTGTGTTGTTTGAGGCTTCCGAAAGGCTTTGTTACTGAACTCGCCTTTGTGGTGTTTGACTCAGATCTTGTGGGTAAAGTGCATAACCTCTCGCAGAGTGTAGAATCTATTTGAATAGCCGAGTCCACTGTGATCGACAATGCTCGAATTACAATAAGGGGTAGACTTTCAAAATAACTTGGTTTTGAAAAGATGGGTTGGTTTAACAAGGAAGGTGATGGAAATATGGTGTAGGATGGGAAAAATGTTTGTTAAACTTCTTGAAAAGTTATTTATGCTTTACTTATTTCTACCGCTTCGAATCTACTTTTATTACTTGTCAAAAGTCAAGCATCGCAAATATACCCCGAGCTATTCCTTTGTACCAAGCCATGCATATAGTATATTAGCTTGCATTCTCGTGCATGACTTGTCGAGTACCAAGTACTCACCCTTGCCTCAACACAATACCGCTTGAAGAGGAGACTACGCCAGCTTTAGGAGGAGTTCCCAGAGGATCCGCTCTACTTAGGGATGCGAGCCTGGGCCCATTGCCTGTGGTATACTGGATGGCGCCACTAAGTTTATTTGATTTTCCGCCGTTATTTCTCTTTTAATAAGTTTCGCTTGCAAGGCATATATTTGTAACTTGGCCATAAGGTCGAGTAACCCTTTGATTATTTAAATAAAGTACTTTGATAGTATCGCTTGGTATGATTGTGATATATACCGATGTTAAGACTGCTTGCACTAGCGCTGCTCCTCGACTAGTGCTGAATACACAGAGGGTCCGGATTTGCAAATTCGGGTCCCGACAGAGGTGGTATCGAGCCATACTTGACCGTAGGCTCAACCCTAAGCTAGAATGGTCGAGTGAGGATAAAACCTATTTTCTAAAAGCTAAAAATTTGTGAAGACAAGAAATGACATCTCGACTTATCCCCTTCTCTCTTTTCTTGTCTCTTGCTGAAATTTTCCCTTACCTTGTCACAATTTAAAAATTCTGTTCTTACGTAAAGCACTCTTGTGACAGATGGAGGAAGAGTTCAACCACGTTGATCTCGGGAGTTGGTCACGCCGCTGAACTTTGGCATATGCTACATTTCTGAGATTTTGAGAAGCCCCAATACCAAGTGGAAGTGATCGACAAGCGGGATTGATCAAGGCTTGTGACGTGAGGATTGAGGTACCGCTAGGAAAAAGGGCCCTGTGCAATCGCTCGATACACCGTGACCGCCAGAGATCCACAATGCAGATGGGTATCCAAGAAGTATCACGACGAGCAATGCGGCACATTACCCGTGATCTACGCCGAGAGTTGGAGAGTACGGTGTTCGCTACTATCCGCAAGAGCGATAACCTTCTCGACCAAGGCGATTCAGATGAGGATGCCACTTGCCATACGCTTGGCACGATTTGTCGCCGCCAGGAGGATGTACTAGATAATACAAGCAAGGAGCTACGAAGGCCCGCAAGGAGATCACGACAGAGAAGAACAGATGGCGGGAAGCTCAAGAGTATGTGGCACATCTTCTCGCGAAGGATTGACGAGCCGAGATGACTTTGTACGACTGCACCGAGCCAAGATTTCGAGCTACACGAGCCAGATCCAGAGGAGTCGATCTCGATGAGGACACCGCTTCTTCGACTACCACAGAGGACACAGCTTGCCGGACATGGCGATCGTTACGCTTATGCCACAAAGACCTGCACTCAGTGCCGTGGAGGTTTTCTCGATGAGTGAGCATAGGTTCTATAGTGAGACTCCTTCACGAGTCACACATAGAAGAAAGAGTCACCCTTTAGGCGTTAGACTCCAGAGTTAGTTCGATTTGGATTTTCATTGTTTGTCGAGTGTGCAAGATGTGTTGCAAGGCCCTTAGGCATTGTAAGCAGCCATACCAAGTTATTAATAATAAAGTTGGACCTTAAAGTTACCCCTTTCGCCCGCATAAGTTCCATATTACTTGTCTATTCTTGTTTCTCTCATCTCTAAACCTAGAGCAAATCGACAGATGGTGAACACCCGTGGGAACTTTGGAAGCAATGGGAGTGGATCTCGCCAGCAGAAAACCCCAATGATGGAGCACCAAAGCACCGCCATCGATATGCAGAATTTCAGAGCATTTCTTGCTGCCTGCACTCGCTTGATGCATGCTATGATGCAACAAATGCAGCACGCCATCGCCAGGCCATCGCTAATCAGGTTAATCGTGACCACGCCGTAATCACAAGGTCGCCGTGAGTTCATGAGGACTCACCCACCCACTTTCTTCGGGAATGCCAATCCATTGGAGGCCGATGATTGGTTAAGATCAATTGAGAGGAAGCTACACATAGCTCAATGCATAGGGAATGAGAAGGTACTCTACGCTTCTCATCGCTTGGAAGGAACAATACGAATGGTGGGAGAACTTCGTACACGCAGAGAACCCTCAAGATATCACTTGGGAAGAGTTCACAATGCATTCCGACAAGATCACGTGCCTGAAGGAATCATGGACCTTAAGAAGGAGGAGTTCAGAGCACCAAGCAAGGTAATCAGCCAAAGGGTCGACTACCTCGAACAAGTTCACTCAGCTAGCACGCCACGCACCGAGGATGTAGCGACAGATAAATCCGCATACCTCGCTTATGAAGGGACTTAACTCGATTGCAAGTAGGGTTGATCACCCACACCTTTCCAGATTTCCAAGAGTTGGTGAATAAGGCACTTATTCTTGAGGACAAGCGCAAGGAACTGGATGAGAACAGAAGCGCAGGATGCAACAAAGAAGGATCACGCCAGGAACGCAAAACGCTTTGAGAGTTGCACCAAATCAATTCTTCGATTCCAACCACGTAATGCAACAAGGACACCATCCTCAAAGCACCAAGACCTGCCAATCGTAACTACCAAACCCCAGCTTCGCTAGAAACACTACTCCGTGCAACAAGAAGGAACAAGTGAGGCGCCACATACAACCGCAACGAGCCAGACACTTTGCCAACAGCTTGTCCGAAGAAGACAGCAGGAGCGACCCCGCCGCTTCAACCTAGGAACCACCCCAGCTAGGACGCCAAAGACCAGAGCCACACCCTGCATCGTGGTGAGAGGCCGAGTCAACCATGTCACCGCAGATGCACCGCAGAATGCTACTGACGTCAGATCGGGTAAGTTACTTGTTAACTCAAGACTGCACAGCTTTGTTTGACTCGAGCTTCAGATTCGCTTGTTTCGCAAGGCTTTGCTGCTAGGAATGACTTGAGAATTGCAAGACTTAAGTGCATGCTTTTAGTTCAAACCCTGGTTCGAACTCCGAACGGAAGTAGGATGTTCCGGTGAGAATACTAATAGATGGAATAGAGTTCCTAGCAAACCTTATAATTTTGGAGACCTGCACCTTAGATGTTATATTGGGAATGGATTGGTTATCCAAGCACAAGGTCAGTATTGGATTGTGGACTAAGGACTATCTCATTGAGAGCCCGTGTGGGAAGAAAGTGGAATTTCATGCCATCATGTTAGAGATGGACAGTTGATGGTTAACAGCATCAAGGCAATCAAAGATAGAGGATGTCCCAAGAGTGAATGAGTACCCGATGTTTTTCCCGAAGATCTACCTGGTATGCCGCCAGACAGGACATAGAGTTTGTGATAGAGCTTGTACTGCACAAAGACCGATAGCAAAGAGACCCTATCTGATGTCTACCGAGGAGTTGGTAGAGATGAAGAAACAAATTAGAAGAGTTAATGGAGAAAGGATTTATCGACCGAGTTCGCCGCCGTGGGGAGCACCAGCTTTGTTTGTCAAGAAGAAGGACGGAGTTTCAGGATGTGCATTGACTACCGTGCACTCAATGAAGTCACCGTGAAGAATAAGTATCCGCTACCCAGATTGATGATTTGTTTGATCAGCTTAAGAGGAGCCGGAGTTTTCTCCAAGATTGATCTCGAGATCGGATACCATCGCTGAGGATCCGATCGAGGATATTCAAGACTGCATTCTCGCCAAGATATGGACATTACGAGTTTACAAGCTATAAGTCCTTTGGGCCGATTTAATGCGCCAAATTATTTCATGAATATGATGAATAAGGTGTTCATGGAATATTTGGACAAGTTTGTCGTCGTGTTCATAGACGATATCCTAATCTACTCCAAGACAGAGGATGAACATGCCGAACACTTAAGGCGAAGTTTTGGAAAAGTCGAGGAACAAAGCAACTTTTCGCCAAGTTCAGCAAGTGTGATTTTTGGAAGGACAAGGTGGAGTTTCTTGGACATGTAATGACCGCAGAAGGAGTCGCCGTGGATCCAAGCAAAGTAGAAGCTGTGTTACATTGGGAGCACCAAGATCGTGACCTGCATTCGAGTTTCCTTGGAATGGCAGGATACTACCGCCGTTTCATTGAAGGCTTCGACAATTGCGAAACCTCTTACGCAATTGTCAAGAAGGAAAAGAAGTTTGCATGGACGCTTTAATGTGAGAAAGGATTTCAGAGTCAAGAAGCGATTGACATCAAGACCGGTGTTAGTTCTACCGGATGTTGCTCAAAGCTTCGATATTTATTGTGACGCATCGCGCCAAGGACTTGGATGTGTGCTGATGCGGAATGGAAAGGTCGTCGCTTATGCATCAAGGCAGTTGAGGCCGCATGAGGAAAATTATCCGACACATGACCTAGAGTTAGCTGCCGTAGTGCATGCCTTGAAGATATGGCGTCACTATCTGATTGGAAACAGATGTGAAGTGTATACGGAACATAAGAGCCTTAAGTACATATTCACCCAATGGATCTCGAATATGAGGCAGAGGAGATGGTTAGAGTTGATCAAGGACTACAATGTTGAATCCATTACCATCCCTGAAGGCCAACGTAGTAGCCGACGCCCGAGTCGGAAAAGCCATACCGTGAGTACGCTGCTAGCCACAAGTCGATGAGTTATGTGAGGATTTTCGTAAAATGAAGATTGAGGTAGTACCTAGCGGATTCTTGGCCGCATTAGAAGTAAAGCCTACCCTAGAGGATCAGATCCGAGAAGGACAGTAGGTTGATGACAAGATCCGCAGGATTAAGTCCGTCAAGGAGGAAGGCAAGGCAAATGACTTCAAGTTGATGAGCAAGGCACGTTGTGGATGAAGGATCGTATTTGTGTGCCTAACAAAAAGGAGTTAAAGCAATCGATTTTGGAAGAAGCCCATGACTCCAAGTACTCAATTCACCCTCGAAGCGCCAAGATGTATCAGATCTAAAGGAGAGATTCGTGGCCGAGTATGAAACGAGAAGTTGCCGAGCATGTTGCATTGTGCGACGATGCCGAGAGTCAAGGCAATGCATCGAGACCACAGGATTGCTACAACCGGGAAGATACCTCGAGTGGAAGTGGGAGGAAATCGGAATGGATTTCATTACCGGTTTGTCAAGACTCAAGGAGGTTATGACTCCATATGGGTTATAGTGGATCGCTTGACTAAAGTAGCCCATTTTATCCCCGTGAAGACCACTTACTCGAGATAAATTAGCGCACTATACATGATCAGATTGTTTGTTTACACGGAGTGCCAAAGAGGATTGTATCTGACAGAGGTACCCAATTTACCTCAAGGTTCCGAATAAGTTGCATGAAGCCATGGGAACCCGCTTAAACTTCAAGATGCCTTATCATCCATGCAGACGGATGGACAGACCGAAAGAGTCAACCAGATTCGAGGATATGTTAAGAGCTTGTGCATTGGCTTATGCTACCTCTTGGGATAAAAGTTTGCCGTATGCCGAGTTCAGCATACAACAATAGTTATCGTGCTAGTTTACGATGTCACCTTTTGAGGCATCAGATGGTCGACTTCGCTTGACGCCATTGAATTGGAATGAGACTCGGCGAGCGCCGTGTCTTTGGGCCTGATATTCTTCAAGAGGTCAAGAGCAGACGCTATGATTAGGAAAGGTTGAAGATAGCCCAATCTCGATGTAAGAGTTATGCCGACAATCGTCGCCGAGATTTGAGTTTTGAATCGTAAGACTTTGTATACCTCAGCAGTTACGCCTCTCGGGGAGTTAAGAGGTTCCATGCCAAAGGGAAACTTGCACCCTGCTATGTTGGACCATTTAAGATTTTGAGCCGCAGGGGCGGTTGCTTATCACCGGAGTTGCCACAATAAGTAGCGTGAGTACATGATGTATTCCATGTGTCCTAGCTTAAAGAAGTGTCTCCGAAGTTCCCGAGGAACAGACACCGCTAGAGTCAATTGAGTTGCAAGAGGATTTGACCTATAAGGAGTATCCCGTGAGGATTCTAGACACAATGGATCGAGAAACTAGAAACAAGTCAACCCGCTTTTGTAGAGTTCAAGTGGAGCAACCATAAAGAAAGCGGTTTACTTGGGAGCGCCAAGAGGATTTGAAGAAAGAATTTCCAAATCTATTCCTTTAGTAAGCCCTAATCTCTGGACTAGATTCTATTAAGGGGGAGGTTTGTAACACCCCAAAATTTTACTTGTCCTAAATTCATGTGTGATTTGGCACTTTGGTGAATTTTTGGAATTTTCTCGAATTTATTTGGATTTAATTGAATTTATTTGAATTTATTCCATTTTGAAATAATTAAAGAATTTAATTTTGCAAATAAAATTTTGTTGGAAATATTTTATTTGAGTCCAAAATGATCCAAAGTATTTTTCCGTAATTTTTCTCGATTTTTCTCGAGTCATTTGCTATTTTTAATGAATTAAATAAATTACTAGGAATTATTTTAAATATTAAATCGCTGGAAAATCAAACTCGGTCAAGTATCGTTTCATCCGATCGAAGTCGAACCTGGAAGTTGGACTCGAGTCCGACCGAGCCACGTGACTCGACCGAACCCACTCCTAACTCCTAATCAATCCCAACCGCTTGATCAAGATCCAACTACCGAGATCCGCCGACTCGACCCGAGCCAGATCCGCCCGGATCCGATCGCGCCAGGCGACGGGGCCGCTGATCGTGCCACGGTACGGCTCTCCGTCGCCGCTCCGCCTCGAAGTCCGAGCCGACTGGCTGTGGTCCGGGCCGTGGAAAACTAGGTCTCCGTTTTCGCACGGACGCCGAGGTTATTTAAAGCCCGGCGTACTTCGAGGACCGCCGTGATCCCGCGCCCTCCCTTCTCTACTTCACCGAGGCAAAGCCGCGCCGCTTAGCCGCGGCGAGCTCGCCAGAAGCTGCGCCGCCCGCCCGCCACGGTCTTTGCTTGCTCACGCCGTCCGCCGCCCCTCGCTGACCTCAGATCCGACTCACCGCGACGAGACGCACTCCAGGGGATCTCTCACTTCGCCGGAAGCGCTGTAAACGCCGTTGGCCGTCGTCGCCGCCCCGGCCCGGCCACCAGCTCGCCGCAAGCCATCGCCGATCATGAAGCTCTCTCACCGTCCGATCAAGATCCAACGCCGAGATCACGCCACGCCATCGCACGGTGAGATTGGCGTTACGATTTCAGATTTAATCTCGACCATCGGATCTAGATCCAACGGTCCGAAATCAATGCGTTAACTCCAAACGCGCCAACACCGATCTAATCCGCCGCTGATTTTCAAAACCAACGGCCGTGATTGGCGCCACGTGTCCGAAGTTGGACCGACGCGGCCGCTGGCCCACGCGACGCTGGCAGGCAGGACGCCGACACGCCGGCCCGCGTGTCGAGGGCTCAGATGTCGGCCGTCGTCCCAGCCGAGCGCCGACGCCACCCAAGACGCCACAGTTGGGTCCCACATGTCGCCACCGTGGCCGAGCCTCGCCGACGCCAAGAATGACGCTACCCGAGTGGACCCACATGTCGGGCCTCACGTGGAGCCGTGGACCGAGTCCACCGTGAGACCCGAGCCAAGCGTGGACCAAGTCCATGGACCGGCCGACGCCACCAGCCAATCGAGGCTGCCACGTGTCCATGCCGACGCAATAATTAATTTCCGAAAAGAAAATGATTTATTAATTCGAAATATTGATTCAAAATTTAGATTCAAACTTCAAACGCTTATAACTTTTAAGTGCTTCAACTCCGATTTGAGCGATTCAAATTTCTAAATTTGTATAAAATTGAGATCTACCTAAATATGAATTTTATTTAATTTTTGGACTAAAGTTTTTCTCTGTAATATTATTTAATTGAATATTTAAACTTTAAATAATCATAACTTTTGCATTTTAACTCCAAATTTGACGATTCCAGATTCTAAAAATAAATAAAATTACGTTCTCTCTGTTTATGGATTTTATGTGGAGTTTAGGGATGTTTTTGTCTATTGTTTATTGGGTATTTGCTATTTGCACGCTTTTACGAGTAGACGTTGAAGTGCCTAAGGATTCGAGGGAGAAGTGTTGACTCAGATCCAACTCAAGACCAAGAGCAAGTACTTTTTGAAGGCAAGTTGTGCTTTGACCATGTTGATCCTATTTCAAATCTATTTTGATTTAAACTATTGCATGCTAGTTCAATTAGAAAGATATTTTGTTTAAACATGGGGGTTAGATAAACACCAATTTGTCAGATGACACCTTGATTATCTAAGTATGTGCCATGATCCTCGTCACCCTAGTTGTGGTTTACTAGTTGGACATTATTAAATTGCCAACATGGGTTTAGACCGCTGTAGTATGTCGCTTAGACTCGCTACGTGCTCATGACATGTTTTTGGACAATCAAATGGTTATTTGGTCTTAATGTTATTTTGAACCTGTTTTGGAAAAGTATCATGTGATGTTGACGGCTCGTGGTGCATGGTAATCAACTGGGTTTGATAAACGCTGACCGGCATGTGGCAAGAGTAATCAGTGGGCCATTGTGGCATTGGGAGTGTTGATTTGGTTTTTTCGTAGTCTTGCCCTGGTCACTCTAAGGACTTAACCTTGCAAGCCTTTGAACTGGTCATACTTGCAACCACATGGCTGGAATGGGACGGCCCTAGTTGACTAAGTCGCTAAGGACTCACTTGTGGAGCCTCAGGGTGTCGGGCTACACCGCTTGTGTGATTGTACGGGGAGCGATCGTGGTCGTGGCCAGTACCCATCTAATCGGTGTGTTGGTCCCATACTTCGCCTTGGCTAAGGGAAGGGATGGTGTAGAGCACGAACCTGAGAGGACCACCTGTGTTGTTTGAGGCTTCCAAAGGCTTTGTTACTGAACTCGCCTTTGTGGTGTTTGACCTGTATCTTGTGGGTAAAGTGCATAACCTCTGCAGAGTGTAGAATCTATTTGAATAGCCGAGTCCACTGTGATCGACAATGCTCTGAATTACAAATAAGGGGTAGACTTTCGAAAATAACTTGGTTTTGAAAAGATGGGTTGGTTTAACAAGGAAGGTGATGGAAATATGGTGTAGGATGGGAAAAATGTTTGTTAAACTTCTTGAAAAGTTATTTATGCTTTACTTATTTCTACCGCTTTGAATCTACTTTTATTACTTGTCAAAAGTCAAGCATCGCAAATATACCTCGAGCTATTCCTTTGTACCAAGCCATGCATATAGTATATTAGCTTGCATTCTCAGGCATGACTTGTCGAGTACCAAGTACTCACCCTTGCCTCAACACAATACCGCTTGAAGAGGAGACTACGCCAGCTGAGGAGGAGTTCCTAGAGGATCCGCTCTACTTAGGATGCGAGCCCAGCCAGTTGCCTGTGGTATACCGGATGGCGCCACTAAGTTTATTTGATTTTCCGCCGTTATTTCTCTTTTAATAAGTTTCGCCTTGCAAGGCATATATTTGTAACTTGGCCATAAGGTCGAGTAACCCTTTGATTATTTAAATAAAGTACTTTGATAGTATCGTTTGGTATGATTGTGATATATACCGATGTTAAGACTGTGTGCACTAGCGCGTTCCTGGACTAGTGCTGAATACACAGAGGGTCCGGATTTGCAAATTCGGGGTCCCGACACTATCTCCTACAAGTGATTGATCTTTTACAAAAAGAACCAATATCCACCCTTACCAACGACAGAGATAGCCTACTTTACAACCAGGGTCCGTAAATCCGCAGAAACAATAACAACCGAACACAATCACTACGGTTGACACAAACTCGCCGAACTCCAAATGACAAAAGTTCCAAAAATTAATGTAATTACCTCGCAACTTCCAAGTTGTCCACTACTAAATTAAGCAACCCCACCGAGGAACACATCAATGAAAACAATTCTCCAAAAAAGGTTTGAATTGAGTCATACACAACCTTCCTTTACTCTTCACTTTTAAACTACTTACGATCAGCGACCCACACTAGTTTTCCCTTGTAAGAAGGTTTCGCCTTCACATTCTTCCACCCAAGGACCAGGACAAGGAGTACAATCCTTGAATATACTCAACCATAACATAAACATTCATTTTCTTACCCCAAGCTTGAACGTAAAAGAAATCTTAATTCTCACTAACACAACGAACGACAATCACCACCTTTAAACCAAAGGGCTGAAATTCACATACACGGAACTCAACTTGGAAGAGGAACTCCATAGAACCAAAACCACCAAAAAATTTTCTTCGGGAGAAGCTCTATTCAAAAGAGAAACACCGCGAAAGTCTTCTCGCAAATGCATTTCACTTTTACCAAAACAAATCATCTCACTTTTATCCAAGGCCAAGCCATTCTTAAAAAGAAACCGATCAAGGAATTAAATGCTTCCACACAACCACCATCTCTTTTTCCTTAAAAAGGAACCAAACTCACTTCCCAACAGAAAAATTGTTTCAACCACGAATATCATTCATGTCACAACCGTAAGAATCGTCTCTTAAACAAAAACTGCCAAACACCTCACACCACAACACAACTCTAGCCAAAATAGAAATACAAATATTTCCAGATCATGAAGTTCCAAATCTTACATTGGATTAGCTACTTCTTTTGATCAACAATGCAACCGATAACTCGACCTTGAAAACTACTTTACACAAATAAAGCATACATCCTTGAACATAAATGTCGATTCATAACTTAAGCTAGTTTTCTTATCAAAGATGAATGAATGACGATATTTAATAGAATAACATTCCAAAATCTCCACAAATTACTTCAAGGTTAATCATTCTTTTATCCTTGTTTTAAGCCTCAAATTAACCCACATTTGGCGTAATCATTCTAAGTTTAGGGAAACTCAAACACAAAGACAAAGAATACTTTGACCAAAGTATTCAACCCAAATATCAAACAAACAAACCAATCCATATGAATTTTTAAACATAAGTTCAGCATAACTCCCGCCATCTATAGCATTCCACTACCCTTACCATTTAGATTTCAATATTCCCTATTTACTCATTGAGAAGGCCCATCAGGATTTAACAACAACTACACAACAAATTCTTACTCTTATTACCTTTTCCACAATTATAAATAAAGTTCACAAGGCTTATCAAAAACACATCCAACCAACACTACCTCATCAAGATCCCCACTGAGCAAAACTAACCTATATCATCATATTCTAAATTTGAAAGGCAAGTGCTTCAACAAGTCTTTCAAAGATGATGAACCTATAAATTCCATACCACATACGCTGGCCAACATCTCGACAATGGAAATTTATTCACCTAAAAGATGACTCCAACAAGTAAATATTATCTCAACAAGGCACCAATCGTAAATAGAAGTTTAAAACATACATTTATTAAGGACAAAATCACGCGTCATGCTAACTATCCCTGGTTCACTCCATCACAACATGTTACAATTTCCACCATTTTAACAAAGGTTTTCAACAATTAATCTAATCGCTACCACCACTACTAAGTCATCAATATCAATAATTGGCATAATTGTAAAACAACAACATTGCTTTTAGTTACCCTATCCATAGGCTATGACAAACTGTCACTACACAACATACTCTAACTATGTAAAATAGATTGAATAATTTAAGCCATCCAAAGCTCTTATAACAACAACGCTAAATTAAATTTAAATTTTTTAATTTTTTTTTAGCTACCCTATACACGGTTATAGCAAAATTGCCACTCCAAGACATACTCCACCTTTTTTAAAGTGAACTGAATAGGTGAAATCATCACAAAGCTCTTACGGCAATGGCAAAACTTATGTCTTCCCAATTGATATCGATACTAGCATTATTGGAACGCAATCGCATACTTCGAATCTACTAATAGTTTGCAACGCCATAAATATCAACTCTAATCAATTTCCAAGTTAAAGTCACTAGCCAACACGATTAAATTAAAACATCTTTAAACAACCAAAGATGGTTTCTTTAACAATATCGGTAGTCCATCATTACAATTAAATTGTTCTACCGACCTTATATTAAAATGTCTCTAAATAACCCACTAATTTTCTATTACCTTCACAAGAGTTTACATCATCGTAATGTTCTAACTACGCATCAAGATTTAAAGCTTTAAACATTGTCCATGGTCAAGGGCACATTAAAATAATGCAATAAATCCTAAGCATGCACATTAACACATTCAATCATTATCGCTTATAGAGCAATCTACAATACTAGAAGTTTATTTCATCTCAAGCTAAAGATAACAATTACATTTTAATTGATTCAACTCACAAATTAACTTAGAAGTACATCATTCCATAAACCACATTGTTACATACTACGAACACGTACATACAATTTCTAAACACCGTCATGGGTCACCTACCCTTGACAAACAGAGGCAATCCCAAACATTAAAAACAAACACAGTTCTAGATCAAGAACAAACACCGATAAAAATTTCTTCTTTTCGTGCAAGGAAGAAAAACAAAATCCAAACATAAATGCAAGAGAGCTTGACCTCAAATGTCCAATCATAGTAGCCAAAACTCTTCAAGAAATCCAAAACCTACACTTTCCACAAAGGAAGACGGATGCAAAAGGGAAGACCAAATGTCCAACTAAAATTTTCCGATAAAGATTCAAACTTAGCTCCATCCATTTTGATCTGCAACAGAGAAACTCCAACCCCTTCTTTTTTAAAAAAATCGGGAAACAACAACCACGTAAATTTCCTCCCAACGATTCATCACAATAAATCAGGTGCCAAAGCAAAATTGTGACCAAAAGACGCCGCAACGAGAACTCTTCTTCGTGTCTTCACTCAAAGGAGACAAAACCACAAACCGCCAAAAGGACAAATCAGCGAGTGCTCAAAACTAAGCATTTTCCTCGGTTTCAACCAACCACATACCCGTAAAACCAACCAAAATCGATCACAAGATGGTAAAGAACATCCGAAGGAATCCATCACCAACCTCTTCTATTTGACTCCAGTCACTACCCGATCTACGACAGACATGGATAAGTACTCTTCCCTTACAGGGTTTAATAGTTCTTCGGTGGTGACTCTACCCGCCACACCATCAAACCACAAGCCTCACTACAAACAAAAGGTGACCTAAACCCTTCTAAGACCACAACCACACTTTATCACAAATGAAGCAACTCAATCAAATCTATCATAAATATAGCATTATACATCATCAAAAGTAGCATTCAACAACAAAGCTTAAATTCAACCTTTAAGCATAAGGCAACGATACCCATACCCTTTCCTACTGTGCATCCATGTGTGTCAAATTTTAAATTAGTGATTCCACTTACACAAGTTTTAATGTTGCTATCCTATGAGAAAATTTTAGTTAAAACCTAGGCCATGTTTCTAAGTTATTCCACATCACATTTTAGTTGTATCCTATAGTATGATACTAAAAATAGACATTCCAAGGACCTACATTTCGCCTCGATACCAATCAGAACACCCTACAAATCTAAACTGTCGTACAAGAAAATTTCGACAGCATCTCTCCTAAAATTAGGACAAAACGGAAGCGACAACACGATTCATAATAACCATTATAAACAGGAATAACATAAAGGCATCAATACTAGAGATAACAAGTCTAAATCAACCAGAAAACAAACATAAACGTAAAACAGCTCCAAAGAGGACATCAACAGGTCTATGATTAATAAAATTTCAGCAAGCTAATGAATTATTAAATGCACTAGTCCATGTGATTCGTGATGACCCCGAAGGGTTGATTGTGCTACTAAGCCCACCCTTGAAGCTTACGACTCGCGAGAACTACCTGAAAACAACAAAATAACAAGGGGTGAGATTGGGTAATCTCAGCAAGCGGAACAACTTCTAACGAATAGCACAGCCACAGTAAAACTAGCATACCAAATTCCTCATGTCCAATACCACATTATAGAGTCCACACAACCTCAGTAAAATGCATATGATTGTGCACATGCTTATGCCATGATCCTCCTCACCGTGCCCTTTCTTAGGAACACACGGTGTTGTACTGCATTTGCCACAGACGCCAAGGCCGACAAACTTCCAATGCATGATTATGCAGTTAATGCTTCATGCATAAATACATTCATAACTTCCCACTCTGAATTCACATGCTTGCATACCATCAAATAACATGGATAGAATGCGAACATCATTGAGATAGAATATCTCCACAATTCATCTTGCAAACAACATCTTTCTTCATTCTTACTCATGATTCAAAGGCCAAACAACCACATCACAATGCAGGATAGGATATTGTAATCTCATAAACAAGTAGTTAAACCATGTAGGTGTGCTGCAATTAAGGTTTATATTGAAGACGAAACAAATAGCGTGTTATAGTTTAGCAAGACCGCTACTTCCACTTGCCTTTACCAACGTGGATGACGAACCTAGTTGCGTCCAGAAGGGGCACCACCTGTACAAGTATTATTTCAGTACATAGTGACATCACAAATGATCACACAACTCGAACACACGCTTCCTAATCCCCGTTCCCTTCTTAAGCGCCAAAAACCCCAATCTGTCCGGGTCAAACAGCAACACCCTCTCTTCACAATTTCGTATCTTTTTTTATACAGATCATAAAAATACAAAAAAATTACAGTAGCTATATATTGACTATATATACAACTTTCATGAAGATCACAAATTTCAATTCCACTGTTAAATATGCCTAAATAAACGTCCAACACAGTGGACAAAATCTGTTTCCAGATTCTGTCCGTCGTCTTGTAACAGCTATAACTCTCAGACCGACGCCCCAAAAATTCTGAAAAAATTACAGAAGCTAGATCTCGACGTTATCGACAACTTTCTAGTTATAGGTTTTTGCAGGAAAAATCGTCTATGCCACGTAAAACACGAAACAATCCGCGCTGCACAATCTCCCCTTCCAAAAACAGTACCACGTGAACATCTACCCTTCTCCCCCATCAAGATCCATCTAAATCACTCACCACCAGATCTAATACACTCCTAATCCCTAGGTAGAACAGGGGTAAAAGTTTGGGAATTTTACCTTGAGTTCTCCCTTGAGAACCCACGAAAAACGCGCGACGATTCCCGAAACGGAAATCTGCTCGTCCTCCACGCCTCCACGGATCCTCTTCTCGCTTGCTCCTTCGCGTTTCGCGGTGGATCTGGAGCCACCACGCAAGGGGAGGAAGAGGAGGGGGGGTGTGGCGGCTATGGGAGGAAGTGGGGCGCCCTAGGCCTTTTGGGGGGTGACACCCCTTTATCTGGTGGGCCGGCCCACTAAGGGAAAAGAGAGAGAGGTGGGGAGGGGATTCGCAGCCCAGGCCCAGGTTTTCCTCGGCCCACTGTTTCTAGCCCGACAACTCCAAATTTAATATTAATACGCCGGATAAACTTCAATTATTTCATACCCCGACAAATCCTTCATTCCTCTCCCGAAACAAAACCAGGAAAAGGAACCCTAGAATCGCTCTGACGCTCTAAGGCATCACAGACATGCATCTCAACCTCAATTCAGTCAACTATAGCCAAGTACTAAATAAAACCTTTAGTAGAAAAACAAAGGCTCAAAGTTGAAACAAATAACAAATCAGGGCGAGCAAGTAGTTTCAACTCCAATCTAGTGGACCAATTTAATCTTTAAACAGTAAACTGCATGTGGCATGCTTGAAGCATACTTCTTTTATTTCCTTGGAGTGGCATGCTTGAAGCATACATCTTGTCTTTTGAGGGAATGGCATGCTTGAAGCATACATCTTATCTTTTAGGGAAAGCATCCTGAAGCTCATAACTTGAGGCTTTTGCTTTTAACAACCCTTTTTTATTGATTCCATTTTCTTTTCATTTTTCTTTGATTATAAACATGAAAAAGTGATTAAAAGGTCTTATGAAAGAGTAAAGTTGAAACCACACTTGCTTCATAGCCCAAATTTGTCAAGAGGATTCAATATCAAGCCTAGAAGAGTGAGATATCACAGAGTATTTAGCTATAGGCAATCAGTCCATGGAATTCCACAATGTCATTTTTAGTTCAAGTGAGACAAATATATTATCATATATTAGCTCAATTACATAACATATAGAGAAATATGATAAAGTGAGCTTATCAAGTGAAAGAACTTGGCAAGGAAACTCCCCCTCAAAACAAACCCATTAGATGAACAATCCCAAGTTCTCCCCGAATAAAAGCAAAACGAGAAGAAGACAAAGGTTTTGTGAAAATATCTGCCAATTGATGTTCAGTATCCACATGATGAAGCATAATGTTGCCTTTTTCAACATGATCTCTAAGAAAGTGAAATCTGATGTCAATGTGTTTTGTTCTAGAGTGTTGCACGGGGTTCTTAGCAATGCAAATTGCACTAGTGTTATCACACAAAAGAGGAACACTATCCAAATTTACCCCATAATCTTTAAGTGTAGCTACTATCCAAAGAATTTGAGAACAACAACTAGCAGCAGCCACATATTCAGATTCAAAGCAGCTTGATTGTGCAAATGTAAGATTGTTTTCTAGATGACTATGCAATAAGAGAATTGCCCAAGAAATGACATGTACCAGATGTACTTTTTCTATCAATTCTACATCCTCCAAAATCAGCATCAGAAAAGGCTCTTAAACTAATGCATGAGGAAGCAGAAAGCCAAATGCCAAAATCTTGAGTTCCATGAAGATACCTGAAAATTCGCTTGACAACTTGTCGATGTGAAGCACGTGGGGAAGCTTGAAAACGAGCACACAAGCACACAACAAATTGTATATCCGGCCTTGATGCAGTGAGGTACAAAAGTGAACCTATCATGCTTCTATATTCCTTTTGATCAACTGGCTCACCATCTTCATCCAGATCAAGTGTGCAAGCGCTCTCCATGGGTGTCATGATCGGTTTGCTGTTTTCCATCCCAAATCTATGCAACAAGTCTTTTGTGTATTTGCTTTGATGCACAAAAGTACCATCCTTTGTTTGCTTGATTTGAAATCCCAAAAAGTATGTCAACTCACCCATCATACTCATCTCAAACTCCTTCCTCATTGTTTCAAAACTCGGACACTAAAACATGAGAGGAACCACCAAAGATAATATCATCAACATAAATCTAAACAAATAGTTGATCATTGCCTTGCTTGAGTAAAAAGAGAGTTTTGTCAACCTTTCCCATTGAAAACCCCCTTTCAAGTAAAAAGGTTTTTAGCCTATCATACCATGCTCTAGGGGCTTGTTTCAAACCATACAAAGCTTTTGATAGTTTGAACACATGATTTGGAAACTTTGGATTTTCAAAACCAGGTGGTTGCTTGACAAAAACCTCCTCATTTATGTAGCCATTAAGAAAAGCACTTTTCACATCCATTTGATACAATTTGAAACCTTTGGATGCAGCAAATGCTAAAAGGATTCTAATGGCTTCAATTCTAGCAACAGGAGCAAAGGTTTCATCAAAATCTAAGCCTTCAATTTGAGTGTAACCTTGAGCAACCAATCTAGCCTTGTTTCTAACAACAACAGCATCCTCACTTTGTTTATTTTTGAAAACCCATCTAGTTCCAATAACATTAAAATCAGGAGGTGGTGAGACAAGTTTCCAAACTTTATTTCGTTCAAAATTCTCTAATTCTTCATGCATGGCATTGATCCAAGATTCGTCAGATAATGCATGAGATATATCTTTGGGTTCAAAAGAAGCAACTAAAGCAGAATGAGCATGAGTGTCAGAATGAATAAACCTGGATCGAGTGACTCTCTCATTTAGGTCTCCAATCATTTGTTCAGATGGATGCATTTTTTGAATGTGCAAGGGAGCATTGGCTTTTGAGACTTCTCCTTCTCCTTCTTCATTTCAACATGTACAGATGATGTTGTAGCTTGAGGATGGTTAGCTGTAGGTGATGTAGTAGTAGGTGCCAAAGGTGCTACAGCTTGTTGTGCATTAGGAAGAGTCAAGACCTCATCTTCAACATCATCATTATCTTCAAAGATTTTCTCCCCCTGAACATATGCGCCTGTACCTGCATCACTTAGACTAGTGCCTGGACTAGACTCATCAAAAGTAACTTCACAAGTTTCCACAATTTTGTTAGTCTCCGAAACAAGCACACGATAGCCTCGAGTATGAGCAGGATATCCAAGAAAAATGCCATCAGTTGATCTAGCTTCAAATTTATCAAGATTTCCATATTTCAAGACAAAACATTTGCATCCAAAAACTCGAAAGTGAGAAACAGAAGGTCTATGTCCAAACCGAAGCTCATATGGAGTCTTACCCAATTTTGATCTCAGAAACACACGGTTTGAAACATAACAAGCAGTTGAAATCGCTTCAGCCCAAAAATTTCTAGGAGTGTGATGCTCATCTAGCATAGTTCTAGCCATTTCAACTAACGTTCTATTTTTCCTTTCAACTACACCATTTTGTTGAGGCACTCTAGGAGATGAAAATTGATGATCAATTCCTTTTTCAAAGACAAAAGAGATCAAAGGAAGCATTTTTGAATTCAGTTCCATTATCACTTCTAATAGCTTTGAGAGCTCCTCGGATGGTCAACAGAAAGCCTAAGAACAAGACTTCTAAAATGACTAAAAGCCTCATCCTTAGATGCTATAAAATACACCCAAGAGTATCTAGAAAATCATCAACAATCACAAGCACATACCGCTTGCCTCCAAAGGATTGAACTCGAGATGGTCCAATCAGATCAAGATGTAGAAGCTGTCCCGAGCGTTTGTCATCACCATGGTAAGAGGTGGATGTGAACCTGCAATCATCTTACCATGTATACAAGAAGAACATACTAGATTGCTATCACCCTTAAGCTTAGGCAAGCCACGTATGAGATCTAAACCACTTACACGAGTAAGATGATCAAAACCAACATGACCAAGTCTACGATGCCAAAAGAATAAATCTTTAGAAACATTGGCAATTAGACACCTATGCTTAGAAGAAGGTGATGCATCAAAATCAGCTTTAAATACTCTTCAAAAACGAGAAATTTTGAACACAAGATCACCTGAAGCATCTAGCACTTTGCATTCATTTTTCTTAAAGCTTATCTCAAGATCTTCATCAAGCATTTGTGAGACAGAAAGCAAGTTATATTTCAAATTTTCAACAAGAGCCACATCTTTGAACATAAATTTGTCACTTACCTTTATTGTACCTTTTGCCATAACAGAAGAGGAAGAAGCATCTCCAAAGTAACACTTTCAGCACGAGATGCACGAGTGAGGGAGGAGAACCAATTTTTATCACCGGACATGTGGCGTGAGCATCCGGAATCCACTAGCCATATGTTCTCCTTCCTCGCGTGAGAAGCCTACATAGCAAAACATGTCGAGGTCTCAGTACTGGGGTTAGAACTCAGATTTTTGGGAATCCAGTACTGAGACACACGACGCAACAAAGTAGGCACAACACGAGTATTCTTATGCATAAAATCAGATTTGCCCTTTCTCGTGTCTTTAGCAACAAAATGTGTTTGCTTCACCCTAGGCACATAATGAGAAATGAAACGTGCCTATTTGAAATTAGACCTAGCCTTAGTCCTTTCTTTCTTTTCTTGTTTGGCTAGTCTAAAGCAAAAATCTACTAGATGTCCATCTCTACCACAATGAGTGCAAGTGTACTTAACATGAGGTTTTGCTTTAACAGTAGAAGCACATTTTGCATTCATCATAGTAGAAGAAAGAAAACCAGCAGATTTAAAAGCAATCTTTTTACGTTCATTGAGAATCTCAATTTTGTCATTGCGAGGAGCATGAACAACAGTGCAAGGTTTAGTTTCAAATGACGTATGAAGATCAAAACCTAAACCTTTCTTGTTTGAGTTAACCTTAGATTGATCCAAAATCCTGTTTAATCTTTTCTTGCCATTAGTGAATCGTTCCAAAGAACTTTGCAAGTAATCAACTTTCTTGGCAAGAGTTAAACAATTATTGCAAAGATTATCAACCTTCTCTTTCTGTTTATGACAAGTAGAGCATGAAAGAACCTCATGTGTAAGCAGATTATCAGTTATTTGAGAAACCCTAGCATTTGCATCTTTTAACTTCAATTCAAGAGTTGAGCATTTAGAACAAGAAGTTGAACCACGCAATTCATCAGTGGAACAGCTAGCATTTTTAACACGTTTATCATTTTCCTCATTTAGATGTAACAGAAGAGCATGTTCTTTCCTAAGCAAGGTGAGCTCATTGTAAATTAAGTCACATGATTTGCAAGTATCATCATCAGGAATCAAGGTCTTAAGTCTAGCAAATTTCAGCATTCAATGACTCCACAAGAATATCATGTTTCTTAATTTTTCTATCACGTTTGTCAAGCAATTTTCCAAGACGAACAACATCAATAGCTAATTCATCATAAGAAGGATCTACCTCATTGAAGTCGCTGTCTTGATCGTCCTCGGTGAAGCTATCCTTGCTGCTTGCCATGAGACACAACCCTGTCATGTCATGTTTGCTTGGAGTTGCATCATCCTCGCTGCTCTCCGAGTCCACATCGCTCAAATTGACTTGTTCAAGAGCGGAAAGAACTCGATGAACCACTTTGCGGTTGATGAAGCTCTTCTTTTTCCTGTCGTTTGAAGAGAACATTTTCTTCTCATCTTCTGTTGTTGTCCTTCTCCTCCTTTGATGTTTTACCTGCAAGCTTTGGACAATTTGATCTCATGTGGTTGAGATCACCACACTCGTAACACCTTGGAGGACCACCACTTTTTCTCATTCTCACATTCTGCAAGGCTTTGTTAAAACGAGAAGAGAGTAGTGCCAAGTCTTCTTCAGGAAATTCTTCAATTTGCTCATCTGTTAAAGAAGACACGTGTAACACCACGGCATTTAATATGCCTGAATGCTACCAAACATAAGCTAAACAACATCTAAATACCACAAGTTACCACAAATTCCAGCAAAGGTACATATGCTAAAAACCGAAATTTTGGCAGCATCTCCTTTGTTTTAACATGAATTAAAGGAGCAACAACAGTATAGCAATGTATGGATTATGAGAGACAACTAAAAACAGCAATAATTAACGACTTAGCAACAATATAAGTCTAGTTTCAAACACATAATGTCTCCAAGGGTCGAACGAACAATAAAACTCTCATATAGCAAAGATAAACCTTAAAGCAATAATCATCACACGCAATTTATTATCAAACTAATAGAATGACTTGTGGAATCAATATGGTGAAGCTACGTGTGGGCGTGTGACTATTTCCCTTCCCCGCATGCCGTTCTCATGGTACCTAAAATAACAAGAAAACACAAGCGTGAGTTCGAAACTCAGCAAGCATATTGCAATGGACAACAAGAAAAATGTCATGGCAATAACATCTCCCATCATATATATCATCTCATTCATGAACACTTAACAATATCATCATCATTATGTATGCAATGTAATGCAATGCTCATGTCTCCTTGGAAACTCATACCGGTATGGTTGAGTACACACCCGTCGGTGTGCACCCTCTCCCCCCTTCCATCCCGAAGATGGAGGGTGCCTACTCCTCGCTTCCGTTCACCGCGGTGAATGGAATCACGATGTAGGACTTACTCATTGTCTTTCCGGATTAGTCATAACTTTCTCACCGACCTTCCCGGACTAGTTATGACTTTCTCACCGCCCGAGCCATGTAACATGCCATGTATGCATTTATGCCAACATCATATTTAACTCACATATTAACACATGGCATCATAACATATTAAACATGCTCATATTATAATTGGCAATCATAAAAGCATGGCAAGTGATCATATATCATGTAGTCAATTCCATCTATTCTCAACAAGCAACCTACAAATCGCTATCCATCACAACACACTTGCCTCAACCACGGGCAACAGATTGGCGGGAAGTAGAGGGCACTCCCGGGGTCGCACCACCTGCACATAGGTACCACACGCTCACAATCATGTCCACAAAACAGTACGCAAACCCTCATCTACCCCGACATTGCCAACTACTCGCAAAACCTAAAAACAGAGGTTCTGTCCCGTCGGGACAGCAGCCTTGCAAAAGGCATAATTTGAGTTCTGATACTCCGAATAAATTAAACAAGTACATCCTCGCGTAGATTAGGAAATTTCCCAACTTTCTCTAGGTATATGAAAAGACTGATTCGGACTCTAAAGTTGTTTAATCTACAGATTACCGTGATCTGTTCCAATTACGTCACAGATTTTATCATGCTCGGTAAAACAGCCATAACTTTCAAACGGCTGGGCGGAATTTAACGTTATTTATACCCACTGAAAGATAATGAAATTATCTACAACTTCTTCAACATCCGTACGGACAGATTCAGAATCTAAATTGATGAAAACGCAAACCCTAGGTCGACTGCTCATGCTGTCCCAAAAATAGAACGTGGCAACATCTAGATGTAATCCAAATTACTCAATTCCAGCACCACCAATTGATCTAAAAACTTGATAAACATCCTTATAACAGTACCTAGATCAATCCCAAGGATTTCCATGGACATACCTTTGCCCAACGCACGAAAACCCAATAGATCTTCTCCCGGTTCGCGCGATCCCCTTCCTCGCTTCCAAATTCACCGGATCTCCTCGTCGCGGAGCGCTCCAATGGATGGATCTTCAAGGTGGTGAGGTCAAGAACTCACCTAGGCGCAGCAAGGGAGGTGGAGAGGTGGTGGAGAGGGTGGTGGCGCAAGGGGAGAGGCTTGGGGGAGGTGGTGGCGCCCAAAGAGGAGGTGGGGAGGTGTGGGAGGCGGCTAGGGCACTTGGGGGCGCAAGGGGCAGGGGAGGACGCCCAAAAGGGCAGGGAAACCCCCCTTTAACCAGCCCTAAGCCCCTTTCCTAATCCTAAATGGATTCCCACTCCATCCCACCAAAGCCCACAACCCCCTCTTTAAGGCCCAAACTCCCTGAAGGCCCAAAACCCCGGAAACGGCCCGACAACGCTATTAACCTCCATACCTTATGGTTTTAACCTCCCATATCATATTTCAATATGTTTTTGACCTCATCATGCACCTTTTATAAGGTTATGATGCTACGTGGTGTCACTACACTTCAAAAGGCCCAAAAACGCGAGTAAACCTCAAGCCGAAAGGTTTTATTCTCTAATTTCACATTTTATAATGTCACACCATACCGTAGTGTCACATTCTTCCCCCCTTCAACAGGATTCGACCTCGAATCCGAAGGACGCCATAATCAATAACAAAGTCCCCAAGGGACAAAAGGCTTCTCTGCAGCTCAAAACATTCGCACAATGACTAAAACCGGAACAAACGACAAACGAGTTCTCAAAACCAACACTTGGCGAGAAAAGTAATGATCTAGCTCAACCAAGGGCAACCTCTCACGGGTCGACCTTCACTTCCATTCCCAAACAGAATCTGCGTACCAACCACAAAGGGCTCCATCAACCCAAAACGCTCGAATCCTCACGGCCAACACTTCATACTTCTATCACAACCAACCTGACTACCATACTCCATTAAACTCAACATGACATAATCAAAGCAAGTCACAATTCCTTTAATGACCTCTCTATATTCCCGAAAAATTCCCTCGAGGGGAATAACTCATTAAGGCACACTTGCCCTTCCGACACACGATCATGCTAACATTCATTCTATCCTCTCCCAGGCAAAACTCAAATCCAAAACAACTAGTGATGACCATTGCTCACGGCAGGACAAACATCAACGAACTACCGTCAACTTCACTTTCACCCATCACTACTCTTAATAAAGGTTAAATCCTTACATCATCAACCTCCATCACAAACCACCCTTATACCACTAAGGTTCTACACCTAGCCCAAGCTAGGATCGTAAAAACTTTACCAAACCACAATTGGTTCCTTTCTTAAGAGGGTCTCGCCCTCACACGAAAACACTTAGCTATCAAGCCCAAGTGTACTCATGACAACTCAAACCCAAAGCGTTAACAACCATTTTGGAAAGAATTCGGCAACATCCAAAGAGCACACAAAGGAAGCATAAATCCCCTACACCACAACCAAGATACCATAATTTCTTTATTCTTTCTTTTCATACTAGAAAGCAAGGGAAATCTCGTTTCATGACAGGAATCCACATTCTTCAAGAGCACTCCGGAATAGTCATATCTCCATATATGACTTTCTCACTGACCTGGCTCAACGACTCTTTTATCATTTAACATCTATACACGATGTCTTGTTTACTTTTCACCATTCATTCATCATATAACAACAATACCGAAAAGTCATTCACCAAAAGACTTCTTCCTTGGTATCACATGATTGAAATACACATAAGCTAAATCATATAGACTATGACGGCAATAACGTTAACAACAAAACACCACATCGTGTGAAAACACATCATCCATTTAAAACTAACCTTGCAACACCTCGCAAAATCAAACTCAACCCTTTGGAACAGAACATCGACTCCAAAGTCAAACATCTGCACACACAACCGCCATAAATTTTATCAAAAGAGAGGGAAACTCAATCCCAAAAGAAAACTCTTCACTAACCAAATTCACTTATGAAACATTCATAAAAAACCAGACTTGTGAAACATCCGCACACCAGACACATTTTCCAAATGACTCTAACTCTAGCCAAACAGAGTTACACATCAAGGGCTTAACTGAAAAGTTTCCTACACAACCCTTTATGACCATCTGCTTCCTTTTAAAATTAATTCCAAAGATAATTCAGTGCGAACGTGAAAGGGCGCGATCGACTCAAAAACTTTTGGGGTGTAAATCCATACTCATAGCACCAACTAAACAAATTAGCCAAAACCAAATATTTGCACCAATTTCTACGAGTTTTAGGGAAACTCTGAAACATAGCCTATGGAACACCCTGACCGAAAACCCTTCAACCAAAATGGCAAACAACCAAACCAGTCCAAAAGCTTTTGAAGACAAGCTCAGCAAAAAAGAACCATTTCTAGTACTCCACTACGCTTTCTATTAAAGACTTCAGTAATCACTATTTACTCCTTGAGGAGCCCCAACACAAATCAACCAAAAGCTTCACAACAAATTCTTCCTCCAGTTACCATTCCCAACACTTTTAATTAAGGTTTAAGATGCTTATCAAGGCACCCAACCCAGACTACATTGACATGATCCCCACGGATCACTAAATCATAATACTTCTTACTCTAAATTTGAAACATAGTACTTCAACAGCTACTTGAGCATGGTCAACCTATCAATTTATACCATCCATAAGTCAAAATCTTGACAATTGAAACTTGTTCAATCTATAAAATGACTTCAACAAATAAGTAATATCTCTACAAGATAAAATGACTGTAACACCCCGGCATTTAATATGCCTGAATGCTACCAAACATAAGCTAAACAACATCTAAATACCACAAGTTACCATAAATTCCAGCAAAGGCGCATATGCTAAAAACCGAAATTTCGGCAGCATCTCCTTTGTTTTAACATGAATTAAAGGAGCAATAACAGTATAGTAATGTATGGATTATGAGAGACAACTAAAAACAGCAATAATTAACGACTTAGCAACAATATAAGTCTAGTTTCAAACACATAATGTCTCCAAGGGTCGAACGAACAATAAAACTCTCATATAGCAAAGCTAAACCTTAAAGCAATAATCATCACACGCAATTTATTATCAAACTAATAGAATGACTTGTGGAATCAATATGGTGAAGCTATGTGTGGGCGTGTGACTATTTCCCTTCCCCGCATGCCGTTCTCATGGTACCTAAAATAACAAGAAAACACAAGCGTGAGTTCGAAACTCAGCAAGCATATTGCAATGGACAACAAGAACAATATCATGGCAATAACATCTCCCATCATATATATCATCTCATTCATGAACACTTAACAATATCATCATCATTATGTATGCAATGTAATGCAATGCTCATGTCTCCTTGGAAACTCATACCGGTATGGTTGAGTACACACCCGTCGGTGTGCACCCTCTCCCCCCTTCCATCCCGAAGATGGAGGGTGCCTACTCCTCGCTTTCGTTCATCGCGGTGAATGGAATCACGATGTAGGACTTACTCATTGGCTTTCCGGATTAGTCATAACTTTCTCACCGACCTTCCTGGACTAGTTATGACTTTCTCACCGCCCGAGCCATGTAACATGCCATGTGCATATTTATGCCAACATCATATTTAACTCACATATTAACACATGGCATCATAACATATTAAACATGCTCATCATATCATTGGCAATCATAAAAGCATGGCAAGTGATTATATATCATGTAGTCAATTCCATCTATTCTCAACAAGCAACCTACAAATCGCTATCCATCACAACACACTTGCCTCAACCACGGGCAACGGATTGGCGGGAAGTAGAGGGCACTCCCGGGGTCGCACCACCTGCACATAGGTACCACACACTCACAATCATGTCCACAAAACAGTACGCAAACCCTCATCTACCCCGACATTGCCAAGTACTCGCAAAACCTAAAAACAGAGGTTCTGTCCCGTCTGGACAGCAGCCTTGGAAAAGGCAAAACTTGAGTTCTGGGACTCCGAATAAATTAAACGAGTACATCCTCGCGTAGCTTAGGAAATTTCCAAACGTTCTCTAGGTATATGGAAAGACTGATTCAGACTCTAAAGTTGTTTAATCTACAGATTACCGTGATCTGTTCCAATTACGTCACATATTTTATCATGCTCGGTAAAACAGCCATAAATTTCAAACGGCTGGGCGGAATTTAACGTGATTTATACCCACTGAAAGATAATGAAATTATCTACAACTTCTTCAACATCCGTACGGACAGATTCGGATTCTAAATTGACGAAAATGCAAACCCTAGGTCGACTGCTCATGTTGTCCCAAAAACAGAATGTGGCAACATCTAGATCTAATCCAAATTACTCAATTCCAGCACCACCAATTGATCTAAAAACTTGATAAACACCCTTATAACGGTACCTAGATCAACCCCAAGGATTTCCATGGACATACCTTTGCCTGACGCACGAAAACCCAATAGATCTCCTCCCGGTTCGCGCGATCCCCTTCCTCGCTTCCAAATCCACCGGATCTCCTCATCGCGGAGCGCTCCAATGGATGGATCTTCGAGGTGGTGAGGTCAAGAACTCACCTAGGCACAGCAAGGGAGGTGGAGAGGTGGTGGCGCAAGGGGAGAGGCTTGGGGGAGGTGGAGGCTCCCAAGGAGGAGGTGGGGAGGTGTGGGAGGCGGCTAGGGCACTTGGGGGCGCAAGGGGCAGGGGGAGGACGCCCAAAAGGGCAGGGAAACCCCCCTTTAACCAGCCCTAAGCCCCTTTCCTAATCCTAAATGGATTCCCACTCCATCCCACCAAAGCCCACAACCCCCTCTTTAAGGCCCAAACTCCCCCGGGAAGGCCCAAAACCCCGGAAACGGCCTAGAAACGGCCCGACAACGCTATTAACCTCCATACCTTATGGTTTTAACCTCCTATATCATATTTCAATATGTTTTTGACCTCATCATGCACCTTTTATAAGGTTACGACGCTCCGTGGTGTCACAACACTTCAAAAGGCCCAAAAACGCGAGTAAACCTCAAGCCGAAAGGTTTTATTCTCTAATTTCACATTTTATAATGTCACACCATACCGTAGTGTCACATTCTTCCCCCCTTCAACAGGATTCGACCTCAAATCCGAAGGACGCCATAATCAACAACAAAGTCTCCAAGGGACAAAAGGCTTCTCTGCAGCTCAAAACATTCGCACAATGACTAAAACCGGAACAAACGACAAACGAGTTCTCAAAACCAACACTTGGCGAAAAAAGTTTAATCAACTAAACTTAGAGAAACCCTAAATCAATTCTCTAGAAAGGTTTTGATGGATCAAATCAAGATAAAACTCAAAGAACAAAAACCAATCTAGAAAAGAACAAGCATGCAGACAAGAACCAAAACAGGAAACACTGTAGCAACGCGGTTACTGTAGCACGCAAGGATCTAGAAGAATTGATCTTTATTTCTTTTGTCTAAAGTACTCTCATCAAAAGAGTACAAAACCCTAAAATTGAGCTTGAGGCTCTCAATGCGCTTAGCTCCAATTGATGCCCTTCAACAGGAGACACCCCTCCTATTTAAAGGAGCAAAACACAAGGAGTTCTGAATACAATTCCTAATCTAGAAGGAGTATGTATTCAACACAACTCCTCTTGGCCCAACCTGGCCGAGTACAACTCTTGCATGCGTATGGCAACTCTACCATACTCACGTGACTAACACTTTGCACGCGTATGGCCACCTGCCATACTCACGTGACTAACACTTTGCACGCGAATGACCTCCTGCCATTCTCACGTGACTAACCGTTCTTCATGTGCACCATTCTCTTAGCCCGAACATCCCGCATGACATCCTTGCCCACCAAGACCTCAGTTCCTCCCTAAACCTAGTCCCGAACCTCAGCTCCTCCATGAACCTAATTCCGGTCCCGTCATCGACCACGTTCGTCTTCGAGCAATACCTGCACATGAACAAACCACAAAACAATTCCGAGCACAAGTCCACGACTTGACTCACATCAATCCATGCAAATACTCACACGAGCATTGCATAAAGTCCACTTCAAGCATCATGAAATTCTCACAAATTTCATAATCTCAAAAACAAATCAAACACAATTCCAATTTTGCTCAAAACCCTAATCGAGCAAAAACGCATTCACAACGGACCAAAAAATATGGTCCGGCGTACACATGAAAAAGTCACTCAAGAAACCATTCACGACATACCAACAAAATCGGTCCGGTGTACAAGTGAAAGTCTCGGTTTCAAGAAGAAATCATTCCGGCGAAAACACGTTCACGACAGACTAAAAGAAATCAGTCCGTCGTACATACGAAATCAATCCTCAAAAAGCCGTTCACGACTGACCAAAGAAATTGGTACGACGTACATGCAAAACTTACTGGTTTCTTGGAAAATTGAGTCCGGCTCATGAGCTCAAAAGTACATCCACGGCAGACCCAAAAACTTGGTCCGGCGCAAACACAAAATCGGTTCGGCGCAAAAGGGAAACTCTCTGTTTTTGAGAATTTGGTCCGGCACAAGAAAAAGATACACTATTTCTTGTCAACTTGTCAAACACATGCACAAACACATTTTGCAAATTGAATTCTAAGCCAATTTTTCAGCACATGATTTCACACGAAGGCTTGCGACCGAGAGGATCCGAAGATTGGAGGGAGTTCGTGGCCGGGAGAGGAGTTTTCGACGTTCGTCGTTCGTCGGGCGAAGGTATGGTTAGGGGTAATCCTTGGGGATGGTCTAGGTGCTGTGCTAGAGGGTGCTTTGATGCTTTTAGATCAAGAGGTGGTTCTGTGATTGGGTAGATTGGATGAAAACTAGAGATTTCATAGTCCTCTGTTTCGGGCAGATTGGGCACACGACCTAGGGTTTGAGTTTTCACAATTTTAGATTCGGAATTTGGTCCGCCGCCTGTTTAGAAAGTTGTATATAACTTCAATACCTTTAAGTGGACACCAAGAAAGTCCAATTCCGCCCAGCTGTTTGAAAGTTATGATCGTTTTACCGAGCATGTTCAAATTTGTGACGTAATTGGGACAAAACGTAATGTTTTGTAGATTAGACAATTTTAGATTTCGAATCAGCTTTTCCCAATACTTAGCAAAAGCTAGGAAATTTCCTAAGCTTCGCGATGATTTACTCGTTTACTCGATTTGGAGAACTAGATCTCAAGTTATGCTAGTTTGAAGCTTGCTGTCCCGGGGGACAGATTTTCTGTTTTTCGGCTTCGGGAGTAGTTTGCGAAGTCGGGGTAGATGAGCGATGGTGTACTGTTTTGTGGGCACGTTTTGAGTGTGTGGTATCTATGTGCAGGTGGTGTGACCCCGGGAGTGCCCTGATCCTCTCGCCAATCCGTCACCCGTGGTTAATGCAAGTGTATTGGAATGGGTAGTGTGTTGTATGTTGCTTGTTTTGATTAGATGCAAATTGTTTTCATGATATGCTATTTTGCCATGACTAGTGTTTGCCCATGAGATGATGAAAATGGTATGTTATGATGCTATGCATTGATTAATTGTTTATGTTTATGGCATATGTTGCATACATGGCATGAAAACTGGCCCGGTCGGTGAGAACATCATAACTAGTCCGGTAAGGTCGGTGAGAAAGTTATAACTAATCTGGAGCACCATTGAGTAAGACCTACCTCGTGATTCCATCCACGTGGTGAGTGGAAGCGAGGAGTAGGCACCGTCCATCTACGGGATGGAAGGGGAAAGAGGGTGCACGCCGACGGGTGTGCACTCAGTAATACCGGTATGTGCTTCAAGGAGACATGTGCATTGCATACATGATGATGATAATAAAATGTGTACAATGAGATTGGGACATGGTTATGATGTTGTATATGGAATTATGACTTGATCATGATGTTAAGTATGGTATGTATCGATATTGGCATTGATTTGTTCTTATGATCCATTGCAATATGCTTGCTGAGTGATGAACTCACGCTTGTGTTTCATGTTGTTTTTAGGTACCATGAAACCGGCATGCGGGAAAGGGCATTAGCTACACTTCCACACGTAGCTCCACACTTATAGACAATTTAATCGTTTGAAGTCATGATAATAAGAATAGTGCCATGAATCTTGGTGTATGGTTAAATTATGTGCTTGTTTTTCCTCAATTGCTTCGTTTTAGTTTGAGGAAGTGGTTGGACTTGGTATTATTGATTTAAGATGTTGCTATATCCATTGTTAATGCTGTTTTAGAGGTCTTATTCCTTGCTATATCTTGTCATAGTATTGTTGTTGCTTCAATCATGGAAAACAAAGGAGATGCTGCCGAAATTTTCGGTTTTAACATTTGCACCTTTGCTGTAATTTATCTTTATTTGTGGTATTTAGATATTTTTTAGTCTATGTTTGGTAACATTCAGGCATACTCGATGCCGGGGTGTTACAACTGCAATGAGCTAGGACACTTCGCCAACGTTTGTCCCAAAAAGGCAGCAGGAGTGACGCCAGTTCGCTTCAACCTTGGGACAACTCCAGCCAGGACAGCAGCATCAGGAGCAGGCTGTGGAGCTGCACCACCAGGAACCGCATCTCAGACTATGGTGAGAGGCCGTGTCAACCATGTCACCGCAGATGCACTACAGAATGCTACGGACATCGTACTGGGTAAGTTACTTGTTAACTCAGCACCTGCAACAGTTTTGTTTGACTCTGGAGCTTCGCATTCGTTTATTTCCCAGATTTTTGTGGTGAACAATGGCTTGAAAATGGTGAACCTTAGGTATGTATTGTTAGTCAAATCCTCGGGATTAGAACTCTGATCTAATGTAGGATGTTCTGGGGTAAGGATACTTATAGATGGAACGGAGTTCCTAGCAAACTTAATAGTATTGGAAACCCAGGCTCTGGATGTTATCTTAAGAATGGATTGGTTATCCAAGCACAAGGCCGTGTTAGATTGTGGATGAAGAGTCATATCAGTTGAGAGCCCCTGTGGAAGGAAGGTGGAGTTCCAAGCAACCGCTGTTCGAGATGGACAGTTCATGGTAAACAGCGTAAAGGTAGTCAGCATTGAAGATGTACCAGTTGTCAACGAGTACCTAGCCGTTTTTCCTGGTTAGTACCTGGAACAGCACCGATAGCAAATAGACCTTATCAGATGTCTTCTGAAGAGTTGGTAGAGATGAAGAAACAAATTGAGGAGTTGATGGAAAAAGCATTCATCAGACCCAGTTCATTACCATGGGGAGCACTAGTTCTGTTTGTTAAGAAGAAAGACGGGAGTTTCAGGATGTGCATAGTTTACCGTGCACTCAATGATGTGACGGTAAAGAACAAGTATCTGCTACCCAGGATCGATGATCTATTCGACCAGCTGAGAGGAGCCGGAGTTTTCTCCAAGATTGACCTGAGATCAGGATATCATCAGCTGAAGATCCGATCGGAGGATATTCCGAAGACCACATTTTCATTAAGATATGGACATTGCAAGTTTACAGTTATGTCCTTTGGTCTGACGAATGTGCCAACTTATTTCATGAACCTGATCAACAAGGTTTTCATGGAATATTTGGATAAGTTTGTCGTCGTGTTTATAGATGACATTTTGGTCTACTCCAAGACAAGGGAAGAGCATACAGAACATCAGAGGTTAGTTCTGAAATAGCTGAGAGAACAGCAACTCTTCGCTAAGTTCAGTAAGTGTGATTTTTGAAGAACAAGGTGGAGTTTCTTGGACTTGTAATGACCGTAGAAGGAGTCGCTGTGGATCCAAGCAAAGTAGAAGCTGTGTTACATTGGGAGTAGCCAAAGACAGGGACCCAGATTCGGAGTTTCCAAGGGATGGCAGGTTATTACTACCGCTTCATTGAAGTATTTTCAACGATTGCGAGACCTCTTACACAATTATTGAAAAAGGAGAAGAAGTTTACATGGACACCGGAGTGCGAGAAAGGTTTTCAAGAGCTGAAGAAGCATTTGGCATCAGCACCGATGTTAGTTCTACCGGATGTGAATCAAAGCTTCGATATATACTGTGATGCGTTGCGCCAAGGACTTGGATGCGTGTTGATGCAGAACTGGAAGGTCGTTGCATATGCATCAAGACAGTTGAGGCCGCATGAGGAGAATTACCCGACGCATGATCTAGAATTAGCAGCTATATTGCATGCCCTGAAGTTGTGGCGCCACTATCTGATCGGGAACAAATGTGAAGTGTATACGGACCACAAGAGTCTTAAATACATTTTCACGCAATCAGACCTGAATATGAGGCAGAGGAGATGGCTAGAACTGATCAAGGACTACAACGTCGGAATCCATTACTATCCAGGCAAGGCTAATGTAGTAGCTGATGCCTTGAGTCAGAACAGCCACACCGTCAACATGTTGGTGGATGAAAGTCAAGTTGAGTTATGCCAAGAGTTTCAGAAGATGCAGCTTGAAGTAGTACCGAAAGGATTTTTAGCCGCTTTGGAAGTGAAGCCTACCCTTGAGGACCAGATTCGAGAAGGACAGAAGGATGATGACTAGATTTTGAGGATCAAGTCCAAGATGGATGAAGGCAAGGCAAATAACTACAGACTGGATGAGCAAGGCACGTTGTGGATTAAGGATCGCATTTGTGTGGCAAACAAGAAGGAGCTGAAGCAGTTGATATTGGAGGAAGCTCATAACTACAAGTATTCTATTCACCCGTGGAGTGCCAAGATGTATCAAGATCGGAAGGAAAGATTCTGGTGACCGAGTATGAAGCGTGAAGTTGCCGAGCATGTTGCGTTGTGCGACATATGCCAACGAGTCAAGGCAATGCATCAGAGGCCAGCAGGACTGTTACAGCCGCTGAAGATACCTGAGTGGAAGTGGGAGGAAATCGATATGGACTTCATTACCGGTTTGCCGAGAACTCAAGGTGGATATGATTCCATATGGGTTATAGTAGACCAATTGACAAAGGTCGCCCACTTTATTCCTGTGAAGACCACCTACTCAGGGGATAAATTGGCAGAGTTAGTGCCGAAGAAAATTGTGTCGAACAGAGGTACTCAATTTACCTCAAGATTCTAGAATAAGTTGCACGAAGCTATGGGAACCCGTCTGAACTTCAGTACAGGTTATCACCCGCAGACGGATGGACAGACGGAGAAAGTAAATCAGATTTTGGAGGACATGTTGAGGGCTTGTGCATTGGTGTATGCTCCTTCATGGGACAACTGTTTGCCATATGCCGAGTTTAGCTACAATAATAGTTATCAAGCCAGTCTTTAGATGTCATCATTTGAGGCATTGTATGGTCGACTCTGTCGAACTCCATTGAATTGGAATGAGACAGGTGAGCGCCGTGTCTTCGAACCAGACATTCTTCAAGAAGCCGAAGAGTAGATTGCCATGGTTCGAGAAAGATTGAAGATTGCTCAGTCAAGACAAAAGAGTTACACTGATAACCGTCGTCGGGACTTGAGCTTTGAACCGAAAGATTTCGTATATCTTAGAGTTACACCTCTCAAGGGAGTTAAGAGGTTTCACGCCAAAGGGAAGCTTGCGCCAAGATATGTTGGTTCGTTCAAGATCCTGAGTCGCAGAGGTGAAGTTGCATATCAGCTGGAGTTGCCGCAATCATTGGCGGGAGTACATGATGTGTTTCATGTGTCGCAACTAAAGAAGTGCCTAAGAGTACCAGAGGAACAGACGCCTTTGGAGGCGATTGAGTTACAGGAATATTTGGCCTACAAGGAACACCCGGTGAAGATTTTGGACACAATGGATCGAGAGACGAGAAACAAGTCAACTCGTTTATGCAAAGTCCAGTGGAGCAATCATTCGGAAAGTGAAGCGACTTGGGAGCGTGAAGAGGATTTGAGAAAAGAATTTTCGAACCTATTCCTTAGTTAGCCCTGAATCTTGGGGTCGAGATTCTGTTAAGGGGGAGGTCTATAACACCCCAATTTTTGCTTTTCATGTATTTTAATAGTGTTTTGTACTTTTGAGAATTTTTGGAATTTATTTAGATTTAATTTGGATTAAGTCATTTGCTTCATTATTTAAATATTTAAAAGTTTCAAATAAACTTTGTTGGAGATATTTTATTTAAGTCCAAAATGTCTCAAAGTATTTTCCAGAATTTTTCTGGAATTTTTCCGAGTATTTTGCTATTTTTCCCGAATTAAATGAATTTCTAGGAATTGTTTTAAATATTAAATTGCTAAAAACCCTAATGGGTTGCACTGTAGCAACGATCGAGTCTGCCCCGCACCGGACTGAGCCACTTTCAGCGCCGGACCGAGTCCGTCCGAACCGGACCCAAGCCAGACCCGCACCAAGCCAAACCCTAATCACGCGACCGTTGGATCTTGATCCAACGGCCAGGATTGAGCCACGTCACCTCTTCGTGTGGCCGCTGGATTCCGCAGCCGCGTGAGGGTGGGCCTCGTTTTCCGCGAATTTCATGGATGTCGAGGGCCCGATTTAATGCGCCGTCACCCGTGTCGTGACCACTGTTTCCGTGCGCACCCGTTGCCCTAGGTCATCAGGCTCCAGCCACCGTAGCCTCGCCGCAATCGCTCGCCGAAGTTGTGCTAGTGTTCCGCCACGGTTTTTTGCCATTTTTCGCCGCCGTCCACCGTCCTCCGCGGCGTTGGTGCCTAGATCCGAGACCGTCGCGTCGAGACGCATCTGGGGGTACCATCCACTTCGCCAGAATCGTGCCCAAACGTCGTTCCCATGGTCGTCGTCCTCAGCTCCGGTAGCCACAAGCCACCACGTAGCCATCACCGCCATCGAGCTCTGCCAACCGTTCGATCAAGATCCTACCGCCACGGTGAATCCACGTCGCCCTAATCCCCGTAGAGATTAGATGCAATCTAGACCATTGGATCCTGATCCAACGCATCAGATTAAGCCACGTAGGCTCGATTAGTTTGGACCAGTCCAATCCTAGTTTGATCGTGACTGTGAGACCTAGGATAAACGGTTCAGATTGAATAGCACGCCGCAGTTAGCAAAATAGCACGCCATATCACATTTGTTTTGACCGTCGGATCATAATCGTACGGTTAGATTGAATCGTGTAGTTTTGTTATTTCACGAGATTAGATCTATTACCAATCGTTGGATCTAGATTAAACTACCTAGATTGGGCCATTTCACAAATAGCACGTCGCGCATGGAAGGTTAGCACACCGTAGCATATTCATTCTTGATCGTCGGATTTAGATCGTACGGCTACGATTTAGCGTTCAGTTCGGACCGCTCCGATCTAGCGTTCAGTTCGGACTGGTCCGATCTTGATTAGATCTGGACCGTTGGATTTTGAATCAATGGTTTAGATAGAATAGCACGCCCGTGCATGCGTGACGTCAGCGATGACATAATTATGACGTCATCGGCGGGTCCACTTGTCAGCGACACATTATTTTCTGAAAAATATATTTTTATTTTTATCGTTAGATTGCTAACGTCATGCTGACGTCATAATACGGATTTTTCATTGGAAGAATAATGCGACCCGAAAAGAAATTGCGCGCAGATGTCATAATCCGGATTTTTCAATAGAAAGATAAATGAGTTAATTCATTTTTTTCTTTTAATTGATGTTTCAAACTTTAAATGCTTATAACTTTTGCGTTTTAACTTCGATTTGATTGATTCTAATATCTAAAATTTTGTAAAATCAAGCTCTATTTGATTTTGAATTTTATTTGATTTTTGGACTTGAGTTGCTCTCTGTTTTATTTATTTATTGCTATTTTTATCCGTTACTAGTAGACGTCGAAGTGCCCGAAGGCTTCGAAGGTGAAGTTTTGACCCAGGAGCAACTGCAAGAGCAAGAACCAGTACTCTTTGAAGGCAAGTTGTGCTTTGACCATGTTGATCCCATTTTCAAGAATTATGTTGATTCAAATTATTGCATGCTAGTTTAATTAGAAATGCTTTTAAATAATTCTGGGATTAGTTAAATGCCTAGTTGTTGTATGCCACCTTGACATAAATAATTGTATGCCATGAACCCTTTTGTCACCCTAGTTGAGGATTATTTAGTTGGACATTGTAAATTTGCCAACATGGGTAATTAGACTGATGTAGTATGCTTAGCCCTGCCACGTGACATGATTTTTAATAAGCAAGTGTTAATGTTGACTTAATGAGATATGGAACCTATTTTGGAGAAGTGTCATGTGTTATTAATGATGATGTTGATGGCACGTGGTGCATGGTAATCAACTAGGGGTTTGATAAAATGCTTTAGACTGCGGCAAGTGGCAAGTTGATCAAGTGGGCCAGGATTGGTATCGGGAAAGTCATTTTGGTTCTTCGGGTAGTCTTGCGCAAGTTAATTAAAGACTTAACCTTGCAAGCCTTTGAACTGAGTCATTCATACAACCACAAGTCTAGAATGGGACGGATCTAGCTGATTAATTTGTTGATTCTAAACTTTAGTACTATTGTGGCAGTGTGAGGCCCGGGTAGTGGTAACCAGTCCTCGCACGGGTTGGCTCACATGGCACAAGAGGGGGGCCCTGGATGTGGTAACCAGTCCCACCAGTGTTGAAACCTTAGCGAGTAGTACTGGGTTTAGATAGGTATTGGAAAGGCTTTGTTACGGACACTCGCCTTTGTGGTGTTTGACTGTATCTTGTGGGTAAAGTGTATAACCTCTGTAGAGTGTAAAATCTATTCGAATAGCCGAGTCCGCGGCATTGGACACTGGTCGGGGATTACAGTTAGGGGTTAGACTTTCATGAAAATAACTTGGTTTTGGTAAATGTTTGGGTTGGGACTGAGAATTGGACTTAGGTTGTGAATTGCTTTACTTGTGCAATGATTGTGAAAGTTATTACCTTTACTATTCTTTTACTGCTTTGCAATCTATTACTGTATTTATGAATGTTGTTTCACTTCAAATGAACCATGAGCCTGTCCTTTGTACTGAGCCATGCATGTAGAATATTAGCTTTGCATTCTATGCATGACTTGCTGAGTACCAAGTACTCATCCTTGCAACAATACAACACCAGTTGAAGAAGAAGCGATGCCAGCTTTGGAGGAAGAACTTTAGGAGGAGCCGTCTACCTAGGGAGCGAGCCCAGTCAGTTGCCTGTGGTATACTGGATGGCGCCACACGTTTCTTTATTTTTTCGCTGCAGTTATTTCTCTTAATAAGTTACCGCCCTGCGAGGCATATCTTTTGTAACTTGACCATAAGGTCGAGCAACCAGTTTGTTATTAATTAAATTACTTTATTATTCCCCTGAGTATGATTGTGATATTTACCAATGTTAAGACTGTGTGCACTAGCGTGATCATGGACTAGTGCTGAATACACAGAGGGTCTGAATTTGCATATCCGGGTCTCGACAGCCATACAATGCCTCAAAGGGTGACATTTGCAGACTGGCTTGATAACTATTATTGTAGCTAAACTCGGCATACGACAAACATGTGTCCCAAGAAGTTGTGTATGTAAGAGCACAAGCTCGCAGCATGTCCTCCAAAATCTGGTTGACTCTTTCTGTTTGTCCGTCCGTCTGTGGATGATATGATGTACCAAAGTTCAAACGGGTTCCCATGGCTTCATGCAACTTATTCCAGAATCTCAAGGTAAATTGGGTACCTCTGTCCGATACATTCTTTTTCGGCACTACATGCAAACATGCAATCCTTGACATGTACAACTCTGCCAATTTATCCCCTGAGTAGGTGGTCTTCACAAGAATAAAGTTGGCGACCTTTGTCAATCGGTCTACTATAACCCATATGGAATTGTATCCACCCTGAGTTCTCGGCAAACCGGTAATGAAGTCCATACCGATTTCCTCCCACTTCGACTCAGGTATCTTCAACGGTTGTAGCAATCCTGCTGGCTTCTGATGCATTGCCTTAACTCTCTGGCATATATCGCACAACGCAATATGCTCGGCAACTTCACGCTTCATGCTTGGCCACTAGAATCGTTCCTTTAATATTGATACATCTTGGCACTCCCTGGGTGAATAGAATACTTGGAGTCCTGAGCTTCTTTCAGAATCAACTGCTTCAGTTCCTTCTTGTTCAGCACACAGATACGATCCTTAATCCATATCGTGCCTTGCTCATCCAGTCAGAAGTCCTTTGCCTTGCCTTCATGCATCTTGGACTTGATCCTCAGAATCTTGTCATCATCCTCTTGTCCTTCTCGAATCTGGTCCTCAAGGGGGGCTTCACTTCCAAAGCGGCTAAAAAATCCTTCTGGTACTACTTCAAGCTGCATCTTCTGAAACTCTTTGCATAACTCAACCTGACTTTCATGCTTGATCAATTCCAACCATCTCCTCTGCCTCATATTCAGGTCTGATTGGGTCAAAATGTACTTAAGACTCTTATGGTTTGTATATACTTCACATCTGTTCCCGATTAGATAGTGACGCCACAACTTCAGGGCATGCACTACAGCTATTAACTCCAAATCATGCGTCGGGTAATTCTCCTCATGAGGCCTCAACTGTCTTGATGCATATGCAACGACCTTCCGGTTCTGCATCAACATGCATCCAAGTCCTTGGTGCGACGCATCACAATATATGTCGAAGCTTTGATTCACATCTGGTAGAACTAACACTGGTGCTAATGTCAAACGCTTCTTCAGTTCTTGAAAGCCTTCCTCGCACTTCGGCATCCATGTAAACTTCTTTTCCTTTTTCAACAATTGCGTAAGAGGTCTCGCAATCGTTGAAAATCCTTCAATGAAGCGGCGGTAATAACCTGCCATTCCCAGAAAACTACGGATTTGTGTCACTGTCTTCGGCTACTCCCAATGTAACACAGCTTCTACTTTGCTTGGATCAACGACGACTCCTTCAGGGGTCATTACATGTCCAAGGAACTCCACCTTGTCCTTCCAGAAATCGCACTGGCTGAAATTGGCGAAGAGTTGCTATTCTCTCAGCTTTTCCAGAACTAACCTCAGATGTTTTGTATGCTCTTCCCTCGTCTTGGAGTAGACCAAAATGTCATCTATAAACACCACCACGAACTTGTCCAAGTATTCCATGAAAACTTTATTCATCAGGTTCATGAAATATGCTGGTGCATTCGTCAGACCAAAGGACATAACTGTAAACTCGTAATGTCCATATCTTGACGAAAATGCGGTCTTCGGAATATCCTCCGATCGGATCTTCAGTTGATGATATCCTGATCTTAGGTCAATCTTGGAGAAAACTCCGGCTCCTCTCAGCTGGTCGAATAGATCATCGATCCTGGGTAGCGTATACTTGTTCTTTATTGTCACATCATTGAGTGCACGGTAATCTATGCACATGCTGAAACTCCCGTCTTTCTTCTTGACAAACAAAACTGGTGCTCCCCATGGTGATGAACTGGGTCTGATGAATCCTTTTTCCATCAACTCCTCAATTTGTTTCTTCATCTCTACCAACTCTTCAGTAGACATCCGATAAGGTCTCTTTGCTATCGGTGCTGTTCCAGATACCAACTCTATTACAAACTCTATATCTCTGTCCGGCAGCATACCAAGTAGATCTTCAGGAAAAACGTTTGGGTACTCGTTCACCACCGGAACATCTTCAATGCTGACTGCCTTTACGTTGTTGACCATCAGTTGTCCATCACGAACAGCGGTCGATTGAAACTCCACTTTCCTTTCACAATGTCTCTCAACTGATATGACTCTTCATCCACAGTCTAACACGGCCTTGTGTTTGGTCAACCAATCCATCCCCAGGATAACATATAAAGTCTAGGTTTCCAATTGTGAAACTACGGTATGGTGTGACATTATAAAATGTGAAATTAGAGGATAAAACCTTACGGCTTGAGGTTTACTCGCGTTTTTGGGCCTTTTGAAGTGTTATGTCACCACGGAGTGTCGGAACCTTATAAATGGTGCATGATGAGGTCAAAAACATTATGAGATGTGGAATTAAGATTAAAACCATAGGGTATGGAGGTTAATAGCGTTTCCGGGGTTTTGGGCCTTCCCGGGGGAGTTTGGGCCTTAAAGAGGGGGTTGTGGGCTTTGGTGGGATGGAGTGGGAATCCATTTAGGATTAGGAAAGGGGCTTAGGGCTGGTAAAAGGGGGGTTTCCCTGCCCCTTGGTGCGCCCACCCCCTTGCTGCCCTACCTTGGGCGCCCCCACCTCTCCCTCCTTGCCCTAGCCGCCACCCCCACCTCCCCCTCTCCCTTGCATGCGTCTCCACCTCCCCCATTGCTCCCCTTTGCTCCCCACCTCTCCACCACCTCTCCACCACCCCCTTGCTGCCCTAGGGTGGCCTCCCCACCCCCTGCACCTCGAGGATCCATCCTTTGGAGCGAGGAGCAAGGAGCGAGGAGCGAGGAGCGATCCGGGAGGAGTTTCGTTGGGATTTCGGTCGTCGGGCGAAGGTATGGCCATGGGACTCCTTGGGGTTGATCTAGGTACTGTTATAAGGGTGCTTATCAAGTTTTTAGATCAATTGGTGGTGCTGGAATTGAGTAGATTGGATTAGATCTAGATGTTGCCACGTTTCTGTTTTGGGACAGCATGAGCAGTCGACCTAGGGTTTGGTTTTTTGCCAATTTAGAGTCCGAATTTGGCCGTACGGATTTTGAAGAAGTTGTAGATAATTTCATTATCTTTCAGTGGGTATAAAGAAAGTTAAATTCCGATCAGCCGTTTGAAAGTTATGGCTGTTTTACCGAGCATATTAAAATCTGTGACGTGATTGGAACAGATCACGGTAATCTATAGATTAAACAACTTTAGAGTCCGAATCAGTCTTTCCCTATACCTAGAAAAAGTTGGGAAATTTCCTAAGCTACGCGAGGATGTACTCGTTTAATTGATTCGGAGTCCCAGAACTCAAGTTATGCCTTTTGGAAGGCTGATGTCCCGACGGGACAGAACCTCTGTTTTTGGTTATCGCGAGTAGTTGGCAATGTCGGGGTAGATGAGGGTTTGTGTACTGTTTTGTGGGCTTTATTGTGAGTGTGTGGTCCCTATGTGCAGGTGGTGTGACCCCGGGAGGGCCTTCTACTTCTCGCCAATCCGTCGCCGTGGTTGAGGCAAGTGTATTGGAATGGTAGCGGGTTGTGGTTTGTTTGATTGATTGAGATTGAGATTTGAATATATGATATGTTCACATGCCATGCTTTAATGTGTGCCATTGATATGATGAATATGTTTATTATGTGAATGATGCCATGTGTTAATGCACAAGTTATCTATGATGATGCCATGTGTTAATGTACAAGTTAATCATGATGTTGGCATATTTGCATACATGGCATGATACATGGCCCGGGCGGTGAGAAAGTCATAACTAGTCCGGGGAAGGTCGGTGAGAAAGTTATGACTAATCCGGAGAGCCAACGAGTAAGTCCTACATCGTGATTCCATTCACCGCGGTGAACGGAAGCGAGGAGTAGGCACCGTCCATCTTCGGGATGGAAGGGGGGAGAGGGTGCACACCGACGGGTGTGTACTCAACCATACCAGTATGAGTTTCCAAGGAGACATGAGCATTGCATTGCATTGCATACATAATGATGATGATAATGTTATGTGATCATGAATGAGATGGTTTACATGATGTGAGATATTATTGCCATGCAATTGTTCTTGTTGTACCATTGCAATATACTTGCTGAGTGATGAACTCACGCTTGTGTTTTATGTTGTTTTTAGGTACTTTGACACCGGCATGCGGGAAAGGGGCTTAGCGGCACTTCATCACATAATTTTCCACACATTTAGACTATAATTACCCTTCAGAGTTGAGATCATGATTCTAGTGTGATGAAACTAGGATTATGATTTGTTCGTATGCTTGATTACATCCTTCACTTCGTATTAGATTATGAGGTGGTTAATTCCATTATGGTAGACTTAAATTGCTGCTATATTACCCATTGATGCTGCCTTGGATGTTTTCCATTATGATATATCATGTGATATTTTGCTATTGTTCAAATCATGATAAAACAAAGGAGATGCTGCCGAAATTTCGGTGTTTAGCATTTGTGCCTTTGCTGAAATTTGTCTTCATTTATGGTATTTAGTTGATGTTTAGTCTATGTTTGGTAGCATTCGGGCATATTAAATGCCGGGGTGTTACACCAATATAATGAGGTTCACTAGGAATTCTTCCCCACCTATTAATATTCTTACCCCGGAACATCCTACTTTAGTTCGGAGTTCTCACCTAAGGGTTTGAACTAAAAACGTGCATTTTAGAAACAAAGTCTCCAAATCATTTTTAGCAGCAAAACCTTGGGAAACGAACGAATGCGAAGCTCCAGAGTCAAACAAAACTATTGCAGATGCTGAGTTGACAAGTAACTTACCCAGTACAACATCCGTAGCATTCTGCAGTGCATCTGCGGTGACATGGTTGACACGGCCTCTCACCATAGTCTGAGGTGCAGCTCCTGGTGGTGCAGCTCCACAGCCTGCTCCTGGTGCGGCTATCCTCCATAATAAGTGCCTTGTTTACTAATTCTTGCAAATCAGGAAATATGTGGGTAATCAGCCCCACCTGCAGTCCTGAGTTCAATCCCTTCATGAAGCGAGATTGTCTAGCCTTATCTGTCGCCACATCTTCAGGTGCGTAGCGAGTAAGCTGGGTGAACTTATTTAGATAATCAGCCACTGACTGGCTGCCTTGCTTTAAAACACTGACTATTCCTTCTTGAGGTCCATGATTCCTTTTAGCACATGATATTAATGAAATGCAGCTGTAAACTCCTCCCAGGTGATTTCCTGTGGGTTTTCCTGTGTAGCGCAGTAATTCTCCCACCATTTAGCTGTAACACCCCGCATTTAATATGCCTGAATGCTACCAAACATCAGCTAAACAACATCTAAATACCAAGAATTAAGGTAAATTACAGCAAGGGAGTAAATGCTAAAACCCGAGATTTCGGTAGCATCTCCTTTGTTTTAACATGATTTGAAGGAGCAACAACAGTATAGCAATATAAGGCAATATGAGAGACAACTAAAACAGCAATAATTAAAGACTTAACATCAATATAAGTCTACTTTCAGGCATTTAATGTCTCCAAGAGTCAAACGAACAATAAGACCCTCATAAAGCAAAGCTAAACCTTAAAGCAATAATCACCACACGCAATTTATTATCAAAAACTAATTGAATGACTTGTGGATTCAATTGAGTGAAGCTACATGCAGAAGTGTGACTAATTCCCTTCCCCGCATACAGATCTCATGGTACCTAAAACAACAAGAAAACACAAGCGTGAGTTCAAAACTCAGCAAGCATATTGCAATGGTACAACAAGAACAATTACATGGCAATAATATCTCACATCATGTAAACCATCTCAATCATAATCACATATCATTATCGTCATCATTATGTATGCAATGCGATGCTATGCTCATGTCTCCTTGGAAACTCATACCGGTATGGTTGAGTACACACCGGTCGGTGTGCACCCTCTCCCCCCTTCCACCCCGAAGATGGAGGGTGCCTACTCCTCGCTTTCGTTCACCACGGTGAATGGAATCACGATGTAGGACTTACTCATTGGCTCTCCAGATTAGTCATAACTTTCTCACCGACCTTCCCGGACTAATTATAAATTTCTCACCGCCCAGGCCATGTAATCATGCCATGTATGCAAATATGCCAACATCATAATTCACTTGTACATTAACACATGGCATCATAACATGATAAACATACTCATCATATCATTGGAAATCATTAAATCATGGCAAGTGATCATCTCATATAATCAATCTCATCTAGTCTCAACTAGCAACCTACAAACCGCTATCCATTACAATACACTTGCCTCAACGACGGGCGACGGATTGGCGTGAAGTAGAAGGCCCTCCCGGGGTCACACCACCTGCACATAGGGACCACACACTCACAATCATGCCCAAAAAACAGTACGCAAACCCTCATCTACTCCAACATTGCCAACTACTCGCAAAACCCAAAAACAGCGGTTCTGTCCCGTCGGGACAGCAGCCTTCCAAAAGGCATAACTCGGGTTCTAAGACTCCAAATCAATTAAACGAGTACATCCTCGCGTAGCTTAGGAAATTTCCCAACTTTTTCTAGGTATAGGGAAAGACTGATTCTGACTATAAAGTTGTTTAATCTATAAAATACCGTGATCTGTTCCAATCACGTCACAGATTTTAACACGCTCGGTAAAACAGCCATAACTTTCAAACAGCTGGGCAGAATTGGACGTTCTTTATATCCACTGAAAGATAATGAAATTATCTACAACTTCTTCAACAGCCGTACGACCAGATTCTAACTCTCAATTGGCGAAAACCTAAGCCCTAGGTCGACTGCTCATGCTGCCCGAAACAGAGAACGTGGCAACTTCTAGATTTCATCTAATCCACTCAATTCCAGCACTACCAATTGATCTAAAAACTTGATAAACACCCTTAGAACAGAACCTAGACCAACCCCAAGGATTCCCATGGCCATACCTTCGCCCGACGCACGAAAACTGAATGGATCTCCTCCAGGTTCGCTCCTCGCTCCTCGCTCCTCACTCCAACGGATGGATCTTTGAGGTGCAGGGGGTGGGGAGGCTACCCTAGGGCAGCAAGGGGGGTGGAGGAGAGGTGGTGGAGAGGTGGAGAGGCAAGGGGGCAATGGAGAGGGGCGCACGGCCACAACGGGAGAGGAGAGGAGGTGGGGGCGGCTAGGGCAAGGGAGGAGGGGGTGGGGGCGCACAATGGCAGGGTGGGCGCACACAAGGGGCAGGGGGAGCCCCTTAAACCATCCCAAAAGGAATCCTAGTCCTAAATGGACTCATACTCCATCCCACAAAGCCCACAACCCTTCCCCCTAGGCCCAAAACTCCCCGGAAAGGCCCAAACTCCTAGAAACGGCCCGAAAACGCTATTAACCTCCATACCCTATGGTTTTAACCTTAATTCCACATCTCATAATGTTTTTGACCTCATCATGCTCAATAAATAAGGATACGACATTCCGTGGTGTCACATTAGCTGCAGTCCCCTCTAGCTGGTGAGATGCGTAAAGCACTCTCTCATTCCCCACACACTGGGTGATATGCAACTTCCTCTCAATTGACCTTGGCCAGTCATCTGCCTCCAATGGGTTGGTATTCCCGGAGAACACGGGTGGATGGGTCCTCATGAATTCTAACAGCCTTGAGTTCTGTCGTTGCCCCTAATTAACTTGGTTGGCAGCAGCCTGAGTAGTGACTTGCCGCATCTGCTGCATCATGGCATGCATCAGCTGGGTCTGTGCAGCAAGGAAGGCTCCAAAGTTCTGCATGTCAACTAGCGGTGCTGGCTGGGGTGCAGGTGCTCCATCATTGGGGTTTCCTGCGGGGCGAGAACCACTTCCGTTGCCTCCAAGGTTTCCGCGAGTGTTCACCATCTGTAGATTGCTCCAAGGTTTAGATAAGGGGGAAAAACATAGATGAGGTTCAAGAATTCTATTGCGGGGAGAACAAGTTTAACCCAAAAACTTATGCAAACATTATTAATAACTTGGTATGGTTGCTTATCTAAGCCTAAAAGCTATGCAACACATACTGCATCTTTAATAGCCAGTTGAGATTGAAGCACTGGTTCTCTAACTTAGACTAACGCGACTCTCACACATCTTTAGTAGCCAGTTGAGACTGAAGCACTGGTTCTCTAACTTCTAGAACACTTCATCGCTCCACTTCTCTTCGAGCTCGATGATTTCTTTACTACACGATCTTCAAGGTTTGCAGCGACATCCAATACTTTCTCCTTAAGTGTGAAACAGCGTTAACTATTTAGAATGACTCAGGTAAGATTTCCATTTAAACAAGTGTGAAAGATGGGTATTTCAGCAAAGGGGAAAAATAGAAGAATAAGGTAAGTCAAGAACATATTATTCTTTTCAAGTTAAAATTTCTCTTTAGAAAATAATTTTGAAGCTCTTAAAGACGGCCAATCTATCTAGGGTCAAGACCTACAGTCAGTATGGCTCTGATACCACGTCTGTCGGGACCCGAATCTGCAAATCCGGACCCTCTGTGTATTCAACACTAGTCCAGGATCACGCTAGTACACACAGTCTCAACATTGGCAAATATCACAATCATACTCAGCGAAATAATAAAGTACTTTAATTAATAAACAAACTGGTTGCTCGACCTTATGGTCAAGTTACAAAAGATACGCCTCGCAGGGCGAGAACTTATTAAAAGTAAATAACTGCAGCGGAAATCAAATCAATGACGTGGCGCCATCCAGTATACCACAAGCAAGTGACTGGGCTCGCTCCCCTAGTTCGTCGGCTCCTCCTGGAACTCCTCCAAAGCAGGCGTTGCTTCTTCTTCAACTGACGTTGTATTGTGGCAAGGGGTGAGTACTTGGTACTCAGCAAGTCATACATAGAATGCAAGCTAATATTCTACATGCATGGCTTATTACAAAGGATAGGCTCATGGTTCATTTGTAATAAAGCAACATTCATAAATACAATAATAGATTGCAAAGCAGTAAAAGAATAGTAAAGGTAATTACTTTCACAATCATTTCACAAGTAAAGCATTCCACAACCTAAGTCCAATTCTCAGTCCCAACCCAACCATTTACCAAAGCCAAGTTATTTTCATGAAAGTCTAACCCTTAACTGTAATCCCCAAGCAGTGTCCAATACCGCGGACTCAGCTATTCGAATAGATTTTACACTCTGCAGAGGTTATGCACTTTACCCACAAGATACAGTCAAACACCACAAAGGCGAGTGCCCGTAACAAAGTCTTTTGGAAACCTTTAACTATACAAGTGGACCTCCCCGGTTGTTGCACACTAGCCCTTCCCTTAGCAAAGGCGAAGTCTAGGCCAACCAACCGTTAGATGGGTACCTAGCCGCAGCCCCGATACACTCCCCCTACAACTACACAAAAGGTGTAGCTGACACCCCGAGGTACCACATGCAAGTTATTAGCAACCTACTCAACTAGGTCCGTCCCATACCGAACATGTGGTCGCAAGATTGACTCAGTTCAAAGGCTTGCAAGGTTAAGTCCTTAGGGTGACCAAGGCAAGACTAGCCGAAGAACCAAAAGATCTTGTAACGCCCCGGCATTTAATATGCCCGAATGCTACCAAACATAGACTAAACAATATCTAAATACCATAAATTAATATAAATTACAGCAAAGGAGTAAATGCTATAACCGAGAATTTCGGCAGCATCTCCTTTGTTTTTCTATGAATTGAAGCAACAACAATATGATCACATGATATAGCATAAAGAATGACATCTAAATCATCAATAATAAGGGTTCTAGCAGCAGTATAAGACTAGAATAAAGATTCCAACCATCTCATGAGCCAAACGAAGTAAATGAGGAAACCAAGCACACAAATTAACCATCACAATTTAAAGGAAGGAACATGTCATTGTTTATATGTGTGATGCTAAGTGATGACGTGTGACTAGCTCCCTTTCCCGCATGTCGGTTTCATGGTACCTAAGAAAAACAACATAAACACAAGCGTGAGTTCATCACTCAGCAAGTATATTGCAATGGAACAAGAAAATACATTCTAATACCTTCATCACCACTTTTCACATACGACATCATACACATATCATATTCATAGCGTAAGCATATCATTGACATCATCATATATCATCATCATATAACATCCTCATATAATGCAATGCGATGCGATGCACATATCTCTTGGAAACTCAAACCAGTATGGTTGAGTACACACCCGTCGGTGTGCACCCTCTCCCCCCTTCCATCCCGAAGATGGAGGGTGCCTACTCCTCGCTTCCATACACCGCGGTGCATAGAATCACAATGTAGGACTTACTCATTGGCTCTCCGGAATAGTCATAACTTTCTCACCAACCTTCCCCGGACTAGTTCTGACTTTCTCACCGCCCGGGCCATGTATCATGCCATGTATGCAAACATGCCAACATCATAAATAACTCGTACATTAACACATGGCATCACAACATAATAAACCATATTCATCATATCAATGGCAAACATTAAAGCATGGCATGTGAATATATCATATATTCAATTTCAACTCAACAAAACTAGCAATCTACAACTCGCTACCCATTCCAATACACTTGCCTCAACCACGGACGACGGATTGGCGAGAAGTAGAATGCACTCCTGGGGTCACACCACCTGAACATAGGTACCACACACTCACAATCATGTCCACAAAACAGTATGCAAACACTCTTCTACCCCGACATCGTAAACTACTCGCAAAACACAAAAACAGAGGTTCTGTCCCGTCGGGACAGCAGCCTTCCAAAAGGCATAAATCAGGTTCTAAGACTCCGAATCAATTAAGAGAGTACAGCCTTGCGTAGCTTAGGAAATTTCCTAACTTTTTCTAAGTATATGGAAAGACTGATTCGGACCCTAAAGTGGTTTAATCTACAGAATACCGTGATTTGTACCAATCACGTCACAGTTTTTAATACGTTCGGTAAAATGAGCATAACTTTCAAATGGCTGGGCGGAAATGGACGTTCTTTATACCCACTGAAAGGTATTGAAAATACCTACAACTTCTTCAACAGGCGGCCGACCAAATTCCGAATCTAAATTGGCGAAAACCGAAACCCTAGGTCGACTGCTCAAGCTGCCCGAAACAGAGAACGTGGCAAACTCTAGATTCCATCTAATCTACCCAATTACAGCATCAACAATTGATCTAAAAACATTATATTAACCCTTAGAGCAGAACCTAGACCAACCCCAAGGATCCCCGTGGCCATACCTTCGCTCGACGATCGAAAACCCACCGGATCTCCCGGTTCGCGTGATCTCCTTCCTCGCTCCGAATCCACCGGATCTCCTCGTCGCGGAGCGCTCCAATGGATGGATCTTCGGGGTGGTGAGGTGGAGTGGCTTCCCTAGGGCAGCAAGGGGTGGTGGAGAGGGATGGGGAGGAGAGGGGCGCAAGGGGCGGCTTGGGGAGGTGGAGGCGCCACAAAGGGGAGGTGGGGGAGGTGAGGGGCGGCTAGGGCATGGGGGGGTGCATATGGGCAGGGAGTGGGGCACAAGAAGGCTGGGGGAGGCACACCAACCAGGTCTCCTACTCCTACTTTGACTCAAACTCCATCCCACCAAAGCCCACGACCCTTTCCCTTAGGCCCAAACTCCCCCGGGAAGGCCCAAACTCCCGGAATCGGCCCGGAAACGCAAATAAACCTCATAGCGTAAGGTTTCAACCTCAAATTCCATATTTCATAATGTTTTTGACCTCAACACTCACATTATATAACTTTACGACACTCCGTGGTGTCACAGATCTTTACCTTGAACCAACCATGGCCGACCTCGGCATTCTTGCCACTTGCCCCAGTCTAAAGCATTTTATCAAACCCAGTTGATTACCATGCACCACGTGCCATCAACATCATCATCAACAACACACGACACTTCATCAAAGCATGTTCCATAACTCATTAAGTCATCATTAATATTTGATTATCCAAAATCATGTAAACTACATGACAGGGCTAAGCATGATACTCCAGCGGTCTAATTAGCCATGTTGGCAATTTAATAATGTCCAACTAAATAATCCTCAACTAGGGTGACAAAGGGTTCATGACACATAATTATTAATCAATGTGTCATACGGCAACTAGGCATTTATCTAATTCCAGAAAATAATTAAAGCATTTCCTAATTGAATTAGCATGCAATAACTTGAATCAAAATAATTTTCAAATGTAGGTTCAACATGATCAAAGCATAACTTGCCTTCAAAAAGTACTGGTTCTGGGTCTTGAGCTGGCTCATGGGTCAAAACTTCACCTTCGAATCCTTCGGGCACTTCAACGTCTACTCGTAACGTGCACAAATAACAATAAAATAAATAAACAGTACACAAAAATTGTCCAAAAATTCAAATAAAATTCATAAACATCAAGAGCACAATTTTAAAATTTTTTAGAAATTGGAATCGCTCAAATCGGAGTTAAAACGCAAAAGTTATAGCATTTTGAAGTTTGAAAATACATTTAAAATGAATAAACTGAATTAATTCATTTATTTTTCTATTGAAAACCGGATTATGACATCAGCATGACGTCAGCGCGTAATTTCTTTTTCGGCTGAATTATTTTCTAATGGAAAATCCGTATTATGACGTCAGCAATAAAAAAAATGAAAATATATTTTTCAGAAAATGACGTGTCACTGACAAGTCGGACCCACCGATGATGTCATCATGACGTCATTGCTGCCGTCACGCACGCATGGTCATGCTATTTCACTGCACGAGGCGTGCTATTCCATCTAAACCATTGATTCAAAATCCGATGGTCCAGATCTAATCGAGATCGGACCGGTCCGAACTTAATCAAGCATACGTGGCTCAATCTACGGCGTTAAATCCAAGTTCAACGGCTATGGTTTCACCGAGTTCAGAGCGGTCTGAACTCAACGCTACACCTGAGCCGTTCGATCCAAATCCGATGGCCTAATGGCATCGTGCTAAGGCGTGCTATTCACGTGCTAACGACGTGCTAACGCAACGTGGCCCAAACTACGCCATTCATTCTAGATCTAAGGTTCCTGAGCTTCTTCAAAAATCAACTGCTTTAGTTCCTTCTTGTTCAGCACACAGATACGATCCTTAATCCACATCGTGCCTTGCTCATCAGTCTGAAGTCCTTTGCCTTGCCTTCATCCATCTTGGACTTGATCCTCAGAATCTTGTCGTCATCCTCTTGTCCTTCTCGAATCTGGTCCTCAAGGGGGGCTTCACTTCCAAAGCGGCTAAAAAATCCTTCTGGTACTACTTCAAGCTGCATCTTCTGAAACTCTTTGCATTACTCAACCTGACTTTCATCCACCAGCATGTTGACGGTGTGACTCTTCCAACTCAAGGCATCGGCTACCACGTTGGCCTTACCAAGATGGTAATGGATTCTGGCATTGTAATCCTTGATCAATTCCAACCATCTCCTCTGCCTCATATTCAGGTCTGATTGGGTGAAAATGTACTTAAGACTCTTATGGTCTGTATACACTTCACATCTATTCCCGATCAGATAGTGACGCCACAACTTCAGGGCATGCACTACAGCTGTTAACTCCAAATCATGCGTCGGTTAATTCTCCTCATGCAGCCTCAACTGTCTTGATGCATATGCAATGACATTCCGATTCTGCATCAACATGCATCCAAGTCCTTAGCGCGACGCATCACAATATATATCGAAGCTTTGATTCACATCCGGTAGAACTAAAACCGGTGCTAATGTCAAACGCTTCTTCATTTCTTGAAAGCCTTGCTCACACTCCGGCATCCATGTAAACTTCTTCTCCATTTTCAACAATTTCGTAAGAGGTCTCACAATCGTTGAAAATCCTTCAAAGAAGCGGCGGTAATAACCTGCCATTCCTAAAAAACTACGAATCTGGGTCACCGTCTTCGGCTACTAACAATGTAACACAGCTTCTACTTTGCTTGGATCAACGACAACTCCTTCAGCGGTCATTACATGTCCAAGGGACTCCACCTTGTCCTTCCAGAAATCGCACTGGCTGAACTTGGCGAAGAGTTGCTGTTCTCTCAGCTTTTCCAGAACTTACCTCAGATGTTCTGTATGCTCTTCCCTCGTCTTGGAGTAGACCAAAATGTCATCTATAAACACCACCACAAACTTGTCCAATTATTGCATGAAAACTTTATTCATCAGGTTCATGAAATATGCTGGTGCATTCGTCAGACCAAAGGACATAATTGTAAACCCGTAATGTCCATATCTTGACGAAAATGCGGCCTTCGGAATATCCTCCGATCGGATCTTCAGTTGATGATATCCTGATCTCAGGTCAATCTCGGAGAAAACTCCGGCTCCTCTCAGCTGGTCGAACAGATCATCGATCCTGGGTAGGGGATACTTGTTCTTTATTGTCACATCATTGAGTGCACGATAATCTATGCACATGTTGAAACTCCTGACTTTCTTCTTGACAAACAAAACTGGTGCTCCCCATGGTGATGAACTGGGTCTGATGAATCCTTTTTCCATCAACTCCTCAATTTGTTTCTTCATCTCTACCAAACTCTTTGCTGTCGGTGTTGTTGCAGGTACCAACTCTATTACAAACTCTATATCTCTCTCTGGCGGCATACCAGGTAGATCTTCAAGAAAAACGTCTGAGTACTCGTTCACCACCGGAACATCTTCAATGCTGACTGCCTTTACACTGTTGACCATCAGTTGTCCATCACGAACGGCGGTCGCTTGAAACTCCACTTTCCTTCCACAATGTCTCTCAACTGATATGACTCTTCGTCCACAGTCTAACACGGCCTTGTGTTTGGTCAACCAATCCATCCCCAGGATAATATCTAAAGTTTGGGTTTCCAATATAATGAGGTTCGCTAGGAATTCTTCCCCACCTATTAATATTCTTACCCCGAAAAAACCTACTGTAGTTCGAAGTTCTGACCTAGGGATTTGAACTTAAAGCGTGCATTTTAGAAACACAGTCTCCAAATCATTTTTATCAGCAAAACCTTGGGAAACGAATGAATGTGAAGCTCCAGAGTCAAACAAAACAGTTGCAGGTGCAGAATTGATAAGTAAATTACCCAGTACGATGTCCGTAGCATTCTGCAGTGCATTTGCGGTGACATGGTTGACACGGCCTCTCACCATAGTCTGAGATGGGGCTCCAGGTGGTGCAGCTCCACGGCCTGCTCCTGGTGCGGCTGTCCTCCATAATAAGTGCCTTGTTCACCAATTCTTGGAAATCAGGAAATATGTGGGTAATCAGCCCCACCTGCAGTCCTGAGTTCAATCCCTTCATGAAGCGAGATTGTCTAGCCCTATCTGTCACCACATCTTCATGTGCGTAGCTAGCAAGGTGGGTGAACTTATTGAGATAATCAGCCATTGACTGGCTGCCCTGCTTTAAAGCTCTGACTATTCCTTCTTGAGGTCCATGATTCCATCTAGCACGTGATATTAATGAAATGCAGCTGTAAACTCCTCCCAGGTCATTTCCTGTGAGTTTTCCAGTGTAGCGCAGTAATTCTCCCACCATTTAGCTGCAGTCCCCTCTAGCTGGTGAGATGCGTAAAGCACTCTCTCATTCCCCACAGACTGGGTGATATGCAACTTCCTCCGTCATTTGCCTCCAATGGGTTGGTATTCCCGGAGAACGTGGGTGGATGGGTCCTCATGAATTCTGACAGCCTTGAGTTCTATCGTTGTCCCTAATTAACTTGGTTGGCAGTGGCCTGAGTAGTGACTTGCTGCATCTGCTGCATCATGGCTTGCATCAGCTGGGTCTGTGCAGCAAGGAAGGCTCCAAAGTTCTGCATGTCAACTGGCGGTGCTGGTTGGGGTGCAGGTGCTCCATCATTGGGGTTTCCCGTGGGGCGAGAACCACTTCCGTTGCCTCCAAGGTTTCCGCGAGTGTTCACCATCTATCAATTGCTCCAGGGTTTAGATAAGGGGGAAAAGCATAGATGAGGTTCAAGAATCCTATTGCGGGGATAACAAGTTTAACCCAAAAACTTATACAAACATTATTAATAACTTGGTATGGTTGCTTATCCAAGCCTAAAAGCTATGCATCACATACTACACACTCAACAATCAAGAAAGATCCAAATTTCCTAAGCACACATTAATCTAGTGCCTAAAAGGGGTAACACTCATATCTTAAGAGACGCGACTCTCACACACGAGTCTCAACCAACACACCTATCTTAGACTAACGCGACTCTCACACATCTTTAGTAGCCAGTTGAGACTACACAATCTTCAGGGTGGCAGCGACATCCAATACTTTCTCCTTAAGTGTGACACAGCATTAACTATTCAGAATGACTCAGGTAAGATTTCCATTTAAACCAGTGGGAAAGATAGGTATTTCAGCAAAGGGGAAAAGAATAGAAGAATAAGGTAAGTCAAGAACATATTACTCTTTTCAAGTTAAAATTTCTCTTTAGAAACTAATTTTGAAGCTTTTAAAGACGGCCAATCTATCTAGGGTCAAGACCTACAGTCAGTATGGCTCTGATATCACCTCTGTCGGGACCCGAATCTGCAAATCCGGACCCTCTGTCTATTCAACACTAGTCCAGGATCATGCTAGTACACACAGTCTCAACATTGGTAAATATCACAATCATACTCAGCGAAATAATAAAGTACTTTAATTAATAAACAAACTGGTTGCTCAACCTTATGGTCAAGTTACAAAAGATACGCCTCGCTGGGCAAGAACTTATTAAAAGTGAAGGACCATGTGGAGGTTCATCCATATTTGTGATGAGTATTTGACTTTATTTGAGCAAGGTGTGCTCAGGTTTGAGTTTTATTTGACTTGGCATTGCATGTTTAAATTTATGATAATTGTGGACTAACATGTAGGAAGAAAAAGGTGCGTGTATTTTGGAATATGCAAAATGGTTTGGTCCTTGTGGTGCAGGTTCTTGAGGCAGCTATGGTCGTTGGTGAGTATCGGGACTAGGTTGGGAGAACCGAGGTCCAGAGCGGTCGATGATGTCGACGAGATGGTTGGGCTCAAAACAGGATCACTTGGACGTCATGGAAATGGACTTGAGGTGGCTCAAGGTTTCCGGTTCGGGTTGGAGGCTCGAAGAGGTGGAAACTGAGCGGTCAAGTCCGGCAGATGAAGGCTCGTTGCATCGGGTTGACCGGGTTTTGTTTAAAACCCATGTATGGCCAATGTGGCCCATGTAAAGCCCATGTGTAGGGTGAAATGAGTGGGTTAATCCTAGCCCTTGGTGGAGTGCCCTAGGGTTTGGGACTCATCCAAGGGTGGTAGGTGGCCCTAGAGTAGTATAAATAGATGGGGAGGGGTGCCCTGCCTCACTTGAAGGTTTGAGTTGCTCCTTTGAGCTTTGCCCACATGAAGTGAGGCTTTGTAAACCTTCCAACCAGAAAATACAAAGATTTTCTTTACATTTTTGTGAATTTAAATTCCGTATTTACATTATGTCTTTACTTTACGCAATTTAAATTCAGCATTTACTTTCCCGCATGTAAATTCTCGCAATTTACTTTCTCGCAATTTGGTTTTGCCTCCTCTCCTTCTAAATGCTGTTGATCAAGGATGTCTTGAGGGTGCTCATTTGGTTTTACATCTTTCTTGCACCCTAGGATAGACTAGAGATCAAGTTTCTACCAAGATTGCAAATATGTCCTGAACTTGTTCTTCGCGCAGCAGTCAGTCTTTGATTTTTAGAAAAATATAGAAAATTCCTTTTTGATTAATTCTTGTTGGATAAGGTGCGTGTCTCATATATCCATCTGTGAAAAAATTTTGGAGTCCACTGGTTGCACCATTTGGGGGCTATAAGGTGAAAACCTAGCCCCAAAATTCCTGATTGAAGATCCTGACTGTTCGTAGTCCTTGATTTTTCCTGATTTTTGTAGAAGGCTTTTGGTGGAGTGCTTCACGACTCATCTGCTCACAGGGTGAAAAATTCCCAAAAATTTTGGAGCAAAAGAAGTTCACCATCCACCTGCTCTAAGTGAGGACAATTCCTGAAAAATCTGCTTTTGCTTTTCTAAAAGAGGCTTTTGTGTTTTGGCTTGATCTCTTTTAGAAAAGATGTATTTGAATTGATCCGTCTTTGCTTTGGACACTTGACAACCAGGATTGTGATTTAAAAACCCCTCACATGATTCATGGTTCTCATCCATGTAAGCTAGGGATACACATAGTTGTCCAGTCGTTCCCGATTTTGCGGGTTTTGCGATTTTGAGGAGCACCGAGTTTCTTTGCAGGATTGTCTTGAGTACTTTGAGTGGGGCAAATTTTATTTGGGATCATTCAACCCCCTCTGATCGCCATCTCGGTCTTTCAATTGGTATCAGAGCCGGTTTTGCTCTTTCATAGATCTTGACCGGTCTAAAGAGCTATGGCGACGGACAAGTACTCAACTAAGCCTCCAATTTTTGCTGGAGTTGATTATCCATTCTGGAAGGTTCGGATGGAGACATACATCACTACCTAGGGCTTTTCTTTATGGCAGAAGGTGAAGCCCCCGTATGAGGTTCCGGCCGATGAGAACATCAACGCCGCAAACATGGCTGACGTTGAGGCAAACGCTAAGGCCAAGAACCTCCTCATACAGGGACTTAGCCGCAGTGAGTATGATCGTATCTCTCACCTACGATCGGCTCATTAGATCTGGGTGACCCTCAATGCTTACCATGAGGGAACCACTCAGATCAAGTCCGTGAGACAGGATCAATTTAAGTGTGACTACAACAAGTTTGAGCAGCACGCTGGTGAGAGCCTTGATGAGTGCTTTGCTCGTTTTGCAAAGATTCTCAGCAATCTTCGGTCAGTGGGTTGTTCATACACTGATTCGGAGAATGTGAGGCATTTTATTCGAGCACTCGATCTGAGGATTTGGGAGATGAAGGTAACCAACATCACGGACCATACGGACTTGTCGACCTTGACTCTTGATGGGTTGTATTCCCGCCTCAAGACTCATGAGCTCGACATCGTCACTCGCAGGACGAAGTCCCAAACGATGGCATTGGTTACCGATCCCATTGGGTCTTCCTCTTCTGGACCCCCTCTTGACCTCTCTTCTGGTTTTTCTCTCCCCGCTCTTTGCGACGTAAGCGATGACGTTCTGGAACAATTTCCAGAAGACAAGCTTGCTCTTGTCGCTCGAAAATTTTTGAACATTTACAAGAGGGTGAGAGATAGGAAGAGGAGTGGCAAGGTCACTTGCTTTGAGTGTGGTGGCCCCAACCACATTCGGGCAAACTGCCCCAAGCTGGAGAAGGGCAAGAATGAACAAGGCGGTGTGGGCAAGAACGACTACATCAACAAGAACCGCAACAAGAAGCCTCCAGCTTGCGAGCCTGCACAAGAGAAGAAGTAACGCAAGTTCACCAAGGGCAAGAGGCTCTTTCACCGCGTCCTCGCCGCACTCGACGACCTTGACCTCTCCGACACGGAGACATGGAGCGACGAGGACGAGGATGAATCGCGAGAGAAGGCGAAGGGCGGCGATGACTTCTCCGGCATGTGCTTCATGGCCTCCAATGCCATGGAAGTACCCGACACCGAGCTGTACAGTGACATGGAGGAGGTACCTTCTTATGACCAGCTCCATGATGCTTTTATCAAACTAGGAAAATTTCATTCCAAGTCTAGAGCTAGTTGTTTGGATCTAGAGAAGGAAGTAGGTACCTTATCTCGGGAGTTAGCTTCACTTAGATCTTGTTCCTCTCGAGATTCTGATAGCTGTACTTTGTGTGATGCTTTCCTTGTGGAGTTGGAGAACCTAAGGACTCTACATGATAGTGTGGTTTCTGATCTTGAGTCACATAGGTCGAAGGATGCCAGTACATGTCCAGTAGATCCTATTCCCGTTGATGCTAGTTTTCTTCACACTCACACAAATGCATCATGTGCTAATTGCCCTAAGCTTCTCGCTGAAATTGATGCCATGAGTTGTCACCTTAGGAAGCTATCTGCTAGAAATGATGAACTTGAAAAGCATGCTTCTAAGGACCCAATCAGCTCATGTGAGGGCAGTATGCAACTAAAAAATGCTTATGATGACTTGGTGCTTGAAAACCCAAAATTTGCTAAGGATCTACTAGCTAAGTCACAAAATAGTTGCATGCTGTGTGTTGGGGTAGCAGAGGACATGAATCAAATTCATGTAGAGATTAGGAAGAAGCTCAAAGCTCAGGTGGGTAGGATTAGAGACCCTCCTTGTGTTTCTTGCGAGTCCCTCAAGATTGAGGCTGCTTTTTATAGGGAGAGATTTGATCGCTCAGTTCGCTCTTCTCCATCTGGCTCTTCCCCTGCTACTCCTTTTCCTTGCTCTTCTTGTGCCTCACTTTTTCGAGAGTGTCAGTACCTTATGAGCACTCTCGAGAAGTTTATTGGTGGTAAGAAGAAGCTCAATCTTATCCTAGATTAGTCCAAGATTAGCAGATTCAATCAAGGTCTAGGGTTTGATGCCTTGGAGCATACACGGGCGCATCCGCCCATTGTTGTGCGTACCTCCAAGAGCGGAGAGATAGTGTTCGCTCCACAGGTGAGCACCACTGTGTTTAGATTAGCAAGGATTGTCCACGGGATGTCTGACGAGAAGGGTGCTTCTCATGCTACTTCAGCCCCCAAGGCGAAGTATACATGCACCTTCTGTCAGAAGGATGAACATATAGCAGATTTCTGTGATGTTGGATATATCACCGACGGTTTGTTTAAAAAACCATCTGTGATGTTGGATATATCACCGACGGTTTGTTGTTATAACCTTCTGTGATGATTCATATATTACAGAATGTTCGTTTGTGAACTGTCTGTTAAGATGATATATCACATACTGTTCTCTTTTGAACCGTCTGTGATGATCCATATGACAGACCGTTGATAATAATAACCATCTGTGATAAATGGTTTATCACATACTGTTCTATTTAGAACCGTCTGTGATGATCCATATGACAAACCGTTGATAATAATAACCGTCTGTGATAAATGGTTTATCACAGAGTGTTCTGTTTAGAACCGTCTGTAATGTTAATTTTAGATTTTGTACAATTTCAGTTAATTGGCTAGCCTCAGGAAATGCTAGCCATGCCCTCTGAAACAAACTGAAGTGTAGCATGACCAATATAAATATTATGACATACATTTCAGAAATGAACTCGATCAGGGCACGCAATACAACATACAACGCATCCATTTTAGAAATCAACTTTAATCCCACATTACAATGTACATTGCATCAATTTTAGAAATAAACACAAATGGAAGTCTTGCAAATTGAATTCAGAACTACAGTCTTGCAAATTTACAACTCATCAAGCTTGGTTTGCATGGAATTCGCCGGTTGGATTAATGACATCACGATTCAAAAAGGCATAGAGTTGTCCTTGAATACTTAGCAGGTCAGCCTGTTCCAATGCAAGTTCAGCACATTGCCACCTCTGCCAATGGAAAGAGTAAAGTCTTTGAGTGTACAAAAAATAAATAAGTGGAAACACATGGTTCAAGATTGACAAACCTCTAAGTCATTGGTCTTCTTTGTACCAACGAGGAGTTGCATGTTGTGGCAAACGTAGAACCCACATAGGTTAGTGCCTCTTGGCTGCTGGTGGCACTGCCAAAATATAAATAGATTAATTAGTTCAAAGGTTCCATTATGGACTGCGTGAAGGATTAATTATTGCGTACTAGCGGATACTGGGAAGTTATGATTATGCTTCAGCCTCGCTGTGTCCGGCTTGCATGGCCCTCCGCGAGCTTTGTAGATATGGAATGACGTGTCGAGTAAATTTTTAATAGGCACCAAGTCGTGGGTGACGCCCTTTCTGGAATCAAGGTAAACTACCTTGTTCTGTCTTGCTATAATTACAAGTATAACCCAGTGAAACCTGCACTGGTATGTTGCCATGGTCATTGAACCTAACTTCAAGCCGCGTTATATAGTACAAATTAACATGTATAACATCTGGATGAAGCACTTACCCCGGGTTGTAAGGTAAAATTAAGTAGCTATTGTCCCAATGAACCAGCATTACTTTTTCCACGTACTCATGGACGAATTGCACATCTTGGTCCATGGTTTGCTTCGACACCATGTGTGGGTCGAAGAAACCCACCGGTTCATTCCTTGCTTTTGCCTCCATCATCATGTATCTACATACATATACAAAATCAAGGATCATATATATATATATATATATATGCCATTTACCGGTACGAGACGAATCTATACCGTGATTGCGCACACTTACAATGTCCAGCATCTGATGAGTGAAGCATCGAGGGCGTTGAGGTTGTACAGATCGAACAAGTCATTGAAGCCAACCACGAAGCAGCCACCTGAATTCTCGTGTAAGAAATGCTGCTCCTTGAAGCGAACCGTGATACTCGTTGCCCGTTCTGGCAGCGGCTTGGTCGCCTGTAACATGCACCAATCTTACAATCTAACGCAGGCTAATGAAAGCGTCGTCGGGTTCTCTTTCAGTACGAACAGCTTTCCCAGCTCAAATTGCCGCAACAACGGGGCAAACGGAATTTGCAACAAGCCTGAGTTGGTCTTCTTTTTCGATTTGCCCTTATCGCTGCCTCGTCGTCTACTAGATATCGTCTTCACGGGAGACGATGCGAGCGGCTGTGGCTCATAGGACACCATAGGCAAATTGGTGGGCTCTGCTGGTGCTAGCATATGATCCGGCGCACCATGTAGCTTCGATATTGTTTCTATCGTTGGTGTTGCTTGGCGGGCATCGAAGGAGATGGACTTCGTTGGCCATTGGATGAATGTGTCGACGGCATCCCCTATTATCACGATCTCATCGTTTGGAGGCATCTCCAACGTGATTCCCTTGCAAATTTCATGTACACCATCGACATGAACCTTCGCGTAGCCCGAAGTTAAGGAACGACCATGCACAAGTGCCCCTTCAACGGATGGATACGTGCGCCCCCCAAGCAGCCTGCAAAGGAATAGAGGCATCGCCAAGCCTCACTTCGAGACTGAGATTGCACAGCATGGCCTCCTACATAACGATACACAATTACTTAGCCTACACACAAAACAGGTCCATTTAAGAAGCATTGCAGAAATGTATATTACCTTGGTGTCGTCGGGAGGAAATCTGACTTCGTCCACATCCGTCTGAGGAACAGACGCGCAGCTGCTCGGACGGTTAGTTGGGCTGACTTGTTCATGTGCTTCTCGGCCTTCCATGTTCTGTTCATGCCTGTCCGTCATCTTTTCCTCAAAGCATTTTAACTGAATCTCTAATTGCGCTTTCATCCTTTCCTCAAACTTTTCATTTACCCTTTCCTCAATCATGGCTACTAGTCGTGCCTCACGCTCGGCTTTGCTTCTTTTCCTACTCCGGTATGACTCGGAGTCCTGTGGGAATCCCATTTTCCAGGGAACGAAAACACCTAGGCCTCGGGTCCGACCCGGGTGCTCCTTGTTTCCCAAGGCCGCAGAGAGTATATCGTTCTCTCTGTCTGGAGCAAAAGAGCCCTGGGAAGATTCCGTGCTTAGCGACAGTAAGCGTTGTGACACTACCTCGTCAGCGGCGTTGGCAAATGACATCTCGCCCGAAGTCGTGGGACGTGACCTCGCTCTTACCTAGTTTCGAGCGCGCGGGTCCAATATCGAGGCAAACGGTGGTGCGACCTCCTTCTGTATTGCCTCATTGTCCTCCCTTGTCCATTGCTTCACCTTGCCCGCGTACCCAGTGGAGCCGAGTCTGTGGGGGTGGATGTTTTTTGACTGGATAACCTTGTGCGCCGTACTTATGCTCACGAACTCTTCGGTCTTCTTCATTTCAACAAATTGTTCCCACATGTCTTCGCTGATGAACCCATACTTGTGGAACGGACTCATTTCCTTATTCACGTAATGAGTGACGAGGCAGCTCTTGAAGTTCTTCCATGCCTTTCTAGCCACTAGAAGCGCGTACCGTCATAGTGCATTCAGGGAGTCTTGTGGGAGCTCGAACGACCCGAAAATTTCTGCCACCAGGTTGTCGCGCTCCTCATCAGTCAGCGTCTTCCACGATGGATACGTGATGGGACCCTTTCATACCCAACGATCCCGCACAATGTACGGAATTCTTGCGCGGCTTTAGCAGGTGCGGTAGGGGACCCATCATGCGAATCGACCGTAGTAATGGTATCTCGGCTGTGCGGCCTTTTACTAAGTCCTCTTGGAGCGCGCCTCTGTTTTTCTACGTTGGGCACCTCATCCGATCCATTCGGCGATGAAGAATGCGGAGACGTCGACATCTTGCAATGAAGGTCATAGAAGAGAAAAGAAAGTTGAGATCAGCATGGCTAGGACAAGTGGGTCATAGAAGAGGAAAGAAAGGTCAGTATCACAGAAGAGGAAAGAAAGGTAAGATCAGCATTTTTTAGGTATCATAGGAGAGGAGGAGGACGAGGTGGTCGATCGGAGGGCGAGAAAGTAATAGCGGTATTACCAAAATATTCATTAGGTTAATTTCGTCAATGAAGAGGACACATTGGTACTCAAATGAAGTATGCAAATGAAGTATGTAACAGCATGAACAATACAACAAATGATTGCTCATCTTCCAATTTTAACATACAACATATTGTGGCATATAAAGCACTAGAAATCATGTGTTCGGCCATAATCAAATGGACAACTTAAATATAAGACTCAAGAGGTCTTCATTACTATTTCTCTCAGATATCGGCTTGCTTAACCAAAAGGTTAGCTTTAGCTTCCTCGCCACTAGGACTTGTGATCATTGACTTGTTGTGACAGTAACCAAAATATTAAATTCAGTTCTCAACTGACCCAAATCAATTTGCCTGTTCTCAGCCTATCAACTCACAATGCCGAATCCTCACACAGTCCAGCCACTATGCAAATTAAGTAATTGAATTTGACGCGAATGCAATAGCAAACTAAACTCAGCTTTCTCCTATACTGTCACAACCTATCTCACAATGGTGAATCCTCACAGAGAATGTAACCCCACATCCATAACAATTTATTCTAACCCTAAACCACAAGTTATAAGATTACCGTGGGAGGAGGAGGAGGTGGTGGCCTATCGGCAGGGCGTCGGGGCGGCACGGCGGCGGCTCGGAGGAGAGGAGGAGGACGAGGTGGTCGATCGGGGGGCGTCGGGGCGGCGCGGCAGGGCGTCGGGACGGCACGGCGGGGGTGGTGCGCGCCTGAGCGCGCGGCAGTATGGCGGGGGCACGCACGGCCGGGGTCTGGAGCCGTCGCCAAGAGGAAGTAGGGTTTTGCCGCCAACAAAAAATGGTTTGCCGCCAAGGGTGGTGGTATTGATATTAGGGTGTGGGTATCACAGACGGTTTATAATTCAACCGTCTAAGATGAGTATATCACATACGATCCAATATTTAACTGTCTTTGATATAGTGGTCATCACAGACGGTTCATAGTATATCACAGACGGACCAATATTGAACCATCTGTGATATAGTGGTCATCACAGACGGTTCATAAAATGAACCATCTGTGATGACCACTATATCACAGACGGTTTTTAATGAACCGTCTGTGATGACCACCTGTGATGACCTGACCGACGAAAAGCAAAACAAGCATAATTATAATTATGATTAATTGTAATACATCTGTACACCCCATTACTTATGACCCGAACATATTTGATGACAAGTACACATACATTTGGAATATAAATAAGGATCTCATCATTAATCGGCCACTTGTTTATTATTTTGTACAAAAATTAGGCCTTCACGATGATCAACGCATGTGTAGCTAGCTTCCTCAGGTTGCTCTTACTGGACCATGATTCCAGTACCAATAGGAGGCAACTCATCGAACTGATTGTACTCTTCCTCATCTACCACATTCTCGACTCCGACAATCCTCCTTTTTCCCTGTAGAACCACGTGGCGCTTCTTGTTCAATGGGTCGGTTACATAGAAGACTTGAAAAACATGGTTAGCAAGAACAAACGGTTCGTCTTGGTATCTGACACGTTCAATGTCCACAGTATTGACACCGTACTTGTCAACCTTCACATGCTGCAGGTGAACCCAACGGCACCGAAATAGGGGGATCTTGAATAGTATGTAGTCAAGCTCCCAAATTTCCTCAATGAACCCATAGTACGACCTCCTCGTCGACCCAACAGTATTCGACGCATCTATGCAAACACCACTATTCTAGTTTGTGCTCTTCATGTCCTGATCCCTCGTGTAAAATGTGTTCCCATTTATGTCGTATCCTTTCCATGTTACAACCATAAATGCTGGCCCTTTTGCCAACCATGTCAGCAGACCTTTGGCCGAGCTTCCAATGATGGGTAGTCGTTCCTTCAGCCATCTGTTGAATTGAAAGTTATGTTGTCTGATGATCCAGGACTCCAACCGCGATGGATTCTCTTGCCGTAGCCAGTTCTTGTGCTCATCGATATACGGGGCCACAATAGCCATGTGTTGCAAAACCATGAAATGGGCTTTAGCGCACGCAGCTGGATCAGGCGTGATTGATTTTCTTCCGATGGTCCCGGCACCCTGGAGCCTTCCCTCATGGTGGGATCGAGGCACACCTATCGGCTCGACCTGTGCCATGTAATCCACGCAAAATTCGACAACCTCTTCGGTTGCATAACCTTCGACAATGCTACCCTTTGGTCGACGGCTTCATTTTCTTCCACTCTCTGAATACTCCAAAGCCATGACGTTAGGAAAAGAGGGGGGAGAGGTATTTCTTCTAACGTGAGTAATTTTTAAAAGTGAAAGATACTCTTTCATGGTCAAAGAATACTGACTTGAACTTCATGGTCAAAGAAAACTGACTTGAACTTCTAGGCATTATCATGCTACAATCTTTCGTCATAGAACATTCAGTCATTTGGCACTTCACTAGCAGTTACAGTAATGCTTTGAAAACAAAATATTGACACCGAATTATGTTATCAGAACAAAATTTAAGAACATTCATTAAGAATTGGATAACTGTTTCTTATCGCCTAAAGAAAAGAAAAGAAAACACATAAGAATAAGGGAAGTCCAAATTTGAGCTCTTTTACAGATACTCAGATAATTGAACCAACAAATACTCAGATAATTGAACCTGGTATTGATCTATAAATACACAGAATCCCTAAGTGGGATGTTGCAGCAAATCTCTATATTTTTCACAAAGTTGGCTACATTTGCCTTAAATTACATTTACAAAGTTAGAGAGGTTCATCTATGCTTTCTTTTTTTTTTATCCGAGCATTCAAGGAAGGTTCTTATAATCTTGTTTAGTGGAGAGTTCACTATGGTGGCTACCAATTTCAGTCTGAAATTGTTTATATCCTCCTGTGTTGCATGAATAGTAAGAATTATATAAAATTTAACATTATACATATTACCATGAATGAAATCAATTTGTACCTGTGTAAACCTCTGAGATAGCTTAGATCCCGTCCAACTGTGACACCACGGAGTGTCGTAATCTTATATAACGAGAATGCTGAGGTCAAAAACTTTATGAAATGTCAAATTGGAGGTTGAAACCATACGGTATGAGGTTAATTTGTGTTTTCGGGCCATTTCCGGGGATTTGGGCCTCTCTAGGAGAGTTTTGGGCCTAGGGGAAAGGGTCGTGGGCCTTGGTGGGGAAGAGTTTAAGTCCATTTAGGAGTAGGAGACCTGTTTGGGGACCTCCTCCTGCCCATATTGGGCGCCCACCCTTGCTGGTTGCACCCCCTCCTCCCCCCTCCTCCCCCCTCTATGCCGTAGCCGCCCCACCTCCACGTCCACCTCCCTTGCTTGCCGTGCGCCCCCCCATTGTTCCCCATTGCTCCACCTCCTCTCCACCTCCCTTGCTGCCCCTAGGGGAGTTCTCCACCTCATCATCTCGAAGATCCATCCGTTGGAGCGCTGCGCGATGAGGAGATCTGGCGGGATTGGAGCGAGGAAGGAGATCGCGCGAACCGGGAGGAGATCCGTTGGGTTTTCATGCGTCGGGCGAAGGTATGGACATGGGATTCCTTGGGGTTGGTCTAGGATATGTTCTAAGGGTTATTATCACATTTTTAGATCAATTGGTGGTGCTGGAATTGAGTATATTAGTTGAAATCTAGAAGTTGCCACGTTCTCTGTTTCGGGCAGCATGAGCAGTCGACCTAGGGTTTGGGTTTTCGTCAATTTAGATTCGGAATTTGGTCAGCCGCCTCTTGAAGAAGTTTTAGGTAACTTCAATACATTTCAGTGGGTATAAAGAACGCGTAATTCCGATCAGCCGTTTGAAAGTTATGGCTGTTTTACCGAGCGTGTTAAAATCTGTGACGTGATTGGAACAAATCACGGTATTTTGTAGATTAAACAACTTTAGAGTCCGAATCAGCTTTTCCATATACTTAGAAAAAGTTAGGAAATTTCCTAAGCTACGCAAGGATGTACTCGTTTAATTGATTCGGAGTTTTAGAACCTGAGTTATGCCTTTTGGAAGGCTGCTGTCCCGACGGGACAGAACCTCTGTTTTTGTGTTTTGCGAGTAGTTGGCGATATCGGATTAGAAGAGAGTTTGCGTACTGTTTTGTGGACATGATTGTGAGTATGTGGTACCTATGTGCAGGTGGTGTGACCCCGGGAGTGCCTTCTACTTCTCGCCAATCCGTTGCCCGTGGTTGAGGCAAGTGTATTCTAATGGATAGCGGTTTGTAGGTTGCTAGTTGAGACTAGATGAAATTGATTATATGATATGATCACTTGCCATGCTTTAATGATTGCCAATGATATGATGAGTATGCTTATTATGTTATGATGCCATGTGTTAATGTACAAGTTAATTATGATGTTGGCATGTTTGCATCAATGGCATGATGCATGGCCCGGGCGGTGAGAAAGTCATAACTAGTCCGGGGAAGGTCGGTGAGAAAGTTATGACTATTCCGGAGAGCCAATGAGTAAGTCCTACATCGTGATTCCATCCACCGCGGTGTTTGGAAGCGAGGAGTAGGCACCCTCCATCTTCGGGATGGAAGGGGGGAGAGGGTGCACGCCGACGGGTGTGTACTCAACCATACCGGTATGAGTTTCCAAGGAGACATGAGCAAAGCTTCGCATTGCATACATAATGATGATGATAATGATATGTGATCATGAATGAGATGATTTACATGATGTGATTTGTTATAGCCATGTAATTGTTCTTTTGTACCATTGCAATATGCTTGCTGAGTGTTGAACTCACGCTTGTGTTTTCTTGTTGTTTTAGGTACCATGAGACCGGCATGCGGGGAAGGGAAATAGTCACACTTCTACACGTAGTTTCACTCATTCGTCTCACAAGTCATTCAATTGGGTTTTGATAATAAACTAAGTGTGATGCTTATTGTTTTATGGTTTAGCTTTGCGTTATGAGAGTCTTATTGTTCGTTTGGCGCATGGAGACATTGAATGCTTGGAATTAGACTTATATTGTTGTCAAGTCTTTAATTATTGCTATTTTAGTTGTCTCTCATATTGCCTTATATTGCTATGCTATTGTGTTTCCTTCAATTCATGTTAAAACAAAGGAGATGCTGCCGAAATGTCGGTTTTTAGCATTAGTGCCTTTACTGTAATTTACTTGATTTTGTGGTATTTAGAGGTTGCTTAGTCTATGTTACAGTTGGTATCAGAGCCAGGTTGTAGGTCCTTGGAATGTGTATTTTTTTAGTGTCATACCTTAGGTTACAACTAAAATGAGATGTGGAATAACTTAGAAACATGGCTTGGGTCTTAACTAAAATTTTGTCATAGGATAGGAACATTAAAACTTGCAAAAGTGGAATAAGTAATTTAAAATTTGACACACTTGGTTGCACAGTAGGATGGGGTTTTGGTTCATCATTGCATTGCGCTTGATTATTTGATGAAGACTATGTTTATGATGATGTTTGATCTTCGTTCTTGATTATATAAGATTGTGCTTATGTTTATGTGATTGGATGGTTGTCTGTCTAAAGCAGCCTTGCCGAGGGGTAGAGGCCGTGGTCACCGTGGCCGTGGAGGCTAGGGGCGAGGTTCTCAGGGAGTTGCTGAGTCTGTAGCTGAGGGTAGCGCTTCGCTCAATGCTCATGGGCTAGCGCAGGAGGAGCTCACGGCGGCACAGTCAGGGGCTGAGGTACCCGCCGCCAATGCGGACTTAGTTCAGGCTCTGTAGAGGGAGGTTCAGGAGCTACGCCAGCTATTGCAGGCAGCCCCTGCTGTTGTGCCACCCCCTGTAGTGGCCCCAGTTGCTGCCCCCGCTGTGCCGGAGTCGAGGATGAGTCTCCGGGAGTGGATGTCCCTCCGTCTTGACACTTTTGAAGGAGCGGGCACGCCGATCCAGTCCGCAGATTGGCTACGGTACATGGAGCGGTAGTTTGAGGTCCTAGAGTTGACCTCGGTCCAGAGGGCTCGCTTTGTGGCCTTTCAGCTAAAGGGCCAAGCTGATATCTGGTGGGAGGGGGTTCTGGCTGCTAGAACCCCCGATCTTGGTCCGATCACCTGGGAGGACTTTGTGGCTCGCTTCCGTGCCAAGTTCTACCCAGAGTCTTTTCTTGAGCGGATGGAGCATACTCTGACGACTCTTTCCCAGGGAAAGAGGTCGGTGGCAGAGTATGAGGCAGAGTTCAACAGCGTGGTGCGCCGTGCGGTGTGGCGGCCACGGCAGGGGAGAAGGTGAGGAGGTTCCGTAGAGGCCTCAACCAGGAGTTCAGAGTTGTCATGGGGCGACTATCCTCGTGACTTCTCGCCTCCGTGGTGGAGCAGTGAAGGGCATGGAGCTCGAGTTGGAGCTCTCCGGGATAGGCGTAACCGGGTGGTTCAGGGGTTCTGTGGCCCAGCGGGGCCAGAAGAGGACCTTTGGTGGAGGAGGTGGGTCTTCTCAGCGACCCACCTTCAAGAAGTTCAAGGGGGGATAGGGCTCCTCCTCAGGGGCTAAGATGAGGCCGCCCCAGTCGTCTTCCTCATAAGCGGCGTTCGTCCTGTGCCCGGGCAGGGCATGATGTGTTTCAAGTGCGGTGGTGAGCACCGTGCTTCAGAGTGTGGTTGGATCGGGAGTTGCAACCACTGTGGCAAGCCCGGCCACATGGGATGAGCCTGTCGGATGAATCCCGGTAGCATCATCAAGTGGGAGACGGTGCCTTCTCCTCCAACTCCAGCGGCGTCTTCCAGAGGATCGGTGCACATGATGGCGGCTCTTGCTCCTCAGCCGCCCTTTGCGTGGGTGCCACCAGCAGCTTACTGGTGCCCGCAGCCGTCTGCTCCTCCTGAGTTGCCTCCTCCGTCCCCAGCTTTGTTGGGGCATCAGCCGGGAGTCGGGGCTCCTACTGTCCTGGCGCCACCAGGAGTGTACGCCTTGCCGACCGCCGAGTCAGTCGGGCATCCAAAGGTGGTTTCAGGTACTTTGCTTGTGGATTCAGTTGATGCCTTTGTTCTGTTTGATTCTGGGGCATCCTATTCCTTTGTGTCGTCTGAGTTTGCTAGTAGAGCTAAGTTGGGAGTACAGCGGATTTCTGAGTCTGTGTTAGTCAGTTCTCCTGGGGGTTTGATTGCTAGTTCTTTGGTTTGCCCGGGTTGCACCATTGCCATTGATGGTGAGGTTTTCTTTGCCAATCTTATGGTGATCCAATTGGCTCCTTTTAATGTCATTTTGGGCATGGACTAGTTGCATCAGTACCGTGCCAAGATCTGTTGCTTTTGGAGGACGGTTGCCTTGCAGGCCCCGTCAGGGGTAGAGTTGACCTTTCAGGGTGGTATACCTTCCAGTTCCATCTTTGCTTTGACTAGTCTGTTTTATGTTCGCCGTTTGAGGCAGTTGGGTTTCCTCATGGCTATGTCAGAAAAGCCATCTTCTTCAGTCTCCATTGAGGAGATTCCTGTAGTGAAGGAGTTTGTCGATGTGTTCCCTGATGAGTTGCCTGGCTTACCTCCTGTGAGGAATGTGGAGTTCCGTATTGATCTTGTTCTTGGCACTCGACCTATTTCTATCTCTCCATACCGCTTGGCTCGTCCTTTTCAAGACGAGTTGAAAAAGCAGTTGGAGGATCTGTTGGCCAAAGGTTTTATTCGGCGTAGTGTGTCACCTTGGGGAGCACCCGTCCTCTTCGTTTCGAAGAAGGATGGAAGTTGGTGTATGTGCATTGATTATCGTGCTCTTAATCAAGTGACAGAGAAGAACAAGTATCCTTTGCCTCGCATTGAGGATCTGTTTGACCAACTGAAGGGAGCAAGGGTGTTTTCCAAGATTGATCTTCAATCGGGGTACAATCAGATCCGTGTGAGGGAGCAGGACATTGAGAAGACTGCTTTCTCCACTAGGTATGGGCATTATGAATTTAAAGTTATGTCTTTTAGGCTAACTAATGCTCCTGCTATTTTTATGGAGGCGATGAACAGTATGCTACACAAGTACCTTGATGAGTTTGTGGTAGTGTTCATCGATGACATTCTGGTTTACTCTAAATCAGAAGAGGAGCATGAGCGGCATTTGAGGCTTGTGCTGAGTACCTTGAGGTAGAATCAGTTCTTTGCTAAGCTGAAAAAGTGCGAGTTCTGGATTTCAAAAGTGGGTTTTCTTGGCCACATCATCAATCCAGAGGGCATATCTGTAGATCCTAGCAAAGTCTCAGCAATTTTGGATTGGAAGAGGCCTTCCAATGTCAAAGAGGTGGGTAGTTTCCTTAGGTTGGCTGGCTACTATCGGCGTTTTGTGCAGGATTTCTCTATCATTGCCAAGCCACTTTCGCAGCTGACTCAGAAGGGGATGAAATTCCAGTGGACTGCAGAGTGTGAGCATAGTTTCTGCACTTTGAAGGAGAAGTTAGTGACTGCTCCTGTTCTTACCCTTCCCGAGCCTGGGAAGCGCTTCACTGTTTATTCTGATGCTTCTCGTTTGGTACTTGGTTGTGTGCTCATGCAAGATGGCAAGGTGATTGCTTATGCATCGAGGCAGTTGAAAAAGCATGAGCAGAACTATCCCACACATGATCTTGAGCTAGCCACTGTGGTGTTTGCATTGAAGATATGGAGGCACTATTTGTACGGTGAGTCCTGTGATATCTTCACTGATCACAAGAGCCTCAAGTACATCTTTACTCAGAAAGATTTGAACTTGAGACAGAGGAGATGGCTAGAATTGATAAAGGATTATGACCTCACTATCCAGTACCATCCGGGTAAGGCAAATGTGGTGACTGACGCTCTCAGTTGCAAGACAATGCCCCCTGTCATTGATTGTCTTGTTGCTGATTTTGAGCGTTTGGGAGTTTCCTACTGCTTTGCGGGGACCGTGCAAGCTGAAACTCAATTGATTTCGTGGTTGGCCTACCTCGTACTCCACGAGGGAAGGATGCTGTTTGGGTTGTGGTGGACCGTCTCAGCAAGTCTGCGCATTTCATTCCTACCCGCACTACCAATTCAGCGAGCGAGTTGGCTCCCATCTATGTGCAGGAGATTGTGAGACTGCATGGTGTACCCAAGACCATTATCTCTGATCGGGATGCGAAATTTGTTTCAAAATGTTGGGAGAGTTTACAGAGTGCTTTGGGTACACAGCTTCGCCTTAGTACCGCTTTCCACCCTCAGACGGATGGGCAGTCTGAGCGTACCATTCAGACTTTGAAGGACATGCTCAGGGCCTATGTGATGGCTTGGAAAGGTAGCTGGGAAGATCATTTGCCATTGGCAGAGTTTGCTTATAATAATAGCTATCATTCCAGCATCCGGGCTGCTCCTTATGAGGTACTGTATGGCCGGAAGTGCAGATCGCCGCTTTGTTGGGATGCTGTGGGCGAGAGAGCAGTTCTTGGACCGGATTGGGTTCAGCAGACTGTTGATCGTGTGGCGGAGGTACGACAGAACCTTCTTGCAGCGCAAAGTAGACAGAAAAGCTACGCTGATGTGAGGCGAGATTTGGAGTTTGAGGTGGGTGATAGCGTACTCTTGCGAGTATCTCCCACTAAGGGTGTGGTTCGATTTGGCACCAAGGGAAAGCTCAGTCCGAGGTATGTTGGGCCATTTCCTATCATCGCCCGAGTTGGTAAGCTGGCCTATCGTTTGGAGCTACCGGAGTCAATGCAAGGTGTGCATAATGTGTTCCATGTCTCGATGTTGAGGAAATACTTGCATGATCCGGAGTTGGTGGTTTCGTTGGAACCATTAGTGCTTGAGCAGGACCTCACCTTCGAGTCCCGTCCTGTGAAAATTTTGGGGACTTCGGAGCGAGTGATGAAGAACCGGACGCTCAAGTTTGTCAAAGTCCTGTGGTCACATCAAACCGAGAGAGAAGCGACTTGGGAGCTGGAGTCTCGCATGCGCGAGAAGTATCCCGAGCTGTTCGCCTCAGGTATGTCATGTGAAACCTAGCCATCTTTCGCTTTGCTGGATGGCGTTTTGGTGTGTCTTGGATTCGAGGTCGAATCCTGTTGAAGGGGGGGAGAATGTAACACTACGGAGTGTCGTAATCTTATATAACGAGAATGCTGAGGTCAAAAACTTTATGAAATGTGAAATTGAAGGTTGAAACCATACGGTATGAGGTTAATTTGTGTTTCCGGGCCGTTTCCGGGGATTTGGGCCACTCTAGGGGAGTTTTGGGCCTAGGGGAAAGGGTCGTGGGCCTTGGTGGGGAAGAGTTTGAGTCCATTTAGGAGTAGGAGACCTGTTTGGGGGCCTCCTCCTGCCCATATTGGGTGCCCACCCCTGCAGGTTGCGCCCCCTCCTCCCCCCTCTATGCCCTAGCCGCCCCACCTCCACCTCCACCTCCCTTGCTGCCCCTAGGGGAGTTCTCCACCTCATCATCTCAAATATCCATCCGTTGGAGCGCTCCGCGATGAGGAGATTCGGCGGGATTGGAGCAAGGAAGGAGATCGCGCGAACCGGGAGGAGATTCATTGGGTTTTCGTGCGTCGGGCAAAGGTATGGCCATGGGATTCCTTGGGGTTGGTCTAGGATCTGTTCTAAGGGTTATTATCACGTTTTTAGATCATTTGGTGGTGCTGGAATTGAGTAGATTAGATGAAATCTAGAAGTTGCCACGTTCTCTGTTTCGGGCAGCATGAGCAGTCGACCTAGGGTTTGGGTTTTCGTCAATTTAGATTCGGAATTTGGTCAGCCACCTGTTGAAGAAGTTGTAGGTAACTTCAATACCTTTCAGTGTGTATAAAGAACGCGTAATTCCAATCAGCCGTTTGAAAGTTATGGCTGTTTTACCTAGCATGTTAAAATCTGTGACGTGACTGCAACAGATCACGATATTTTGTAGATTAAACAACTTTAGAATCCGAATCAGCTTTTCCATATACTTAGAAAAAGTTAGGGAATTTCCTAAGCTACGCGTGGATGTACTCGTTTAATTGATTCGGAGTCTTAGAACCCGAGTTATGCCTTTTGGAAGGCTGCTGTCCCGACGGGACAGAACCTCTGTTTTTGGGTTTTGCGAGTAGTTGGTGATGTCGGGTTAGAAGAGAGTTTGTGTACTGTTTTGTGGACATGATTGTGAGTGTGTGGTACCTATGTGCAGGTGGTGTGACCCCGGGAGTGCCTTCTACTTCTCGCCAATCCGTTGCCCGTGGTTGAGGCAAGTGTATTGTAATGGATAGCGGTTTGTAGGTTGCTAGTTGAGACTAGATGAAATTGATTATATGATATGATCACTTGCCATGCTTTAATGATTGCCAATGATATGATGAGTATGCTTATTATGTTATGATGCCATGTGTTAATATACAAGTTAATTATGATGTTGGCATGTTTGCATACATGGCATGATACATGGCCCGGGCGGTGAGAAAGTCATAACTAGTCCGGGGAAGGTCAGTGAGAAAGTTATGACTATTCCGGAGAGCCAATGAGTAAGTCCTACATCGTGATTCCATCCACCGCGGTGTTTGGAAGCGAGGAGTAGGCACCCTCCATCTTCGGGATGGAAGGGGTGGGAGGGTGCACGCCGACGGGTGTGTACTCAACCATACCGGTATGAGTTTCCAAGGAGACATGAGCATAGCATCGCATTGCATACATAATGATGATGATAATGATATGTGATCATGAATGAGATGATTTGCATGATGTGATTTTTTATAGCCATGTAATTGTTCTTTTGTACCATTGCAATATGCTTGCTGAGTGTTGAACTCACGCTTGTGTTTTCTTGTTGTTTTAGGTGCCATGAGACCGGCATGCGGGGAAGGGAAATAGTCACACTTCTACACGTAGTTTCACTCATTCGTCTCACAAGTCATTCAATTGGGTTTTGATAATAAACTAAGTGTGATGCTTATTGTTTTATGGTTTAGCTTTGCGTTATGAGAGTCTTATTGTTCGTTTGGCGCATGGAGACCTTGAATGCTTGGAATTAGACTTATATTGTTGTCAAGTCTTTAATTATTGCTATTTTAGTTGTCTCTCATATTGCCTTATATTGTTATGCTATTGTGTTTCCTTCAATTCATGTTAAAACAAAGGAGATGCTGCCGAAATGTCGGTTTTTAGCATTAGTGCCTTTGCTGTAATTTTCTTGATTTTGTGGTATTTAGAGGTTGCTTAGTCTATGTTTGGTAGCATTCGGACATATTAAATGCTGGGGTGTTACACCAACATTCCATGAACTTGAGCATGTACAGATCGCAGGATGTGCTAAAAGTTAGCATAATCATTAGTAAATATCAATTAGTAAAAGAAAGTAATTTTGTTTGAAACGAAGATGCGTACTGTACCCATCTTTCTGCATTGATTTGTGGAATTTATTTATGATAGGCCAAGATGCAACGTTGTGATCTGGCCAATGAGTATTTTGAACTGTATGATTATGTTTTGTTAGCTGAAAATAGATAGTCATTCCTTGCAAATGTTAATAGGAGATATTGAATAGTAAATAATTTTAAATTATGAGGATTCAAATGTAAGAACAAAGCTCACTGCATGTGTTAGCTCGAGGCGTTATCTTTCAATATTGAATAGCGAGTCTAGTAACTGGATCTCACGTTGTCGAGCGTTGACAACTGCTAAGTACCAATGTTTATTATCGTAATTCATTGGGAGGAAGACCTGCAACAAGCATTTTGTAAGTTGTTAGATAGCTACAGAAACAGTAATTTTCGTTACACATGGCAAGAGATGTTACCATATCATGCTGTAGATAATTAACTGACATTGCTGTAATTGTGCCACGCTCAATACGTCGTTTGCCTATTTCACATATGCCATCTCTGCGTAGCAGTTCGGTGATAAAATGTCTTCTCTAGGAAGACCTTTCCATCAGCCCTAATGTCTTCACGATTGTATTTATCACGTAGGTAACAGATGTAAGCATTGATGACCTATAGTTGTAAGAATGTAGGTTAGAAAATATTTTGAAGTTAATTTAACAATAAGTTTACGTGGCTATACTTACATCGTCATTCAACCATCTTTCCGTGGTGTTGGGCAAAAGCTTATTTGTCTGGCATTGCATTTTTTCTTGGGATACAATGACATCATCCATGTGCACTAAATCCTTGTCTTTTGGTGATGTGTTAATGTACTCAATAATGGCATTGTCTTCCTCAGTGCACATATTGTCTGCAATGTTTTTGTTAGTTTGACAAACAATTGCATGAGGATTTTAAAGTACTAATTTTATAAGATAATATGTATGTGAGTTACCTTTCAAGTTGATATTATGTGATGCAGGCCTCATTTTTTTCTTATTCCGGATGTCGTAATACACGAAGACATCATTCTTGTCATGAGTTGATGTTGATACCCTTCCTGTTGGACCCCTCACCCTTTTGGCAATCGGTGAGTTCTTTATCTGTGGGCTCATTTTGCGCCTTTTCTTTGGTTGTGATGTCTTTTTGACATCACCATATCTATATTCGCTTGATATTTGGTCCTTATCGAACTTGATATTCGCTTGCCGTTTTGTGATCTACAATAATGAAGGCATTACTCTTTAACACAATTAGGGATGCATATTGATTTGAAGTCTGGGTCTGTACCAGATTTACCTGTAACTCTTTCGATAAGGTGTGAAAGGACAGCTTTGTGTCATTGAAATTTGCTCCCATGCATTCCTGTTAAAATGCAGACATCCACTTTTTTAGCCAGCCACATTTTTTTTTGCAATATACATGCATGTAGGCAGTGATGGAATATACGTGGATGGGTAAGCGATATGACAGGAAGATTATTTCATCAAGGTAATTATTGTCATGATAAAAAATACATACCCAAAATTCTTTAATGAAATCATCTAAGATTTTTCGTGTAGATAGACATGTCTCCCGAATATCTCTTAACTTGTCATTGACTTCTGTATCTAGTCGTAAAATCTGCAATTGGAGCACTTCAAACCCAGACATATATCCTGTTTGTGACTAGAAAATGAGGAAAATAAGATGTCAATAATTAATTGGTTTTACTATGTATCGTTTGTAAAAAAAATTACTACCTTGTCAAAAGTGGTATGTGATTTTTGGTTTTCACATGATTCTGGTGGTATGGTGTGATCAAAACCTTTGGTTGGTTCAGTGCGTTCTATAGGACTCTTGATATCATCAACAATCTGTCATGTATATAAAAAAATTTAATTGCAGTGATGTAGGTAATACATTAAAAAAAATTAGCACAATTTGTGTAATGTATCTTACCTCCCCTTCTCCAAATTGATGCATTCGATCAATGTAATCTCGTTTCTTTCCTTTATATTCATCCCAGTACTGAATAAGTGGTCTATCACGCTTAGAGTAGACTATGGTGTGATCTAGATGGTTGACATGTAGCTTCTCCCAATACCAGAGCTAGAAGTAATGATTTGCATCGAATTAATAATTTTATATAACAACCATATTATATATATCCTGTGTAAGTAGCCATGACAACTGACCTGTAATAGGGCTAAGTTCCCCTCAAGATTGGCTCTTCCTTGCTTGAACTTGTTTATACTTCTTATCAAATGATTCAGTGTTAGGCTAGCCCAGTTGAGAGACTTTATGTCTGCCACCTTCTCGACGAGGTTCAGGTACTCAGATCTGACATACCGTTGAGTCGTTGGGCATAAGAAAACACCAATTGTGTATAGCACAAATCTTCGGATGAAGTCTTCATCATAGCCTTTGTTTGTTCTAAAATAATCCATCAAGGTGTTGAATGAAATAGTTGTTCCGTCAGGTTGTTTGTATTGTGTGAACAGATTAGGTAAATTATTCTTTGGGGGCTCAACCAATTCTTCTCCCTGTGATGGTAGGCCAAGAAGATGTTGTACATCGTTGATGCTTATTGTTAGCATTGACCCTCTAATGTTGAATGCCTAAGATTGTACGTTGTAGTTTTGAGCAAGCCATTGGCACAATTCGCGATGAATGTCAACACTATGCAACTTTAGTAAATCTCCGAAGCCACAATCTTGAATGGCTTTTCGCTGTTCGTTACTCAAGGTACATATTAGGTGGAAATATGCAACCTGAGAGCATACTTGTGTTCCCTGTTCCTCAAGGTTAACATGAAAGAGATGTTAGATTTAGCTTGTAGAAGTTTAACTGGACAACTTGTTAAGGATTATGCATATAACATGTTTTATACTTTTTTCAGGTGTACGTACCGAGTTTTTGTTCCGATGCTTCTTTGCGATTTTCTTCAGGGGCTCTTATTTTGCTTCTACGTGCATGTCCATGTGGCTTTGTGCTTGAAACAGGCTGGATTGTGTCGATCTTGATGCGGAGGCAGAAGCTAGGCTATCTTCATGTGATTCTTATGCTTGTAGTTGTGATATTCCTGTAAACAAAACTGTGTTTATAATTGCTACTGATATTTGTTGGTATTTTCCATGTATCGGATGGCAATTTTTCTAACCTGGTATGGCAGCTGTCTTCCTGTCTTGACGTTACAAGTCTACTGGATAGTTTCTTAGTGTCTTCTGATATTTATAAAATGTTTGCACTCAACGGTTTGGTTTGATGTGTTACGCTTTATAGGTTGCCATAACACGTCTCCGTGTCGAAAACACCTCCAATTCTATTTGGTATCGACACCACTATCTGTAACAAGGACGGAGTCGGACGGAGCTAGATTTGGTATCAACGTAGTATACATAACATGGACGTCTCTATGTTGTACCAAACTAACTGTTGATTTGGTATCAAGATTGGTTTCCATGACACGGCCGGTTTGCAAAACTATTTCACTTTTGTAACTAACATGTGTTGTAACTAACTAGCGTCCACAAATTTAAATTAGTTAAAATAGCGTTTACGACTTAGGGGCTCTACTGTAAAAATGTCAGGAAGTACCGTTCAGTGCCGTCAATGTTGTCGTGGCAGCTAACGACAGGGACAGCAGTAACGAAAATGCCAAGTCGTTAAATCACTAAAAGCCAAGTCGCTAAATCAAAAAAACGCTAAGTCGTTAAAACGCTAAGTCGCTAAAACGTTAAATCATTGTGCCGTGGCAACTAACTGCAGTAACGAAAATGCTGCCACGACACTCCTATCGCTGAGTCGCTGAGTCGCTAAGTCGTTAAGTCGCTAAAATGTAAAACGCTAAGTCATTAAAACGCTAAATCGATGTGCCATGGCAGCTAACGGCCATGACAGCAATGACAAAAACGCTGCCACGACAGCTCCTATCGCTGAGTCGCTTAAATGTTAAGCCGCTAAAACGCTAAAACGCTAAGTCGCTAAAACGATAAATCGTTATGCTGTTGCAGCTAACGACAGTGACGACAGTTGGTGGGGCAATAGCTGCCGTGGCAGCTAACGGCAGCAAACGGCGCAACTTTTTGCTGCCACGGCAGCAAAAAATTTCGCTGGGATTATGAACCACCTCTATCGGAACCCGAATTTACAAATCCGGACCCTCTGAGTATTATGCACTAATTTAGGAGTATAAAACTGTTGAACAACCTCAAGGTCGACCTTACTCTTGTGAAGCCTTTATGGTTTCGAATCGAAATAAGTAAACAGCATTGGAATGAAGAACGTTGGTGAATACCATCAACATGCCACAGGCATGTAACACGGTTCAACTCCTAGATATTCGTCTTCTCGTGGACTCAGCAAGTCATGCATAAAATTCTTACATTTCCATAGGTACACCATCTCATTGCTGACGTCATTGCTTGGCTCGGTTCGGCAGAAAAGTGGGACCCACCGATGATGTCAACACTGATGTCATCGCTAACATCACAACGCGCGCGGCTAGCCAGCGACGCTTCGGTTCTTGCGCACACATGGCATGCCACGGTTGGCTCAAGCGCGGCGCGATCTTGCCCGTGAGTTCAAAATCCGATGGTCCGGATTGGATCCGTCCCGCACGATCTCTTTGCCGACGTGGATAGTCCCATGACGTCCACGTGGCTCTAATCTATACTGTTCACTACTGATCCAACGGCAAAGAGATATCCGAACCAAACTACGTGATTCAATCTGAGCCATTCAAACCTAGTTCAATCAGCCATAAACACTACGTGGCCCAATCCAAACCCTTGGATTATAGCGTACATAAATTCGAGTCCAAGATCCAAGGTTTTGGCAAGCATTGATGGTTTCGCCACAACAAAGAAAATGTTCAAAATACTGGCAAAACAATTTGTGTATGATTCCATGGAGAAATGCTTGGTAGACACGGTAATAGATGAGAAAACTTTTGTGTTGCTTCTTTCATATTAACAACTTATCTGAACTGAGATCTTATTTACAACATTAGATCGTTGATGCATGAATCAATGTCCTGCGGTTTGAACTCCCTGGAGACACTAGGAACAATAGAAAGGTGTGCCTTGAGAACACAAGAATGTTCCAGCTGCTTGAGAGAGATGGAGTATATGATATACCCAAGGGTGCTATCGAGGAAAAAGAAAAAAGAGAAATAGCTCTTAATTATCTCAACCATGACATGGTAATACTGAGTGTAATGTGTAATCAATTTCTATGAATCTTTATTAGACAAAACCTTATGAACTCTTTGTTCAGATTTTCCTGCCAATACAAAAGAATTTTCATTGGTATGTAGCAGTAGTAAACCCTATAAGGCAGGAGATTCAGGTGATGGACTCAATGGTATCAACCAAAGTAGGTTATGCCAAATGGAAAAATGAACTCATGAAGGATGTGAAACATGCGGTTAGCTTGTTACGTTCTTCTTATATTTAGTCATAATTATTAATTCATATGGTTCATTTTTTTTACGGTAAAATTTTGCTCCTACTAGTTGAAAGGAATGGAAACTTATATCTAAATCTCGTCAAACAAGATCACATGGATGATGCAAAAAATTGGCCTAATCTTGTAACACCCCAATTTTTGCTTTTCATGTATTTAAATGGTATTTTATACTTTTGAGAATTTTTGGAATTTTCAGGGATTTAGTTGGATTTAATTTGAATTTATTCCATTTAGAGATAATTAAATAATTAAAAGTTTTAAATAAAGTTTTATTGGAAATATTTTATTTGAGTCCAAAATGTCTCAAAGTATTTTCCAGAATTTTTTTGGAATTTTTCTGAGCATTTTGCTATTTTTCTCAATTTATTTGAATTTCTAGAATTATTTTAAATATTAAATCGCTGAAAAACCCAACCGGGTTAGCATTGTAGCACCGACCCGAGTCAGACTCGAGTCTAACCGAGCCAAGTTTGAGCCAAACCCAAGCCGGATCTAAACCCTAATCCCGCGACCGTTGGATCTTGATCCAATGGCCGATAGTGCACCACGTCACCCTCTCCGTAACTCCGCCGGACTCCGCCGACCGAATGGAGGGCTCCGCAAAATTCGCGTTGGATAAGGACGTCGAGGCCAGTATTTAATGCCCTGTTATGCATAACGTGAAGAGCTCTCCAAGACGCACCAGAACCCTAAGGCGTCGCCACCTAGGTTGCAGCAAAGCCGCCGCAATAGCTCGCCGAAGTTGGAGGATAGCACCGCCGCGGGTTTTGCCATTTTTCATCGCCGTCCGTCGTTCGCCGCCGTGTTGGTGCCTAGATCTGGGATCCCCATGACAAGGCACTTCGGAGAGGACCACTCACTTCGCCGGAGAGCCACGGAAACGCCGCGCTAGTGGTCATCGTCTTCGTCTCTCGCAACACAGTGCCGCCGCAACACCATCCGAACGCACGAAGCACGCCAACCATCCGATCTTCATCAAACAGCCGCAGTGAGTCCACATAGCCATCTCGGTAATTTTACTAGATTAGACCTGGACCCTTAGATCTAGAATGAATGGCGTAGATTGGGCCACGTTGCGTTACCACGTCGTTAGCATGTGAATAGCATGCCTTAGCACATTGCCGTTGGGCCATCGGATTTGGATCGAACGGCTCAGATCTAGCGTTGAGTTCAGACCGCTGCGAACTCGGTGAAACCGTAGCCGTTGAACCTGGATTGAACGCCGTAGATTGAGCCACGTATGCTTGATTAAGTTCGGACCGATCCGATCTCGATTAGATCTGGACCGTCGGATTTTGAATCAATAGTTTAGATGGAATAGCATGACTCGTGCAATGAAATAGCACGCCCATGCGTGCGTGACGTCAGCAATGAAGTCATCGGTGGGTCTGACTTGTGACACGTCATTTTATGAAAAATATATTTTCATTTTTTTATTATTTTATTGCTGATGTCATAATACGGATTTTCCATTAGAAAATAATTCGGCCGGAAAAGAAATTACGCGCTGACGTCATGCTGATGTCATAATCAAGTTTTCAATAGAAAAATAAATGAATTAAATCGGTTTATTCATTTTAAATGTATTTTCAAACTTCAAAATGCTGTAACTTTTGCGTTTTAACTCCGATTTGAGCGATTCCAATTTCTAAAAATTTGTAAAATTGTGCTCTTTCTGTTTATAAATTTTATTTGAATTTGTGGAAAATTTTGTATACTGTTTATTTATTTTATTGTTATTTATGCACGTTACGAGTAGACGTTGAAGTGTCCGAAGGCTTCGAAGGTGAAGTTTTGACCCATGAGCCAGCTCAAGACCCAGAACTAGTACTTTTTGAAGGCAAGTTATGCTTTGATCATGTTGAACCTACCTTTGAAAATTATTTTGATTCAAGTTATTGCATGCTAATTCAATTAGAAAATGCTTTAATTATTTCCGGGAATTAGATAAATGCCTAGTTGCTGTATGACACATTGATTATATAATTATGTGCCATGAACCCTTTGTCACCCTAGTTGAGGATTATTTAGTTGGACATTATTAAATTGCCAACATGGGTAATTAGACCGCTGGAGTATCATGCTTAGCCCTGCCACGTAGTTGACATTATTTTGGACAAACAAATATTAATGATGACTTAATGAGTTATGGAACATGCTTTGATGAAGTGTCATATGTTGTTGATGATGATGTTGATGGCACGTGGTGCATGGTAATCAACTGGGTTTTATAAAATGCTTTAGACCGGGGCAAGTGGCAAGAATGGCTAGGTGGGCCATGGTTGGTTCAAGGTAAAGATCTTTTGGTTCTTCGGCTAGTCTTGCCTTGGTCACCCAAAGGACTTAACCTTGCAAGCCTTTGAACTGAGTCAATCGTGCGACCACATGTTCGGTATGGGACGGACCTAGTTGAGTAGGTTGCTAATAACTTGCATGTGTGTAACACCCCAATTTTCTGGAATTTATTTGGATTTAATTTGAATTTATTCCCTTTTTAAATAATTAAATAATTAAAAGTTTTAAATAAAATTTTGTTGGAAATAATTTATTTGAGTACAAAATGTCTCAATGTATTTTCCCGAATTTTTTTGGAATTTTTCTGATTATTTTTCTATTTTTCTTGAATTATTTGAATTTCTAGAAATTATTTTGAATATTAAATCGCTGGAAAAATCGAATCGGTTTTACTATTCCTCCGACCGAACCCGAGTCCGACTCGAGTCCGAGTCCGACTCGAGTCCGACCTAAGACCAACCTAACCCTAAACAATAGCCAAGATTGCGCCACGTCGCCCACGTGGGAACTGGATCCGACTCGGTCGCGCCCGTGCGATCTGAGCCGTCGATCGCGGACACGTGGACGGTTGCGATGCAGCCACGTCACCTCTCTGAGTCCTCGTCGGACTCCGCTGCTGCAACCGAGTGGGCCTCATTTCGCGCGAGATTCACGGAAGCCAAGGCCCCTATTTAATGCACCGCCGCCGCCAATGTGAAGCCCTCTTCCGTGCGCACCTTTTGCCCCATCCCACGCTGGCCAAGCCGCCGCCACCAGCCCGCAAAAGCTCGCCGAAGTTGGAGGAGAGGTCCTCCGCGGTTTCCATCGTTTTCCGCCATCGTCCGTCGTTCTCCGCCGCGTCGAGCCGCATCGGAGGGTACCATCCACTTCACCGAAGCACGCCCGCAACGCCGTTCCCATGTCGTTGTCTTCGTCTCCGGCGGCCTCTGCTCCACCGTGCCATCACCGACCTCGTGAGCTCCGTCAGCCGTTGGATCTTCATCGCACGACCGAGGTTCGTCCACGTCACCCCCATGTAAATCCATGTTTCGGTGTTTAGATCTATTCTCAATCGTTGGATCTAGATCCAACGGCTTAGATTATGCCACGTAGCTGTGAACTGCACGGTGCTAGGGTTAGATCTCAGCCGTTAGATCTACTTCGTATGGTTAGGGTTAACCCACGTTGTAGCATTAGATGTAATCCCAGCCGTTCAATTGAGATCGAACGGCGTGGATCGAGCCACGTGTCGCCAATCGGTTCATGGCACGTCGCCCCCTTGACGCGGTGAAACCCGATTGGATCTCAACTGTCCGATCTAAATCGAATGGTCCAGATCAACCGCGTTGTCCTCAACGTGTGAGAGCCAGATCCAATCTGGACCGTTGATTTTTAAAGCAACGGCCCAGATCAAGCCACGTGACTGGGAGGCGGACCGACACGGTCAACCGAGCGACGCCCGGTCATCGCTGACATCACGCGTGACGTCAGCGTGGGGCCTGCGTGTCAGCGGCTGGCCCAACGGCACGATGATGTCATCCGTGACGTCATGATGACATCACGGTGGGGCCCGCATGTCAGTACCGTCGGCCGAGCGTGATGACGTCAGCAGCTGACGTCATCTAGTGGGTCCCACGTGTCAGTGACACATGCACCCGTGGACCGGGTCCACGGTGGACCGAAACCGAACCGTGGACCGAGTCCATGGACGGGATGACGCAATGCTGACGTCATATTTCGATTTTTCAATAGAAAAATAATTCAGTGAAAATTCAAATTCCATGCTGACGTCAGCTGACGTCATAAATCCAGATTTTCAATAGAAAAATAAATGAATTAATTCAGTTTATTGATTTATTTGAATTTACAAACTTCAAACACTTATAACTTTTGCATTTCAACTCCGATTTAAACAATTCCACTTTCTAAATTTTTATAAAATTGAGATCTACTTAAATATGAATTTTAATTAATTTTTGGACATAAATTTTCTCTGTTTATATTTATTTAATAGATTCTTTAAACTTTAAACAATTATAACTTTTGCATTTTAACTCCGATTTGGGCGATTCAAGTTTCTAAAAAATTGTAAAATTATGCCCTTTCTATTTATGGACTTTATTTGAACTTTTGAGCAATGTGTATGTACTGTTTTATTTATTTATTGCTATTTGCACGCGTTATGAGTAGACGTGGAAGTACCCAAAGGCTTTGAAGGTGAAGTTTTGACCCAGGAGCTAGCTCAAGACCAAGATCAAGTACTTTTTGAAGGCAAGTTATGCTTTGACCATGTTGATCCTACTTTTAGAAATTAATTTAATTGACACTATTGCATGCTATGTTGATTAGAAAATGCTTTAATTAATTTCGGGAAATTAGATAAGAGCCATTTTGCAATATGACACCTTGGTTATTTAATTATGTGCCATGAACCCTTGTCACCCTAGTTGTGGATTATTAGTTGGATATTATTAAATTGCCAACATGGGTATTTAGACCATTGTAGTATAATGCTTAGACACTTAACGTATACATGACATGATTTTGGACAATTACATGTTAACCTTGACTTAATGAGATATGGAACATATTTCTGGAAAGTGGCATGTGTTATTGATGATGATGTTAATGGCACGTGGTGCATGGTAATCAACTGGGGGATTGATAAATAGTTTCGACCGGGGCATGTGGCAAGAATGATCGGGTGGGCCAGTTGTGGCACCAGGGAAGTTGATTTGGTTCTTCGGGTAGTCTTGCCTTGTTCACCCTAAGGACTTAACTTTGCAAGCCATTGAACCGAGTCAAACGTACAACCATATGTCTGTAATGGGACGGACCTAGTTGATTAAGTTGTTAATAACTTACTTGTGGGACCTCGGGGTGTCAACTATACCTTTTGTGTAGTTTTACGGGGGAGCGCACCAGGGCTGCGGCCAGGTACCCATCTAACGGTTGATTGACCTAGACTTCGACTTTGCCAAGGGAAGGGTTAGTGTGCAATAACCGGGAGGCCCACTTGTACAATTAGAGGTTTCCGAAAGACTTTGTTACGGACACTCACCTTTGTGGTGTTTGGCTATATCTTGTGGGTAAAGTGCATAACCTCTGCAGAGTGTAAAATCTATTCGAATAGCTGAGTCCGCGGCATTGGACATTGTTCGGGAATTACAGTCAAGGGTTAGACTTTCATAAAAATGACTTGACTTTAGAAGAATGGTTGGTTTGGGACGACGAATTGGACCTAGGATTGGGAAATTCTTTATTTGTGAGATCATTGTGAAAGTACTTTATTCATTATTGTTTTACCGATTTGCAATCTATTATTGTATTTACTCATGCTACTTTACTGCAAATGAACCTGTTAGCCTATCCTTTGTATTAAGCCCTGCATGTAGAATATTAGCTTGCATTCTGTGCATGACTTGCTGAGTACCAAGTACTCATCCTTGCCACAATACAACATCAGTTGAAGAAGAGTCGACACTAGCTTTGGAGGAAGAATACCAGGAGGAGCCGTCTAACTAGGGAGCGAGCCAAGTCAGTTGCCTGTGGTATACTGGATGGCGCCACGAAATCTATTTTACTTCGCTGTAGTTATTTCTCTTTTAATAAGTCTTCACCCTGCGAGGCGTATCTTTGTAACTTGACCATAAGGTCGAGCAACCAGTTCGGTTAATTAATTAAGGTACTTTACTATTTCGTTGAGTATGATTGTGATATATACCGATATGGAAACTGTGTGCACTAGCGTGATCATGTACTAGTACTGAATACATAGAGGGTCCGGATTTGCAAATTCGGGTCCCGACAATGTGGTACCTTGGGGTGTCAGCTACACCTTTTGTGTAGTTGTAGGGGGAGCGTATCGGGGTTGCTGCTTGGTACCCATCTAACGGTTGGTTGGCTTAGACTTCGCCTTTGCTATGGGAAGGGCTAGTGTGCAACAACCGGGGAGGTCCATTTGTATAGTTAGAGGTTTCCAAAAGACTTTGTTACGGGCACTCACCTTTGTGGTGTTTGACTGTATCTTGTGGGTATAGTGCATAACCTCTGCAGAGTGTAAAATCTATTCGAATAGCCAAGTCCGCGGTATTGGACACTGCTCGGGGATTACAGTCAAGGGTTAGACTTTCATGAAAATAACTTCGCTTTGGTAAATGGTTGGGTTGGGACTGAGAATTGGACTTAGGTTGTGGAATGCTTTATTTGTGAAATAATTGTGAAAGTTATTACCTTTACTATTCTTTTACTGCTTTGTAATCTATTATTGTATTTATGAATGTTGCTTTATTGCAAATAAACCATGAGCCTATCCTTTGTAATAAGCCATGCATGTAGAATATTAGCTTCCATTCTGTGCATGACTTGGTGAGTAGTACTCACCCCTTGCCACAATACAACGTCAGTTGAAGAAGAAGCAACGCCTGCTTTGGAGGAGGAGTTCCAGGAGGAGCCGACGAACTAGGGGAGCGAGCCTAGTCAGTTGCCTGTGGTATACTGGATGGTGCCACGTCATTGATTTGATTTCCGTTGCAGTTATTTACTTTTTGAAAGACCGAGATGGCCATCAGATGGGGGGTGAATGATCCCAAATAAAATTTCCCCCACTCAAAGTACTCAAGACAATCGCGCAAAGAAACTCGGTGCTCCTCAAAATCGCAAAACCCGCAAAATCGGGAACGACTGGACAATTATGTGTATCCCTAGCTTACATGGATGAGAACCATGAATCATGTGAGGGATTTTTAAATAACAATCCTAGTTGTTAAGTGTCCAAAGCAAATAGGGATCAATTCAAATACATCTTTTCTAAAAGAGATCAAGCCAAAACACAAAAGCCTCTTTTAGAAAAGCAATAGCAAATTTTTCAAGAATTGTCCTCACTTACAGCAGGTGGATGGTGAACTTCTGTTGCTCCAAAATTTTTGGGAATTTTTCACCCTGTGAGCAAATGAGTCATGAAGCACTCCACCAAAAGCCTTCTACAAAAATCAGGAAAAATCAAGGACTACGAACAGTCTGGATCTTCAATCATGAATTTTGGGGCTCGATTTTCACCTCATAGCTGCCAAATGGTGCAACCAGCGGACTCTAAAATTTTTCCACAGATGGATATATGAGTCACGCACCTTATCCAACAAGAATTAATCAAAAATAATTTTTCTATATTTTTCTAAAAATAAAAGACTGACTGCTGCGCGAAGAACAAGTTCATGACAGATTTGCAATCTTGATAGAAACTTGATCTCTAGTCTATCCTAAGGTGCAAGAAAGATGTAAAACCAAATGAGCACCCTCAAGACATCCTTGATCAATAACATTTAGAAGGAGAGGAGGCAAAACCAAAGTGCGAGAATTTACATGCGGGAAAGTAAATGCTGAATTTAAATTGCGTAAAGTAAAGACATAATGTAAATGCGGAATTTTAATTCACAAAAATGTAAAGAAAATCTTTGTATTTTCTGGTTGGAAGGTTTACAAAGCCTCACTTCATGTGGGCAAAGCTCAAAGGAGCAACTCAAACCTTCAAGTGAGGGAGGGCACCCCTTCCCCTCTATTTATACTACTCTAGGGCCACCTACCACCCTTGGATGAGTCCCAAACCCTAGGGCACTCCACCAAGGGCTAAGATTAACCCACTCATTTCACCCCACACATGGGCTTTACATGGGCCACATTGGCCATACATGGGTTTTAAACAAAACCCGGTCAACCCGATGCAACGGGCCTTCATCTGCCGGACTTGACCGCTCAGTTTCTGCCTCTTCGAGCCTCCAACCCGAATCGGAAACCTTGAGCCACCTCAAGTCCATTTCCATGACATCCAAGTGATCCTGGTTTGAGCCCAACCATCTCGTCGGCATCCTCGACCGCTCCAGACCTCGGTTCTCCCAACCTAGTCCCGGTACTCACCAACGACCATAGCTGCCTCAAGAACCTGCACCACAAGGACCAAACCATTTTTCATATTCCAAAATACACTCACCTTTTTCTTCCTTCATGTTAGTCCACAATTATCATAAATTTAAACATGCAATGCCAAATCAAATCAAACTCAAACCTGAGCACACCTTGCTCAAATAAAGTCAAATACTCATCACAAATATGGATGGACCTCCACATGGTCCTTCAATCTCCTCTTTGATGAGTATATTGACAAACCACACAAAAGGCATATATTTGAGTTTGAAAACGAAGGAAGAAAAGCAATTTGATTGCAAAAATCATATTTGGTCCAATTGATAGAGAAAGAAAACTCATGACCAAATAGATGAGAAGATTTTTAGAGCTCTACACTTGAAAGGACAATTTTTCAACAAAAGCTCCAATAACCAAGAAATCTCGCAAAAAGCTCAATATTACTCATGATCCAAATGCAAGGACAATTGTTCAACATAATCATGAGAAAGCATTTTTTTTAATTCTCTAAGATGCATTTTCTACGTTTTCTCCCCCTTTTGGCAATATAGGCATCAAGAGAAGAATTTTTGGATGAAATGCAACCTAGAAGAGCTTTGAGGATTATGCAAGTGACCACTTAGACAAAGTATGACACCAAGCTACTCAAGTTCAGATTATGTCATCCTAAGTCATATCCAATGGCATATTTCAATTTTTGCTAACTAGCTCAAAAGAAGTTATATTACTTTGGCATGATTTCAACAATAGCAACACTTAGCATAACTTCAAGACTAGAAGCAACGCCAACCAAACGAGCAAATGGATATACTAGAGTTCAACTGTAACACCCCAATTTTTTCTTTTCATGAATTTGAGTAAGATTTGGCACTTTGGTGAATTTTTGGAATTTTCTGAAATTTATTTGGATTTATTTGGAATTTATTTGAATTTATTCCCTTTTTAAATAATTAAAGAATTTGATTTTACAAATAAATTTTGTTGGAAATATTTTATTTGAGTCCAAAATGTTCCAAAATATTTCTAGAATTTTTCTGGGATTTTTATGAGTGTTTTGCTATTTTTAATGAATTAAATGAATTTCTGGGAATTAATTTGAATATTTAATCGCTGGAAAAACCGAGTTGGTTTGTACTGTTCCACCGACTCGGACCCGACCCGAGCCCGAGTCTGACTCGAGTCCGAGTCCGACTCGAACCCAACCGAACCCTAACCCTCTCGACCGTCCGATCAAGATCGAACGGCCGAGATTGAGCCACGTCGCCGAACCCAAGCCCGACAGAGCCAGCCAAGTCGCCCGAGCCGGACCGAGCCCAAACCCCTGCACCGTTGGATCTTGATCCAACGGCTCACGTTGAGCCAGTCACCCAATCCGAATCCAATTCGGATTCCGCCGCCACAGCTGTGTGGGGCTCGGTTTCCGCGGTTTTCACGGACGCCGAGAGGCCTATTTAATGCGCCGTCGTCGCCAGCGTGTGCTCCGTTTCCGTGCGCACCCGTAGCCCTAGACAACGTCGCCTGAGTTGCCGTGGTTGCGCCGCAATCGCTCGCCGTAGTTGGTTTGGCGTTCCACCGCGGTTAATCGCCATTTCCGCGGCCGTCCTCCGCCGCCGTTGAGCCCAGATCCGGAACCGCAAGGTCAAGCCGCGTCGGAGTGTACCCTTCACTTCGCCGGAGGAGCCCCGTAGCGCCATTCGGGTGGTCGTCGTCCCCGTCTCCGGTGAGCCTGCGCCGCCGCACGCCATCGCCGGACCCCGAGCTCGCTCCACCGTCCGATCCAGATCCAAGGGCCCAGATTCGTCCACATCACCCCCCGGTGAGATCCACGTGCTAACCTCTAGATCTATTTCCAACCGTTAGATCTAGATCCAACGGCTTAGATTGTGCCACGTAGCTAGACCCGCACCGTGCTTGGATAGATGTCAGCCGTTAGATCAAGATCGAACGGCTAGGGTTAGCCGCGTTGTAAACGTTGGATTGGATCTTGACCGTCCGATCAAGATCGAACGGTCCAGATCAGCCGAGTAGTTCTTAAACGCGTGAGATTGGATCTGATCTGGACCGTTGATTTTCAAATCAACGGCCCAGATCGTGCCGCGTGTCCAGGACTTGGACCGTCAGCGGTCGGCCATGATCGGCCGCCGACGCCACGTGGCGTCACGCAGCGTGGCGTCGTGAAGCCAGTGTCGGCCGCCCGACCAATCGCACCATGACGTCATCGGCGGCGTCACGGTGAACCCGGTATCGGCCGTCCTCGGTAGTGCATGATGACATCATCGCCGACGTCATCCGGCGGCCCACCGCCGCTGAGACACTGCGCCGTGGGATCGGTCCACGGTGGACCGAGCCAAACCGTGCGCCGGGTCCATAGACCCGATGCGACGTGGCAGCTCCCGATTGGTCCACGTGTCATGCTGACGCAATAAATTAATTTTCGAAAAAGAAAATGATTTATTAATTCGAATTATTGATTTCAAAAATGGATTCAAACTTCAAACGCTTATAACTTTTGCGTTTCAACTCCGATTTGAGTGATTCAAATTTCTAAATTTTCATAAAAATGAGACCTACTCAAATATGAATTTTAATTAATTTTTGATTATGAATATTTATCTGTTTATAATTAATTAATATTTTCTTTAAACTTTAAAAGGTTATAACTTTTGCATTTAAACTCCGAATTTGACGATTCCAGTTTCTAAAAATTCATAAAATTATGCTATCTCTATTTATGAACTTTATTTGGATGTTTGGACACTTTTTGTCTACTGTTTATTTATTTATTGCAATTTGCACGCTTTACGAGTAGACGTTGAAGTGCCCGAAGGCTTCGAAGGTGAAGTGTTGACCCAGGAGCCAGCTCAAGACCAAGAACAAGTACTCTTTGAAGGCAAGTTGTGCTTTGACCATGTTGAACCCATTTTCAAATTAAATTGGTTTAAATTATTGCATGCTAGTTTAATTAGAAAATGCTTTATTTAATTATGGGAAATTAGATAAATGCCAAATTGCTGTATGACACCTTGGTTAATTAAATATGTGCCATGACCCCTTGTCACCCTAGTGTGGATTATTAGTTGGACATTACTAAATTGTCAACATGGGTAGTTAGACCGATGTAGTATGCTTAGCCTTGCCACGTGAAATGCTTTGGACAATCAAATGCTAATTTTGACTTAATGAGATACTGCACCTGTTTTGAAAGAAGTATCATGCGTTATGATTGTCGATGGCACGTGGTGCATGGTAATCAACTGGGGATTTGATAAATAGATTTTGACCGGGGCATGTGGCAAGAATGATCGGGTGGGCCAGTTGTGGCACCGGGGACGTTGTTTTGGTTCTTCGAGTAGTCTTGCCCTGGTCACCCTAAGGACTTAACCTTGCAAGCCTTTGAACTGAGTCAAACGTGCAACCACATGTCTGTAATGGGACGGACCTAGTTGATTAAGTTGCTAATAACGTACCTGTGGGACCTCGGGGTGTCAACTATACCTTTTGTGTAGTTGTACGGGGGAGCGTACCGGGGCTGCGGCCAGGTACCCATCTAATGGTAGATTGGCCTAAACTTCGCCTTCGCTAAGGGAAGGGTTAGTGTGCAATCACCGGGGAAGACCACTTGTGCTGTTAGAAGTTTCTGAAAGACTCTGTTACGGACACTCGCCTTTGTGGTGTTTGGCTATATCTTGTGGGTAAAGTGCATAACCTCTGTAGAGTGTAAAATCTATTCGAATAACCATGTCCGCGGTATTAGACATCGCTCGGGAATTACCGTCAAGGGTTAGACTTTCTTGAAAATAACTTGGACTTGGAAAGTTGGGTTTGGTTTAATAATGATGTTGATGGAAATGTGGATTAGGATTGGAAAAGATGTTTATTTAATTGCTGGAAAAGTTATTGCTCTTAAACATGTTTCTACTGCTTTTGAATCTACTTATGTTACTTGTCAAGATGCTGTTTTATTGCAAATATACCCTGAGCTAGTCCTTTGTACTAAGCCATGCATGTAGTATATTAGTTTGCATTCTGTGTATGACTTGCTGAGTACCAAGTACTCACCCTTGCCACAATACAACACCAGTTGAAGAAGAGTCTACACCAGCTTTGGAGGAGGAGATCCAAGAGGAACCGTCTAACTAGGAAGCGAGCCCAGTCAGTTGCCTGTGGTATACTGGATGGCGCCACGAAGTTATCTTATTTTCCACTGCAGTTATTTCTCTTTTATTGAGTTTTCGCCCTGCGTGGCATATATTTGTAACTTGACCATAAGGTCGAGCAACCCGTTTGGTTAACTATTTAAGGTACCTTATTATTTCGTTGAGTATGATTGTGATATTTACCAATGTTGAGTACTTGTTACTCAACAATAGCAACACTTAGCATAACTTCAAGACTAGAAGCAAAGCCAACCAAACGAGCAAATGGATATACTAGAGTTCAACCTAGTCAACACTTTGGGAAAATACAAGTCCACAAAGAGAAGCCTCATGCTCAATCATCTCTTTAAATGCAAATTTTTATATTAATGCTCATAAAGCGGGATGAGAGAGTTAGGCTTAGTGAAGCACATCCTCGACTAGGAGCCATCGATAAAGGCTTCTTAAGCTTGACTTTCCTCCACAAACCTTTGAGGGTTTAGAGAGTTTAAACACAACCTCGACTAGGAGCCATCGACATAGGTCTCCTAGGCATCACTCTCTTCCTCTAGTTTTTTTTGCATTTTTCGGTGTATTGACTCAAGCCATTAGCAACCATCTCAAGCAAGAAGCTTAAAAGAGTGGTTTTGGTCATACACACTTCATTCCAAGTTCATCCCAAGTGCATTGGGAAGCAGTCTTGTGAATGAAGAGTGTTGAGTTCAATTTTAGCACAAAAGAGTCAATTTGTATTTTCAGCACTTAGATTCATGAGCATTGTTGAGGATTTTAGAATGAAACAATGTAGCTAACCCAAGCTGCTCTAGGGACTCTAGGAGAAACCCACTATTTCAATAAGCATGGCATAAACATCTAGTGAAGAAGTATAGCAAGTAAAAGCCAAGTTTCATCAAGTTTTCAGGAAAGCTCAATTTTAAAATGTTGGCTAGTTTCACATGATATACCAAATTGGATATGACCTAGATTAGCAAATATCTTCAGAAAAGTAGCTAGGTGCAACATATCTCAATTTTATCAATTGCATAATAGACAAAGCTCGTAAATGAAAAACAAGTCTATATGCAATGCAAGAGAATCAATTCCAAGCTCCCCCTCAACAAGTGAGTTGATTAAGCACAAAATCTGATTCAAGTTGAGTTATTAGCAATTTTAGATTCAAAAAGACGAATTGAACTCAACTGAAACGAGAAAGACAAAAACGAGGAGAAGGAATTAAGAAACTGATAAATGGGTAGTCTAGAAGCATAGATAACATGAAGAGAAACACTAATACTCAGACTCGCTCTCACCTTCCCCATATGACTTATATAGGAAAGCTACATCTCCAACTCCAACCCAAGAGCAAACACAGACCCTATCTACCCAGAGGGCCCAACACCTGCTAGACCTAAAAGACTGTGAGTGAACTCAACCGAGAAGAAGAGATGAATAGCACCCTAAAGCATAAGGTGAGAGGTACATGCCGAGGCATGCCAGAAGTCTAGGTGAAGTGGACTCAACCAAATGAAAACCATCCCAAAGATACCCAAAAAGAGAAAGGAAAGCTGAATATACATATAAACAAATAATACAAACCAGCTCCCCCTCAAGATATGCCATAGGGGCTCATAATCCCAAGCTCTCCTCTTAGGGCAACAAACCTGGAGGTATCCAAAGGCTTGGTGAAAATGTCAGCCAACTGGTTGTCACTTGTAACACCCCAAAATTTTGCTTTTCTTAAATTCTTGTGTGAATTGGCACTTTGGTGAATTTTTGGAATTTTCTGGAATTTATTTGGATTTATTTGGAATTTGTTTGAATTTATTCCATATTGAAATAATTAAAGAATTTAACTTTGCAAATAAAATTTTATTGGAAATATTTTATTTGAGTCCAAAATGCCCCAAAGTATTTTCCATAATTTTTCTGGATTTTTTCTGAGTCTTTTGCTATTTTTAATGAATTAAATGAATTACTGGGAATTATTTTAAATATTAAATCACTGGAAAATCCAAACCGGGTTTGCACTATTCATCCGACCGAGCCCGAGTCAGACTCGAGTTCGAGTCCGACCCGAGCCACGTAGTCAAGCCGAACCCACTTACCGAACCGACCGAACCCAACTCACGTGACCGTTGGATCTGGATCCAACGGCTCACGATGAGCCACGTAGCCCAGTCCGAGTCCTCGCCGGACTCCGCCGTCGCCCGTGGGTGGGCCTCGGTTTTCCGCGCGTAGCACGGACGTCAAGGGCCTATTTAATGCGCCGTCTTCCGTGTCGTGACCTAGACTTCCGTGCGCACCCATAGCCCCAACTCTCGCCGCCCGAGCCGCCGTAGCGCGCCCGTTAGAGCTCGCCGGAGTTGCCTCTTCCCTCTGCCGTGGTTCTTTGCCGATTGCCGCCATCTCCGTCGTCCTCCGCCGTCGTTATGCCCAGATCCGGAACCGGGAGGCCACGACGCGTCCGGGCGTCCAACTCACCTCGCCGGAGGAGCCCCGCAACGCCGTGCCCTAGGTCGTCGTCCCAAGACGGTCACCAGTGGCCAAGACGCCATCACCGCCCCCGCTGAGCACCGCCAGCCGTCCGATCAACATCCGACGCCCCAGATCTCGCCACGTCACCCGCCGGTGAGATCCCGTTCCAAATCCCAGATCCAATCTCAACCGTTGGATCTAGATCCAACGGTCCAGATCAAACGCGTTAACCCAAACGCGTGAGACCCAGATCTAATCTGGGCCGTTGAATTTCAAATCAACGGCCGAGATTGCGCCACGCAGCCTGGAAGGCCGATCGCCAGCGGCCGCAGCGTAGCGTGCTGACGCCGACACGCCGTGTCGTGTCGGCCTTGGCCGAACCGCACCATGATGTCACGCTGACGTCATGGCGGGCTCAAGATGTCGGCCGTGTCTGGCCAGTCGACGCCAAGAATGACGCTACCGATGGAGTCCCACCTATCGACACATGGAGTCAGGACCGAGTCCACCGTGGACCGAGCAAGCCGTGGTGAGCCCATGGATCGGCCGACGCCACCGCCCAATCAGAGGCTGCCACGTGTCCAGGCTGACGCAATAATTAATTTCCGAAAAAGAAAATGATTTATTAATTCGAAGTAATGATTTCAGATTTTGATTCAAACTTCAAACGCTTATAACTTTTGCGTTTCAACTCCAATTTGAGTGATTCAAATTTCTAAATTTGTATAAAATTGAGATCTACCTAATTATGAATTTTATTTAATTTTTAGACTAATGTTTTTCTCTGTAATATTATTTAATTGATTATTTAAACTTTAAATAATCATAACTTTTGCATTTAAACTCCAAATTTGACGATTCCAGTTCCTAAAAATTCATAAAATTATGTTCTCTCTGTTTATGAATTTTATTTGGATGTTTGGACACTTTTGGTCTGCTGTTTTATTCATTTATTTCTATTTGCACGCGTTACGAGTAGACGTTGAAGTGCCGGAAGGATTCGAAGGAGAAGTACTAACTCAGGATCTAACTCAAGACCAAGAACAAGTACTTTTTGAAGGCAAGTTGTGCTTTGACCATGTTGATCCTATTTTGAAACCTATTTTGGTTCAAATTATTGCATGCTAGTTCAATTAGAAAATACTTTATTTAAATATGGGAAATTAGATAAATGCCAAATTGCTGTATGACACCTTGATTAATTAAATATGTGCCATGACCCTTGTCACCCTAGTTGTGGTTTACTAGTTGGACATTATTAAATTGCCAACATGGGAAATTAGATCGTTGTAGTATGTTGCTTAGACCTGCTACGTGCTCATGACATGATTTTGGACAATCAAATGTTAATATTGACTTAATGATATATTGAACCTGTTTTGGAAAGGTATCATGTGATGTTGATGGCACGTGGTGCATGGTAATCAACTGGGGTTTGATAAATAGTTTTCGGCCGGGGCATGTGTCAAGAATGATCAGGTGGGCCAGTTGTGGCACTGGGATGTTGATTTGGTTCTTTGAGTAGTCTTGCCCTGGTCACCCTAAGGACTTAACCTTGCAAGCCTTTGAACTGAGTCAATCTTGCAACCACATGTCTGTAATGGGACGGACCTAGTTGATTAAGTTGCTAATAACGCACTGTGGGACCTCGGAGGTCAACTACACCCTTTGTGTAAGTTGTGCGGGGGCGTCTGGGTGAGGCCAGGTACCCATCTAACGGTTGATTGGCCTAAACTTCGCCTTAGCTAAGGGAAGGGTTAGTGTGCAATAACCGGGGAGGCTCACTTGTATTGTTAGGAGTTTCCGAAAGACTTTGTTACGGGAACTCGCCTTTGTGGTGTTTGACTGTATCTTGTGGGTAAAGTGCATAACCTCTGCAGAGTGTAAAATCTATTCGAATAGCCGTGTCCGCGGTAATGGACATCGCTCGGGAATTACAGTCAAGGGTTAGATTTTCTTAAAATAACTTGGACTTGAAAGGTTGGGTTGGATTAATAATGATGTTGATGGAAATATGGATTAGGATGGGAAAGATGTTTACTAAACTCCTTGAAAAGTTAATTATACTTTACTTGTTACTACTGCTTTCGAATCTACTTATGATATTTGTCAAATGCTGTTTTACTGCAAATATACCCTGAGCTATTCCTTTGTATTAAGCCATGCATGTAGTATATTAGCTGCATTCTGTGCATGACTTGCTGAGTACCAAGTACTCACCCTTGCCACAATACAACACCAGTTGAAGAGGAGACTACACCAGCTTTGGAGGAGGAGCTCCAAGAGGAACCGTCTACTTAGGGAGCGAGCCCAGTCAGTTGCCTGTGGTATACTGGATGGCGCCACGAAGTTATCTTATTTTTCCGCTGCTACTATTTCTCTCTTAATAAGTTTCGCCCTGCGTGGCGTATATTTGTAACTTGACCATAAGGTCGAGCAACCAGTTTGACTATCTAATTAAAGTACTTTATTAGTATCGAGTGGTATGATTGTGATATTTACCGATGTTAAGACTGTGTGCACTAGCGCGTTCCTGGACTAGTGCTGAATACACAGAGGGTCCGGATTTGCAGATTCGGGTCCCGACATCACTCTTCACAAACTGAAGCACTATATCATCCTTCTCCACATGGTCTCTAAGGAAGTGATAGCGAATGTCAATGTGCTTGGTCCGAAAGTGCTGCACTGCATTCTTAGCAATGTGAATGGCAGATGTGTTATCATAGAAAAGTGGAACACAATCTGCTACTAACCCAAAGTCCCGCAAGGTCGATCTCATCCAGAGAACCTGGCTACAGCAACATACTCAGCCTTAGCGGTGGACTGTGCAACACTGACTGCTTCCTAGACGACCAAGAAACAAGAGAAGTGCCAATGAATTGGCAAGTGCCAGAAGTGCTCTTCCTATCTATCCTATAGTCGGCAAAGTCTGCATCGGGGAAGGCTCTTAGAGATAGACAGGAGGAAGAAGAGTACCATATACCATAGTCAATGGTAGCTCGAAGGTACCTGAAGATGCGCTTCACAGCCTGGCGGTGAGAGACGCGAGGAGATGCCTTAAATCGAGCACAAATACACACCGAAAAATGTATGTCAGGTCTCAAGGCAAGGAGGTACAGAAGGGAGCCGATCATGCTCCGAAACTCCTTCTGATCAACTGGCTCACCATCCTCGTCAGGCTTGAGGACAGCAGTGGTGGCCATAGGAGTCATGACTGGCTTTCCATCAGACATGTTAAAGCGCTTCAGGAGGTCTCGAGTATACTTGCCTTGATGCAAGAATGTACCCTCCCGAGTCTGCTTAATCTGGAAGCCAAGGAAGTAGCTCAACTCGCCCATCATGCTCATCTCGAACTCAGTATTCATCACATCTGAGAACTGAGTAACGAGCGTGTGGGGGCTCCTGTCCTAGTGCAGTGATACTCCATTACTGTTGCGCGGGCCTGGATAATCACGCAACCAGTAACGTAACAATCACGGCATCACGACAGACTCAGATTGAAACCACTTGGTCAGCACGATACTCGACTAACGAGGTCACATGCCATCCAATTGGTTCCAATTTGAGCTTCACGCAACCATGTGATAACCACTAGTCCCTGGATCAGTAGGCTAGTGTCACATGTTGAGAAGGTAGAGTCTCATCCAAGCGAACGCAATTTAAGGGCAGAGGTAGTATATTACAGCGATAGATATTAATATTACAACTTGTTTCTGTTTACAAAATGCCGATTGGCTTAAAGTAAACTGAAGAGAAAAACATCAGAGAAACAAAAGTAAAGCGGCCACGGTGTGCCTCCATTCCCACAGGCAACCGGCGAGCAACTAACTCTGCTAGCCGTCAAACGCACCACCCGCGTCTGAGTCACTGAACTCCTGGTCACCTTCTTCCTCACCTGCATCTTCTGCTTCTCACGCAAATTTTTAGAGCAAACGGTGAGTACACGTATGTACTCGCAAGACTTTATTGTTTGCAAGTATAATAATAATGCAGGCTAGTCAATGAAGATGGTTGCTATTCTAGTTCAGTTTTGCATGAAGCTGAAGTTATTTGTAATAGACTAATAGATTGGAAAACTGCACAGTTTATAAAGCATTTAGTAAATGAGAGTAAAGCAATACATAATGTAATTGTACATTTCATTCAACTCCCAAATTCCTCCAACATAACCAACACCACCATCACATGGCATCAGGAATCATTTCCTTCAACATATACCATCACATGGCATCAGGAATCATTTCCTTCAACATAACCATCATACCATCACATGGCATCCGGAATCACCACCAGCTTGATCAAATCACCAAACCAACCGATCTCTGAGTTCATCGACTCCACATTTGCATGATACAGCCCAACATTTAAAAGATCTACCGATTTCAAATCCTTTTCAGAAATCAAAACTAAATTCTATACTTGACAGTAAATACCCAAGATGCTCGTGACCGTGAGCACGGCTAATCGATTAGTTTGATTAATCTCTGCAGAGAATGCACACTTTACCCACACGACACGCTCTAGCAATCATGTCAACCATGCCACGCGATACATACCGTATCCGTTTTGCTAGATAGTGATGAAACTTTTCCAATTGTCGGCATTTAGTCTTGCGTCAGCCCCGGCGATGTGCGCTCTTTGCTTTGGGTGGGGGCTCCACACACCCACACAGAGTACCCCCAGGCCAGGCGAGAGTACCCCCCAATTAAGGTGTTTGGGTACCTTAAACTCCAAACCTGATTCACCCACCCAGATCCAACGATGGCTAACAGCCCATCGTGCCTTTTACCCCCAGCAAAGCATCCACCGTTGTTTCATGAAAGTCTCCAACACCTGCGCGTGGTGAGGGAGTATTCTAAGCAACACCAGCACGTCGGTATTGCCCAACTACTTCGACCTACCACGGCGTAAGATCAAATTCCAACTCCTGTACTGGGTTTAGGCTATCCCATACTAGCACATGTGGTTGTACGAAAGGACTTGGTTAAAACGTCAAGTTCAGTCCTTAGGATTGCACAGACGAGACCTCCCATCATACGTCCGGCATAAATCACCGTACACCTTTTCCTTTTTCATCCTTTACCAACATAGCCTTTGTTTTTCCGAAATCACCATTTCCGAAATCCTAATAACGTATCGAAAATCTTTGATTGACTGAGTCCATCGATCATTATTCAATCAGTCTAAAGCTGGGCTAAGCGTATGCAACTATTAGACTTATAACCCCTGACGACACTTATTATAGCGTCTATCCTTAAACTAGGGTTACTCAAGGATTTTAGGGTAGCAACAAGATTAAGATAAGCCATCCAACCATTAGGGTAACTACCTATTCCCACCATTTAAATACTTATAATAATCATATGCATGCGTAATAGTTTTGCAAATCATCAAGTACTTTCGCAATTATAGGAGCAATATGTTCAAAGGGGGTGCTTGCCTGCTTGCTCTGGGTTTTGCGTGTCCTTTGGGTAGAAGTCCGGATCCTCGCCTACTGCTCCTGAGGCTTCAACGTCTAAACGAAAGCGCGACAAAAGAAATAACGAGGAAACGATTAAGATCCAACGAGAACAAGGCAAAAAGCTCAAAGAAACGGACAACAACCAATAAGCGAACACGAGAGAGAAAAACTTACCGAAAACCAAAACTTGAATTGGAGACCGGCAGTACCGGCATACAAATCCCGGTAGTGCCGCTCTACAGTCGGCAGTACCGGCCGCAAGGGTCGGTAGTACCGGCGGCTGCGAATCCTAAAAGAGGACCTCTCTGGAAAATAACTACTGGCGTTGCGGGAGCGGTAGTGCCGGCCTAAGCCCGGCAGTGCCGGCCACAAGGGTCGGTAGTGCCGGCCTGAGCGGCACTACCAGACTTACCACGTCGGTAGTGCCGGCCACAGGTCGACTGAATTTTTCAGAAAAAGGATTTTCACACAAACGACTTCGGAATTTCGCGGCGATTGCACGGATGGGTTCTCGGAGATGACAAGGACCCATTTACGCAAACCACCCGAGGTTCCAACCTCGTTTGGCCTAATTTCTAATCCGAGAAACTCTAGAGTCCTAATTCATGCTAAATTACGACTTTCACCCCGAATCGTATTCAAACTCGATTCTTTTCGCAAAACTCGGACTTTAACAACGTCGAATATATTCTAGTGTCCTTTTCCTAGCTTTTGGAACTAGGGTTTTGGCTAAAAAAAGTTGATAGAAATGGAGAAAAGTACAAGATCAAGCTCAAGTCATCACAGATCTGACTGAAACTTGCTCCACTCACCACAGAGCTCGTCTAGGGTTTGGGAAGCGACGTCCTCCTCCTTGACCAGCTGCTCCACGAGCTCCAGAACACCGGAGGGAGAGGTTTAGCTGGAGGGAAAGCTCGAGGGAGGGGGAGAGAGCTCCATGGGAGAGAGGGCTTGAGAGGGAGAGCTAGAGGGTGAGGGTGAGAGTGAGAGGGAGTGAAGTGAGGGGGAGGGAGAGTGATACGGCTGGGGGAGGAGGCTTAGATAGGAAGACACTAGAAGTGCTGAGGTGGCTGGGCAACGGGCAGCAGAGAGGGCTCTGCCCCCTACCTAGTCGGCTCGGCCCGGCCGATCTGGCCAGGTAGGCCGGATTACCGCCTGCAGGCGTAAAAACCCAAAAACCCCCAAAAAACTCCGAAACTCACGAATCCTTCCCAGAAACTTTTAGGATAGACTCTAGGATAGCTAAAGAAGGTTTGGAAACTACAGTTGCTCGGAAATTCTAACCGCAACACGAAACGAGATTTTGGAGCAAAAACTAAAACGAAACAGATCGAGCAAACAAATCCAAAAACAATTAACTCCAAATTGAATTACAAATAACTCTCAAAGGATAATTAACATTTAAAAAGGCAAGTACAAACTCAGGATGTTACAGAGCGAATGCGAGGAACCACCGAAAATGATGTCGTCGACATAGATTTGGACTAGGAGAAAGTCCGAATCAGAATGTCTGATGAATAGAGTCTTGTCCACTTAACCCATATGAAAACCATGACTCAAGAGGTAGGACTTAAGCCTCTCATACCAAGCTCGTGGAGCTTGCTTAAGTCCATACAAAGCTTTGGAAAGCTTGAAGACATGGTTTGGGTACTTGAGGTTCTCAAATCCTGGAGGCTGTCTGACATACACCTCTTCCTCAATGAAGCCATTGAGGAATGCACTCTTGACATCCATTTGATAAAGCTTGAAGCCCTTGGACGCCATAAATGTGAGCAGGATCCTGATGGCCTCTAGTCTGGCTACAGGGGCAAAAGTCTCCTCGAAGTCGAGACCCTCGACCTGAGAGAAACCCTGAGCGACTAGCCTAGCCTTGTTTCAAACTACAACCCCATCCTCACTCTGCTTGTTTTTGAGCACCCATTTGGTCCCGATGATGTTGTGACCAGAAGAGGGCTCGACAAGCTTCCAAACTTTGTTCCTCTCGAAGTTCTCAAGTTCCTCATGCATAGCATTAATCCAAGATTCACTAGATAATGCATGAGAAACATCCTTTGGCTCAAAAGAGGCAACAAAGGCAGAGTGGAGGCAGAATGTGGACAGACCTGACTTAGAGCGAGTGACTCGTTCAAATATATCTCCAATGATCTGGTCAGGTGGATGAGCCTGCTGAATGTGGCAGGGAGGTCCAGAAGCAGAAGTGACCTCTACTCCTCGCGTGGGAGAGGTAGGAACATAGCCACTAGCTGCTGAAGTGTCTGACGGTAAGGGCTGATCTGCCTGAGGTGCAGAAATGGAAATGGGAAGCACCTCGGGAGTAGGAATGGTGACTGGATCAGGCAGGGCACCTTCATCTCCGTCATCAACTTCCTCTGAGAAGATAGACTGGGAAAGAGGAGAAGAGCCTGAAACGTCTGGTCTAGCACCGGGGCTAGCCTCATCAAAAGTCACCTCGCATGTCTCTATGATCCTACCCAAGTCTACAGCCCAAATCCTGTAGCTATGGGCAGAAGTCGAGTAACCCAGAAAGATTCCGTCAGCTGAGCGTGACTCGAAATTATATAGGTTCCCAGACTTCAGGAAGATGCACTTGCAACCAAAAACACGAAAATGAGGTACACTAGGCTTTCGCCCGTATCTCAACTCATAAGAAGTGCAATGCAAGTGTGCCCTAAGAAAAACTCTGTTGGAAACATGGCATGCCGTAGCTACAGCCTCAGCCCAAAACTTCCTAGGAGTATTGTACTCATCTAGCATCATCCTGACCATCTCAACCAGGATCCTGTTCTTCCTTTCCACTATGCCATTTTGCTGAGGGACGTATGGAGAGGAGAACTGATGAAGCCTAACTCCTCACAGAAGCTACTAAAGTAGGAGTTCTTGAACTCCGTGCCATTGTCACTGCGGATTGCTCGTAAGGCACCTGGGAGCTTAACGGACAACCTACGGACCAAACCCCTGAAGAGTGAAAAAGACTCATCCTTTGAGGCCATGAAAAACACCCAAAAGTACCTCGAAAAATCATCGACAATGACAAGAATATACCACTTCCCACCTACTGACTGCACTCGAGCTGGACCAACAGTGTCCATGTGTAGCAGCTGTCCGGTGCATCAGTCATCACTCGAGTGACTGGAGGATGGGAGGCAGCAACCATCTTGCCATGCCGGCAATGAGAACATAAAACATCTTTGACCATCTTGAGTTTAGGCAGACCACGAATGAGACCATGGCCGCTAACTCGAGTCAAATGATCAAAGCCAATGTGACCAAGTCTCCTATGCCAAAAGGAGAGATCACGGGACTCTAAAGCAATAAGGCAATGGAGAGAGTCTCTACAGGAAGAAGAAAAATCAGCACGAAAGACTCTCCCAAAACGAGAAATCCCGCAAACAAACTCCCCAGAAGAATCGAGGATCCTACAAGAGCTCCTCTTAAAATTGACCTCGAAATCGTCATCAAGAAGCTGATAGACAGAAAGCAAGTTGAAATGCAGCTTACTGACTAAGGCAACGTCCTTAAGAATGAAATGACCGTTAATGCAGACGGTACCTTTAGCGATGACTCTACCCGACACAACATCCCCAAAGGTGATCACCTCATCACCGGGATCTCGGTCCAAGGAAGAAAACCTCATCACTGGGAGTTTTAGGCCTGTTAAACTAGCTCAAAAAAATTGCAAACAGCAAAAACAAACTAACTTAGGTTGCACCAATCTATTGACCTTTTTATTTTACAGCAACCATGTTAACTCACCATTAGGCAATCACCAATCAAATTCATAGGTATAGATCTCAAAAGTTTTAGTCCTACAAATCGTCCCAACTCCACCCAGCCCTTAGCCAAAGCAATGCCATTCATGCGTCAACTAAAATGATAGTGATCGATTTTGGGCTGCAGGTCTGCAGTTAGCAATGTATACAAAGCACTCTTGGGCCTTAAAATTAGGAAGCTTAAATATGCTGCAACATGCCAACAATGAATCAACCTAACAGCAACCAACATGCAGAAAGGCTACTTCAGAAAAGATGGAAGTTTCAAAGGTTGAGTAGAACCTGAATAATTGAACTTCAAAAGGCTCCATTACGGAATTCTCTCTAATCCAAACAGTGTATCAGCGACAACCCTATTCTGAAATTCAAGTGTACTAGTCAAATGCACAAAAACGTAAGCAGATGCAAAGGAAGAGGAAAAATTACTCCTACTCATCAGTAGTTTCAGTAGTCACACGAACTGTAGGTTTTTGAGCTCTCCTATATCCGGCGAGATCTCCCATCCGAGGTTTAGATTTGACAGGTTCTAGTTTTCTTCACAGAAAACACTCTCGTTAGAAATAATCTTTTTTGCAGAACAAACATATGATTCTTAATTCCCAAAAATGTGTGCAAGGAAAACAAAACATTCCCCTCAGAAAATCCTTTTCTTTTCTACATATGCTACAGCAAGAAACAAGATTAGAAGAACAAACACTCACAGCAAGGCGCGGATAGATCAATAGAGTTTAATTTGTACAAACAAAATTGAGCTACAATGGTGAAAAAGAATTGATCCAGTAATTTGCACACACCTTCACAGGATGAAGAGCTCTATTGGATCGTCACCGTGGTCGCCGCGGGACTCCCCGTTCGAGACTAGGGAGCCGCCTTTGTTGCCCTTGAGTCGCCCTCCACACGAGCTTGGGACGGAAGAAAAGACAAGGATGATGTGGAGAGGAAGAAGCTGACGGCAAATATCAAGGTTCCGGTCGACGGAACTAGGGCTAGGGGTGGCGGCACCATACCTTGCCGGGAGAAATCGCGACGTAGTTCATCGCCGTGGTCGACGCCGACTACCCGAGACTCGCGAGTCATCGAGGCCCTCACTGCGTATGCACTGATGGAGTGACGGGCTTCGGGTGGGGGTGAAGAGCAATTTAGGACGGTGGCACCATCCCTCGCCGTGGTCGCTGCCAGACTCCCAAATCTCTCGATTCATCTAGGTCCTCGACACGAGAAGAACTGCAAAGGGAGGGCTTCGGGTGGGACGAAGAAATGTCGGTGCAGACGAAGAAACTCATTTACGATTTTACCCCCTCCACTGCCTTGAAACATTTTACCATTTTACCCCTCCACAAATTCTACTACATATACTACACATAGTAGTATGTTTAGATCTAGATTGTTTTTAGCCCTTGGATTAAAGATAATGAACGGCTTATATTCATTGTTGTGTATTGTAAAAGTGCTCTTTTTTTTGTTATGTCATACTACATATTCCTGGATTCGGTCGTTGTAGGAGATTCAAACTGAATTTGCAAGGGAGCATGGTGTTTCTATTAAACATCGTACATCAACTGCGTTGTAGTGATACAAATTGATCTAAGAGTAAATTCTTAGCATACGTCTAAATGTGTTATGATTCTCCAACACTCAAGTAGATCAAGAGAGTACAGGGGATTGAAGAAGAAAGAAGAGGAGATAGAAGCAGCGTTTTTGCTGTTCAGAAGAAAGTACTTTTCATCATCGATCCCCTCCCCGAACTGATTCTGTTCCTATTTAAACCCCTCTCGCTGCTCTCGCTTACAAGTGGGGCCACACTCTGCTATGCCAGAAGAAACACCGGTACAAACCCAACAACTCACACACACCACACAAATCCACCCGATCCTGTTCACCATCCGGCACGGCACGCGACATTTCCCCACGCGACATTTCCCCCTCCTTAAGAAGCGGTTTGTCCCCAAGCCGGTGCTTTTGGGAAGCGATCCCGGAGCGCAGTAACATTTTCCCAGGTGGCTAGAGAAGCTGACAAACCTGACCATTGTACAAGCACAACCGGCGACACTCCATTGCCCTTTTGAATCAGCTTCCGCTGAAGAATTTTTGCCGGAACCGGTGGCACACTGGCATCTTCCAGAAAGATGGTTAAGACTGTCTCAATTGGTGTTGAAGAAGGAATGTGAGCTTTGAGCTGAGAGACATGAATCACTGGATGAACTTTGCATCCTGCCGACAAATCCAATCTGTAAGCGACTTGGCCTATCCTCTCCAGAATTTTGTATGGCCCATAAAATTTGAAGGACAGTTTCTGATTACTGCGCGAAGCGACAGAGGTTTGAATATACGGTTGTAATTTAAGGTAAACACAGTCCCCCACTTGAAACTCTCGGTCCGACCTCTGCTTGTCAGCTTGCTTCTTCAATCTCAGACTTGCCCGTTGCAAATGCAAATTCAGCAGCCTGTTCATCAACTTGCGTTGATCCAACCAGTCTTGCACATTAGCTATTCCACTCACATTGGAGTTAGCAATGCCAAAGTGCCTGGGAACATACCCATACAGTACTTCAAAGGGGGTCTTTCCAATTACCGACTGATGAGTCGTGTTGTACTAGTACTCCGCCAGAGAGAGCCATTCAAACCACTTGTTTGGACAAGCATGCACAAAGCAACGCAAATAGGTTTCTAAACATTGATTTAGCCTCTCAGTTTGCCCATCCGTTTGAGGATGGTACGCTGAACTCATATTGAGCCTGGTGTCTGATAGCTTGAAAATCTCCTGCCAAAAGCCACTGGTGAAAACTTTGTCTCGGTCTGAAATTATTGCCTGTGGAAGTCCATGGAGTTTGTATACTTGGTCAAAGAATATATGAGCCACCTGCTGGGCAGTGAAGGGATGAGCAAGGGGCAAAAAATGGGCATATTTAGAGAATTTATCAATGACCACCAATATAGTTGTATATTTATGTGACTGCGGCAACCCTTCAATGAAATCCATGCTAATCACAGACCAAGCTTGATCAGGAACCTGGAGTGGTTGCAACAAGCCCGGGAGTTTGATATGTTCCACCTTTGCTTGTTGACAAACTTCGCATTCTTTCACGAATTGTTCAACAGTGCCCTTCATCTTTGGCCAAGCAAATAATGCCTTCACTTTGTGATACGTCGCACTAATGCCAGAATGCCCCCCAATGCTGCTGTTGTGCAATGCTTGCAATATGTGTTGTTGCGCCAATGAATTGTTGCCCACCCAGATGCGCCCCTGGAAACGAATTACTCCCTGTTGAAATGTATAACCTTGCTCATTGGATCCAGTCACACTCAATTCTTGCAACAACCGCTTAGAGTTGTCGTCTGAATGATACTCGGCCACCAGATTTTCGAGCCATTTTGGTGTGCATGCTGATATTGCGTGGACCTCCTCATTGGTTGGTCTGCGGGACAAGGCATCGGCGGCCGCATTTGTGATTCCTTTCTTGTACTGAATCTTGTAGTGCAAACCCAACAACTTGACAAAAGCCTTCTGCTGCATGATGGTTGTGATCGTTGATCGAAGATGAATAAGAGCCTTCTGATCTGTTCGAATAAGAAATTCCTGATGTTGCAAGTAAGCTCTCCATTTACTGACAGCCAATAGGATAGCAAGACATTCTTTCTCATAAGTGGAGAGGGCTTGATTCCTACTGCTCAGGGCCTTGCTTAAATAGGCTATGGGATGACCTTCCTGCATCAGAACTGCCCTGATTCCCCCATTGCTTGCATCTGTCTCTAGTACAAACTGCTTGGAGAAATTTGGTAAAGCCAAAACTGGAGCCTGCACTAAGGCATCTTGTAAGGTGCGAAAAGCCTCCTCTGTAAGCGGTGTCCACTGAAACAGTTCTCCTTTCTTGAGTAAAGATGTTAATGGTTTGCACATGATGCCACAATTTTTGATGAACTTCCTGTAATATCCAGAGAGCCCAAGGAATCCCCTCACTTCCTTCACGTTCATCTACAAATACTAACACACCCTTGCGAAGCAGTGGGCGGAAAATCTGATTCATGACAGTCTGAAAGGTAGCAGGCGCGTTTGTAAGCCCAAATGGCATGAATAGGAACTCATACAACCCATGATGAGTGCAGAAGGCAGTTTTGTGTTCCTCCCCTTTTTGCACCCTGATCTGATGATAGCCAGAACACAGATCAAGTTTGGTAAACCATTGTGCACCTCCCAGTTCATCCAATAATTCATCTATGATGGGTAGAGGTTGTTTGTTTTCACTGTAACTGCATTCAACCGTCGATAGTCAATGCAAAAACGCCAAGACCCATCCTTCTTCTTGACTAGAATCACCGGTGAAGCAAACGAACTGATACTTTGTTGGATGATCCCCTTCTTCAACATCTCGGCTACTTGATGCTCTATCTCATCTTTTTGTTGAGGAGTGTATCTGTATGCTCTGGACTGTACAGGTAGTGCTCCCAGTACCAATGGAATGGAATGGTCATACCCACGTCGTGGAGGTAATTGTGTGATTTCCCGGAACAGATGACTATATGTTTGCACTATTTCCTTTAATTTCAGAGGCATCTCTGTTTCCTCAGCCACCCACACACTCTCCTCATCTGCAATGCGATTGTGATGCACCTGAACTAGATGTGTGATTGCTCCTTTGTTGAACAATCCTTGGAGTTCCTTTGCTCCAACACTTCCTTTGAGCTCTTGATCACACGTGATGCCTTGCAGCATGATGCGACGCCCCTGGTGAGTGAACTTCATACGTTTCTGCCCCCAATGTACCCACATAGGACTATGCTCTTCGATCCAATCTGCCCCCAGTATGAGATCATAACTCCCCAATGCCAGCACCCTCATATCCTGAGCAAATGAGTACCCTTGTACCCACCATTCCAAGGTTGGAATCAATTGATTACACTGCATGACCCTTCCATCAGCAATTGACAACTGAACCGGAGTAATTTCTTTTGTCGGATACTGTAATCTCCTTGCAACATGAGCACTAACAAACGAATAAGTGCTGCCTGAGTCGACCAGGATCAGTATCTCCTGTTTCCCAATTCGACCTTGAAGCCTCAGAGTTCTGCGCTTGACCCCTTGAGTTTGGTTCTGATCTGTGACTGATAATAATTCCTCTCCTGTGTCCAGTTCTGTGTCAACTTCTGGTTGGGACTGAACTTGGAACACCTCCAGTAATTCTTCAATTATGTGCAGGGGCACTCGATCAGGGCATTTATGAGTCTTACTCCACTTCACCCCACATGTAAAACACAACCCATTACTCCTTCGATAAGCTTTTAGAGCATCAAGCTTCTCGTCCCACTTGCCAGTATTCGTACTCCTTCCCTCCTCTGCAGATTTATACTCCTCCAATTTCCCCGGTGGTTTAAACTTGTCTGCCAGTTTCCCAGCTGCCTTGCCCCAATCTCTACTCTCTCCTTTTCGGAAAACTCTCTTTCTCATATGCTCCAACTCCTCTTCCTGCAATAATGCCAAGGATATGGCTGTTTCCATGTCTTTTGGATTGTGTAATACAATGGCAGCACGAATTTCTTCCCTCAGTCCTCCCAAAAAATGTGCGACAAAAAACACCTCATCTTGTGCTGAGTTGTACAACAGTAGACGGTGTTGCAAACTCTCAAACTTCTTGCTATACTCTGCGACGGAGCCCGTTTACCTCAGATTGATCAGTTGACTCATTTGCTTCTTATACAGATTCCTGCCAAATCTGCTCTCTACGGCTTCACACAATACTTCCCACACCTCAAATCTCCCTCTGGCTTCCATCTTTTGCAACCACAGCGCTGCATTTCCAGAGAAGTTCAGTGCCGCCAAACGAGTGTACAAACCCGGGTTCACCCCCATAATCTCAAAGTAAGTCTCACATCTTTCTCTCCATAGTTTTGGGTTTTCTCCATCAAACTTGGGAAACTCCAACTTCGGCATGGATTGCCCAGTCTGCCACTGTGAGATTGGATGTTGCCCTCCCCCGGTTCATTGGTCGAACACCTGCACTGCATTAGCCAAGTCTGCTCTTCCAGTCATGGTATGCATCAAAGGGTTTCCCAAAATACCTTTAGCCGCATCTCGACTCTTTTCTTGTCCTCGATAGCCCTTCAAGGATCTTGTTTCTTCGCCAGGCGGCGTGCCTGATGATGATGATCCCAATGACTGATGCGTCTCCCCTGCTGCTGCTTTTCCTCGTCCAGCCGCAGATGGACTCCCCTCTGGTCGAGCTTCCAGCACCTCTACTCGCCCCTTGACCACATCCACCACCGATTTCACTTCCCCGATCTCAGATTTCACTCCTTGGACATCATCCAAGATCTGCTTGAGAAGTGCGTTCACTCCTTCAAATTGGGCCTCCACCGAAGCCATGGCGGTGGAAATCGTGATCTCCAACGGCGTTGGTTTCTTCTTTGGCGCCAGACCGATTGCTGAATCTGATACCAGTTGTTATGATTCTCCAACACTCAAGTAGATCAAGAGAGAACAGGGGATTGAAGAAGAAAGAAGAGGAGATAGAAGCAGCGCTTTTGCTGTTCAGAAGAAAGTACTTTTCATCATCGATCCCCTCCCCGAACTGATTCTGTTCCTATTTAAACCCCTCTCGCTGCTCTCGCTTACAAGTGGGGCCACACTCTGCTATGCCAGAAGAAACACCGGTACAAACCCAACAACTCACACACACCACACACATCCACCCGATCCTGTTCACCATCCGGCACGGCACGCGACAAAATGTACGTGCGCCAAGTGCTTAACTGCTCATTAATAAATCTCTGCATTACTCATATGATACAATATGGCACCGGTAAGTAGCCTTCGAAACATACGTGGTAGTAGGAATCTACAGATACAATTAAACGCGTGCATCTGTCAGAGCACTGGGGCAATTCCATGCTCCTCAGATGGTAATAGGGTCGGCGAGCTGCATGGACGGCAGCAGCTCGGGCTCCGGCAAAGCGGGCACCACCATTGGCGGCAGTGAGAATTGCCCGTACGTGGAGCTCCCGCTGCGTAGCTCCTTCATGGTCACCAGCGCGGCGACGGTGTTCCTGAAGATGCCCTGCTCAGCCGCCACGGGAACCATCTCAGCGCTGGTGTAACCTATCCTCGTGCACCGATGGCCGGCCGTCGTCGCTGCGGAGGAGGCGAACATGGCCTCCATCGTTGCCTCGCACTCGCGGACGAGCCTCGAGATGGGCTCCGTCGTGAAGAAGGGCTGCTCGAGCACCTTCTCGATGTACGGCAGCCGGAGATGCCGGCCGGTGCGCTTGTCGTACTTCTTCAGGATCTTGGCCAGCCCTGCACGTTCTTTGATCACCATGCATTCATCTTTGTCTACTACTGAATGTAATTATCCTTATACCAAATAAGCAAATCTCTGTAGGTTGTGTGTGTCCTGTTCTATGCGTGATGCTAAGGTTCACACGAAAAATGCCCAATTTGTTGTGTAAAGAAATTTTCTGCAGTTTAATTGTGCACAATGAGGCTACTGTTGAACATGGGCCGACTATGACTACTCTCTGCAAGTTGGAGTGTTCAATTTTGGAGTAAGTTTCAGTCAAAAGTAGGTGTTACTAGTCTATCAGATGTTGCACACACAGCTACAGATAATGTCCACTAGGTTGCGTGCCCGCAAAGTTCACATAAAGATGATGTCTTTAGTTACAAAGTATAAATTAATTATTTTAAATCTATGGCACGCTTGAAACTGCCTGGTTTCTAGCAAAACATTTTCCTACTACGGAGTATTGATTTATACTACAAATAGATCTACCTCTCAAGGTATGCTATTCGAACTTCGAAGATTGGTGCAATTTTAGTTTGTATACTTTTACATTGGGGAAAATTACTTCTATACCAACACGTACTCTACTTCATTGTAAGCCCTTTTACTGTGGTTTTTAAGGGATCTACATGAAAGGAACAAGGATTGAAATTTCGGACCGAAATCCGAAATCTCGGCCGAGATTTCGGATTTCGGACCCCTCCGAGATTCAAAATTCCGGAAAATTCAAAAAATTAAAAAAAAAATCGGATTTCGAATTTCTCGGCGAGATCTCGGGTATCTCGGGCGAGATCTCGGTGATTTCGACCGAGATCTCGGATTTCCCGATTGAAAAAAAACCGCATTTGAAATTTGGTTTTTGTAATTCGTCCGGATTTTTTTCGAAGTTTTCGAATCTCATCGAAATTTCGGATTTCGGGAACCTCCGAAATTTGACTCAAAACGAGATTTTAAACCTTGGAAAGGAAGACAAATTTCCAACTTGTACGCACATTGAGATTCCAACGCAAGATGCGCAGGAATTAATCCTGATCTCATAATGATAATGCGTCGTACGAGTGACAGTGAGCCAGACGACCGGAAATCAATGCTCACGAATCATGATGGATGCAAATGACGGACTAAAAGCGCTCGGGATTTCTTTGCCTCCATGTAAAGCCGTCTGATGCTCAAGCAAACGGCCATCATGCTAGCGCATAGTATGCATATGCTCGTCCCGTTTGTTGCAGAGAAATTTTACATGCATTAGATAAATAGTATACATTGGATAGTAGAAATAAGTTCTAGTTGTTATTGATTTATTAAAAGTATTTTAACTATTTAGCTACGAAAAAACCATAAATAAATACTAAATAATCTAATGAATTGGATCGCAAAGAATAAACGTGGCAGATGCGACAGGATCCGAACTCGACAAGCTATTTGCAGAACAGAGCAGCCACCGCCCACGACACTGGCAGAGCAAACAGGAGGCTGAAAGGAGTATGAACCTGTGTAGTTGACGGCGCTGTAGTTGAGCAGCAGCACCATCTCCCCGTGCAGATCCACGATATCCTTCCTCACCCTCGTCATCCCCGCCGCGTACGCCGCACCGGACGGTCGCCGCCCTCCCGGCCCAACCTCGCCGGCCGCCGTCTTCACCGTCTCCAGCAGCTCCTTCACAATGCATGCATGCGCGTAAATCCGTTGCAGATTACAACACCGCCCGCGCACATTACTATACGTTACTTACCCTCTGCCGTATGACGAACTCCTCCTCCTGCTCCAGGAAGAAGGCGTTGAACCTGTCGACCTCGTCGTCGAGCAGCCGCACGAAGGCGGCCTCCGGCGCCCCGGAACCGACCGAGACGAGCCGGACGAGCTTCTTGAGGCGCTTGTACGCCAGGAATTTGTCCCTCCAACCCGGGAGGCTCTCCTCCATCTGCTTCTTCAGCCTCTTCCCAAACTTCATCTCCTCACAGTGCTCTTAACTACACTTTCCTACTTACTCCAACGATCAATCAGTTAATTAGCAATATATGCTTACATATGAACATACATGTGATGATCCTTCGATGTCAAGGTGTTTTGGTTTGGCAAATGGCAACTGGTGAGCATGTTCGATTTTGTGGGGGAAAAGGGAGTGGAAGAGTTGAGAGGGACGAGGCATTGTCATGGAGGAAGGCAAGAAGGGTTTAGTTGAGAATATCTCGAGTATATGCCTTGGTTGACAATTCGGCATCTGGACGGGAGCCTATTAATTGCTTAGTACGTGACTTAACAAGCCATCAATCAAACAAGTACCATGCACTATTGTCCTTGTGATCTATGGTGGAAATATACGGGGCGCGTAGCAGGCGAGGAACAATGCGAACTACATTGTTCTTCTGCAGAGTATAAACCGTGACCATTAGATTCTGATCACACGATTATAAAAAAAGTGTATATCTCTACTATTATAAAGCAGCAGTTGGTGGCAGTGGTGAGTTCTACCCACGTCATTAATTGCCCTGCTTAATTGCCCTACTTAATTGCTCTGCTTAATTGCCCTACGCAAAAAACGAAGCGTTGCTTTAATTAGCTAGCTTTTGCAAGAAACGAAGCGTTAAAGATAGATGTTTGATCTTGTGAAATATTTTTTTAATTTTTTAATCTTTATTTTTCGTTATCAATTTTGTTTTTCGTAGCAACGCACGGGTATGTAACTAGTAATGTCTTAAAACTTTGTTCGAAAATTTGTCCAACACTTTGAACTGTGAAACCATTTATTTAACTCCTCAAACTTTGCAATCCAATTTAAATAATACTCTGATCCGATTTCGTATAGTGATATTGTCCGTGTGACATTATGAATGAACAGTTTTGTCTTATAAGATGATACGCTGTCCAAATTGAATCAATAATGCACCATTACTTTCTACTTGTCGACTGTCGCGTGCACTCGGTCTAAGCAAGCAAGGAAAGAATTCTTGGGAGACGAGTAAAGCGTCAAAAAGAGGATTGAAACAGAAGGGTAAGAATATATACGAAGCATATTCCATCTCAGGAGTCAGGACACGACCAGAAGCTTTGAGCATCCAGAGAGTTTTTATTTTTCCTTCCCCATTGATTATCTATCCTCCCCTATTCTGTTAATGGAAGGTATGATTCCATGGGAATATGGGATCTTTTAGTCCACCGCTGTCTTGGCAATAGAAGCTCCTTAACGTCGTTCTCTCACTCTTCAACGCTTTCACAGCTTCCCAAAGAAAAACTTCCGCAATTGCGACCGGTACCAGGTACTCGGATCATAATATCGTATTCCTACACCACAGTCGTGTCGCCAACAAATTAGCCTGTAATATAATGTTGGTGGTATGGATCGATCTCTTGGTGTCACAACCAATGCATAAAACCCATGGCATAAGATATTCTCTGCACTTTGGAGTGAAATCCGGTTTCTGCCATCCTGGGAATCTTGCAAGATTAGGCGCCAACATAGACGGGATCTGAAAAGTTGAGGTGGTTTATGCCTGCTAGAGGAATATTCATTCAGAAATGGGTGCTTTGCTTGCTGTGGGCAGTTGAAGATTTGTGGTGTGCAAAAGTCCCCTGTTTGGCATTTTTCTTGTCCAGAGTTTCATGGTTGATGTAAAGATTTGGTGCTGCTTTTCTTTTTTTTGCTCAATCCACAATGTTGATCGGTAATGTCTGCGCAGATAGTTCAATTTCCGCAGGTATTGAAATTTTTTTTCCTGCGTTACAAATGGGACTAAAATTGTTCATCATTGTAGTTGGCTACCTTACCTATGGTTGCTACTGAGACTACAAATGATCCCGTTGCGTGTTTCCTGTATGGTTACTGGCAACGCATACCTTAGAAGAGAAAACAGAAATGATATCTCAATATACCATAAACAACATTAATGGAAAAAAATAAAACAAGAAAGCACTAAAAGATACATTCTCTCTTTACAAACTTTTTTACTGCTCTCCTGGCACAGCAACAAGGCTAGTCTCCCCCGGAACATGTCAGAAAAGAAATATATTTGTTGCCCTCCTTTTCCATTTGACGATTAAGGGTACCAATATACTGCGCTGGTTTTAGGTTGAGGTTTTAAATCGTCATTTTCACGACTTCATGGTAAGGCCTAAAAAATTAACAGTAGCTATCGCAGAAGGTATCATTCGTCACGTTTTTAATATTATTTTTTAAAAAATAATTATGTATATAATATAAGTCACCTTCAAACAAATCATAAAAACACAGTAAGTACTAATATTTTTATAATAAAAATATGAATTAAGTTTGAAATCAATAAACATAGTAATACATATCCAAAAGACCATAAATAGTAAATATATCATAATGTCATTAACAAAAGTACTTAATAACTGAGAAATATGACTGTTGGATTATTGAAAAAGGCCGAGACGATGTTTTTACTAGTTTTCTCATTATTCAGTTTTATAAGAGATGTATTTGAGCCATTTAATAATGTTGGATTTTAAAATAGGTCCAATATTTTTTACCCATAGATGTCTATATAGAATAGCTCGAGCTATGTTAGCTACAAGCTATACTAAACAACGTAGCTATTGCTAGCTATAGTGTTTATCTGTAACTCCACGTTTAGAGTGTTTTAGGCTATAAACCTAACCACTAAAAGGTAAAACGTGTTGAAAGCAGGCAAAAAAGGCGGTGCTTATGTCCACTGCAGATTTAGCCTGGAGATAACCACTGCTTCACACATCACTAGTTATATGCCCGTGCGTTGCTACGAAAAACAAAATTAATAACGAAAAATAAAGATTAAAAAAAATACTATTTCATAAGATCAAACATCTATCTTTAACGCTTCGTTTCTTGCAAAAGCTGGCTAATTAAAGCAACGCTTCGTTTCTTGCGTAGGTCAATTAAGCAGGCAATTAAGTAGGGCAATTAAGCAGGACAATTAATGTGACGTAGGAAGAAACTCTCACTTTATATAGTAGAGATTTAATGCTAACAGGATATTCGTTCGGATTAAGCCTTGCTCTGTGCTAATTCGGACGTGATTGGATATTCTTGCATGAGTGTTCCGTGATAATGATGTGGCATCAATTGGGTTTTCTCTTGTCGAGGGGAAGTACTGCCGTTGTAGGATTGATATATATTAGTATAGTAATCAGAGAGAATGAATGATTGCGCATAAGTTAAAATCAAAATTTTGATCTACTAAAAATTCACCCAAATTAGGAATCAAATGATTGCTTCGTATTCAACAAAAACAGAATATATGCATTCGGTAAATCGCGAATTCCTGGAGATCCAGCCGTCGAATCGACCTGAAATTTGAACAGTAGAAACTAGATTTAAATACAAATCTAAAAAAAAGGTATCAACTCGATCGGACCTACGGATCAAAATTTATGAACCCCGTTAGCTTACTGTGACAGATTATGATGAGAATAGATCTAACCTTAATTCCTGAAGATCCAACCGTCGGATTGATGTGAAATTTAAAATGTATAAACTAGATTAAATTTCAAAACTAACCGACAAGAATCAGCTCAATCGGATTTACAGATCAAAAGTTATAAGCTTCACAAGTTGACTGTATCAACAATGACGAGAATTAATTAATCCCTAATTTCGTGATTAAATAAAATCTACAAAAGATTAACAAACAAAACTCTGAGGAACGCTAAATCAATGCCCTAGGAAGGTTTTGGATGGATCAAATCAAGAAGAAACTCAAAGAATCAAGATAGACAATGAATCAATCTACTAAACCGAAAATCGGGCGAGAACGAAAAACGGAAAACAGGAGGAAAACCTGATTTTTATTTCTTCTGGCTAGTCTGGTTATAGTACTCCAAACAAAATAGTGCAATTCTTAATGCCTGGCTCAACCTAAACAGAGGACACCTCCCTCCTATTTATAATGAGCAAACCTAAAAAATTTGTATACAGATACATCCACCTGGCCCAATTACATATGGCCCAATATATGCACACAGCCCAAAATTCACGCATGCACGCGTACGGCCCACCTGCCGCTACCGCGTGACTCACTCGTCTTCACGTGCATCGTTCTCTAGTCCGAACATCCCGCATGACATCCTTGACTACTAAGACCTCGGTTCCTCCCTGATCCTAGTCCAGAACCTCAGTTCCTCCATGAACCTGTTTCGATCCCGTCACCGACCACGTTCGACCTCAAGCAACACCTGCACATGAACAAACACAAAACTATGTACGAGCACAAGTTCACGACTTGACTCAAGATCAATCCATGCAACCACTCACACGAGCATATTGCATCAAGCAAAACAACTATCATGCTATCGCAAGCATATCAATTAATCATCTAAAATAACACATACACATGCACCACACATGCCATGAGCACAACCAGTTTGCAGTACCAAATTCATCACTAAGCCAATTTTTCAGTACATGATTTCACAGCTGTCTAATCAGGCCTTGTTTGGAATGTATAGAAATTCCACAGGAAAAATGAACTGGAAAAAAAATTCCTGTATTTCAAAATTGTGTCATAATCAAATGGTTACCTTCCAATCGATTTACTGATAATTGAGTAAAAAATACCATCATGATAAGCATCAACAAATTATGTGCTTTGCTGACTACTCCCTCTGGTCACAAATAGTTGTCGTTTTGTACATCGATATATACAGCCTCTAAAACTTAACTTTGATCACTAATTTTATTATAATATATTTATAAAACCCAATAAAATTATAATATTATGAAATTACTTTTTAAGATAAATCTACATATATAATTTTCATGTATATAATTTAAATATTTAAAATGGTATTTATGGTTAAAGTTTCGAAAGTTTGACTACATCTATGTCCAAAACGAAAACTATTTATGATTGGAGGGAGTACTTTTTTAGCCCTTTTGGTGAACTTGTTAATTTCCTTTTTTTTAGTGAAACTTGTTCAGTTCAGTTTTTTTTTTGTATGGAACTTTTTTTAAAATCATTTTTAGGTAACTAAACTTGTTCATTTTAGTTGGATGCTGGAACCTGATCATCTTCCATCCATATAAGCTTTGGCTCGTGTTTCTTAAGTTTGTGCCCACTAAATTCTGGCCCAACAAACTAGGAGATAGCCCATATAGATACTACTCCCTCCAGTTTGGTAATATCTGTCGTTTTGGACATAGTGATGGTCAAACTTCCGAAACTTTGACTATCGATATATTTTTAAATATTTAAATTGGATACATAAAAATTATATGTGTAGACTTGTCTCGAGAAGTACTTTCATAATATTATAATTTTATTGGGTTTTATAAATATATTATAATAAAAATTAGCGGTTAAAGTTGTGTTTTGAAGACCGTATCGATGTCCAAAACGACAGATATTACCAAACTAGAGGGAGTATCCCGTGTATTTGCATGATTACCATAATAAATGCATCGCTGGTCGAAAGAAGGAAGGATGCCCTTAGCAATGTTTGGAACGCATGGTTTTTATACAAAACAGTTTAATTTATATAGAATTTGTGTAAAATTGTTATGTTTCAAAATTACCCTTTTAAAAAATAAATAGGAAAAAAAGTAAAGGCTAAGGAAGGCGTTATTAAAAAAAGTAAAGCATTTTCCCCTAAATTTGTCGAATGAGTATTAAATGATGGGAATAATGTTAGGAATATGATTCAATATCTTAACTTGTCATATCTTGAAGTCCTTCCAATCCACAACTCGAATTCTATTTTAACTATATAAAGTCACCCTATGTACTTGTAATCTTTGAACCTAATAGTGCATCTTTGTCACCTGTGGTTTTTTTCATAAGGATTTTCCACGTAAATTTTGTATTCCAATCTCTTGTGCGTGTGCAAACCCTAAACCTAACAAGCGGTATCAAAGCATTACAAGCATGCACCTAGGTCCCGATTCGTCGCATCGCCGCCGACCTCCTCGGCTTCTATTTCGTGCATCGCCTCCTGCCGGGCCACTCTGCCCGTCCGGCCGCACCTCCTCGGATCTTCTTCGTGGCCTTCCGATCCGTGTGCCATCTGCTAGACGACGCCGACTTCCTGGTTCCCCAACACCGCACCACTGATGCCTCGGTTTCCATCTCCGTCGCCGACTTCCCGGTTCCCCGATGCGGCCATCCACTGATGCACCCTAGTCAGTACACACTGGCTCTGACTTCGACCAGCCGCATACTACCTTATCCTCCGGCCAGCCCCTCCGCGCCCGCTCTGGCGCGACCTCCAGCCACCTCCGAGACACCCGCTGCACCCCGGTTCCCTTTAGCCTCGCCGTGCTTGGGTGCTTCGGCCACCCGGTGCCGTACACTGACCACCGGCGCCGCACCTACACCCGCCGTCTTGCTTCTTCATGCCGCACCCCGTGCGCGCCCTTCGGCTACGTGCACTAACCTACCGCCGGCGACTTCGTGCACCAGTCTGACGTGGGCTGGCATCGCCAAAGAAGCCCCGATCGGACTTCAAAGTCCTAATCGGACTAGACTTCAAGTCCGTCCTCAAGGGATAAGGCTTAAGTTCGGTCCAGGAAGTTTGAAGAAAAAAAGGTTTCAACTGAAAAAAGGGATTTTTCGGTCGAATTCTGCTAAACGCACCTGAGGTGTACCAGAACATGTCAAAACAATTGCTTCGCGCACCTAGAGCGCACCAAGAAGTTTTTTTCTTCATAATCTACTATATTATTTGATCTGCAATTTTATTCTCCATTATATCATCCACTAAATTTGACATTGAGAAGTTTGATAGAAAGATTAGTTTTGTGATATGGTAAGTTCAAATGAAAGTAGTTCTTACATAGGTGGGTGCCAGAAAAGCCCTGTCAGCTAAACCGACAATAATGACAGTTGAAGAATGGAAAGAACTTGACCAGAAAGCCCTCTTTCCCATACCACTCAGTTTGTCTACAGATGTTTTGCATGAAGTTATTAGCAAGACCACTGCCGCACAACTGTGAAAAAAATTGGAAGATTTGTATATGAAGAAAAGTCTCGCCAACAAATTACGCCTCAAAGAACATCTGCACACAATTTGCATGGCAAAAGGTATCTTTGTTTAGTCTCATCTTAATGAGTTTAATTTACTCATCATTAATCTTGAGAAATTAGAGGTATGATAAAGATAAGCCTATTCTGTTGGTCGTGTGTAACAACCCAGCATCTAGTATGCCTGAATGTTACCAAAAATAGTCTAGACAACATCTAAATACCACAAATAAAGATAAATTACAACAAAGGTGAAAACGCTAAAACCAAAAATTTCGGCAGCATCTCCTTTATTTTTCCATGATTGAAGCAACAACAATACTATGACAAGATATAGCAAGATATGAGACATCTAAAACAGCATTAACAATGGATATAGCAACAACTTAAATCAATAATACCAAGTCCAACCACTCCTCAAACTAAAACGAAGCAATTGAGGAAAACAAGCACATAATTTAACCATACACCAAGATTCATGGCACTATTCTTATTATCATGACTTCAAACCATTAAATTGTCTATAAATGTGGAGCTACATGTGGAAGTGTAGCTAATGCCCTCTCCCGCATGCCGGTTTCATGGTACCTAAAAACAACATGAAACACAAACGTGAGTTCATCACTCAGCAAACATATTGCAATGGATCATAAGAACAAATCAATGCCAACATCGATACATACCATACTTAACATCATGATCAAGTCATAATTTCATATACAACATCATACCCATGTCCCAATCTCATTGTACACATTTCATTATCATCATCATGTATGCAATGCAATGCAATACACATGTCTTCTTGAAGCACATACCGGTATTGCCGAGTGCACACCCGTCGGCGTGCACCCTCTTTCCCCTTCCATCCCGTAGATGGAGGGTGCCTACTCCTCGCTTCCACTCACCACGTGGATGGAATCACGAGGTAGGTCTTACTCAATGGCACTCCGAATTAGTCATAACTTTCTCACCGACCTTACCGGACTAGTTATGACGTTCTCACCGACCGAGCCAGTTTTCATGCCTGTATGCAACATATGCCATAAACATAAACAATTAATCATTGCATAGCATCATAACATACCATTTTAATCATATCATGGGCAAACACTAGTCATGGCAAGATAGCATATCATGAAAACAATTTGCATCTAATCAAGACAAGCAACATACAACACACTACCCATTCCAATACACTTGCCTTAACCGCGGGCGACGGATTGGCGAGAGGATGAGGGCACTCCCGAGGTCACACCACCTGCATGTAGATACCAAACACTCAAAACGTGCCCACAAAACAGTACACCATCACTCATCTACCCCGACTTCGCAAACTACTCCCAAAGCCGAAAAACAGAGAATCTGTCCCTCGGGACAGCAGACTTCAAACTAGCATAACATGAGTTCTAGGACTCCAAATCAAGTAAACGAGTACATCATCGCTAAGCTTAGGAAATTTTCTAGCTTTTTCTAAGTATTGGGAAAAGCTGATTCGGCCTCTAAAATTGTCTAATGTATAAAACATTACGTTATGTCCCAATTACGTCACAGATTTGAACACGCTCGGTAAAACGATCATAACTTTCAAACGGCTGGGCGGAATTGAACGTTCTTGGTGTCCAATTAAAGGTATTGCAGTTATCTACAACTTTATCAACAAGTGGCTGACAAAAACACGCATCTAAAATTGCTAAAACCAAGCCCTAAGCACGAGCACCCAATCTGCCCGAGATCAAAACAATGGACAGATTTGCAATTGCACTAATCCCATCTAGGAACAGCACCTATGCATCAAAATTAACCATGGAATTTACCATCTAACCAGCACCTACACCCTAAAACCAAGATCCCCGAGGCTTACCTCTTCTTAGCGAAACTCCCGATCGACGAACGTCGCCTCCTCGCGGACCGATCTCCCCTCCGATCGCCGGGAACGCCAAAATCGTCGGGATCACCGGATCTTATTGGACGAAGAGCTCCCGGACAGCGATATTGGAGTGGCTACGAGGGGGAGGAGCTAGGGCCGGCTAGGGGAGGGGATGGCGCAAGATGGGGGAGGAGGGGCGGCTAGGGCTTGGATGGGGGGTGGCGGCTATGGGAGGGGGAGGAGGAGGGGGGCGCATGGCTGCCCCCTCCTCCCCACATGGGCCAAGAAACCCCCACCTAGGGCCCAAAAAGATCCCCCCAAGGCCCAAGTTCCCCCGGAAAGGCCCAAACACCCGAAAACGCGACATAAAGTCGTACCGTAATGTCGAAATCTATATTGTCACAGTTCGTAGTGTCACTTCCTATAATATTGCATCCCATGATGTCACATCGTGTTTTTCCCTGCTACCTTTACACATTTTAAGGAAATTATGCTTTTATAGCAATCATGACACCCTTAGTTTTTAGAATGTTAAATCAAATTTATTGTCTAAGGAAAAATTTGATATTGATTCTCGTTCTGAAGTTAAGGTTGAGGGTTTAATTGTTAGAGGTAGATCACATCATAAAAGACAATTCTAATAGATCAAAATCTAAATGTAAGTTAAGAGGATGTAAATCCAACAATTTTTGCCGTTACTACAAGATTCCTAGTCATGATATTTCCAATTGTTTCAAGTTGAAAAATAAGACAGACAAAGCTAAAATGACACAATCTGATAAACCTACTGAGGCTAGTCTTGTTGAAAAAGAATCTTATGGTGAGGCTCTTATTATCACTTCCAACTTGAAGAATCGAACTGCATGGATTATTGATTCAGCTTGCACTTTTCATATTTATCCATTTAAAGAGTGGTTATGTACTTATGATTCTGTTGGTAGTGGTGATGTTGTGATTACTGATGAGTCTCCCCATGAAATTATTGGCATTGGTTCTATTCAAATTAAACTCATGATGGCATTGTTCGAACCCTTACAAATATTCACTATGTTCCCAGAAGAAAACAAATCTTGTTTCTTTATGCACTATTGAATCTTTAGGTTATAAGTATACCGATGAAAATGGTGTTCTTAAGATTTCTAAAGGCAATCTTGTCGTTATGAAAGGCAATCGAATCAATAGTCTTTATTACTTGCAAGGTTCTACAGTTACAGGTTCTGCAGCTATTTCTACAATTACATCAAATCCTCACATGACCAAGCTTCGGCATATGCACTTGGGTCATATGAGTGAGAAAGGTATGCACTTTTTTATACAAGAAAGGACATTTAAATGATATTGGCAAACTTGATTTCTGTGAACATTGTATTTTTGGCAAGCAAAATAGGGTCAGTTTTACTATTTCAACTCATCAGTCCAAAGGAATTATTGATTATGTTCATTCTGATATTTGGGGTCCTTCTAGATATTTTTTCTATTGGGGGATGTAGCTACATGATAACCTTTATTGATGATTTTTCTCGCAAAGTTTGGGTTTATTTTTTGAAACATAAGAATGGAACCTTTTCAATGTTGAAGAATTGGAAATGTTTGGTTGAAAACCAAACTGGTAGAAAAATTAGGAAATTTAGAGTTAACAATGGATTAGAATCTTGTAATGGTGAGTTTAATCTGTTTTGTGCTAATTATGGTATTGCAAGACATTTGACTTTCTAGATACACCTCAGCAAAATGGTGTAGCAGAGCGTATGAATCACACTCTTCTGGAAAGAGCCCATTGCATGCTTTCAAATGCAGGTTTATGGGACAAGCGTGTTTTGTGGGCTGAGACTGTTTCCACAGCCTCTTACTTGGTTAATCGCTCTTCAAATTCAGCCATTGATTATTCATTAGTCCTGATGTTACTTTTGATAAAGATGCTTTACTTTCGTCTGGTAGTGATAAGGGTGGTTGTTCATCCACAAATAAATCCGAAATTTCATCCACAATTGAATCTGAAATTTCTGAAGCTGCTGAAAGAAATGTAGAATTTGAGATAGTTTTACTTACCATTGATAATGATTCTTCTAGTGGTTCTACTTTATAACCAATTTCAGCACCTAGTGGTTCTACTTCACAACCAGTTTCAGCATGTCCTAGTACTAATGATCATTGTATTGCTTGAGATAGAACAAGAAGAAAGATTCAATTGCCTAAGTGGTTGACAACTATGAATGAAGAAAATTTGAGCCTTCATAAGAACAATACATGGGATTTAATTGAGCTTCCAAAAGGTAAGAAACATTTAAAGTGCAAATGGATTTATAAGAAGAAGGATGGTTGTAACACCCCAAAATTTTGCTTTCCTTGAATTCATGTGTGATTTGGCACTTTGATGAATTTTTGGAATTTTCTGGAGTTTATTTGGAATTATTTGGAATTTATTTGAATTTATTCCATTTTGAAATAATTGAAGAATTTAATTTTGCAAATAAAATTTTGTTGGAAATATTTTATTTGAGTCCAAAATGATCCAAAGTATTTTCCAGAATTTTTCTGGAATTTTTCTGAGTCTTTTGCTATTTTTAATGAATTAAATGAATTACTGGGAATTATTTTAAATATTAAATCGCTGGAAAATACGAGTGGGTTTGTATCGTTCATCCGATCGAGCCCGAGTCGACTCGAGTCCGAGTCCGACCAACCACGCTCGAGCCGCAACGAAGTCGGGCCGGACCTGGGCACGTGGACCGCTTGATTTCGATCCAACGGCTTAAGAGCTTGCCACGCCGCCGCATCGTGTCCGTCGGGATCGGGTCATGCCGGTTCGATCCTAGCCGTTGGTTCTGAACACGTGGATCGGCCGCGCGCTGTCTTCCCCGTGTCCGGCGGACTCGCCATCAGCGCCATGACCGAACTCCGTTAGGGTTCGAGGATTCCGCGAATCCGTGGCCTATTTAATGACCGAGACCCGACGAGGATCGCCATGACCCCGCTACCGCTTTTCCCTAGTCGCTCGCCCGTAGCGCTCGCCGAGGCCGCAATCCTCGGCCGTAGTTGCTTAGGGCTTCACCTCGGTCATTGTTGCGCCCGCGGCCACGGAGCTCCTCCGCCGCCCCCGTGGGCCGCCCCGAGCCCGCTGGCTGCCGCAACCGAGGGGCGACTCACCTCGTCGGAGGGCATCAAATCGCTGTGCCCGTGGTCGCCCCTCCACTCCGGCAGCCTACACGCCGCCGCCACCGCCGACTCGCAAAGCTTCTCCGCCGTGCGATCTTCATCGAACGGTCCAGGTTAGCCCACATCACACCGTAGAAAAACCAGATTAGATCTAAACCATTAGATGGAAATCGTGCGACCTAGGTTAGATCTATTCTCAGCCCTTGGATTTAGATCCAACGGCCAGGGTCAGATCGCGTAGATTGAATTCGGGTGGATCATATCCGTTCGATCGGGAATCAAGGGCTGTGATGCACCCATGTGTCACACGCCGGGACGTGCCGCGTGGCACGACCGCACCGCACCGTGCACACACGCGCGCGGTCGACGGTACCGGTCAGCGTGTCGGAAGACTTGAGCCGTGGACCGTGTCCACCGTGAGACCCGGACCAAGCGTGGACCAAGTCCATGGACCGGCCGACGTGACGCCAGCCAATCGAGGCTGCCACGTGTCCATGCCGACGCAATAATTAATTTCCGAAAAGAAAATGATTTATTAATTCGAAATATTGATTCAAATTTAGATTCAAACTTCAAACGCTTATAACTTTTGCGTTTCAACTCCGATTTGAGCGATTCAAATTTCTAAATTTGTATAAAATTGAGATCTACCTAAATATAAATTTTATTTAATTTTTGGACTAAAGTTTTTCTCTGTAATATTATTTAATTGATTATTTAAACTTTAATAAATCATAACTTTTGCTTTAACTCCAAATTTGATTTATTCCAGTTTCTAAAAATCCAGAAAATTATGTTCTCTCTGTTTATGGATTTTATTTGGAGTTTTGGGATCTTTTTGCCTAGTGTTTATTTGTGTATTTGCTATTTGCACGCTTTACGAGTAGACGTTGAAGTGCCGGAAGGATTCGAAGGAGAAGTGTTGACTCAGGATCCAACTCAAGACCAAGAACAAGTACTTTTTGAAGGCAAGTTGTGCTTTGACCATGTTGATCCTATTTCTAAAATCTATTTTGATTTAAACTATTTCATGCTAGTTCAATTAGAAAGATACTTTGTTTAAACATGGGGGTTATATAAATACCAATTTGCTATATGACACATTGATTACTTAAGTATGTGCCATGACCCTTTGTCACCCTAGTTGTGGTTTACTAGTTGGACATTATTAAATTGCCAACATGGGTTTAGACCGTTGTAGTATGTCGCTTAGACCACTACGTGCTCATGACATGATTTTGGACAATCAAATGCTAATATGGACTTAATGATATATTGAACCTGTTTTGGAAAAGTATCATGTGATGTTGATGGCACGTGGTGCATGGTAATCAACTCGGGTTTGATAAAACGATTTTCGGCCAGGGCATGTGGCAAGAGTAATCAGTGGGGCCGATGTGGCATTGGGAGTGTTGATTTGGTTTTTCGTAGTCTTGCCCTGGTTACTCTAAGGACTTAACCTTGCAAGCCTTTGAACTGGGTCATACTTGCAACCACATGGGCTGGAATGGGACGGCCCTAGTTGACTAAGTCGCTAAGGACTCACTTGTGGAGCCTCAGGGTGTCGATTACACCGCTTGTGTGATTGTACGGGGAGCGTATCGTGGTCGTGGCCAGGTACCCATCTAACGGTGTGTTGGTCCCATACTTCGCCTTGGCTAAGGGAAGGGATGGTGTAGAGCACGAACCTGAGAGGACCACCTGTGTTGTTTGAGGCTTCCAAAGGCTTTGTTACTGAACTCGCCTTTGTGGTGTTTGACTGTATCTTGTGGGTAAAGTGCATAACCTCTGCAGAGTGTAGAATCTATTTGAATAAGCCGAGTCCACAGATCGACAATGCTCGGGAATTACAGTCAAGGGGTAGACTTTCTCAAAATAACTTGGTTTTGAAAAGATGGGTTGGTTTAACAAGGAAGGTGATGGAAATATGGTGTAGGATGGGAAAAATGTTTGTTAAACTTCTTGAAAAGTTATTTATGCTTTACTTATTTCTCACCGCTTTGAATCTACTTTTATTACTTGTCAAAAGTCAAGCATTTCGCAAATATACCTCGAGCTATTCCTTTGTACCAAGCCATGCATATAGTATATTAGCTTGCATTCTCAGGCATGACTTGCTTGAGTACCAAGTACTCACCCTTGCCTCAACACAATACCGCTTGAAGAGGAGACTACGCCAGCTTTGAAGAGGAGTTCCAAGAGGACCCGTCTACTTAGGGATGCGAGCCCGATGGGTTGCTCGTGGTATATTGGATGGCGCCACGGTTTATTTGATTTTCCGCCGCTATTATTTCTCTCTGAATAAGTTTCACTACTGAGGCATACATTTGTAACTTGACCATAAGGTCAAGTAACCAGTTTGGTTATTTAAATAAAGTACTTTGATAATATCGATTGGTATGATTGTGATATTTACCGATGTTAAGACCGTGTGCACTAAGCGCTGTTCTGGACTAGTGCTGAATACACAGAGGGTCCGGATTTGCAAATTCGGGGTCCCGACAGAGGTGGTATCGAGCCATACTTGACTGTAGGCTCAACCCTAAGTTAGAATGGTCGTAGTGAGGATAAAACCTATTTTCTAAAAGCTAAAATTTGTGAAGACAAGAAATGACATCTCGACTTATCCCCTTCTCTCTTTTCTTGTCTCTTGCTGAAATTTTCCATTACCTTGTCACAATTTAAAAATTCGGGTTCTTACGTAAAGCACTCTTGTGACAGATGGAGGAAGAGTTCAACTACGTTGATCTCGGGAGTTGGTCACGCCGCGGAACTTTGGCATATGCTCTGAGACTCTCGGAGATTTTGAGAAGCCCCAATACCAAGTAGAAGTGATCGGACAAGCGGGATTGATCAAGGCTTGTGACGTGAGGATTGAGGTACCTGCTAGGAAAAAGGGCCAGGCAATCGCCTCGATACACCGTGACCGCCAGGAGATCTACAATGCAGATGGGTATCCAAGAAGTATCACGACGCGCAATGCGGCACATTACCCGTATCTACGCCCGAGAGTTGGAGAGTACGGTGTTCCGTTATCACCTGCGCAGTGATAACCTTCTTGACCCGAAGGAGATTCAGGATGAGGATGCCACGGTTACACAGTTGGCACGATTTGTCGTCGCCCAGGAGGATGTACTAGATAATACAAGCAAGGAGCTACAGAAGGCCCGCAAGGAGATCACGACAGAGAAGAACAGATGGCGGGAAGCTCAAGAGTATGTGGCACACCTTCTACGAAGGATTGACGAGTTGGAGATGACTTTGTACGGACTGCACTCCGGAGCCAAGAGCTGCCACACGAGCCAGATCCAGAGGAGTCGATCTCGATGAGGACATCGCTTCTTCGACTACCACAGAGGACGTGAGTTGCTGGACATGGCGATCGTTTACGCCTATGCCACAAAGACCTGCATTCGTGCCGTGGAGGTTTTCGATGAGTGAGCATAGGTTCTATAGTGAGACTCCTTCGCCGAGTCACCATAGAAGAAAGAGTCACCCTTTAGGCGTTAGACTCAGAGTTAGCTCGATTTGGATTTTCATTGTTTGTCGAGTGTGCAAAGATGTGTTGCAAGGCCCTTAGGCATTGTAAGCAGCCATACCAAGTTATTAATAATAAAGTTGGACCTTAAAGTTACCCCTTTCGCCCCGCATAAGTTCCATATTACTTGTCTATTCTTGTTTCCTCTCATCTCTAAACCTAGAGCGAATCGACAGATGGTGAACACCCGTGGAAACTTGGGAAGCAATGGGAGTGGATCTCGCCTGAGAAACCCCAATGATGGAGCACCAGCACCACCAGTTGATATGCAGAGTTTTGGAGCCTTTCTTGCTGCCTGCACTCGGTTGATGCATGCTATGATGCAACAAATGCAGCACGTCATCGCCAGGCCATCGCTAATCAAGTTAATCGTGACCACGCCGTAATACAAGGCCGCCGAGTTCATGAGGACTCACCCACCCACTTTCTCTCGGGAATGCCAATCCATTGGAGGCCGATGATTGGTTAAGATCAATCGAGAGGAAGTTACACATAGCTCAATGCATAGGAAATGAGAAGGTACTCTACGCTTCTCATCGCTTGAAGGAACAAATTGAATGGTGGGAGAACTTCGTACACGCAGAGAACCCTCAAGATATCACTTGGGAAGAGTTCACAAATGCATTCCGACAAAGATCACGTGCACTGAAGGAATCATGGACCTTAAGAAGGAGGAGTTCAGAGCATCAAGCAAGGTAATCAGCCGGTGGCCGACTACCCGAACAAGTTCACACAAATAGCACGCTACGCACTGAGGATGTAGCGGACAGATAAATCCGCATACCTCGCTTTTATGAAGGGACTTAACTCAGATTGCAAGTTGGGTTGATCACCCACACCTTTCCAGATTTTCAAGAGTTGGTGAATAAGGCACTTATTCTTGAGGACAAGCGCAAGGAACCGGATGAGAACAGAAGCGCAGGATGCAAATAAAGAAGGATCACGCCAGTGAACGCATAAATGCTTGAGAGTTGCACCAAATCAATTCTTCAGATTCCAACCACGAGAACGCAACAAGGACACCATCCTCAAAGACCAAGACCTGCCAATCGTAACTACCAAACCCCAGCCCCGCTAGAAACACTACTCCAGCAACAAGAAGGAACAAAGGAGGCGCTGTTACAACCGCAACGAGCCAGGACACTTTGCCAACAGCTTGTCCGAAGAAGACAGCAGAGCGACCCTGGCCGCTTCAATCTAGGAACCACCCCACCTAGGACGCCAAAGACTAGGAGCCACACCCAGCACTGTGGTGAGAGGCCGAGTCAACCATGTCACCGCAGATGCACCGCAGAATGCTACTGACGTCAGACCGGGTAAGTTACTAGTTAACTCAAGACTGCAACAGCTTTGTTTGACTCGAGCTTCGTGATTCGCTTGTTTCGCAAGGCTTTGCTGCTAGAAATGACTTGAGAATTGCAAGACTTAAGTGCATGCTTTTAGTTCAAACCCCTGGTTCCGAACTCCGAACGGAAGTAGGATGTTCCGGGTGAGAATACTAATAGATGGAATAGAGTTCCTAGCAAACCTTATAATTTTGGAGACCCGCACCTTAGATGTTATATTGGGAATGGATTGGTTATCCAAGCACAAGGTCAGTATTGGATTGTGGACGAAGGACTATCTCGATTGAGAGCCCGTGGGAAGAAAGTGGAATTTCAAGCCATCATGTTAGAGATGGACAGTTGATGGTTAACATTTCAAGGCAATCAGCATAGAGGATGTCCCAAGAGTGAATGAGTACCCGATGTTTTTCCCGAAGATCTACCTGTATGCCGCGACAGTGACATAGAGTTTGTGATAGAGCTTGTACTGCACAAAGCACCAATAGCAAAGAGACCCTATCGGATGTCTACCGAGGAGTTGGTAGAGATGAAGAAACAGCTAGAAGAGTTAATGGAGAAAGGATTTATCAGACCGAGTTCGTCGCCGTGGGGAGCACCAGTTTTGTTTGTCAAGAAGAAGGACGGGAGTTTCAGGATGTGCATTGACTACCGTGCACTCAATGAAGTCACCGTAAAGAATAAGTATCCGCTACCCAGGATTGATGATTTGTTTGATCAGTTAAGAGGAGCCGGAGTTTTCTCCAAGATTGATCTGAGATCGGATACCATCGCTGAAGATCCGATCGGAGGATATTCAAGATCGCATTCTCGCCAAGATATGGACATTACGAGTTTACAGCTATGTCCTTTGGGCCGATTTAATGCGCCAGCTTATTTCATGAATATGATGAATAAGGTGTTCATGGAATATTTGGACAAGTTTGTCGTCGTGTTCATAGACGATATCCTAATCTACTCCAAGACAGAGGATGAACATGCCGAACACTTAAGGCGAGTTTTGGAAAAGTCGAGGAACAAGAACTTTTCGCCAAGTTCAAAGCAAGTGTGATTTTTGGAAGGACAAGGTGGAGTTTCTTGGACATGTAATGACTGCGCAGAGGAGTCGCCGTGGATCCAAGCAAAGTAGAAGCTGTGTTACATTGGGAACAGCCGAGGATCGTGACTCAGTTCGAGTTTCCTTGGAATGGCGGGATACTACCGCCGTTTCATTGAAGGCTTCTCGACAATTGCGAAACCTCTTACGCAATTGTCAAGAAGGAAAAGAAGTTTGCATGGACGCCGAATGTGAGAAAGGATTTCAGAGCTGAAGAAGCGATTGACATCAGACCGGTGTTAGTTCTACCGATGTTGCTCAAAGCTTCGATATTTATTGTGACGACGCGCCAAGGACTTGGATGTGTGTCGATGCGTAATGGAAAGGTCGTCGCTTATGCATCAAGGCAGTTGAGGCCGCATGAGGAAAATTATCCGACACATGACCTAGAGTTAGCTGCCGTAGTGCATGCCTTGAAGATATGGCGTCACTATCTGATTGGAAACAGATGTGAAGTATATACGGATCATAAGAGCCTTAAGTACATATTCACCCAGTCGGATCTGAATATGAGGCAGAGGAGATGGTTAGAGTTGATCAAGGACTATAATGTTGGAATCCATTACCATCCCGGGAAGGCCAACGTAGTAGCCGACGCTCTGAGTCGGAAAAGCCATACCGTGAGTACGTTGCTAGCCACAAGTCAGGATGAGTTATGTGAGGAGTTTCAGAAGATGAAGGTTGAGGTAGTACCTAGCGGATTCTTGGCCGCATTAGAAGTAAAGCCTACCCTAGAGAATCAGATCCGAGAAGGACAGAAGGATGATGACAAGATCCGCAGGATTAAGTCCGTCAAGGAGGAAGGCAAGGCAGAGGACTTCAAGTTGGATGAGCAAGGCACGTTGTGGATGAAGGATCGTATTTGTGTGCCTAACAGAAAGGAGTTAAAGCAACTGATTCTGGAAGAAGCCCATGACTCTAAGTATTCAATTCATCCTGGAAGCGCCAAGATGTATCAGGATCTGAAGGAGAGATTCTGGTGGCCGAGCATGAAACGTGAAGTTGCCGAGCATGTTGCATTGTGCGACGTATGCCGTGAGAGTCAAGGCAATGCATCGTAGACCAGCAGGATTGCTACAACCGCTGAAAATACCTCGAGTGGAAGTGGAGGAAATCGGAATGGATTTCATTACCGGTTTGCCAAGACTCAAGGACGTTATGACTCCATATGGGTTATAGTGGATCGCTTGACTAAAGTAGCCCATTTTATCCCGTGAAGACCACTTACTCGGGAGATAAATTAGCAGAGTTGTACATGATCGTGATTGTTTGTTTGCACGAGTGCCAAAGAGGATTGTATCGGACGAGGTACCCAATTTACCTCAAGGTTCTGGAATAAGTTGCATGAAGCCATGGGAACCCGTTTAAACTTCAAGATGACTTATCATCCACGCAGACGGATGGGATGCACCGAAAGAGTCAACCAGATTCTCGAGGATATGTTGAGAGCTTGTGCATTGGCTTATGCTACCTCTTGGGATAAGAGTTTGCCGTATGCCGAGTTGATTACAACAATAGTTATCAGGCTAGTTTACGATGTCACCTTTTGAGGCATCAGATGGTCGACTCCTGTCGCTGGACGCCATTGAATTGGAATGAGACCGGCGAGCCGTGTCTTTGGGCCTGATATTCTTCAAGAGGTCAAGAGCAGATTGCCGTGATTAGGAAAGGTTGAAGATAGCCCAATCTCGGCCGAGTAAGAGTTATGCTGACAATCGTCGCCGAGACTTGAGTTTTGAACCAGAAGACTTTGTTTATCTCAGAGTTACGCCTCTCAGGGGAGTTAAGAGGTTCCATGCCAAAGGGAAACTCGCACCCCGTTATGTTGGACCATTTAAGATTTTGAGCCGCAGAGGCGAAGTTGCTTATCAGCTGGAGTTGCCACAGTCGTTAGCAGGAGTACATGATGTATTCCATGTGTCCCAGTTGAAGAAGTGTCTCCGAGTTCCTGAGGAACAGACGTCGCTAGAGTTAATTGAGTTGCAAGAGGATTTGACTTATAAGGAGCATCCTGTGAGGATTCTAGACACAATGGATCGAGAAACTAGAAACAAGTCAACTCGTTTCTGTAGAGTTCAGTGGAGCAACCATGAAGGAAGCGAAGCGACTTGGGAGCGCGAAGAGGATTTGAAGAAAGAATTTCCAAACCTATTCCTTTAGTGAGCCCTGAATCTCGGGGACGAGATTCTATTAAGGGGGGGAGGTTTGTAACACCCCAAAATTTTGCTTTCCTTGAATTCATGTGTGATTTGGCACTTTGATGAATTTTTGGAATTTTCTGGAGTTTATTTGGAATTATTTGGAATTTATTTGAATTTATTCCATTTTGAAATAATTGAAGAATTTAATTTTGCAAATAAAATTTTGTTGGAAATATTTTATTTGAGTCCAAAATGATCCAAAGTATTTTCCAGAATTTTTCTGGAATTTTTCTGAGTCTTTTGCTATTTTTAATGAATTAAATGAATTACTGGGAATTATTTTAAATATTAAATCGCTGGAAAATACGAGTGGGTTTGTACTGTTCATCCGACCGAGCCCGAAAGTCGACTCGAAGTCCGAAGTCCGACCCTAACTACGCTCGAAAGCCGCAACGAAGTCGGGCTGCACTCAGGCACGTGGACCGCCTGATTTCATCCAACGGCTAAGAGCTTGCCACGTCGCCGTACCGTGTCCGGGTCGGACTGGGTCATGCCGGTTCGATCCTAGCCGTTGGTTCTGAACACGTGGACGGCTGGCGCGCGTCGTCTTCCCGTGTCCGGGGCGGACTCCGCCACCGCGCCATGACCGAACTCCGTTAGGGTTCGAGGATTCCGCGGAATCCGTGGCCTATTTAATGACCGAGACCCCGCACGAGGATCGCCATGACCCCGCGCCGCTTTTTCCCTAGCTGCTCTCGCGTGGCGCCTGCCGAGGCTGCAATCCTCGCCGTAGTTGCTTAGGGCTTCACCTCGGTCATTGTTGCGTTCGCCACGTGAGCTCCTCCGCCCCCGCGGCCGCTCCGAGCCCGTCAAGCCAGCCGCAACCGAGGGGCGACTCACCTCGTCGGAGGGGCATCAAATCAGCTGTGCCGTGGTCGTCCCCCTCCACTCCGGCAGCGACGCCCGCGCGCCACCGCCGACTCGCCAAAGCTTCTCCGCCGTGCGATCTTCATCGAACGGTCCAGGTTAGCCCACATCACAAGTAGAAAACCAGATTAGATCTAAACCGTTAGATGGAAATCGTGCGACCTAGGTTAGATCTATTCTCACTCTTGGATTTAGATCCAACGCCAGGTATCGTATCGCGTAGATTGAATTCGGGTGGATCATATCCGTTCGATCGAGAATCAAGGGCTGTGATGCACCCATGTGTCACACGCCGTATGCGTGCCGACGTGGCACGGCCAAGCACCGCACCGCACACACGCACGGGTCGCCGATACCGGGTCCCGCGTGTCGAGACTTGAGCCGTGGGACCGTGTCCACCGTGAGACCCGAGCTGCCGCGTGGACCAAGTCCATGGATCGTGGCGTCAGCCAGCCAATCGTAGGCTGCCACGCGTGTCCATGCTTGACGCCAATAATTAATTTCGAAAAAGAAAATGATTTATTAATTCGAAATATTGATTCAAATTTAGATTCAAACTTCAAACGCTTATAACTTTTGCGTTTCAACTCCGATTTGAGCGATTCAAATTTCTAAATTTGTATAAAATTGAGATCTACCTAAATATAAATTTTATTTAATTTTGGACTAAAGTTTTCTCTGTAATATTATTTAATTGATTATTTAAACTTTAATAAATCATAACTTTTAGCGTTTTAACTCCAAATTTGTGATTCCAGTTTCTAAAAATCCAGAAAATTATGTTCTCTCTGTTTATGGATTTTATTTGGAGTTTTGGGATCTTTGCCTAGTGTTTATTTGTGTATTTGCTATTTGCACGCTTGTTTAGTAGAGCGTTGAAGTCTGGGAAGGATTCGAAGGAGAAGTGTTGACTCAGATCCAACTCAAGACCAAGAACAAGTACTTTTGAAGGCAAGTTGTGCTTTGACCATGTTGATCCTATTTAGAAAATCTATTTTGATTTAAACTATTGCATGCTAGTTCAATTAGAAAGATACTTTGTTTAAACATGGGGTTAGATAAATACCAATTTGCTATATGACACCTTGATTACTTAAGTATGTGCCATGACCCTTTGTCACCTAGTTGTGGTTTTACTAGTTGGACATTATTAAATTGCCAACATGGGTTTAGACCGCTGTAGTATCTTTGCTTAGACACACTTTCGTGCTCATGACATGATTTTGGACAATCAAATGCTAATATGGACTTAATGATATATTGAACCTGTTTTGGAAAAGTATCATGTGATGTTGATGGCACGTGGTGCATGGTAATCAATCGGGTTTGATAAGCTGATTTCGGCCAGGGCATGTGGCAAGAGTAATCAGTGGGCGGTTGTGGCATTGGGAGTGTTGATTTGGTTTCGGGTAGTCTTGCTCCTGGTTACTCTAAGGACTTAACCTTGCAAGCCTTTGAATCGGTCATACTTGCAACCATGGTCGTGAATGGGACGGCCTAGTTGACTAAGTCGCTAAGGACTCATTTGTGGAGCCTCGGTGTCAGATTACACCGTTTGTGTGATTGTGCGGGGAGCGCGGCCGTGGCCAGGTACCCATCTAACGGTGTGTTGGTCCCATACTTCGCCTTGGCTAAGGGAAGGGATGGTGTAGAGCACGAACCGGAGAGGACCACTGTGTTGTTTGAGGCTTAGAAAGGCTTTATTCACGAACTTCCTTTGTGGTGTTTGATCAGATCTTGTGGGTAAAGTGCATAACCTCTGCCAGAGTGTAGAATCTATTTGAATAGCCAGGAGTCCATTCTTGGACAATGCTCGAATTACAGTCAAGGGTAGACTTTCTGAAAATAACTTGGTTTTGAAAAGATGGGCTGGTTTAACAAGGAAGGTGATGGAAATATGGTGTAGGATGGGAAAAATGTTTGTTAAACTTCTTGAAAAGTTATTTATGCTTTACTTATTTCTATCGCTTTCGAATCTACTTTTATTACTTGTCAAAAGCATTATCGCAAATATACTGAGCTATTCCTTTGTACCAAGCCATGCATATAGTATATTAGCTTGTATTTCGTGCATGACTTGCCTGAGTACCAAGTACTCACCCTTGCCTCAACACAATACAGTTGAAGAGGAGACTCACTGATTCTGAAGAGGAGTTTCCAGAGACCGTCTACTTAGGGATGCGAGCCCAGCCGCTGCCTCGTGGGTACCACAGCAAATCGATCGGCTCGCATCCCTAAGCAGACGGGTCCTCTTGGAACTCCTCTCTTCCGAAATCGCGTAGTCTCCTCTTCAACTGGTATTGTGTTGAGGCAAGGGTGAGTACTTGGTACTCAAGAAGTCATGCATGTAATGCAAGCTAAGATACTATATGCATGGCTTGGTACAAAGGAATAGCTCAAGGTATATTTGCAAGAACATCATTTGAAAAGTAATATAAGTAGATTCGAAAGCAGTAGAAATAAGTAAAGCATAAATAACTTTTCAAGAAGTTTAATAAACATTTTCCCATCCTAAACCACATTTCCATCATCTTCATCACTAAACCAAACCAACCTTTCAAATCCAAGTTATTTTCAGAAAGTCTAACCCTTGACTGTAATTCCCGAGCATTGTCCAAAGACTGTGGACTCGGCTATTCAAATAGATTCTACACTCGCAGAGGTTATGCACTTTACCCACAAGATACAATAAACACCACAAAGGCGAGTTCCTCGTGAATAAAGCCTTCTAAGCCTCAAACAACACAGTGGTCCTCTCCTGCCGTGCTCTACACCATCCCTTCCTTAGCCAAGGCGAAGTATGGGACCAACACACTGCTAGATGGGTATCCGCCACAGCCACGACACGCCCCCTCGCATAATCACACAAATGGTGTAATTGACACCCGAGGCTCCACAAGTGAGTCCTTAGCGACTTAGTCAACTAGGGCCGCCCCATTCCAGCCATGTGGTTGCAAGTATGATCCAGCCAAAGGCTTGCAAGGTTAAGTCCTTAGAGTGACCAGGCAAGACTACCCGAAACCAAATCAACACTCCCAATGCCACAACTGCCCACCGGATTACTCTTGCCACATGCCCCAATAAATCTGCTTATCAAACCCCAGCTTGATTACCATGCACCACGTGCCATCAACATCACATGATACTTTTCCAAAACAGGTTCAAGATATCATTAAGTCAATATTAACATTTGATTGTCCAAAATCATGTCATGAGCACGAAAGTGTGTCTAAGCAAAGATACTACAATCTGCCTAAACCCATGTTGGCAATTTAATAATGTCCAACTAGTAAACCACAACTAGGTGACAAGGATCATGGCACATACTTAGATAATCAAGGTGTCATACAAAGAATTTGGTATTTATCTAACCCCCATGTTTAAACAAAGTATCTTTCTAATTGATCTAGCATGCAATAGTTTAAATCAAAATAGATTTCGAAATAGGATCAACATGGTCAAAGCACAACTTGCCTTCAAAAAGTACTTGCTCTTGGTCTTGAGTTGGGTCCTGAGTCAATACTTCCCCTTCGAATCCCTCCAGACTTCAACGCCTACTCGTAAAGCGTGCAAATAGCAAATACACAAATAAACAATAGGCAAAAACATCCCAAAACTCCAAATAAAATCCATAAACAGAGAGAACATAATTTTCTGGATTTTTAGAAACTGAATCACAAATTTGGAGTTAAAACGCAAAGTTATGATTTATTAAAGTTTAAATAATCAATTAAATAATATTACAGAGAAAAACTTTAGTCCAAAATTAAATAAAATTCATATTTAGGTAGATCTCAATTTTATACAAATTTAGAAATTTGAATCACTCAAATCGGAGTTGAAACGCAAAAGTTATAAGCGCTGAAGTTTGAATCTAAATTTTGAATCAATATTTCGAATTAATAAATCATTTTCTTTTCGGAAATTAATTATTGGCGTCATCATGGACACGTGTCAGCCTTCGATTGGTTGGCTGACGCCAGCCGCTCATGGGCTCACTCACGGCGCTGTTTGGTCCACGGTGGACCCGGCCCACGGCGAGGTCGACAGCGGGACCCACCTGCCGCGGGTCTCACGCCAACGCTGGCCGACGTGTGGGCTCCTCGACATGCGGGGCCCAGCGTCGTGACACGCTGGCCACACGCCGTCGACGCCGACCGTCGGTCCACCTTCCCAACACGTGGCGCAATCTCTACCGCTGGTTTGAAAATCAACGGCGGATTAGATCCAGGGTTTAACACGTTGAAACTACTCGATGCTCGTGGGCCGCTCGATTTAGATCGGACGGTCCAGATCTAATCCTATAATAGTACCGCTACGGCACGTGGCGATTGTGGAACCGCTGGATCTTGATCCAACGGTCCGTATCTAATCGGGTTTGGAACACGTGAACTCACCTCAACCGTCCGATCCGATCTGACGGTCCACGTAGCTCGCGGAGTCCGGCGATGGCACGCGAAGCTTGGGCACCGGAGACGGAACGATGACGAGCCCGACGGCGCTTACGGGCTCCTCCGGCGACGCGCGGGTCACGCTCGAGTCGCCTTGGCTCGTGGATCCTGCTCGACCTCCTTCTCCTGGCGACGGCGACGGCGGCGGAAGGTGAGAAAAACCACCACGATACCCTAGCTACTACGGGCGAGCAATCCCGAGCAAGCGGCGGCTGCTAGGGCTTAGCAAGCTAGGGCAAAAGTAGCGCAAGGTCACGGCGATACTCGGGTGCGATCCGGCATTAAATAGCCCCGGAGGCGTGCTCGATGAGCCCTAGTCGGCCACTGCAAGACTTCGGCGGCGGAGTCCGGCCTGGCCTCGCGAAGACGACGACTTCAGCCGCCCACGTGGCGCGATCAACGGCCACGATCGCGACGGGCGCGATCGGATCCGGGCCGGATACGGCTCAACCGCAGACGCGGATCTCACCGCTGGATCTTGATCCAACGGTTGGGATTGATTAGGTTTAGGAGTGGGTTTGGTCGAGTCACGTGGCTCGGTCGGACTCGAGTCCGACTCGGGTTCCGACTTCGGCCGGATGAACAAGATTTGACCCGAGTTTGATTTTCCAGTGATTTAATATTTAAAATAATTCCTAGTAATTCATTTAATTCATTAAAAATAGCAAATGACTCGTAAAATTCCAGAAAAATTCGAAAATACTTTGGATCATTTTGGACTCAAATAAAATATTTCCAACAAAATTTTATTTGCAAAATTAAATTCCTTAATTATTTCAAAATGGAATAAATTCAAATAAATTCCAAATAAATCCAAATAAATTCCAGAAAATTCCGAAAATTCACCAAAGTGCCAAATCACACATGAATTTAGGACAAGTAAAATTTTGGGGTGTTACAAACCTCCCCTTAATAGAATCTCGTCCCTAGATTCAGGGCTTACTAAAGGAATAGGTTTGGAAATTCTTTCTTCAAATCCTCTTCGCGCTCCCAAGTCGCTTCGCTTTCTTCATGATTGCTCCACTGAACTCTACAAAAACGAGTTGACTTGTTTCTAGTTTCTCGATCCATTGTGTCCAGAATCCTCACGGGATACTCCTTATAAGTCAAATCCTCTTGCAACTCAATTGATTCTAACGGTGTCTGTTCCTCAGGAACTCGGAGACACTTCTTTAACTGGGACACATGGAATACATCATGTACTCCTGCCAACGATCGTGGCAACTCCGGTGATAAGCAACTTCGCCTCATGCTCAAAATCTTAAATGGTCCAACATAACGGGTGCAAGTTTCCCTTTGGCATGGAACCTCTTCACTCCCCCGAGAGGCGTAACTCTGAGGTATACAAAGTCTTCTGGTTCAAAACTCAAATCTCGGCGACGATTGTCAGCATAACTCTTCTGTCGAGATTGGGCTATCTTCAACCTTTCCCTAATCATGGCGATTTGCTCTTCAGCCTCTTGAAGAATATCAGGCCCAAAGACACGGCGGCCACGGTCTCATTCCAAATCAAAGGCGTCCGACAGGGTCTAACAGACAGTCCCTCAAAAGGTGACATCTCAGAACTAGCCTGATAACTATTGTTGTAATCGAACTCGGCATACGGCAAACTCTTATCCCAAGAGGTAGCATAAGCTAATGCACAAGCTCTCAACATATCCTCCGTAATTTGGTTGACTCTTTCTGGTCTGTCCATCCGTCTGTGGATGATAAGTCATCTTGAAGTTCAAACGGGTTCCCATGGCTTCATGCAACTTATTCCAACCTTGAGGTAAATTGGGTACCTCTGTCCGATACAATCTCTCTTGGGCACTCCGTGCAAACAGACAATCGATCATGTACAATTCTGCTAATTTATCTCCGAGTAAGTGGTCTTCACGGGATAAAATGGGCTACTTTAGTCAAGCGATCCACTATAACCCATATGGAGTCATAACCTCCTTGAGTCTTCGGCAAACCGGTAATGAAATCCATTCCGATTTCCTCCCACTTCCAATCGTATTTTCAGCGGTTGTAGCAATCCTGCTGGTCTCTCGATGCATTGCCTTAACTCTCTGGCATACGCCGCACAATGCAACATGCTCGGCAACTTCACGCTTCATACTCGGCCACCGTAATCTCTCCTTCAGATCCTGATACATCTTGGCGCTTCCAGATGAATCGAGTACTTGGAGTCATGGGCTTCCTCCGTAATCGCTGCTTTAACTCCTTCTTGTTAGGCACACAAATGCGATCCTTCATCCACAACGTGCCTTGCTCATCCAACTTGAAGTCCTCTGCCTTGCCTTCCTCCTTGATGGACTTAATCCTGCGGATCTTGTCATCATCCTTCTGTCCTTCTCGGATCTGATCCTCTAGGGCAGGCTTTACTTCCAATGCGTCCAAGAATCCGCTAGGTACTACCTCAATCTTCATTTTCTGGAAATCCTCACATAACTCATCCTGACTTGTGGCTAGCAACGTACTCACGGTATGGCTTTTCCGACTCAGAGCATCGGCTACTACGTTAGCCTTCCCGGGATGGTAATTGATTCCAACATTATAGTCCTTGATCAACTCTAACCATCTCCTCTGCCTCATATTCAGATCCGACTGGGTGAATATGTACTTAAGGCTCTTATGATCCGTATATACTTCACATCTGTTTCCAATCAGATAGTGACGCCATATCTTCAAAGCATGCACTACAGCAGCTAACTCTAAGTCATGTGTCGGATAATTTTCCTCATGCGGCCTCAACTGTCTTGATGCATAAGCGACGACCTTTCCATTCTGCATCAGCACACATCCAAGTCCTTGGCGCGATGCGTCACAATAAATATCGAAGCTTTGAGCAACATCCGTAGAACTAGCACCGGTCTTGGCGCCAATCGCTTTTCAGCTCCTCAAATCCTTTCTCACATTCCGGCGTCCATGCAAACTTCTTTTCCTTCTTTAGCAATCGCGTAAGAGGTTTCGCGATTGTCGAAAAGCCTTCGATGAAACGGGCGTAGTATCCTGCCATTCCAAGGAAACTCGAATCTGGTCACGCCTTCTACTGTTCCCAATGTAACACAGCTTCTACTTTGCTTGGATCTACGGCGACTCCTTCAAGCGGTCATTACATGTCCAAGAAACTCCACCTTGTCCTTCCAAAATCACACTTGCTGAACTTGGCGAAAGTTGCTGTTCCTCGCTTTTCCAAAACTCGCCTTAAGTGTTCGGCATGTTCATCCTCTGTCTTGGAGTAGATTAGGATATCGTCTATGAACACGACGACAAACTTGTCCAAATATTCCATGAACACCTTATTCATCATATTCATGAAATAAGCCGCGCGCATTCGTCAGCCCAAAGGACATAATCAGTAAACTCGTAATGTCCATATCTTGACGAGAATGCATCTTGAATATCTTCTGATCGGATCTTCAATCGATGGTATCCCGATCTCGTATCAATCTTGGAGGAAACTCCGGCTCCTCTTAATCGATCAAACAAATCATCAATCCTAGGTAGCGGATACTTATTCTTCACGGTGACTTCATTGAGTGCACGGTAGTCAATGCACATCCTGAAACTCCCGTCCTTCTTCTTGACAAACAAAACTGGTGCTCCCACGGCGACTAACTCGGCCTCGATAAATCCTTTCTCCATTAACTCTTCTAGCTGTTTCTTCATTTCTACCAACTCCTCGGTAGACATCCGATAGGGTCTCTTTGCTATCGGTCTGTGCAGTACAAGCTCTATCACAAACTCTATGTCCTCGTCAAGCGGCATACTGTAGATCTTCGGAAAAACATCGGGTACTCATTCACTACTTGGGACATCCTCTATGCTGATTGCCTTGGTACTGTTAACCATCAATCGTCCATCTCTAATCTGCAGTGGCTTGAAATTCCACTTTCTTCCCACACGGGCTCTCAATCGAGATAGTCCTTCGTCCACAATCCAATACACCTTGTGCTTGGATAACCAATCCATTCCCAATATAACATCTAAGGTCCGGGTCTCCAAAATTATAAGGTTTGCTAGAATTCTATTCCACCTATTAGTATTCTCACCCCTAACATCCTACTTTCGCTCGGAGTTCGGAACCAGGGTTTGAACTAAAAGCATGCACTTAAGTCTTGCAATCCTTAAATCATTTCTAGTAGCAAAGCCTTGCGAAACAAACGAATGCGAAGCTCCAGAGTCAAACAAAATCACTGTATCGAGTTAACAAGTAACTTACCCAAGACGACGTCCGTAGCATTCTCAGCGGTGCATCTGCGGTGACATGGTTGACTCGGCCTCTCACCACGGCCTGGGTGTGGCTCCTGCCGGGCGCCCTAGCTGGGTGGTTCCTAGGTTGAAGCGGACCGTGGTCGCCTCCTGTCTTCTTTGGACAATCATGGCAAAGTGTCTGGCTCGTTGCGCTTGTAAATGGCCTCACTGCTCCTTGCCGATCGCTCGAGTAGTGTTTCTAGCGGGGCCGGGTCCGTAGTTACGATTGGCAGGTCTTGGTCTTTGAGGATGGTGTCCTTGTTGCATTCTCGTGGTTGGAATCAAGAATTGATTTGGTGCAACTCTCAGCGCCGCTATGCTCTCGACGTGATCCTTGCCGTTGCATCCTGCACTTCCTGTTCTCATCCGGGTTCCTTGCGCTTTGTCCTCAAGAATAAGCGCCTTATTCACCAATTCTTGGAAATCTGGAAAGGTGTGGGTGATCAACCCTACTTGCAATCCCGAGTTAAGTCCCTTCATAAAACGAGACTGCCTGGATTTATCCGTCGCTACATCCTCAAAGCGTGGCGTGCTAGCTGTGTGAACTTGTTCGTAGTCGGCCACCGGTGATTACCTTGCTTCTGCTCGAACTCCTCCTTCTTAAGGTCCATGATTCCTTCAGGCACATGATACTTGTCGAATGCATTGTGAACTCTTCCCAAGTGATATCTTGAGGGTTCTCTGCGTGGCACAAGTTCTCCCACCATTCTGGCCATTGTTCCTTCCAGCTGATGAGAAGCGTAGAGTACCTCCTCATTCCCTATGCATTGAGCTATGTGTAGCTTCCTCTCGATTGATCTTAACCAATCATCGGCCTCTAATGGATTGGCATTCCCAGAGAAGGTGGGTGGGTGAGTTCTCATGAACTCTGACAGCCTTGTATTCTGGCGTGGTCCCTGATTAACTTGATTAGCAGTGGCCTGAGCAGTGACGTGCTGCATTTGTTGCATCATAGCATGCATCAACTGAGTCTGAGCAGCAAGAAAGGCTCCAAAATTCTGCATATCAACTGGCGGTGCTGGTGCTCTATCATTGGGGTTTTCACTGGCGAGAACCACTCCCATTGCTTCCAAAGTTTCCACGGTTTTTCTACATATGTCGACTTGCTATAGGTTTAGTGTTGAGAGGGAAACTATAATAGAAAAGTAATATGTAACTTATGCGGTGGAAAGGTGTAACTTAAGGTCCAACTTTATTATTTAATAACTTGGTATGGCTGCTTACAATGCCTAAGGGCCTTGCAACACATAATGCACACTCAAAGAAACAAAGCAAATCCAAATCGAACTAACTCAAGTCTAACGCCTAAAGGGTGACTCTTTATTCTATGACTCGACTCGTGAAGGAGTCTCACTATAGAACCTATGCTCACTCATCGAGAAAACCTCCACGGCCTGGGTGCGGATGCTGCGGCATAGGCGCGAAATGATTGCCATGTCCAGCAACTGTGTCCTCTATGGTAGTCGAAGAAGCAGTGTCCTCATCGAGATCTGACTCCTCTGGATCGGGCTCGTGTAGCTTGAAATCTTGGCTCTGGAGTGCAGTCCAGTACAAAGTCATCTCCAACTCGTCAATCCTTCGTAGAAGGTGTGCCACATGCTCTTGAGCTTCCCGCCATCTGTTCTTCTCCATCGTGATCTCCTTGCGGGCCTTCTGTAGCTCCTTGCTTGTATTATCTAGTACATCCTCCTGGGCGACGACAAATCGTGCCAAGCTGTGTAACCGTGGCATCCTCATCCTGAATCTCCTTCGGTCAAGAAGGTTATCGCTGCGCGGATGATAACGGAACACCGTGCTCTCAATTCTCTGGCGAGATACGGGTAATGTGCCGCATTGCTCGTCGTGATACTTCTTGGATACCCATCTGCATTGTAGATCTCCTGGCAAAGGTCACGATGTATCGAGCGATTGCCTGGCCCTTTTTCCTAGCAGGTACCTCAATCCTCACGTCACAAGCCTTGATCAATCCCGCTTGTCTGATCACTTCCACTTGGTATTGGGGCTTCTCAAAATCTCCGAGAGTCTGAAGCATATGCCAAAGTTCCGCGGCGTGACCAACTCCTAGATCAACGTAGTTGAACTCTTCCTCCATCTGTCACAAGAGTGCTTTACGTAAGAACTCGGAATTTTTAAATTGTGACAAGGTAAGGGAAAATTTCAGCAAGAGATAAGAAAAGAGAGAAGGGGATAAGTCGAGATGTCATTTCTTGTCTTCACAAATTTTTAGCTTTAGAAAATAGGTTTTATCCTCACTACGACCATTCTAGCTAGGGTTGAGCCTACAGTCAACCTGGCTCTGATACCACCTCTGTCGGGACCCCGAATTTGCAAATCCGGACCCTCTGTGTATTCAGCACTAGTCCAGGAACGCGCTAGTGCACACAGTCTTAACATTGGTAAATATCACAATCATACCACTCGATACCAAATAAGTACTTTATTTAAATAACCAAAGGTTACTTGACCTTATGGCCAAGTTACAAATATATATGCCTTGCAAGGCGAAACTTATTAAAAGAGAAATAACAGCAGCGGAAAATCAAATAACTTCGTGGCGCCATCCAAAGATACCACAGTAACCGATCGGGCTCGCATCCCTAAGTAGACGGGTCCTCTTGGAACTCCTCCTCCGAATCAAGCGTAGTCTCCTCTTCAACTGTATTGTGTTGAGGCAAGGGTGAGTACTTGGTACTCGACAAGTCATGCAAATGCAAGCTAAGATACTATATGCATGGCTTGGTACAAAGGAATAGCTCAAGGTATATTTGCAAGAAACAGAGATTTGAAAAGTAATATAAGTAGATTCGAAAGCAAGAGAAATAAGTAAAGCATAAATAACTTTTCAAGAAGTTTAATAAACATTTTTCCCCATCCTAAACCACATTTCCATCATCTTCATTACTAAACCAACCCAACCTTTCAAATCCAAGTTATTTTCGTAAAGTCTAACCCTTGATCAGTAATTCCGAGCATTGTCCAAGACTGGACTCGGCTATTCAAATAGATTCTACACTCTGCAGAGGTTATGCACTTTACCCACAAGATACAATCAAACACCACAAAGGCGAGTTCCGTAATAAAGCCTTTCGGAAGCCTCAAACAACACAGGTGGTCCTCTCCGGTTCAGTGCTCTACACCATCCCTTCCCTTAGCCAAGGCGAAGTATGGGACCAACACACCGTTAGATGGGTATCTGGAAACAGCCACGATACGCTCCCCCGTACAATCAAACAAACGGTGTAACTGACACCATGAGGCTCCACAAGTGAGTCCTTAGCGACTTAGTCAACTAGGGCCGTCCCATTCCAGCCATGTGGTTGCAAGTATGACCCAGTTCAAATGCTTGAAAGGTTAAGTCCTTAGAGTGACCAGGGCAAGACTACCCGAAAAACCAAATCAACACTCCCAATGCCACAACTGGCCCACCGGATTACTCTTGCCACATGCCCCAGTCGAAATCTGTTTATCAAACCCCAGTTGATTACCATGCACCACGTGCCATCAACATCACATGATACTTTTCCAAAACAGGTTCAGTATATCATTAAGTCAATATTAACATTTGATTGTCCAAAATCATGTCATGAGCACGTATGTGTCTAAGCGTTATACTACAACGGTCTAAACCCATGTTGGCAATTTAATAATGTCCAACTAGTAAACCACAACTAGGGTGACAAGGGATCATGGCACATACTTAGATAATCAAGGTGTCATACAAAGAATTTGGTATTTATCTAACCCCATGTTTAAACAAAGTATCTTTCTAATTGATCTAGCATGCAATAGTTTAAATCAAAATAGATTTCGAAATAGGATCAACATGGTCAAAGCACAACTTGCCTTCAAAAAGTACTTGCTCTTGGTCTTGAGTTGGGTCCTGAGTCAATACTTCCCCTTCGAATCCCTCCGGCACTTCAACGTCTACTCGTAAAGCGTGCAAATAGCAAATACACAAATAAACAATAGGCAAAAACATCCCAAAACTCCAAATAAAATCCATAAACAGAGAGAACATAATTTTCTGGATTTTTAGAAACTGGAATAAATCAAATTTGGAGTTAAAACGCAAAAGTTATGATTTATTAAAGTTTAAATAATCAATTAAATAATATTACAGAGAAAAACTTTAGTCCAAAAATTAAATAAAATTCATATTTAGGTAGATCTCAATTTTATACAAATTTAGAAATTTGAATCACTCAAATCGGAGTTGAAACGCAAAAGTTATAAGCGTTTGAAGTTTGAATCTAAATTTTGAATCAATATTTCGAATTAATAAATCATTTTCTTTTTCGGAAATTAATTATTGCGTCATCATGGACACGTGTCAGCCTCTGATTGGTTGGCTGACGTCAGCCGGCTCATGGGCTCAGCTCACGGCGCGGTTTGGTCCACGGTGGACCCGGTCCACAGCTCGGGTGAGGCTGACAGGTGGGACCCACCTGTCAGTGCGGGGTCTCACGCCAACGCGGCTGACGTGTGGGCCCTCTGACATGCGGGGCCCGCGTGTCAGGACACGCTCACACGCGTCTGGCGCTGACGCGTCGGTCCACCTTCCCAACACGTGGCGCAATCTCGCCGTTGGTTTGAAAATCAACCCGCGGATTAGATCCAGGGTTTAACACGTTGAAACTACTCGATGCTCGTGGGCCGTTCGATTTAGATCGGACGGTCCAGATCTAATCCTATAATAGTATGCTACGGCACGTGGCGATTGTGAACCGTTGGATCTTGATCCAACGGTCCGAATCTAATCGGGTTTGGAACACGTGAACTCACCTCAACCGTCCGATCCGATCTCGGCGGTCCACGTAGCTCGCGAGTCCGGCGATGGCACGGCGAAGCTTGGGCACCGAGACGGAACGATGGACGAGCCCGACGGCGCGCTGAGGCTCCTCCGGCGACGTCGCGGGTCACGCTCGAGTCGCCTTGGCTCGAGGATCCTGCTCGACCTCCTTCTCCTCGAGCGACGGGCGACGGCGGCGGAAGGTGAGAAAAACCACCACGATACCCTAGCTACTACGGCGAGCAATCCCGAGCAAGCGGCGCTGCTAGGGCTTAGCAAGCTAGGGCAAAAAGTAGCGCAAGGTCACGGCGATACTCGGGTGCGATCCGGGCATTAAATAGCCCCGGAGGCGTGCTCAGCATGAGCCCTAGTCTGGCCACGGCGCGACTTTCGGGCGGAGTCCGGCTCGGTCTCGGCGAAGACGACGACTCAGCCGCCCACGTGGCGCGATCAACGGCCACGATCGCCTGGGCGCGATCGGATCCGGGCGGATACGGCTCAACCGTGACGGGCGGATCTCAGCCGTTGGATCTTGATCCAACGGTTGGGATTGATTAGGTTTAGGAGTGGGTTTGGTCGAGTCGCGTGGCTCGGGTCGGACTCGAGTCCGACTCGGGTTCCGACTCGGTCGGATGAACAGTACTTGACCCGAGTTTGATTTTCCAGTGATTTAATATTTAAAATAATTCCTAGTAATTCATTTAATTCATTAAAAATAGCAAATGACTCAGAAAAATTCCAGAAAAATTCTGGAAAATACTTTGGATCATTTTGGACTCAAATAAAATATTTCCAACAAAATTTTATTTGCAAAATTAAATTCCTTAATTATTTCAAAATGGAATAAATTCAAATAAATTCCAAATAAATCCAAATAAATTCCAGAAAATTCCAAAAATTCACCAAAGTGCCAAATCACACATGAATTTAGGACAAGTAAAATTTTGGGGTGTTACAAACACCGATAACAACAAAACACCACGTCGTAAAAGAACCCACAACAATTGAAAACTGAACTTGCAAAACATTGCATTTCATCCAAAGTCAACATTTTGGAAGATAACATCAAAGTTTCAAGTCGAGCCTCTGCTCCCACAACCGTCACAAATTTTCTCAAGGAGAGGGAAACTCATTTCCAAGAGGGAAACTCATTTCCAAAAGGGAACACCTTACTAACAAAGTCACTTTATAAAACATTCATAAAATCCACCTTTTTGAAGCACTCACACACATCACACCATTATGCAAATAAATCCAACTCCAGTAAAAAAGAGTTACAAATTAAATCTCAAGAGTTTCCAACACAACCCACTATGTCCATCTGCTTTTGTTAAAATTTATTCCAAAGATAATTCAGGGTGAACGCGAAGGAGCGCGATCCACTCAAAATCTTTTGGGTGTAAAACCATACTCATAACACAAATTAAACAAAATAGCCAAAACCAAAGATTGGCACCAATAGCTACGGGTTTTAGGGAAACTCGGAAACACGACACAAGGAATACCTTGACCGAAGGCATTCAACCAAAATGGCAAACAACCACACCAGTTCAAAAGGTTTTAAACACCAGCTAAGCATGAATTCCACCATAACTTGTATTCCACTACACTTACCATTTAAGCATTCAATAATCACTATTTACTCATCAAGAGAGTCCAACCGGTTTTAACAAAATTCACATAACAATTTCTTTCTCTAGTTACCATTCCCAACACTTTTAATTAAAGTTTAAGATGCTTATCACAAAGGCACCCAACCAAGACTACATTGACATGATCCCCACGGATCACCAAATCATATAACAACGTATTCTATATTTCAAACATAGTACTTCAACAGCTACTTGAGCATGGTCATCCTATCAATTTTATATCATCCATACCTCAACATCTTGACAATTAAAACTTGTTCAATCAATAAAATGATTTCAACAAAAAAGTATTATCTCTACAAGATAAAATTCGTAAATAGGATTCTAAGATATGCATTCATTGAGATTAAAATCTTGCATCATGATTATTATCCATTGTTCATCCCATCACAACATGTACTCGACATAATACCACCGTTTTACACTTTTCTTCTATTGGATCAATGGTTTCCAACAATTAACAACACTACCAAAGCATCGATATCAATTCCTTGCATAATCATCAATGAACAACATTGCTTTTAGCTACCTTACACATAGGTTGCAACAAAATTGTCACTACACAACATACTCCAACTATTAAATTAGATTTAATAAGTTAGATCAGCACAATGTTCTTAACAACATCATTAACAATAAGTCTTATATCTTCTCAATTGATCTCAATACTAACATTGTAGAGACACAACTGCATATTTCCAAATATACTAGTAGTTTGCAACAATGTAAATAGCAACTCTAATCAACTTCCAAATTAAAGTCACTAGTCAACATGATTAAGTTTCTCTATTAATCCATTAGATTAGAACATCTTTAAATAACCAGCAAAGTTTCTTTAACAACAACAGTAGTCTACATCATCTTAATGTTTAACTATGCATCAGGGTTTAAAATTTTAAACATAATCGAGGGTCATAAGCACTTTCAAATCAGAGCAACAGATTCTAAGCATGTACATTAACACATTTACTCATTCTCGCTAAGAGTAAACTACAACACTAGTAGTATATTTATTCTCAAGCTAGAGATGACAACCGCATTGAATTGTTTCAACTCACAAATTAACTTAACAATACGTCATCCCATAAACCGCATTGGTACATGCTACATAACATGCTAAACAACAATTCTTACTAGGGACCAACGATTTCAGTCAAAAGACTACTTGCTTTGTTTGCAGCATTTTAGTTTTAAAACTCATCCCAAATTCATAAGGAAACATGACTCTCAAAGTTGCAATGAGACAAACCCAAACTTGGTCATGCAAAGGAATTCTCCAAAACACTTTTAAATCTCAAAGACTCCCACAGGAGGGAACCAAGCGATCAAATAAACCTTTGCGGACAAAGCACAAAACATAAATCGACACAACTTATCTTTTTGCACATGCTTCAATAACTTCTTTTAAACTCAGAGTAAAACACACACAAGAACCAAAACTATACTTTTCTTTGCAAGGCAACCAACAAAACCGGTGTCAAAGTCAAAAGGTGACTAACAGAAGCGCCACACTAGACTCTTCTTCTTCGTCTTCAACCAAGAAAGACAAAACCACATACCGCATATGGAACAATCCGCGAGAATCCAAGACCAAACACTTTTCTTTTGATTTCAATCAACTAAAAAAAACAAGAAGACCAACCAAAACTGACCGTCGGAACGGTGAAAAGCATCCGAAGGATACCACCATCAACTCTTCTATTTGTCTCCAGCCAACTACCCGATCTACGATAGAAAAGGTAAGCACTCTTTTGCCACAAGGGATTCATAGTTCTTCGGTGATGGCTTTATTCGGCCATACCGTCAAACCACACCCTTAATATTAACAAAAGTGGTGACCGAAACCCTTCGGCACCACAACCCCACTTTATCACCACAACAAGCACAATTCAATCATTTATCTCATTATCAAATGAAGCATTCAACATCGAAGCTTAAATACAACGTTTAAGCATAAAGAAATGATACCCATACCCTTTCCTACTGTGCATCCATGTGTGTCAAATTTTAGATTAGTTACCACTTTTTCAAGTTTTAATGTTCCTATCCTATGACAAAATTTTAGTTAAAACCTAAGCCATGTTTCTAAGTTATTCCACATCACATTTTAGTTGTATCCTATAGCATGACACTAAAAATACACATTCCAAAGACCTATAGCCCGCTCTGATATCAACTGTAACACCCCGGCATTTAATATGCCCGAATGCTACCAAACATAGACTAAACAACATCTAAATACTACAATTAAACATAAATTACAGCAAAGGCGCACATGCTAAAAACCGAAATTTCAGCAGCATCTCCTTTGTTTTAACATGAATTGAAGCGATAGCAATAACAAGGCAGTTCATAGCAAAACATAAGACATCTAAAACAACAATATAAACGAATATAACATCAACATAAGACAATAATGCTAAAGCCAACCACTCCATAAACTATGGCTAAGCAAATAAGGATCATAAGCACACAAAAATTATTTCAAACACCTAGTTCATGGCACTTATTATGAACTTGACTAAACAATAGTAAATGTGGCTGGACTACGTGAAGTTGTGTAGCTATTTCCCCTTCCCATATGCTGGTGTCATGGTACCTAAACATAAACAACATAAACACAAGCGTGAGTTCATCACTCAGCAATTATATTGCAATGGTACAAACATTAACAATTACATGGCTACAACAACTCACATCATGTATATTATCTCATCCCTGTTCACAAATCATTATCATCATCATTATGTATGCAATGTGATGCGATGCGATGCTCATATCTCCTTGGAAACTCATACCGGTATGGTTGAGTACACACCCGTCGGTGTGCACCCTCTCCCCCCTTCCATCCCAAAGATGGAGGGTGCCTACTCCTCGCTTCCGTTCACCGCGGTGAATGGAATCACGATGTAGGACTTACTCATTGGCTCTCCGGAATAGTCATAACTTTCTCACCGACCTTCCTCGGACTAGTTATCATTTTCTCACCGCCCAGGCCATGTATCATGCCATGTATGCAAATATGCCAACATCATGAATAACTTGTACATTAACATATGGCATCATCATGGATAACTTGTACATTAACACATGGCATCATCACATAATAAACATATTCATCATATCAATGGCAAACATTAAAGCATGGCATGTGAACATATCATATATTCAAATTTCAATCTCAATCAATCAAACAATCCACAATCCGCTACCCATTCCAATACACTTGCCTCAACCACGGGCGACAGATTGGCGAGAAGTAGAAGGCACTCCCGGGGTCGCACCACCTGCACATAGGTACCACACAATCAAAATCATGTCCACAAAACAGTACGCAAACCCTCATCTACCCCGACATTGCCAACTACTCGCAAAACCTAAAAACAGAGGTTCTGTCCCGTCGGGACAGCAGCATTCCAAATGGCATAACTCGGGTTTTAAGACTCCGAATCAATTAAACGAGTAAATCCTCGCGTAGCTTAGGAAATTTCCTAAATTTCTCTAGGTATAAGGAAATACTGATTCGGACTCTAAAGTTGTTTAATCCACAAAATACCGTGATATGTTCCAATCACGTCACAGATTTTAACACGCTCGGTAAAACAGCCATAACTTTCAAACGGCTGATTGGAATTTCACGTTCTTTATACCCACTGAAAGGTATTGAAATTACCTACAACTTCTTCAAAAGGCGGCCGACCAAATTCGGACTCTAAATTGACGAAAACTCTAACCCTAGGTCGACTGCTCATGCTGCCCGAAACAGAGAACGTGGCAACTTTTAGATTTCATCTAATCTAATCAATTCTAGCACCACCAATTAATCTAAAAACTTGATAATCACCCTTAGAACAGTACCTAGACCAACCCCAAGGAGTCCCATGGCCATACCTTCGCCTGACGCACGAAAACCCAATAGATCTCCTCCCGGTTCGCGCGATCTCCTTCCTCGCTCCAATCCCGCCGGATCTCCTCGTCGCGGAGCGCTTAAATGGATGGATCTTCGAGTTGGCGAGGTGGATAACTCCCCTAGGGGCAGCAAGGGAGGTGGAGAGGTGGTGGAGGGGAGGAGGAGCAATGGGGAGCCATGGGGAGGGGCGCACGCTAGCAAGGGAGATGGAGTTGTGGCGGCTAGGGTATGGGGGTGGGGTGCACAAACAGCAGGGGGGCGCACAAGGGGCTGGGGTTGGCCTCCAACCAGGTCTCCTTGCCCCAAAAGGACTCAAACTCCTCCCCACCAAGGCCCACGACCCTTTCCCCTAGGCCCAAACTCCCCCGGAAAGGCCCAAACTCCCGGAAACGGCCCGGAAACGCTAATAACCTCTATACCCTATGGTTTTAACCTTAATACCACATCTCATAATGTTTTTGACCTCATCATGCTCAATAAATAAGGATCCGACACTCCGTGGTGTCACATTCTAATACCAAGTTCAAGCGTTGCCTTGACTTGGTTGGCATTTATGGTGCTTAATTGCTCTTCGGGGTTTCTTGAAGACAAATTTTCATTATGGATTTTGAGTTAAGAGGAGGTTGTACCTAATAGTGTATTTTAGTCTTCCTTGGTTTTTTTTCGCAAGGTTTTTTCATGTAAATCTTTTATTCCAATCTCTTGTGCGTATGTGTCTGCGTGTGCGTGTACAAACCCTAAACCTAACATATAAGTTGTATATAAAAATGATAAAATACAAATTCGTAAACGGCAGTCACTTTAGAAAAAATGTCTACATCATTTTTATATCACTCCCTTTTGTTTTCCGTAAGTTGTCTTACTTTTTCTGGTTAAATATAAGTTGATTTTCCTACATACGGTTAGTTTCGGGATAGAATGTGCGTTTTCTGATTTCCATCTAATACTTATAAACTGACTTATGCTTAAGGACAAAACAGTCATAATTAGAAGAAAAAAACCATTTATATTATACAGCCATCGACTAGTAATTAACAGATAATTGACCGATCCACCTCTACAGTATTAAAAAAACTAACTTACTTAGGTCTTATTTATTTCGGCTTTTACACCAACTTAAAATCCAAAAAAAAAAAAACAAAGATGAAAAAAATGGAGGACATTTTAGCCTAGCTTAAAAAAGCTTAAAACCTTCATATAACTATAGGCCAAAAGCCAATCAAGGGGGGATATGGTTTGGCTTTTACGGGTTGAAAATAGGCATTTACCGTTGAAGTTCTAAAAAATTACCCACTAATACCATTCTTATATAAAAAGAAAATTTCTTTTTTTTTTCTTAGAGTGCTCCTCCACGCGACTCCCTAATCCCCGCCCAGGTTCAAAATTTCGTTTTAGGTCAAATTCCGGCGTCGACCGAAATCCGAAATTTCGGCGAGATCTCGTTATTTCGAACGAAATCCAGTCGAAATTCGAAAACCAAAATTTAAATCCGGTTTTTTTTGAACCGGGATTTCCGAGATTTCGTTAAAATAACCGAGATTTCGGTTGGAATAGGCGAAATTTCGGCCAAGTTATACTGGGAAAAAAAGTATGCAAAATTCATTATTTTTTTTGAATTTTTTTATGTATGCTTCTGACATATCATTGCATATTTCCATGTAATCTGTAGATAATGATCAACCTTGAGTAATTTGTAAAAAATCCTACGGTGAAAAGTAGTAGAGTAAATTATGACAAAGTAGTGATTTGTAGTGGTGGAGTTTAATTTGAAGTGTCCACTTCCAAAGCCACCAACGGTTCCCTTTCATGATGACGATAGTGCAGATAGAATTTACTCATTAACGCTTCTCTGGTGGTTTGCTCTGGCTGAAAAATTCTAAAAACTGCGCATGTCATTTGTCTTCTGAAACACATAAATAGCGTAGATGTTGTCTTCTTAAACACATAAATTTACAGCAGCTAGGAAAAACGATTTCCAACATGGTCAAATCTGATGGTATAGTTGCATGTCAACGAAATAAATTTGGTAGTTACTTCAGGAGCACCTTCATTCTTTCTTGGCCATAGTAGTAGATCAGTGAGATTATTCTATTCATCACTTTGTATAAAGACTAAAGAGTAGTTCTAGCCTTCCATAGATCAGTGAGATTATTCTATTCATCACCGAACATCATGGAACAATCTATAAACAACAGCAAAATAAAACTTCATACAACATCATGGAACAGCAAAATAATCGCAGCATTGGGTATAACTGACGAGATTTCGCAAAACCCTACCGAAATCTCGGGAGAATGCGCCGAGATCAGCACTGGCCGTCGCCGGATTGGGAAGAAAATGGCCGGATGTTGCCGGATCCTGGCCGGACAGCGTAGAGCAGGAAGGATTCCTGGAGAGGATGCAACGTCACTAATCTCGGTAATTAAAACGAAATTTCGCCCTTTTTAGCCGAAATTTCGGCGAGATTTTAGTGTCTACTGTAGCATTTTCGAAAAAAATGAATTTACCCGGGATTTATTATTTCGTCCCCGTCCGAAAAGCGAGTTTTCGGCGAGATTTCGGGAAATTTCGGCGAAAATTCAAACCATGATCCCCGCGACTAGGGTTGACCTACCACCGCGTGGCGCCCTCCTCCCACACGCACAGTGCCCTCGTCCCCAACGCCTTCACGACGAGGGAGGCCATCCTCCCCCAACTCCCTCATCCCAAATTCATCTGTCCTCCCATGTGAGTCTGAGCACCATCGTCTCCCGCACCTTCGTCATCCCATCTCTGAGCGCTGGCATCCTCCTCGGCGCCTCCGTCCTCCATCGCACCTCTGTCCTACCCCCGCATATCATCACTTGGTTCCACCGTCCACGTCATTGACGCCTCCATCGTTGAAGTCTGCCCCGTGCCTCCAAGCTCCACGTCCTCCCCCATGCTGCTGTCCTCTGAGATCCATCGTCCTCCCCTGCGCCGCTGTCCTCCAAGATCCGCCGTCATCTGTGTTCCACCGCACCCCCCCCCCCCCCCTACGCGAATCTCTGAGCTCCACCATCCTCCCATCATCCCCTGATGTTTCGTCCTCACCCGTGCCTCCGCTGTCTTTGTCATCTATGCGTCCATTGTCCTCCTCCTCTCTTCATCGAGCCAACAACGAGGTACAACTTTTGCCTATATATTTTTCTATAATTTTTGGTTGATATGCGAGCCCGTAGATCTTTTTCTTGTCATTATTGAGAAATTGTTCTTGTACCAACCACCACTTAGAACTAATTTCATACATGACTTCTTGTATGACTGAATGAAATGTCTTCCAGGTTTGTCTTTTGAGTAATCAACTGTAATGGAAGATGTTATTATTTGTTTAATCTTGAATGTAAGAGAGAATGCATTAGGCATCAATAGATCAACACATGAACGGTATTGCTGCATTCAGTACATGGATAACCAATTGGATAATGATGGATAATCAAAACAATAAGCCACTGATTATGTGCATTTTAAATCCCAATAGTCCAATCGACCATAGGATGCAACATACAGATAGTGTAGAACTTATGCCTTTCGATCTATTCCTCTGAAAAGGTTCTTTTGGTTTTTTATGTAGGATTCTTTGTATTTTTTTTGGGTAATTATCTAGTGAAATTTGTATTACTATCTGGAGTATTAGATATGAAATTGAAACAGGTAGTGGGGGATAAGTCATTCATAGAAAGGAAGATAACTTTTTTCTTGAATTGGTATATATTGTTCTTAGAACTTTGCTTTATTGATTAAAAAACCATACTATTGGAAGCAAAATTCTCAATTCGTGAAATATGAATTTTTTTCCTTGTCAGGTGTACTTATTACCAACACATTGAATTAAGTCTTGAGATTGTCCTTACAAAGTTGAACAGAATCCATCTCGACATGTTAGGTCAGTCATTCTTGCATCTGAAGCAGTGTCATTGATTTGCGATTCAACAATTTTTCATTGGTACCTTACAATTTGAGGCGTGTTATGTTCCTTGCCTTTGCTAACTGGTCCTTTGTTATCTTTTGATTCATCGAGGGAAAGTGTCTATCCCGAGAAGATAAAAAGAGGCACATAAGAAGGTCATGATTGCCAATCATCCACATGTGGGGGGAAGCCATTACCTTGCTTCGAAGATCAACAAGGCAAATGATGTTTTGCTAGGGAAAACAAAAGGTGGTGGATCGTCTTTTTGATTAGATAACACAAAATGTGCTGTTCTAATCGAAGGATAAATTTTGTGCCTGTAGACTCGGCGCTTAGAAGGTAGACAAAAATGTTGATATGTTACTAAATTTCTGGACAAAGAACATTGGACTGTTTTAGAGCAGGTATATCCACTGTTTAACACCTCAAGGACCAGGCTTGTGCCCCCTGGTTATGGAATAATTGATATGCATGAATTGTGGCATGTGTACCTATGCTTTGCATGATATTGTTCTTCTATCTATTCTATTGTGATTACTATAGTATCATGTCATGGATTCCTCTTCTTCACTCTTCATTAAGCTTTTGCTTTTGTCGAGTCTCTGGCGCTTCAATTTCTGGAGCGTACCTTGGCATGTCAAGGTTCCACAGCATTATCTGAGATTCAAAGCAGCCAGAAGGGATGCCCTTCGGCTTCTCTTGATCGCTGCTCTCCATTTGCCGTATAAATTGGATGAAGTCCTAAGATCATGGTCTCAATATTGTCAACACTTCACTACTGTGAGACTTGACAAACATGAGTTGCCCCTGTTGATGAGTTGTTACTGTGGATGAACCTTTCTGAGTGCCATAGCATCGAGCTCTTGAACCCAAGTCCAGAGATGTTGGTTTTAGGAGGTCTAGAGCTTAAGCTTTTGTTGCTTGCACCAGCATCTAGTTCAGCCATAGGGTTTAGTATTTGTGTTCCATTAGTGCTTGAATCCTTTGAGTACCAGCTTGTGATTTGTGACGAGTTACAGCTTTGTCCCTCTATTGTTACCCTATGGTATGTTGATGACAGTTGCTATTGGCCATGCTACAATGCCTCTGGATCAAGGATTCGACAAGAGATGTTATTATGTTGCACTTTGATTGTTGATGTAATCGAAACTAATATAGGACATAATAGAATTGATCAACAACTTTCTGTTTTGTGCTTCCGTTGGGGTTAAAAAATCAGCAAAACAAAAAGAAAAGATGTTTCAAACTGCAAGAGAAGGGAGAAGCAGGACACACCTTGTTTGCCTGAGCTATTGAAAGAACTAAAGGTCATAGACGCTGGAAGCGTCGGCAAAGTGGACAACTTGGCCAGCCAGTGCCTCACAACCTAAAGGGTGTTTAAGACTTTCTAACGGTAAGCTATACCATCCAATCCATTAAAAAGTCAGGATGCCAAACAACCTATCTTGACTTACATTAAAACTGGCTGCTTATTAGCTCATTAAACCAAAAAACTGGCTTTAAGCTAGAAGCTAAAAAGTCTAAACCAAAACAAACTGATCCTTACAAGATTTGTGAATTCTACTGGAGCTCCATATCTTCAACGGAGTTACTAATTTGAGGGTACCCTCACTAAATTTTTGATGATGACACCTTCTTATTTTGACAAGTGGCAACACCTTGTTGCTTCACTCAGTTCTCTTCCCCTCAAAGACTCTCGTTGTGACACTCGGCCTCATCTCTTTCATCCTTCGTTTCTCCCCCATTCTCTTCCCCTCAAACTCAAAATAGTTTTTTTTTGAAAATTTTCCTCCAAATTTTTTAATAAGAAGTTTTTTTAACTACTTTTGAAATTGTTTGATCGAAATTTTTTGAATCAAAAGTTTTTTTAATCGAACATTTTTAAATCAAAAGTTTTTGAATTGAAAGTTTTCGATGAATTGAAACTTTTTTATTTGAAATTTTTGAGTTGAAACTTTCGATTTTAAAACTTTTCAATTGGAAAATTTTCAAGTTGAAACTTTTTGAGTTAAAACATTCTGATTAAAATTTTTTTGAGTTGAAACTTTCAAAGTTGAAATATTTTATTTGAAATTTTTTGAGTGGAAAGTTTCTATTTAAAATTTTCTAATTTAATCTTTTTGTGTTAGAAAGGAATGATGGGTGGTGGATGGAGAAGATATCATATTACATTGTATGAGAGTGTGCTTAAATTTTATAGTTTAAGAGTAACTTTAAACTAGTTGTACTAATAATATGTTTTTGTCACCTTTCTCATGTTTACTAAAAGTTTCCTTTTCTTTCCGCACAACACGGCAAAGTAGCAAACGCGGTATGAAGACAAACCAAAATTCTAGCATAGTAGACTAATCACTCTTAGGACTTGCAAACACGCACGGCATGACAATGTGGTACTATCGAAACTAATATTCCCTCTGTTCATTACGAGTCCATGGAAGTTAGTCACAATGAACGGGAATTAGTTAGTCAGAGAGTCCCTAAGGCCATGCTCCTGCTGCTTAATGAAAGCAAGTTTTGAGTAGCAGGCCACTAGTGTGATGCACTACTGCTAGTCGACTAGTGCCAAGAGGACAAAAGCATCCTACGAAGCAACACGGCGTAAGACACGGAGGAAAGGAAACAGAAAAATCGCCAAAGGCGAAGCAAACCAAGGCGCGGCCCAGCCGCATCACGCGTGTCACTGCAAACGCGCGACGCGTGTTACTTCGGGGTTGTTTGGTTCATAGCCAAATATTATCATAATTTGTCACACATTAAGTAAGACAAATTTGACTAAGTTAGATATATATTTGGTTCATAGTCACACTTATGGTATGATTCTCTTTTGCCATTCTGGTCCCACGCGTCATTGGCTCAAAAAAATGTGGTAAACTTCATTTTCCTAACCAAAGTGTGGCTTCAATTTTGATGACCTAACCTTAGGCAAGTTTGACAAAAAAAACTATGGCAAAGCATGGTAAACTTAGTAAATGAACCAAACAGGCTTTTAGTTCCTTGAGTTTTGATGGAAACAACTTGGTTTGTTAAAAGTGATCACTTTTATATCACACTTTTCTTTTTTTTTTAAAAAAAATAGCTTTCTCACGAGAGAATTTACAAACATAGTCTTCTCTTTCATCACGAAAGACACGACAGGTGACACCTGGCGTCTTTTATGCCCAGAGAGTGCGAGAGAAAAAGGTGCCATGGAGGGGTAGCTTGGGAGGCGCGGCAGCATCGGCTACCATGCTCTGGAGGCGCTGGAGGAGCTGTTGCTCCCACGGCAAGCGAGCACGGGAGCGAGGTTCCACAGATGACGTGCGAGAAAGCGGAGGTATCTTAGCGCGGGAGGAAGGGTGTCGTTGGAGGCATTTTTGCAGTAGGGGAGCGCATAAGATGCCTTTCACGATGAAGACAGGGAAATTTGCAATTTTATCAGGAAGGAGACCATTTTGAGAGAGAGAGAGAGAGAGAGAGAGAGAGAGAGAGAGAGAGAGAGAGAGGTGATCACTTCCCGGTTCTAATTAGATAATGTTTTAGGATTATATACACTTCAATCAAGACATATGTATAAATAATTAAATCATGCTCCTTCGTTAGCTCACTTATTGATTTTAGATGATGTGTGTTACTCTATTACACAATAATAAATAACATTGAGAACATTGAATGGTAGAGATAAGCAAAGAAAAAATAAATAAAAATTATTTCAAAATTACATAATGGCATATATTTATGAACAAAATTTAAATGCTAAAATGATATTTATTCAAGAACGAATGGGTATTATACTAGCTAGTAGTAAAACAAGTGTGCAATAGCTAGCTCCGGATATTCCTTCTCGAAATCAAATGTGACACTGGGCAAAAAAAAGTAAATAAAAGTATTGTAGATACGACTCCAGATAAGATTTATAAACGCCCTTGATCGACCAGTGTAACATCCTGAATTTGTAATTAAGAATAATTAGGCTTAATTAGGCTAATTATGTGCTTAGTGGTGTGTTGAGTGCTGTTGGATCTTTATTTGGTTCTTAGTTTGGTTTTGGTTGTGTCGGTGTTTCATCGTTCGAGTCATTTCGGTCGAATTGTCCCGAAACCCTCTGTTTCGAGATTGGCTGAAGTTTCTCAAAACTGTTAGTAAACCTAAACCTAAAACCTTCCTTTGAGGTCCCAAAACCTTTTTTCTTCGATCCCCGAGGATTAATTCCGAAGCTGGAGAAGAAATCGTGAAGAAATCCGTAGTTGTGCTGTAGGAGCGGCAGTACCGCCGTCTAGGGCCGGTACTGCCGGTCAGGTGACACTACCGCTCGGGAGGACCGGTACTACCGGCCGAGTCGAGCGGGCAAGGGTCAGGGGCGATCGCGGCTGCCCGTTCCCGGCCACCTCACCTCTTCCCAATCCTTCTCCTCCCCCTTTTAGCCCCAGCCAGCGCCCCCACTCTCCCTCACTCGCTCTCCCTCTCCCAGGAGTTCTCTCCCTCCCTCCCTCTCTCTCTCTCTCTCTCTCTCTCTCGGTTCCTCTCCCCCTCAACCGAGCTCTCTCTCCCTCCTTTGTTTTCGACCAATGGAGCTCAAGAGGAGGAAGGTGGAGGTTCACCAAGGAGCGGAGAAGCGTCCTCAAACCCTAGAGAAGTTCCTCAACCGGTGGATTTTGATGTGGAGCTCAATCTCGAGGTTTTGAGCCAAACCCTAACTCCTCCTCTCTTCTGTTCTTTATTTTCTCTTTTGGTTTAGCCCTTGAAACCCTAGCCCTAGAGCTAGATCCATGTGTTTCGGAGTTGTTAGACCTAGGTTAAGCTTAGGAGAATTAGTTAGTGCGGACGATTCGATCTGAAGACCCTAATCGGCTTCCTGTTGGATTTAATTGCCCAAAAGTCATTTTCTCGAAATATTGGACTTTCCTTGAACCCTAACTCCTAAAAGGTCGAGAAATTGACCTTCAAATAAAGCTGACATTGTCTGAGTTCGATTCCTAAAAAAGATTTGAGTTTGAACTCAATCCGGGTTTGGAATCGAATTTGGTTCCAATTGAGGGTGTTGAGTTCGGATAGTTCGATCGTCGTGCGAAGAGCCTTTGGGTGTGAGTTAGACCTCGTGGAACCTTCTTGTGCAAAAAGAATTAATATGCCAGTCGCAAATCCTTCATTTTGATGTGATTTGCGAAAAGTGCATTATTGTGCTTTTTGGAGTAACTTCGAGTTCCGAAGTTCCAAAAAATCACGAGAATGACTCGTATTGGTTCTTAGTGCCCTAATGGTTCTAGTTATGGAAAAAGGATGAGTTGAAAACCCTAATTTGAAGTTTATCAGATTCGTTTGCTTAAGAAGTCAAATTCTCGAGTTTTGGAGTTTTCCTTGAACCTTAGCTCCAAAAGCTGAGGAGATGACTCTAGAATATGTCCGATGTCATTAGGAGTCGATTCCCGCAAAAAAAATCAAGTTTGAATTTGATTCGAGTCGAAAATCGAAATCTAGCGAAAATTAGGGTTATCGAGTTCAAAAAGTTGGAAATTAGGTTAAACGAACTCGAAACTTGGTGAGACCTATGTGGATGGGTCCCTGGCGTCACTAGGAACCTAACTATGCAATCGCATCAAAGTTTCGAATCCGTTTGCCCAAAATCCCATTTTGCAAAACCCTAATTTTCTTCAAAGGCCGGCACTACCGACGTTATAGAGCTGGTACAGCCGCTCGAGCGGCACTACCGCAGTTACAACACCGGTAGTTATTTTCCAGTAGCGTACCCTCTTGGTCTCTGGAAATCCGGCACTACCGAAGTTGGAGTCCGGTACTGCCGCCCCTGCGGTAGTACCGCATCTAACGCGCCAGTACTCTTTTTCTTTTGAGCACCCTCTTAGGTCCTCGACCGTCGGTATTACCGGGCCTTTTGGTCGGTACTGCCGGGCTTGAGGGCGGCACTACTGGGATTATGCCGTCAGTACTACCGACTTCATAAGCCAAATTAGATTTGTTTTGTCCTTTTTTCTCAATTGTTTCTGGGATTCGTTTAGTTGTTGTTTTACTTCTTAATTGTCTTATTTGGTTCTCGTTCGCCCCGTTTGTTCTGAGTTTGATGTTTTGTTGTCACTTCTTTTGCCTTTTGTTCGCGTAGACGTTGTCATGTCAGAAATTATCGGCGAAGACTTCGACTTCGTCCCAGAAGGCACAATCAATCAAGAGCAAACAGGTTCGAATTGCTAAAACTACTATGCATGCGTGTATATTCTGTAAATTTGCTATGTCGTGTAATTGGTAGATAAGCCTAAATCTGGTGGATTTCCTCATTCTAAATCATCATGTGAACCTTGTTGAACTATAGGAATGGATTAGACATAGTACTAAATGTCAAATGGGTATATTCGTTTAGTAACTGCATAAGCTTAGCCATGCTATAGATCTGAGAGTATCAGTTGCAGTTTGGTGGTACAATTCAATCAAAACTCTATGGATTTAAATTCTGGTTTGGAAAATGGTGGTTTGGTAAAAAGGGTTGGTATGTTGGTAAAAATGGAAATAAATTGAGCTTTGGACCGGGCAGATGTCTGAAGATCTCGCCTGTGTCACCCTAAGGACTGAACTTGGTACTATCAACTGAGTCAACAAGTGCAACCACATGTGCTATTTATGGGGTAGCCCTAACCTAGTATAATTGTTGGAATTTGGCCTTGCATGTTCGTAGGCCGAAGTAGTAGGACAGTCACCGCTGGCTCAGTTGTTGTTCGAGGTACTCCCTCTTCGAGGCGTCGGGGTCGGAGTTGTCCAATATAACGGTGTATGCCTTGCTTTTGGAAAGGACACTGTGGGGGCCCGTAGGGACCAACGTTCTGGGTCAGTGCGACAATGCCCGCTTGGTGCTTGTAGCCATCGCCGAGCCGCGTGCTCGCAGTCCTAAGTTGGACGAGCTGTAAAACCACCAAAGCAATGGACGCGCGTACATCGGTGCTGGTGCAAGGTTTTAAACTCTAACGATTAGAAAGGTTTTGTCACAGTCTAGCAAAATGGGTACGTCTAGTATCGCGTGACATGGCTGACATGATTGCTAGAGTGTGTCATGTGGGTAAAGTGTACAATCTCTGCAGAGATAAATAAATAAACTAATCGATTAGCCGTGCTCACGGTCAAGAGCAGCTTGGGAAGTAATATCAAGTATAGACTTTTAGTTTTGGGCTTTCAAAACGGTTTGGATAGTAAAGGAATTCTCGGTAGAAGTGAGAATCTGGTGAGGTGTTGGTGTTGGATGGTTGCCTCTAGCATGTGCTCTGCGGGGCCGCTAGTGTTTGGTGGTTTTCCTCGCTATGGGGAGGTTGTGGGCTAGTGTGTTTGCTCTTTGGGCTGCTAATTGCCACCCTCTTGGCCATAGTGGGATGTTGGAAGTCTCACACGCATAGCGATGACTTCGGATCTAGAATCTGGTTTGGTTTGGAATGGATGGAAAGGAATCGATGGTTTTGGAATTGGATTATGAGTGTTGGGTAGGTTGATTACACATTAACCACTTGTGCGACTTTGGATGGATGCAATGTGATTGAATTTACAGGGTGAGGTAACGTTGGGACTTGAGTGTGTTATGGAATGGATTTTGATGGAAGGGATTTGGATTCAATGATTAAATGTTTATTTATGCTATAAATACTTTGTTACAACTGCAGTTTTAAATTCCGTGTGGTTTTGAAACTATTACTCTATTGCAAACAACTTTGGCTTCATGCAACTAAACTTAGTCTAGAAACCTGATCCTTGACTTAGCCTGCACTTATTATTAATAATTGCAAACACTAAAGTCTTGCGAGTACATACGTGTACTCACCGTTTGCTCCAATATTGGAAACGTGCACAGAAGATAGAGCCAAAGGAAAAGAAGACGAACCTGAAGAAGATCTCTACGATTCGGAGCTTGACGGATGATAGATTAGATTTTCTCTTTAGTCGCAGCTGATGCCTTTGGGTATGGGAAGGCACACTGCTGCCGTTGCTATACTTTATGTTTCTTTTTTTGCTGTTGTACCCAATTGGCAGAAGTTTCTTTCTTGTAATATTATATCGTTGTAATCAAACCAATACCATCGTAACTATTCTGTTAATATAAGTGTTTTGATGCGACTTACTGTGGAAAATATGTAAGTGCTAGGCTACGGATCCAGGGACTGGACACATATCTTGGGGAAGCTTGGATTGGAATCAATCAATTGGCATATGACCACTAGCAGTGTGTGTCGTGCCGACTGATTGGCCTCAATCCAAGTACGGTTTGTAATTTGTAATCGGATTACTGACGGGTTGTGCCAATACCAGTCCGACACAACAGTAAGTAACCGGGTTACTGTTACAAAGACCGGAGCCCCCACGACAACCATGATGTGTTGGGGGAAGACTGGAAGAGTGAAGCGTTAAGTGTTGCAAGGGTGACCTGGTAGTCTTTTTAGGTCTAGTGCAATTTTTGTCAATATATAAAGGTTGCTACTGTTTCTACGATAAAGTCCATAACTATAATTAAAAAGTTCCCTACTCCAGCTACCATCCGTTCTAACTGATAAGTAGGGTTATGAAAGCTTTTTATTGCTTAGGAGCTGTCTCTAGGTTTAAATACAACGCCGAACAAATTTGTTTGGGTTGTTATGTGCAGTGTTCGAAGACAGCCTCCAAGAGCTCCTCTTTTATCGTATAGGCAAAAAAATGCCGGATGCTCTCACAATAAGCCCTATTCATAGGATGAGAGGGGGAGGAAAGTGGAAGTTACATAAGGATCCCTGGTCCTAATACAGGGTAATCTCATCTTTCCCAACTAAGTAGGGGTTGTTAGACAACCTCGCTATCGAATAGTCCGGGGTTGCCTAATAGATCTAAACTAGAGAACAGAGAGAGAGGGAGAGAGACACAATGTATGAGGACTAACTGCTCTGCTTTATTATTCTGATTGCACGTGTACGATGGGGTGACCCCTGCCTCCTATTTATAACCTACAGCTAGGGTTTCGGGAGAGTCCACATGGGCCACGATGGGCCAAGTTTCCTAACACTCCCCCTTGGACTCTTCACTGCGAGATGCATATGCCTCATCAAAACTCCAGAAAAACCCAGTGAGAAAAATACTTAGAGAAAGAGTACATAGCATAGACTTGCTGTGTTACACAGATTGCCTCATCAAAAACCTTATGTAAGAAAACTTCAATGAAAAACTTCCTAAGGAAAAGAGTACAATCCACCCAAACTTCAATGTTAATCTTCTAGATTCACGTTGGGTACTCAAACTTCATGTTCGAGATTTATGTTAGAGTATGTGAAAATTCTCTCCCTAAAATCTACACTTCTGAAAGACCGAGATGACAATCAGAGGGGGGGGGTGAATGATCCCAAATAAAATTTCCCCACTCAAAGTACTCAAAACAATCCTGCAAGGAAACCGGTACTCCTCAAATTCGCGAAACCCGCAAAAACTGGAACGACTCGACAACTATGTGTATCCCTAGTTTGCATGGATGAGAACCATGAATCATGTGAGGGATTTGTAAATCACAATCCTGGTTATTAAGTGTCCAAAATAAATAGGAATCAATTCAAAGACTTCTTTTATAAAAAAGATCAAGCAAAATCACAAAAAGCCTCTTTTAGAAAAGCAAAAGCAGATTTTTTTCAGGAATTGTCCCCACTTGGAGCAGGTGGTTGGTGGACTTCTATTGTCCAACATTTTTGGGAATTTTTCACCCTATGAGGAGATGAGTCGCGAAACAGTCCACCAAAAATCAACCCCAAAAGCCTAGTAGAAAAAACAGGAAAAGTCACGAACAGCAGACAGTTAGGAACTTCGATCAGAAAATTTGGGCTCGGGTTAAACCTCATAGATCCCAAACGGTGCAACCAATGGACTCCAATTTTTTTTACAAAGATGGATATATGAGTCACACACATTCTCCAAGAAGAAAGACTCAAAAAGTATTTTTCTAGATTTTTCTAAAAATCAAAGACTAAATGCTGCGCGAAGAACAAGTTCAGAACAGATTTGCAATCTTGATAGAAACTTGACAAATAAACTCTTGTGGCATACAAACTTTGGCAAATGGACTCGATCTTGAGTGAAAATCCAAATAGAATATAGAAGGAGGTGAATGCGAATCGCTCAACTCAAGAACAAAATCCAGCAATCAAAATACGGGAATGTAAATGCTGAATTTAATACATGAAATAAATGCTGAAAGTAAATACATAATGTAAATTGCAAGAATTAAATTGCGAAATAAATTTGGCTCTTGGAACTTCTATTTCATTCAGAGATATGTGATTACAAAGCCTCACTTCATGTGGGCAAAGCTCAAATCAGCAACGCAACAACTCAAAGAATGAATAGGCATGGAGGCCTCCCTCCACCCCTCTATTTATACTACTCTTGGGCCACCTACCACCCTTGGATGAGTCCCAAACCCTAGAGCACTCCACCAAGGGCTAGGATTAACCCGCTCACTCCACCATGCAAGGGCAACCGAAAACCCTACACATAATGGGTTTTCTTGCACATTTTTCAAAGCATACTACCTATATCCGCTAACCTATCAACTAGACCGCGATCCAACGGCCCTCATCGATCCTCGTGGCATCTAGCTAGTATCATCCCTTTTACTTATCTTCTTTAACTTTCCCGGACTCCGTCTCTGATCATCTTCCGGCAACCTCCAACCGTCTGGACATCCGACGCACCTCGCCTAGTCCCGGTCATCATCCGCCTCACCATGACGTAGCACCGTCATCCTGCGACCATGAAAGACAAGGAAAACCATCACATAGCATTGTCCAATAATATGCAATAAACATCAGAAATGCTCACAATTAATCATGTCTCATTCATCAGTTGGTTCTGCCGCCAGCCAAAGGCCGGTAGTACCATAAGAGACCAACACAACCCAAATTGCTTCCTTTTGTATTCTGATTCAAATCAAACTCAAACATGAGCACACCTTGCTCAAATAATGTCAAATACTCATCACAAATATTGATGGACCTCCACATGGTCCTTCAATCTCCCCCTTGATGAGTATATTGAAAAACCACACAAAAGGCATAATTTGAGTTTGAAAATAAAAGAAGAAAATCAATTTGATTGCAACAATCATATTTGGTCCAACTAAAAGAGAAAGCAAGCGCCATGACCAAATAGATGAGAAGATTTTCAGAACTCAACACAAAAAAGAACAATTTTTCTATAAAAGCTCCAAAACTAAGAAATCCTCCAAAAAGCTCAATATTACTCATGATCCAAATGCAAGAACAATTGTTCAACATGATCATGAGAAAACATTTTTTTTTAATTTCTTCCCTCTAAGATGCATTTTCTACATTTTCTCCCCCTTTTGGCAATATAGGCATCAAGAGAGCAATTTTTTTTGAATGAAATGCAACCTAGAAGAGCTTTGAGGATAATGCAAGTGACCATTTAGACAAAGTATGACACCAAGCTACTAAAGTTTAGAATATGTCATTCTAAGTCATATCTAAAGGCATATTTCAATTTTTTTTACTAACTAGCTCAAAAGAAATTATACTAATTTTGCATGATTGCAACAATAGCAACACTTAGCATAACTTCAAGACTAGAAGCAAAGCCAACCAAACGAGCAAATGGATATACTAGAGTTCAACCTAGTCAACACTTTAGGAAGCTACAAGACTATTAGAGAACCCTCATGGTCAACCATCTCTTCAAATGCAAATTTCTAGATTAATGCTTACAAAGCGGTTCAAAGAGTTAGGCCTAGTGAAGCACATCCTCGACTAGGAGCCATCGACAAAGGCTTCCTAAGCTTCACTCTTCTTCGCAAGCCTTTGAGGTGTAGAGAGCTTATCCTAGTGAAACACAACCTCGACCAGGAGCCATCGACATAGGTCTCCTAAGCGTCACTCTCTTCCTCTAGTTTATTTTGCATTTTTGAATTTATTTACTCAAGCCCTATTCGACCATCTCAAGCACGAGGCTTAAAAGAGTGGTCTTGGTCATACACGATACACTCCAAGTTCATCCCAAGTGCAATGGGAAGTAGTCTCGAGAATGTAGAGTGTTGAGATCAATTTTAGTGAAAACAAGTCAATTTTTAGCATTGTAGCACCTAGATTAATGAGCATGGTGAGGATGCTGGAATGGAACAATATAGCTAACCCAAGTTACTTTAGGGACTCTAGTTGAAACCCACTATTTCACTAAGCATGGCATAAGCATCTAGTAAAGAAATATAGCAAGTAAAACCTAAGTTTCATCAAGTTTTCAAGAAAGCTCAATTTAAATGATGGCTAGTTTAAACATGATACACCAGATTAGATATGACCTAGACTAGCAAGGATCTTCATGAAAGTAGCTAGGTGCAACATATCTTAAATTTTATCAATTGCATAAAAGACAAAGCTCAGAAAATAAAAAAAAGTCTATATGCAATGCAAGAAAATCAGTTTCAAGAACTCCCCCTCAACATGTGAGTCAATTTTAAGCACAAATCTGAGTCAAGTTGAGTTATTTGCAATTTTGATTCCAAGAAATAAAAAGCACTCAACTGAAATCAGAAACAAAAATGAGAAGAGGAAAAGGAGAAACTGACAACTGGGTGATCTAAGAGCATAGAAAAAATGGTAGAGACCACTAAGCTCAGACTCGCTCCCACCTTCCCCATATGACTTACAAAGGAAAACTAACTCTGAAACTCCAGCTCAGGAGCTAACACAGACCCTGTCTACCGAGGGGGCCCAACACCTGCTAGACCTACAAGACTGTGAGTGAGCTCAACCGAGAAGAAGAAGAGAATAGCATCCTAAAGCATAAGATGAGAGGTCCATGCCGAAGCATGCCAGAAGTCTAGGTGAAGTGGACTAAACAAAATGAAAAGAAGCCCAAAGATACCTAGAAGGAACATAAAAAAATGCTGAATATACACATATAAACATATAATACACATCAGCTCCCCCTCAAGATATGCCATATGGGCTCATAATCCCAAGCTCCCCTCTCAAGGCAACAAACCTAGAGCTATCCAAAGGCTTGGTGAAGATGTCAGCCAACTGGTGGTCACACTCCACAAACTGAAGCACTATGTCACCCTTCTCCACATGGTCTCTAAGGAAGTGATATCGAATATCAATGTGCTTGGTCCGAGAGTGCTGCACTAGGTTCTTAGCAATGTGAATGGTAGATGTGTTATCACAAAAGAGTGGGACATACTCTGATGATAACCCATAGTCTCGCAGGGTCAATCTCATCCAGAGCACCTGGCTACAGCAACTAGCTGGAGCAACATACTCGGGCTCTGCAGTGGACTGAGCAACTCCAGACTGCTTCCTAGAGGACCAAGAAACAAGAGAAGTGTCAATAAATTGGCAAGTGCCAGAAGTGCTCTTCCTATCTATCCTACAGCTAGCAAAGTCTGCATCGGAAAAGGCTCGAAGAGACAAACAAGAGGAGGGAGAGTACTAGATACCATAATCAATGGTAGCTCGAAGGTACCTGAAAATGCGCTTCACCGCCTGGCGGTGAGAGGTACGAGGAGAAGCTTGAAATCGAGCACAAAGACATACAGAGAAGTGTATGTCAGATCTCGAGGCAGTGAGATACATGAGAGCCGATCATGCTCCAGAACTCCTTTTGATCAACTGGCTCACCATCCTCATCAGGCTCGAGGACAGCAGTGGTGGCCATAAGAGTCATGACTAGCTTCCCATAAGACATATCAAAGCGCTTCAGGAGGTCTAGAGTGTACTTGCCTTGATGCAAGAATGTACCCTCTCGAGTCTGCTTAATTTGGAAGCCAAGGAAGTAGCTCAACTCGCCCATCATGCTCATCTCGAACTCAGTACTCATCACATCTGAGAATTGAGTAACGAGCGAATGCGAGGAACCACCAAAAAGATGTCTGCTTAATGATGTCGTCGACATAGATTTGGACTAGGAGAAAGTCCGAATCAGAATGTCTGACGAAAAGAGTCCTGTCCACTTGACCCATATGAAAACCATGACTCAAGAGGTAGGACTTAAGCCTCTCATACCAAGCTCGTGGGGCTTGCTTAACTCCATACAAAGCTTTGGAAAGCTTGAAGACATGGTTTGTGTACTTGGAGTTCTCAAATCCTGAAGGTTGTCTGACATACACCTCTTCCTCAATGAAGCCATTGAGGAATGCACTCTTGACATCCATTTGATAAAGGTTGAAGCCCTTGGACACCACAAATGCGAGCAGGATCCTGATGGCCTCTAGTCTGGCTATAGGGGCAAAAGTCTCCTCAAAATCGAGGCCCTCGACCTAAGTAAAACCCTGAGCAACTAGCCTAGCCTTGTTTCGAACTACAACCCCATCCTCACTCTGCTTGTTTTTGAACACCCATTTGGTCCTAATGATGTTGTGACCTGTAACACCCCGGCATCTAGTGTGCCCGAATGCTACCAAACAAAGACTAAACAACATCTAAATACCACAATTAAACATAAATTACAGCAAAGGCGCACATGCTAAAAACCAAAATTTCGGCAGCATCTCCTTTGTTTTAACATGAATTGAAGCGATAGCAATAATAAGGCAGTTCATAGCAAAACATAAGGCATCTAAAACAGCAATATAAACGAATATAGCATCAACATAAGACAATAATACTAAAGCCAACCACTCCATAAACTACGGCTAAGCAAATAAGGATCACAAGCACACAAAAGTTATTCCAAACACCTAGTTCATGGCACTTATTATGAACTTGACTAAACAATAGTAAATGTGGCTGGACTATGTGAAGATGTGTAGCTATTTCCCCTTCCCACAAGCCGGTGTCATGGTACCTAAAATAAACAACATAAACACAAGCGTGAGTTCATCACTCAGCAAGTATATTGCAATGGTACAAAGATAAACAATTACATGGCTACAACAACTCACATCATGTATATCATCTCATTCATGATCACAAATCATTATCATCATCATTATGTATGCAATGCGATGCTCATATCTCCTTGGAAACTCATACCGGTATGGTTGAGTACACACCCGTCGGTGTGCACCCTCTCCCCCCTTCCATCCCGAAGATGGAGGGTGCCTACTCCTCGCTTCCCAACACCGCGGTGGATGGAATCATGATGTAGGACTTACTTATTGGCTCTCCGGATTAGTCATAACTTTCTCACCGACCTTCCCTGGACTAGTTATGACTTTCTCACCGCCCAGGCCATGTATCATGCCATGTCATGTATGCAAATATGCCAACATTATAAATCACTTTTACATTAACAGATGGCAACATAACATAGTAAGCATATTCATCATAACATTGGCAATCATTAAAGCATGGCAAGTGATCATATCATATAATCAATTTCATCTAGTCTCAACAAGCAACCTACAAACCGCTATCCATTACAATACACTTGCCTCAACCACGGGCAACGGATTGGCGGGAAGTAGAAGGCACTCCCGGGGTCACACCACCTACACAAAGGTACCACACACTCACAATCATGTCCACAAAACAGTATGGAAACCCTCATCTACCCCGACATTGCCAACTACTCGCAATAACCAAAAACAGAGGTTCTGTCCCGCCGGGACAGCAGCCTTCCAAAAGGCATAACTCGGGTTCTAAGACTCCGAATCAATTAAACGAGTACATCCTCGCGTAGCTTAGGAAATTTCCTAACTTTTTCTAAGTATAAGGAAGGACTGATTCGGACACTAAAGTTGTTTAATCTACAAAATACCGAGATTTGTTCCAATCACGTCACAGATTTTAACACGCTCGGTAAAACAGCCATAACTTTCAAACGGCTGATTGGAATTTAACGTTATTTATACCCACTGAAAGGTGTTGAAATTACCTACAACTTCTTCAACAGGCGGATGACCAAATTCGGACTCTAAATTGGCAAAAAACCGAACCCTAGGTCGACTGCTCATGCTATCCAAAACAGAGAACGTGGCAACTTCTAGATCTAATCCAATCTACTAAATTCCAGCACCACCAATTGATCTAAAAACATTATAATGATCCTTAGAACAAAACCTAGCCCAACCCCAAGGAGTCCCATGGCCATACCTTCGCCCGACGCACGAAAACCCAATGGATCTCCTCCCGGTTCGCGCGATCTCCTTCCTCGCTCCAAATCCACCGGATCTCCTCGTCGCGGAGCGCTCCAATGGACGGATCTTCGAGGTGTTGAGGTGGAGAACTCCCCTAGGGGAAGCAAGGGAGGTGGAGAGGGAGGAGAGGGGTGGTGGCGCCATGGGGGAAGATGGAGAGGAAGGGGAAGGGTGGAGGCGCATGGGGGGCTAGGGGGTGGCGGCTAGGGTTGGGAGAGGGAGTTTGGGGCGCACCAAGGGGTGGGGGCCAGATTTGGCTACCCAAAAGTCCCCCCCCTTGGGCCCAAACCCTTCCACCGGAGGCCCAACTCAACCCCCAAGGCCCAAAGTCCCCCGGAGAGGCCCAAACACCCGAAAACGACCCAAAAACACGCTATAAATGGCATAACTTAAAGTTTTAACCTCCATTTACATATTTTATAATGTTTTGACCTCAACATCCACATTTTGTAAGATTACGACACTTTGTGGTGTCACATGACCTGCAAGGGGCTCGACAAGCTTCCAAACTTTGTTCCTCTCGAAGTTTTCAAGTTCCTCATGCATGGCATTAATCCAAGATTCTTCAAATAATGCATGATATACATCTTTTGGCTCAAAAGAGCCAACAAAGGTAGAGTGAAGGCAGAAAGTGGACAGACCTGACTTATAGTAAGTGACTCGCTCAAATAGATCTCAAATGATCTGGTCAGGTGGATGAGCCTGCTGAATGTGGCGGGGAGGTCCAAAAGCAGAAGTGGCCTCTACTCCTCTCGTGGGAGAAGTAGGAACAGAGTCACTAGCTGCCGAAGAGTCTGAGGGTAAGGGTTGATCTCCCTGAGGTGCAGAAATGGAAACGGGAGGCACCTCGGGTGTGACACTACGGAAGGTCAAAACATTATAAAATGTGAAAATGGAGGTTAAAACTTTACGGTATGCCGTTTAATCGCGTTTCTGGGCCGATTTCGGGAGTTTGGGCCTTTCTGGGGCATGTTGGGCCTGAGGGGGGACCCCTCGTGGGCCAAAAGTGGGGCTCTCTGGCCCATGATGGGATAGGGGGGCAGCATAAGGTCCTTGGTGCGCCCCCCTGCTGCCCTAGCAGCCCCCACCTCCTCCCCTTGGTAGCCGCCCCCTCCCCTCCCTCTCCGTTGGTGTGCCGCCCCCCACCTCCTTCCCCTTGCGCCACCACCCCCTCCCCATCCTCCTTTCTGCCCTAGGGGATTCCCTCACCTCGCCATCCCGCTATTTTCACCATTGGAGCGCTCCGCGACGAGGAGATCCGGTGGATTTGGAGCGAGGAAGGAGATCGGGTGAACCGGGAGGAGATTCGTCGGTCCATCGTTCGTCGGGCTATGGTATGGCTAGGGGAATCCTTGGGGATGGTCTAGGTACTGCTATAGAGGGGGATTTGATGCTTTTTGATCAAGGGGTAGTGCTGTGATTGGGTAGATTGGAGGAAATCTAGATGTTTCTTAATTCCCTGTTCCGGGCAGATTGTGCAGTCGACCTAGGGTTTGAGTTTTTGCGAATTTATAGTCAGAATTTGATCGGACTCCTGTTGAGGAAGTTGTAGGTAACTTCAATACCTTTAATTGGAAATAAATAATACGTAATTTCGATCAGCTGTTTGAAAGTTATGGTCGTTTTACCGAACGTGTTCAAATCTGTGACGTAATTGAGACAGAACGTAGTGTTTTGTTGATTAAACAATTTTACATGCCGAATCAGCTTTTCCCAATATTTAGAAATAGTTAGGAAATTTCCTAAGCTTCGCGATGATGTACTCGTTTACTCGATTTGGAGACCTATAACTCAAGTTATGCTAGTTTGAAGTCTGCTGCCCGGGCGGGACAGATTCTCTTTTTTTCGATTTTGGGAGTAGTTAGAGAAGTCGGGGTAGACGAGCTTTTGCATACTATTTTGGGGGCACGTTTTGAGTGTGTGGTATGTTTGTGCAGGTGGTGTGACCCCGGGAGTGCCCTCAACCTCCCGCCAATCCGTCGCCCGAGGTTAAGGCAAGTGTATTGTAATGGGTAGTGTAATGTATATTGCTAGTTGTGACTAGATGCAAATTGCTTACATGTTGTGATATCTTGCCATGATTAGTGCTTGCCTATGTTATGATCAAAATTGACTATTATGATGCTATGCCATGTTTAGTTCAGTTTGATGCAAGATGTTTATGTTTATGGCATATGTTGCATACATGTCATGAAAGCTGGCCCGGTCGGTGAGAACATCATAACTAGTCTTGTAAGGTCGGTGAGAAACTTATGACTAATCTGGAGCGCCATGGTTGTAAGACCTACCTCGTGATTCCACCCACGTGGTGAGTGGAAGCGATGCGTAGGCACCCTCCATCTACGGGATGGAAGGGGGAAAAGGGTGCACGCCGACGGGTGTGCACTAATCAATACCGGTATATGCTTCCAGGAGACATGTGCGTTGCATTATATGATGATGTTATATGATGATGATATATGATGATGTCAATGAGATGCGTACACTGTGAATATGAGATGTTTATGATGTTGTATGTGAAAAGTGGTGATGAAGGTATTGAAATGTATTTTCTTGTTCCATTGCAATTTACTTGCTGAGTGATGAACTCACGCTTGTGTTTATGTTGTTTTTTTTAGGTACCATGAAACTGGCATGCGGGAAAGGGAGCTAGTCACACGTCATCACTTAGCATCACACATTTAAACAATGACATGTTCTTTCCATTAATTGTGATGGTTAATTCACTGAACTAAGTTGTGGTTTTGATGCTTCGTTGGTTGTCATGAGTAAATGATTAGTCCATATTTGACATGTGACGGATAGGCTTATGTCCTTAGTTGTATGGTGGATGAAATTCCTGATTGTCATGTTATTGCTATCGTTCATTACGCTATCTTGATATGTTAAGATTGTTGTTGCTTCAATTCATGGAAAAACAAAGGAGATGCTGCCGAAATTTTCAGTTTTAGCATTTACTCCTTTGTTGTAATTTATCTTTATTTATGGTATTTAGATGTTGTTTAGTCTATGTTTGGTAACATTCAGGCATACTAGATGCCGGGGTGTTACAGTTGGTATCAGAGCTAGGCTGTAGGTCCTTGGAACATGTATTTTAGTGAAATACCATAGGGTCAACTAAAATTTTGATGTGGAATAACCTAGAAACATGGCTTAGGTTGTACTTAAAATTTTGTCTTAGGATAGCAACATTAAAACTTGTGTAAGTGGAATAACTAATTAAAAATTTGACACACATGGATGCACAGTAGGAAAGGGTATGGGTATCGTTGCTTTATGCTTAAATGTCGTATTTAAGCCTTGATGTTGAATGCTATATGTGATAATGTATGTTGCTATGTTATTGAGAGAATTGATTGGATTGTTCTTGTTATTTGTGATAAAGTGGGGTTGTGGTGTCGAAGGGTTTCGGTCACCTCTTTTTGTTAATAGTAAGAGTGTGGTTTGACGGTGTGGCCGGTTAACGCCATCACCGAAGAATTGTTAACCCCTGTAGGAGAAGAGTGCTTACCCTTTCTGTCATAGATCGGGTAGTTGATTGGAGTCACATAGAAGAGTTTGGTGGTGGATTTCTTCGGATTTTCTTTTACCGTTCTGATGATTGGTTTTGGTTGGCTTTCTTTGTACTTGGTTGGTTAGGAACCAAGGAAAAGTGTTTGGTTTTGAGTACTTGCTGATTGCTCTTTTGGCGGTTTGTGGATTTGTCTTCCTTGGTTGAAGACGAAGAAGGAGAGTTTAGTGTTGCGCCTTTTTGGGTCGCCTTTTGGCTTTGAGACCGGTTTGTTGGTTGCTTGCAAAGAAAATTATAGTTTTGGTTCTTGTGTGTCTTACTCTGAGTTTAAAGGAAGTTATTGAAGTGGTGTGTAGAAACTTAAGATGTGTCGATTTATGTTTTCTGGCCTTGTCCGTAAAGGTTTACTTGACCGCTTGGTCCCTTCTGTGGGAGTCTTTAAGGTTGAAGTGTGTTTTGGAGATCTTTTGTATGATCCAATGTGAGTCTTGTCCCATTGCAACTTTGGGAGTCAAGTTTCTTTGTGAACTTTGGTCGAGTTTTTAAACAAAAAATGCTGCAATTAAAGTAATTATTCATTTCACTGAAATTATTTGTCAAAAGTGAAAATGGTTCTTTAGCATGTTATGTAGTATGTAACAATGTGGTTGATGGAAATGATGTACTCCTAAGTTAATTGGTGAGTTGAATTAGTTAAATGTAGTATTTATTTTTTTAGCTTAAGATTAAATGAACTTCTAGTGTTGTAGATTACTCTATAGCGAGAATGATTAAAGGTGTTAATATACATGCTTAGAATCTGTTGCTTTGCTTTAAAAAGTGCTTATGACCCCCGAAAATGTTTAAAGTTTAAACCCCGATGCATAGTTAGAACATTAAGATGATGTAAATAATTGATATTGTTAAAGAAACTCTGCCGGTTGTTTAAAGATGTACTAATCTAACGGGTTAATAGAGAAATTTAATCGTGTTGGGTAGTGGCTTTAACTTGGAAGTTAATTAGAGTTGCTATTCATGATGTTGCAAAATATTAGCATGATTGGAAGCACACAGGCGTGTTCCTAAAATGCTAGTATCGAGGCCAATTGGAAAGATATGGGTTTTGTTGTTGATTGATGATTATGCAAATTATTGATATTGACGACTTAGTAGTTGTGGTAATTCTTAGGTTAATTGTTGAAAATCCTTGTTAAAATGGAGGTTATTGTAACATTTTTTGATGGAGTGGACCATGGATAATTAACATGATGTAGAATTTTATCCTTAATGAATGTATGTCTTAGAATCATAGTTACGAGCTTTGCCTTGTAGAGATAATATTTACTTGTTGAAGTCATTTATTGATAGAACAAGTTCCAATTGTCAAGATGTTGGCGTATGGATGGTATAAAATTGATAGGTTGATCATGCTTAAGTATCTGTTGAAGTACTATGTTTGAAACAGAGAATACATTGTTATATGATGTGTTGGTCTGTAGGGATCATTATGAGGTAGTATTGGTTAGTTGTCTTTTGATAATCATCATAAACTTTATTTATAAGTGTTGGGAAAGGTAACTAGAGGAATATTGGTTATGTAGCTTTTGGTTGAATTATGATGAGGTTTCTCGATGAGTAAATAGTGAATATTGAATGTTTAAAAGGTAAGTATAGGGTTTCATGCTGAGCTTGTGTCTAAAACCTTTCGGACTGGTTTGGTTGTTTGCCATTTTGGTTGAAGGGTTTTCGGTCAAGGTGTTCCATATGTTGTGTTTCAGAGTTTCCCTAAAACTCGTAGAAATTGGTGCAAATATTTGGTTTTGGCTAATTTGTTTAGTTGGTGCTATGAGTATGGATTTACAGCTAAAGGTTTCGAGTCGATCGCGCTCCTTCGCGTTCACACTGACTTATCTTTGGAATAAATTTTAAAGGAAGCAGATGGACATAGTGGGTTGTGTTGGAAATTCTTGGGATTTAATTTGTAACTCTATTTGGCTAGAGTTAGAGTTATTTGGAAAATGTGTGTGGTGTTTGCAATTGCTTCAAAAGGTGGATTTTATGAATGTTTCATTAGTGATTTGGTTAGTGAAGTGTTCCCTTTTAGGAAATGAGTTTCCCTTTCTCTTTGAGAAAATTTGTGGCGGTTGTGTGTGCAGATGTTTGACTTTAGAGTCGATGTTCTTTTCCAAAATGCTGATTTTGGTTAAAATGCGAGGTTTTGCAAGTTTAGCTTTCGAGAAATGGTGGGTTTTGACATGACGTGGTGTGTTCCTGCTAACGGTGTTGCAGTCCTAGTCTATATGAATTAGCGCAATCATCGATGTTATTTGTGTTTTAATCATGTGATACCGAGGAAGAAGTCTTTTGGTGAATGACTTTTCGGTATTGTTGTTTCATGATGAGCGAATGGTGAAAAGGAAGCATGGCATCGTTTATAAATGTTCAATGATAAATAAGTCGGTGAGCCAGGTCAGTGAGAAAGTCATATATGGATATATGACTAATCTGGAGTGCTCTTGAAAAGTGTGCATTCTTGTCATGTATTGAGATTTCCATTTCTTCCTAGTATGAAAAGAAAGAATGAATAAATGATGGTATTTTGGCTGTGGTGTTAGAGATTTGAGTTTTCTTTGCGATTTGGCTTAGAAAAATAAAATGTGTGCTCTTTGGATGTTGCCGGATCCTTTCCAAAGTGGTTTTTAGTGCTTTGGGGTTTGAGTTGTTGTATGTGGATCAATTGGGTTTATGTTTTACGGTTGAGCTTACTCAATGATGGTACTCTTTGTCCTGGTCCTTTAAGTGGAAGGATGTGAGGGCGAGACTTTCTTAGTAAGAGAAATCTGGTGTGGCTAGTAGTTGATCGTAAATGGTGTAGAAGTGAAGAGTAAAGGAAGGTTGTGTATGTCCCAATTCAAACCTTCTTGGAGAATTGTGTCATCGATGTGTTCCTCGGTGGGAATGATTAAATTTTTAGTGGACCACTTGGTGGTTGCAAGTAATTGCTTTTCCTTTTGGAAGTGTATTGGATCTTTTGTCGCCGATCTCTAAGCGAGCTGTGTCGACCGATGTGGATTGCTCGGTTGATAATGTTTCTACGGGTTTTAAGGACCCTGGTTATAAAGTAGGTTTTTCCTTCGGTGGTAGTGGTGAGTATTGGTCTTTTGTAAAAGATCAATCTTTTGCAAGGTTTTAACCGATTGTTCAAGCAGTTGGTAGTCTTGGAGTGTTGTGCCTCACTTGGTTCGCGTCGTTTAGAATACGACGAACCACAGTAGAGAGGTTGAGGTGTGAAAGCACTTTTGTGCATGGGAGCTAAAGAGGGTTCTAGAGGTTGGTGCCGTGTTCTTTTGAGGAGAAACATCGGTTAAAGGGATCGGGCACTTTAATGCCAAGGAATACATAGAACGAGGAGTGTGAGACCGTTTTCTTTTGTGGTATGTTTGAGGATTTATCCTATTGCTTGGGATGTTCTGAGTCCTTATATTTGTACTCTGTGTTTCAAAGTTGAGTAAGATTCTGGCAAGTTTCGATGGTGAGTTATCGTTAGAGTCATCAATCTTCGAGCCTTAGCTCCTTGCTTTTGAGTCCGGGCTAGTGCAAATCGTAGGGGTTTCTAAGCGGGTTCTGAGAAGCACTACAAGATAACATGGATTTCCCGGCGTTTATTTTACACGGCGTTTAATCTAAACGCCCCTAATAAGGCTAAAGCCGGCGTTTTCTATCATTCGAGGCATTTAATTCCCCGGCATTTATAAATGCCGGGTTAGAGTCTACCACGGCGCTTATAAATGCCAGGGAATTCCACTCTATACCGGCGTTTATAAATGCCGGGTTAGAATCTTCCACGGCGTTTATAAACGCTGGGGAATTCCACTCTATACCGGCGTTTATAAACGCCGGGTTACAGTCTTCCACGGCGCTTATAAACGCCGGAAATTCCACTCTATACCGGCGTTTATAAACGCCGGGTTACAGTCTTCCACGGTGCTTATAAACGCCGGGGAATTCCACTCTATACCGGCGTTTATAAACGCCGGGTTAGAGTCTTGCATGCTTATAAACGCCGGTATAGAGTGGAATTCTGGCGTTTATAAGCGCCTGGTAGACTCTACCACGGCGTTTATAAACGTGAATACCACAGAATTTGAAAGAATTGAAATTAAATAATATTATATTTGAAATAATTTAAACTAATATTCCATTTGCAATAATTTCTGTCCAAATATTTCATTTTCGATGATATTTTGTCTAAAATTTCAAATTTTGTCCGAAAATTCAATTTTTGTTGATATTTTGTTTGAAAATTCAAATTTTTTCTAACATCGATTTTGTGACACTTATCAATTTCATATGCTACTTTTCGTTATCTTTCCAATTAGCCTAAGAACGCCCCAATTGGAGGTACGAGTCAAAAGTTATGTCTATTTTAAGAAATATGCTCGGATTTCGTATTTGCAAGCTAGAGTTGGTGCCCAAAAGAATATAATTGGAGATCTTATCGTATGATGATTTTGCTAATTACCTCAATAATTTGCTAATTTGAAATAATTGAAAATCGGTGTTCGGGTGTTTAACGGGTTAAGGGAGGAGGACGCATTATATATCGATGTGATCATACCACCACTAAAGTACTAGATCTTATAAAAACTCTGAAGTTAAGCGTGCTTGGATAAGAGTAGTAATAAGATGGGTGACCTCTGAGAAGTCATTGTGCACCTCGATTTTAAATGCCACTTAATAGAGGATCCCCGCTTGTAAACGCCATAAATAGAGAGAACCCCACTTATAAAGTGCCATGATAGAGGAAACCCCGGCACTTATAAATGCCGGGTTATAGAGGCTTCCCCGGCACTTATAAAGTGCCATGATAGAGGAAACCCCGGCACTTATAAACGCCGGGTTATAGAGGCTTCCACGGCACTTATAAACGCCGGGTTAGAGTCTTTCACGGCACTTATAAACGTCGTGAATAATTAAGCGCCGCCAATTACTTTTCCTGACGCCATTTTTCTTGACGCCATGTAAACGCCATCTAAAATCTTTTTAAGGCATTTATAAGGTTTTAAAGGCATTTATAGGCGCCATTAGAAGCCCGACGTGTTGTAGTGAAGTGAACCTTAGCTCCCTTCGATTTGGTTGGTTGCGAAGTGTTGTGTCTTGGATTCGAGGTCGAATCCTGCTGAAGGGGGGGAGAATGTGACACTACGGAATGTCAAAACATTATAAAATGTGAAAATGGAGGTCAAAACTTTACGGTATGCAGTTTAATCGCGTTTTCGGGCCTATTTCGGGAGTTTGGGCCTTTCGGGGCATGTTGGGCCTTAGGGGGGACCCCTCGTGGGCCAAAAGTGGGGCTCTCTAGCCCATGAGGGGAGAGGGGGGCAGCATGAGGTCCTTGGTGCGCCCCCCTGCTGCCCTAGCAGCCCCCACCTCCTACCCTTGGTAGCCGCCCCCTACCCTCCGTCTCCCTTGGTGCGCCGCACCCCACCTCCTTCCCCTTGCGCCACCACCTTCTCCACCTCCTCCCCATCCTCCTTGCTGCCGTAGGGGAGTCCCTCACCTTGCCATCCCACTGTTTTCACCATTGGAGCGCTCCGCGACGAGGAGATCCGGTGGATTTGGAGCGAAGAAGGAGATCGGGCGAAGGTATGGCTAGGGGAATCCTTGAGGATGGTCTAGGTACTGCTATAGAGGGGGATTTGATGCTTTTAGATCAAGGGTTAGTGCTGTGATTGGGTAGATTGGAGGAAATCTAGATGTTTCTTAATTCCCTGTTTCGGGTAGATTGTGCAGTCGACCTAGGGTTTGAGTTTTAGTGAATTTAGAGTCAGAATTTGGTTGGCCGCCTGTTGAGGAAGTTGTAGGTAACTTCAATACCTTTAATTGGAAATAAAGAACACGTAATTCCGATCAGCCGTTTGACAGTTATGGTCGTTTTACCGAATGTGTTCAAATCTGTGACGTAATTGGGACAGAACGTAGTGTTTTGTAGATTAAACAAATTTAGAGGCCGAATCAGCTTTTCCCAATACTTAAAAAAAGTTAGGAAATTTTCTAAGATTCGCGATGATGTACTCATTTACTCGATTTCGAGAACTAGAACACAGGTTATGCTAGTTTGAAGTCTGCTGCCCGGGCGGGACAGATTCTCTGTTTTTCAATTTTGGGAGTAATTTGTGAAGTCGGGGTAGACGAGCTTTTGTGTACTGTTTTGGGGGCACGTTTTGAGTATGTGGTATGTTTGTGCAGGTGGTGTGACCCCGGGAGTGCCCTCAACCTCCCGCCAATCTGTCGCCCGAGGTTAAGGCAAGTGTATTGTAATGGGTAGTTTAATGCATGTTGCTAGTTGTGACTAGATGCAAAATGCTTACATGTTGTGATATCTTGCCATGATTAGTGCTTGCCTATGTTATGATCAAAATTGACTATTATTGATGCTATGCCATGTTTAGTTCAGTTTGATGCAAGATGTTTATGTTTATGGCATATGTTGCATACATGGCATGAAAGCTAGCCCGGTCGGTGAGAACGTCATAACTAGTCCGGTAAGGTCGGTGAGAAACTTATGACTAATCCGGAGCGCCAAGGTTGTAAGACCTACCTCGTGATTCCACCCATGTGGTGAGTGGAAGCGATGCGTAGGCACCCTCCATCTACAGGATGGAAGGGGGAAGAGGGTGCACGCCGACGGGTGTGCACTCAGCAATACCGGTATATGCTTCCAGGAGACATGTGCGTTGCATTATATGATGATGTATGATGATGATATATGATGATGTCAATGAGATGCATACACTGTGAATATTAGATGTTTATGATGTTGTTTGTGAAAAGTGGTGATGAAGGTATTGAAATGTATTTTCTTGTTCCATTGCAATATACTTGCTGAGTGATGAACTCACGCTTGTGTTTATGTTGTTTTTCTTAGGTACCATGAAACCGGCATGCGGGAAAGGGAGCTAGTCACACGTCATCACTTAGCATCACACATTTAAACAATGACATGTTCTTTCCTTTAATTGTGATGGTTAATTCACTGAACTAAATTGTGGTTTTGATGCTTCGTTGGTTGTCATGAGTAAATGATTAGTCCATATTTGACATGTGACGGATAGTGTAACACCCCGGCATTTAGTATGCCCGAATGCTACGAAACATACGCTAAACAACACCTAAATACCACTAATAAAGACAAATTACAGCAAAGGAGCAAATGCTAAAACCGAAAATTTCGGTAGCATCTCCTTTGTTTTAACATAATTTGAGACAATAGCAATAACAGGCAAGTAATATCATATCATAAGACATCTAAAGAAGCAATGTAAATGGATATAGCATCAACATAAGGCAATAATATCAAGTTCAACCACTCCATAAACTATAACGAAGCAAATAAGGGACCCGACCACAATTTAATCCATACACCAAGATTCATGGCACTATTATTAAGATCATGACTCAAAATTTGGTAAATGTGACTGGAACTACGTGAAGATGTGTAGCTAATGCCCTTTCCCACGTGCCGGTGTCATGGTACCTAAAAACAACAACATAAACACAAGCGTGAGTTCATCACTCAGTAAGTATATTGCAATGGTACAAAAGAAACAATTTCATGGCTACATCAACTCACATCATGTATATCATCTCATTCATGATCACATATCATTTTCATCATCATTATGTATGCAATGCGATGCGATGCTCATGTCTCCTTGGAAACTCATACCGGTATGGTTGAGTACACACCCGTCGGTGTGCACCCTCTCCCCCCTTCCATCCTGAAGATGGAGGGTGCCTACTCCTCTCTTCCATACACCGCGGTGGATGGAATCACAATGTAGGACTTACTCATTGGCTCTCCGGAATAGTCATAACTTTCTCACCGACCTTCCCCGGACTAGTTATGACTTTCTCACCGCCCAGGCCATGTATCATGCCATGTATGCAAATATGCCAACATCATAAATAACTTTGTACATTAACACATTACATCATAACATAATAATCATATTCATCATATCAATGGCAAACATTTAAGCATGGCAAGTGATCATATCATATAATCAATTTCATCTAGTCTCAACAAGCAACCTACAAACTGCTATCCCTTACAATACACTTGCCTCAACCACGAGCATCGGATTGGCGGGAAGTAGAAGGCACTCCCGGGGTCACACCACCTGCACATAGGTACCGCACACTCACAATCATGTCCACAAAATAGTACGCAAACCCTCATCTACCCCGACATTGCCAACTACTTGCAAAACCCAAAAACAGAGGTTTTGTCCTGTCGGAACAGCAGCCTTCCAAAAGGCATAACTCAGTTTCTAAAACTCCGAATCAATTAAATGAGTACATCCTCGCGTAGCTTAGGAAATTTCCCAACTTTTTCTAAGTATATGGAAAAGCTGATTCGGACTCTAAAGTTGTTTAATCTACAAAATATCGTGATCTGTTTCAATCACGTCACAGATTTTAACACGCTCGGTAAAACAGCCATAACTTTCAAACGGCTGGGCGGAATTGGACGTTCTTTATACCCACGGAAAGATATTGAAATTACCTACAACTTCTTCAACAGTGATATGACCAAATTACGAATATAAATTGGCGAAAACCCAAACCCTATGTCGACTGCTCATGCTGCCCGAAACAGAGAACGTGGCAACTTCTAGATCTAATCCAATCTACTCAATTCCAGCACCACCAATTGATCTAAAAACTTTATAATCACCCTTAGAATAGTACCTAGACCAACCCCAAGGATTCCCATAGCCATACCTTCGCCCAACGCACGAAAACCCAATGGATCTCCTCTCGGTTCGCGCGATCTCCTTCCTCGCTGCAAATGCACCGGATCTCCTCGTCGCGGAGCGCTCCAATGGATGGATATTCGAGGTGTTGAGGTGGAGAACTCCCCTAGGGGCAGCAAGGGAGGTGGAGAGGGGAGGGGAGGGGTGGTGGCGCCATGGGGGAAGATGGAGAGGAAGGGGAAGGGTGGAGGCGCATGGGGGGGCTAGGGGGTGGCGGCTAGGGTTGGGAGTGGTAGTTTGGGGTGCACCAAGGGATGGGGCCAGATTTGGCTGCCCAAAAGTCCCCCCCTTGGACCCAAACCCTTCCACCGGAGGCCCAACTCAACCCCCAAGGCCCAAAGTCCCCCGGGGAGGCTCAAACACCGGAAAACGGCCCAAAAACACGCTATAAACGGCATAACGTAAAGTTTTAACCTCCATTTATATATTTTATAATGTTTTGACCTCAACATCCACATTTTATAAGATTACGACACTCCGTGGTGTCACAGATAGGCTTATGTCCTTAGTTGTATGGTTGTTGAAATTCCTGATTGTCATGTTATTGCTATCGTTCATTATGCTATCTTGATATGTTAAGATTGTTGTTGCTTCAATTCATGGAAAAACAAAGGAGATGCTGCCGAAATTTTCGGTTTTAGCATTTACTCCTTTGTTGTAATTTATCTTTATTTATGGTATTTAGATGTTGTTTAGTCTATGTTTGGTAACATTCAGGCATACTAGATGCTGGGGTGTTACATCGAGAGCAGGAATGGTGACTAGATCAGGCATGGCGCCTTCATCTCCGTCATCAACTTCCTCGGAGAAAGTAGACTGGGAAAGAGGAGAAGAGCCTGAAATGTCTGGTCTAGCACCAGGGCTAACCTCATCAAAGGTCACCTCACAGGTCTCTACGATCCTACCCAAATCCTGTAGTTACGAGCAGAAGTCGAGTAACCTAGAAAGATCCTGTGAGCAGAGTGTGACTCTAACTTTTCTAGGTGCCTAGACTTCAAGAAGAAACATTTGCAACCAAAAACACGAAAAATGAGATACACTAGGCTTTCGCCCATATCTCAACTCATAAGATGTGCGGTGCAAGTGTGCCCTAAGAAAGACTCTGTTGGCAACATGGCAAGCCATAGCTACAGCCTCAACCCAAAACTTCCTTGGAGTATTGTACTCATCTAGCATCGTCCTGACCATCTCAACCAGGGTCATGTTCTTCCTCTCCACTACACCATTATGTTGAGGGGTATGGAGACAAGAACTGATGCTCTATGCCTAACTCCTCACAGAAGCTACTAAAGTAGGAGTTCTTGAACTCTGTGCCATTGTCACTGCGGATCACTCGTATGGCATTTGGGAGCTCAACGGACAACCTACAAAACAAACTCCTAAAGTGAGAAAAGGACTCATCCTTCGAGGCCATGAAGAAGACCCAAGAATACATTGAAAAATCATTGACAATGACAAGAATGTACCACTTCCATCCCGCTGACTGCACTTTAGCTGGACCAACAGTGTCCATATGCAAAAGCTGACCTAGTGCATCAGTCATCACTCGGGTGACTGGGGAATAAGAAGCTGTAACCATCTTGCCATGTTGGCAAGGAGAACATACAACATCTTTGACCATCTTGAGTTTGGGCAAACCACGAATGAGATCTTGGTTGCTAACTCGGGTCAAATGATCAAAGCCAAAGTGACCGAGTCTCCTATGCCAAAAGGAGAGATCACGGGACTCTGAAGCAATAAGGCAATGGAGAGAGTCTCTAGAAGAGGAAGAAAAATCAGCACGAAAGACTCTCCCAAAATAAGAAATCCCGCAAACCAACCCCCCAGAAGAATCGAGGATCCTACATCCACTAAACTTAAAGCTTACCTCGAAATGGTCATCGATAAACTGAGTAACAGAAAGCAGATTAAAATGCAGCTTACTCACTAATGCAACATCCTTAAGAACAAACTAATCATTAATGCAAACGGTACCTTTAGTGATGAGTCTACCTGACGCAGCATCCCCAAAAGTGATCACCTCATCATTGGGAGCTCGGACTAGAGAAGAAAACAAACGGGAGTCTCCGGTCATATGACGTGAACAGCCAGAGTCTACGATCCAAACCTCCCCATGCCCTATCCCGCGAACCTGAATCAATGAGAGCGAAAGGTAGATGTCTCAGAACCAGGACAGATCAAGGCTGATCTAGGAACCCAATACTGAGTCACCTGAGCAGAAGTAGAAGCAGTCAAAGGAGCAGTAGAATGCAATATGGCGCCTCTCCTAGACTCAACTCTCACGAACCCAGAGACAGCTCCAGTAGAACATCTGGGAGTAGGTGCCAGGTTGTTCTACCGGCGTGCAAAGGCTAGACCATCCACAACATGCTGCTCAGACCTCCTGCTAGAAGAAGCAAGCTCACGCCGCTGATATCCACCTCGATGGGAAAAATGAGGAATATCATAAGGACGGCGGAAAGACAGACTCGGAACAGCTCTGGGGCAAAAACCAGAAGAAGCATGAAAACCAAGCCCCATATGCTGTCTAACAACAGGCGACTGTGAAACCTTCCTAGAAGCTGTGTGTGCCTTAGAAGCACTCAGAGTATGGGGATGACCCTGAATACCCCTAAGGGCACTAACACGCTCACGCCGAGTGATCTTGGCGCGTCTAAAACAGAAGTCAACCAGGTGTCCATCCCTCTGACAGAAGGTGCATGTATACTTTGCCTTGGAGGCCGAAGTAGAAGGAGAAGCATTCTTCTCATCAGAGATCCCGTGGACCAGACCTACTGACCTAATAATAGTAGTGCTTTTTGTGGAGCAACCAAGATCTCTCCACTCTTGGAGGCGCGCACAACAGTAGGCGGATGCGCCCATGCGTGCTCGAAGGAATCAAATCCTAGACCTTGACTGAATCTGCTAATTTTGGATTGGTCTAAGATGAGATTAAGCTTCTTTTTGCCTCCTACAAATTTATCGAGGGTGCTCATAAGGTACCGGCACTCTCGAAAAAGTGAGGCACAAGAAGAGCAGGGGGAAGGAGAAGCAGAAGAAGAGCCAGATTGAGAAGATCGAGCAAGGCGTGAACATTTTTCGCTATAATGAGCTGCCTCAATCTTGAGGGACTCGCAAGAAACATAAGGAGCATCTCTAATTCTACCGATTTGGGCCTCAAGATTCTTCCTAAGCTCCGTGTGGACTCTATCCACATCCTCCTTAACCCCAACACACAGCAAGCAACCAGTTGGTGACTTAACTAGTAAGTCCTTAGCAAATTTAGCACAATTGATAGTCAAAGCATCATTGTCAAGTTTTAGTTGCTTACAGCCCTCACAAGAGCTGACTAGGTCCTTAGAAGCATATGATTCAAGTTCATCATTCCTAGCAGAAAGCTTCCTAAGGTGTGAGCTCATGGCATCAATTTCAGCAAGCAACTTAGGGCAATTATCACAAGATGCAGTCGTGTGAGCATGAAGAAAACTAGCGTCAACATGAATAGGATCAACAAAACATGCGCTAGCATCCTTCAACCTAAGAGCCTCAAGATCAGAAACCACACTATCATGTAGGGTCCTTAGGTTCTACAACTCCACAAGCAAAGCATCGCAAAGAGTACAGCTATCAGAGTCACGGGAGGAAAAATATCTAAGTGAAGCTAACTCCCGAGATAAGGTACTGTGACACTACGGGATGTCGAGACACCGTAAAAGGTGAAATTAGAGAATGTGACTTTATAAAATGTGAAAATGAAGGTTAAAACTTTACGTTATGCCATTTAATCGCGTTTCCGAGCCGATTTCGGGAGTTTGAGCCTTTCCGGGGAAACTTGGGCCTTAGGGGGATCTTTTTGGGCCTTAGGTGGAGCCTCCTTGGCCCATGTGGGGAGGAGGGGGCTGCCAACCTGCCCTAGGGCGCCCCCATACCCTCTCCCATGCGCCCCACCTCCTCTCCCTCCCATAGCTGCCACACCCCTTTTGCCCCTTGCCGTGCGCCTCCCCTCCCCTCCCCTTGCGCCACCACCCCCTCCACCACCTCCCCACCCTACTTGCTGCCCTTGGGGAGCTCCTCACCTCGCCATCCCACTGATCTTCCCCTCGGAAAGCTCCGCGACGAGGAGATCTGTCGGGACCCGAATTTGCAAATCTGGACCCTCTATGTATTCCGCACTAGTCCAGGACCACGCTAGTGCACACAGTCTCAACATTGGTAATTATCACAATCATACTCAACGAATAATAAGATACTTTATTTAGTTAACCAAACTGGTTGCTCAACCTTAAGGTCAAGTTACAAATATACGCCACGCAGGGCGAAAACTAATTAAAAGAGAAATAACAGCAGTGGAAAATAAGATAACTTTGTGGCGCCATCCAGTATACCATAGGCAACTGATTGGGCTCGCTCCCTAGTTATACGGCTCCTCCTGGTATTCTTCCTCCAAAGCTGGCGTTGACTCTTCTTCAACTGATGTTGTATTGTGGCAAGGGTGAGTACTTGGTACTCAGCAAGTCATGCACAGAATGCAACTAATATACTACATGCATGGCTGAGTACAAAGGAATAGCTCATGGTTCATTTGCAGTAACGACATTTAACAAGTAACATAAGTAGATTCGAAAGTAGTAAAAACAAGTATAACATCAATAACTTTTCCAGGTGTTAAATAAACATTCTTTCCATTCCTAATCCACATTTCCATCAACATCATCATTTAACCCAAACCCACTTTCCAAGTCCAAGCTGTTTTCATGAAAGTCTAACCCTTGGCTGTAATTCCCGAGCAATGTCCAATGCCGCGGACACGGCTATTCGAATAGATTTTACAGTCTGTAGAGGTTATGCACTTTACCCACAAGATACAGCCAAACACCACAAAGGCGAGTGATCGTAACAAAGCCTTTCCGAAATGGCTAACTACACAAGTGAACCTTTCCGGTTTTTGCCATACACCATCCCTTCCCTTAACAAAGGCGAAGTATGGGACTGACATACCGTTGGACGGGTACCATGCCAACGCATTGGTACGCTCCCCTTTCAAGCTACACAAAGGGTGTAGTTGACACCCGAGGTATCACATGCAAGTTATTAGTAACTTACTCAACTAGGTCTGTCCCATTACGGACATGTGGTTGCACGATTAACTCAGTTCAAAGGCTTGCAAGGTTAAGTCCTTATGTTGACCAGGGCAAGACTACCCGAAGAACCAAAACAACGCTCCCGATGCCACAACTGGCCCACCCGATCATTCTTGCCACATGCCCTGGTCGAAAACTATTTATCAAACCCCCAATTGATTACCATGCACCACGTGCCATCAACATCATCATCAATAACACATGACACTTCTCCAAAACAGGTTCCATATCTCATTAAGTCAATGTTATCATGTAACTATCAAATTCATGTCATGTGTACGTGGCAGGTCTAAGCATTATGCTACACGGTCTAAATACCCATGTTGGCAGTTTAATAATGTCCAACTATTTAATCCTTAACTAGGGTGACAAGGGGTTCATGGCATACAATTATCTCTGTCAAGGTGGCATACGGCAACTAGGCAATTAACTAATCTCTCAAAATCAATTAAAGCATTTTATAATTGAACTAGCATGCAATAATTTAAATCAAATTAATTTCAAAACGGGATCAACATGGTCAAAGCACAACTTTCCTTCAAAGAGTACTTTATCTTGGTCCTGAGATGGCTCCTGGGTCAACACTTCACCTTCGAAGCCTTCGGGCACTTCAACGTCTACTCGTACCGCGTGCAAATAGCAATAAATAAATAAAATAGTAGACAAAAAGTGTCCAAACATTCAAATAAAGTTCATAAACAGAGAGAGCAAAATTTTATGAATTTTTAGGAATTTGAGTTGTCAAATTCGGAGTTAAAATGCAAAAGTTATAAGCGTTTAAAGTTCAAATAATCAATTAAATAAAAATACAGAGAAAAGTTTTGGTCTAAAAATTTTAATAAAATTCACCATTAGGTAGATCTCAATTTTATAAAAATTTAGAAATTTAAATCACTCAAATCGGAGTTAAAATGCAAAAGTTATGAGCGTTTGAATTCAAATAAATCAATAATCCGAATTAATCCATTTATTTTTAAACTGAAAAACCCGATTAATGACGTCAGCATGACGTCAGCGCGGATTTTAATTTTCCACCGAATTATTTTTCTATTGGAAAACCGGATTATGACGTCAGCACGGCCCAGCCACAATACTGACATGCGGGCCCCACCGGAGACGTCACGGTACGGTTTGGCTCGGTCGCTGACACGTGGGCCTGGCGTGTCAGCGACCCGTGTCCACATCCGCACGGACGCGGCGGTTCGGCTCCCTTGCACGTGGCACTATCTGGGCCGTTGATTTGGAAATCAACGGTCCAGATTGGATCTAGGTTTCACGCGTTGAAATAACGCAGTGGATCTGGGCCGTACGATTCGAATCGAACGGTCCAGATTGGATCTAGCACAGTGCAACGTGGTGCTACGCGGCTCAAGCTAAGCCGTTGGATCTAGATCCAACGGTTGGAAATAGATCTAATCACCGTAACGTGGGATTCGCATGGTGACGTGGACGCACGTGGGTCGTTGGATCTTGATCCAATGGCCCAGATCTAATTTGGTTTCTACAGGTTTAGGGAACGCGTGGACTCACCGTGGCCGTTGGATCTTGATCGGACGGGTTGTCCAGAAAGCTCGGCGGCGATAGCGGCGCGCAGCGAGCAGAGGCACCGGAGAGCGGAGCAGCGACCAAGGACGCGGCGCTACGGGGTTCCTCCGGCGACGTGCGTGGTCACTTTCGAATCGCCCTGGCTCGGTGATCCCAGATCTGACCTCCTTCTCCTCGGGCAACGGCGGACGGCGGCGGAAGGAGAGGAAAACCGAAGCAAAACCCTAGGCGACTACGGCGAGCAATAGCGGGTAGACGGTGGAAGCTAGGGCTAGGGCAAGCGGGGCAAACGACGCACGAGGGAAAGACGAACCTCGGGCACGCTTCCGGGCTTTAAATGCCGGCCCCAACGTCAAGATCGACGCGGAAATCGCGGCGGAGCCGGTACGGGCGACGGAGTTCGGCTCAGACACGGCCGGGCGATGTGGCACAATCCCTGCCGTCCACGTGGCAAAGCCAACGATCGGGATCGCACGGGCGTGGTCGGGTCCAGCTTGGCCTGCATGTAACGTCCCAAAATTTGGGTTTTCAAAAAATTTTGGTTTAGTTTAGCTTCCCAAAAATTTCCGTCGATTTTCTCGCATTTATAAAGCTTGATTTGAATTTTCTAAAAGCTAAAAAAATTTAATTTGATTATTCTAAACCTCAAATAAAATAAATATTATTTTATTTGGATTCCTTGTGTTTCAAGAAGTTCTTCTGTAATTTGTGAGATTTTTCGGACCTCGTTTGCTATTTATTGGATTTAATTGAAATGGATTTGTATTAAGCCCCTTTTATGGAAATTAATTAATTATTTGGAAAATTTCATATAAAGTTTTGTTGATAATATTTTATTTGAGTTTAAAATGTCTCAAATTATTTTATAAAATTTTTCTAGAATTTTTCTGGTATTTTTATTAACTCTATTGATTTATTTGAATTTGATTTGAATTAAGCCTCTTCGTGCAAATTAATTAATTATTTGGAAAAGTTTATATAAAGTTTTGTTCAAAATATTTTATTTGAGTTCAAAATATCTCAAAATATTTTTTAGAATTTTTCGGGTATTTTTATTGCCTCAAATGATTTATTTGAATTTTCGGAATCGTTTTTATTCGAAAATGCCACGTGTCGCCACCACAATACGCCACGTCGGCCGATCCGAGCCCAAAGAGAAGGTGCTCGTATAAATGCATACAAGGCCCATTTTTGCTCCAAACGCGTCCAAATTTTTTGTGCTTGACCTAGCCGCCACCGCTAACCCTTGTAGACCTCCCACACGTCCCCTAGACCTCAGATCAATTTTCTAAAATTCCAAAACCATCCAATGTCACCCGAACGTCGCCCAACGCCGGCCGAAGTTTGGAGCCGCGTCCCAGGCAGCTCGTCGATTCTTTTCAAGATCCGTCTTCTCCGTGGTATGCCACAAGGTACCATCTGCTTGCTGTCCAAAATTCAGCCAATTTTGCCCAGGGATCAAAAGTTATGGCCGTTTCAATCTCGTATCTTGCCGAGGCCATAACTCCCTCAATTTTTCGAATTTGACCGTGAAATTTTTTGTGTAGACTCCTGGGGATGTCCTCTACGTGATGCATATCTTGCCTCACAGTTTTGCCCTCTGGATTTGGCGCAGAAAAATAATCTCTCCAATCAGACTGCGAACAGACTGCGTTTCAAACAGCGGCAAACTTCCTCGCGAGTTCCCCGCTGTTCCAGAAGGTATTTCTTCGAGCCACCTGCGTCATGGTGTGCCTCTTGGTCCCATCTAGCTCTCGGTCAAATTTCGTTAAGTTCTGATCATTATTCTAGAAGTTATGGCTGTCCAAAGTTTTGATCCGAAACCGGTTAATCGCCAGTTTGTGATTAATCCGGAAGGGCATCGCAAAATCTGCCTATACCGTTGAGTTCATCTCGCCGCGTTCTACGCAGTAGACATTCTCCCTTTGCCATCCCATCCTCCGGAATTTTTTTTATATATTTAGGCCACCGTTTGTCGTCGCCGCGCGTCGCCTTTTGATGACGGCTATTTTGGTTCGCTCCGGCCGTGTTGTCGCGTCCGGTGGATCATCTTGTACTGTTTTGACCCATCCTTAAGATTCTTTTGGCCTCCGTTTGCCGTTGGAGCCGATTCCGGCCTAAACCCGTCGTCTTTCAACCTAGCCCGTGCCGCCGGTTCGCGCACCGGTTAACCGTCCTTGGTAGCGTTCTACCGCTGCCATGTTGTTGCACCGACGGTCGCTACTTCGCTTCATGAAGTCTCCTATCATTGTTTAACGCTCCGTCGTTAACTCTCCGCCGTTAACGTTTCGTCATTAACGTTCCTCCGTTAACGTTTTGCCGTTAACGTTTCACCGTTAACGCTCCGTCGTTAACGCTCCGCCGTTAACGTTTCGTCGTTAACGTTCCTCCGTTAACGTTTTGCCGTTAACGTTTCACCGTTAACGCTCCGTCGATGCGCTCCGCGTTAACGTTTACGTCGTTGCGTTCCTCCGTTAACGTTTTGCGCACGTTTCACCGCACGCTCTGCATCGATGCGCTCCTCGTTAATGTTTCCCGTTAACGCTCCTCCGTTAATGTTTCGTCGTTAACGTTCCTCCGTTAACGTTTTGCCGTTAACGTTTCAGCGTTAACGCTCTGTCGTTGCGCTCGCCGTTAACGTTTCGTCGTGCGTTCCTCGGGTGCGTTTTGCGCGTTTGCCGTTAACGTTTTGCGTTAACGTTTCACCGTGCGCTCCGTCGTTAACGCTCCGCCCGTGCGTTTCGTTGCGTTCCTCCGTTAACGTTTTGCCGTTAACGTTTCACCGTTAACGCTCTGTCGTTAACGCTCCTCCGTTAACGTTTCCCCGTTAACGTTCCTCCGTTAATGTTTCGTCGTTAACGTTCCTCCGTTAACGTTTTGCCGTTAACGTTTCACCGTTAACGTTTCACCGTTAACGCTCCGTCGTTAACGTTCCATCGTTAACATCCCACCGTTAACGTTTCGCCATTAACGTTCCATCGTTAACGCTTGGCTCTCTTCGCCTCGTTGTCATCGCATGCGTGCATTCTTGCACAAACCCTAGTGCGATGCCTTCATCTGTTCTATCATCATGATGAGAGCCCAGCCTCATCGTCATATCATCTTCAAAGCCGAATCAAAACCCTAACCTAAGACCGGTTTGATGAACTAAGTTTATCGTGAGCCGCGTTGTTATCTTTACAATCTTTTCCGTTGTTTCAATCGTGGTAAGACACTTGTCTTGTCTTATCCCCGAAAACCTAATCTGCCATTAATCGAGAATTCCTTCGTGGACTTGGTCGATAGACCATTGGCCATCTGTCATACCCCTGTGCCCGATCTATCCGTCTCTCTTTTATTTGACTGTGTCCGTTCGGTCAACAAAAGTCAACTTCGAGAATCAGTTTAGTTCACTGTGAACTAACATATCCTTATGGAACCGATCTATAGATCGAGAGCCCATATGTCGCTATCTGTTCAATCAAGATAATAACTTCGGAAGAAATATTCTCCGGAATATTATTCTTTCTTTTCCAGTTATTAGTCTTTCCCTCTTCGGTGTTTCCCCGAAAGCCCATTTTCTTTTGTCAACTCTTCGATCCAATCCTTTCAAGTTCCTAATTTTATCCCAGCTGTTGTGCCCAATGCTGTTCGTTCTTAATTTGGAGTTTATTTGAATTGTCTTTTGAGTTTTGTTGTATTTGTGTTTCTTTATCGTTAGACGTGTCGTCCGGAAGTCGTTCGAACGAGCTGAGGATCGAGGAAGTGAAGATCGAAGGTCGAGGATCAAGGATCAAGGATAAAGAGTAAAGAACAGTAAAAGTTTGCAAGGGCCAGGCAAGTTGTGCTTTGACCATGTTGATCCCATTTTCGAAACTTATGTTGTTTCAAATTATTGCATGCTAGTTGGATATAAACTGATTTCAATTAATTTGGGATTAGGTATTTAACCTACTTGTTATTGCCACCTTGTCTATAATAGTTGTACGCCATGATTCATTTGTCACCCTAGGTTTGTTGATTAATAGTTGGTAGCTAATAAATTGCCAACATGGGTTAGATAGAACATATTAGTCTGCTTAGACCTGCAATGAGTCAGTGCCATCATTTTGGAATTACAAATGTCAATATTGATTAATGGAATATGCAATGTATTTTGAAATGGTGTGACGTGTTGCCAACACGATGATGTTGATATGCGGAGGCCTTAGTGCTTCTTCAAGGATGTTGAGTTGTTGTTGGCATTGTGTTGCGCAATAATCAACTGGGTGATAAAATGATTTAGACTGGGGCAAGTGGCAAGAATGAGCTGGTGGGCCATGGTTGGCACCGGGGAAATCGTTTTGGTGCTTTGGGTAGTCTTGCCCTAGTCACTCTAAGGACTTAACCTTGCAAGCCTTTGAACTGAGTCAATCGTACAACCACATGTCTGTAATGGGACGGACCTAGTTGATTAAGTCGCTAATAACTTGCTTGTGGTACCTCGGGGTGTCAACTACACCGTTTGTGTAGCTTGAAGCGGGAGCGTACCAGGGCTGCGGCATGGTACCCATCCAACGGTATGTCGGTCCCATACTTCGCCTTAGCAAAGGGAAGGGATGGTGTAGGGCAAAAACCGGAGAGGTCCACTTGTGTAGTTAGAGGCTTCCAAAAGACTTTGTTATGATCACTCATTCGCATACTCTTGTATGGCGATTCACGGCTGACGTGGTGAGCGGATTGTATCTTGTGGGTAAAGTGTATAACCTCTGCAGAGTGTAAAATCTATTCGAATAGCCGTGTTCGCAGTACTGGACAATGCTCGGGGATTACAGTCAAGGGTTAGCTTTTCTCAAAATTGAACTTGGGCTTGGAGGCAGTTTGCCTGTGGAAAAGTGATAATTGTTTAAGGATGTGGAATGGTTTACTTGTGAAATAACTGTGGAATCTATTACTGTTATTACTTGTTTTACTGCTTTACAATCTATTATGAGTATTTGTTATTGTTGCTTTTCTGCAAAATAACCATTCAGCCTGTCATTTGGAATAAGCCATGCATATAGTTATTAGACTTGCATTCTGTGCATGACTTGCTGAGTGCTTTATGTACTCACCCCTCGCAAACAAACAATCACCGGAGCGTAAGTCTACATCGTCGAAGAAGAAGAAGTTCCGTGAGAAGGCGATTATCTAGGAGTCGAACCACTCGATTTGCTGTGGCGTATTGATGGGATTCACCGGTGTTCTTCGTTCCGCTGCTGCTTATTTGGAGTTGAAGCCGTCAAGGTTTCGCAAATGTAAGGTTGACCTTAAGGTCGTTCAATAGTTTATATTCTATTATTGAGTTATTTTTACTATTCCGCTGTGTATGATTGTGATATTCATCTATGTTGAGACTGTGTGCACTAGCGTGATCCTGGACTAGTGCTGAATACATAGAGGGTCCGGATTTGCAAATTCGGGTCCCGACAGAGGTGGTATCAGAGCCAGGTTGACTGTAGGTCTTGACCTTAGATAGATTGGCCGTCTTTAGGAGCTTCAAAATTATTTTCTAAAAGAGAAAATTTAACTCAAAAGAATAATACATTCTTGACTTATCTTATTCTTCCATTCTTTCCCCGTTTGCTGAAATTTCTATCCTTCCCTTCGATTTAAATGGAAATCTTACCTGAGTTGTTCCAAATAGTTAACGATGTTTCACACTTAAGGAGAAAGTATTGGATGTCGCCGTCAACCCTGAAGATCGTCGAGCTCGAAGAGAAGTGGATCGATGAAGTGTTCCAGAAGCTTGAAGAACCAGTGCTTAGTAGTAAGTTGAGACTCATGTGTGAGAGTCGCGTCTCTTAAGATAGGAGTGTTACCCTTTTAGACGTTAGATTATTGTGTGCTTAGGAATTTGGTTCTTTCTTGTTTGCTGAGTGTGCAGTATGTGTTGCCAAGCTTTTAGGCTTGGATAAGCAACCATACCTAGTTTTTAGTTGTTTTTATAAGTTCTTGGGTTAAACCTGCTCCCCTGCACTAGGATTCTTGAACTTCATCTATGCTTTTTCCCTCTTACCTAAACCTTGGAGTGATCAACAAATGGAAAGGACCAACTACAGTAGTGACTTCGAGGCAGTTCAAGTCAGTTCAGTTGCTACTACTGGAGTCAGTGTTAAAGCAGATAGAGACCAACAACCGTCCACCGCACCAACCGTGACAGTTCAACACTTGGATCAGTTCGTCACTACCCAGACTCAGCCGTACAGATGGATGTGCAACAGATGAATGTTATCAGTGCTAAAATCAACCCCTCCACAACTAAAGTCACAACTTCCTGTTCACAGTCAAAGTTTGCCTTGTTCATGAAGACCAAACCACCCATGTTTGATGGATCAGCCACTCTCAAGGACGCAAAAATATGGCTTCGTGTCATAGAAGAGAAGCTTGATTTGGTGCAAAGTGAAGATGAAGAGAAGGTTCCCTATGCTACATGCCAGTTAGAAGGAGATGCATTAGTTTGATGGAGAAGTTTCTACGCCACCTCTGAGGATGAACATACCATCACTTGGTTAGAGATTACCACCGCCTTTTTGTCGGATCTTCACCTCGTCAGAAGACAGTGGAACCACAGTAAGGTCAAGGAAGAATGGTGCCTCCGCACTCGATACCATACCTGGACGTTGTTCTTTGAAGTGTTGCCATCCAGAGAAGTCAGAAGATCGTGCATGCATCCGATGTGGAGAAATAGGACACACTGCTGATGAACAGGTAATCAATTGTTCCAGCTGTGAAGGAAGCCATTTACCCGGAGAATGTCCTATGTGCAACATCACATGCTATCTTTGCGAAGGCCGTGATCACTGCCCATCTCAATGTTCCCTGGATTCAGTAGTGACCGCTGTGACTCGGCATCAACGAGAGAATTTTCGAGCTGTCATTGCTCAAGAGTTAGCAAAAAGAGAAGGATTGTCATCCGCACCAGCTGTGCCATGTGAAGAAAAGAAGAAGAAGCATGTCAACCCTATCCATCTACCTCAGGAAATCAGTAATACTTGGTCACCATGGAATTGTTTCTTGTGTGATAAATGAGGTCATTGGCCTAGAGAATGCCCCATCAACCCAGCACGATGATCCAAACATTCATGTTACAACTGTGGTGAGTTAGGTCATTGTGTTAAGGAGTGCCCACAGAAAGATCAAGCAATTTATGAAGCCATGATCATCCCAGAAATTACATCAGTAAAGATTATAACACAGAAAGTGAGTGGTAAGACTACGAGAGTAATTCGCGTAAGGAGTCGGTTGAAGCAAGAGGAATTGGTTAACAAGACCCCTGATCCAGAAGATGAATGCAAGGAATTGGAAGACCACCGCAAGCATCAGAAATCTAACCAAGAAGGACCACTGCAATAGCGAATGAGGAGTGCCTCTCAACAACTCAGCTGCCATACTGCTCAGATTTTATTCGAGACACCTTCACTTGTGCTTCGCCCCGATGGACAGAGTTTCCATAACATCAACCTAGTGAAACGTTCTCAAGGAAGAAGCTTGCTGTCTATAAATTGTTGTGCCTGTCGTCAACCAGAACATTTTGCTAACCGCTGCCCTCAGAAGAAAGTGATCACCGCGAACCGCATCGATCTCAGCTCTACCCTACCAAGATTAGTACCATGTCAGGAGAAAGCCAACGGATGTCAGTCAAGTGTTGCTTCAGATGCAATGAGCCGGGACACTTTGCTAATAGTTGTCCTAAGAGAAAAGTTGTTATACTTGTTCACTTCAATCCTAGTCCTTCACCTACCGAGACACTTGCGTCAGAAAGTGAATTGTGAAGGGGTATCCAGTTGATACAGAGTTTCAGTCAATGCTGAAGATTCAAGCCGACAAAGGTAGTGCCAGACCAACCGGAATGCTATCCAAGTCTCGTTGAAGACCGCGTAATTGCAAGTAAGCTTTGTTGACAGATATAGCTTGTCCAATTTCTACGAGAAGCCGAAAATCAAGTGTTCAGGAACAGAAGCAAGGAGCCTATCAATGGAGTTGCCAGAAGCGTCAGCATGGGCGCATGAGATGTTCAAGATTTCCAGACAAAGGTAGTATCAAGATTTTCCGCAGAAGAAGTGCCTTGTGCCCGAAAAGCAGACACAGTTGGAGTCAGTGGACTTGTAAGAGGACCTCATCCGCAAGGAGCAGCCTACAAAATTTCGGATGTTATCAAGTGCTTGTTCAGAAATGACCCTGTCCAGTGTACAGTTGTTTGGAAGTTGAAGAAGCTCAAGAGTTGAGTCCCCCTGAACCTAATTCTATAGTCAGCCCTGAATCTCGGGGACGAGATTCTGTTAAGGGGGGGAGATTTGTAACGTCCCAAAATTTGGGTTTTCAAAAATTTTTGGTTTAGTTTAGCTTCCCAAAAATTTCCGTTGATTTTCTCGCATTTATAAAGCTTGATTTGAATTTTCTAAAAGTTAAAACAATTTAATTTGATTATTCTAAACCTCAAATAAAATAAATTTTATTTTATTTGGATTCCTTGTGTTTCAAGAAGTTCTTCTGTAATTTTTGAGATTTTTCGGAGCTCGTTTGCTATTTATTGGATTTAATTGAAATGGATTTGTATTAAGCCCCTTTTATGGAAATTAATTAATTATTTGGAAAATTTCATATAAAGTTTTGTTGAAAATATTTTATTTGAGTTCAAAATGTCTCAAATTATTTTCTAAAATTTTTCTAGAATTTTTCTGGTATTTTTATTACCTCTATTGATTTATTTGAATTTGATTTGAATTAAGCCTCTTCGTGCAAATTAATTAATTATTTGGAAAAGTTTATATAAAGTTTTGTTCAAAATATTTTATTTGAGTTCAAAATATCTCAAAATATTTTCTAGAATTTTTCTAGAATTTTTCGGGTATTTTTATTGCCTCAAATGATTTATTTGAATTTTCGGAATCGTTTTTATTCGAAAATGCCACGTGTCGCCACCACAGCGCGCCACGTCAGCCCAGTCCGAGCCACGCACGGAAGGTGCTCGTATAAATGCCTACAAGGCCCGTTTTTGCTCCAAACGCGTCCAAATTTTTTGTGCTTGACCGAGCCGCCACCCCTAACCCTTGTAGACCTCCCACACGTCCCCTAGACCTCAGATCAATTTTCTAAAATTCCAAAACCATCCAATATCACCCGAACGTCGCCCAACGCCGGCCGAAGTTTGGAGCCGCGTCCCGGACAACTCATCGATTCTTTTCGAGATCCGTCTTCTCCGTGGTATGCCACAAGGTACCATCTGCTTGCTGTCCAAAATTCAGCCAATTTTGCCCCACGGGATAAAAAGTTATGGCCGTTTCAATCTCGAATCTTGCCGAGGCCATAACTCCCTCAATTTTTCGAGTTTGACCGTGAAATTTTTTGTGTAGACTCCTAGGGATGTCCTCTACGTGATGCACATCTTGCCTCATGGTTTTGCCCTCTGGATTTGGCACAGAAAAATAATCTCTCCAATCAGACTACGAACAAACTGCATTTCAAACAGCGGCAAACTTCCTCACGCGTTCCCCGCTGTTCCAGAAGGTATTTCTTCGAGCCACCTGTGTCATGGTGTGCCTCTTGGTCCCATCTAGCTCTCGGTCAAATTTCGTTAAGTTCTGAACATTATTCTAGAAGTTATGGCTGTCCAAAGTTTTGATCCGAAACCGGTAAATCGCCAGTTTGTGATTAATCCGAAAGGGCGCCGCAAAATCCGCCTATACCGTTGAGTTCATCTCGCCGCGTTCTACGCAGTAGACATTCTCCCTTTGCCATCCCATCCTCCAGAATTTTTTTTTATATATTTAGGCCACCGTTTGCAGTCGCCGCGCGTCGCCTTTTGATGACGGCTATTTTGGTTCGCTCCGGCCGTGTTGTCGCGTCCGGTGGATCATCTTGTACTGTTTTGACCCATCCTTAAGATTCTTTTGGCCTCCGTTTACCGTTGGAGCCGATTCCGGCCTAAACCCGTCGTCTTTCAACGTAGCCCGTGCCGCCGGTTCGCGCACCGGTTAACTGTCCTTGGTAGCGTTCTACCGCTGCCATGTCGTTGCACCGACGGTCGCTACTTCGCTTCATGAAGTCTCCTATCATTGTTTAACGCTCCGTCGTTAACTCTCCGCCGTTAACGTTTCGTCATTAACGTTCCTCCGTTAACGTTTTGCCGTTAACGTTTCACCGCACGCGGGTGCGCTTTAATCGCTTCCGCTCGCACGTTAACGTTTGCACGCTTCGTGCGTTCCTCGTTAACGTTTTGCCGCGTTAACATTTCACCGTTAACGCGCTGCACGCTCCGTTAACGCTCCTCGATGCGTTTCCCCGTTAACGTTCCTCCGTTAATGTTTCGTCGTTAACGTTCCTCCGTTAACGTTTTGCTGTTAACGTTTCACCGTTAACGCTCCGTCGTTAACGTTCCATCGTTAACATCCCACCGTTAACATTTCGCCGTTAACGTTCCATCGTTAACGCTTGGCTCTCTTCGCCTCGTTGTCATCGCATGCGTGCATTCTTGCACAAACCCTAGTGCGATGCCTTCATCTGTTCTATCATCATGATGAGAGTCCAGCCTCATCGTCATATCATCTTCAAAGCCGAATCAAAACCCTAACCTAAGACCGGTTCGATGAACTAAGTTTATCGTGAGCCGCGTTGTTATCTTTACAATCTTTTCCGTTGTTTCAATCGTGGTAAGACACTTGTCTTGTCTTATCCCCGAAAACCTAATCTGCCATTAATCGAGAATTCCTTCGTGGACTTGGTCGATAGACCATTGGCCATCTGTCATACCCCTGTGCCCGATCTATCCGTCTCTCTTTTATTTGACTGTGTCCGTTCGGTCAACAAAAGTCAACTTTGAGAATCAGTTTAGTTCACTGTGAACTAACATATCCTTATGGACCCGATCTATAGATCGAGAGCCCATATGTCGCTATCTGTTCAATCAAGATAATAACTTCAGAAGAAATATTCTCCGGAATATTATTCTTTCTTTTCCAGTTATTAGTCTTTCCCTCTTCGGTGTTTCCCCGAAAGCCCATTTTCTTTTGTCAACTCTTCGATCCAATCCTTTCAAGTTCCTAATTTTATCCCAGCTGTTGTGCCCAATGCTGTTCGTTCTTAATTTGGAGTTTATTTGAATTGTCTTTTGAGTTTTATTGTATTTGTGTTTCTTTATCGTTAGACGTGTCGTTCGGAAGTCGTTCGAACGAGCTGAGGATCGAGGAAGTGAAGATCGAAGGTCGAGGATTAAGGATCAAGGATCAAGGATAAAGAGTAAAGAACAGTAAAAGTTTGCAAGGGCCAGGCAAGTTGTGCTTTGACCATGTTGATCCCATTTTCGAAACTTATGTTGTTTCAATTTATTGCATGCTAGTTGGATATAAACTGATTTCAATTAATTTGGGATTAGGTATTTAACCTACTTGTTATTGCCACCTTGTCTATAATAGTTGTACGCCATGATTCATTTGTCACCCTAGGTTTGTTGATTAATAGTTGGTAGCTAATAAATTGCCAACATGGGTTAGATAGAACATATTAGTCTGCTTAGACCTGCAACGAGTCAGTGCCATCATTTTGGAATTACAAATGTCAATATTGATTAATGGAATATGCAATGTATTTTGAAATGGTGTGACGTGTTGCCAACACGATGATGTTGATATGCGGAGGCCTTAGTGCTTCTTCAAGGATGTTGAGTTGTTGTTGGCATTGTGTTGCGCAATAATCAACTGGGTGATAAAATGATTTAGACTGGGGCAAGTGGCAAGAATGAGCTGGTGGGCCATGGTTGGCACCGGGGAAATCGTTTTGGTGCTTTGGGTAGTCTTGCCCTAGTCACTCTAAGGACTTAACCTTGCAAGCCTTTGAACTGAGTCAATCGTACAACCACATGTCTGTAATGGGACGGACCTAGTTGATTAAGTCGCTAATAACTTGCTTGTGGTACCTCGGGGTGTCAACTACACCGTTTGTGTAGCTTGAAGGGGGAGCGTACCAGGGCTGCGGCATGGTACCCATCCAACGGTATGTCGGTCCCATACTTCGCCTTAGCTAAGGGAAGGGATGGTGTAGGGCAAAAACCGGAGAGGTCCACTTGTGTAGTTAGAGGCTTCCGAAAGACTTTGTTATGATCACTCATTCGCATACTCTTGTATGGCGATTCACGGCTGACGTGGTGAGCGGATTGTATCTTGTGGGTAAAGTGTATAACCTCTGCAGAGTGTAAAATCTATTCGAATAGCCGTGTTCGCGGTACTGGACAATGCTCGGGGATTACAGTCAAGGGTTAGCTTTTCTCAAAATTGAACTTGGGCTTGGAGGCAGTTTGCCTGTGGAAAAGTGATAATTGTTTAAGGATGTGGAATGGTTTATTTGTGAAATAACTGTGGAATCTATTATTGTTATTACTTGTTTTACTGCTTTACAATCTATTATGAGTATTTGTGATTGTTGCTTTTCTGCAAAATAACCATTCAGCCTGTCATTTGGAATAAGCCATGCATATAGTTATTAGACTTGCATTCTGTGCATGACTTGCTGAGTGCTTTATGTACTCACCCCTTGCAAACAAACAATCACCAGTGAGCAGAAGTCTACATCGTCGAAGAAGAAGAAGTTCCGTGAGAAGGCGATTATCTAGGAGTTGAACCCTGTCAGTTGCCTGTGGCGTATTGATGGGATTCATCGGTGTTCTTCATTCCGCTGCTGCTTATTTGGAGTTGAAGCCGTCAAGGTTTCGCAAATGTAAGGTTGACCTTAAGGTCGTTCAATAGTTTATATTCTATTATTGAGTTATTTTTACTATTCCGCTGTGTATGATTGTGATATTCATCTATGTTGAGACTGTGTGCACTAGCGTGATCCTGGACTAGTGCTGAATACACAGAGGGTCCGGATTTGCAAATTCGGGTCCCGACACTGCACGTGGGCGACGTGGCGCGATCGTGGCTGTTGGATCTCGATCCAACGGTCACGCACGTTAGGGTTTCCCGGCGCGGGTCGGACTCGGACTCGAGTCCGACTCGGGCTCGGTCGGTGGAACTATACAAACCCACTCGCCTTTTCCAACGATTTAATAATTAAAATAATTTCCAGAAATTCATTTAATTCATGAAAAATAGCAAAACACTCAGAAAAATTCCAGAAAAATTCTGGAAAATAATTTAGGGCATTTGGGACTCAAATAAAATATTTCCAACAAGATTTTATTTGTAACTTTTAATTCTTTAATTATTTCAAAAAGGAATAAATTCAAATTAAATCCAAATAAATCCAAATAAATTCCAGAAAATTCCAAAAATTCACAAAACTGTAAAATAACATTTAAATTCATGAAAAGCAAAAATTGGGGTGTTACAAACCTCCCCCCTTAACAGAATCTCATCCCTGAGATTCAGGGCTTACTAAAGAATAGGTTTGGAAACTCTTTCTTCAAATCCTCCTCGCGTTCCCAAGTTGCTTCACTCTCTGCATGGTTGCTCCATTGAACTCGGCAGAAACGGGTTGACTTGTTTCTCGTTTCCCGATCCATTGTGTACAAAATCTTGACGGGGTGTTCCTTGTAAGTTAGATCCTCTTGCAGCTCAATTGACTCTAGCGGTGTCTGCTCGTCTGGTACTCGAAGAAACTTCTTCAGTTGGGACTTGTGGAACACGTCATGTAATCCTGCCAATGACTTCAGCAACTCCAACTGATAAGCAACTTCGCCTCTACGGCTCAAAACCTTAAATGGTCCGACATAACGGTGTGCGAGTTTTCCTTTGGTGTGAAATCTCTTAACTCCCTTGAGAGGTGTAACCCTAAGGTACACGAAATCCTCTAGTTCAAAGCTCAAGTCTCGGCGACGGTTATCGGCGTAGCTTTTCTGTCTTGACTGTGCTATCTTCAGTCTTTCCCGGATCATGGCAATCTGCTCTTCGGCTTCTTGAAGAATATCTGGCCCAAAGACATGTCGTTCTCCCGTCTCATTCCAGTTCAACGGTGTTCGACAGGGTCGACCATATAGTGCCTCAAAAGGTGACATCTATAAACTGGCCTGATAACTGTTGTTGTAGCTGAACTCTGCGTACGGCAAACTCTTATCCCAAGAGGTAGCATAAGCCAGTGCACAAGATCTTAACATATCTTTCAGTATCTGATTAACTCTTTCAGTCTGTCCGTCCGTCTACGGATGATAAGCTGTACTGAAATTCAAACGGGTCCCCATGGATTCATGCAGCTTACTCCAGAATCTCGAGGTAAATTGGGTACCTCTGTCCGATACAATCTTCCTTGGCACTCCTTGCAAACAGACGATCCTAGTCATATACAACTCGGCTAACTTGTCTCCCAAATAGGTGGTCTTTACTGGGATAAAAAGGGCGACCTTAGTCAAACGATCCATTATGACCCATATGGAGTCATACCCACCCTGAGTCTTCGGCAAACCGGCAATGAAGTCCATTCTCATTTCCTCCCATTTCCACTCAGGTATCTTTAACGGCTGTAGCAACCCTGCTGGTCTATGATGCATTGCCTTGACTCTCTAACATATGTCGCACAATGCGACATGCTCGGCAACCTCACGTTTCATACTCGGCCACCAGAATCTTTCCTTCAAGTCCTGATACATCTTCGCACTTCCTGAATGAATTGAGTACTTGGAGTCATGGGCTTCTTCCAGAATCAGCTGCTTCAGCTCCTTCTGGTTCGGCACACAGATACGATCCCCCATCCACAACGTGCCTTGCTCATCCAGCTTGAAGTCTTTTGCCTTGCCTTCATCCATCTTGGACTTAATCCTGCAGATCTTGTCATCATCCTTCTGTCCTTCCCTGATCTGGTCCTCCAGAGTAGGCTTTACTTCTAATGCTGCCAAGACTCCTTCCGGCACTACTTCAATCTGCATCCTCTGAAAGTCCCTGCATAGATCGTCATGACTTGTGACTATCAGCATATTCACGGCATGGCTCTTCCTACTCAAGGCATCGGCCACCACATTGGCCTTCCCGGGATGGTAATGGATTTCAACATTATAATCCTTGATCAGTTCCAACAATCTCCTCTGCCTCATGTTCAAGTCTGATTGGGTGAAGATGTACTTAAGACTCTTATGATCCGTATACACTTCACATCTGTTCCCAATCAAATAATGACGCCACAACTTCAAAGCATGCACCACGGCAGCTAACTCTAGGTCATGCGTCGGATAATTCTCCTCATGCGGCCTCAGCTGCCTTGATGCATATACGACGACCTTTCCGTTCTGCATCAGTACACATCCAAGACCTTGGCGCGACGCATCACAATAAATATCAAAGCTTTGATTGACGTCGGGTAGAACTAACACTGGTGCTGATGTCAATCGCTTCTTCAACTCTTGAAAACCTTTCTTGCACTTTGGCGTCCAGGCAAACTTCTTCTCCTTTTTCAACAATTGCGTAAGGGGTCTCGCAATCGTCGAAAGGCCTTCAATGAAGCGGCGATAGTAACCTGCCATTCCAAGGAAACTCTGAATCTGGGTCACGGTCTTCGGCTGCTCCCAATGTAACACAGCTTCCACCTTGCTTGGATCTACAGCAACTCCTTCTGCGGTCATTACATGTCCAAGGAATTCTACCTTGTCTTTCCAAAAATCGCACTTGCTGAACTTGGTGAAGAGTTGTTGTTCCCTCAGCTTCTCCAAAACTCGCCTCAAGTGCTTTGCATGTTCTTCCTTTGTCTTGGAGTAGATGAGAATGTCATCTATGAACACGACGACAAACTTATCCAAGTACTCCATGAAAACCTTGTTCATCATATTCATGAAGTAAGCTGGCGCATTTGTCAGACCGAAGGACATAACAGTAAACTCGTAATGTCCATATCTTGATGAGAATGCGGTCTTCGGAATATCTTCCGATCGGATCTTCAGCTGGTGGTACCCCGATCTCAGATCAATCTTGGAGAAAACTCCGGCTCCTCTTAGCTGGTCAAACAGGTCATCGATCCTGGGTAGCAGGTACTTATTCTTCACGGTGACTTCATTGAGTACACGGTAGTCAATGCACATCCTGAAACTCCTGTCCTTCTTCTTGACGAATAGAACTGGCGCTCCCCATGGCGACGAACTCGGTCTGATGAATCCTTTCTCCATCAACTCTTCAAGCTGTTTCTTCATCTCCACCAATTCTTCAGTGGACATTCGATATGGTCTCTTCGCTATCGGTGCTGTTCCAGGTACTAACTCTATCACAAATTCTATGTCTCTGTCTGGTGGCATACCAGGTAGATCTTCAGGAAAAACATCTGGATACTCATTCACCACTGAGACATCCTCTATGCTGAGTGCCTTTGCGTTGTTAACCATCAACTGTCCATCTCTAACGGCAGTCGCTTGAAATTCCACTTTTCTTCCACACGGGCTCTCAACCGAGATAACCCTTCACCCACAGTCTAACACGGCCTTGTGCTTGGATAGCCAATCCATTCCAAAGATAACATCTAGGGTCTGGGTTCCCAATATAATAAGGTTCGCTAGGAACTCTACCCCATCTATTAGTATTCTCACCCCAGAACATCCTACTTGAGATCGGAGTTCTGACCCAGGGGTTTGAACTATAAGCATGCACTTAAGATCCACAATCTCCAAAGAAACAAAATCTCGGGAAATAAACGAATGCGAAGCCTCAGAGTCAAACAAAACTGTTGCAGGTACTGTGTTGACTAGTATCTTACCTAGTATGACGTCCGTGGCATTCTGAAGTGCATCTGCGGTCACGTGGTTGACTCGGCCTCTCACCACGGTCTGGGTGCGGCTCCTGGCTGTGCTGTCCCACGGTTTGCTCCTGGTGCGGGTGTCCTGGCTGGTGTGAATCCCAAGTTGAAGCGAACTGGGGTCACTCCTGCTATCTTCTTGGGGCAATTGTCGGAGAAGTGTCCTGGTTCATTGCACGTGTAGCAGCGCCTCACTGTGCCCTGCTGACCACTCGATGCGACATTTCTAGCTGAAACTGGTGTCTGGTAGCTCTGATTGACGGGTCTCGGTGCTGGTGACGGTTTCCTTGATGCATTCTACGGTTGGAACCTGAAAAACTGATTTGGTGCAACCCTCAGACGCTGCTGTGTTCCCTGACGTGATCCTTGCTGTTGCATTCTACGCTTCTGGTTCTCATCCAGTTCCTTGCGCTTGTCCTCAAGAATAAGCGCCTTGTTCACAAGTTTCTGGAAATCTGGAAAGGTGTGGGTGATCAGTCCTACCTGCAGTCCTGAGTTGAGTCCCTTCATGAAGCGAGACTATCTGGCCTTATCTGTCGCTACATCTTCAGGTGCATAGCGTGCAAGCTGTGTGAACTTGTTCAGATATTCTAACACCGGTTGATTACCTTGCTTCAATGCCCTGAACTATTCCTTCTTAAGGTCCATTATTTCTTCATGCACGTGATACTGACGAAACGCAGCCGTAAACTCCTCCCACGTGATGTCCTGTGGGTTCTCCCGCGTGGCGCAGAAGTTTTCCCACCATTCAGCGGTGGTCCCTTCCAACTGATGAGAGGCGTAAAGCACCTTCTCATTTCCCATGCATTGGGCAATGTGTAACTTCCTTTCTATTGACCTTAGCCAATCATCCGCCTCCAGTGGATTGGCATTCCCAGAGAATGTGGGTGGATGATTTCTCATGAACTCCGACAACTTTGCTCCCTGTCGTTGTCCCTGATTTGCTTGGTTAGCGGTGGCCTGAGCAGTGACCTGCTGCATCTATTGCATCATGGCATGCATCAGCTGGGTCTATGCAGCAAGAAAAGCTCCAAAGTTCTGCATGTCAACTGGCGGTGCTGGTTGGGGTGCAGGTGCTCCATCATTAGGGTTCCCAGCTGGGCGAGAACCACTCCCATTGCCTCCAAGGTTTCTGCGGGTGTTCATCATCTGTTGATTGCTCCAAGGTTTAAAGACGAGAGGGAAACAAGCATAGACAAGTAGTAGAGTAACTTATGCAGGGAGGTGTAACTCAAAATCCAACTTTATTAATTATACCATAATAATAACTTGGTATGGTTGCTTACAATGCCTAAGGGCCTTGCAACACATACTGCACACTCATCAAGCAATGAAAATCCAACGCCTCTAAAGGTGACTCTTTATTCTATAACGCGACTCGACGAAGGAGTCTCAACTGCAAAATCTACGTTCACTCGTCGAGAAAGCCTCCTCTGCCTGGGTACAGGTGCGGTGGCATAGGCGCGAAGCAATAGCCAGGCCCTGCAACTGTGGTAGTCGAACAAGCGGTGTTCTCCTCAAGCTCTGGCTCCTCTGGGTCCGGCTCGTGTAGCTCGAGTACTAGCTCTAGTCATGGTCCTTACAATGCCATCTCCAACCCGTCAATCCTTCGCAGAAGGTGGGACACATGCTCTTGAGCCTCCCGCCATCGGTTTTTCTCTACCGTGACCTCCTCGCGAGCCTTCTGTAGCTCCCGGCTCGTATCATCGAGCACATCCTCCTGAGCGAAAACAAGTCGTGCCAGCTGTGTGACCGTGGCATTCTCATCCTGAATCAGTCTCGGGTCAAGAAGGTTGTTGTTGTGTGGATGGTAGCGGTACTGTAACATCCCGGCATTTAATATGCCCGAATTCTACCAAACATAGTCTAAACGACATCTAAATACCATAAACTAAGATAAATTACAGCAAATGAGTAAATGCTAAAAACCAAAATTTCGGCAGCATCTCCTTTGTTTTAACATGAATTGGAGCAAGAGTAATAACAAGGCAAGTTATATCATAGCATAAGACATCTAAAACAGCAATAACAATGAGTAAAGCATCACTTATGTCTAAAATAAGGAATTCAACCATTCCAACAAATAAAACCAACCAAACGATGAACTCAAGCCCATACACCAAGATTCATGGCACTAATCATTATTATCATGGATCCCACTGATTAAACTGTATAATAATGTGAAGCTACGTGTAGATGTGTAGCTAATGCCCTTTTTCCCGCATGCCGGTTTCATGGTACCTAAGAAAAACAACATAAACACAAGCGTGACTTCATCACTCAGCAAGTATATTGCAATGGAACAAGAATATACATTCTAATACCTTCATCACCACTTTTCACATACAACATCATACACATCTCATATTCATAGCGTAAGCATATCATTGACATCATCATATATCATCATCATATAACATCCTCATATAATGCAATGCAATGCAATGCGATGCACATATCTCCTGGAAACTCATACCGGTATGGTTGAGTACACACCCGTCGGTGTGCACCCTCTCCCCCCTTCCATCCCGAAGATGGAGGGTGCCTACTCCTCGCTTCCCCACACCGCGGTGGATGAAATCACGATGTAGGACTTACTCATTGGCTCTCCGGAATAGTCATAACTTTCTCACCGACCTTCACCGGACTAGTTATGACTTTCTCACCGCCCGGGCCATGTATCATGCCATGTATGCAAACATGCCAACATCATAAATCACTTGTACATTAACACATGGCTTCATAGCATAGTAAGCATATTCATTATATCATTGGCAATCATGAAAGCATGGCATGTCAACATATCATATATTAAATTTCAATCACAACCGATCAAGCAAACGATAACCCGCTACCCATTCCAATACACTTGCCTCAACCACGGCGACGGATTGACGAGAAGTAGAAGGCACTCCCGGGGTCACACCACCTGCACATATTGACCACACACTCACAATCATGTCCACAAAACAGTAAGAAAACCCCCTCCTACCCCGACATCGCAAACTACTCGCTAAACCCAAAAACAGAGGTTCTGTCCCGTCGGGACAGCAGCCTTCTAAAAGGCACAACTTGAGTTCTAAAACTCCGAATCAATTAAACGAGTACATCCTCACATAGCTTAGGAAATTTCCTAACTTTTTCTAAGTATATGGAAAAGCTGATTCGGAATCTAAAGTTGTTTAATCTACAAAATACCGTGATCTGTTCTAATCACGTCACAGATTTTAACACGCTTGGTAAAACAACCATAACTTTCAAACGGTTGGGCGGAATTGGACGTTCATTATACCCACAAAAAGATATTGAAATTACCTACAACTTCTTCTACATCCGTATGACCAAATTCCGAATATAAATTGGCGAAAACCCGAACCCTAGGTCGACTACACATGCTGCCCGAAACAGAGAACGTGGCAACTTCTAGATCTAATCTATTCTACTCAATTCCAGCACCACCAATTGATCTAAAAACATGATAATCACCCTTAGAACAGATCCTAGACCAACCCCAAGGATTCCCATGGCCATACCTTCGCCCGACGCACGAAAACCCAAAAGATCTCCTCCCGGTTCGCGCGATCTCCTTCCTCGCTCCAATCCCGCCGGATCTCCTCGTCGCGGAGCGCTCCAACGGATGGATCTTCGAGGTGTTGAGGTGGAAAACTCCCCTAGGGGCAGCAAGGGAGGTGGATAGGTGGTGGAGAGGTGGTGGTGCAAGGGGAAGGTGAGATGGTGGCGCATGGCAAGGGGCAAGGGGGCGGCGGCTATGGGAGGAGGAGGAGGAGGAGGAGGAGGTGGAGTGCATGGGGAGGTGTTGGGGGCGCCCTAGGGCAGAGTGGCTGCCCCCTCCTCCCCACATGGGCCAAGAAGCCCCCACCTCAGGCCCAAAAAGATCTCCGCAAGGCCCAAGTTTCCCCGGAAAGGCCCAAACGACCGAAAACGGCCCGGAAAAGCGCTATAAAGTCGTACCGAAAAGCCAAAATATATATAATGTCATATTTTATATCGTTACGACCTTCCGTAGTGTCACATTCTCCCCCCCCTTCAACAAGATTCGACCTCGAATCCTTGACACACCACTAAGCAAAACATCTAAATCGAAGGGAGCTAAGGTTCACATCTCTGAACCCGCTCAAAAACTCCTACGATTTGCACCAGCCAACACTCATAACAAGGAGCTAAGGCTCGAAGACTGACGGCTCTAGAGACAACTTCATATTCAAAACTTGCCAGAACTTACTCGACATCAACAAAACAAAGCACTTACAGAAAGACTCAAAACGACCAAAGATAGGATAAGCTCCCCAAACAAACCGCGAAAGAAAACGGTCTCACACTCCTCATTCCATACATTCCTTGTCACTAAACTGCCCGATCCCTTTAACCAATGTTTCTCCTCAGAAGAACACGGCACCAACTTCTAGAACCCTCTTCAGCTCCCACGCACAAAAGTGCTTCCACACCTCAACCTCTCTACTATGGTTCGTCGTATTGAAGATGACGGGAACCAAGGGAGACAATCACTCCAAGACCACCAACTATTTGAACAAATGAGGTTAAATCCTTGCAAAAGATTGATCTTTTACAAAAGTCCAATACCCAACACTACCACCGAAAGGAAAGGCCTACTTTACAACCAGGGTCCTTAAACCCGCAAGAAACAGTATCAACAAAATTGCTACGGTTGACACAACCTCGCTCAACCTCAGCGACAGAAAGATTCAATACACTCTGAAAAGGAAAAACAATTACTAGCAACCACTTAGTGGTCCACTAATACTTTTAATCAACAAGGAGAAGACCCCTACCGAGGGACGCATTGACGAAGCAATTCTCCAGGAAAGTTTGAATTGGGTCATACCCAACCTTCCTTTACTCTCCACATCCAAACTAGTTACTATCAATCACTAGCAACGCCTAATATCTTAGGTCATTACAAACCCACAATAGATTTCTCTTTCTTAGAAGGTCTCGTCCTCACATTCTTCCACTCAAAAGATCAGAACAAAGGGTACAATCGTAGAGTAAGCTCAAACATAGGCCATGAACCCAATTGATCCACACACAACAACTCAAACCCCCAAGCGCTAAAAGCCACTTTGGAAAAAAAATTCGACAACAACCAAAGAGTATTCATTTTAATTTCCTAAGTCAAGACGCAAAGGAAACACAAATCTCCTACACCACAACCAACATACCAGAAATTCTTCACTGTTTCTTTTCATACCGGAAAGAACTAGAAATCTCAATTTATGTCATGCATGCACACTTTTCAAGAGCACTCCGGATTAGTCATATATCCATGTATGACTTTCTCACCGACCTGGTTCATCGACTCTTTCATCACTAAACATCTATAAACAATGTCATGCTTCCATTTCACCATTCATTCTTCATGTAACAACAATATCGAATAATCATTCACCAATCGACTACTTCCTCGGTATCACATGTTTGAAACACACATAACATTGACGGTTGTGCTACAACTTATAACTATGACGAAAACACCGATAACCGCAAAACACCACGTCGTAAAAGAACCCACATCAATTGAAAACTGAACTTGCAAAACATTGCATTTCATCAAAATTCAACATTTTGGAAGATAACATCAAAATTTCAAGTCGAGCATCTGCTCCCACAACCGTCACAAATTTTCTCAAGGAGGGGGAAACTCATTTCCAAAAAGGAACACCTTACTAACAAAATCACTTTATAAAACATTCATAAAATCCACTTTTTTGAAGCACTCGCAAACATCACACACCTTATGCAAATAAATCCATACTCATAGCACCCACTAAACAAATTAGCCCAAAACCAAATATTTGCACCAAATTCTACGAGTTTTAGGGAAACTCTGAAACACAACACAAGGAATACCTTGACCGAAGGCATTCAACCAAAATGGCAAACAACCACACCAGTTCAAAAGGTTTTAAACACCAGCTCTGTGACACTACGGTATGGTGTGACATTATAAAATGTGAAATTAGAGAATAAAACCTTTCGGCTTGAGGTTTACTCGCGTTTTTGGGCCTTTTGAAGTGTTGTGACACCACGGTGCGTCGTAAACTTATAAAAGGTGCATGATGAGGTCAAAAACATATTGAAATATGATATGGGAGGTTAAAACCATAAGGTATGGAGGTTAATAGCGTTGTCGGGCCGTTTCCGGGGTTTTGGGCCTTCCCGGGGGAGTTTGGGCCTTAAAGAGGGGGTTGTGGGCTTTGGTGGGATGGAGTGGGAATCCATTTAGGATTAGGAAAGGGGCTTAGGGCTGGTTAAAGGGGGGTTTCCCTGCCCTTTTGGGCGTCCTCCCCCTGCCCCTTGCGCCCCCAAGTGCCCTAGCCGCCTCCCACACCTCCCCACCTCCTCCTTGGGCGCCTCCACCTCCCCCAAGCCTCTCCCCTTGCGCCACCACCCTCTCCACCACCTCTCCACCTCCCTTGCTGCGCCTAGGTGAGTTCTTGACCTCACCACCTCAAAGATCCATCCATTGGAGCGCTCTGCGACGAGGAGATCCAGTGGATTTGGAAGCGAGGAAGGGGATCGCGCGAACCGGGAGGAGATCTATTGGGTTTTCGTGCGTCGGGCAAAGGTATGTCCATGGAAATCCTTGGGGTTGATCTAGGTACTGTTCTAAGGGTGTTTATCAAGTTTTTAGATCAATTGGTGGTGCTGGAATTGAGTAATTTGGATTAGATCTAGATGTTGCCACGTTCTGTTTTTGGGACAACATGAGCAGTCGACCTAGGGTTTGCGTTTTCGTCAATTTAGAATCCGAATGTGTCCATACAGATGTTGAAGAAGTTGTAGATAATTTCATTATCTTTCCGTGGAAATAAAGAACGTTGAATTCCACCCAGCCGTTTGAAAGTTATGGCTGTTTTACCGAGCGTGTTAAAATCTTTGACGTAATTAGAACAGATCACGATAATATGTAGATTAAACAACTTTAGAATCCGAATCAATCTTTCCATATACCTAGAGAAAGTTGGGAAATTTCCTAAGCTACACGAGGATGTACTCGTTTAATTGATTCGGAGTCCCAGAACTCAAGTTATGCCTTTTTGCAAGGCTGCTGTCCCGACGGGACAGAACCTCTGTTTTTAGGTTTTGCGAGTAGTTGGCAATGTCGGGGTAGATGAGGGTTTACGTACTATTTTGTGGACATGATTGTGAGCGTGTGGTACCTATGTGCAGGTGGTGCGACCCCGGGAGTGCCCTCTACTTCCCGCCAATCCGTTGCCCGTGGTTGAGGCAAGTGTGTTGTGATGGATAGCGATTTGTAGGTTGCTTGGTGAGAATAGATGGAATTGACTACATGATATATGATCACTTGCCATGCTTTTATGATTGCCAATGATATGATGAGCATGTTTAATATGTTATGATGCCATGTGTTAATATGTGAGTTAAATATGATGTTGGCATAAATGCATACATGGCATGTTACATGGCTCGGGCAGTGAGAAAGTCATAACTAGTTCGGGAAGGTCGGTGAGAAAGTTATGACTAATCCGGAAAGCCAATGAGTAAGTCCTACATCGTGATTCCATTCACCGCGGTGAACGGAAGCGAGGAGTAGGCACCCTCCATCTTCGGGATGGAAGGGGGGAGAGGGTGCACACCGACGGGTGTGTACTCAACCATACCGGTATGAGTTTCCAAGGAGACATGAGCATTGCATTACATTGCATACATAATGATGAAGATATTGTTAAGTGTTCATGAATGAGATGATATATATGATGGGAGATGTTATTGCCATGATATTGTTCTTGTTGTCCATTGCAATATGCTTGCTGAGTTTCGAACTCACGCTTGTGTTTTCTTGTTATTTTAGGTACCATGAGAACGGCACGCGGGGAAGGGAAATAGTCACACGCCCACACGTAGCTTCACCATATTGATTCCACAAGTCATTCTATTAGTTTGATGATAAATTGCGTGTGGTGATTATTGCTTTAAGGTTTAGCTTTGCTATATGAGAGTTTTATTGTTCGTTTGACCCTTGGAGACATTATGTGTTTGAAACTAGACTTATATTGTTGCTAAGTCATTAATTATTGTTGTTTTTAGTTGTCTCTCATAATCCATACATTGCTATACTGTTGTTGCTCCTTTAATTCATGTTAAAACAAAGGAGATGCTGCCGAAATTTCGGTTTTTAGCATATGTACCTTTGTTGGAATTTATGGTAACTTGTGGTATTTAGATGTTGTTTAGCTTATGTTTGGTAGCATTCAGGCATATTAAATGTCGGGGTGTTACAAGCTCAGCATGAATCCCACCAAAACTTGTATTCCACTGCACTTACCATTTAAGCATTCAATAATCACTATTTACTCATCAAGAGAGTCCAACCGGATTTAACAAGATTTACATAACAATTTCTTTCTCTAGTTACCATTCCCAACACTTCTAATTAAGGTTTATGATGATTATCAAAAAGGCACTCAACCAAAACTATATTGACATGATCCCCACGGATCACCAAATCAGAATACTTCTTATTCTAAATTTGGAACATAGTACTTCAACAAATCTTTCAGCATGATCAACTTATTAAATTTCATACCACTTATATGTCCACGTCTCGACAATCGAAAGTTATTCAGTTAAACAACGACTTCAACAAATAAATAATATCTCTACAAGATAAAATTCGTAATTAGGATTCTAAGATATGCATTCACTAAGGTTAAAATCTTGCATCATGATTATTATCCATTGTTCATCCCATCACAACATGTACTCGACATAATACCACAGTTTTACACTTTTCTTCTATTGGATCAATGGTTTCCAACAATTAACAACACTACCAAGGCATCAATATCAATTCTTTGCATAATCATCAATCAACAACATTGCTTTTAACTACTTTACACATAGGTTGCAACAAAATTGTCACTACACAACATACTCCAACTATTAAATTAGATTTAATAAGTTAGATTAGCACAATGTGCTTAACAACATCATTAACAATAAGTCTTATATCTTCTCAATTGATATCAATACTAGCATTGTAGAGACACAACTACATACTTCCAAATATACTAGTAGTTTGCAACAACGTAAATAGCACCTCTAATCAACTTCCATATTAAAGTCACTAGTCAACACGACTAAATTTTTCTATTAATCCATTAGATTAGAACATCTTTAAACAACCAACAAAGTTTCTTTAACAGTAACAGTAGTCTACATCATCTTAATGTTTTAACTATGCATCAGGGTTTAAAATTTTAACATTAACGAGGATCATAAACACTTTTAAAGCAAGGCAACAGATTCTAAGCATGTACATTAACACATTCAATCATTCTCGCTAAGAGTAATCTACAACACTAGAAGTTCATTTAATCTTAAGCTAAACACAAATATTATATTTAACTAATTCAACTCACCAATTAACTTAAGAACAAATCATTTCCATAAACCACATTGGTACATGCTACATAACATGCTAAACAAAAATTCTTACTTGGGACAAACAATTTCAGTCAAAAGACTACTTACTTTGTTTGCAGCATTTTAGTTTTAAAACTCAACCCAAATTCATGAGGAAACTTGACTCTCAAAATTGCAATGAGACAAACCCAAACTTGGTCATGCAAAAGGAATTCTTCAAAACACTTTTCAATCTCAAAGACTCCCATAGAGGAAAATGGTTGAAAGAAAATTTTCTCGAAAGGGAACCAAGCGATCAAGTAAACCTTTTCAAATAAAACCTTAACACCAAACCCCAACCTTTCATGAAACAAGAAGGGTTTTTTTTTCAAAGATGATTTCTCAAACCAGTAAAATGACGAAATCACACACCACTTACTCCTACAAAGCCACAGAACTTCAGCCCTGACAACCAGGTCTGTCATAACGCCGCAATAACTCTTTTGACCTTGGAGAAAGACAACACTAGACTCTTCTTCTTCGTCTTCAACCAAGGAAGACAAAACCACACACCGCATACGGAACAATCCGCGAAAATCCAATTCCAAACACTTTTCTTTTGATTTCAATCAACTAAAGTCAAGAAAAACAACCAAATCCGACCGTCAGAACGGTAAAGAACATACGAAGGAATCCACCACTAACTCTTCTTTTTTACTCCAATCAACTACACAAACTGCGACAGAAAAGGTAAGCACTCTTTCCCCACAAGGGTTAATAGTTCTTCGGTGATGGCTTTAATCGGCCATACCGTCAAACTACAACTTTACTATAAACAAAAAGGTGACCGAAACCCTTCGGCACCACAACCCCACTTTATCACAATACCAAGAACAATACAATCAAATCTCTCAATAACATGGCAACATACATTACCAACTTTAGCATTCAACATCAAAGCTTAAATACAACATTTAAGCGTAAGCAACGATACCCATACCCTTTTCCTACTGTGCATCCATGTGTAGCAAATTTTAGATTAGTTATACCACTTTTGCAAGTTTTAATGTTGCTATCCTATGACAAAATTTTAGTTAAAACCTAAGCCATGTTTCTAAGTTATTCCACATCACATTTTAGTTGTACCATATAGCATGACACTAAAAATACACATTCCAGGGAGCTACAGCCCGCTCTGATACCAACTGTAACACCCCGGCATTTAATATGCCCAATGCTACCAAACATAGTCTAAACGACATCTAAATACCATAAACTAAGATAAATTACAGCAAAGGAGTAAATCCTAAAAACCAAAATTTCGGCAGCATCTCCTTTGTTTCAACATGAATTGGAGCAAGAGTAATAACAAGGCAAGTTATATCATAGCATAAGACATCTAAAACAGCAATAACAATGAGTAAAGCATCACTTATGTCTAAAATAAGGAATTAAACCATTCCAACAAATAAAACCAACCAAACGATGAACTCAAGCCCATACACCAAGATTCATGGCACTAATCATTATTATCATGGCTCCCACTGATTAAACTGTATAATAATGTGAAGCTACGTGTAGATGTGTAGCTAATGCCCTTTTTCCCGCATGCCGGTTTCATGGTACCTAAGAAAAACAACATAAACACAAGCGTGAGTTCATCACTCAGCAAGTATATTGCAATGGAACAAGAATATACATTCTAATACCTTCATCAGCACTTTTCACATACAACATCATACACATCTCATATTCATAGCGTAAGCATATCATTGACATCATCATATATCATCATCATATAACATTCACATATAATGCAATGCAATGCGATGCACATATCTCCTGGAAACTCATACCGGTATGGTTGAGTACACACCCGTCGGTGTGCACCCTCTCCCCCCTTTCATCCCGAAGATGGAGGGTGCCTACTCCTCGCTTCCCCACACCGTGGTGGATGGAATCACGATGTAGGACTTACTCATTGGCTCTCCGGAATAGTCATAACTTTCTCACCGACCTTCCTCGGACTAGTTATGACGTTCTCACCGCCCGGGCCATGTATCATGCCCTGTATGCAAACATGCCAACATCATAAATCACTTGTACATTAACACATGGCTTCATAGCATAGTAAGCATATTCATCATATCATTGGCAATCATTAAAGCATGGTATGTGAACATATCATATATTAAATTTCAATCACAACCGATCAAGCAAACGATAACCCGCTACCCATTCCAATACACTTGCCTCAACCACGGCGACGGATTGGCGAGAAGTAGAAGGCACTCCCAGGGTCACACCACCTGCACATAGGGACCACACGCTCACAATCATGTCCACAAAACAGTAAGCAAACCCTCTTCTACCCCGACATCGCAAACTACTCGCTAAACCCAAAAAACAGAGGTTCTGTCCCGTCGGGACAGCAGCCTTCCAAAAGGCACAACTTGAGTTCTAAAACTCCGAAACAATTAAAAAAGTACATCCACGCATAGCTTAGGAAATTTCCTAACTTTTTCTAAGTATATGGAAAAGCTGATTCGGAATCTAAAGTTGTTTAATCTACAAAATACCGTGATCTGTTGCAATCACGTCACAGATTTTAACACGCTCGGTAAAACAGCCATAACTTTCAAATGGCTGGGCGGAATTGGACGTTCTTTATACCCACGGAAAGATATTGAAATTACCTACAACTTCTTCAATATCCGTACGACCAAATTCCGAATATAAAATGGCGAAAACCCGAACCCTAGGTCGACTGCACTTGCTGCCCGAAACAGAGAACATGGCAACTTCTAGATCTAATCTAATCTACTCAATTCCAGCACCACCAATTGATCTAAAAATATGATAATCACCCTTAGAACAGATCCTAGACCAACCCTAAGGATTCCCATGGACATACCTTCGCCCAACGCACGAAAACCCAAAAGATCTCCTCCCGGTTCGCGCGATCTCCTTCCTCGCTCCAATCCCGCCAGATCTCCATATCGCGGAGCGCTCCAACGGATGGATCTTCGAGGTGTTGAGGTGGAAAACTCCCCTAGGGGCAGCAAGGGAGGTGGAGAGGTGGTGGTGCAAGGGGAAGGTGAGATGGTGGCGCATGGCAAGGGGCAAGGGGGCGGCGGCTATGGGAGGAGGAGGAGGTGGGGCGCATGGGGAGGTGTTGGGGGCGCCCTAGGGCAGGGTGGCTGCCCCTCCTCCCCACATGGGCCAAGAAGCCCCCACCTCAGGCCCAAAAAGATCCCCCCAAGGCCCAAGTTTCCCCGAAAAGGCCCAAACGACCGAAAACGGCCCGGAAAAGCGCTATAAAGTCGTACCGAAAAGCCAAAATATATATAATGTCATATTTTATATCGTTACGACCTTCCATAGTGTCACAGGTACACCGCGCCCTCCAGCTCGCTGGCGTAGATGCGAGCGATGTGTCGCATCACTCGTCGTGTTACCTCCTGAATTCCCATCTGCATTGTCGACCTCCTGGGGGTGCAGTATATCAGACGGCTACCCTTGCCCTTCTTCCTGGCATGTACCGTGATCTTCACATCACAAGCCTTAATCAGTCCCGCTTGTCTGATGACGTTCACTTGGTATTGCGGCTTCTCAAAACCTTCAAGAAACTGCAGCATACGCCAAAGTTCCGCAGCATGGCCAACCTCAAGATCGACATAGTTGATGTCTCCCTCCATCTGTCACAAAACACTCGCGTAAGAATGCAACATTTTAAATCAAAGTGGAAGACAAAAAAATTCAGCAAAGGGGTAAGGAAAGAGAGAAGGGGTAAGTCGAGAATTCATTCATTACCTTGACAACTTTTAGCTTTAGAAAATAGGTTTTATCCTTACTACGACCATTCTAACTGAGAGTTGAGCCTACAATCAGTATGGCTCTGATACCACCTCTGTCGGGACCCGAATTTGCAAATCCGGACCCTTTGTGTATTCCGCACTAGTCCAGGATCACGCTAGTGCACACAGTCTGAACATTGGTAATTATCACAATCATACTCAACGAATAATAAGATACTTTATTTAGTTAACCAAACTGGTTGCTCAACCTTAAGGTCAAGTTACAAATATATGCCACGCAAGGCGAAAACTAATTAAAAGAGAAATAACAGCAGCGGAAAATAAGATAACTTTGTGGCGCCATCCAGTATACACAGGCAACTGATTGGGCTCGCTCCCTAGTTATACGGCTCCTCCTGGTAACTATCAAATTCATGTCATGTGTACGTGGCAGGTCTAAGCATTATGCTACACGGTCTAAATACCCATGTTGGCTGTTTAATAATGTCCAACTAATTAATCCTCAACTAGGGTGACAAGGGGTTCATGGCATACAATTATCTCTGTCAAGGTGGCATACGGCAACTAGGCAATTAACTAATCTCCCAAAATCAATTAAAGCATTTTATAATTGAACTAGCATGCAATAATTTAAATCAAATTAATTTCAAAATGGGATCAACATGGTCAAAGCACAACTTTCCTTCAAAGAGTACTTGATCTTGGTCCTGAGATGGCTCCTGGGTCAACACTTCACCTTCGAAGCCTTCGGGCACTTCAACGTCTACTCGTAACGCGTGCAAATAGCAATAAATAAATAAAATAGTAGACAAAAAGTATCCAAACATCCAAATAAAGTTCATAAACAGAGAGAGCATAATTTTATGAATTTTTAGGAATTTGAATCGTCAAATTCGGAGTTAAAATGCAAAAGTTATAAGCGTTTAAAGTTCAAATAATCAATTAAATAATAATACAGAGAAAAACTTTGTTCCAAAAATTTTAATAAAATTCACCATTAGGTAGATCTCAATTTTATAAAAATTTAGAAATTTGAATCACTCAAATCGGAGTTAAAATGCAAAAGTTATGAGTGTTTGAAGTTTCAAAATTCAAATAAATCAATAATCCGAATTAATCCATTTATTTTTAAACTGAAAAACCCGATTAATGACGTCAGCATGACGTCAGCGCGGATTTTAATTTTCCACCAAATTATTTCTCTATTGGAAAACCAGATTATGACGTCAGCATGACGTCAACACGGCCCAGCCACAGTACTGACATGCGGGTCCCACCGGAGACGTCATGGGTGACGTCACGGTGCGGTTTGGCTCGATCGCTTACACGCGGGCCTAGCGTGTCAGCGACCCGTGTCCACGTCCGCACAAACGCGTCGGTTCGGCTCCCGTGCACGTGGCACTATCTGGGCCGTTGATTTGGAAATCAACGGTCCAGATTGGATCTGGGTTTCACGCGTTGAAATAACGCGGTGGATTTGGGCCGTACGATTCGAATCGGACATTCCAGATTGGATCTAGCACGGTGCAACGTGGTGCTACACGGCTCAAGCTAAGCCGTTGGATCTAGATCCAACGGTTGGAAATAGATCTAATCATCGTAACGTGGGATTCGCATGGTGACGTGGACGCACGTGGGTCGTTGGATCTTGATCCAACAGCCCAGATCTAATCTCGTTTCTACGGGTTTAGGGAATGCATGGACTCACCGTGGCCGTTGGATCTTGATCGGACGGCTGTCCGAGCTCGAAGCGGCGATGGCGACGCGGCGGAGCAGAGGGCACCGGAGACGGAGACGACGACCAAGGGCGCGGCGCTACGGGGTTCCTCCGGCGACGTGTGTGGTTACGTTCGTATCGCCCTGGCTCGGAGATCCCAGATCTGACCTCCTTCTCCTCGGGTGACAGCGGACGGCGGCGGAAGGAGAGGAAAACCGAAGCAAAACCTTAGGCGGCTACGGCGAGCAATAGCGGGCAGACGGCAACGGCTAGGGCTAGGGCAAGCGGGGCAAATGACGCATGAGGGAAAGACGAACCCTGGGCACACATCCGGGCTTTAAATGCCGGCCCCAACGTCGAGATCGACGTGGAAATCGCGGCGGAGCCAGTACGGGCGGCGAAGTCTGACTCGGACACGGCCGGGCGACGTGGCACAATCCCTGCTATCCACGTCGCACGGCCAACGGTCGGGATCGCACGGGCGTGACCGGGTCTGGCTTGGCCTACACGTGGGCGACGTGGCGCGATCGTGGCCGTTGGATCTCGATCCAACGGTCACGCGCGTTAGGGTTTCCCGGCGCGGGTCGGACTCGGACTCGAGTCCAACTCGGGCTCGGTCGGTGGAACAGTACAAACCCACTCACCTTTTCCAACGATTTAATAATTGAAATAATTTCCAGAAATTCATTTAATCCATGAAAAATAGCAAAACACTTAGAAAAATTCCAGAAAAAATCTGGAAAATAATTTAGGGCATTTGGGACTCAAATAAAATATTTCCAACAAAATTTTATTTGTAACTTTTAATTCTTTAATTATTTCAAAAAGGAATAAATTCAAATTAAATCCAAATAAATCCCAGAAAATTCCAAAAATTCACAAAAGTGTAAAATAACATTTAAATTCATGAAAAGCTAAAATTGGGGTGTTACAAGATCCGGCAGTTCCGGCGCGAGGAAAGCGTTCGGGGAGCCCGGGAGGAAGGAATTCGGCGTTCGTCGTTCTTCGGGCTAAGGTATGGCATGGGTTATCCTTGGGGATGGTCTAGGTACTGTTCTATAGGTCTATTTGATGCTTTTAGATCAAGTGGTGGTGCTGTGATTGGGTAGATTAGATGAAAACTAGAGTTAGCCACGTTCTCTGTTTCAGGCAGATTGTGCAGTAGACCTAGGGTTTGCGTTTTCGTGCTTTTAGAGTCAGAATTTGGTCGCCGCCTGTTGAAGAAGTTGTAGGTAACTTCAATACCTTTCAGTGGGTATAAAGAACGTCCAATTCTGTCCAGCCGTTTGAAAGTTATGCTCGATTTACCGAACGTGTTCAAAACTGTGACGAGATTGGAACAGATCACGGTATTTTGTAGATTAAACCACTTTACAGTCCGAATCAGCTTTTCCATATACTTAGAAAAAGTTAGGAAATTTCCTAAGCTACAAGTGGATGTACTCGTTTAATCGATTCGGAGTCTTAGAACTCAAGTTATGCTCGTTGGAAGTCTGCTGTCCCGTCGGGATAGAACCTCTGTTTTTGGGTTTTGCGAGTAGATTGTGAAGTCGGGGTAGAAGAGTGTTTGCATATTGTTTTGTGGGCATGTTTTTGAGTGTGTGATATCTATGTGCAGGTGGTGTGACCCCGGGAGTGCCCTCTACTTCTCGTCAATCCGTCGCCCGTGGTTGAGGCAAGTGTATTGGAATGGGTAGCGGGTTGTAGGTTGCTAGTTTTGATGAGTTGCAATTGAATATATGATGTGTTCACATGCCATGTTTTAATTTTTTCCATTGATATGATGAATACGGTATATTATGTTGTGATGCCATGTGTTAATGTACAAGTTATTTATGATGTTGGCATGTTTGCATACATGGCATGATACATGGCCGGGTCAGTGAGAAAGTCATAACTAGTCCGGTATGGTCGATGAGAAAGTTATGACTATTCCGGGGCGCCATTGAGTAAGACCTACATCGTGATTCCATCCACCGCCGTGAATGGAAGCGAGGAGTAGGCACCCTCCATCTTCCGGATGGAAGGGAAGAGAAGGTGCACACCGATAGGTGTGCACTCAGCCATACCGGTATGTGCTTCCAGGAGACATGTGCATCGCATCGCATTGCATACATGATGATGATGATATATGAGCATGAATAAGATGATAGACATGATGTGAGGTGTTGTAGCCATGTAATTGTTCTTTTGTACCATTGCAATATACTTGTTGAGTGACGAACTCACGCTTGTGTTTTATGTTGTTTTTAGGTACCATGAAACCGACATGCGGGAAAAGGGCTTAGTGGCACATCTTCACAAAGTTTCACTCATTAAGATATATGCAATTTTGCCATTCGTAGTCGTAATTATAAGTTAATGCGTTGAGAACTTGGAGTATGACTTATTTGGGTGCTTGGTCATATTATTTACTTCGTTTTAGATCATAGAGTGGTTAAATTCATTATGCTAGACTTAAATAGTTGCTACATCGCCTGTTATTGCTGCTTTAGATGCTTCCCATTATGATATAACTTGTGATATTATTGTTGATGCTCCGTACAATGGAAAACAAAGGAGATGCTGCCGAAATTTTCGGTTTTTGCATGTACTCCTTTGCTGTAATTTACCTTTAGATGTGGTTATTAGATGTTGTTTAGTCTATGTTTGGTGACATCCAGGGCATATTAGATGTCAGGGTGTTACAGTTGGTATCAGAGCGGGGTTCAGGTCCGTGGTGTATGAACTTAGTGGAATACCATAGGGTAAACTAAAATTTCGATGTGGAGTAACCTAGAAACATGGCTTAGGTTACACTTAAAATTTTGTCATAGGATAGCAACATTAAAACTTGTGTAAGTGGAATAACTAATTTAAAATTTGACACACATGGATGCACAATAGGTAAGGGTATGGGTATCGTTGCTTTACGCTTAAATGTTGTATTTATGCTCTGATGTTAAATGCTGCATTTTTATGAAGTTGTCTACCGGCTGCCTGATCATTTGACACACATGGATGCACAAAAGGGCTTCTTCAATTGACAAAGTTGTACCCATTGGTAATATAATCATGGCTCTTCCAGAGCCTATTATATAGCAATCGCTTTCTGCGATTGTAGTGGTTCTTCCAGCGTTCTTTGTGATCGGTTGGAAGTATTTAGACTCTCTTAAGATGGTATTTGTTGTGACACTATCAACAATACATATCTCCTCCATTTGGGCGCGACACAATTGTTAGTGTTATGCTCTTGAGGCAATCATATAGATAATTGTAACACGACTATGTTTACGAATAATAATATGATTATTGGTCCAATGAATGTATATCATTGTTTTGATCAACAAGTGTGTGACTTGTTTATGAAGCTCTTTACTTATTGATATAATTCGATAAATATCTCTGATCGGATATCATCGTATAGGACAACGATGAATAGATCAGCACATGTATTGTTCGATGATCATGTTTCATAGATCATGGGATATGGAGATATCATCAATACATTGGGGACGCATGTTGAAGAATATGTGTTAGATAGACCCACAATGGGACACTGCGAGAATGTTACATTCTTATTTGTCATCAATGTATCTCATACATAGTAGATGTATGATCCTTAGACCTGAGATTGTCATATTCCCTACAAGTGTAATAGTTTACCTTGGGGTTACCAAACACTATTTCCTAACCGGATAGTTATAAATGTAGCTTTCATGTTTACTATGAAACATGCAGAGGGAAGTGAGCAGACAAGATGGAATTTGCCACTCCAATGTAACGGAGATATATGTCTAGGCCACTCGTGTGATATGATTAAGGAAGTGCATGGCCATGCTGTGATTGAGAAGTCAATCACAACTTATTAATATATCACGGATACGAGAGATGGATTAAACTGTTAAAGGATGACATGCTTCTCGCCTTGAGTTCGATCTTCATATAGTTTGGCAAAGGGATTATTACATCAGTACTTTAATCATATGCGTTTGGGAGTTGGCATGCTCTGCAAGGAGTCACTACCGACTATTGGTTAGAAAAGGGATTTTCCGAATCCATGTCCAAATGCGCATGAACCAACAGGGTCACACACTTAACGGGCTGGGACGCATTAATTCGGATTGGATCCGTAATTAATGGACCTCGTGGGCTTAGCGCGTAGATGGGCCCTGACTGCCTAGGGATTCACCTCGTGGCCATATAAGGAGGGGAGGAGGCTAGACGCACAATACACTTTCGTGCGGTTTAGAGGTGTTTCATTAGAAACCCTAGCGACCCGGTGCTTGCACACCGACGCACGGCGTTCCATCCCCGGACGTGTGGACTGCTGTGGTGACGCTGCTGCTACTACGGCGTGGAGAGGACGATCCGTGGCGAGGACGATCCGCGGCGAGGACGATCCGCGGTGAGGACGATCCACGCCGAGGACGATCCACTACAACGACGTGCGAAGAATTCCGCAACTGCGCGTCTGGTGGTAATAGATCTACGATCCCCTTCTTGCAAGTAGCTTTTCTGGTTTGCGGTAGAAATTTTAATTTGTGCTAGTGCAGCATACCGCGTTCCCCAACAACAATTTCTAAATGAAAAGAATTATAATTCTAATCAGATAGTGGCAAAGTAATTCAAACATTGCTTGCAAATATAGAATACTGGAATAGAGAATAAATAAGTATTCATTCATGAGAAAGAAGATGTATGCTCTTCGAGAGCTTACAATTCATTATTCAAAATTAACTAACAACCACTGTTCTGTAGTCCGCAAACCTCAGGCGAACCCAATCTTGTTGTGCTTGGAGCAAGATGGTGGACTTGAGCTTCTTGAACCGCTTCTGAAGTGTAGTCCATAACTCAAGTGCACTCACCTCAACCATGTATTCATTCTTCAGAGTGGCTGAAAGGTGATGCCTAAGAAAAAGGGTAAAGCTTGGTCATTATGCTCAGCAGTGGGTTGCGTGTCCTTCGAGGACCCTAAGCCGGTGGCAGCTTGGAGCTTCTTGCTCGCAAGCATGATATTTAAATCTGATGCCTATGTGAGATAGTTCTGACCATTCGGGCTCAGTTCTTCAAACTCACGTTTGACAATGACAGGTATTTGCATATTCACAAGATTCATTCATAAGATTACTTCCTGTAATCTAATAGAGAGTGGTTGCAAGTTTCATAAATGCATAATTAAATTCTCATGAATTTCCAGCAAACTAAAAGAAAGCAATAATTACGAGATTTATAAATACAAGATTCACAAATACAAGATTCATATATACAAGGTTCATAAATACTCATAAAGATTCATAAATACAACTTCGTGCATGTATGTAATTTGCTTCATGTATGCGATCAGATTCATGCGTGCAATCGGCTTCGTGCGATCGGCTTCATGTATGCAATCGGATTCATGTGAATAATCGACTTCGTGCGATCTATTTCATGTGCGCGAGGAGGTTCATGCGATCGGCGTAGTGCGGCTTCATGAGCGCGGTGCGGCCAGTTCCATGCGCGTTGGCCTTCCTAGCGCGACGGTGACCGCTTCGTGCTGCGTGCTTCATGTGCAATAACAGCAAAATCATGAAAATATTCATAAATGCTGCAAGATAATGCTAGAAAATTAAAACCAGATCCAAAATTTTTCTGGAAATTTCTAGCTATTTTTCATAATTTCTATCAATTTTCAGAATTTCTGGAATTTTCTAATCAATTTTCTGAAAAGAAATTGGAATAAAGAAAATAGGGGGGCAAAAGTGGAAAATCCCCATCCCGTGCGCCAAACGGATTTCAATCCGGTTTGGGATTAAGTCGGGCCCGATCGGGTTGCAAATTGGATTTGCATGGGGACTTCAAGTCTTGATACCTCCATTTGCTTCATTATTGCCGGCCGGATTGGGGCGCTTAGTGTGTGGCAGCGCGGTAGGCTGGCGCGGCAGGGCGTTAGCGACGATGCGGCCAGGCGCGGCTAAGCAGCGTGGCCGAGCTTCGGGCGGTAGCTGTGCGGTGAGCCCGAGGCGCTATGGGGACCCGATGGTGGCGGCAGCCGTAGCGGGCCTTGGAGTGCGGCATGTGGCCTTGATGGCCGCATGATAAAGTCGAAGCGAGCGCCGACGGCGAGTCTTGAGGAGGTCGGGTGACGCCGTGAACCGCCGAGGCCAGACCAGGCAGCGGCACCGGGAAGCGGCGATGCCGATCGGGAAGCGCTCTTGGCGGCCAGCGAAGCCAAGGCGAGAGGAGATTAGGCGCGGCGTCGGACGAAAAGGAGCCGGGCCATGTGCGCGACAGCTTCAATGGCGGTGTCGACGATCGGTTTCGCCGGCAATAAGATTTGTGATTCTAGGGGATTTGTGCGGGATCTGAGCTTGATGGTAACACAGGATACTGGGGCAATCTGTTTTAGACAGGTTCGGGCTCTCTCGGAGGAGATAATACCCTAGTCCTGTGTTCTTGGATGTATTGTGTGTGTTCAAGAGAGAGCAAGAGAGAGAGAAGGTCCTCCTTGTTTTTTTCCTCCTCCCCTTACATACTCCGGGGAGAGTCCCCATAGATGGGCGCCACCGGGCCCTAAACATGGTGGCCTGGACGACATGTCCCTTGTCCTTTTCCGCCTTCACGCTTTACGTCCTGGAGAGGAGGTTATGCTTTCTCCGACCCACGCCTGCCGCCTTGTCAGGTTCCAGCTTCCGCAGGCTCTGGCAGTGTCAGACCGCATGCTTCGTCCCTGGCGGGTTGTTAGGGCGGGGCACGAAGCTTCCTTGAAGGACCGGGAGTTGTCTTGGGGAGCAAGTCGAAGGTCTCCTCTGGGCCCGTCGTGGTGCTCCTGGGCTTTGGGCTTTCTATTCCGCTGTCGAGGCCCAGTAGTCATAGGTCCCTCTTGCGGGACCCTGTCTCTCGACATCCCACAAAGAGCCCCCAAGTGCTTTAGGATCGACTTTCCGTCCCTTACCCTGTTATGAGGATTATGCGGGAGAGAGATCATAAAGAACTTGTAGTATGAAGCCACCGTGGTTGATTAGCTCGTGGCCGAGTGGTACCCGCGCCCGTTTACGGTGCACGGCAACCGGCTTGTCGCCCGGCTGACCCTCATGGGGCATACCTTGTTCTTTTTGGCTCGTGGCCGAGTGGTACCCGCGCCCGTTCTGATCTTGTGACAGCCGGCTTGTCGCTCGGTGACCCTCATGGGGCATACCTTGATCTTTTGGCTCGGGGCGAGTGGTACCCGCGCTTGGATTCTGATCTTGTGACAGCGGCTGTCGCTCGGTGACCCTCATGGGGCATACCTTGGTCTTTTGGCTCGTGGTCGAGTGGTACCAGCGCGTTTACGGTCTTGCGGCAACCGCTTGTCGCTCGGTGACCCTCATGGGGCATACCTTGATCTTTTTGGCTCGGGGCGAGTGGTACCCAGCGCTTGGATTCTGCGTGCAACCGGCTGTCGCTCGGCTGACCCTCATGGGGCATACCTTGGTCTTTTTGGCGCGTGGCCGAGTGGTACCCCCGCCCGTTTACGGTCTTGGCGACAACGGCTTGTCGCTCGGCTGACCCTCATGGGGCATACCTTGGTCTTTTTGGCTCGTGGCCGAGTGGTACCCGCGCCCGTTTACGGTGCGCGGCAACCGGCTTGTCGCTCGGCTGACCCTCATGGGGCATACCTTGATCTTTTTGGCTCGGGGCCGAGTGGTACCCGCGCCCGTTCTGATCTTGTGACAACCGGCTTGTCGCCCGGCTGACCCTCATGGGGCATACCTTGGTCATACAGAGTAATGCCTGTGCCCGCTTACGGCGCACTGCTTTAGACCCTCATGGGGCGCATTCTCAAGACCGTGTTGGTTGTAGATCCTCCGGCGGCACCCAATCGCATTGTGAGACAGCGACCAGCAATTGACCCCAAATTATGGGGTGTGCCGTCAGAGGATGTTCGGAAAGTGCCCAGCCCCAAGCTTCCGTGGCGGCCGGCGTTCAGGCCCGTCGTGGGGCGCACTTTTTCCCAAACTTCGGACCAGATTTGACACCTGGCCGCGTTTTGCGCGGCTATTGGCCCGTCATGGGGCGTGCCACAGATCCGCCCAGAATTGAACAGGAGGGCCCTCGTTTCTTCCCACCGTAGGTGGAAATTGGGGCCCATTTCTTATAAGTCGGAAGGACCCTCGTTGGAGCAACGGCCTCCTCGCACCTTCTCCACCACGGCTGCGAAACCTTCAAACCTTCCTTGGCGATTTAGGGTTTCTGATTTCGCGCCCTTGGCTTGCGGCGGTTCTTCCCTCCAGGTCTTCTTCTTCGCCATGTCGTCTTCCTCGTCATCGGAGGGTAGCACCGACCCTGCGACGGTAGGGTGGGAGACTTCCATCACGACGATGTCCCGCTTGGAGGGGATGGTTGCCGCCGGCGTCCTCCCTCATTGGAGTTGATCTCCGCTCGCCCCGCGCAGTGACCCTTACCCCACACCTCTAGAGAATGAGATTGTGGTGTTTGAGTCCTTCTTCCGCGAGGACTTAGCATTCTGGGAGCGCCTTCTTCCGGGGCTCCTCCACTTCTCTGAAATTGAGTTGATCAATTTGAACCCCAACTTCGATTCTTCACATTGCCATCTTCGTCCAGCTCTGCGAGGCGTATCTTGGGATACGTCCTCATTTGGATTTGTTCCGCTCCTTCTTCTGGCTGAAGCCTCATCCGAACCGGGCCGCTCCCAATGTCGTTGGGGGCGCCGGGCTCCAGCTCTTGGGAGGGCTCGAAGAAACGATATTTTGTCGTTCCTCTCAAGACCTCCCTCAAAGGTTGGAGGCGGGAGTGGTTCTATTGTGCCAACGTTGATCCTTTCCTCGCCCCTTTGCGGCCGCTCCTAAAGCTTCCCGATGCTTTGGAGGCGACGGGCGACGGAGGAGGTTCGGGACAAATCCCGAAGCTTACGGCATTGATTGACGATCCAAGAACCGAGGGCTGGCGGGTCCCGGATCGCGATCAGTTTTGTGAAGCGCCGAGTGCAGCCCTTGAAGGAGAGAGTCCATCCGGGGTTCCAATACAACGGGCCTCTGGACCCCACGCGGGAGTCGGACGCGGCCACTGTCGATGGAGGCGTTAGCGGCAAAGACGGGTAGTTGATCTCTTCGTGCCTGGCACAATCATCACCAACAGGGCTGCCCTCATAAATTTTCGACGGCAAGGCCTCCCCTCCTGTGAGTGCGCTATTCTCTCGAAAGGTCGTTCCATGATTTCTTTGGTAGCGTGTGATTCAAACAGGGTGCGATCGTTCCTTTTTTTAGGAACGCGCGTCCTTCCTTTCTGACGCTCCGGTTGTCGGCCTCTCTCAGCTGAAACACGCTCAGGCGAAGCGAGTGGCTGACACATCGGTCGACGAGCTGCGCCGGGAGTCGGCGGAGGAGGTCGTCGGTCCTTCGTCAGCCGGGCCTTCGACCTCCGATGCACCCGGATCATAAAGCGCGGGGCCACGACCTTCTGTCCCGATGGCGACCCAGTGCAGCGCCAACTTCCCTCCGAGTGGTGCTGGGCCTCGGATGAAACCTGGGATGAAATTCAAGAAATCCAAGAGGTATTCTTTTGGGCGATCCTTGTCTTTTTGTTACTGCCTGTGCTGAGGTGTCTTCCCTTTTTGTTGATTCAGGACTCCTGCTGTGGACGTCCCTGTGGAGGGGTCTCCTGAAAAGGAGCCCCAGGCGAAGGCTTCCCCAAGGGGAGCCCCCGCCACGTCGGCTAGTCGCCGTCGCCGCCAAGCTAACGGGCGTCGCCACGGGCGCAGCGGTCCGACAGTCGAACCATCCGGTGGTCCGTCCGCCGACGAGATCGACCCGGCATCGTCTCCCGGAGTGGAGGAAGTGCCTCGAAAGCCACCGCCGCTCGGCCCTCTGCCGAAGCCCCCAAATCGGACCGTATGGTGGGAAGGGGGTTCCGACTGGAAGGGGATGGAAGAGGACGACGAGATGGAGAGAGCGGCTCGGACGGAGCTTTATGAGCTCACCGTCAAGTGTAGCACGCTCGTCAGGGTGAGCTTCTTGTCTTCAATCTGTCGCCTGCTGACTTCTCCCTGAGATTCTGCCCTGTTACTTAGGACATGGGGGAGCGCTCGGAGCAAAGGTCGCGGTTTTTCCGGAAGGTGCTCCCAAAGCTCAAGGAGCAGAAGCGATGCAGGACAAGCTCAGCGAGATCAGCGCGGACAGATGGAAAGAAGTCCACGAGCTTCAGGGCGAGTGTATGACGATCCGGGAGGAGAAGACGAAGCTTGAGCATATGCTCGAAGGTGAGATTCTCCCCTGAATTCGGTTCGTATGCTTTTTGGATGATGGTTGGAGAGGATGATGACACACTCGTGTTTCAGAGCGCGACTCGACCGTTGCTGAGCTGAGGGCCCGGCTGGAGGCTTCAGAGAATTCTGGCCTCGAAGCTCGAGTCAGCCTGGAAAGGATGCAGCGGGAGCTGAAGGGTAAATTTATTTGACTTGGGTTGAACATACTTGGCGTCGGGTGTGCTCTTGATGGCTGTTTGACTTTGTGGCAGAGTGCAAGGAGAAGATGGCGGCCGCCGAACAGGCGGATCGAGCTGCGCGTCGCTGCGAGCGATCCTGCACCTTCTGCGCATTGAAGGAGCCACGCCGGGCCGAGGGGCGATCTTTGTTCCACTTCTCTCGGGAGGAGCCGACAGGATCGAGCTTACGCCAAAGAGTCCGCAGCGATGAGCGCGAACCAGGCATTGGCGGTGGTCAAGTCTCATTATCCGAGAGTTGACCTCGAAGGCTGTGAAAGAAGGCTTACTTTGTGATGAAGATAAGGCCAACGCGCTCCTCGAAGAGGTGTCTGGTGCATCGCAGGCCTTGTTGGAGAATCTAGAATTCTGACTTTGATGTGGGCCTTGATGCCGAGTGCTCGCCCTCCTGGTTTGAAATATCGTGTCTTCTTACTTCAATATGATTTGCCTGTATTATCTTCCGCTGAGTGGTCTTCAGACCCGAATATAGGCCCGTAGCCTTTCGGATCCTGTTGTGCCTTTCCGGGTGGGCTTCACCGATCGGGTATGGCTTCCAAACGCCAGGGCCTTGGCCCGTGGCTTTCTTGCCCAGACACGCTTTTCCGAGAGGCTGGCGTGCAGCTCTCGAGCGTCGGGACTTACGTTGTGGCCACCTGGCTGAGTGGTTTAGCCCCCAGGCTTGCATCACTTGCTAGCTCTCCAGCCCCCGGGCTTTTGCGCTTAATCTGGTGTAATTAAGCGAGGAAGCCGAATGGGCTTGAACTGCTTACAACACGTGTCTGGTGAAATTCTCCTTGATTTTGTTCAATGCGCCGATCTTCTTGGTATTTGCCTTTAATAACCGTTTTCGCGCTTCATTGATTGTGAGGTGGCGCGTTTTGATTGCCTTTGAGATGCTTCAATTTCCGAGGTGGGGTGGCTTATAAATGGGGCGTCACCGCTAATGAGCGATCGCCCGCTTCTTCTTGCCTTGTCCTTCGTCTTCCTCTTCCGATTTCCTTCCATGTCTATTACGGGAGGTTCGTTGGTCCCTACGCGCGTTGTTTCGCCATCGATTCTTCGGGATGTTGCACAACCGAGGAGGCGGAAGCATGGGAAGACCTTGACTTTTTCACACCGGAGGCGGAGGCGGAGGACGGAGCGGCGAGGACGCCGCCGTGGCCACCTTGTTGGAGGTCGCACTGGCTCCACGAGGTGGCGGAGATCATCCTCGAGATGGTTGGTCGCGATCGTCGCGGCGACCTTGCCGTCGGGGCCCTCGTCGCCTTGTACCCCCTTGTGGGTGGTTGACGAGAGATTCTCGCGGCTTTGGGTCGCGTGGGTCGCGACTAACCTCAGCGATCTCGCCTCGGTCTCCCCAATGCCAAGATCAAGACTAAAGACGGCAGAGTACCAACAAAGACCAAAGAAGACTAGTTTTTTTTTTTTTTTTTTTTTTTTAGCGAGAAAAAGAAAAAGAAAATTAGCAATGTAAATTATTAACATTATGGAATGAAATGCGAAATTTTATCCAGTTCGTGCCTATCACATTTAACCCGAACTTAGTGGTTCCGCTGATCAACTCATTCTAGTCGGTTGCTCGATTACCCGAACGAGGGGTGGGGCTCGAGCTTTTGACGGTTAGAAATTCGCGACCAGGCAAATCTTGGTTAAATTCTCGCGCTGCGAATTGCAGTCCGAGTGGTTAGTGCTTTCTACCCGTTCCGTTGTGCTGGTATAAACCGCCGAGGCTTTGTGCTCATCGTGGTTTGTTATTTCCGTGCATTCTATATCGGCACGACCAGGGTTAGGCGCTACAGATCGGGTAATAACCACTGGGCTAGCATTACACAACTTCGTAAAATAAGACGAACCACTATTTTATTTAATGTGTAAGAGTGGGATACATAACTCATGCGTAGAAGCGACGGAGCTGTTCGGCGTTCAAGTATTCGCGTAACCTCGCCGTCTTCTCGTGCAGTCGATAAGCACCCGGCCGGGTTGTCTTACGGGCGATGTATGGACCTTCCCAAATTGGAGAGAGCTTGTGCTCGCTTTTAGTTCCTCCTCAGACCAGATCTCCTTCTGAAAGGTTCTATTTTACGACGTTGCAGAGTGGTAGCGCCGAAGTCCCTGGAGGTACTTAGCCGACGGAGGGCGGCAACGTTAGAGCCTCCTCGAGTTGATCAAGCTCCACCATTCGGCTTCCCTCGGACTCGGCCGTTGTAGTTCCGAACCCTCGGGGATTCGAATCCCGGCTCGATCGGCAGAACCGCCTCTGCGCCATAGACCGAGAAAAAGGGGTTTGGCCGATCGCTCGGTGGGGTGGTTCTGAGTCCCAGTCTTGACGGTAGCTCCTTCACCCATCGGGCGGCGTATGGTTTGAGGCGGTCGAAGATCCTGGCCTTGAGGCCTTGAAGGACCAGACCGTTAGCTCGCTCGACCTGCCCATTGCTTCGTGGGTGAGCCACCGAGGCGGCAGATCTTGATCCCGACACCTTCGCACCATTCTTGGAATTCTTCACTCCTGAACCGGTGCCGTTGTCCGTGATGATCCGGTTGGGCACTCGAATCGACTACAATATCCTGGAAGAACTCCTTGGCCTTAATCTGCAGTTGATAGTTACGACCGCTTGGCTTCGATCCACTTGGTGAACTTGTCAATGGCCACGAAGAGGTAAGCGAAACCGCCTTGAGCCTTCTTGAGCGGGCCCACTAAGTCGAGCCCCCAGACTGTGAAAGGCCAAGAAATGGGTATAGTCTGTAGCTCCTGTGCCGGCAAGTGTGTCTGTCTTGCATAGAATTGGCAGCCCTCGCAGGTTCGAACTATCTCCTTGGCATCCGTTACCGCCGTTGGCCAGAAGAAACCCTGTCGGTAGGCTTTCCCAACCAAGGCGCTTGACGCCGCGTGATGGCCACACATTCCCGAATGGATTTCTTGGAGCAGCTCTCTTCCCACTTGTCCCGAAATGCACCGCCTGAGGACACCCGAGGCACTTTTTCGGAAGAGCTCGTCGCCCACCACCACGTAGGATTTGGCTTGTCGGGAGATGCGCTCTGCCAGAGTGGTTGCTTCCGGGAGTTTGTCCTTCAGGAGATAATCAAGGTACGGGGTAGTCCAGTCTGGATCGATGAGCAGGACCCTCGCTTGGCTTTTGCCGTTTTGTAACGGTTGGCTCGTGAAGATCCTGTACGAAGATATCACTTGGGACATCTGCCCGAGTGGCTCCCATCTTAGCCAACTCGTCTGCTGCCTCATTATTGCGGCGGAGGACATGAACCAGCTCCAGACCGTCAAACTTGCCTTCCAATTCTCGGACTTCTTTGGCGATGCCGCCATATTCTCGATCCACGCACAACCAAATTCTTCAGACTTGATTCACCACCAATCGAGTCGCCTCGAACCGCCAGCCGTCGGATTCCGAGTGATGTGGCGATACGAAGCCCATGGATGAGGGCCTCGTACTCCGCGGCATTGTTTGAGGCCGGGAAGTGAATCCGAAGGACATACTTCAACCTGTCACCCTTAGGCGAGATAAGGAGGATTCCCGCCCCCGCTCCTCCAAGCATGAGAGACCCGTCGAAGTGCATAACCCAATATTACGGTACTTCTTCCGTGCGAAGTGCAGGATTCGGTCCACTCGGCCGTAAAGTCACCAAAGCACTGGATTTGACGGCGGTGCGGCTTGAATGAGATGTCGAAAGCTCCAAGCTCGGCTGCCCACTTTGAAATTCTTCCGGTAGCTTCCCGACACGGAGGACCTCTCCACGGGAAAGAAGTGACTCTTGAAATCGAATGTCCTTGAAATAATGCTTGACTTCCGTGGCGAGATCAAAATGGCGTCTGCCAGCTTACGGATTGGAGGATATCTTGTCTTGGATTCGCCAAGATTTACCGACGAAATAAAGCTGGGCGTTGCACGCCGTAGCGGTGTCAGATTCCTCCCGCTCCACAACTATCACGGCACTTACTACATGAGATGTTGCCGCTATGTAGAGCGTAAGAGGTTCACCTGGCGCCGACGAGACTAAGACTGGGGGAGTGGAGAGAAACACCTTGAGTTCTTCGAAGGCCTGCTGCGCCTCTGCCGTCCAATCAAAGCGATCTTGCTTCTTAAGGAGCTTGAAGAAAGGCATTCCCCGGACCCCCAGTCGTGAGATAAACCTGCCAAGCGCTACCATGCATCCGGTGAGCTTTTGGACCTCCTTTTGGCTGGTAGGCGGGGCCATTTTCATAATGGCTCCAATTTTCTCCGGGTTCGGCTCGATCCCACGACGGGAGACGATGAACCCGAGTAGTTTCCCGGAAGACACTCCGAAAACGCACTTCTCTGGGTTTAGCCTCATCTGGAACGTCTTCAGACTTGCGAACGTCTCGGCCAGATCGGAGGTGAGGCTGTCCTCTGTCTGCGTTTTTAACTACCACATCATCCACATAAGCTTCCACGTGCGCCTGAGCTGATGGTGAAAGCACCGCACGGGCGCTACCGCGTACGTTGCGCCGGCATTCTTGAGCCCGAACGGCATAGTGATATAGCAATATGCTCCGAATGGAGTGATAAACGAAGTCTTCTCGCAGTCTTCCTCTCGGCCGAATCGATGATAGCCTGAATAGGCGCCCGTAAAGCCGAGTAACCGAGATCCGGCGATGGAGTCTACCGGTGATCGATACGAGGGAGGCCAAAGGGATCTTTCGGACAAGCCTTGTTGAGGTCGGTGTAATCAACACACATGCGCCCGACTTTTATTCTTCTTCGGGCGAGTACAGGTTCGCCAACCAGTTGGGATGATACACTTCTTTGATGAAACTTGCGGCTAGCAGCTTTGTGATCTCCTCTCGATGGCTTCTCGGCGATCTTGAGCAAACCGTCGTAACCTTTGCTTGACGGGCCTGGCGGATTGGTTTACATTTAGTGCGTGCTCGATCACCTCCACAGGAACCCGGGCATGTCGGACGGCTTCCAGGCAAAGACGTCTTGGTTTGCCCGCGAAAGGTGACGAGCGCGCCTTCCTATTCATCCCGAGCCTTGTCCCGATCGAAGCGGCTCGAGCCGGATCGGACGGGTCGAGGAGGATCCTTTGGTGCCTTCCTGGCTGATCCCGGTTCTGCGGCTTGCGGGTAGGGATCGCCTTCCGCTTGTCGAAATCCGCCTCTTGACGAATTCTTTCCCGACCCGCCAGCGCCTCCAGACTTCGGCCATTTCGCAGCCTCTCCTCGTCGCAAGAGAAAGATCGCTTAACGTCGCCGCAGAGTGATAATACCACTCGGACCGGCATTTTCAGCATTAGATACGCGTAGTGGGGCACCGCCATGAACTTGGCCAGCGCTGGCCTCCCAAGATGGCATGATCTGTTGTCGCGAAATCGCCACCTCGAAGCTAAGGCTCTCCGTCCGGTAGTTGTCCCTTGCGCCGAACGTGGTGGTAGAGTGATTTGTCCGAGTGGTATCGCCGACGTTCGGGTATCACTCCATGAAAAGGTGACGACCGCGCGGAGGTCGACCGCGGGATCCCCATATCATCGAGTGTCTTCACGAAGAGGACGTTGAGCCGCCCCACCGTCAATCAACACCCTTTTGAGCTTGATGTCGCGGACAACCGGCGCCAAGACCAGCGGTATATCTGCCGGGAATGGGACGCGATCTGGGTGATCCGTGCGGTCGTAAGTTATTGCGACCTCGGACCACCGGACATATCGGGGTCTCCGCTCTCGCATAGATGTCCCGAGCGGTGAGCTTTTGCTTCCGCTTGGACTCATATCTTGGCTGAACCCCGAATATGTAGTTAAGCTCGAGGTCGACTTCACGATAGTCTTCCTCGGCCGAGGAGGCGGTTTGTTTGCGGCATGACCGCTTCGGACCTTGTCGGCCTGCCTCTTGCTCGCGAGCGAACCTCTTTAGGGTGAAACAATCCTTGGCGGCATGCCTCCCCTTTGGATGGAAAGGGCGAGTGAGTTCATGACCTTATCATATCCATCCTCTTTGAGAGCGCGAGGATGAGTTGGCGCGGCGACTACCACTAGCTCTTCGCCCTTGGCGCTTCTTTTCTTTCCGCCGAGGGGTTCAGATCGATCCTTCCCTTCATCACGTCGTTCGCCAGAGCCTCGGAGGCTGAAGCGTAACGGTCCGCTAGGGCGAACAGCCTCCGGACCGACGTGGGTGGCTTCCGACATCTTCTTGATGAGGTCGGGTCGCCGACTCCTTTCTCGAAGGCAGCTATCACAACCGCATCTGTGACGCCCCGAGCGGTGCTTTCCTGTTCATGAAGCGCTTGTGAACTCCGGAGGGATTCGCTCCTCCTTTGGTGTAGCTGATATAGGTCCCAAGGGGTGCCTGGCGCTCGTAAGTGCCTTGGAAATTTGAGATGAATCTGCTCACATATCTCCCCAGAATCTATAGAGTTCATTTGGAAGTCCGTGAGCCATGCTTGGGCAGGGCGAGAGGGTAACCGGCAAGTAGTTTGCCATTACTTTCTGATCCCCCGGCTGCCCCGACGCGAGCGTATACTTGTAGCCAAGCCTCTGGGTCTCTCTCACCGTCAAACCTAGTGATGCCTTTAGGATTAAATCCATCGTGCCAAACCACTCGGCGTAGGTGAGGGTAAACGCCTGGACCCCTTCGATGACTCCGCGATACCCCGGGAGGTGATCGACGCGAGGGATCGCACTTGGCGTATTCGCGGCCTCGCGGAAGGATGCCAAGCGCTCATATTCGCCGGTTTGACGGCGTTGTTCCTCCCTTTTCGCCGGGCGCGCCGCGCCGAGGTCTGAACGGAGGTCGCGGTGATGCTATGTCGCAAGTCGTCTCGCGGTAGAACATGATGTATCCGACGGGCTTCCGACTGGCCACCGGGCCGGGTTGCCTGGTCCTCGCCGGACCACGTGATGCCTCCTTCGCCGGTGGTCGGTTTGAGTATCTTTGGATAGCTGCCGCCCGTCACCATGGCCTTTACTTGGGCCATGATCGGGCAATCGATCATCCGCCCCGACATAGAGGTCGTGGTATCCAGGAGTGTCTTGGAGGCGATGATATTCTGCCGTGGGGTACGAAACAGCCTGGTCCCCATCTTGGCTTGCGAATGTCTTCATTGACAGCCGGCGCGGTCCGGAGTACGCGCGCCAGCGTCGTGCTCGATCACTCGGCCTCCTTCCAAATCGGGCGGCGATCGAGGTGTCGGCGCTGCTGCGAATCTGCCCATGAGCCTTCGATCACACAAACTCTGGGAAATTCCAGCAGCTCTCTAGGCTTTCTTCCGACTCGGCCGAGGTGGGTGAGTCCGAGAAGACAAACCTAGGCGCTCGGGGGTGCCGAGTGGCTTGGCGGTGAGAACTCCCACCCTTCGTGCCTCGGCGTCCTCGAGCCTGACTCCGCGGCTGGAACGGGTCTTCGGATCCCCGCTCGGTACTTTAGAGTACGAGACAGGGGGACCTTCCGATCGGCGCGGAAGTCGTGACGATGGATCGCCGGAAACCTCACCGCTACCAGAGCGGTTCCCTTAGAGAGAGAGAGGCTTCCGAGGTCGTTGGAGATGAAGGTCAGGCTTCCGAAACGGAAGACCTGGCCCGGGGCGAAGACTGTGGAGACTTCGCTCATCGCAGCCATCAAGCTTGACGAAGATGTTGACACAAGCCCCCTACCTGGCGCGCCAACTGTCGACGATCGGTTTCGCCGGCAATAAGATTTGTGATTCTAGGGGATTTGTGCGGGATCTGAGCTTGATGGTAACACAGGATACTGGGGCAATCTGTTTTAGACAGGTTCGGGCTCTCTCGGAGGAGATAATACCCTAGTCCTGTGTTCTTGGATGTATTGTGTGTGTTCAAGAGAGAGCAAGAGAGAGAGAAGGTCCTCCTTGTTTTTTTCCTCCTCCCCTTACATACTCCGGGGAGAGTCCCCATAGATGGGCGCCACCGGGCCCTAAACATGGTGGCCTGGACGACATGTCCCTTGTCCTTTTCCGCCTTCACGCTTTACGTCCTGGAGAGGAGGTTATGCTTTCTCCGACCCACGCCTGCCGCCTTGTCAGGTTCCAGCTTCCGCAGGCTCTGGCAGTGTCAGACCGCATGCTTCGTCCCTGGCGGGTTGTTAGGGCGGGGCACGAAGCTTCCTTGAAGGACCGGGAGTTGTCTTGGGGAGCAAGTCGAAGGTCTCCTCTGGGCCCGTCGTGGTGCTCCTGGGCTTTGGGCTTTCTATTCCGCCTGTCAGGCCCAGCCGGGCATAGGTCCCTCTTGCGGGACCCCTGTCTCTGACATCCCACAGGCGGCGGCTGGCTTCGTTCTGCGCGACGGCCAACCCAGCGGCAGCGGCCCGTCGCGGCGGGTTTCTGGCGTCTTCATGCACTCGTTCACGGCTTAGTGCTGTATGGCCAAGGGTGGTGTGACTTCATGTCGAGGGGCCGACATGCAAGCTGGTGACTTCGCCTTGAGACTTCGTAGCCAGCGACGGTAGCTTCAGTTGTTCGGTTATTGCTTATACTGTAGCGATTTGTTATACAATGGCTTCATGTCTTGATCTGTAAACCGCTGTGTACTATAGTTTCATGCCATGTACTGCAAAAACTGCGAAATTGTAACACCCCAAAAATTTGCTTTTCTTAAATTTATGTGTGATTTGGCACTTTGGTGAATTTTTGGAATTTTCTGGAATTTATTTGGATTTATTTGGAATTTATTTGAATTTATTCCATTTTGAACTAATTAAAGAATTTAACTTTGCAAATAAAATTTTGTTGGAAATATTTTATTTGAGTCCAAAATGCCCCAAAGTATTTTCCAGAATTTTTCTGGAATTTTTCTAAGTATTTTGCTATTTTTCTTGAATTAAATGAATTACTGGAAATTATTTTTAAATATTAAATCGCTGGAAAATCGAACCGGTCGATTCTTCGTTCCTCCGATCGAGCCGAGTCGACTCGAAGTTCGAGTCCGACCGAACCCGACCCGAGCCCGTGGTTGAGCCGAACCCACTTGGCCGAACCCTACGCGTGTGGACCGTTGGATCAAGATCCAACGGCCACGATTGAGCCACGCCGCCGACTCCGAGCCCGACCGAGCCAACCCGGCTTGCCCGAGTCCGACCGAACCCAAACTCACGCGACCGCTGGATCTCGATCCAACGGCCGTGCGCGCACGCCATCCAATCCGAAGTCGCCGCCGGACTCCGCCAAGAACGGAGCAGTCTCGGTTTCCGCGGCGTTTACCTGACGCCGAGGGCTCTATTTATTGCGTCGTCGCCGCCATCGTGAAGCCCGCTTCATTGCGCACCCGTAGCCCTAACTCACCTCGCCTGAGCCGCCGTGGTTGCGCCGCTAGAGCTCGCCGGAGTTAGGAGAAGGTGCCACCGTGGTTTTTCGCCGATAGCCGCCGTCTCCGCCGTCCTCCGTCGCCGTTGACCCCAGATCCGGAACCGTGAGAGCAAGCCGCGTTGGTGAGCACCACCCACGTCGCCGGAGCGCGTCCGAAACGCCGTCGGCTAGGTCATCGTCCCCTGTGCCGGTGACCCAGCGCCGCCGCTCGCCATCGCCGGACTTCGAGCTCCCTCAGCCATCCGATCCAGATCCAACGTCCCAGATCACGCCACGTCATCCCACGGTGAGATCCCGTCCAAAATCCCAGATCCAATCTTGACCGTTGGATCTAGATCCAACGGTCCAGATCAAACGCGTTCACCCCAAACGCGTGAGTCCAGATCCAATCTGGGCCGTTGATTTTCAAATCAACGGCCGAGATCTAGCCACGTGTCGCGGAGGATCGACCGCCGCGGTCGCCGCCAGCAGCGTCGCGTGTGGCCCGACACCGGGCCCGCATGTCGGCCCGGCCCACCGCGCACCATGACGTCACACCGACGCCATGGCGGGCTCAAGATGTCGGCCGTATCCCAGCCGGCGATGTCAGCAATGACGTCACCGATGGGTCCCACACTGCCGCCACCGTGGTCGAGCCTGGCGTCGACGCCAAGAATGACGTCACCCGAGGGGACCCACTGTCGACACGTGGAGCCGTGGGACCGAGTCCACGGTGGGATCGAGCCAAACCATGGACCACGCCCATGAACCGGTGACGCCGCCAGACCAATCGTAGATCGCCACGTGTCTTCGCTGACGCAATAATTAATTTCCGAAAAAGAAAATGATTTATTAATTCGAAATAATGATTTCAGATTTTGTTTCAAACTTCAAACGCTTATAACTTTTGCGTTTCAACTCCGATTTGAGTGATTCAAATTTCTAAATTTGTATAAAATTGAGATCTACCTAATTATGAATTTTATTTAATTTTTGGACTAAAGTTTTTCTCTGTAAAATTATTTAATTGATTATTTAAACTTTAAATAATCATAACTTTTGCATTTTAACTCCGAATTTGACGATTCCAGTTCCCAAAAATTCATAAAATTATGTTCTCTCTGTTTATAGATTTTATTTGGAGTTTTGGGATGCTTTTGCCTATTGTTTATTTGTGTATTGCTATTTGCACGCTTTACGAGTAGACGTTGAAGTGCCCAAAGGCTTCGAAGGAGAAGTGTTGACCGAGGAGCCAGCTCAAGACCAAGAACAAGTACTTTTTGAAGGCAAGTTATGCTTTGACCATGTTGATCCTATTTTGAAACCTATTTTGATTTAACTTATTGCATGCTAGTTCAATTATAAAATACTTTATTTAGATTTGGGGAATTAGATAAATGCCAAATTGCTGTATGACACCTTGATTACTTAAGTATGTGCCATGACCCCTTGTCACCCTAGTTGTGGATTACTCGTTGGACACTACTAAAATTGCCAACATGGGATTGTAGATCGTTGTAGTATATGGCTTAGACCTGCTACGTACTCATGACATGATTTTGGATAATCAAATGTTAATATTGACTTAATGATATATTGAACCTGTTTTGGGAAGATATCATGTGATGTTGATGGCACGTGGTGCATGGTAATCAACTGGGGTTTGATAAATAGCTTTTGACCGGGGCATGTGGCAAGAATGATCAGGTGGGCCAGTTGTGGCATTGGAAATGATGTTTTGGTTCTTCGGGTAGTCTTGCCCTGGTCACCCTAAGGACTTCACCTTGCAAGCCTTTGAACTGAGTCAATCTTGCAACCACATGTCTGTAATGGGACGGACCTAGTTGATTAAGTTGCTAATAACGTACCTGTGGGACCTCAGGAGGTCAACTACACCCTTTGTGTAAGTTGTACGGGGGAGCGTCCTGGGGCTGCGGCCAGGTACCCATCTAACGGTTGGTTGGCCTAAACTTCGCCTTAGCTAAGGGAAGGGTTAGTATGCAACAACCGGGGAGGACCACTTGTATTGTTAGAAGTTTTCGAAAGACTTTGTTATAGGAACTCGCCTTTGTGGTGTTTGACTGTATCTTGTGGGTAAAGTGCATAACCTCTGCAGAGTGTAAAATCTATTCGAATAGCCGTGTCCGCGGTATTGGACATCGCTCGGGAATTACAGTCAAGGGTTAGACTTTCTCAAAAATAACTTGGACTTGAAGGGTTGGGTTGGATTAATAATGATGTTGATAGAAATGTGGATTAGGATGGGAAAGATGTTTACTAAACCCCTGAAAAGTTATTTATGCTTTACTTGTTACTACTGCTTTCGAATCTACTTATGATACTTGTTAAATGCTCTTGTTGCAAATATACCTTGAGCCACTCCTTTGTATTAAGCCATGCATGTAGTATATTAGCTGCATTATGTGCATGACTTGCTGAGTACCAAGTACTCACCCTTGCCACAATACAACACCAGTTGAAGAGGAGACTACACCAGCTTTGGAGGAGGAGCTCCAAGAGGAACCGTCTACTTAGGGAGCGAGCCCAGTCAGTTGCCTGTGGTATACTGGATGGCGCCACGAAGTTATCTTATTTTTCCGCTGCTATTATTTCTCTCTTAATAAGTTTCGCCCTGCGTGGCGTATATTTGTAACTTGACCATAAGGTCGAGCAACCAGTCTGACTATTTAATTAAAGTACTTTATTAGTATCGAGTGGTATGATTGTGATATTTACCGATGTTAAGACTGTGTGCACTAGCGCGTTCCTGGACTAGTGCTGAATACACAGAGGGTCCGGATTTGCAAATTCGGGGCCCGACAGAGGTGGTATCAGAGCCATACTGACCGTAGGCTCAACCCTAGCTAGAAACGTCGTAGAGAGAATAAAACCTATTTTCTAAAGCTAAAAGTTTGTCAAGAGAAGAAATGACATCTCGACTTATCCCATTCTTTCTTTTCTTGTCTCTTGCTGAATTTTTCCTTACCTTGTCACGATTTAAAAATTTCGAGTTCTTACGTGAGCACTCTTGTGACAGATGGAGGGAGAGTTCAACTACGTCGATCTGGAGGTTGGTCACGCCGCGGAACTTTGGCGTATGCTCTGAGACTCGGAGATTTTGAGAAGCCACAATACCAAGTGGAAGTGATCAGACAAGCAGGATTGATCAAGGCTTGTGACGTGAAGATTGTGGTACCTGCTAGGAAGAAGGGCCCAGGCAATCGCCCGATACACTGCACTGCCAAGAGGTCTACAATGCAGATGGGTATCCAAGAGGTGTCACGACGAGTAATGCGGCACATTACCCGTATCTACGCTAGAGAATTGGAGAGCACGGTGTTCCGATATCACCCGCACAGCAATAACCTTCTTGACCCGAAGGCGATTCAGGATGAGAATGCCATGGTTACACAGTTGGCACGACTTGTTGTCGCCCAGGAGGATGTACTCGATGATACAAGCAAGGAGCTACTGAAGGCCCGCAAGGAGATCACTACAGAGAAGAACAGATGGCGGGAACCTCAACAGTATGTGTCGCACCTTCTGCAAAGGATTGGAGAGTTAGAGATGCATTGTATGCACCAGAGCCGAAGCCAATGCTCGAGCTGCACGAGCCAGACCCGGAGGAGCCGGAGCTTGAGGAGGACACTGCTTCTTCAACTACCACAGATGACACAGTTGCTGGACATGGTGATCGTTTCGCGCCTATGCCGCAGCGTCCGTATCCAGGCCGTGGAGGTTTTCTCGATGAGTGAGCGTAGGTTCTATAGTGAGACTCCTTCGCCGAGTCGCGTCATAGAATAAAGAGTCACCCTTTAGGCGTTAGACTCCAGTGTTAGTTCGATTTGGATTTTCATTGCTTGCTGAGTGTGCAGTATGTGTTGCAAGGCCCCTAGGCATTGTAAGCAACCATACCAAGTTACTATTGATTAAAATAATAAAGTTGGACTTTAAGTTACACCTTTCGCCCCGCATAAGTTCCATATTACTCATCTATTCCAGTTTCCCTCTCATCTCCGAAACCTTGGAGCAATCGACAGATGGTAAACACCCGCAGAAACCTTGGAGGCAATGGGAGTGGTTCTCGCCCAACAGAAAACCCCAATGATGGAGCACCAGCACCGCCACTGGACATGCAGAATTTTGGAGCATTTCTTGCTGCTCAGACTCAGTTGATGCATGCTATGATGCAACAGATGCAACACGTCACTGCTCAGGCCACTGCTAATCAAGTTAATCAGGGACAACGCCAGAATACCAGACTGTCAGAGTTCATGAGGAATCATCCACCCACTTTTTCTGGGAATGCCAATCATGTTGGAGGCTGATGATTGGTTAAGGTCAATTGAGAGGAAGCTACACATCGCTCAATGCATGGGAAATGAGAAGGTACTCTACGCTTCTCATCAGTTGGAAGGAACAGCCGCTGAATGGTGGGAAAACTTCTGTGCCACGCAAGAGAACCCTCAGGACATCACTTGGGAGGAGTTCACGCTATGCGTTCCGTCGAGATCACGTGCCTGAAGGAATCATGGACCTCAAGAAGGAGGAGTTCAGAGCACCAAGCGGGGGTAATCAGCCGGTGGCCGAATACCTGAACAAGTTCACACAGCTTGCACGCTACGCACCTGAGGATGTAGCGACAGATAAAGCCAGACAGTCTCGTTTCATGAAGGGACTTAACTCAGGATTGCAGGTGGGATTGATCACCCACACCTTTCCAGATTTCCAAGAGTTGGTGAATAAGGCGCTTATTCTTGAGGACAAGCGCAAGGAACTGGATGAGAACAGGAAGCGCAGGATGCAGCATCAGGGATCGCGTCAGGGAGCGCAGCAACGTTTGAGGGTTGCGCCAAATCAGCTTTTCAGATTCCAACCGCAGAATACTACAAGGACACCGTCACCAGCACCAAGACCCGTCAATCAGAACTATCAGACCCCAGCCCCAGCCAGAAACGCCGCTTCAGGCAGCCAACAAGGAATAGTGAGACGCTGCTACAACTGCAACGAGCTAGGACACTTTGCCAACCGTTGTCCTAAGAAGACAGCAGGAGTGACCCCAGTCCGCTTCAACTTGGGATCCACACCAGCTAGGACGCCGGCACCAGGAGCCACACCCCAGACGGTGGTGAAAGGCCGAGTCAACCATGTCACCGCAGATGCACTGCAGAATGCTACGGACGTCGTACTGGGTAAGTTACTTGTTAACTCAGTACCTGCGACAGTTTTGTTTGACTCTGGAGCTTCGCATTCATTTGTTTCACAAGGCTTTGCTGCTAAAAATGATTTGGAGGTTGCAAGACTTAAATGCATGCTTTTAGTTCAAACCCCTGGTTCCGAACTCCGAACGAAAGTAGGATGTTCTGGGGTGAGAATACTAATAGATGGGATTGAGTTCCTAGCGAACCTTATTATTTTGGAGACCCAGACCTTGGATGTCATTTTGGGAATGGATTGGTTATCTAAGCACAAGGCCGTATTGGATTGTGGACGAAGGACTATCTCAGTTGAGAGCCCGTGTGGAAAGAAAGTGGAATTTCAAGCTACTGCCGTTAGAGATGGACAGTTGATGGTTAACAGTACCAAGGCAATCAGCATAGAGGATGTCTCAGTAGTGAATGAGTACCCAGATGTTTTTCCTGAAGATCTACCTGGTATGCCGCCAGACAGGGACATAGAGTTTGTGATAGAGCTTGTACTGCACAGACCGATAGCAAAGAGACCCTATCGGATGTCCACCGAGGAATTGGTAGAGATGAAGAAACAACTTGAAGAGTTAATGGAGAAAGGATTTATCAGACCAAGTTCGTCGCCGTGGGGAGCACCAGTTTTGTTCGTCAAGAAGAAGGACGGGAGTTTCAGGATGTGCATTGACTACCGTGCACTCAATGAAGTCACCGTGAAGAATAAGTATCCGCTACCCAGGATCGATGATCTGTTTGATCAGCTGAGAGGAGCCGGAGTTTTCTCCAAGATTGATCTGAGATCGGGATACCATCAGTTGAAGATCCGATCGGAGGATATTCCGAAAACCGCATTTTCGTCGAGATATGGACATTACGAGTTTATTGTTATGTCCTTTGGTCTGACGAATGTACCAGCATATTTCATGAATATGATGAATAAGGTGTTCATGGAATATTTGGACAAGTTTGTTGTTGTGTTCATAGATGATATTCTAATCTACTCCAAGACAGAGGATGAACATGCAGAGCACTTGAGGCGAGTTTTGGAAAAGCTGAGAGAACAGCAACTCTTCGCCACGTTCAGTAAGTGTGATTTTTGGAAGGACAAGGTGGAATTCCTCGGACATGTAATGACCGCAGAAGGAGTCGCCGTTGATCCAAGTAAAGTAGAAGCTGTGTTACATTGGGAGCAGCCGAAGACTGTGATCCAGATCCGGAGTTTCCTTGGAATGGCAGGTTACTACCGCCGCTTCATTGAAGGCTTTTCAACAATTGCGAGACCTCTTACGCAATTGCTGAAAAAGGAGAAGAAGTTTGCATGGACGCCAACGTGCGAGAAAGGATTCCAAGAACTGAAGACGAGATTGACATCAGCACTAGTGTTGGTTCTACCGGACGTCAATCAAAGCTTTGATATCTATTGTGATGCATCGCGCCAAGGACTTGGATGTGTGTTGATGCAAAATGGAAAGGTTGTCGCCTATGCATCAAGGCAGTTGAGGCTGCATGAGGAGAATTACCCGACACATGACCTAGAGTTAGCTGCCGTAGTGCATGCCTTGAAGATATGGTGTCAATATCTGATCGGGAACAGATGTGAAGTGTACACGGATCATAAGAGCCTTAAGTACATATTCACCCAGTCGGATCTGAATATGAGGCAAAGGAGATGGTTGGAGTTGATTAAGGATTACAATGTCGGAATCCATTATCATCCCGGAAAGGCTAATGTGGTGGCCGATGCCTTGAGTCGGAAAAGCCATACCGTGAATATGTTGATAGCCACGAATCAGGATGAGCTATGCCAGGAATTTCAGAGAATGAAGATTGAGGTGGTACCTAGTGGATTCTTGGCCGCACTGGAGGTAAAGCCTACCCTAGAAGATCAGATTCGGGAAGGGCAGAAGGATGATGACAAGATCCGTAGGATTAAGTCCAAAATGGAGGAAGACAAGGCAAAGGACTTCAAGCGAGATGAGCAGGGCACGTTATGGATGAGGGATCGCATTTGTGTGCCGAACAGGAAGGAACTGAAGCAGTTGATTCTAGAAGAAGCCCATGACTCCAAGTACTCGATTCATCCTGGAAGTGCCAAGATGTATCAAGACTTGAAGGAGAGATTCTGGTGGCCGAGCATGAAGCGTGAAGTTGCCGAGTATGTTGCATTGTGCGACGTATGCTAGAGAGTCAAGGCGATGCATGAGAGACCAGCAGGATTGTTGCAGCCGCTGAAGATACCTGAGTGGAAGTGGGAGGAAATAGGAATGGATTTCATTACCGGTTTGCCTAAGACTCAAGGGGGTTATGACTCCATATGGGTTATAGTGGATCGCTTGACCAAAGTAGCCCATTTTATTCCCGTAAAGACCACTTACTCGGGGGATAAGTTAGCAGAGTTGTATATGATCAGGATCGTCTGTTCGCACGGAGTGCCAAAGAGGATTGTATCAGACAGAGGTACCCAATTTACCTCAAGGTTCTGGAATAAGTTGCACGAAGCCATGGGAACCCGTTTGAACTTCAGTACAGCTTATCACCCACAAACGGACGGACAAACCGAAAGAGTCAATCAGATTCTAGAGGATATGCTAAGAGCGTGTGTATTGGCTTATGCTACCTCTTGGGATAAGAGTTTGCCATATGCGGAGTTCAGTTACAACAATAGTTACCAGGCTAGTTTACAGATGTCACCTTTTGAGGCACTGTATGGTCGACCCTGCCGGACGCCATTAAACTGGAATGAGACCGGTGAGCGCCGTGTCTTCGGGCCTGATATTCTTCAAGAAGCTGAAGAGCAGATTGCCATGATTAGGGAAAGGTTGAAGATAGCCCAATAACGACAGAAGAGTTATACTGACAATCGTCGCCGGGATTTGAGTTTTGAACCAGAAGACTTTGTATACCTCAGGGTTACGCCTCTCAGGGGAGTTAAGAGGTTCCATACCAAAGGGAAACTTGCACCCCGTTATGTTGGACCATTTAAGATCTTGAGCCGCAGAGGCGAAGTTGCTTACCAGCTGGAGTTACCACAGTCATTAGCAGGAGTGCATGACGTGTTCCACGTGTCCCAGTTGAAGAAGTGTCTCCGAGTACCTGAGGAGCAGGCGCCGCTAGAGTCAATTGAGCTACAAGAAGATCTAACTTACAAGGAGCATCCCGTGAAGATTCTGGACACCATGGATCGAGAGACGAGGAACAAGTCAACCCGTTTCTGTAGGGTTCAGTGGAGCAACCATGCAGAGAGCGAAGCAACTTGGGAGCGCGAAGAGGATTTGAAGAAAGAGTTTCCAAACCTATTCTGCAGTAAGCCCTGAATCTCGGGGACGAGATTCTATTAAGGGGGGAGGTTTGTAACACCCCAAAATTTTGCTTTTCTTAAATTTATGTGTGATTTGGCACTTTGGTGAATTTTTGGAATTTTCTGGAATTTATTTGGAATTTATTTGAATTTATTCCATTTTGAAATAATTAAAGAATTTAACTTTGCAAATAAAATTTTGTTGGAAATATTTTATTTGAGTCCAAAATGCCCCAAAGTATTTTTCAGAATTTTTCTGAGTATTTTGCTATTTTTCTTGAATTAAATGAATTACTGGAAATTATTTTAAATATTAAATCGCTGGAAAATCGAACCGGGTCGGTTACTGTTCCTCCGACCGAGCCCGAGTCAGACTCGAGTTCGAGTCCGACCCGAACCCGACCCGAGCCTGTGGTTGAGCCGAACCCACTCGGTCGAACCCTACGCGTGTGACCGTTGGATCAAGATCCAACGGCCACGATTGAGCCACGTCGCCGGACCCGAGCCCGACCGAGCCAGCCAGCTCGCCCGAGTCCGACCCGAACCCAAACTCACGCACCGTTGGATCTCGATCCAACGGTTGTGCGCGTGCCACGTCATCCAATCCGAGTCGCCGCCGGACTCCGCCGCCGCAACGGAGCAGGTCTCGGTTTCCGTGCATTTCACGGACGTCGAGAGCTCTATTTATTGCGCCGTCGCCGCCATCGTGAAGCCCACTTCATTGCGCACCCGTAGCCCTAACTCACCTCGCCTGAGCCGCCGTGGTTGCGCCGCTAGAGCTCGCCGGAGTTAGGAGAAGGTGCCACCGTGGTTTTTCGCCGATAGCCGCCGTCTCCGCCGTCCTCCGTCGCCGTTGACCCCAGATCCGGAACCGTGAGAGCAAGCCGCGTCGGTGAGCACCACCCACGTCGCCGGAGCCCGTCCGAAACGCCGTCGGCTAGGTCATCGTCCCCTGCGCCGGTGACCCAGCGCCGCCGCTCGCCATCGCCGGACTTCGAGCTCCCTCAGCCGTCCGATCCAAATCCAACGTCCCAGATCACGCCACGTCATCCCACGGTGAGATCCAGTCCAAAATCCCAGATCCAATCTCGACCGTTGGATCTAGATCCAATAGTCCAGATCAAACGCGTTCACCCCAAACGCGTGAGTCCAGATCCAATCTGGGCCGTTGATTTTCAAATCAACGGCCGAGATCTAGCCACGCAAAGCGGAGGATCGACCGCCGCGGTCGGCCGCCCACGCCACTGGCGTGCAGACGCCGACACGCCGAGGCCCGCATGTCGGCCGCCCGGCCACCTTGCACCATGGACGCCACGCCGACGTCATGGCGGGCTCAAGATGTCGGGCCGCTGTCCCACCGAGCGCCGATGTCAAGAATGACGCTACCGGGGTCCCACCGCCACCGTGGCCGAGCCTGGCCGACGCCAACAATGACGCTACCCGAGGGGACCCACCGCTGGCCGACACGTGGAGCCGTGGACCGAGTCCACGGTGGACCGAGCCAAACCATGGACCACGTCCATGAACCGGCTGACGTCAGCAGACCAATCAGAGACTGCCACGTGTCTTCGCTGACGCAATAATTAATTTCTGAAAAAGAAAATGATTTATTAATTCGAAATAATGATTTCAGATTTTGTTTCAAACTTCAAACGCTTAATACTTTTGCGTTTCAACTCCGATTTGAGTGATTCAAATTTCTAAATTTGTATAAAATTGAGATCTACCTAATTATGAATTTTATTTAATTTTTGGACTAAAGTTTTTTTCTGTAAAATTATTTAATTGATTATTTAAACTTTAAATAATCATAACTTTTGCATTTTAACTCCGAATTTGACTATTCCAGTTCCCAAAAATTCATAAAATTATGTTCTCTCTGTTTATGGATTTTATTTGGAGTTTTGGGATGCTTTTGCCTATTGTTTATTTGTGTATTGCTATTTGCACGCTTTACGAGTAGACGTTGAAGTGCCCGAAGGCTTCGAAGGAGAAGTGTTGACCCAGGAGCCAGCTCAAAACCAAGAACAAGTACTTTTTGAAGGCAAGTTATGCTTTGACCATGTTGATCCTACTTTGAAACTTATTTTGATTTAACTTATTGCATGCTAGTTCAATTATAAAATACTTTATTTAGATTTGGGGAATTAGATAAATGCCAAATTGCTGTATGACACCTTGATTACTTAAGTATGTGCCATGACCCCTTGTCACCCTAGTTGTGGATTACTAGTTGGACACTACTAAAACTGCCAACATGGGATTGTAGATCGTTGTAGTATATGGCTTAGACCTGCTACGTACTCATGACATGATTTTGGACAATCAAATGTTAATATTGATTTAATGATATATTGAACCTGTTTTGGGAAGATATCATGTGATGTTGATGGCACGTGGTGCATGGTAATCAACTGGGGTTTGATAAATAGCTTTTGACCGGGGCATGTGGCAAGAATGATCAGGTGGGCCAGTTGTGGCATTGGAAATGATGTTTTGGTTCTTCGGGTAGTCTTGCCCTGGTCACCTTAAGGACTTCACCTTGCAAGCCTTTGAACTGAGTCAATCTTGCAACCACATGTCTGTAATGGGACGGACCTAGTTGATTAAGTTGCTAATAACGCACTGTGGGACCTCGGGAGGTCAACTACACCCTTTGTGTAAGTTGTATGCGGGGAGCGTCTGGCTGCGGCCAGGTACCCATCTAACGGTTGGTTGGCCTAAACTTCGCCTTAGCTAAGGGAAGGGTTAGTGTGCAACAACCGGGGAGGACCACTTGTATTGTTAGAAGTTTCTGAAAGACTTTGTTACGGGAACTCGCCTTTGTGGTGTTTGACTGTATCTTGTGGGTAAAGTGCATAACCTCTGCAGAGTGTAAAATCTATTCGAATAGCCGTGTCCGCGGTATTGGACATCGCTCGGGAATTACAGTCAAGGGTTAGACTTTCTCAAAAATAACTTGGACTTGAAGGGTTGGGTTGGATTAATAATGATGTTGATAGAAATGTGGATTATGATGGGAAAGATGTTTACTAAACCCCTGAAAAGTTATTTATGCTTTACTTGTTACTACTGCTTTCGAATCTACTTATGATACTTGTTAAATGCTCTTGTTGCAAATATACCTTGAGCCACTCCTTTGTATTAAGCCATGCATGTAGTATATTAGCTGCATTCTGTGCATGACTTGCTGAGTACCTAGTACTCACCCTTGCCATAATACAACACCAGTTGAAGAGGAGACTACACCAGCTTTGGAGGAGGAGCTCCAAGAGGAACCGTCTACTTAGGGAGCGAGCCCAGTCAGTTGCCTGTGGTATACTGGATAGCGCCACGAAGTTGTCTTATTTTTCCGCTGCTATTATTTCTCTCTTAATAAGTTTCGCCCTGCGTGGCGTATATTTGTAACTTGACCATAAGGTCGAGCAACCAGTCTGACTATTTAATTAAAGTACTTTATTAGTATCGAGTGGTATGATTGTGATATTTACCGATGTTAAGACTGTGTGCACTAGCGCGTTCCTAGACTAGTGCTGAATACACAGAGGGTCCGGATTTGCAAATTCGGGTCCCGACAGAACTGTAGTTTCGTGCCACGATATGCAAAAAACGCTATGAACTATAGCTTCGTGCCACGAATTTCTAAACATCGTTGCGCACTGTGGCTTCATGCCACATAGATTAGCTATAAGATACAAACGAGCGATTAGATCAATCCTCGTTCTCACCTTTCTCACCTTTTCAATCTGTTCGCTGGGTAGAGCTTCGTGCTAATAACGTGTTAGACAACCTCGCTATCGAATAGTCCGGGGTTGCCTAATAGATCTAAACTGGAGAACAGAGAGAGAGGGAGAGAGACACAATGTATGAGGAGGAACTGCTCTGCTTTATTATTTTGATTGCATGTGTACAATGGGGTGGTCCCCTACCTCCTATTTATAACCTACAGCTAGGGTTTCGGGAGAGTCCACATGGGCCACGATTGGCCAAGTTTCCTAACAGGGGTCACCAACTCTGGATTCACATGATGACACCATCTCCATCAGGCGCGAGCCCCAGTTCGCACTCGAGTTAGCTTGTACGTCGTCGTTGTTGTTGTCGTACACGGTCGACATTGATCGCCACGAGACCCATCGGCTTCTTTTTTACTCGGTCGTCGACTTGAGGGAGCGTGTGTATCTTTCTTCAAACAAATACTAAAGCCTGAGTAATTGCTTTTTTTTACAAATGGAAAATTTATTTTTTTTCTTCATATTCTACTTATTTTGATATGTTTACAGACTGCCGTTTCAGGGGTTCTTTTAAATACCTCAATAGCTACTCAGGAAGATTAGTTATCGAAAAAAACCAAGTGCATATTTCCAGACAAAAGGCGAAATCAACTGCTTTTAAATAAATTAAGGCACAGCAGCCAGAATGTTTACAAAAGGGAGGCGTAGCGAGTCTCAGAGTTTTTTTCTCAAGTTCATTTTACATTTGAAACATAAACCATAAATAATAGTAAAAAGGTGTTTCCACAAGTTATCTCAACACACCACCAATTTCTCAAATTCCAAACTCTGCTTGAGCTAGGTTATGGGAGTCACCCCAATCAAATTCAGCTTCATGCCAGACCACACCTTCTACACCCCTTCCCCGGCCATGTGCCGCCCCTCCCATCGTTGGCGCCACACGCCGCCCGAGCGCCGCTACGCGCGCCTACGATCATAACTTCGACGAGCTTTTCCCGACGATCCGCTAGTACGATCGTCCTACAAATTGAACCCCAGAATACTCTCATCATTCCCCACACAACCCAATTGGAGTTTCTCCAATCCAACCTACGGATCTCCCTGTAGAAGCCGTTCTTTCTGAAACTTCGGCGAGCTCTCCCGATCACTCCCGACCTCCGTTCGGCCTCAAATTTTTACTGGAGTTCCCTCTTCGTGTCCTCTACCTCCAGTAAAATCAGTTTTTTAATTTGATTTTTGGAGCTCCGCTGGCAGCCATTTCTTCTCCTAGTTCGACGGGAGATTCGAAACGCTTGTTCTCTTTCGTCGTAACTTCAAATCACTCCGTTCAAATTTATAAATTCATCTAAAATCAATACCTTTCTGACAGTTTAACTTTTATAATTTTTAGATTTTATTTTATTTTATTTATTTATTTGGTTGTACCGTTTTGCGCGTAGGAGAAGAGTTTGTTGGAGCCGTTGACGCCGTCGCCGACCCGCAAGACTTCGACGCCCTCGCTGCGACTGAAGGCAAGTCCCTTGATGCTTATTGATCCCATTATTGCTAATGTTTTTACAACGTTTTATCACATGCATTGATATCTTTATCATCGTATGTCAAATATAGGTTACTAGTTATTCCGAATCGTGATCACCTCCTTGAATATTGTTATCCATGTTTATTTGTAACCCTAAGACTCATTGATATGTCATACTTATGCTATTGTGACAATTGTTGGTTAGAACGGTAGAAATGCTTAGGGTGCAAATTGATGAAAATAACCCATGGGTGGGAATAGACAAAAATAGTGATTTAACATGTGGTTTATGAAGTATTGCAAAATATTTGGTACTGTTTTTCTAAAATAAAAATGCAAAGGAAAAGGATTTGGACTTGGGCGGAGTGAAATGTCGAGTGGGTGCGGATGGAGCACTAGTTTCCAATGTGCAAGTACCGCCCCAAGTCAATTAAGGACCGATGGTTATGACTGTCCATTCTAAGCATACCCGTACAACCACATGTCTATAATGGGTACGACCTGGCTAAATAATTTGTAGAAACCTAACTTAGACTCACCAGTTGGTGGAATGTGGGCGCCAGATGGAGGCGAGTCGTTTTTCCCACACGGCGCAAGAGAGGGCTTGTGTACTGGGTAGAAAGAACCCTAACAGTGGTGAAACCTCAGCGGGTGGGTCGGGTTAGGCGTATACATTGTAAAGACCTTGTCATGATATCTCTGCTGACACACCAAAGGAAGTGTGTTAATAGTACTTGGCACTAAGAGAATATCATGTCTTGTGGGTAAAGTTGTACACCTCTGCAGAGTTAAAACTATTCGAATAGCCATGCCTACGGTCAAGGGCAAAGTGAAGAATGCTTTCATATTGGTAGACTGTGGTTTTGGTTTTGGTTTTGAAAAATGAATGATGTTTTGGGGTTCGGGAGTGGTTAGAACTCTCGGATGTTTTGTTGGCAGATTGAGCCAACCAGGTAGATGGAACCTGTTTTATTTCATGACTGATAGAGTCATGTATGGATAACCTTGATCTTTTAAAAGTGTGGTGGATAGAACCTTTATAGTAGTGACGGTGGATAGAACCCTCACTAAAATATTAAATAATTCAATTGTTAAAATAATTATTAAAATGTGCTTTGAGAAAATTATTATTAAGTATGATTTGATGAAACTCAGCTTTATGCAAAAGAGCCATAATAAGCCTTCCTTGGAAAGCCCTACACGTGCATACTTTCCCAGACTTGCTGAGTACTTTTGTACTCACATAATACCAAAATTGTTGTCATGAGAGAATTATCAGGATGCCGTTGAAGACGGTGAGTTCTACGCAGAGGAGTTTGAAGAAGATTGCCAGGACAACTAATCGTGTTTCTAGTCGTCACCTGTGGTGTGATTTGGGTTTCATTACTTGTTGTTTGTTTCCGCTGTCGTGAACTCTAGTCACGTGACCATGTGATGTAATAACTAGCCATGTTGCTAATACTTTATGTTTATGTTACAATTTCGTTATGTTCGGTAATGATTTGTCACTGTCTGACTGTGTGTACTAGCAACTGATCTGGGACTAGTACAAAAATACACAGGAGATTTTGGATAGCTGATCTGGGGTCTCACACATATTTTACAAGTACAATTCTATAGTATTATGCAATAATTTTATAACATCACAAATTTAATATATATATATATATATTTAAATTACTAAAATTGCAATACAAATAGTTCTAAGGTCTTCAAAAATACCAAACAACAAAAATCGGAACCAATTCAATCAACAAATTTGGTTTATCAAAGAGGTGATCTTGTAGCACTTCTAAAATTTATGGAGGTGACGAGCATACGCGGCACCCATAGTACCACCCCTGGTTAAGGTACTGTTGACAACAAAATCAGCGCTCTTAGCTAATCACGGGATTGTGGTTGATTTGGAGAAATGAAGCTAAACAATCGGTTTGGATAAAAGTTTATTTTTTGATATTGAGACGTATTTCTATAAGAGTTGGAGAAGAATACAATTGGCCTAGACGCTATAAAAAGGTCGATAGGCAATATAGAAGAATATCCAACGATCAAACCAACTCGCTTTACATTTTATCTACTTTTCCGTTGACTAGGGTGGTTATTTAGACTTAGTGTCTTTTCTTTGTAATTTATTTTTTATCAATAAAGTTGTGCATCGCCGATTTTGATCAATTGTCGACTTACACCATCCAGGTTTCCTTTTTTTTTCGGATCTTGTTGTTATAGCCTTTTTCAGAAAAATTTACCTCTATCATCTACTCAGCTCAATCAGGCTGTTTAAATTTATCATTACTTGTGGTCTAATCAGCTTATATAGTTATTGAGATCGGATTATCATTGAAAAACTAATCGACTGAAATATATATATTCTTGCTGATTGTAGGATCAAATCGGCTGGTATGCGCGCATCCAAAGTAAACCAGGTATTCACGTGTGATGATTGCCGATCAATTCATCGTCACATTTTTTGATGTCAACGTACAGGTACTAAATTAAACGTATCATTATAACACATCATTAGGGCAGTGACAGTTCATTGCAGTGTGTCAGAAGGCATGCACTCTGTCTGCTGGGCTTGCAAGTTTTTGATCATCCGATTTCTTTTCTCTTTTTGCTATAAGTTTGTTGCTGCATGCAGATGAAGTAGTACACGCTTCTCTCACTGCTGCAGGGTCACGAGGATCATGCCCGGCAACTAATTAATCTAATTTACGTGGTCTGCTCAAATACATGGCACAAATTAAGGAGAAGCTAGGCAAACTTTTCTTTCTTTGTGCGTAGTGCCTAACTTCCATGTAGGGTGATTTTCTCTCGTCAATTAGCACAAAAGATTAGGGTAGTGTTTTGCATGTGATGTGCCTAACTGTTAGCTAGGTCTATAAAGTTTTCCATGAGAAGATTGGAGAGTTTGTCAGATCTAGCAGCATCTTTAGGACGTGGACTATTAAGAGGTTGTCAGATAAAATTGCGGTGACGCAGCATGTAACCCAAACTTGCATATATATATATAGACACACACTAACTATTCTAGTGATCAATATTGGAGTTAGCAAGAAAGCAATTAAACATGGATGACAAGCCACCGGCGAGGGCCAAACACGGTCCGACGGCACATAACACTACTACAGATTTGGCATTCCATACCGGCCCATCAGCACCGGTTATGTATTAATCGGAACTGACATTTACATCAGTCCCGGTTCAACGGTCTATATGTTCGGGGGGATCATCAATACCGGTTTTAAAGACTAACCGGTGCTGATGTGCTCACATCAGTACAGGTTGCAACCAATTGGTTACACCAACCCATACTAAGCAGCACAGGAGCCGTGGAGGGTTCTTAGCACCGGTTGATGTAACCAACCGGTACTGATGTTCGTTTATCAGTACCGGTTGGTTAAACCAAATGGTGCTAAGCAGCCTCCTCGGCTCCTGTGCTGCTTAGTACGGGTTGGTGTAACCAACCGGTAGTGAGGTTAGCACATGAGCACCAGTTGGTGTTTTTGACTGGTATTAATGCGCTTCGTCTCCCGCGCGCCCCCTCGATCCCACGCGCCTTTATGATGAAACTCTTAATTCGTGTTCATCCGAATTCTTGTTTTCTGATCAAGTGAGGAGGGAGACGTACTGATGATGGTTAGCTAGCCCAATTAACTATGGCAGCTCCTTCTCCTTCTTCTCCCTCTGGCACGCCATCATCACCACCTCCAGAGAAGGAGAAGCGGGAGAAGGACGTGGAGGAGGAGGAGGAGCAGGAGGAGGAGGAGGAGGAGGAGGAGGAGGAGGAGGAGGAGGATGAGGATGAGGACAATGAGGAGCAGGAGGAGCAGCAGTAGGAGGAGGAGGGTTGGGTCCACTGGTGGAGCGCGTCGTCGTCGGAGGATGACGATGATGAAGACGTCATCCACCACGACGACGACGGCAGCCCCCCCATCTAACGACGACAGCCCCCCTCACGGCAAATGATTTACGAGTGGTGGTATGGGTGATCGCGCCACCCACCACCCGCGCGACGCTATATATATTATATATATATTGTAATTAATTAATATAATATGTAATGTTTTATGTTATGAGTTATTAATATAATATGTAATGTTTTATGTTATGAGTTATTAATATAATAAGTAATGTTTTATGTTATGAGTTATTAATATAATATATAATGTTTTACCTCCCCCTTCTTGAAGCTCCGCCGCCTCAACCGTTAAATTCAAATATTCAAAAAATTATGAAACATAAAAAAAATGTTCAAAAAAATTATACCACAAGGAGAAAATCGTTCAAAAAAAACGGCTTCGAGAAACATTCAGTGAAAATTACGAGAAATTCGGTCAAAATCGGAATTATGCCACAAGCAATTATCACAATCGATTCTTGTTGCGAACCGACGGTTAAAATAAAAATGAAAATCATTCAAAAAAACGGCTTCGAGAAACATTCAACTAGAGGTCAACGGTTGGTAACATAAACCGGTACTGAAGGCCCGTAAGATGTTGCCCTCGGGGGACATCAATACCGGTTGGTAATATAAACCGGTACTAAGGTGAGACTATCAGTGCCTGTTGGTACCTTGAACCGGTACTGATGTCACACCAATTTAAACTTCTTCATCCTCCCACTCTCTACCAGAGGAAGAACAGTTCATATCGCGAGAGAACAGGAGCTTTGGCCAAGAGCTTCAAGGGAGGGGAGGTGCCGCCCAAATTTCAAATTGTTGGTCATTTTACTCGCAACCAAGGTAACTAAGGATGAAGATGAGGAGGAGGAGGAGGAGCCGGCGGGTTGGGTCCGTTGGAGGAGCGCGTCGGAGGAGGAGGATGACGATGATGAAGACATCATCCACGACGACAACGACTACAACTACAACCCCCTGCCTGACGACGACTCCAATGACGACAGCCCACCCGGCAGCGACAACGAGTGGTGGTATCTGTGATTGCGCCACCCACCACCCGCGCGTCGTGCCACCGCTATATTTATATATATATTGTAATCAATATATTGTTATGTTATGAATTATTATAATTAATATAATATTTTATGGTCTACATATAATGTTTTACCTCCACCTTCTTGAATCTCCACCGCCACAACCGTTAAATTCAAATATTCAAAAAAATTATGAAACGTAAAAAAAAACGTTCAAAAAAATTATGCCACAATGAGAAAATCGTTCAAAAAAACGGCTTGGAGAAACATTCAACTGGACAGTGAAAATCAGGAGAAAACCGGAAGAAAAATTATGCCACAATGAGAAAAGAAGTTCAAAAATTATGTCAACTAGAGGTTCAACGGTTACAACGCACATTAGTACCGGTTGATAAGACCAATCGGTACTGATCTCTACCATCAGTACCGGCTGGTTACATCAACCGGTACTGAATCAGCCACATCAGTACCGGTTGATAAGACCAATCGGTACTGATCTCTACCATCAGTACCGGCTGGTTACATCAATTAGTACTGAATCAGCCACATCAGTACCGGTTCGTCTCCCAAATCGGTACTATGTATCGGTTCAACGGCTACAGGGCTAGGGGATATCAGTACCGGTTCAAGTAACCAACCGGTACTAATTGGTCTGACATCAGTACCGGTTCAACGTACCAACCGTCACTGATGTTAGACCATTAGTGACGGTTGGTTACTTGAACCGGTACTGATATCCCCACAGCCCAGCAGCCGTTGAACCTATAAATAGTACCGCTTCATGCCTTGAACCGGTACTAATCTCCACCTGCAACTGTAGCCGTTGTGCTACTAGATAGTACCGGTTCGGCATACAAACTGGTACTGATGCAATGGAAGGCGACCAATGGATTGTCTGATAAGGGATTCGACGAGTTGTTATGCCTCATAAAGAAGTTGCTTCCAGATGGTAACACGCTGCCTGAAACTACATACGACACCAAGCAAGTTGTCTGCCCTTTGGGGTTGGAGGTATAGAAGATACATGCATGTCGTAATGATTGTATCCTTTATCGCAATGAGTACGAGGATTTGGAAGCTTGTCCGGTGTGCAAAGCTTTGTGGTATAAGACAAGGCATGATGACCTAGGTGAGGAAGATGGACATCGTAAGAAGAAGAGACCCCCAGCTAAGGTGGTGTGGTATTTCCCTATAATCCCCCGGTTGAAGCGTTTATTTGCGAACAAAGCGCATGCCCAGATGATTCGTTGGCACAAAGAAGATCGTAAGGACGATGGAAGGCTAAGGCATCCCGCTGATGGCTCCCAACAGAGGAAAGTCGATAGAAAGTACCCGGACTTTGCTGAGGATGTGAGGAACATAAGGTTTGGGTTGAGTACCGATGAATAGTAGTCATAGCACTTGGCCCGTGACTCTATGTATCTACAACCTTCCTACTTGGTTGTGTATGAAGCGAAAGTACATTGTGATGCCGTTGCTTATCCAAGGGCCGAAGCAACCTGAAAACAACATCGACGTGTACCTCAAACCGTTGGTTGAAGATCTGCTAACATTGTGGAATGATGGTGTACGTGTGTGGGATGAGTACAAAAGAGAGTATTTCACCTTACGTGCATTGCTATTTGTAACCATCAATGACTAGCCTGCACTTGGTAACCTGTTTGGCCTATCTATCAAAGGATATAAAGCCTGCATCTAGTGCTTAGAGGATACGGATAGCAAGTATCTGAAAAACTCACGAAAGGTCATGTACATGGGCCACCGTAGGTTCCTCCATATGAAGCACCCGTTACGAAGGAAGGGTGAGAATTTCGATGGGACAGAAGAGAAACGTAAGAAGCCCATGCATTACAGTGGGACACTTGTATTTTCTATGGTAAAGGATCTGAAAGTAGTATTTGGAAAGGGTCCTAGTAGCAAATCTATCCCGACTGAACAAGATCATACGAAGCCTATTTGGAAGAAGAAATCAATATTTTCGGACTTACCGTACTAGAAAGACTTAGAGGTCCGCCACTGATTGGACTTCACGCATATCACGAAGAATGTCTGTGTAAACCTGCTAGGCTTTCTAGATATGTACGGTAAAACAAAAGATACACTTCAAGCACGAAAGGACCTGCTTCTACTGGACTCAGGAACGACCTACATCCGGAAAAGAGAGCGAAAGGACAACATTACCTCCACCCCGCGAGCTACACTCTGAGCAAGGAAGAGAAAAAACATGATTAAGTTCTTGAGCAGCGTGAAGGTCCCTTCTGGATACTCCTCGAACATAAAGAGACTCATAAACATGAAAGAGAATAAAATCGTACACCTGAAATCCCATGATTGTCACATGTTGATGATACATCTGCTCCTAGTGGCGGTGAGAGGTATTTTGCCGGACTGGGTACGAGGGACAATCATAAAGTTGTGCTCGTTCTTCAACGCGGTGTCGCAGAAGGTCATTGAGTCGAATAACGTATCTTAGTTGTAGCATGATGTGGTCGATAGTATGGTCAGCCTTGAGATGATCTTCCCTCCGTCCTTCTTTGATATTATGGTCCATCTCATGGTCCACGTTGTCAAAGAGATAGAAGACCCGTTTTCCTGCATAGTATGTTCCCCTTCAAGAGGTACATGGGGGTCCTAAAGAAGTATGTTCGCAACCGGTCTCGTCCAGAAGGCTGCATTGCACAGGGTGTTGGCACAGAGGAGGTGATTGAATTTTGTGTCAATTACATTGATGATCTGAATCCGATTGCCATCCCTGTATCACACCATGAGGGGAGGCTATAGGGAAAAGGGACTCTAGGGGAACGATCTACTTTCATTTAAAGAAGCACATTTCACAGTCTTGAACACAAGCAACTGTAGTGACTAAGTATATCCATGATCATGAGATGATTTTGCGCGACCAATATCCAGAGAAGTCAGAAAAGTGGATCGCACTAGAGCAAATGGATCGTTTCGGGGGTTGGTTACAAAATCAGCTGATAGGCAACCAGACAGACAATGAACAGTTGAAACTCTTGGCTCGGGGACTATCCACTACAATCATATCATTCCATGCGTATGAGATAAATGGGTACACATTTTACACGACTGCCCAGGATAGCAAGAGCACCAACCAAAACAGCGGTGTTCGTATAGATGCCTTCGACAAAAATGGAAATATGGACACCTACTATGGTTACATAGAGGAGATCTAGGAGCTCGAGTATGGACCTTTAAAAGTCCCTCTGTTTCGGTGCTAATGGGTCAAACTGACAGCTGTTGAGATCGACGAGTACGGTATGACAACCGTGGACCTCAAGCAAGTGGCCTATAGGGACGAACCATTCGTGCTCACCAATGATGTGGCACAGGTATTCTATGTGATGGACATGAACATCAAACTGAAACAGTAGAAGGACAAGCATCCTAAAAGCAAGAAGCAGAAGGTGGAGACTATCAGCAGCGAACAGCCAAGGTGCCATATGGTTCTTCCAGGAAAAAGAAGGATTGTCGGAGTTGAGGGTGTCACAGATGAAGAAGAGTACAATCAATTTGACGAGCTACCTCCTTTTATGGTGGACATAGACATGAGTGTCTTGAATGATATAGAAGAATCTCCATTTGTACGAAGCAATCATAACGAAGGATCACTTGTAAAAACAAAGTATGTTAGCAAATAAGTCCAACCATGTTGTATGAACCCGTGTATGAATTATGAATATGGTTATTATAATAATCTCTCTCTCTCTAGCTGATATAAACTCGTGCATGAATTAATGCAACTTATAGGGTTTGTTAATAATTTGAAGCTACTAATTTCGATGTGAGCTGTTGAAGCGGGTTATTTTGGCGGGGAAATCAACCCCGGTTGAATTCACCAACCGGTACTGATGTCTACTATCAGTACTGATTGGTAATATGACCCAATACTAATTCCCCCTACGGCATCCAGAATTTGGCAAGGCAGGGCAATCAGTCCCGGTTGAATTCCCCAACCGGTATTGATGTCTACTACCAGTACCGGTTGGTAATATAACCCGGTACTAATTCCCCTTAGGGCATCCAAAATTTGGTGGGGCGGGGCAATCAGTCCCGGTTGAATTCCCCAACCGGTACTAATTCCCCTTCGTATAAAAATAGGAGAGGTCCGGCTCTTGTCTTTCTCGCCACGACCGCCTCCAACCCGAGCCGTCCACTCCTCCGATGACTCTGCCGTCCTCAACCCCGTCTGCGTCGTCCTCACCCCTGCCGTCCGCTCCTCTGACGACCCCGCCGTCCTCACCCCCGTCCACGCCGTCTGCGCCGTCCTCAGCCCCATCCACGCCGTCTGCACCGTCCTCACCCCCACCGTCAGCGTCGTGCGCAACCCCAGCGCTGCATCCTGCACGTGCCGGCACCGCATCCTCGGCCAGTTGCCTCCACGCCGGCGCCGCATCCTCCTCGCTGGACCTCTGTCCCTCGGTGAGCCCTCCGCCTCGTTACAATGCGTACTGATTATGTGGATTATGTGGATGTTTACTGTGTTTTAGTGTGATGCACATGCACTGTGACTTGGTGAGTCTGTGATTGAGTTAATCTTTACTTGAGAACATTATGTTAGTAATGATCATGCAGAGAGGGAAGGCTAGAAACTCTAAGCTATTATGCCTTCATAAATGTCTTATAAGAAATATGTAAAATCTGTGCTAGCAAGACTGTCTTGTGTAAAAGTTTAAGTTGCCACTGTAAACTTGACAGTTTAAGCACTTGAAATGCTCACTGTGTAATGTGTATAAAAACCCTCTTGGATCAAGAGTCTTCAGTTTGCATTCCAGCTAGAAGGATGATTGGAACGTGTGGCCTCTTAGTTGGATTTTGTACTTCCTTCTATGGTGGTGTCACTACAAGCTATCCATTGAAATGTGTAAATTCCTCGTAAAGTCGTACTATTGCAAATCTGTCGATTAATTAGCAAGGCAACACAAAGCAATCCATCTAGGGTCACATACGGCATCAATTTAGGCCTTGGATGTCAACGAGAGCACCAGTTGTCAGGCCGTAGTAAACTTGCACTGATACAACAGTTCACGCAGGGAGGATGCCCGTTATAAATTGATGTCGTCTGTGACCCTGGATGGATTGCTTTGTGTTTCCTTGCTAATTAATCGACAGATTTACAATAGTACGACTCTACGAGGACTCTGATCTTGGTATATGTGAAATGCGTAATGTGTAAGTATATGTGAAATTTGAAATGTGTAAGTATATGTAAATTTGAAATGTGTAAGTATATGTAAATTTGAAATGTGTAAGTATATGCGAAATGTGGCTCATGTAAATTTGAACTCTTAGATATATATGTATATGTGAAATGTGTAAGTATGTTGGTAATATACTCGTCATTGTTGTCCGTCTTCCTCTATTCACTCTTTCCCACCACCCTCCGAGTCGTTGCCACGCGTGACCTGTCCTCCTCTGTCCCCAACGCCCTCTTCGTCGTTGCCACCATCTTCCTCTACCTCTCTTCTCCACCTCTATCCCCACCGCCCGTCCTCGTCGTAGCCATCATCTTCCTCTACCTCTCTCCTCCACCTCTATCCTAACCGCCTTCCTTGTGGTAGCTAGACAATTGCCATGAACACTTGCGCTTCAAATGGCACGAAGCAAATGACACATGCTAACGTGCCAGGTTCGATAAAAGAAGACATGAAGAAACAATTGAAATGAAGTAATTGAATAGCGTGTGTGATTTGCTCCGTGCCATCTGGAGCTCAAGTGTTCATGACAAGTGTCTAGCTAGTGATTTCCTCCCTGTAGTATTACATAGAGATAATTCATAATTGTATTCATTCCGATTGGATGCCACTTTCGTATGTAATGTCAAAATTTGAATTCTAAAATGTGTAAGTATATGTTATCACTGCACCCAAACTTTTGTTGATTTTTTTCATTAATTTTTAGTGCCCTTTGCTAGCCTAAGAAATAACGATGGCGGACGAAGGATTTGATGGAGAGGAGTTCATGAGGAATTTGATTGTGGGAGATGATCATGTAGTGGCGGGGGATCGTGACCCTGCCCTCGTGGATCGTGAACCCGCTGAGCTCGTTGAGTCCATTGAGCTCGCAACGGTAATTAGTACGAATACATATATGCTGGTTCCACTATCATGCTATGTCAACATTCTAACGCGTTCATCATTGTACTAAATTTTTATACTAGTCAATCGAATAGGCCATCACATCACCGAGGTCCAAGCAAGAAGTCGAAGGCAAGACATATGATTACTGTAGTTGGCGATGACGGCCAACCTAATGAACCCGCTGCGGCGATTCCACCGTTCAATTCGGCATGTGGCTTCCACGTTAGGGACCACATGCCAATTAGCATCGCGAAATGGGAGAATTTCCCTGAGGATATAAATAATATGATCTGGACCGATTTGAAGGAGACATTCACCTTCCCCGAAGGGACCGAAGAGAAGGTAAAGAGTTACGCGTTGAAGAAGATGGCCATCGCATTCCAGACATATAAAAAGAAGTTGAACACGAAATATATCAAGAAGGACCTAATGCCTGACTTCAACAAGCACCCAAAGTTGCAGGATCACTGGGATGCGTTTGTCAACTATAAGAATTCGGAAGTAGATCGAAGTTTGACCGAAAAGAACATCCAGAATGCACAGAAGAAGCAATACCACCACCGCCTCGGCCCTGGTGGTTACCGTCGGGCGATGCCCAAGTGGGAGAAGAGGGAACAGGGATTGCTTGTGAAGGGTGTCATGCTGGCGACTTTGGAATGGCCAGACAGAGCGAAGAACTGGTTTTATGCTCACGGTGGTGCACTTGACGATGATGGAAACCCGGTGTTCGGGCATATGCTGACAGATGTCGCCAGTGGACTTGTACAGTCGATCGAGGACTCTTCCCAGGGCACCTTCGTGGCAAACAGGGAGGACGATGAGCTAACAAGGGCCCTACCAAACCCGGAGCACCCTGGACGCACACGAGGCATTGGCGTTGTTCTGTGGAAGATTGGTTTTGCTAAGGACATCGAGACCTACAGGAGTCGGGCGAGAAGCAAGGCCCGACAGGCATAGCGGATGCTAATGTTTGAAGAACGAGTGGATCAAATGGTTAAAGAACGTATGAATCAAACAAAAGAAAGCATAAAGGAAGAGGTCCAAAGACAGGTGCAGTTAGCCTTGAGCCAACGGGTGGATGCGAGCACGGAACCTCCTACTGATGCAGACGTCATTAGCCCCATAGGGCGGCGGAGCAGCTACACTTCCGGTGGGCTGCCCGAAGAGGACTTGGGCCGCTGGCCTGTAGACGACATCACGCGGCGAACACCTTGTGAGCTGCATGTCCAGGAGAAAAACATCCCCTTCATGGCGGCTCATGGCATGGCTCACCAAGTGGAGCCGGGGCAGATCATCCATGGCCAGCAGATACCACCAGGCTATTCTAAGGTCTTAGTGGAGGAGGTATGTGTCGGGACCTGAATATGGAAATTTGGACCCTCTGTGTATCCAGCACTAGTCCAGGATCATGCTAGTGCACACAGTCTCAACATAGATGAATATCACAATCATACACAACGGAATGATAAAAATAACTCAATTATAAAATATAAACTAGTGTACGACCTTAAGGTCAACCTTACACTTGCGAGGCCTTGACGGCTTCAACTCCAAATAAGCAGCAGCGGAACGAAGAACACCGGTGAATCCCATCAATACGCCACAGGTAACTGACAGGGTTCGACTCCTAGATATTCACCTTCTCACGGAACTTCCTCTTCTTGAATGATGTAGTTTTCTTCTCAACTGGTGATTGTTTGTTGCAAGGGGTGAGTACATAAAACACTCAGCAAGTCATGCACAGAATGCAAGTCTAGTAACTATATGCATGGCTTATTCCAAATGACAGGCTGAATGGTTATTTTGCAGAAAAGCATCATTCACAAATAAACATAATAGATTATAAAGTAGTAAAACAAATAATAACAGTAATGGATTTCACAGTTGTTTCACAAGTAAAACATTCCACATTCTTAACAAATTATCACTTTTCCACAGGCAGAATGCCTTCAAGCCCAAGTTCAATTTTATGAAAAGCTAACCCTTGACTGTAATCCCCGAGCATTGTCCAGTACCGCGGACACGGCTATTCGAATAGATTTTACACTCTGCAGAGGTTATACACTTTACCCACAAGATACAATCAACTCATCACGTCAGCCGTGTATCACCATACAAGAGTATGTGAATGAGTGATCATAACAAAACCTTTTCGGAAACTTCTAACTATACATGTGAACCTCTCCGGTTGCCATACACCATCCCTTCCCTCAGCAGAGGCGAAGTATGGGACCGACACACCGTTGGACTGTGTCGGGACCCCGAATTTGCAAATCCGGACCCTCTGTGTATTCAGCACTAGTCCAGGAACACGCTAGTGCACACAGTCTTAACATCGGTAAATATCACAATCATACCACTCGATACTAAATAAGTACTTTATTTAAATAGTCAAACTGGTTACTCGACCTTATGGTCAAGTTACAAATATATGCCTCGCAAGGCGAAACTTATTCAGAGAAAAATAATAGCAGCGAAAAATCAAATAACTTCGTGGCGCCATCCAGTATACCATAGGCAACTGACTGGGCTCGCTTCCCTAAGTAGACGGATCCTCTTGGAGCTCCTCCTCCAAAGCTTGTGAAGTCTCCTCTTCAACTGGTGTTGTATTGTGGCAAGGGTGAGTACTTGGTACTCAGCAAGTCATGCACATAATGCAAGCTAATATACTATATGCATGGCTTGGTACAAAGGAATAGCTCAAGGTATATTTGCAGTAAACAGCATTTGACAAGTAGCATAAGTAGATTCGAAAGCAGTAGAAGCAAGTATAGCATAGATAACTTTTCAAGGAATTTAATAAACATCTTTCCCATCCTAATCCACATTTCCATCAACTTCATTATTAATCCAGCCCAACCTTTCAAACCAAAGTTATTTTTGAGAAAATCTAACCCTTGATCAGTAATTCCCGAGCGATGTCCAATACCATGACACGGCTATTCGAATAGATTCTAAACTCTGCAGAGGTTATGCACTTTACCCACAAGATACAACAAACACCACAAAGGCGAGTTCCCGTAACAAAGTCTTTCTGAGACTTCTAACAATACAAGTGGTCCTCCCGGTTATTGTGCAAGACTAACCCTTCCCTTCGCTAAGGCGAAGTCTAGGCCAATCAACCGTTAGATGGGTACTGGCCTCACCCGATGACGCTCCCCGCACAACTTACACAAAGGGTGTAGTTGACCTCCGAGGTCCCACAGTGCGTTATTAGCAACTTAGTCAACTAGGTCCGTCCCATTACTGAGACATGTGGTTGCACGTTAGACCCAGTTCAAAGGCTTGCAAGGTTAAGTCCTTAGGGTGACCAGGCAAGACTACCCAAGAACCAAATTAACACTCCCAATGCCACAACTGGCCCACCTGATTACTCTTGCCACATGCCCTGGCCGAAAATCGCTTTATCAAACCCCGCTTGATTACCATGCACCACGTGCCATCAACATCACATCATACCTTTCCAAAACAGGTTCAATATATCATTAAGTCAATATTAACATTTGATTGTCCAAAATCATGTCATGAGCACGTAGCGAGTCTAAGCGAGGTACTACAAATCGGCCTAAACCCATGTTGGCGATTTAATAATGTCCAACTAGTAAACCACAACTAGGGTGACAAGGGTCATGGCACATACTTAAATAATCAAGGTGTCGTACAGCAAATTGGTATTTATCTAACCCCATGTTTAAACAAAGTATTTTTCTAATTGAACTAGCATGCAATAGTTTAAATCAAAATAGATTTGAAATAGGATCAACATGGTCAAAGCACAACTTGCCTTCAAAAGTACTTGTTCTTGGTCTTGAGTTGGATCCTGAGTCAATACTTCTCCTTCGAATCCTTCCGGACTTCAACGTCTACTCGTAGCGTGCAAATAGCAAACACACGAATAAACAATAGGCAAAAGTGTCCAAACATCCAAATAAAATCCATAAACAGAGAGAACATAATTTTATGAGTTTTTAGAAACTAGAATCGTCAAATTTGGAGTTAAGGCATAAAAGTTATGATTATTTAAAGTTTAAATAATCAATTAAATAATTTTGCAGCGAAAAACTTTAGTCCAAAAATAGAAATAATATTCATATTTAGGGAGATCTCAATTGTAGACAAATTTAGAAACTTGAATCACTCAAATCGGAGTGGAAACGCAAAAGTTATAAGCGTTTGAAGTTTTGCAATTCAAATCAATTATTAAACCGATTTATTAAATCATTTTCTTTTCGGAAAATCATTTATTGCGTCGGCGAGGACACGTGGCAGCACCTTTGGATTGGTCTGGCGGCGTCGGCCGTCCATGGACTCGGTCCACGCTCGGCTCGGGTCTACCGTGGACCCGGTCCACGGCTTCCACGTGAGGCCCGACATGTGGGACCATTCGGGTGACGTCATTCTTGGCGTCGGCGAGGCTCGACCCACGGCCGGCAGTGGGTCCCATGGGTGACGTCATTCTTGCCGTCGGCGCTTGGCTGGGACGACCAGCGACATGCGGGCCCGCCATGGCGCCAGCGTGGCGTCATGGTGCGGTTTGGTTGTCCGTGCCGACACGCGGGCCCCGTGCGTGTCGGAGACAGCGCTCACGCGTGGACTGCGGCCCGACCGCGACGGTCGATCTCCGCGCACGCGTGGCTAGATCTCGGCCGCTGATTTGAAAATCAACGGTCCAGATTGGATCTGGACTCACGCGTTTGGGGTGAACGCGGTTGATCTGGACCGTTGGATCAAGATCGGACGGTCAAGATTGGATCTGGGATTTTGGACGAAATCTCACCGTGAGATGACGCGGCGCAATCTGGGCCCTTGGATGGAGATCCGACGGCTGAGAGATCTTGAAGTCCGTCGATGGCCCACGGCGGCGCTGGCTTGCCGGAGTTGGGGACGACGACCACGGCAACGGCGCTTCGGGCGTGCTCCGGCGATGTGAGAGGTCCCTCCCGACGCGGCTTGGCCTCTCGGTTCCAGATCTGACCTCAACGGCGGCGGAGGACGACGGAGATGGCGGCAATCGGCGAAAAACTACGGCGGAACGCTACGGCAACTCCGGCGAGCGATTGCGGCTAGACGGCGGTGGCTCAGGCGACGTTGTCTAGGGCTACGGGTGCGCACGGAAGTCGGCGTCACGGCACGGGTGGCGGCGCATTAAATAGGGCCCTCGGCGTCCGTGAAACGCATGGAGACCGAGACCTGCTCGTTCTGGCGCGAGTCCTGGCGAGGACTCGGAGGCGGGCTACGTGGCGCAGACGCCGCGTTGGATCGAGATCCAACGGTGCGTGAGTTTGGGTTCGGTCGGACTCGGCGGTGGTGGCCTCGGTCGGGCTCGGGTCCGGTGACGTGGCTCAATCGTGGCCGTTGGATCTTGATCCAACGGTCGCACGGGTTTGGGTTCGGCCGAGTGGGTTCGACTCAACCACGGCTCGGGTCCGGTTCGGGTCGGACTCGAACTCGAGTCTGACTCGGGCTCGGTCGGATGAACAATACAAACCCACTCGCATTTTCCAGCGATTTAATATTTAAAATAATTCCCAGTAATTCATTAAAAATAGCAACATACTCAGAAAAATTCCAGAAAAATTCTGGAAAATATTTTGGAACATTTTGGACTCAAATAAAATATTTCCAACAAAATTTTATTTGCAAAATTAAATTCTTTAATTATTTCAAAATGGAATAAATTCAAATAAATTCCAAATAAATCCAAATAAATTCCAGAAAATTCCAAAAATTCACCAAAGTGCCAAATCACACATGAATTTAAGAAAAGCAAAATTTTGGGGTGTTGCAAACCTCCCCCCTTAATAGAATCTCGTCCCCGAGATTCAGGGCTTACTAAAGGAATAGGTTTGGAAACTCTTTCTTCAAATCCTCTTCACGCTCCCAAGTCGCTTCGCTTTCTTCATGGTTGCTCCACTGAACTCTACAGAAACGGGTTGACTTGTTTCTAGTTTCTCGATCCATTGTGTCTAGAATCCTCACGGGATGCTCCTTATAAGTTAAATCCTCTTGCAACTCAATTGACTCTAGCGGTGTGCTCCTCGGGAACTCGGAGACACTTCTTCAATCGGGACACATGGAATACGTCATGCACTCCTGCTAACGACTGCGGCAACTCCAGCTGATAAGCAACTTCGCCTCTGCGGCTCAAAATCTTAAATGGTCCAACATAACGGGGTGCGAGTTTCCCTTTGGCATGGAACCTCTTAACTCCCCTGAGAGGCGTAACTCTGAGGTAAACAAAGTCTTCTGGTTCAAAACTCAAATCCCTGCGACGATTGTCAGCATAACTCTTTTGTCATGATTGGGCTATCTTCAACCTTTCCCTAATCATGGCGATCTGCTCTTGACCTCTTGAAGAATATCAGGCCCAAAGACACGGCGCCGGCCTCATTCTAATTCAATGGCGTCCGACATGGTCGACCATACTGATGCCTCAAAAGGTGACATCTCAGAAACTAGCCTGATAACTATTGTTGTAATCGAACTCGGCATACGGCAAACTCTTATCCCAAGAGGTAGCATAAGCTAATGCACAAGCTCTCAACATATCCTCCGAGAATCTGGTTGACTCTTTCGGTCTGTCCATCCATCTGTGGATGATAAGTCATCTTGAAGTTCAAAGCGGGTTCCCATGGCTTCATGCAACTTATTCCGTAACCTTGAGGTAAATTGGGTACCTCTGTCCGATACAATCGTCTTTGGCACTCCGTGCAAACAGACAATCCTGATCATGTACAATTCCGCTAATTTATCTCCCGAGTAAGTGGTCTTCACGGGGATAAAATGGGCTACTTTAGTCAAGCGATCCACTATAACCCATATGGAGTCATAACCTCCTTGAGTCTTCGGCAAACCGGTAATGAAATCCATTCCGATTTCCTCCCACTTCCACTCAGGTATTTTCAATGGTGTAGCAATCCTGCTGGTCTCGATGCATTGCCTTGACTCTCTGGCATACGTCGCACAATGCAACATGCTCGGCAACTTCACGTTTCATACTCGGCCACGAATCTCTCCTTGAGATCCCGATACATCTTGGCGCTTCGGGATGAATTGAGTACTTGGAGTCATGGGCTTCTTCGTAATCAGTTGCTTTAACTCCTTCTTGTTAGGCACACAAATGCGATCCTTCATCCACAACGTGCCTTGCTCATCCAACTTGAAGTCCTCTGCCTTGCCTTCCTCCTTGATGAACTTAATCCTGCCGATCTTGTCATCATCCTTCATCCTTCTCGGATCTGATCCTCTAGGGTAGGCTTTACTTCCAATGTGGCCAAGAATCCGCTAGGTACCACCTCAATCTTCATTTTCCGAAATCCTCACATAACTCATCCCGACTTGTGGCTAGCAACGCGTACTCACGGTATGGCTTTTCCAACTCGAGCATCGGCTACTACGTTGGCCTTCCCGGATGGTAATGGATTCCAACATTATAGTCCTTGATCAATTCTAACCATCTCCTCTGCCTCATATTCAGATCCGATCGGGTGAATATGTACTTAAGGCTCTTATGATCCGTATACACTTCACATCTGTTCCCGATCGATAGTGACGCCATATCTTCAAGGCATGCACTACGGTAGCTAACTCTAGGTCATGTGTCGGATAATTTTCCTCATGCGGCCTCAACTGCCTTGATGCATAAGCGGCGACCTTTCCATTCTGCATCAGCACACATCCAAGTCCTTGGCGCGATGCGTCACAATAAATATCGAAGCTTTGAGCAACATCCGGTAGAACTAACACCGGTGCTGATGTCAATCGCTTCTTCAGCTCCTGAAATCCTTTCTCACATTCTCAAGCGTCCATGCAAACTTCTTTTCCTTCTTCAGCAATTGCGTAAGAGGTTTCGCAATTGTCGAGAAGCCTTCGATGAAACGGCGGTAGTATCCCGCCATTCCAAGGAAACTCCGAATGCAGGTCACGGTCTTCGGTTGCTCCCAATGTAACACAGCTTCTACTTTGCTTGGATCTACGGCGACTCCTTCTGCGGTCATTACATGTCCAAGAAACTCCACCTTGTCCTTCCAAAAATCACACTTGCTGAACTTGGCGAAAAGTTGTCGTTCCTCACTTTTCCAAAACTCGCCTTAAGTGTCCTAAGCATGTTCATCCTCCGTTTTGGAGTAGATTAGAATATCATCTATAAACACGACGACAAACTTGTCCAAATATTCCATGAACACCTTATTCATCATATTCATGAAATAAGTCGGGCGCATTAAATCAGTCAAAGGACATAATCAGAACTCGTAATGTCCATATCTTGACGAGAATGCGATCTTGAATATCTTCTCGATCGGATCTTCAATCGATGGTATCCCGATCTCAGATCAATCTTGGAGAAACTCCGGCTCCTCTCACCGATCAAACAAATCATCAATCCTGGGTAGCGGATACTTATTCTTCACGGTGACTTCATTGAGTGCACGGTAGTCGATGCACATCCTGAAACTTCCGTCCTTCTTCTTGACAAACAAAGCGGTGCTCCCCACGGCGATGAGCTCGGCACGATAAATCCTTTCTCCATTAACTCTTCTAGCTGTTTCTTCATCTCTACCAACTCCTCGGTGGACATCCGATAGGGTCTCTTTGCTATCGGTCTTTGTACTGTACAAGCTCTATCACAAACTCTATGTCCCCTCTGGCGGCATACCGTAGATCTTCGGGAAAAACATCCGGGTACTCATTCACTCTTGAGACATCATCTATGCTGATTGCCTTGGTACCGTTAACCATCAATCGTCCATCTCTAATCTGCAGTGGCTTGAAATTCCACTTTCTTTCCACACTGCTCTCAATCGAGATAGTCCTTCGCCCACAATCCAATACGGCCTTGTGCTTGGATAACCAATCCATTCCCAATATGACGTCTAAGGTGCAGGTCTCCAAAATTATAAGGTTTGCTAGGAACTCTATTCCACCTATTAGTATTCTCACCCGGAACATCCTACTTTCGCTCGGAGTTCGGAACCAGGGTTTGAACTAAAAGCATGCACTTAAGTCTTGCAATCCTCAAATCATTTCTAGTAGCAAAGCCTTGCGAAACAAACGAATGCGAAGCTCGAGTCAAACAAAATCAAGCAGGTGCAGTCGAGTTAACAAGTAACTTACCCAAGATTTACGCCGTCAGTAGCATTCTCAAGTGCATCTGCGGTGACATGGTTGACTCGGCCTCTCACCACGGTGCAGGGTGTGGCTCTGGTGCCGGGCGCCCTAGCTGGGTGGTTCCTAGATTGAAGCGAATCGGGTCACTCTGCTGTCTTCTTTGGACAATCGTTGGCAAAGTGTCACGGCTCGTTGCGATTGTAGCAAGCGTCTCACTGTTCCTTCTTTGCACGAGTAAGCGTTTCTAGCGGGGCTGGGGTGCAGTAGTTCTGATTGATGTGTCTTGGTGCTGAGGATGGTGTCCTTGTTGCATTACGTGGTTGGAATCAAGAATTGATTTGGTGCAACTCTCGGTATGTTGCGTTCCTGGCGTGATCCTTGCTTTGTTGCATCCTACGCTTCTGTTCTCATCCAGTTCCTTGCGCTTGTCCTCAAGAATAAGCGCCTTATTCACCAACTCTTGGAAATCTGGGAAGGTGTGGGTGATCAATCCTACTTGCAATCCTGAGTTAAGTCCCTTCATAAAACGAGGCTATGCCTGGATTTATCTGTCGCTACATCCTCAAAGCGTAGCGTGCTAGCTATGTGAACTTGTTCGTAGTCGGCCACCGGCTGATTACCTTGCTTGATGCTCGAACTCCTCCTTCTTAAGGTCCATGATTCCTTCAGCACGTGATACTGTCGGAATGCACCGTGAACTCTTCCCAAGTGATATCTTGAGGGTTCTCTTGCGCGCACGAAGTTCTCCCACCATTCGGCCATGTTCCTTCCAGGTGATGAGAAGCGTGGAGTACCTTCTCATTTCCTATGCATTGAGCTATGTGTAGCTTCCTCTCGATTGATCTTAACCAATCATCGGCCTCCAATGGATTGGCATTCCCAGAGAAAGTGGGTGGGTGAGTTCTCATGAACTCGATAGCCTTGTGTTCGGCGTGGTCCCCGATTAACTTGATTAGCGTGGCCTGAGCGGTGACGTGTTGCATTTGTTGCATCATAGCATGCATCAATCGAGTCCGGCAGCGAGAAAAGCTCCAAATTCTGCACATCCAAGGGCGGTCTTTGGTGCTCCCTCATTGGGGTTTTCTGTGGCGAGAACCGCTTCCATTGCCTCCAAAGTTTCCACGGTGTTCACCATCTGCCGATTTGCTCTAGGTTTAGAGATGAGAGGGAAACAAGAATAGACAAGTAATATGGAACTTATGCGGGGCGACAGTGTAACTTTAAGGTCCAACTTTATTATTGATATTAATAACTTGGTATGGTTGCTTACAATGCCTAAGGGCCTTGCAACACATAACGCACACTCAAGAAACAATGAAAATCCAAATCGAACTAACTCGAGTCTAACGCCTAAAGGGTGACTCTTTATTCTATGACGCGACTCGGCGAAGGAGTCTCACTATAGAACCTATGCTCACTCATCGAGAAAACCTCCACGGCCTGGTACGGTCTTTGCGGCATAGGCGCGAAACGATTGCCATGTCCAGAATCGTGTCCTCTGTGGTAGTCGAAGAAGCGATGTCCTCATCGAGATCGACTCCTCCGGATCTGGCTCGTGTAGCTCGAATCTTGGCTCTGGGTGCCGTCCGCATAAAGTCATCTCCAACTCGTCAATCCTTCGCAGAAGGTGTGCCACATACTCTTGAGCTTCCCGCCATCTGTTTCTTCTCTGTCGTGATCTCCTTGCGGGCCTTCGTAGCTCCTTGCTTGTATTATCTAGTACATCCTCCTGGCGACAACAAATCGTGCCAAGCTGTATGGTAACCGTGGCATCCTCATCCTGAATCGCCGGGTCAAGAAGGTTATCGCTTGCGGATGATAACGGAACACCGTGCTCTCCAACTCTCTGGCGTGAATACGGGTAACGTGCGCATTGCTCGTCGTGATACCTCTTGGATACCCATCTGCATTGTAGATCTCCTGGCGGTCGCGGTATATCGAGCGATTGCACTGGCCCTTTTCCTAGCGGTACCTCGATCTTCACGTCACAAGCCTTGATCAATCCCGCTTGTCCGATCACTTCCACTTGGTATTGCGGCTTCTCAAAATCTCCGAGAGTTTGTAGCATATGCCAAAGTTCATGGCGTGACCAACTCCCAGATCAACGTAGTTGAACTCTTCCTCCATCTGTCACCAGAGTGCTTTACGTAAGAACTCGGAATCTTTAAATCGTGACAAGGTAAGGAAAATTCAGCAAGAGACAAGAAAAGAAAGAATGGGATAAGTCGAGATGTCATTTCTTATCTTGACAACTTTTTAGCTTTAGAAAATAGGTTTTATCCTCACTACGACCATTCTATCTTAGGGTTGAGCCTACGGTCAGTATGGCTCTGATACCACCTCTGTCGGGACCCGAATTTGCAAATCCGACCCTCTGTGTATTCAGCACTAGTCCAGGAACACGCTAGTGCACACAGTCTTAACATCGGTAAATATCACAATCATACCACTCGATACTAAATAAGTACTTTATTTAAATAGTCAAACTGGTTACTCGACCTTATGGTCAAGTTACAAATAATGCCTCGCAAGGCGAAACTTATTCAGAGAAAAATAATAGCAGCGGAAAATCAAATAACCCGTGGCGCCATCCAAGATACCACAGGCAGCCAGTGGGCTCGCTTCCTAAGTAGACGGATCCTCTTGGAGCTCCTCCTCCAAAGCTGGTGTAGTCTCCTCTTCAACTGGTGTTGTATTGTGGCAAGGGTGAGTACTTGGTACTCAGCAAGTCATGCACAGAATGCAAGCTAATATACTATATGCATGGCTTGGTACAAAGGAATAGCTCAAGGTATATTTGCAGTAAACAACATTTGACAAGTAGCATAAGTAGATTCGAAAGCAGTAGAAGCAAGTATAGCATAGATAACTTTTCAAGGAATTTAATAAACATCTTTCCCATCCTAATCCACATTTCCATCAACTTCATTATTAATCCAGCCCAACCTTTCAAACCAAAGTTATTTTTGAGAAAATCTAACCCTTGATTGTAATTCCCGAGCGATGTCCAATACCGCGGACACGGCTATTCGAATAGATTCTAAACTCTGCAGAGGTTATGCACTTTACCCACAAGATACAGTCAAACACCACAAAGGCGAGTTCCCGTAACAAAGTCTTTCGGAGACTTCTAACAATACAAGTGGTCCTCCCCGGTTATTGCGCACTAACCCTTCCCTTCGCTAAGGCGAAGTCTAGGCCAATCAACCGTTAGATGGGTACCTGGCCTCGGCCGACGCCTCCCGCACAACTTACACAAAGGGTGTAGTTGACCTCCTAAGGTCCCACAGGTACGTTATTAGCAACTTAGTCAACTAGGTCCGTCCCATTACAGACATGTGGTTGCACGTTAGACCCAGTTCAAAGGCTTGCAAGGTTAAGTCCTTAGGGTGACCAGGGCAAGACTACCCGAAGAACCAAATCAACACTCCCAATGCCACAACTGGCCCACCTGATTACTCTTGCCACATGCCCCGGTCGAAATCAAGTTATCAAACCCCAGTTGATTACCATGCACCACGTGCCATCAACATCACATCATACCTTTCCAAAACAGGTTCAATATATCATTAAGTCAATATTAACATTTGATTGTCCAAAATCATGTCATGAGCACGTAGCAGGTCTAAGCAGTGTACTACAACGGTCTAAACCCATGTTGGCGATTTAATAATGTCCAACTAGTAATCCACAACTAGGGTGACAAGGGGTCATGGCACATACTTAAATAATCAAGGTGTCATACAGCAAATTGGTATTTATCTAACCCCCATGTTTAAACAAAGTATTTTTCTAATTGAACTAGCATGCAATAGTTTAAATCAAAATAGATTTCGAAATAGGATCAACATGGTCAAAGCACAACTTGCCTTCAAAAAGTACTTGTTCTTGGTCTTGAGTTGGATCCTGAGTCAATACTTCTCCTTCGAATCCTTCCGGCACTTCAACGTCTACTCGTAAAGCGTGCAAATAGCAAACACACGAATAAACAATAGGCAAAAAGTGTCCAAACATCCAAATAAAATCCATAAACAGAGAGAACATAATTTTATGAGTTTTTAGAAACTAGAATCGTCAAATTTGGAGTTAAGACGCAAAAGTTATGATTATTTAAAGTTTAAATAATCAATTAAATAATTTTGCAGAGAAAAACTTTAGTCCAAAAAATAAATAAAATTCATATTTAGGTAGATCTCAATTTTATACAAATTTAGAAATTTGAATCACTCAAATCGGAGTTGAAACGCAAAAGTTATAAGCGTTTGAAGTTTTGAAATTCAAATCAATTATTAAACCGATTTATTAAATCATTTTCTTTTTCGGAAAATCATTTATTGCGTCGGTGAGGACACGTGGCAGCACCTGGATTGGTCTGCTGGCGTCGGCCGGTCCATGGACTCTGTCCACGCTCGGCTCGGGTCTAGTGGACCCGGTCCGCGGCTCCACGTGAGAGGCCCGACATGTGGGACCATTCGGGTGCGTCATTCTTGGCGTCGGCGGGCTCGGCCACGACCAGCAGTGGGTCCCATGGGTGGCGTCATTCTTGACGTCGGCGCTTAGGCTGGGACGACCAGCGACATCGCGGGCCCGCCATGGCGCCCGCGTGGCGTCATGGTGCGGTTTGGTTGTCCCCGACCGACACGCGGGCCCAGCGTGTCGAGAAGACACGCTGCTCAGCGTGGGGCTATGGCCGCGACGGCCGGTCGATCTCCGCCTGCGTGGCTAGATCTCGGCCGCTGATTTGAAAATCAACGGTCGGATTGAACTGGACTCACGCGTTTGGGGTGAACGCGGTTGATCTGGACCGTTGGATCTAGATCGGACGGTCAAGATTGGATCTGGGATTTTGGACGAAATCTCACCGTGAGATGACGTGGCGCAATCTGGGCCCTTGGATGGAGATCCGACGGCTGAGAGATCTTGAAGTCCGTCGATGGCCCACGGCGGCGCTGGCTTGCCGGAGTTGGGGACGACGACCACGGCAACGGCGCTTCGGGCGTGCTCCGGCGATGTGAGAGGTCCCTCCCGACGCGGCTTGGCCTCCCGGTTCTAGATCTGACCTCAACGGCGGCGGAGGGCAGCGGAGATGGCGGCAATCGGCGAAAAACTACGGCCAAACGCTACGGCAACTCCGGCGGCGATTGCGGCTAGGCGGCGGCTCGGCGGCGTTGTCTAGGCTACGGTGCGCCACGGAAGTCGGCGTCACGGCAGGTGGCGGCGCATTAAATAGGGCCCCTCGGCGTCAGTAAACGCCACGGAGACCGAGACACTGCTCGTTCTTGGCGAGTCCGGCGAGGACTCGGACTGGGCTACGTGGCACGCGCACAGCCGTTGGATCGAGATCCAACGGTGCGTGAGTTTGGGTTCGGGTCGGACTCGGGCTAGCTGGCTGGCTCGGTCGGGCTCGGGTCGATGACATGGCTCAATCGTGGCCGTTGGATCTTGATCCAACTGGCCGCCGGAGTTTGGGTTGGTAAGTGGGTTCGACTCAACCACGGCTCGGGTCCGGTTCGGGTCGGACTCGAACTCGAGTCTGACTCGGGCTCGGTCGGATGAACAGTACAAACCCACTCGCATTTTCCAGCGATTTAATATTTAAAATAATTCCCAGTAATTCATTTAATTCATTAAAAATAGCAAAATACTCAGAAAAATTCTAGAAAAATTCTGGAAAATATTTTGGAACATTTTGGACTCAAATAAAATATTTCCAACAAAATTTTATTTGCAAAATTAAATTCTTTAATTATTTCAAAATGGAATAAATTCAAATAAATTCCAAATAAATCCAAATAAATTCCAGAAAATTCCAAAAATTCACCAAAGTGCCAAATCACACATGAATTTAAGAAAAGCAAAATTTTGGGGTGTTACAGACTGGTACCATACCGCAACACCTAGTACGGCCCCCTTTAACTACACTAAAGGTATAGTTGACACACCGAGGTACCACATGCAAGTTATCAGCAACCTACTCAAAGGCATTCAATAAATGGGTTTAACTTAAACTAGCATGGTCAAAGCACAACTTGCCTGGCCCTTGCAATTTTTACTGTTCTTTACTCTTTATCTTTGATTCTTGGTCCTCGATCTTCAACTTCCACTTTCTTGATCCTCAGCTCGTTCGAACAACTTCCGGACGGCACGTCTAACGATAAAGAAACACAAATACAACAAAACTCAAAAGACAATTCAAATAAACTCCAAATTAAGAACGAACAGCATTGGGCACAACGGCTTGGATGAATTCAGGAACTCGAACGGATTATATTGAAGACTGGACAAAGAGAACGGGCTTTCGGGAAAACACCGAAAAGGGAAAGATTAATAACTGGGAAAGAAAAAATAATATTCCGAAGAATATTTCTTCTGAAGTTATTATCTTGATTGGACAGACATTGACATATGGGCTCTCGATTTGTAGATCGGGTCCATAAAGATATGTTAGTTCGCAATGAACTAAACTGGAGCTCGAAGTTGACTTTTGATGACCGAATGGACACAGTCAAACAAAAGAGAGGCAGACTGATATACTAGGTATGGCACAAGAATATGACATATGGTCAATGGTCTATCGACTAAGTCCACGAATGAAGTCTAGGTTAATGGTAGATTAGATTTTCAGGAATAAGACAGAGTACAAACGTCTTACCACGATTAACACAACAGGAAAGGTTGCAAAGACGACCACGCGGCTCACGATGAACTTAGTCCATCGAACCGCTCTTAGGTTAGGGTTTTGGTTCGAATTAGAAGATGACATGACGATGAGGCTAGGCTCACATCATGATGATAGAGAAAATGAAGGCATCGCACTAGGGCTTGTGCATGAATGCATGCATGCGATGGCAACGAAGCGATAAGAGCAAAGCGTTAACTGCGGAACTTTAACGGTGGAGCGTTAACGATGGAATATTAATGGCGAAGTGTTAACGGTGAAACGTTAACAGCAAAACGTTAACGACAGAAAGTTAACGGTGGAGCATTAACAGCACACGTTAACGATGAAACGTTAATGGTGGAGCGTTAACGGCGAATGTTAACGGTGGGACGTTAATGGTGAACGCTAAAGGCGAAAGTTAACGACGGAGGTGAAACGATGACAAGATGCGCATGAAACAAGGTAGCGACCGTCGGTACAACGACATGGCCACGACAAAATGCTACCAAGGATGGCTAACCGAACGCGAACCGGTAACAACGACTAGGTTGAAAGACGATGATTTTAAGTCGGAACCGAGCTTTGTTGGCGAACGGAGGCCAAAAGAATTATAAGGATGGTACAAAACAGTACATGATGATCCACCAGACGTGACAGCACGGCCGGAGCGAGCTAAAATAGCCGGCGTCAAAAGACGGCGCGTGGCAGCGGCAAAAGACGTCGTAATTATAAAAAAAATTCTGGAGGATGGGATGGCAAAGGGGGAATGTCCATCATGTACAACGCGATGAGATGAACTCAACGGTATATGCGGATTTTGCGGTGCCCCAACGGATTAATCACAAACTACCGATTAAAGGGTTTCAGATCCAAACTTTAGACGGCCATAACTTCTAGAATAATGATCGGCACTTAACGAAATTTGACCGAGAGCAAGATGGGACCAAGAGGAACACTGTCACACATGTGGATCAGAGATTTACTAGGTGGAACAGCGGGGAACGAGCAAGGATTTTTGTCACTGTTTAAACGTAGTCTGATTGGAGAAAAGAATTTTCTGCGCAAACTCTAGAGGGAAAACCATGAGGCATGGTGAGCATCATACAGAGGACATCCCCAGGAGTCTACACAAAAATTTCACGGTCAAACTCCAAAAATTGATGGAGATATGGCCTCGGCAAGATTCGAGATTGAAACGGCCATAACTTTTGATTCCGTGGGCCAAATTGGATGAAATTTGGGGGGGAAATATATGGAACATCATGGCTCACCATGGTGAAGACGGATCTTGAAAAGAGTTGATGAGATGACGGCAGTCGTGCTCCAAATTTGGCCTACGTTTCGGCGACACTCCGGACTTCTCGGCGGCGGCTCGAACGTTTGGAAGAGGTCCTGGGGTAGGGGATGCATGAGAGAGGGGCTAGGGAGGTCTACTACAGGTTTGGGTGGCCGCTAGGAAAAGAAAAATCAAGTTTGGAGCAAAAACGGGTCAAATCGGCATTTATACGAACACTTGGCGTGCGCAACCAGATCCGAGGTGACGTGGCAGCTCGTGGAGCGTCCGATTGCAATCGGACGGACGTGGGTGCATGGGCGACGTGGCCTCATCGCGTGCGACGCGGCTTGTTGGCTCGGGCGCTGGCCCATGCGCCATGCCAGCGAGCGCAGCGTGGAGACGATTTGGTGGCCTTGAAGCGAGTGGGTGGCGGCGAAGCGGAGCGGGCTAGCTGGCGGGCTACCGCCCGGAAAGGAGCTGGGCCAACGGAGAGAGAGGAAGAGAGATTGGGCCCACGGCGGAAAATCCAGATTTCCAACATTTTTCAATTGAATAAATTCCAAAAATTCAAATAAATCATTTGGGGCAATAAAAATACCAGAAAAATGCTAGAAAAATTTTCAAAAATATTTTGAGACATTTTGAACTCAAATAAAATTATTTCAACAAAACTTAATATAAAATTTTCCAAATAATAAATTAATTTCAACAAAAGGGCTTAGTGTAATTAATTTTAAATAAATCCGATAAATAGCAAACGAGCTTTGAAAAATTTCAAAAATTACAAAAAAATTTCTTGAAGCACAAGGAACCCAAATTAAATTAAATTACTTTTATTTAAAATATAAAATAATTAAATTAAATTGTTTTAGCTTTTAGAAAATTCAAATCAAGCTTTATAAACGCGAGAAAATCAACGAAAATTTTTTAGAAGCTAAACTAAACCAAAAATTTTTGAAAACAAAAAATTTGGGATATTACAAACCTCCCCCGTTAACAGAATCTCATCCCTGAGATTCAAGGCTAACTATAGAAATAGGTCCAGGGGAACAACTCTTGAGGCTTCTTCGAACTTCCAAGCAACAGCACACTGATTAGGATCGCTTCTGAACAAACGCTTGGTAACATCCAAAATTTGTAGGATGCTCTTTGCGGATGAGATCCTCTTGCAACTCTACTGACTCCAACTGTGTCTGCTTCTTTGGCACAAGAAGGCACTTCTTCTGCGGGAAATCTTGATACCTCCTCTGTCGCGAAATCTTGAACATCTCATGCACTCATGCTAACGTTTCTAGCAACTCCATTGATAGGCATCCTTGCTTCTGTTCCTGAACACTTGATTTTCTGCTTCTTCTAGAAATTGGACAAGCTGTATCTGACAACAAAGCTTACTTGCAACTATGCGGTCTTCAACAAGACCTAAATAGCATTCTGGTTTGTCTTGTACTATCTTTGTCGGCTTGATTCTCTAGTACTGACTTAAACTCCATGTTAACTGAATACTCCTTCACATTGAACTCAAGCTTCAACTATTATTGGGGTAATGGTATTGGTCTGTGGGCATACACTGCGATGGCTGGAGTAATCCTTCATAAAGACAATTGTCCTTTGTAGTTATTAAGCATACGCAACAACTCTTTTCTTCTGATGTGACGGCACACCCACCTTCTTGACTTAACCATGATGGAATAAACGGTTCTCCGCTATCTCAAATGTACTGAAGTTAACCTGATCGCAAATTTATCTCGGGAACACTCTATCTCCTCTTAACTGATTACACCTCTGACTATAGACCCAAAACTGCCTTTCTCTTGGGTAACTAATTTAATCCCACGGATAAACATCTCAAGCATGGTTTCCAACATGATAAGCTTTATTAAAAACTTAGTCTTAACAAGGGACAAATTAACTCTCAACATCCTTCATTACATATGACTTTTGATCAGTACAACATCTGATATTTTCTAATCTTCAACAGTCATAATATGGTTGTCCTGACTTTTACTGGCGCTTGCGGCATGGCTTCATCTTGAGCTGCTTCACAATTCACTTCCTGGCACAAGTGTCTCGGTAGATGAAGGACTAGGATTGAAGTGAACAGGTATAACACCTTTTCTCCTAGGACAACTATTAGCAAAGTGTCTTGGCTCATTGCATTTGAAGCAACGCTTGCCTGACATCTGTTGGCTTCCTCTTGACATGGCACTAATCTTGATAGGGGTAGAGCTGGAATTGATGCGATCCGTAGTGATCACTTTCCTCTGAGGCAATTATTAGCAAGATTTCCTGGCTGATGACAAGTAAGGCAAACTCTAGAGAGCAGGCTTCTTCCTTGAGAACTTTTCAACGAGGTGGTGTTATGAGATTCTGACTATCAAGGCGAAACGCAGGTGAAGGCATCTCAAACAAAGTCTGAGCAGTATGACAACTGAGTTGTTGAGGGCACTCCTCATTCGCTATTGCGGTGGCCCTTCTTGGTAAGCTTTCTGATGCTTGCGATGGTCTTCCAATTCCTTGCACTCATCTTCTAGATCAAGTGTCTTCTTAGCCAATTCCTCTTGCTTCAATTGACTTCTTGAGCAAGTTGCTTCCATAGTCTTACCACTCACTTTCAGGGTTATAATCTTTACTAAAGTAACTTATGGAATGATCATGGCTTCAGAAATTGCTTGATCCTTCTGTGGACATTCCTTGACAAAATGATCTAACTCACCACAGTTGTAACATGAATGCTTGGGTCGTCTCTCCGGGTTGATGGGGCATTCTCTATACCAATGACCTCATTTATCACACAAGAAACAGTTCCATGGTGACCAAGTATCACTTATTTCCTAAGGTAGACTGATGGGGTTGGCATGTTTCTTCTTCATTTCTTCACGTGGCACGGCAAGTGCGGATGACAACCCTTTTCCTTCTTTTTGCCAACTCTTGAGCAATGACGGCTTGAAAATTCTCTTGCTGATGCCGAGTCGCAATGGTCACCATTGGATCCAAGGGACATTGAGCTGGTCAATGATCTTGGCCTTCACAAATATAGCATGTGATGTTGCGCATAGGACATTCTCCAGGTAAATGGCTTCCTTCACAGCTGGAGCAATTGATTGCATGTTCATCAGCAGTGTGTCCTATTTCTCTACATCGAATGCATGCATGATCTTCAGACTTGTCTGGATGACAACACTTCAAAGAACAACATCTCGGTATGGTATAGGGTGCAGGGGTTGTACTCTTCTCTGAACTCGCGGTAGTCATACTATCATCTGACGACACAACAAACTGACGAAGGGCAGTGGAAAACTCCAACCAAGTGATGGTATGTCCATCCTTAGAGGTGGCGTAGAAACCTTTCCACTAGGCTAATGCATCTCCTTCTAACTGGCAAGTAGCATAGGGAACCTTCTCTTCATCTTCACATTGCACCAAAGCCAGCTACTCTTCTATGACACGAAGCCAAATTTCTGCATCTTTGAGAGTGACTGATCCATCAAACGTGGGTGGTTTGGTACTCATGAACAAGGCAAATTTTGACGATGAACAGGAGGTTGTGACTTCAGTTGTGGAGGGGTCGATTTTGGCATTGATAACATTCATCTGTTGCACCATCATCTGTATGAGCTGAGTGTGGGTGGTGACAAACTGATCCAAGTGTTGAATTGTCACGGTTGGTACGGTGGACAGTTGTTGGTCACTATCTGCTTTATCACTAACACCAGTAGTAGCAATTGAACTGACTTGAACTACCTCGGAGTCACAGCTGTGGCCGGTCCTTTCCATCTATTGACCACTCCAGGGTTTAGGTAAGAGGGAAAAGCAAAGACAAGATTCAAGAATCCTATTGCAGGGGAACAGGTTTAACCCAAGAACTTATAAAACATTATTAATAACTTGGTATGGTTGCTTATCCAAGCCTAAAAGCTTTGCAACACATACTGCACACTCAGCAATCAATGAAGAACCAAATTTCCTAAGCACACAATAATCTAGCATCTAAAAGGGTAACACTCCTATCTTAGGAGACGCAACTCTCACATTTGAGTCTCAACTAACACACCTATCTTAGACTAACGCGACTCTCACACATCTTTAGTAGCCAGTTGAGACTGAAGCACTGGTTCTCTAACTTCTGGAACACTTCATCGCTCCACTTCTCTTCGAGCTTGATGATTTCCTTATTGCACGATCTTCAGGGTTGGCAGCGACATCCAGTACTTTCTCCTTAAGTGTGAAACATCGTTAACTATTCAGAACGACTTAGGTAAGATTTCCATTTAAACCAGTGGGAAAGATAGAGATTTCTGCGAAGGGGAAGGAATAGAAGAATAAGATGAGTCAAGAACTTATTATTCTTTCAAGTTAAATTTTCTCTTTAAAAAATAATTTTAAAGCTCCTAAAGACGGCCAATCTATCTAGGGTCAAGACCTACAATCAGTATGGCTCTGATACCACCTCTGTCAGGACCCGAATATGCAAATTCGTACCCTCTTTGTATCCAGCACTAGTCAAGGATCACGCTAGTGCACACAGTCTCAATATAGATGAATATCACAATCATACACAGCAGAATAATAAAAATAACTCAATTATAAAATATAAACTAGTGTACGACCTTAAGGTCAAGCTTACACTTGCAAGGCCTTGACGGCTTCAACTCCAAATAAGCAGCAGCGGAACGAAGAACACCGGTGAATCCCATCAATACGCCATAGGCAACTGACAGGGTTCGACTCCTAGATATTCGCCTTCTCACGCAACTTCCTCTTCTTCAACGATGTAGTCTTCTTCTCAATTGGTGATTGTTTGTTGCAAGGGGTGAGTACATAAAGCACTCAACAAGTCATGCACAGAATGAAAGTCTAGTAACTATATGCATGGCTTATTCCAAATGACAGGCTGAATGGTTATTTTGCAGAAAAGCAACATTCACAAATAAACATAATAGATTGTAAAGCAGTAAAACAAATAATAACAGTAATGCATTTCATAGTTGTTTCATAAGTAAAACATTCCACATCCTTAACCAATTATCACTTTTCCACAGGCAAAATGCCTTCAAGCCCAAGTTCAATTTTATGAAAAGCTAACCCTTGACTGTAATCCCCGAGCATTGTCCAGTACCGCGGACACGGCTATTCGAATAGATTTTACACTCTGCAGAGGCCATACACTTTACCCGCAAGATACAATCAACTCATCACGTCAGCCGTGTATCGCCATACAAGAGTATGCGAATGAGTGATCATAACAAAGCCTTTCGGAAACTTCTAACTATGCAAGTGAACCTCTCTGGTTGCTATACACCATCCCTTCCCTCAGCAGAGGCGAAGTATGGGACCGACACACCACTAGACAGGTACCATGCCGCAGCACCTGTTACGCACCCCTTCAACTACACAAAAGGTATAGTTGACACCCTGAGGTACGATATGCAAGTTATCAGCAACCTACTCAACTAGGTCCGTCCCATTCCAGACATGTGGTTGTACGTTTGGCCTAGTTCAAAGGCTTACAAGGTTAAGTCCTTAGGGTGACCAGGGCACGACTACCCAAAGAACCAAAACTACATTCCTGGTGCCAACCATGGCCCACCAGCTCATTCTTGCCACTTGCCCCAGTCCAAAACATTTTATCACCCTAGTTGATTATTGCGCAACACAATGACAACAACAACTCAACATCCTTGAAGAAGCACGAAGGCCTCCGCATATCAACATCGTCGTGTCGGCAACATGTCACACCATTTCAAAATACATTGCATATCTCTTTAGTCAATATTGAACCTTGTATTTCCAAAATGATGTCACTGATACGTTGCAAGTCTAAGCAAACTAATACATTCTATCTAACCCAAGTTGGCAAAGTATTTAAAGCCAACTATTAATCAAGAAACCTAGGGTGACAAATGATTCAAGGCATACAATTATTGTAGACAAGGTGGTAATAACAAGTAGGTTGATTATCTAATCCCAAATTAATGGAAATCAGTTTAACTTAAACTAGCATGCAATAATTTGAAACAACATAAGTGTCGAAAATGGGATCAATATGGTCAAAGCACAACTTGCCCGGCCCTTGCAATTTTTACTATTCTTTACTCTTTATCTTTGATTCTTGGTCCTCGATCTTCAACTTCCACTTTCTCGATCCTCAGCTCGTTCGAACGACTTCCGGACGGCACGTCTAACAATAAAGAAACACAAATACAACAAAAATCAAAAGACAATTCAAATAAACTCCAAATTAAGAACAAACAGCATTGGGCACAACGGCTTGGATGAATTCAGGAACTCGAACGGATTATATTGAAGATTGGACAAAGAGAACGGGCTTTCGGGAAAACACCTAAAAGGGAAAGATTAATAACTGGGAAAGAAAGAATAATATTCCGAAGAATATTTCTTCCGAAGTTATTATCTTGATTGGATAGACATTGACATATGGGCTCTCGTTCTGTAGACCGGGTCCATAAAGATATGTTAGTTCGCAATGAACTAAACTGGAGCTCGAAGTTGACTTTTGTTGACCAAACGGACACAGTCAAACAAAAGAGGCAGACTGATAGACTAGGTCTGGCACAAGAATATGACATATGGTCAATGGTCTATCGACCAAATCCATGAATGAAGCCTAGGTTAATGGTAGATTAGATTTTCAAGAATAAGACAGAGTACAAACGTGCCCAGGGTGCGAGGACCTTGACCTCGACATTCCCGGAGGTGACAGAACTACAACGTTAGGAGTGGCAGTGCACAATTTCATTCTGTGGCGTAAGAAGTACATCATTTTTCGACACAGACATAAGCGGTCCTCTCCGACATCTCCGTCACCTCAATCGTCACCTCTGTCACCAAAGAATATGCCCATCAGAATAAGTCTGTCTCCTACACCAACCCCCGCACGTAAAATTCCAACTCCAACATCGTCGCCCAAGAGAAGCCAGCCAGCTCATCCGAAGACAGCTGACAAGAAGATGGGATCCACCCAAAGCAATAAGCTGGCTGCACATTCAAAGCGGGCGTACGATATGACGAAGGAGGAGACCGCCAAGGTAGACAGGGCTGAGGTCACTAAGTTTTTTAAACCCAGGTCACTAGAGAAGAAGGTTCAACCTGGTAAGGAAGAATTTCTAAAAGGCCTGAGGACAATTAAAGGTTTGAAAGATTCATAGGAAAAACCTCATGTCTCTGACTACAAGCGCACACTGGTCAAGGCAAGCAAGAAGAAGACGTCATCAGCTGAGCAGAAGGCTAATGAGATGGCACAATTCCTCCAAGAAACTGGTCTTGCCCCAGATCAAGTATTAGGCAACTAGGAGATTGAATTTGCTCAAGTCAAATGGTCATTTACACCGGGCACACCATTGGTCAGGCGTGAGGTGGTTGGCCAGCTGCCAACTAAGATGCGCCAATTCCATGAATGGTACCTGGATGCGTTCCGGTATGGCATAGAGCTATTCGTCGTCAAGTACAAGGACCAAGATTTTTTCACGGCGACGGTGAATTTTATGTCGAATGGCGCATAATGTACGATCTATACCAGACAGACGCCCTCGATGTGGTCATGTTGAGTTGCTGGACTCTGTAAGTTCTTATTTAATGGTAAAAATCTACTGTGCGGGCCCTTTGACTATACTAACTTGCAAGCCTAACTAATTTCTTCTTATGTAGAATGGAGATACAAAGATGCAGAAAGGAGGCCATTTACGACATAGACTTCCTTGACCCTTCGGTTATTAACAACACATTTGTTACTAGCTGCCCTGTCGATACAGAGAACACCATATTCAATGGGCTAATGGGTCATAGATATAAAGCAGGTATACTTCTACCCTACATCTTTGAGTACGTGTTTTCGTACCGCCTCATCCTAACATTTTTCCATAACACGATGTTAGAACTAATCAGTTACCTACGTTGACATATGTATGTACAGCTTTCACTGGATTCTTCTCATTATCGAGCTAGATCGTGGCATGATCACAGTTATGGACTCGAGGAGGAAACCAGTTGAATGTTATCATAACGTGATCGACATGCTCTACCAGTATTCTTGTTTCTTTCATTATCGTGCTAGTTCTACTTCATTTAAAATTAATTCTAATCATGTTCAATTTGCAATCATATGTGTAGTGCATTCGCACGGTTCTGTGCCGAAATCGTCGGCAAATTCAAACAGAAATTCAAGGTTACACTTGCCTCTCGAGTACGTATGCCATCATGCTATCTTTTTAGTTAGTTAACTTAATTTCCATGCATCCATTTCACGCTCTCAGCCTTTTCCAACACAGATCTTGCTTCAGCAGCCGGAAAACAATTTATGCGGCTATTATGTGTGCCAATTTATGGACATCCAGACCGGATGTCTTTGTCGCTTGCAAGATTGTAAGAAATTCACGCTGGCACATGTAACAGCAATCCAAGAACAACTCGTTGGCTGGATTTATGATGAGGTCGTAAATCCAAAAGACGAGTTCCACGTTTCGGCGAATAGGTGGGGCCCTTCGATAAAAAATGGTGAACTGTCGGAGTCGACTTCTACGGCTACCAAGAGCGACACACGTAAAAGAAGGGCCCCATAAACGTTCTGTAATTAAAGCTTTGATGAATGTTAGTCATACATATTGGTTCTAATTAGAGTTGTTAATACAAGTTTTGTGATTTAATTATCATTTAATTGCGCATGATTGATTATATGTGCTTTTAATTAATAGATATGTAGACTTAACACACACAGACATATAATATATATATATTATATTGCCTTATTGTAAGATGTTGTCAGTACCGGTTGGAGCCTCCAATCGGTATTGAAGATCTATTATCAGTACCGGTTGGAGCCTCCGGTAGTGCGATGATATGTTATCGATGGGTGGAGCCTCCGGTGCATCGATGATATGTTATCGATAGCAGGTGGAACCTCCGGTAGTCGATGAACTATTATCGCATCGGTGGAGGATTCAACCGCATCGATGGGCATATCACTACCGGTTCCACCAACCGGTACAGATGCCCAATGAGCATCAGTCCCGGATTGTTGGTACCGGTTCAAAAACCGGTATTGATGGCGCTTATGAACCGGTAGTGACGGCGAGATCTGTAGTAGTGTAAGGTCGCCTTCGTATTGGTCCAGTATGAGCACGTCATGCCGAGGAGAGGGCCATAGGCGGTACAAGCGTAGAAAAGAGGCTAGTGGCAAGGGTGCAGGAGAGGTGAAGACGATGTTAGTAAAGACAATAGCGCATATACAGGAGAGGTGAAGATGGTGTTAGTAAAGACAATAGCGCGGGAGTATAAGAGGGACACGACATCAAGGATTGAAATTTCGGACCGAAATCCGAAATCTCGGCCGGGATTTCGGATTTTGGACCCCTCCGAGATTCAAAATCCCGGAAAATTCAACAATTTTTTTAAAAAATCAAATTTCGAATTTCTCGGCGAGATCTCGGGTATCTCGGGCGAGATCTCGAATGTTTTTACCGGATTTTGATTTTTGTGCACTGTATTTTGTTGTATTTATGGTCAAGATCATCCACAAAAAATTTCTAAATTTTTTGTTGTGTTTTTGACCATTTTTTGGTCGGTTCAATTTGTCGGTTTGCACTGTCCGAATTTTTTAAAATTTCTCAAGATTGATCATCATCTGAAAATTTTATGGGAATATTATGGATGTGTTAGGACCATTCACAAAAAATTTCAAAATTTTCTAAAGTGATTTGAACTATTTTTCATTTCCAAAGAAAAGGTTGAACACACATAAAATTAAGGTGTCAAGCACTAAATCATTTTCAAACTAACTTTTTTCTGGAGCATTTCATTGACTAACATGAACAACTATCAAGTGGAAAAAAATGAAAAAGAAACAATATGGAGAGTAGAAACTTAAAACCAAACTCGACTCCTCACAGCTAAGACAGAAACAGCATAGTATTCTCACTCCTCATAGCTAGCTCGGTCGACTATGGGCAAACTCCGGCCATCTCCGGCAATCTCCGATGAGTTATCTTTGCATTTCACCGTCAAATAGCGAGATCTCGCCATCCAATACCGAGATCTCGTCTTATTTTGTCTGGATTTTGTCCGAAATTTCTGAATCTCGTCGAGATTTCGGAGTTCGGTGACCTTCGGGATTTTACCCAAAACGAGATTTGAATCCTTGGAGTGTAGACACTAGTGAAGGAATGAGGTTAAGTGATTAGTATGCTATTAAGTGTTAAGTGATTAGTTTTTGGCTTGGTGACAGTAGGTATTTCATATGACATGCAAGCATAATTCAAGATACGAACTGCTCGTGACATAAAGGTTTCATACTTGTAGGTTATTACTTCTTGTATGTATGTCACATTAGTTATTAATTCGTGTTAGCTTTAGATGATTGTTAGCTCAAGATCATGTAACACCCCAGCATCTAGTATGCCCGAATGCTACCAAACATAGGCTAAACAACACCTAAATACCACTAATAAAGACAAATTACAGCAAAGGAGCAAATGCTGAAACCGAAAATTTCAGCAGCATCTCCTTTGTTTTAACATGATTTGAGACAATAGCAATAACAGGCAAGTAATATTATATCATAAGACATCTAAAGAAGCAATGTAAATGGATATAGCAACAACATAAGGAAATAATATCAAGTCCAACCACTCCATAAACTATAACGAAGCAAATAAGGGACACGACCACACAATTTAATCCATACACCAAGATTCCTGGCACTATTATTATGATCATGACTCAAAATGGGTAAATGTGACTGGAACTACGTGAAGATGTGTAGCTAATCCCCTTTTCCACATGCTGGTGTCATGGTACCTAAAAAACAACAACATAAACACAAGCGTGAGTTCATCACTCAGCAAGTATATTGCAATGGTACAAAAGAACAATTACATGGCTACGACAACTCACATCATGTCTATCATCTCATTCAGGATCACATATCATTATCATCATCATTATGTATGCAATGCGATGCGATGAACATGTCTCGTTGGAAACTCATACCGGTATAGTTGAGTACACACCCGTCGGTGTGCACCCTTTCCCCCCTTCCATCCCGAAGATGGAGGGTGCCTACTCCTCGCTTTCATGCATCGCGGTGGATGGAATCACGATGTAGGACTTACTCATTGGCTCTCCGGAATAGTCATAACTTTCTCACCGACCTTCCCCAGACTAGTTATGACTTTCTCACCGCCCGGGCCATGTATCATGCCATGTATGCAAACATGCCAACATCATAAATAACTTGTACATTAACACATGGCATCATAACATAATAAGCATATTCATCATATCAATGGCAATCATTAAAGCATGGCATGTGAACATATCATATATTCAATTTCAATCTCAACCAATCTAGCAAACTACAACCCGCTACCCATTCCAATACACTTGCCTCAACCACGGGCGACGGATTGGCGAGAAGTAGAAGGCACTCCCGGGGTCACACCACCGGCACATAGGTACCACACACTCACAATCATGTCCACAAAATAGTACGCAAACACTCTTCTACCCCGACATCGCAAACTACTCGCAAAACACAAAAACAGAGGTTCTGTCCCGCCGGGACAGCAGACTTGCAACGAGCATAACTCGGGATCTAAGACTCCGAATCGATTAAACGAGTACATCCTTGCATAGCTTACGAAATTTCCTAACTTTTTCTAAGTATATGGAAAAACTGATTCGGAATCTAAAGTGGTTTAATCTACAGAATACCGTGATCTGTTCCAATCACGTCACAATTTTTAACATGTTCGGTAAAACGAGCATAACTTTCAAACGGCTGGGAGGAATTGGACGTTCTTTATATCCAATGAAAGGTATTGAAATTACCTACAACTTCTTCAACAGGAAGCCGACCAAATTCCAACTCTAAATTGGCTAAAACTCAAACCCTAGGTCGACTGCTCAATCTGCCCGAAACAGAGAACGTGGCAAACTCTAGATTTCATCTAATCTACCCAATAAAAACACCAGCACCTGATCTAAAAGCATCCAATAGACCTCTAGAACAGTACCTAGACCATCCCCAAGGATCACCCATGCCATACCTCAGCCCGAAGAACGACGAACGCCGAATTCCTTCCTCCCGGGCTCCCCGATCGCTTTCCTCGCGCCGGAACAGCCGGATCTCCTCATCGTGGAGCTTTCCGAGGGGAAGATCAGCGGGATGTAGAAGTGAGGGGCTCCCCAAGGGCAGCAAGGAGGGTGGGGAGGTGGTGGAGGGGGTGGTGGCGCAAGGGGAGGGGAGGGAAGGCGCACGGCAAGGGGCAAAAGGGGTGTGGCGGCTATGGGAGGGAGAGTAGGTGGAGGCTGCTAGGGCAGCAGGGGGGTGCCCCAAGGGAATCATGCTGCCCCACTCTCCCCTCATGGGCTAGAGAGCCCCACTTTTGGCCCACGAGGGGTTCCCCCTAAGACCCAACACGCCCCGGGAAGGCCCAAACTCCCAAAATCGACCCGAAAACGCGATTAAACGGCATAACGTAAAGTTTTAACCTCCATTTTCACATTTTATATTGTCACATTCTCCAATTTCACCTTTTACGGTGTCCCGACATTCCGTAGTGTCACATTCTCCCCTCCTCCCTTAAACAGGATTCGACCTCGAATCCAAAGAACGCCAAAATCAACAAGAAAGTCCCCAAGGGACAAAAGACTTCTCTGCAGCACAAAACATTCGCACAAAGACTCAAACCGGAACAAACGACAAGCGAGTTCTCAAAACCAACACTTGGCGATAAAATGTTGATTTATCTTAACAGAGTGCAACCTCTCACGGTTCCACCTTCACTTCAATTCCCAAACAGAATCTGCGTTTCAACCACAAAGGGCTCCATCAACCCAAAACGCCCGAATCCTCACGACAAACACTTCACACTACTATCACAACCAACCTGACTACCACACTTCATTAAACTCAACATGACACAATCAAAGCGGGTCACAATTCGTCTAACGACCTCTCTACATTCCTGAGAATTTCCATCGAAAGGAATAACTCATTAAGGCACATTTGCCCTTCCGATACACGATCATGCTAACATTTCATTCCATCCTCTCCCAGGAAAGTCTCAAACCCAAAGACAACTAGTTAAGACAATTGCTCACGACAGGATAATTATCACCGATCTACCGTCAACTTCACTTCCACCCATCGATACTCTTAATAAAGGTTAAACCCATACATCATCAACCTCCATCACAAACCACCCTTATACCACTAAGGTTCGACACCTAGCCCCAAGCTAGGATCGTAAAACCTTACCAAACCACAATTGGCTCCTTTCTTAAGAGGGTCTCGCCCTCACACAATAACACTTAGTAATCAAGCCCAAGTGTACACATATTTCGCATACTCAACCATAAACCAAGAACATTCATATCCTCACTCCCATCTATAGAGCAAAAGAAGTACAATTCTTTTGAACCCAAGTGGACCACATACGACAACTCAAATCCGAAGCGTTAACAACCACTTTGGAAAGAATTCGGCAACATCCAAGGAGCATTCATCATTTTTTTTCCAAGCCAAATCGCAAAGGAAGCACAAATCCCCTACACCACAACCAAAATACCAGAAATTCTTCATTCTTTCTTTTCATACTAGAAAAAAATGGACATCTCGATTCATGACATGAATGCAAACTTTTCAAGAGCACTCCGGATTAGTCATATATCCATATATGACTTTCTCACTGACCTGGCTCAACGACTCCTTTATGATTAATTATGCATAAACAATATCTCGTTTTCCTTTTCACCATTCATTCATCATGTAACGACAGTACCGAATAGTCATTCACCAAATGACTTCTTCCTCGGTATCACATAATTGAAACACAATTAACATCGAAGGTTGCGGTAACTCATATAGACTATGACGGCAGCATAGTTAACAGTAAAACACCACGTCGCATCCCATCCCACATCAATTGAAAACTGAACTTGCAAAATATTGCATTTCATCCAAATTCAACATTTTGGAAGAGAACATCAAAATTTCAAGTCAGGCATCTGCTCCCACAACCGTCACGAATTTTCTCAAGGAGAGGGAAACTCATTTCCAAAAGGGAACACCTCACTAACAAAATCACTCTATAAAACATTCATAAAATCCACCTTTTTGAAGCACTTGCAAACACCACACACACTTTCCAAATAACTCTAAGTCTAGCCAAAAATAGTCACAGATTAAATCTCAAGAAACTCCAACACAACCCACTATGTCCAACTGCTTCCTTTAAAAATTTATTCCAAAGAAAATTCAGGGCGAATATGGAGGAGCGCGATCCACTCAAAAACTTTTGGGTGTAAATCCATACTCATAGCACAACTAAACAAAATAGCTAAAACCAAAGATTGGCACCAATAGCCACGGGTTTTAGGGAAACTCGAAAACACAACACAAGGAATACCTTGACCGAAGGCATTCAACCAAAATGGCAAACAACCACACCAGTTCAAAAGGTTTTAAACACCAGCTCAGCATGAATCCCACCATAACTTGTATTCCACTACACTTACCATTTAAACATTCAATAATCACTATTTACTCATCAAGAGAGTCCAATCGGATTTAACAAAATTTACATAACAATTTCTTTCTCTAGTTACCATTCCCAACACTTTTAATTAAGGTTTAAGATGCTTATCACAAAGGCACCCAACCAACACTACATTGACATGATCCCCACGGATCACCAAATCATATAACAACGTATTCTATATTTCAAACATAGTACTTCAACAGCTACTTGAGCATGGTCAACCTATCAATTTTATACTATCCATACGTCAAAATCTTGACAATTGAATCTTGTTCAATCAATAAAATGACTTCAACAAATAAGTAATATCTCTACAAGATAAAATTCGTAAATAAGATTCTAAGATATGCATTCATTAAGGTTAAAATCTTGCATCACGATTATTATCCATTGTTCATCCCATCACAACATGTTACAGTAACCTCCATTTTTAACAAGGATTTTCAACAATTAATCTAAGCAATTACCACCACTACTAAGCCATTGATATCAATAATTTGCATAATCATCAATCAACAACATTGCTTTTAGCTACCTTACACATAGGTTGCAACAAAATTGTCACTGCACAACATACTCCAACTATTAAATTAGATTTAATAAGTTAGATCAGCACAATGTTCTTAAAACAACAACCAGACCTATGTTTTTTTTCCAATTGACATCGGTACTAGCATTAACACTGCCCTTAACAACATCATTAACAATAAGTCTTATGTCTTCTCAATTGATATCAATACTAGCATTGTAGAGACACAACTGCATACTTCAAAATATACTAGTAGTTTGCAACAACATAAATAGCAACTCTAATCAACTTCCAAATTAAAGCCACTAGTCAACATGATTAAATTTCTCTATTAACCCGTTAGATTAGAACATCTTTAAACAACCAGCAAAGTTTCTTTAACAATAACAGCAGTCTACATCATCTTAATGTTTTAACTATGCATTAGGGTTTAAAACTTTAAACATAATCGGGGGTCATAAGCACTTTTAAAGCAAAGCAACAGATTCTAAGCATGTACATTAACACATTTAATCATTCTCGCTAAGAGTAAACTACAACACTAGTAGTCTATTTATTCTCAAGCTAGAGATAACAACCGCATTGAATTGTTTCAACTCACAAATTAACTTAACAATACGTCATCACATAAACCACATTGGTACATGCTACCTAATAGGCTAAACAACAATTCTTACTAGGGACAAACGATTTCAGTCAAAAGACTACTTACTTTGTTTGCAGCATTTTAGTTTTAAAGCTCATCCCAAATTCATAAGGAAACTTGACTCTCAAAATTGCAATGAGACAAACCCAAACTTGGTCATGCAAAACGAATTATCCAAAACACTTTTCAATCTCAAAGACTCCCACAGGAGGGAACCAAGCTATCAAATAAACCTTTGCAAATAAAACCTTAACACCAAACCCCAAACTTTCACGAAACAAGAAGGGTTTTCCAAAGATGATTTCTTAAACCAGTAAAATAACAAAATCAAACACGACTTACTCCTACAAAGCTACAGAACTTCAGCCCTGACAGCAAGGTCTGGCATAACACCGCAATAACTCCCTTAACCTCGGAGAAAGACAAACACAAGAATAAATTGAATGCTTCTTCCCCATAAAGCAATCAACAAACTAAGCATCAAAACTATAAAAGGCGCCCAAAAGAAGCGCAACACTAGACTCTTCTTCTTCGTCTTCAACCAAGGAAGACAAAAGCACACACCGCATACGGAACGATCCGTGAAAATCCAATACCAAACACTTTTCTTTTCGTTTCCATCAACTAAAACCAAGAAAACCAACTAAGACCGACACTAGAACGATAAAGAACATCCGAAGGAATCCACCACAAACTCTTCTATTCGACTCCAGCCAACTACCTGGTCTACGACAGAAAGGATAAGCACTCTTCTCCCACAGGGGTTAATAGTTCTTCGGTGATGGCGCTAACCGGCCACACCGTCAAACCACACCCTTACTATGAACAAAAAGAGGTGACCGAAACCCTTCGGCACCACAACCCCACTTTAACACAACCACAAGAACAATTCAATCATTTATCTCACAAACATATCAACATGCATTATCAAATGAAGCATTCAACATCAAAGCTTAAATACAACATTTAAGTGTAAAGAAACGATACCCATACCCTTTTCCAACTGTGCATCCATGTGTGTCAAATTTTAGATTAATTATACCACTTTTGCAAGTTTTAATGTTGCTATCCTATGACAAAATTTTAGTTAAAACCTAAGCCATGTTTCTAAGTTATTCCACATCACATTTTAGTTGTACCATATAGCATGACACTAAAAATACACATTCCAGGGACCTACAGCCCGCTCTGATACCAACTGTAACACCTCGGCATCTAGTATGCCCGAATGCTACCAAACATAGGCTAAACAACACCTAAATACCACTAATAAAGACAAATTACAGCAAAGGAGCAAATGCTAAAACCGAAAATTTCGACAGCATCTCCTTTGTTTTAACATGATTTGAGACAATAGCAATAACATGCAAGTAATATCATATCATAAGACATCTAAAGAAGCAATGTGCAAGTAATATCATATCATAAGACATCTAAAGAAGCAATGTAAATGGATATAGCAACAACATAAGGCAATAATATCAAGTCCAACCACTCCATAAACTATAACGAAGCAAATAAGGGACACGACCACACAATTTAATCCATACACCAAGATTCATGGCACTATTATTATGATCATGACTCAAAATGGGTAAATGTGACTGGAACTACGTGAAGATGTGTAGCTAATCACCTTTCCCACATAAAAAAATAACATAAACACAAGCGTGAGTTCATCACTCAGCAAGTATATTGCAATGGTACAAAAGAACAATTACATGGCTACGACAACTCACATCATGTCTATCATCTCATTCAGGATCACATATCATTATCATCATCATTAGGTATGTAATGCGATGCGATGCACATGTCTCCTTGGAAACTCATACCGGTATGGTTGAGTACACACCCGTCGGTGTGCACCCTCTCCGCCCTTCCATCCCGAAGATGGAGGGTGCCTACTCCTCACTTCCATACACCGCGGTCGATGGAATCACGATGTAGGACTTACTCATTGGCTCTCTGGAATAGTCATAACTTTCTCACCGACCTTCCCCGGACTAGTTATGACTTTCTCACCGCCCGGGCCATGTATCATGCCATGTATGCAAACATGCCAACATCATAAATAACTTGTACATTAACACATGGCATCATAACATAATAAGCATATTCATCATATCAATGGCAATCATTAAAGCATGGCATGTGAACATATCATATATTCAATCTAGGTCTTAAGCATATTGTCAATGATATGATGAGTATGTTTATCATGTTATGATGCCATGTGTTAATGTACAAGTTAATTATGATGTTGGTATATTTGCATACGTGGCATGATACATGGCCCGGGCGGTGAGAAAGTCATAACTAGTCCGGGGAAGGTCGGTGAGAAAGTTATGACTATTCCGGAGAGCCAATGAGTAAGTCCTACATCGTGATTCCATCGACCGCGGTGTATGGAAGTGAGGAGTAGGCACCCTCCATCTTCGGGATGGAAGGGCGGAGACGGTGCACACCGACGGGTGTGTACTCAACCATACCGGTATGAATTTCCAAGGAGACATGTGCATCGCATCGCATTACATACCTAATGATGATGATAATGATATGTGATCCTTCAAGTATAATAATGATACCGACGGGTAAGTTGAAGCCCTAGCTTGAGGAGATTTCTCCTCTATTTTCTCTTATTTGAGATTTTCTTCAAAAGGTAAGCATTCCTTCAAGTCCCTTCAATTTTGCATTAAGAAATTCGATTTTGATTTAGTGAATGTGTTATATATCATTAGTGCTATTATGGTTGAAACCAATATTGGTGAGAAATTATGAAATCCTCGAGGAGATAGTGGTTTGAGGGTAAAGTTGAAACCCTAGCTTTAGTATTTTTTCCCTTATTTTTTTAGAATTAAACTCTCACAAATGAGCGCACTCTAAAATATGGACTAGAGACAATGATTACACAAGACATAGTGAAAACAAACTCAAAGTAGACAGCAAACGATCGACGAAAATGGGTAACGAAACTTTAGAGGCTTTTTAGGCCCTAAATGACGTTTTTTGGGGTCAAAACTGTGGCGGCTCCTGTCCTGGTACAGTGATACTCCATTACTGTTGCGCGGGCCTGGATAATCACGCAACTAGTAACGTAATGATCACGGCATCACGACAGACTCATATTGAAACCACTTGGTCAGCACGATACTCGAGTAATGAGGTCACATGCCAGCCAATTGGATCCAATTTGAGCTTCCCGCAACCATGTGGTAACCACTAGTCCCTGGATCAGTAGGCTAGTGTCACATGTTGAGAAGGTAGAGTATCATCCAAGCGAACGAAATATAAGGGCAGATGTAGTATATTACAGCGATAGATAATAATATTACAACTTGTTTCTGTTTACAAAGTGCCGATTGGCTTAAAGTAAACTGAAGAGAAAAACATCAGAGAAACAAAAGTAAAGCGGCCGCGGTGTGCCTCCATTCCCTCAGGCAACCGGCGAGCAACTAGCTCCGCTAGCCGTCAAACGTACCACCCGCGTCTAGGTCACCGAACTCCTGGTCACCTTCTTCCTCACCTGCATCTTCTGCTCCTCACGCAAATTTTCAGAGCAAACGGTGAGTACACGTATGTACTCGCAAGACTTTATTGTTTACAAGTATAATAATAATGCAGGCTAAACAATGAAGATGGTTACTATTCTAGTTCAGATTTGCATGAAGCTGAAGTTATTTGCAATAGACTAATAGATTGGAATACTGCACTGTTTATAAAACATTTAGTAAATGAGAATAAATCAATACATAATGTAATTGTACATTTCATTCAACATCAAATTTTCTCCAACATATCCAACACCACCATCACATGACAATAGGAATCATTTCCTTCAACATAACCAACACCACCATCACATGGCATCAAGAATCACCACCAGCTTGATCAAATCACCAAACCAACCGATCTTTCAGTTCAACGACTCAACATTTGCATGAAACAGCCCAACATTTAAAAGATCTACCGATTTCAAATCCTTTTCAGAAATCAAAACCAAAATACTATACTTGACAGCAAATACCCAAGATGCTCGTGACCGTGAGCACGGCTAATCGATTAGTTTGATTAATCTCTGCAGAGAATGCACACTTTACCCACACGACACGCTCTAGCAATCATGTCAACCATGCCACGTGATACATACCGTATCCATTTTGCTAGATTGTGACGAAACTCTTCCAATTGTCGGCATCTAGTCTTGCGTCAGCCCCGGCGATGTGCGCTCTTTGCTTTGGGTGGGGGCTCCACACACCCACACAGAGTACCCCCGGGCCAGGCGAGAGTACCCCCAATTAAGGTGTTTGGGTACCTTAAACTCCAAACATGATTCACCCACACGGATCCAACGATGGCTAACAGCCCATCGTGCCTTTTACCCTTAGCAAAGCATTTCATGAAAGTCTCCAACACCTGCGCGTGGTGAGGGAGTATTCTAAGCAACACCGGCACGTCGGTATTGCCCAACTACTTCGACCTACCACGGCGCAAGATCAAATTCCAACTCCTGTACTGGGTTTAGGCTATCCCATACTAGCACATGTGGTTGTACGAAAGGACTTGGTTAAAAACGTCAAGTTCAGTCCTTAGGATTGCACAGACGAGACCTCCCATCATCCGTCCGGCATAAATCACCGTACACCATTTCCTTTTTCATCTTTTACCAACATAGCCTTTGTTTTTCCGAAATCACCATTTCCGAAATCCTAATAACGTATCGAAAATCTTTGATTGACTGAGTCCACCGATCATTATTCAATCAGTCTAAAGCTGGGCTAAGCGTATGCAACTATTAGACTTATATTCCCTGGCGACACTTATTATAGCATCTATCCTTAAACTAGGGTTACTCAAGGATTTTAGGCTAGCAACGAGATTAAGATAAGCCATCCAACCATTAGGGTAACTACCTATTCCCACCATTTAAATACTTGTAATAATCATATGCATGCGTAGTAGTTTTGCAAATCATCAAGTACTTTTGCAATTATAGGAGCAATATGTTCAAAGGGGGTGCTTGCCTGCTTGCTCTGGGTTTTGCGTATCCTCTGGGTCAAAGTCCGGATCCTCGCCTACTGCTCCTGAGTCGTCAACGGCTAAACGAAAGCGCGACAAAAGAAATAACGAGGAAACGATTAAGATCCAACGAGAACAAGGCAAAAAGCTCAAAGAAGCGGACAACAACCAATAAGCGAACGCGAAAGGGAAAACTTAAACGAAAACCAAAATTTGAATTGGAGACCAGCAGTACCGGCGTACAAACCCCAGTAGTGCCGCCCTACTGCCCAGCAGTACCGACCTTAAGGGTCGGTAGTACCGGCGGCCGCGAAACCTAAACGAGGACCTCTTTGGAAAATAACTACCGGCGTTGCGGGAGCGGTAGTGCCAGCCTAAGCCCGGCAGTACCGGACTTACCACGTCGGTAGTGCCGGCCACAGGTCGGCTGAATTTTCCAGAAAAAGGATTTTCGCACAAATGACTTCGGAATTACGCGGTGATTGCACAGATGGGTTCTCGGAGATGACAAGGACCCATTTATGCAAACCACACGTGGTTCCGACCTCATTTGGCCTAATTTCTAATCCGAGAAACTCTAGAGTCCTAATTCATGCTAAATTCTGACTTTCTCCCCGAATCGAATTCTAACTCGATTCTTTTCGCGAAACTCGGACTTTAACGACATCGAATACATTCTAGTGTCCTTTTCCTAGCTTTTGGAACTAGGGTTCCAAGGTTTAATTCCAAAAGCTACGAAAACGACATTTAACCAAATATATCCGATAAAAACGTATTTAGGGTTTTCGATCTCATTTTTCGCGCTAACGGGAACTCTAGCATCTAACCTAGGTTTAGAAACTCAGCTAACCAAAAGTTGAGCACAACAACTAGGTTTTCTAGGGTTTTGGCTAAAAGAAAAGTTGATAGAAATGGAGAAAAGTACAAGATCAAGCTCAAGTTATCACAGATCTGACTGAAACTTGCTCCACTCACCACAGTGCTCGTCTAGGGTTTAGGAAGCGATGTCCTCCTCCTTGACAAGCTGCTCCACGAGCTCCAGAACATCGGAGGGAGAGGTTTAGCTAGAGGGAAAACTCGAGGGAGGGGAAGAGCGCTCCATGGGAGAGAGAGCTAGAGAGGGATAGCTAGAGGGTGAGGTTGAGAGTGAGAGGGAGTGAAGTGAGGGAGAGGGAGTTGGCTGGGGGAGGTGAACCCTCTAGAACACGTTGAGGTGGCCAGGGCAACCGGTCAGCCACGGGCGCCCTGCCCCCCTGCCCGCACCCCTCGGCCGGCAGTACCGGCCAGGGCCGGCGGTACTGCCACCCAGGCAGAAAAAACCCCCAAAACCCCCCAAAACTCCGAAACTAACGAATCCTTCCCGGAAACTTTTAGGATAGACTCTAGGATAGCTAAAGAAGGTTTGGAAACTACGGTTGCTCGGAAATTCTAACCGCAACACGAAACGAGATTTTGGAGCAAAAACTAAAACGAAACAGATCAAGCAACCAAATCCAAAAACAATTAACTCCAAATTAAATTCCAAATAACTCTCAAAGGATAATTTACATTTTAAAAAGGCAGGTTCAAACTCAGGATGTTACAGCTCTACCCCCTTAAAATAATCTCATCCTCGAGATTACAAGGATTCAGAAAAGAAAGATGGAAACTCAGATCGAAGGCAATCTTCATGTTCCCAGGTTGCTTCTTCTTCGGTGTGATTACTCCACTGAACTCGAAGCATCTTGATTACGTGATTACGAGTAAGTCATTCAGCTTCGTCCATAACGCGAATTGGATATTCACGGTATGTAAGATCTGGTTGAAGTTCAATTGCGTCCAGAGGAGTGAGTTCAGTAGGAACTCGAAGACACTTCTTCAACTGAGAGACATGAAACACGTCATGCACATGCGCAAGTTGAGGTGGAAGCTCCAACTGATAAGCTACTTCACCCTTCCTTGCAAGAATGCGATAAGGACCGACGTATCTCGGCGCTAACTTTCCGTGAACTTGGAATCGCTTCGTGCCACGTAACGGCGACACCTTAAGATAGACAAAGTCGTCTACATTGAAGCTCAGATCACGGCGGCGATTATCAGCATAGCTCTTTTGTCTAGACTTAGCTTCTTTCAACCGATCGCGGATTAGCCTGACTTGCGTCTCAGCTTCTTGAATCACTGTGGGTCCAAAGAACTTTCTTTCACCGACTTCGGACCAGAAGAGAGGAGTTTGGCATTTTCTTCCATACAGTGCTTCAAACGGAGACATTTGAAGGCTTGCTTGATAGCTATTATTGTAGGAAAACTCAGCAAATGCTAAACATTTTTCCCACTTCGAGTTATACGAAAGAATACAAGCTCTGAGCATGTCTTCCAGGACTTGATTTGTTCTTTCAGTCTGCCCATCGATGCAGGGATGGTAAGTCAGGTCTTTGAAGAGCAGCTTAGTCCCTAGGAGTTCATGCAAATTCTTCGAACCGAAGTGAACTGGGGTCCACGGTCAGACACAATGGTTTTAGGAATTCCATGTAGTCGGACAATATGGTTCAGGTAGAGTTCTGCAAGTTTAGCTCCATTATAGGTAACGCGTACCGGTATGAAATGGGCAACTTTGGTTAACCGGTCGATGATTACCCAAATAGAGTCATGGCCATTAGCTGATTTTGGCAGGCCAGTGATGAAGTCCATTCCGACCTCATCCCATTTCCACTCCGGAACCTTCAAGGGTTGAAGCATTCCAGCTGGTCGTTGGTGCTCTGCTTTAACTCGCTGACACACGTCGCAAATGGCGACGTATGCGGCGATATCTCTTTTCATACCAGGCCACCAAAACTTCTTTCGAATATCTTGGTACATTTTAGTGCTTCCAAGGTGGATTGACAACGGAGTCTCGTGAGCTTCTTTCAAGATCAATTCTTTGATCTCCTGATCATTCGGGACATAAATTTGATATCCACGCATGATCAGACCATCAACTCGTTCTGAATACTTCGATGATGCGCTTTCTTTCAAATTGCGCTTGATCTCGGCTACTCCTTCTTCTTTCAACTGAGTAGCCTGAATTTAGGATTCAAGGGTAGGTTGTAGGGTTAATGTAGCTACAAATCCTTCCCCTACCATCTCCAAGTTGAGTTTACGAAACTCATCCAGTAACTGGGGTTGACAAACACCCGACAAGGTATTACTAGTGTGTAGCTTGCGACTGAGGGCATCCGCTACCACATTAGCTTTTTCCTGGATGATAATGAATTCCCAAATCATAGTCCTTGATTAGCTCCAACCATCGGCGCTGTCTCAAGTTTAGATCTGGTTGGGTGAAAAAGTATTTCAGACTCTTATGGTCGGTAAATATCTCAACTCGGTTTCCGATGAGATAATGACGCCATAACTTAAGAGCATGAATTACGGCAGCCAATTCTAGATCATGAGTCGGATAATTGGCTTCATGAGGTTTCAGTTGGCGTGAAGCATACGCCACGACTTTTCCTTCCTGCATCAGCACACAACCAAGACCCTGACGTGAGGCATCACAGAATACGTCAAAGTTTTTGTGCACATCAGGCAAGGCAAGAATTGGAGCTGTCGTAAGCCTTCGCTTCAACTCTAGGAAACTAACTTCACAAGCTGACGTCCACTCAAACTTCTTCTCCTTCTTGAGTAACTCAATCATCGGCTTGGAAATTTTGGAAAAGTTTTCAATGAATCGCCGATAGTACCCGGCTAACCCAATAAAACTTCGGACGTCTGAGCAGTCAGTGGCTGTTCCCGTGCAAGTACATCCTTCACCTTCTTTGGGATCAACAAAGAACACCTCCTTCGGAGAGAACGTGGCCTAAGAAGGCAACTTCTTTGAGCCAGAACTCACATTTGCTGAACTTGGCATACAGCTGATGTTCACGCAGTTTATCAAGCACTAAATGCAGATGGAGTTCATGCTCCTGCTCACTCCGAGAATAGATAAGAATCTCATCAATGAACATCACCACAAATTTATCTAGGTATTCCATGAATACCTTATTCATGAGATTCATGAATGTGGCTGGTGCATTGGTGAGTCCAAAAGAAACTACTGTATACTCGTACAAACCATATCGAGTAGTAAACGCAGTCTTCTGGATATTTTCCGTTCGAATTTTGAGTTGAAAGTACTCCAGTCTCAAGTCAATCTTAGAAAAGACTCGAGCTCCACTTAATTGATCAAACAAATCATCAATCCGAGGAAGAGGATACTTATTTTGGATAGTGACTTCGTTTAAGGATCGATAGTCCACGCACATGCGTAAACTACCATCTTTCTTCTTGACGAAGAGCACTGGACTACCCCATGGAGACGAACTAGGGCGAACAAAATCCTTAGCTAATTGCTCCTTGAGTTGTTTCTTCAACTCCAACAACTCATCAGAGGGCATCCGATACGGACGTTTGGACAATGGTGCTGTTCCTGGCAGCAAGTCAATAACAAACTCCATATCCCGATCTGGGGGCAATCCCGGTAATTCTTCAGGAAACACATCAGGATACTCACAGACCACTGGCACTTGACTTAATTCCGGCACAGAAAGCGAATGGAAAGAAGCCTTAAGAACATTTGATCGTCTGGAGTAATACTTAGTCTGGATTCCATCCGAATTCACCAGAGAAATGGAACGATTTGCGCAATCAATATGTCCTTGATTTTGAGATAACCAATCCATCCCAAGGATAACATTGAGTCCAGGGGTATCAATCTGAATCAGATTTCCCAAAAATAGAACTTCATTGATCACTATGGGTACTCTAAGGCATATGCGCTCAACTCGCATAACTGAACCAGGAGAATAGACTAACATTGGATCTCACAATCTGTTAGTCTCAACCTTATGTTTCAAAACAAACTTTGAAGAAATGAAAGAATGCGAAGCGCCCAAATCAAATAAAACCAAAGTGGGTACTGAGTGTATGAGAAACATACCAACTACCACATCTGGAGCATTACTGGCCTCCTCCGCAGTCACTAGGTTAAGTCGACCACGGGCTTGACTCTGGGCTACTTTTTGGCTAGAACGCCCTCCTAGGTGTCCACCACGCCGGGTTACAGAACCTTGCGGGCGAATCGGACCGCTTGGAACTTGAGGTCGAGTAGCAACAGGACGTTTGCTCGGACAAACAGTAGAGATATGTCCCTTCTCACCGCAAGCATAGCAGGTGAGTGCGGCCATCCTGTCCTGCCCTCCACGAATCTGTCCTCCGCGGCCAGAAGGTTGAGCCGCAGACAGAACAGGTTGGGGAAAGCTCCTCTGAGATCGTGGAGGCGGCGATGCCACGGACTGAGCACTGACGGTTTGCCCAGAACGCGGTCTCGAAGTACCGGCACCGGCAGATTTCCGAGCCATCCACTTACGCTTCCGGCTCTCCAAAACTGCCTTGCCGCTGTCCTCAACACAAATCGCCTTGTCCACAAGCAATTGCATATTGGGGATGTCAAGTGGTGCGAGCGAATGACGAATCTCCTCGTTGAGATGTTGACGAAACAAGGAGACTTTTCGAGTTTCACTCGGGACCTCATCTGCTACATATCGAACCAGATAATTGAATTTATGCAGATAGTCCATCACTGACATAGACCCCTGACGAAGATCATAGAACTCTCGTTTCTTTATCTCCATCAGAGTAGCAGGAATGTGCACTGCACGAAAGGCTCCTTTAAAATCCTCCCAAGTCATGACCTGACCAGGTGGACGAATCGCCTTAATACTACCCCACCATGCTGCTGCTGCGCCTTGGAGATAGTAAGCAGCATACTGAACCTTCTCCTCATCAGTACACCTCACGAGGTCGAGTTTATCTTCAACATCGCGAAGCCAATCGTCTGCGTCCAGAGGATCGGTCGCTGATGAGAAGTTTGGCGGGCGAGTTCGCTGGAACTCGGCCAACCTCGATTGGGGTTGCATTGCTGCCAAACCACCATAAGCAGCGGCACCAAGGTTCTCGGAATTCTGCACCAACCGTTCCAACAAGCGGGTCTGCATAACAAGAACTTGGGCCATTGACGGAGGTGGAGGTAACTCTTCACTTTGGGCATCGTGATGACTAAGCGATGCCTCTCGATTACCTACTGGCTCATTAGAGTGATGAGATCCTTGGCTATGGGATCTGGCCAAAGGTGGATCTTGACGCTCCGGATTCGGTATTGCCACAGCTGGTTCTTGGCTATTTTGAGCAACACCCCAGGCCATTACCGAACGATCAACACGTCTCTTCGGTGGCATCCTGTTGACACAAAGACTTAGAGACAAGTACTACAAGAGCCCATCGAAGAACGCGAGGATTTGCACAACAATTGCGAAACTCAAGCACAATCTATCACATAGCAATACAAAATTTAAAGTATGCATCATAGTGAAAGGATTGCAAGGTGATAGATTTACAGATGATAACTTAGCACGTCTCTTCGCGCTACAGGGGGTTATTTACAACACCACCAACATCAACTACCACCAGTTCCATGGGAATAATTACAACAAAAGGTTTCTTCCACCAGCTCGTAATTACAACAAAAGCGAGCTGTAGATCCAACTACCTATTAGGATAGGGATCTAATCCTAAACACGACCATCGTTCACAGCAGGAACATCTGAGGTGCCTGGGGCTACAGAAGAAGCAGTTGACTCTGTGGGAAACATCAATTCGTACTCACGTCCACCAAACAGCAGGTTACGTCCTGGCATGGCAGTCGCAGAAGCACTAGGGCGCACAGCCGAAACACGGCGATGGCTGCTACCTCGAACAGACATCCTGTCACTGCGAGAGACCCGATGATAAGATCCATAAGGACGGGGTAACTCCTCAGCAGGCTCGAGATCATCATTCTCCCCATAGATCATCCCAGTAGTAAAGAAACCATAGCTAACCAAGGGCGCCATGTTACTCTCTAACTCAGAGATACGGCGTCGAGCGAGCAACAGTTCTTCACGGAGACGAAGCAGATATCGATCAAGGGACCTCACTAGCCTAGTCTGCCAAATCTGCACAGGATCCGATAGTGGATAATCTGGCACATACATGTTCTCTTGGCTGTCCGGCTCACGAGAGGGACAAACATGAAACAACTAAGCCATTTCCGGTACATCAAAGCGAAGCCTCAGAATTGCAATATATGCTCCATCGAGTAGAGCTGCAAGAGGACTTGGCGCTGTACCATGATACTGACGGGTTTGCTCTCCCGCGTGGCGTCCGCGAATAGAAACTTCAGCCACATACAGGGAGGAAGCGGGACTAAGTCCAACACGTGAGATTAAGTACCCTGGCGGCTCAGGAAAGCCAGCACGCTGCATCATCTCCCAGAGGGTAGCCTGAACTGAGCCCTCTAGAATCGCAGACGTGAAATAGCAGGTTTCCCAACGTCCAGACATCTAAGATTAAGAAGGGAAACAGATTAGTGACATCCTCAACAAACGGAAATTCGAAATAAACAAAAATTAAATAAACAAAAAGAAAATAAACCAACAGCGGACCAATAAAAGAAACTCACGATTTTAAGCCTTATCCTTATCCTTACTCAATTCTTAACTATCTTTTGAAGTGGATAAGCTTCCCAAATACTTCTAACTTAAATTTCGAATAGGATCGGGAAACTAGATCAAACCGAATACCCCATTTGCTTTTGCCCTGGAAATCTGACTTTGAAAGCCGAGTTAAGAGGAAAATTTCGTTTGAAGCTCAAACCTAGAAGAGATGCTACAGAAAAGAAAAGATCAGCATTCTATGTTTTCAGAATTAAGGAGTGCATAATCAAAATAACTTTTAAGGGAAAAAAGACTCTTCCGTATCCTATCAATTACTAACCTTTGCTCTGATACCACGCCTGTGGGGGCTCCTGTCCTGGTACAGTGATACTCCATTATTGTTGTGCAGGCCTGGATAATCACGCAACCAGTAACGTAACGATCACGGCATCACGACAGACTCAGATTGAAACCACTTGGTCAGCACGATACTCGAGTAATGAGGTCACATGCCAGCCAATTGGATCCAATTTGAGCTTCCCGCAACCATGTGATAACCACTAGTCCCTGGATTAGTAGGCTAGTGTCACATGTTGAGAAGGTAGAGTCTCATCCAAGCGAATGCAATATAAGGGCAGAGGTAGTATATTACAGCGATAGATAATAATATTACAACTTGTTTCTGTTTACAAAATGCCGATTGGCTTAAAGTAAACTGAAGAGAAAAACATCAGAGAAACAAAAGTAAAGCGGCCGCGGTGTGCCTCCATTCCCTCAGGCAACCGGCGAGCAACTAGCTCCGCTAGCCGTCAAACGCACCACCCGCGTCTGGGTCACCGAACTCCTAGTCACCTTCTTCCTCACCTGCATCTTCTGCTCCTCACGCAAATTTTCAGAGCAAACGGTGAGTACACGTATGTACTCGTAAGACTTTATTGTTTACAAGTATAATAATAACGCAGGCTAAACAATGAAGATGGTTACTATTCTAGTTCAGATTTGCATGAAGCTGAAGTTATATGCAATAGACTAATAGATTGGAATAATGCACTGTTTATAAAACATTTAGTAAATGAGAGTAAATCAATACATAATGTAATTGTACATTTCATTCAACATCAAATTTTCTCCAACATATCCAACACCACCATCACATGGCAACAGGAATCATTTCCTTCAACATAACAAACACCACCATCACATGGCATCAAGAATCACCACCAGCTTGATCAAATCACCAAACCAACCGATCTTTGAGTTCAACGACTCAACATTTGCATGAAACAGCCCAACATTTAAAAGATCTACCGATTTCAAATCCTTTTCAGAAATCAAAACCAAAATACTATACTTGACAGCAAATACCCAAGATGCTAGTGACCGTGAGCACGGCTAATCGATTAGTTTGATTAATCTCTGCAGAGAATGCACACTTTACCCACACGACACGCTCTAACAATCATGTCAACCATGCCACGCGATACATACCGTATCCGTTTTGCTAGATTGTGAAGAAACTCTTCCAATTGTCGGCATCTAGTCTTGCGTCAGCCCCGGCGATGTGCGCTATTTGCTTTGGGTGGGGGCTCCACACACCCACACAGAGTACCCCCGGGCCAGGCGAGAGTACCCCCCAATTAAGTTGTTTGGGTAACTTAAACTCCAAACCTGATTCACCCACATGGATCCAACGATGGCTAACAGCCCATCGTGCTATTTACCCTCAGCAAAGCATCCACCGTTGTTTCACGAAAGTCTCCAACACCTGCGCGTGGTGAGGGAGTATTCTAAGCAACACCAGCACGTCGGTATTGCCCAACTACTTCGACCTACCACGGCGCAAAATCAAATCCAACTCCTGTACTGTGTTTAGGCTATCCCATACTAGCACATGTGGTTGTACGAAAGGACTTGGTTAAAAACGTCAAGTTCAGTCCTTAGGATTGCACAGACGAGACCTCCCATCATCCGCCCGGCATAAATCACCGTACACCTTTTCCTTTTTCATCTTTTACCAACATAGCCTTTGTTTTTCCGAAATCACCATTTCCGAAATCCTAATAACGTATCGAAAATCTTTGATTGACTGAGTACACCGATTATTATTCAATCAGTCTAAAGCTGGGCTAAGCGTATGCAACTATTAGACTTATATTCCCTGGCGACACTTATTATAGCGTCTATCCTTAAACTAGGGTTACTCAAGGATTTTAGGGTAGCAACGAGATTAAGATAAGCCATCCAACCATTAGGGTAACTACCTATTCCCACCATTTAAATACTTGTAATAATTATATGCATGCGTAATAGTTTTGCAAATCATCAAGTACTTTTGCAATTATAGGAGCAATATGTTCAAAGGGGGTGCTTGCCTGCTTGCTCTGGGTTTTGCGTGTCGTCTAGGTCGAAGTCCGGATCCTCACCTACTGCTCCTGAGGCGTCAACGTCTAAACGAAAGCGCGACAAAAGAAATAACGAGGAAACGATTAAGATCCAACGAGAACAAGGCAAAAAGCTCAAAGAAGCGGACAACAACCAATAAGCGAACGCGAAAGGGAAAACTTAAACGAAAACCAAAATTTGAATTGGAGACCGGCAGTATCAGCGTACAAACCCCGGTAGTGCCGCCCTACTGCCCGGCAGTACCGACGGCCGCGAAACCTAAACGAGGACCTCTCTGGAAAATAACTACCGGCGTTGCGGGAGCGGTAGTGCCGGCCTAAGCCAGGCAGTACCGGCCGCAAGGGTCGGTAGTGCCGGCCTGAGCGGCAGTACCGGACTTACCACGTCGGTAGTGCCGGCCACAGGTCGATTGAATTTTCTAGAAAAAGGATTTTCGCACAAACGACTTCGGAATTACGCGGCGATTGCACGGATGGGTTCTCGGAGATGACAAGGACCCATTTATGCAAACCACACGTGGTTCCGACCTCGTTTGGCCTAATTCCTAATCCGAGAAACTCTAGAGTCCTAATTCATGCTAAATTCCGACATTCTCCCCGAATCGAATTCTAACTCGATTTTTTTCGCGAAACTCGGACTTTAACGACATCGAATACATTCTAGTGTCCTTTTCCTAGATTTTGGAACTAGGGTTCCAAGGTTTAATTTCAAAAGCTATGAAAACAACATTTAACCAAATATATCCGATAAAAACGTATTTAGGGTTTCCGATCTCAGTTTTCGCGCTAACGAGAACTCTAGCATCTAACCTAGGTTTAGAAACTCAGCTAACCAAAAGTTGAGCACTACAACTAGGTTTTCTAGGGTTTTGGCTAAAAGAAAAGTTGATAGAAATGGAGAAAAGTACAAGATCAAGCTCAAGTTATCACAGATCTGACTGAAACTTGCTCCACTCACCACAGTGCTCGTCTAGGGTTTAGGAAGCGACGTCCTCCTCCTTGACCAGCTGCTCCACGAGCTCCAGAACACCGGAGGGAGAGGTTTAGCTGGAGGGAAAACTCGAGGGAGGGGAAGAGAGCTCCATGGGAGAGAGAGCTAGAGAGGGAGAGCTAGAGGGTGAGGGTGAGAGTGAGAGGGAGTGAAGTGAGGGAGAGGGAGTTGGCTGGGGGAGGTGAACCCTCTAGAACACGTTGAGGTGGCCAAGGCAACCGGTCAGCCACGGGCGTCCTGCCCCCTCCCCGCACCCCTCGGCCGGCGATCAGGCCGAGGTGTGATCTTGTTGCCCATCTTAAAAACCCCAAAAACCCCCAAAAACTCCGAAACTCACGAATCCTTCCCGGAAACTTTTAGGATAGACTCTAGGATAGCTAAAGAAGGTTTGGAAACTACGGTTGCTTGGAAATTCTAACCGCAACACGAAATGAGATTTTGGAGCAAAAACTAAAACGAAACAGATCAAGCAACCAAATCCAAAAACAATTAACTCCAAATTAAATTCCAAATAACTCTCAAAGGATAATTTACATTTTAAAATGGCAGGTTCAAACTCAGGATGTTACAAAAACTTTTTTCCAACGCCTTGTGAAGAATTCGCGACTTATGGATTTTCAAATCTATCTTTTCATCCTCTTCGATTCGAGTAGTCGTACGTCAAAAACAGACACCATATGCAAAAATAATGGCCATTTTAATGATAGGTGCACGAATACTACTTCTCGAACTCGAATTTGGAAAAGTGGAGATCGACTCGGAATGGACTCAAATTAGATAGCAAATAGAATTAAAGGTGTGATGGACACCATCTCACAATCAGTTCTAGCAAAGAACTGATTGTGATGAAGGGTGTCATCACAATCGGTTCTAGGTTAGAACAGATTGTGGTGTGCTCGAGATAGTCCCGCCAAACTAAAATTTGGGCGCCAAGTGGGTTCTAATTTCAAAATAATTTTGCTGGGAAAGGAACTGCCCTCTGCCCTATATATTTATACACACCCTTGTGCTAACCACTCATCTCCTCCACTTGCTCCTCTCCCTCTCCTGCTCTCCCTCTCACTTGCACTGTAGATATTTCCCTCTCACTTGCACTATAGATAGATACATTGACCAATAGATAGACAGATAGATCGAGAGGGTGAGAGAGATAGGAGCCGAGGTGAAAGGCAGTCAGGCATTGGGATGTGGATCTTGGTTTTGCATTTCTTGGTTTTGGAAGAAATCATTGCATGGAGCACTTCTGTACTGGTAAGGAACTAAACTTTGATGTATTGTGATTTCTTCTTGTCCAAATTAACTTTATTTTTTTATTTTCCCATTATATCATATACTAATTTTTTAATCATTTTCAAATTCATGGTAATGGCAAATGGGCATGGCTACAAAGCTGAGGAGGTGGTGTAGACCAAGTACAATGCGAACATGGAGTATCACTAGCTCTATAAAATGTTGTCAAGTATATTCCATAAACACGTGCACAATATTTTATCAAGTGTATCACCATCTTTCAATTAGATAAATGGGTATATGGATGCATGTGTACTAACTATTAAGTATGTTTGCACAGGGCCGGTCCTGAGTTTTTGGAGGCCCGTGCGGAAATTATAAATGAAGGCACCCCAACATAAGCATCAAAATATTTTTATACTATCATGTATCAGCTGAAAAGATAATATTCAGTGTATTATAGAAATTGTTACCAACAAATAAATAAAGGTACAAAAGTGAGATTATTTACCTCAAACATTTTGTAGAGAACATCTTAGTAAATATCTTCTAACATTTCTAGATGCAAAATCATCAATTATGGCCTCAACATTAATGTCATCCAATAACTTCTTCTCAATACATAAAGTTGCCAAATCATTTAACCTTTTTTAAGATATTGTAGACCACAAATAATTCTTCAATAATTTTAACTTTGAAAAGCTTTTTTTCAGCTAATGCCACAGTTACTAGCACAACAAATAAGATATGATAAGCAACAGAAATATAAGCATAACAATACACTTCCCTAACATTTCCTCTATTTGTTGCCTTTTTTTTCCCCTTTTTTCACTACCAGATGTATATTTCCTAGGCGGCATGATGCCAACAGTCAATGTGCTGCAATTGACAAATTTGGACATAGAATACATTAACAGATATATCTAAGTGTGAAGGTAGTATGTATAAAAAATAAAATACATAGAATATTAGAAATTGCTGATCGTCGAGTCGCGATAGGCGACAAGCATCATCCCTCTCGTAGTCCCGTGGCAGAGTCGCCAGTCACAACGGGCCAGCGGCGTAGAGAAAAAAAGAGGCAAACCGTCCGGCCATCCCGATGAACATGATCGCTCTCGGCTCTCGCTTAAGCGTGTAGCCTTCACGCTAGGACGGAGTGTCGGAGTCACAGAGGGGCCACGATAATTTGGGGGCCCTGGGCACCGCCCGCCCTGCACCGCCAGAGGGCCAGGCCTGTGTTTGTGTTCTAGATTCATGTAAATGAATGTGATATGTGTATTGTAAAGTGTTTGTGTTCTATATATGTTGTGAATGATATGTATACTGTAAACCAATCAACAATAGTGAGAAGGGCTCATCACAATTGGTTCTTTGCTAGAACTGATTGTGATGATTGTAACACCCCAGCACCCACGTGCCCCGAATGTTACCCCTCAATCAACTATTAACACAAGACACTAAAGATAAATTAGCAAAGCAAGCTAACAAACTAGCAACTTACCGAAATAATTAGAAATTTCGGCAGCACCTCCCCTAAAACTAGGACATCCACTCAGCAGACAAAAGACAGTAATTAATATAACAACAATATAAAGTAACTTGAAATAACCAATCAAGCACAAACATGATACCATGACCCAACTAAACCCAAGCTACCATCGAAATTTATTACAAAACATGGATTCATTTAAAATTTGAAGCGATAAATGAATATGACGCGGTGGTGACGCAAAACGTGTTCGTGCCACTACTCCCACCCATGCATGTCGGCTTCAAGGTACCTACAAACAAACAACAACAAGTGTGAGTTTAACAAAAAAAAACTCAACCAAGTACATCGAATTGCGAAAACAAGAATATTTAAATCGGCAATCGGCTCACAACTCTTAAACCAGGTTAACAAGTACATAAAATGGGGAAATCACCGTCAGTTACCTCAACAACTACATTGCTCATTTATTTCACATACCTCAATAGTTAACCTCGGATGAGGGCATGACTCAATCCATTCTCGACCTGTCTATTGCTATCTACTCAGATATAATTAATTAACATTCATTATTAGTATTATCATGCAAAGCGATAGGCATATTCGACAATGAACAACTCAGAGCATAAGCACATAATTTGTCACAATCAACACATTGTCCAACATTCGTCTTTTCCATGCTATGCAAAGCACTTCAAGCATTAGTAAACTATGCAGCACAAATGCAGTGCAAGATGCGTCCTTTTCTCCGAGCTCATACCGGTATAGCTAGGTGTGCACCCGTCGATACCACACCTTGCCCCGTCCTTTTTCATACGGGGTCAAATCCTCCACTCCCGTGGAGTCCCTACAGGGTTCCCACTCCCATGGAGACTACCTTTGCAGGACTTTTTCGGAGCACTCAAGTCTAGTCATATAGCTTTCTCACCGACCTGGCCCAAAGAGCTCAAGGGTCAAAATCATATATCTTTCTCATTGACCCGACCATGTCACTCCGGACTAGTTATATGACTTTCTCTGACCTGGCTCCTATGCACATGAATGCATATATGCAAATGCCAAGAATAATAGTACAAATTGCATTCATTTCCAACATACGTATAACCATAACCATACACAGGAATATCGACACATCCCAATTGTATTCTTCCCAACATGCACATAATCATAAATAAATGTCAGAACATCAACATAACAGAGTACCCAATACCTTTCATCATGTATTCATAGGTTAGCCATCACATAATACTTAAGGATATAAGACCAAACATTTCATACTAGCAAGGTAAACAGAGCATCAATGCACCCATATATAAATATATCCATTGACATATACTTCAAACATTCAATTTAATTACAAATACACCTGATGTACTTGCCTTAACCGCGGGAAGCAAAGTGACGCGCGAAGAGGGGCCACTCCCCTGAAAATAGGAATCATAACAACACAACTTATAGAGCAAACAATCAATCACAACTTTATTTATACATTTTAATCCATGGATACCTAATGCGGGAACAATGGAACAATATATTACTACAATAGTATCACTTCTATCCTAGCTATAATATATGATCATGAAGTCCTACTAGTAACATCCTAACAGGTCAAGATAATTAGCTTCATAGGTTTCCCTGGAGGCTTGCAAAGCAACATAGCAGTACTATGGTGTACGACACTAATAGAACATGGCCACGATGTATACAAGAAAGCATTTTCTCTTCACAACATCCATCAATGATAGTTTGTTTTACTAGTACATCGACGTACTCCCTCAATTCATAAATGTACAGCAATTTAGAAATGCATTGCATACCAGCAAAAGCTTATAAAATTATAATATTTTGGAAGAATGTTCACAACAACTATATTGGTAACATTTTCATATGGCCACTCTATATAGTTTGTTGTTTAATGGAGTATATCTTCTCTTCTGCATGCTTATGGGCTACCAACATAAAACAGACCAATGCATTATGCAAGGCCCACATGGAAATGCAACAACTTAAAATGTTACAAAACTCCATAACTAGCACACGATACATTTGAGCCACCTCTAATCTAATCTACTGGATAGTGCAATCAAAATCGAAGTAACCCCCAGCGTACGCTAGCCATGACAACAAATAAATCTAGATCTTCTAAGCATTTCCACAAAAACCTGGCATGTGTTGCTTAATCCAGATGTTACCACTACTACAAAACTGCAATTAAATAGGAGACGCCCTATCAGTGACGGTTTGGTTGGAACCGCCACTAATAGGACTATCAGTGGCGGTTTGTGAGTTCAAACCGGTGCCATGGTCATCAGTGGCGGTTTTTCTTCCGAACCGCCACAGATAGTTTAGTATCTGTGGCGGTTTGCAGTTATAACCGCCACAGATACTTCAGTGGCGGTTATAACCTTAAACTGCCACAGATACTAAACTATCTGTGGCGGTTCGGAAGAAAAACCGCCACTGATACTTGGGTGCTATCAGTGGCGGTTGGAGGATAAAACCGTCGCTGATAATTAGAGTATCAGTGGTGGTTTGTCGTTAGAACCGCCACAAATACTATTATCTGTGGCGGTTTGAGTTTAGAACCGCCACAAATAACATCCCCTATAAATACTGCTCGCTACAGCACTGTACAGGAGCTCCTGGTCATCTTCCTCCCCGAAAAAAAGAGCAAAGTTTCAGATTTGAGATTTTGTTTGCAAGGAATCTTGAGCTTTTACTTCCTAGGGTTGTTCCAAGGTGAGTAATTTGTTCTCCTCTCTTCATTTGTGGTGATTTAGTTGCAATTTAATGTTTAGATCTAGTTTATTTAAGATTATCCTCTCTTCAATTGCAAAGCTTAGATTAAATTTATTTTATTTACCTAGCATTTTGGCTATGCATAGTACTTAAGATTTGTTTCTTATTACCATTAATTTTCTTACCGTTAGTGCGTGCGTGTACATCTTGCTCCATTAGTGGCTATTGTTAGCTCATTTTTGTCAATGATGGTTTAATTAAGGTTCTACTCTCTTCAAATGCAAAGTTAATATTTAATTTATATGTAGTTGCAATTTATTGTTTATATCTAGTTTATTTAAGATTGTCCTCTCTTCAATTGCAAAGCTTAGATTCAATTTTTTTTAATTTACCTAGCATTTTGTAGATTAATTTATATCTAGATGATGAATTTATTACATTGCTCCATTAGATTAATTGTTGTCTACCTTTTTTGGATGACAAATTATGGCAAGCATAAATTACATTTATTCAATTAAGATTGTTGGATATTAATAAACATTAAATTTAATTAATATGGTAGATAGGTGATAATGAAGTTGCCTCGCATTTTTATTAACCTAGCATTTTGTAGATTAATTTAAGTGGATATTAGATTAATGATTTATGTAATTAAGGTTATTGCATATTAATAATTGTTACATTAATTAATTGTAGATGGACCGGAGATGGATGTATAATGCAAACCGTTACAGCCGAGAATACATGGACGGCGTGATTCGCTTTTCTAAGAGCAGCCGAGGAGAACAAATTGCAAAAGAAGATGGAGTACATACATTGTCCATGCATTGATTGTAAGAATGAGAAGATGTTTTCGGACAAAGACCAAATCCACTTGCACTTGATTCGGAGGGGCTTTGTACCTAGCTATACATGTTGGACAAGGCATGGTGAAGTGGAGATCATACTTCAATGTGATAATGTCGACGACGACGGAGCCGACAATATGGCAGCTGACATGGGGTTTGGATCCGATGAGGATAGGTTGGTCGTTGATGATGACAATAATCTGGCTCAAATGTTGCGCGATGCAGAAGGCAACTCTGATGGTCGAGAGAGTTTAATCAGTTCAAGGGTTTGATGGAGGACTCAGAGAAACCTTTGTTCCATGGTTGCAAGGAGGAATACACAAAGTTGCACACCGTGCTTTCACTACTGAAATTGAAGGCAAGCAATGGTTGGTCCGACAAGAGTTTCACACAGCGTTGCTCGTCTCTTAGCGCACATGCTTCCAGAGGGCAACCTGTTGCCTAAGACCACATATTTTGCCAAAAAGGTTGTATGTCCCTTGGGATTGGAGGTAGAAAGAATACACGCGTGTCCAAACGACTGTATACTCTATCGCAAAGACTACGCAGACATGCATGTATGTCCGGTGTGTAAAGCATCGCGATACAAGCGTAAGGGCGAAGACAGCGAAGGCATAGAGGTGAAGAATGGAGTTCCCGCTAAAGTGGTGTGGTATTTGCCAGTAATACCTCGTCTAAAGCGTTTATTTGCAAATAAAAAGCATGCCAAGCTGATGCGATGGCACTCAGAAGAGCGAAAGAGAGATGGAAAGCTGAGACACCCCGCTGATTCTTCCCAATGGAGAACCATCGATAGGCTCTTTATGGAGAACTTCGTAAATGATCCGAGGAATATAAGGTTTGGGTTGAGTACGGATGGAATGAATCCTTTCGGTAACATGAGCAGCATTCATAGCACCTGGCCTGTGACTCTCTGTATCTACAACCTTCCTCCTTGGTTGTGTATGAAGCGAAAGTACATTATGATGTCGCTGCTTATTCAAGGGCCAAGACAACCTGGCAACGATATTGATGTATACTTACAACCATTGGTGGAAGATCTTGTGCTACTGTGGAATGAAGGTGTACAGGTATGGGATGAGTACAAACGGGAGTACTTCACTCTACGCGCATTGTTGTTCTGCACCATCAATGATTTTCCGGCCCTGGGTAACCTGTCCGGCCGTACTGTAAAAGGAGCTAAAGCCTGCCCCCAATGCCTGGATGAAACTAGTAGTTTGTGGCTTTATAACTCAAGGAAAACAGTCTACATGCGTCACCGTCGGTTCCTTCGAAGGAATCACCCGTACCGCAATATGAAAAAACAATTCGACGGTACAAAGGAGGATGGTTCAGCTCCAAGGCCTCTTACCGGGGAAGAGGTATATGATATGGTTAAGGATATCAATGTTGTTCTTGGAAAGAGGGGTACATCGAGGCCCCATACTGAGAAAACCACGTGGAAGAAGAGATCCATATTTTGGGACTTGCCCTATTGGAAGGACTTAGAGGTTCGACATTGCATCGACGTAATGCATGTAGAGAAGAATGTATGTGACAGCGTGCTTGGCCTTTTACTGAATATTCCTAGCAAAACAAAGGATAGACTGAAGGCCCATCGGGATCTGGAAGATATGAAGATCAGAGCCGAGCTACATCCTCAAGACACCGAGAAAGGCCGACTTTACCTTCCCCCAGCATGCTACACTCTGTCCAAGAAAGAGAAAACAGACCTCTGCAAGTGCTTGCACGGTGTGAAAGTTCCGTCCGATTACTCCGCAAACATCAAGAAACTGGTATCGATGAAAGATTTGAAGTTAACTGGCATGAAGTCTCATGATTGTCATGTGATGATGACACAGATGCTCCCTATTGCAATTAGAGGTATTTTGCCTAACAAGGTTCGAGAGGCAATCATGAGGTTGTGTTTCTTCTTTAACACGATTTCACAGAAGGTCATCGATCCCGTTGGACTTTATGAACTGCAGGCTGATGTGGTCAAGACTCTGTGTCAGCTAGAGATGTATTTTCCTCCATCATTTTTCGATATCATGGTCCATCTCATTGTTCATGTTGTGAATGAGATAAATATTTGTGGCTCAGTATTCCTGCATCAGATGTACCCGTTTGAAAGGTACATGGGTGTTCTGAAGAAATATGTGCTTAATCGATCGCGGCCGGAAGGTTCCATTGTAGAAGGTTATGCAACTGAGGAGGTTGTTGAGTTCTGCATCGATTACATGCATGAGTTAGAACCGGTAGGAGTGCCTGTATCACGCCATGAGGGGAGGCTAGCTGGGAAAGGAGTAATAGGAAAGAAATCCACAAATTCTTATGATCATTTTCTGTTCGAACAAGCTCATTTCACAGTCTTGCAACAGTCAGTCGAGGTGTCCCCGTATATGGACATGCACAAGGATAAGCTACGGAGGGAAAATCGTGGATGATCAGAGGTTTGGATAACAAAAGAGCACAATCGTGTGTTCAATCATTGGTTCAAGGAGCACATGTCTGGTGAAGAAACGAGTGTTACGTTGAGGTGGTTGGCAAAAAGGCCATCAGGTACAATCGTGACATGGCAAGGATACGATATAAATGGATATACATTTTACACGAGAGCTCAGGATAGTAAAAGTACTTACCAAAACAGTGGTGTCCGTATAAATGCCTACGACAACGCAGGCAGCAAGAAGAGCAGCTTCTATGGGGTTATAGAGGAGATTTGGGAGCTCGACTACTGCATTTTTAAGATCCCGGTGTTTCGGTGTCGTTGGGTCCAACTCCCAAAGGGTGTCAAGGTGGACAAATACGGCTTCACTACTGTGGACATCGAGCAAGTCGGATATAGAGACGAACCATTCGTTCTTGTGAAGCAAGTAGCACAAGTCTTCTATGTAGTCGACCCGGCAGATAAGAAGCGTCATGTAGTTCTTCAAGGAAAACGAAGGATCGTCGGAGTTGAGAATGTCGTGGATGAGGAAGAGTACAACCAGTTTGATGAGTTGCCTCCTTTCGTAGATGGCAGCATCAGGGTCGAGGAAGAAACCACTCCAGAAGCCACCTATCATCGCGATGATCATGAAGAAGGCCAAATTGTGAAAGAAAATAATTAGCTAGGAGTAATGGCAAAATGTGTGTATGTATGTGGGGTAATAGAAATTTAATGTCAAAAATATGTATTATGTGGTGTAATGGCAATATTTGGTATCTGTAATACTCTTTTATTTTCACAAGTGAAATAAGTAAACACATACATCCAATAGCAATTAGTAAATTTAGTAAGAATATATATTTATTCATGATAGATAAATTAATTATGAATATTTAGTAGTTAATATATATGATAGGTACATTAATACATCAAGTCATAGCTTCATATTAAAAGGAAATCTTGAAAATAGTATATGTGGCGGTTTATATTAAGAACCGCCACTGATAATTGGTATCTGTGGCGGTTTTTATTAAGAACCGCCACTGATAATGGGTATCTGTGGCGGTTTTTATTAAGAACCGCCACTGATAATGGGTACCTGTGGCGGTTTTTTATTAAGAACCGCCACTGATACGTCCCCCATATATATACACCCCATAGTGCTGGTTTTCCTCACGGTGCTTCTCATTAACCCTAAGTCCCTAACCACGGTACAGCTTCTCCCATCACCGCCTCCCATCCCCGTGGGCGCCCACGTCCCCGTCGGCACCCCCGCTTGGCGCCCCAGCCTCGCCGCTTCGCCGCTGCTCTCCGGCCGACGCCCACGCCTCGCCGGCGCCGCCATGTTTCGCCGGCCGCCACGCCGCTGGCGCCGCTTCGCCCCGTCTCGGTTGACGCCACGTCGTCGCCGCCACGTCCTCGTTGGCGCCGCCACGCCCGCCGGCGCCGCCCGTCCCCATCGACGCCTCCGCTCCCACTCGCCCCCACCCCTGCAGACGTCCCCTCGTCTTGTGCCCTCGCCGCTGAAGATTCATTAAGGCCAACCATACAAGGCCGTATCTAAAGATTCATCACTGATCTAATACTAGTATTAATTTCTTGTGGTCGTTAAGAATTGTCATTAGTGTTCAGAAGTGGACATCATAGTTCTTTATGGATAACACACTAATAGATTATACAAGGCCGTATCACTGGGTATGCTTGCTCGTTTTCTCAAACATGTCTCACTTTTGGAGATGCTGATGGTTTTCAGTTGCTTTGTCTGCTGAATTGTGAACCACCATTTTAACTTCACTGTGAAGTGTGAACCACCATGTTACTGTACATTCACCGATGAGACTTCTAAGATTAGGTGCTTATGAAGCTGCATCCTCTAAGTCTGACGGTTGTTGGCAACACTTACTCGCTACTTTCTTCTAGACTCTAGCGACATGTTTTACTGGTAGACTAGTACTACTCTTCGTTTTTGCAGAAAAGGAGATGTCAGGGTTGAGTATATTGCAGTGATTACATAGTATATTAATTAAATACTCGCTTCACAATTTTAGATTATGTAATAACTCATTGCTACCAACCCTTATTAGGGAAACCCTTTTTGGAAATTAGTAAGGAACTTATTAAAGCTAACAGGGAAGGTGTATGATTTCATCCTGCCATCCTGCCATCATTTTACCATCTTTTGTCATCATATGACAAAGTGTGCATTATTCTAATTTTCTATATACATGTCAATGCTTCAATGTTTTCTTTTTCTTTTTCTTTTATTGCTCGATGATGCAAATTGGGTCAAATGATGAATTAGACAATTAAGGTTGTGAATTAGGCCTTGAATCAGTAGACTTACATGCTAAAAATTGTTTACTTCATTTCATTGTTGCAAAGCTTGTTCATTATTCTTTACCTGTAGTTGTCCTCTTTTGATTACTGTATGTGTTACTTTATTTGCCAACATGCACTGCTATATATGTTGGTTCAGTTGATTAAATAAACTACAATCTGTATATATGTATTATTCCAATGGTATGATCATAAGAACAGTGAAATTGATTAAATAATACCTTAAACTGCATGATTAGGAAGGTAAGGATTCAAGGCCTTCTTTACATATGTAATTGTTTAGTTCAAATGAGATAAACTTGACCCAGGTGTAGATGAGGTAAGAGCTAGTCTCTAGCATTCCTACACCAAGTGCCCGAGAGCACTATCAATAAATTAACATACATTCTCTTAAATTTAATATGCTCAATCTATTTGATGTGTAATTAATTAGTAGTGCCAATGGTATGTATGAACTAGATTTTGCTACCTTTAATGTCCTCGTCAACCCGTCCTCCATAATAACCTACAATCTGTATATATGTAGTTCTTATGGAGTCTGAGCCTGACACAGGTTAGAGGATGCTTCCAACCCTTTGCCGAACTCAAGCCCAAGCAGATACCTTAATATCCATCGAACCACCTCAGATGCTGAGGCCTCCCCCGCTGATGCTCCTGTTGCAAGACGTCGAGGTCGAGGGAAAACTAAGAAGCCTGAAGGCCGGCATACCATAACGAGGGTCTCAGATGCTGGAGTCCCTCTTTCACCAAAAAAAATAGCAGCAAAATATAGGTCAACATGCGGGTACATCGTAAGGGATAAAGTTCCAATCACCTATTTGGATTGGCACAAGTGCCCGGTGCCACAAAAGTGGATCTATGGACAGAGCTGAAAGAATCTTTTGAATTCCCTGAAGATGCCGAAGAGCTCGTGCGTCGAAATGCGTTGATAACCATGGATGTCGCATGGAGGAACTTCAAGTCCAGGCTGAATACAAACTATGTGATGAAAAATCGGTCAACCATTGGAGATTATCCTAAAGTAGAGCCATACTGGGATGAATTTGTTGCGACAAAGCAAGATGAAACAGCAATGAAATCCAGTGAAGACCACCGACAGATTGCAAGGAGGAACACTCACCCCCACAGACTAGGCACGAGCGGGTACGCGGGTAAAATTCCTCAGTGGGAGAGGCAAGAATTAGATGCAGTCCGATCGACTGGCACAAGTCCCTTGGCCGGATTACCGGATCGAGTTAAGCATTATGTGCTAGCAAGGGCATCTATCATGTCTGATGGGGGCTTATCATTCAAAAGCAGCAATGATGAGGCAATCTCCCAACGAATTCGGGAGCTTGACGTCGAGTCCACCCAAGGAAATTTTCACGCGGATAGGGAGAAGGATGAACTAACAGCGGCCTTGGGAAACAAGGAGCACCCTGGTCGGACACGAGGCGTTGGGGTTAAGGTTCCCTGGAAGATAGGTTTCCCAGAGCATGAAGACTCTTACAGGAGTCGCAAGAGAGCCAAAGAAGAGCGTGCGGAACGGGATTTGGAACTGATGAAGGAAAAGGTGCTTCGAGAATTACAAGGCACCATAGCACAACAAGTTCAGCAAAAAGTAGAAGAAGCTATGAGCCAGTCGCAAGGACAGAACACTGTTCTCGCCAGCCCTACGAATCGCCGTAGCAGTTGTGCGTCCACACCATTGGAACAACTGGATAACACCCACTATCCTGTGGACGACATACAAGACCCCACACCCTGCCAGCTCAATGTACCTGTGATGAACATATTTTTACAGGCCGCTACAGGGATAGCTTATCCATACCAACAAGGGGCTGTTTTGCACAACTCTCCGATAGCTCCGGGTTATGCAAAGGTCCAAGTGGACACGGTGCTTCCGCAATTTGCTAACATCGGGCTGGAAATGCCCTGTAATGATGAGGTTACAACTCTAGGAAGTGACGTTCACACATTCATCCAGTGGCGTAAGCGTGACATTGTCTTGGACCATGTAGTGCCAGACTCTCATGCAATAGAACTCACCCCGGACTCTCATGCAGTAGAACCCGCCCATTCATCACCAACACCTGAGCGTCAAATTGCTAGTGCGCCCACTTCAAAGGAGCCTATACCAGGAGCCCATACGTCACCAGCACCTCAACATGAAATGCTTAGTGTGACCACTTCTGCTTATGAACTTACAACACCTGATCCAAAGAAATGGCACATTAGACAAGCCATATCAGTTAGATCAGTGGCAAGCAGTATGATGTTATCTTAGGAAAAAGAAAGGGCAAGGCGAAATCTAAAGTACAAGATAATCAAGAAAGGCTGAGATTTGAGATGGGGAAGCCATTAGTCACCGAATCAAAGTTTAATAGCCTAACACTCATGATGCAGCGATTACATAACTGGTACATGGAGCGATCCAACCAAGATGTACTCCCGAAGGTGATTACTGCTATTTTCCAGCCAGAACATTTTCACCATGAGGCTCTTGGCTACTTCCTGATAGAATTCGATAACTTGCACAACCTGTTCTATCACGACGCCCTCGACGTGTGTTATTTGAGATGCTGGGCACTGTAAGTGGCTAATATATAAATCATGGTTTACATTCATGTAATACCGATAGATGTCATGTCTAACTTTTTCCTTATCTAGATACGAGTTGATTGAACTGAGAAGAACCAAGGGGCCAGTGGGATTCCTCGACCCGGGAACGGTCTGCCAGACCGAAATCAATAGAGCACCAAAGGAGGTCGAGGAATACGTATACATGGCGTTGCTAAAACTACAAGATAAGGACTTCATACTTCTTCCATACAATTTAAAGTAAGTTTCTCGCTGGCTAGTTAAATTATTCGATGAATTCGTTCATTACTCTTATCCTAGGAGTAATGACTATAGCATCATACATGCGTATGTAGGTTCCACTGGATTCTCGTAGTAATTACTCCAGAAAAGAGCAAGATGCTGATTATGGACCCACTGGACAAAGATAGAAAAGACTACGAAGAGCTATTAAGAGTAATGAATGCGGCGTTCAAAAGATATTGTACAAAAAGCTTGAGATACCGCCCATTCCAGAAATCCTTTACAATCCGTACTAAATTTCCGGTACGCACGCAAGCAATATTCTGATATTGCATTTCATAGTAAATAATTCCTTCAATATTCTGATATCGCAAGCAATATTCTTATATCGCAGTGCCACAAGCGCAAGGCACAAATTTGTGTGGGTACTTTGTGTGCCAATACATGCGCGAAATCTTAGGTTCTACAATAATAGACAATGACGTAGAGGTTTGTCATGTTAACTTCACGAACTTATTCACACCATTCAATTTCTATATATAAACTCTGAGATTTATTTTTCCTACGTGTAGCGCCTTAAATTGCCTACGGCAGGAATGCTTCCTGTTGAAATCCAAGCCATTCAGGGACAGCTCGCCTACTTCATCATGAAGGAAGTCATCAACAAAAAGGGCGAGTTTTATGATGAAGACAACAACGATCCATTGATCCATACTCTTCTTACACGTCCTTCGCCTCCAAATAACTCTGAAGGCTCGTAGGCTTGTAGCTTAGGAAGTAGTTGCTTCGTTAGTAGATCTGAAGTCTATAAATGTGGTTAGGATGTAGTGATGATGGTGCTCATCTTTGTATTCCCCGAAGATGACCATGTGTGACACTACGGTATGGTGTGACATTATAGAATGTGAAATTAGAGATTAAAACCTTTCGGCTTGAGGTTTACTCGCGTTTTTGGGCCGTTTGAAGCGTTGTGACACCACGGAGTGTCGTAACCTTATTTAACGTGCATGATTTGGTCAAAAACAGTATGAAATGTGGAAATAAGGTTAAAACCATAGGGTATGGAGGTTTATAACATTTCCGGGCCGTTTCCGGGGTTTTGGGCCTTCCCGGGGGAGTTTGGGCCTTAAAGAGGGGGTTGTGGGCTTTGGTGGGATGGAGTGGGAATCCATTTAGGATTAAGAAAGGGGCTTAGGGCTGGTAAAAGGGGGTTTCCCTGCCCCTTGGGACGTCCACCCCCTTGCTGCCCCCTTGTGCGCCCCCTCCCCACCCCCAAGTGCCCTAGCCGCCACCCCTCCCTCCCTCCTCCCTTGGCCGTGCGCCTCCCCCTCCCTTGCCCCATTGCTCCCCACCTCTCCACCACCTCTCCTCCACCCCCTTGCTGCCCTAGGGTGGCCTCCCCACCCCTGCACCTCGTGGATCCATCCATTGGAGTGAGGAGCGAGGAGCGAGGAACGTGGAACGTGGAGCGAGGAGCGATCCGGGAGGAGTTTCGTTGAGTTTTCGTTCGTCGGGCAAAGGTATGATCATGGGGTTCCCTGGGGTTGATCTAGGTACTGTTCTTAAGGTGATTATCAATTTTTTAGATCAATTGGTGGTGCTGGATTGGAGTAATTTGGGTTAGATCTAGACGTTGCCACGTTTCTGTTTTGGGGCAGCTTGAGCAGTCGACCTAGGGTTCCTGTTTTCGCCAATTTAGATTTCGAATATGACCGTACGGACTTATAAGAAGTTGTAGATAATTTCATTATCTTTCCGTGAATATAAAGAACGTTAAATTCCGCCCAGCCGTTTGAAAGTTATGACTGTTTTACCGAGCATATTAAAATCTGTGACGCGATTGGAATAGATCTCGGTAATCTGTAGATTAAACAACTTTAGAGGCCGAATCAGTCTTTCCTTATACCTAGAGAAAGTTGGGAAATTTCCTAAGCTACGCGAGGATGTACTCGTTTAATTGATTCGGAGTCCTAGAGCCCAAGTTATGCCTTTTGCAAGGCTGCTATCCCGCCGGGACAGAACCTCTGTTTTTAGGTTTTGCGAGTCGTTGGCAATGTTGGGGTAGATGAGGGTTTGCGTACTATTTAGTGGTTATGATTGTGAGTGTGTGATACCTATGTGCAAGTGGTGCGACCCCGGGAGTGCCCTCTACTTCCCGCCAATCCGTTGCACGTGGTTGAGGCAAGTGTGTTGTGATGGATAGCGAGTTGTAGGTTGCATGTTGAGATTAGATGGAATTGTCTACATGATATATGTCCACTTGCCATGTTTTAATGATTGCTATGATATGATGAGCATGTTTAAGATGTTATGATGCCATGTGTTAATATATGAGTTTTATATGATGTTGGCATGCTTGCATACATGACATGTTACATGGCCCGGGCGGTGAGAAAGTCATTAACTAATCCGGGAAGGTCGGTGAGAAAGTTATGACTAATCCGGAGAGCCAATAGAGTAAGTTCTACATCGTGATTCCATCTACCGTGGGTTGTGGAAGCGAGGAGTAGGCACCCTCCATCTTCGGGATGGAAGAGGGGAGAGGGTGCACACCGACGAGTGTGTACTCAACCATACCGGTATGAGTTTCCAAGGAGATATGAGCATCGCATCGCATTGCATACATGATGATGATGATAAAGATATGTGATTATGAATGAGATGATAAACATGTTGTGTGTTGTTGCAATGTAAGTTGTTCTTTTGTTCCATTGCAATATACTTGCTGAGTGATGAACTCACGTTTGTGTTTTATGTGGTTTTTAGGTACTTTGAGATCGGCATGCGGGAAAAAGGGGTTTAGCTACACTTCTACACGTAGCTCCACAATCATAGTCTATGATTAATCACTTGGAGACATGATATTAAGAGTTGTGCCATAAACTTAATGTATGGTTTAATTTAGCATGCTTGTGATTCCTTATTTGCTTCGTTATAGCTTATGGAGTGGTTGAGCATGGTATTATTGGCGTAATTTGATGATATATCCATTTATGTTGATGTTTTAGATGTCGTGTGCTATGATATATCTTGCCATGATATTGATATTGTGTTAATTCATGTTAAGACAAAGGAGATGCTGCCGAAATTTTGATTTGTAGCATTTGCTCCTTTGCTGTAATTTATGATAAATTGTGGTATTATGTTGTTGTTTAGTCTATGTTTGGTAGCATTCAGGCATTCTAGATGCCGGGGTGTTACAGTTGGTATCAGAGCGGGCTGTAGGTCCTTGGAATGTGAATTTTTAGTGACATGCTATAGGGTACAACTAAAATGTGATGTGGAATAACTTAGAAACATGCCTTAGGTCTTAACTAAAATTTTGTTATAGGATAGTGTGAAATCATGTGCTAAAAAATTGGCATAGAATTGAATTTGCAAATGTGTTTGTTCATGTGTTTTGTCAATTTGACAAGAAACAGTAAGTTTCGCTTTGGCGCCGGACCAAACTTAAAGAAAACAGTAAGTTTCCCATCTACGACGGACAAACTTTGTTGGTCTGTCGTGGACATGCTTTTGAACTCATTGAGCCAAACTCAATTTTCCTCAAAAACCAGTAAGTTGTGCATGTACGACAGACTAAGTTTTGGAGTGCATGCGTGGACATGCTTTTGAGCGCATGAGCCAAACTCTTTTTTCCAAGGAACCGAGATTTTCACTTGTACAACGGACCGATTTTGTTGGTCTGTCGTGAATGGACTTTTCTAGGGTTTTAATTTTGGTCCGTTGTGAACATGTTTTTGCTCGGTTTTGATGGCTTCTTGGAACAGAGACTTTCACGTGTACAACGGACCGATTTTGTTTGTCCGTCGTGAATGGACTTTTTCTAGTTTTTTATTCTTGGTCCGTTGTGAACATGTTTTTGCTCGGTTTGAATGTTTTGCAAGAATTGAAATGATTTGAATTTGAGATTATGAAATTTGTGATGATTTCATGATGCTTCTTTTGAAGTGGACTTTATGCAATGCTCGTGTGAGTATTTGCATGGATTGAGTAGAGTCAAGTCGTGGACTTGTGCTCGGAATTGTTTTGTGGTTTGTTCATGTGCAGGTATTGCTTGAAGACGAACGTGGTCGATGACGGGATCGGAACTAGGTTCATGGAGGAACTGAGGTTCGGGACTAGGTTCAGGGAGGAACTGAGGTCTTGGTGGTCAAGGATGTCATGCGGGACGTTCGGGCTAAGAGAATGGTGCACATGAAGAATGGTTAGTCACGTGAGAATGGCAGGAGGTCATTCGCGTGCAAAGTGTTAGTCACGTGAGTATGGCAGGTGGCCATACGCGTGCAAAGTGTTAGTCACGTGAGTATGGTAGGGTTGCCATACGCGTGCAAGAGTTGTATTCGGCCAGGTTAGGCCAAGTAGAGTTGTGTTGGATACAGATTCCTTCTAGGAATAGGAATCGTATTCGTAACTCCTTGTGGGTTGGTCCTTTAAATAGGAGGGTGTCTCCTGTTAAAGGGCATCAATCGAACCAAGTAGCGTAACAGCGCAAGGGAGCTTGAGCTTGGTTTTAGGGTTTGTACTCTTTTGATGGGAGTACTTTAGACAAAAGAAATAAAGATCAATTCTTCTAGTTCCTTGTGTGCTACAATATTCTCTTTTGGTTCTTGTTTGCATACTTGTTCTAGTTCTAGATTGGTTTTTGTTTTTTGATTTTCATCTTGATTTGATCCATCAAAAACCTCTCTAGGGTATTGATCTAGTGTTCCTCAAAGTTTTGTTGATAAATCTTTTGTTGTTCTTGATCAATCTACAAGTTTCGATTAGATTGATTTTCATCAAGTTCTGGAATAGCAAGCTTGCAAAGCTTATAACTTTTGATCCGTAAGTTCAATCGAGCTGATTCTTTTTGGGTTCGATTCGTACTGGAATTTATTTTCTTGTGTCCAAATTTCAGATCGATCCGACGGTTGGATCTCCAGGAATTCGTGTTTTACCGAACCTATGTCATTCTGTTTTTGTCGAAAACGAGGCAATTATTTGGTTCTGTTTTGGGGTGAACTTTTAATAGATCAAGAATTTGGTTTTAGCTTTCGCACAATCATTCACCCCCCCTCTGATTGCTATATTTGTATACTTCGATCCTACAAGTGGTATCAGAGCGAGGTTTTTCTAATCTATCTTAACCGGTGATTAGATTAATGGATCGTTATTCGACAAAACCATGTGTGTTCGATGGTGTTGATTTTCTGTTTTGGAAGGCCAAGATGGAGGCGTTCATCCAAGCACAAGGCTTCACAATTTGGGAGAAGGTCTATAAGCCATATGAAGTCCCTGCAAACGACAACGTCAACGACACCAATCGCACACATGTTGAAGCAAACAGCAAGGCGCGCAACTTGATCATCCAAGGTTTGGGACGCAGCGACTTTGACCGTGTGATCCATCTCAAGTCCGCATATGAGGTATGGAAATCTCTTTGTGATTACCATAAGGGTTCTAACACTATTAAAGAGGTTCGTCAAGATCTTTACAAAAAAGAATACATGCGATTTGAGATGAAACCCGGTGAGTCGCTAGATGACTTCTTAGCACGTTTCAATAAAATTCTTAGTAATCTTCGTCTTTGTTGGAGTTAGCTTTGATGATGCTGCTAATGCTAGACAATTGCTTGGTGCTTTAGACATGTCTATTTGGGAGATGAAAGTTACATCCATTAGAGAATCTACTATCATGAGTACACTTACATTAGATGTTCTGTATTCTAAATTGAAAACTCATGAGTTGGATGTTCTTGCAAGGAAAGGTAATATTAAATCAATTGCTTTGATCTCTAACCCTAACATGTCAAATGCAAATTCTTCTTCTAGCTTTGCCTTGTCTTCCATGTCTTATTTAACAGATGAGCAACTTGAAGAGTTTCCTGAAGAAGATCTGGCACTACTCTCTTCTCGCTTTAACAAAGCTTTGCAGAATGTGAGAATGAGAAAGCGAGGTGGTCCTCCAAGATGCTATGAGTGTGGTGACCTCAACCATATTCGCACAAATTGTCCTAAGTTTGCAGGAAAAACATCAAAGGAGGAGAAGGACAACGACAGAAGGAATGAGAAGAAAAGGTTCTCGTCAAATGATAGGAAGAAGAAGAGCTTCATCAACCGCAAGGTGGTTCACCGAGTTCTTTCCGCTCTTGAACAAGTCAATTTGAGCGATGTGGACTCGGAGAGCAGCGAAGATGATGCAACTCCAAGCAAGCATGAGTTGACGGGGTTGTGTCTCATGGCCAAAAGCAGCGACAGCTTCACCGACGGCGATCATGACAGCGACTTCAATGAGGTAGATCCTTCTTACGATGAATTAGCTATTGCTGTTGCTCGTCTTGGTAAATTGCTTGATAAACGTGACAAGAAAATTAAGAAACATGATTTTGTTGTGGAGTCATTGAATGCTGAAATTTTTAGACTTAAAACCTTGATTCCTGATGACGATGCTTGCAAATCATGTGACTTAATTTACAATGAGCTTACGTTGCTTAGGAAAGAACATGTTTCCTTGTTAGAGCAAATCAATGCTGAAAATGAGAAAAATGAGAAACTTGTTAAACATGCTAGTTGTTCTACCATTGATTTGCATGATACAACTCCATGTTCTAAATGCTCCATACTAGAATTGAAGTTGCATGATGCAAATGCTAGGGCTTCTCAAATGACAGAAGACTTGCTTACACATGAGGTTCTTTCATGCTCAACTTGTTGCAAGCAAAAAGGAAAAGTGAACGTTCCCTGTAATAATTGTTTAACTCTTTCTCGAAAAATTGATTACTTGGAAAAGTTATTAGAACGTTTCACTAAAGGAAAGAAAAACCTAAACATGATCTTGGATCAATCAAAAGTCAGCACTCATAACAAAGGTTTAGGTTTTGATTCTTATGCTCATCATAAATCACATGATCCCACTGTTGTTAAATCATTTGAAGGAGGAAAATTTGAAATTGTCAATGAGCCTAAGAAAATTGTCTTTAAGTCTGCTGGAGTGTTATTTTCTACTATGATGAATGCAAATGATGCTTCTACTTCTAAAGCCAAACATCCTGTTAAGTACACTTGCACTCATTGTGGTAGAGATGGACATTTAGTAGATTTTTGCTTTAGACTAGCCAAACAACAAAAGAAAGAAAAAACTAAGGCTAGGTCTAATTTCAGACAGGCACGCTTTGTTTCTCATTATGTGCCTAGGGTGATGCAAACACCTTTTGTTGGTAAGAACACGGGAAAAGACAAATCTATCTTTGTGCCTAAGAATGCTCGTGTTGTGTCTACTATTGTGCGTCGTGTGTCTCAGTACTGGATTCCTAAACATCTTATTTCTAACCCCAGTACCGAGACCTCGACACTTTCTGCTTCTATGTAGGCTTCTCACGCGAGGAAGGAGAACATATGGCTAGTGGATTCCGGATGCTCACGCCACATGTCCGATGATAAGAATTGGTTCTCCTCCTTCACTCGCGCATCTCGTGCTAAAAATGTTATTTTTCAAGATGCTTCTTCCACCTCTGTTTTACTTAAAGGCACTAGTCCAAATAGTGCAGTACAGTGCATATGTTCAGGGGAGAGTATCTTTGTTGATGAAGATGATGATGATGCTGTTAAGGATGAGATAATTGGAGTTCTTTGTGTGCTTGTGTGCTCGTTTTCAAGCTTCCCCGCGTGCTTCACATCGACAAGCTATCAAGAGGATTTTAAGGTATCTCCGTGGTACTCAAGATTTTGGCATTTGACTTTCTGCTTCCTCATGCATTAGTTTAAGAGCTTTCTCTGATGCTGAATTTGGAGGATGTAGAATTGATAGAAAAAGTACATCTGGTTCATGCCACTTCTTGAGTAATTCTCTTTCTTGAACACATTGACATCAGATTTCACTTTCTTAGAGATCATGTTGAAAAAGGCAACATTGTGCTTCATCATGTGGATACTGAACATCAATTGGCAGACATTTTCACAAAACCTTTGTCTTCTTCTCGTTTTGCTTTTATTCGGGGAGAACTTGGGATTGTTCATCCAATGGGTTTGTTTTGAGGGAGAGTTTCCTTGCCAAGTTCTTTCACTTAATGAGCTCACTTTTTCATATTTCTTTATATATTTTGTAATTGTGCTAATATATGATAATCTAACTGTAACACCCCGGCATTTAATATGCCCGAATGCTACCAAACATAAGCTAAACAACATCTAAATACCACATTTAAACATAAATTCCAGCAAAGGTACATATGCTAAAAACCGATATTTCGGCAGCATCTCCTTTGTTTTTCCATGAATTAACACCATATCAATATCATGGCAAGATATATCATAGCACACGACATCTAAAACATCAACATAAATGGATATATCATCAAATTATGCCAATAATACCACGCTCAACCACTTCATAAACTAAAACGAAGCAAATAAGGAATCACTACCATGCTAAATTAAACCATACATTAAGTTTAAGGCACAACTCTTAATATCATGTCTCCAAGTGATTAATTATGGACTATGATGGTGGAGCTACGTGTAGAAGTGTAGCTAGACCCCTTTTTCCCGCATGCCGATCTCAAAGTACCTAAAAACAACATAAAACACAAGCGTGAGTTCGAAAACTCAGCAAGCATATTGTAATGGACAACAAGATCATTTACAAGACAATAATACCTTACATCACATATAACATCTCATACTTGAGCACATAACAACATCATCATCATTAAATATGTATTGCAATGCAATGCAACGCAATGTTATGCTCATATCTCCTTGGAAACTCATACCGGTATGGTTGAGTACACACCCGTCGGTGTGCACCCTTTTTCCCCCCTTCCATCCCGAAGATGGAGGGTGCCTACTCCTCGCTTCCATTCACCACGTGGATGGAATCACGATGTAGGTCTTACTCAATGGCGTTCCGGACTAGTCATAACTTTCTCACCGACCTTGCCGGACTAGTTATGACTTTCTCACCGCCTCGCCTATCTCATGACATGCATGCAACTATGCCAATTATCATATCTCATTTGTACATAAACATATGGCATCATGTCATAGTACACATAAACACATGGCATCGAATCATGATAAGTATAGACACATAGCATCATATCATGATAATCATACTCAATATATCATTGGAAAACAGCAAGCATGGCAAGTGATCATAGCAAGTATTCAATCTTTCATCTAATCTCCACAAGCAACCTACAATTCCGCTATTCATTACAACACACTTGCCTCAACCGCGGGCGACGGATTGGCGGGAAGTAGAGGGCACTCCCGGTGTCACACCACCAGCACATAGGCATCACACACTCATAATCATGCCCACAAAACAGTACACAAACCCCCATCTAACCCGACGTTGCCCACTACTCGCAAAACCTAAAAATAGAGGTTCTGTCCCGTCGGGACAGCAGCCTTGCAAAAGGCATAACTTGCGTTCTGGGACTCCGAATGAATTAAACGAGTACACCCTCGCATAGCTTAGGAAATTTCCCAACTTTCTCTAGGTATATGGAAAGTCTGATTCGGCCTCTAAAGTTGTTTAATCTACAGATTACCGAGATCTGTTCCAATCGCGTCACAGATTTTAACACGCTCGGTAAAACGGCCATAACTTTCAAACGGCTGATCGGAATTTAACGTGCTTTATGTCCACGGAAAGATAATTAAATTATTTACAACTTCTTTTAAGTCCGTACGGACAGATTCGGAATCTAAATCGACGAAAACTCGAACCCTAGCCCGACTGCTCAATCTGCCCGAAAACAGAAACGTGGCAACGTCTAGATCTAACCCAAAGAACTCCAATCTAGCACCACCAATTGATCTAAAAACTTGATAATCACCCTAAGAACAGTACCTAGATCAATTCCAAGGATCCCCATGATCATACCTTTGCCCAACGAACGAATCTCCAATAGATCTCCTCGCGGATCGCTCCTCGCTCCTCGCTCCAACGGATGGATCCACAAGGTGCAGAGGTGTGGAGACCACCCTAGGGCAGCAAGGGGGTGGAGGAGAGGTGGTGGAGAGGTGGGGAGCAATGGGGCAAAGGGGGAGGTGGAGGCGCACAAGAGGGAGAGGGAGAGGGGGGTGGCGGCTAGGGCTTAGGAGGGGGAGGTGGGGGCGCCCAAGGGCAGCATGGGGCGCAAGGGGCTGGGGGAAGCCCCCTTTTACCAGCCCTCAACACAATCCTAGTCCGTTACGGAGACCTAATCCATCCCACCAAAGCCCACCAAGTCCCAAAAGTCCCCCGGGAAGTCCCAAAACCCCGAAAACGGCCCGGAAACGGCCCGGAAAAGCTATTAACCTCCATAACCTTTAGTTTTAACCTTAATTCCACATCTCATATTGTTTTTAACCATATCAAGCACGTTAAATAAAGTTATGAGACTCCGTGGCGACATAACACTTCAACGGGCCCAAAAACGCGAGAAAACCCTAAGCCGAAAGGTTTTATTCTCTAGTTTCACCTTCTATAACGTCACACCAAACCATAGTGTCACATTCTTCCCCCCTTCAACAGGATTCGACCTCGAATCCGAAGGACGCCAAAAACAACAACAAAGTCCCCAAGGGACAAAAGGCTTCTCTGCAGCACAAAACATTCGCACAACGACTAGAACCGGAAACAAACGACAAACGAGTTCCCAAAACCAACACTTAAAGAAAAAGTGTTGATCTAGCCCAACTAAGGGCAACCGCTCACGGTTCAACTTTCAATTCAAATCCCAAACAGAATCTGCGTTTCAACCTCGAAGGGCTTCAACAACCCAAAACGCTCGAATCCTCACGACAAACACCTCACCCTTCTATCACAACCTACCTGACTACACACTGCAATAAACTCAACATGACAAAGTCAAAGGAAGTCACAATTCCTTTAACGAACTCTCTTCATTCCCGAAAGTTTCCACCGAGGGGAATAACTCATTAAGGCACACTAGCCCTTCCGATACACGATCATACTAACATTTTATTCCATCCTTTTCCAGGCAAGACTCAAACCCAAAAACAACTAGTGAAGACAACTGCTCACGGCAGGGCAATTATCACCGATCTACCGTCAACTTCACTTCCACCCATTGCTACTCTTAGTAAAGATTAAACCCATACATCATCAACCTCCATCACAAACCACCCTTATACCATTAAGGTTCGACACCTAGCCCAAGCTAGGATCGAAAACCTTACCAAACCACAATTGGTTCCTTTCTTAAGAGGGTCTCGCCCTCACACAAAAACACTTAGCTATCGAGCCCAAGTGCACACACAACAACTCAAACCCAAAGCGTTAACAACCATTTTGGAAAGAATTCGGCAACATCCAAGCCAAAACACAAAGGAAGCATAAATCCTTCATTCTTTCTTTTCATACTAGAAAGAAATGGACATCTCGATTCTTGACATGCATGCACACTTTTCAAGAGCACTCCGGATTAGTCATATATCCTTATATGACTTTCTCACCGACCTGGCTCGTCGACTCCTTTATGATTAATTATGCATAAACAATGTCTCGTTTTCCTTTTTCACCCTTCATTCATCATGTAACAACGGCACCGAATAGTCATTCACCAAATGACTTCTTCCTTGGTATCAAATGATGGAAACACAATTAACATCGAAGGTTGCGGAAATTCATATAGACTATGACGGCAGCATAGTTGACAAAGAAACACCACGTCGTAAAAGACCCCACATCAGTTGAAAACTGAACTTGCACAACATTGCATTTCATCCAAATTCAACATTTTGGAAAAGAACATCAAAATTTCAAGTCGAGCATCTGCTCCCACAACCATCACGAACTTCCTCAAGGAGAGGGAAACTCATTCCCAAAAGGGAACACCTCACTAACAAAATCACTTTGTAAAACTTTCATAAAGTCCACCTTTTGAAGCACTCGCAACATCACACACATTTTCAAAACAACTCCAACTCTAGCCAAAAAGAGTTACACATTAAGGGCTCAACTCAAAAGTTTCCAACACAACCCTTTAAGACCATCTCGCTTCCTTTTAAAATTAATTCCAAAGATAATCCAAAGGCTAACGCGAAAAGGGCGCGATCGACTCAAAACTTTTGGATGTAAATCCAAACTCACAACACAAACTAAACAAATTCGCCAAAACCAAAGGTCGACACCAAACATTACGAGTTTTGGGGAAACTCTCAAACACAAAGATAAGGAACACCTTGACCGAAAACCCTTCAACCAAAATGGCAAACAACCAAACCAGTCCAAAAGCTTTTAAACACAAGCTCAGCGTAAAAGAACCATCTCTAGAACTCCACTACGCTTTCCATTTAAAGACTTTAATAATCACTTTTTACTCCCTGAGGAGCCCCAAACTCAATTCAACCAAAAGCTTCACAACAAATTCTTCCTCTAGTTACCATTCCCAAAACTTTTAATAAGGGTTTATGATGCTTATCAAGAAGGCACCCAACCAAGACTATAATGATATGATCCCCACGGATCACCGAATCATAATACTTCTTATTCTAAATTTGAAACATAGTACTTCAACAAATCTTTCAAAGAAGATCAACATATAAATTTCATACCTCCTATCTATTCACATCTCGATAACCGAACCTTATTCAGTTAAACAACGACTTCAACATGTAAATATTATCTCTACAAGACAAAGTTCATAGCTAGGATTCCAAGGCATACATTCATTAAGGATAAAACTCTACATCAGGTTAATTATCCATGGTTCACTCCATCACCACAGGTTACAACACCCTCCATTTAGTCAATGGTTTCCAACAAGTATTCTACACAACTACCACCACTACTAAGTCATCAATAAAAACAAATGGGCATAATCATCAACCGATCAACATTACTTTTAGCTACCCTATACATAGGTGATAACAAAATTACAACATACTCCAACTATTTAAAATAGATTGAAAACTAGCATTTCAAATATACTAGTAGTTTGCAACAACATAAATAACCACTCAAATCAACTTCCAAATTAAAGTCACTAGTCTCTACTAATCCGTTAGATTAGCACATCTTTAAACACCAAGCAAAGCTTCTTAACAATATCAGCAGTTTACATCATCTTAATGTTTTAACTATGCATCAAGGTTTAAACTTTTAACATTAACGAGAATCATAAGCACTTTTAAAGCAAGGCAACAGATTCTAAGCATGAACATTAACACTTTCAATCATTCTCGCTAAGAGTGAACTACAACACTAGTAGTCTATTTATTCTCAAACTTAGAGATTTTACTCACATTGAATTGATTCAACTCAAAATTTAACTTAGCAACACATCAATCCATAAACCATATTGTTACCTACTACATAACATGCTTAAACATCAATTCTTACTAGGGACAAACGATTTCAGTCAAAAGACTACTTACTTTGTTTGCAGCATTTAGTTTTAAAACTCATCCCAAATTCATAAGGAAACTTGACTCAAAATTGCAATGAGACAAACCCAAACTTGGTCATGCAAAGGAATTCTCCAAAACACTTTTAAATCTCAAGGACTCCCATAAGGAAAAAGGTTGAAAGACAATTTTCTCGAAAGGGAACCAAGCGCTCAATCAAACCTTTGCAAATAAAACCTTAACTCCAAACCCCTAAGTTTCACGACTCAAGAGGGGCTTTCAAAGATGATTTCTTAAACCAGTAAAATGACGAAATAAAACACCACTTACTCCTACAAAGCCACTGAACTTCAGCCCTGACAGCCAGGTCTGGCACAACTCCGAACAAAACTCCTTTAGCCTCGAAGAAAGACAACCACAGGAATAAATCGAATGCTTCTTCCCATAAAGAAATCAACAAACTAAGCATTAAAACTTGGAAAGGCGCCCAAAAGAAGCGCAACACTAGACTCCTCTTCTTCGTCTTCACCCAAGGTAGACAAAACCACACACCGCATACGGAACGATCCGCAAAAGCCCATCACCTTTTCATTTGGTTCAAAACAGCTAAAGCCAAGAAAAGCAACAAACACCGACCGTCAGAACAACAAAGAACATCCGAAGGAAACCACCATTAACTCTTCCTTTTCGTCTCCAATCAACTACCCGATTTACGACAGGAAGGGTAAGCGCTTTTCTCCTACAGGGGTTAACAGTTCTTCGGTGATGGCGCTAACCGGCCACACCGTCAAACCTCACCCTAACTATAAACAACAAGAGGTGACCGAAACCCTTCGGTACCACTACCCCACTCTTATCACCACAACATATATCATTGACATAGCAGCATGCATTGTCAAAAGAAGCATTCAACATCAAATCTTAAATACAACATTTAAGCGTAAAGAAACGATACCCATACCCTTTCCTACTGTGCATCCAGTGTGTGTCAAATTTTAGATTAGTTATACCATTTTTTTTGCAAGTTTTAATGTTGCTATCCTATGACAAAGTTTTAGTTGAAACCTAAGCCATGTTTCTAAGTTATTCCACATCATATTTTAGTTGTACCCTATGGCACGACACTAAAATTCACATTCCAAGGACCTACAGCCCGCTCTGATACCAACTGTAACACCCCGGCATTTAATATGCCCGAATGCTACCAAACATAAGCTAAACAACATCTAAATACCACATTTAAACATAAATTCCAGCAAAGGTACATATGCTAAAAACCGATATTTCGGCAGCATCTCCTTTGTTTTTCCATGAATTAACACCATATCAATATCATGGCAAGATATATCATAGCACACGACATCTAAAACATCAACATAAATGGATATATCATCAAATTACGCCAATAATACCACGCTCAACCACTTCATAAACTAAAACGAAGCAAATAAGGAATCACTAGCATGCTAAATTAAACCATACATTTAGTTTAAGGCACAACTCTTAATATCATGTCTCCAAGTGATTAATTATGGACTATGATGGTGGAGCTACGTGTAGAAGTGTAGCTAGACCCCTTTTTCCCGCATGCCGATCTCAAAGTACCTAAAAACAACATAAAACACAAGCGTGAGTTCGAAAACTCAGCAAGCATATTGTAATGGACAACAAGATCATTTACAAGACAATAATACCTTACATCACATATAACATCTCATACTTGAGCACATAACAACATCATCATCATTAAATATGTATTGCAATGCAATGCAACGCAATGTTATGCTCATATCTCCTTGGAAACTCATACCGGTATGGTTGAGTACACACCCGTCGGTGTGCACCCTTTTTCCCCCCTTCCATCCCGAAGATGGAGGGTGCCTACTCCTCGCTTCCATTCACCACGTGGATGGAATCACGATGTAGGTCTTACTCAATGGCGTTCCGGACTAGTCATAACTTTCTCACCGACCTTGCCGGACTAGTTATGACTTTCTCACCGCCCTCGCCCTATCTCATGACATGCATGCAACTATGCCAATTATCATATCTCATTTGTACATAAACATATGGCATCATGTCATAGTACACATAAACACATGGCATCGAATCATGATAAGTATAGACACATAGCATCATATCATGATAATCATACTCAATATATCATTGGAAAACAGCAAGCATGGCAAGTGATCATAGCAAGTATTCAATCTTTCATCTAATCTCCACAAGCAACCTACAATTCCGCTATTCATTACAACACACTTGCCTCAACCGCGGGCGACGGATTGGCGGGAAGTATAGGGCACTCCCGGTGTCACACCACCTGCACATAGGCATCACACACTCACAATCATGCCCAAAAAACAGTACACAAACCCCCATCTAACCCGACGTTGCCCACTACTCGCAAAACCTAAAAACAGAGGTTCTGTCCCGTCGGGACAGCAGCCTTGCAAAAGGCATAACTTGAGTTCTGGGACTCCGAATGAATTAAACGAGTACACCCTCGCGTATCTTAGGAAATTTCCCAACTTTCTCTAGGTATATGGAAAGTCTGATTCGGCCTCTAAAGTTGTTTAATCTACAGATTACCGAGATCTGTTCCAATCGCGTCACAGATTTTAACACGCTCGGTAAAACGGCCATAACTTTCAAACGGCTGATATGAATTTAACGTGCTTTATGTCCACAGAAAGATAATTAAATTATCTACAACTTCTTTTAAGTCCGTACGGACAGATTCGGATTTTAAATCGACGAAAACTCGAACCCTAGCCCGACTGCTCAATCTGCCCGAAAACAGAAACGTGGCAACGTCTAGATCTAACCCAAAGAACTCCAATCCAGCACCACCAATTGATCTAAAAACTTGATAATCACCGTAAGAACAGTATCTAGATCAATTCCAAGGATCCCCATGATCATACCTTTGCCCAACGAACGAATCTCCAATAGATCTCCTCGCGGATCGCTCCTCGCTCCACGCTCCTCGCTCCTCGCTCCTCGCTCCTCGCTCCTCACTCCAACGGATGGATCCACAAGGTGCAGAGGTGTGGAGACCACCCTAGGGCAGCAAGGGGGTGGAGGAGAGGTGGTGGAGAGGTGGGGAGCAATGGGGCAAAGGGGGAGGTGGAGGCGCACAAGAGGGAGAGGGAGAGGGGGCGTGGCGGCTAGGGCTTAGGAGGGGGAGGTGGGGGCGCCCAAGGGCAGCATGGGGCGCAAGGGGCTGGGGGAAGCCCTCTTTTACCAGCCCTCAACACAATCCTAGTCCGTTACGGAGACCTAATCCATCCCACCAAAGCCCACCAAGGCCCAAAACTCCCCCGGGAAGGCCCAAAACCCCGATAACGGCCCGGAAACGGCCCGGAAAAGCTATTAACCTCCATAACCTATAGTTTTAACCTTAATTCCACATCTTATACTATTTTTAACCATATCAAGCACGTTAAATAAAGTTATGACACTCCGTGGCGACATAACACTTCAACCGGCCCAAAAACGCGAGAAAACCTTAAGCCGAAAGGTTTTATTCTCTAGTTTCACCTTCTATAACGTCACACCAAACCATAGTGTCACACTAAATTGTTCCACTTGAACTAAAAATGACTTTGCAGAATTCCTTGGTTTGATTGCCTATAGTTAAATACTCTGTGATATCTCACTCTTCTAGGCTTGATATTGAATCTTCTTGACAAATTTGGGCTATGAAGCAAGTGTGTTTTCAGCTTTACTCTTTCAAAAGACCTTTTAATCACTTTTGCATGTTTACAATCAAAGAAAAAGTAAAGGAAAAGGGAATCAGTTTAAAAAAAAAGGGATTGTTTAAAAAAAACCTCAAGTTATGTGCTTCAGGATGCTTTCCCTAAAAGATAAGATGTATGCTTCAAGCATGCCATTCCCTCAAAAGACAAGATGTATGCTTCAAGCATGCCACTCCAAGGAAATAAAAGAAGTATGCTTCAAGCATGCCACATGCAGTTTACTGTTTAAAGATTAAATTGGTCCACTAGATTGGAGTTGAAACTACTTGCTCGCCCTGATTTGTTATTTGCTTCAACTTTGAGCCTTTGTTTTTCTACTAAAGGTTTTGCTTAGTACTTGGCTATAGTTGACTGAATTGAGGTTGAGATGCATGTCATTCCCTAACTTGTTAAAATCACATCAAGATCATGTATTTTGCATGTTATGTGATATATAAGGTTATATGATCGAATGAGCTCATCTTTTCCTATCTTGGCACTCCCTTGTTTCTCCTTGTGAAATCTTTGCTACAGGAAAAATTTTGAACCTATTCTCTCTTTTGTACTCTTGATGAATCCATTGTCAAAGGGGGAGAAATTTGGGAATCATTGAAAAGTTTAAGAAAAAGGGGGAGAAGAAAAAGGGGGAGTTGTTTTTAGAAATTTGAGAATTTTGGGAGACGTTTGGAGAATTTTGAAATTTTTGGGCACATTGCACATTCACACACATTTTCCTTCTTAGGGGGAGATTTTGTTTTGCATTTTGGTCAAAGGGGCAATTCTGTGTTTTCTCTTTTTGGTCCTTGATCCTTTGGATTTCAAAATCTTTTGTAAAGTGAATGCCAAATGTTCAATTCTAAGTGGTGTTACCAATGTTTTCATCAAGGGGGAGATTGTGAAATCATGTGCAAAAAAATTGGCTTAGAATTGAATTTGCAAATGTGTTTGTTTATGTGTTTTGTCAATTTGACAAGAAACAGTAAGTTTCGCTTTGGCGCCGGACCAAACTTAAAGAAAACAGTAAGTTTCCCACCTACGACGGACAAACTTTGTTGGTCTGTCGTGGACATGCTTTTGAACTCATTGAGCCAAACTCAATTTTCCTCAAAAACCAGAAAGTTGTGCATGTACGACGGACTAAGTTTTGGGTCTGTCGTGGACATGCTTTTGACCGCATGAGCCAAACTCTTTTTTCCAAGGAACCGAGATTTTCACTTGTACAACGGACCGATTTTGTTGGTCTGTCGTGAATGGACTTTTCTAGGGTTTTAATTTTGGTCTGTTGTGAACATGTTTTTGCTCGGTTTTGATGGCTTCTTGGAACAGAGACTTTCACGTGTACAACGGACCGATTTTGTTTGTCCATCGTGAATGGACTTTTTCTAGTTTTTTATTCTTGGTCCGTTGTGAACATGTTTTTGCTCGGTTTGAATGTTTTGCAAGAATTGAAATGATTTGAATTTGAGATTATGAAATTTGTGATGATTTCATGATGCTTCTTTTGAAGTGGACTTTATGCAATGCTCGTGTGAGTATTTGCATGGATTGAGTAGAGTCAAGTCGTGGACTTGTGCTCGGAATTGTTTTGTGGTTTGTTCATGTGCAGGTATTGCTTGAAGACGAACGTGGTCGATGACGGGATCGGAACTAGGTTCATGGAGGAACTGAGGTTCAGGACTAGGTTTAGGGAGGAACTGAGGTCTTGGTGGTCAAGGATGTCATGCGGGACGTTCGGGCTAAGAGAATGGTGCACATGAAGAATGGTTAGTCACGTGAGAATGGTAGGAGGTCATTCGCGTGCAAAGTGTTAGTCACGTGAGTATGGCAGGTGGCCATACGCGTGCAAAGTGTTAGTCACGTGAGTATGGTAGGGTTGCCATACGCGTGCAAGAGTTGTATTCGGCCAGGTTGGGCCAAGTAGAGTTGTGTTGGATACAGATTCCTTCTAGGGAATAGGAATCGTATTCAGAACTCCTTGTGGGTTGGTCCTTTAAATAGGAGGGGTGTCTCCTGTTAAAGGGCATCAATCGAACCAAGTAGCGTAACAGCGCAAGGGAGCTTGAGCTTGGTTTTAGGGTTTGTACTCATTTGATGGGAGTACTTTAGACAAAAGAAATAAAGATCAATTCTTCTAGTTCCTTGTGTGCTACAATATTCTCTTTTGGTTCTTGTTTGCATACTTGTTCTAGTTCTAGATTGGTTTTTTTTTTGATTTTCATCTTGATTTGATCCATCAAAAACCTCTCTAGGGTATTGATCTAGTGTTCCTCAAAGTTTTGTTGATAAATCTTTTGTTGTTCTTGATCAATCTACAAGTTTCGATTAGATTGATTTTCGTCAAGTTCTGGAATAGCAATCTTGCGAAGCTTATAACTTTTGATCCGTAAGTTCGATCGAGCTGATTCTTTTTGGGTTAGATTCGTACTGGAATCTAGTTTCTTGTGTCCAAATTTCAGATCGATCCGACGGTTGGATCTCCGGGAATTCGCGTTTTACCGAACCTCTGTCATTCTATTTTTGTCGAAAACGAGGCAATTATTTGGTTCTGTTTTGGGGTGAACTTTTAATAGATCAAGAATTTGGTTTTAGCTTCCGCACAATCATTCACCCCCCTCTGATTGCTATATTCTGTTGCTTTGCTTTAAAAGTGCTTATGACCCTCGATAATGTTTAAAGTTTTAAACCTTGATGCGTAGTGAGAACATTAAGATGATGTAAACTACTATTACTATTAGAGAAACTTTGTCGGTTGTGTAAAGATGTTCTAGCTTAATGTGTTAGTAGAGAAATTTAATCATGCTGGCTTATGATCTTAACTTGGAAGTTGACTAGAATTGCTATTTATGTCGTTGTTGCAAACTATTAGTATAATTTGAAGTATGCAGTTGTGTTCCTACAATGCTAGTATCGATGTCAATTGTAAAGACATAGGATTTGCTGTTTATGACATTGCTAAAGCTTTGGAATGGTCTAACCTATTAAATTTATTTTTAATAGTTGGAGTATGTTGTGTAGTGACAATTTGTTATGATATATGGATAGTGTAACTAAAAACAATGTAGTTGTTTTTATGATTATGCCCATTTATTGATATTGATGACTCAGTAGTGGTGGTAATTGTTTAGATTACTTCTTGGAAGCCATTGTTAAAATGGAGGTTATTATTAACATGTTGTGATGGAGTGAACCATGGATAATTAACATGATGTAGAATTTAATCCTTAATGAGTGTATACCTGTGACACTACGGTATGGTGTGACATTATAGAATGTGAAATTAGAGAATAAAACCTTTCGGCTTGAGGTTTTCTCGCGTTGTTGGGCCTTTTGAAGAGTTGTGTCACTCGGAGTGTCGAAACCTTATATAATGTGAATGATAAGGTCAAAAACAGTATGAGATGTGGAAATAAGGTTAAAACCATAGGGCTTGGAGGTTTATAGCGTTTCCGGGCCGTTTCCGGAGTTTTGGGCCTTTTCGGGGGGGTTTTGGGCCTTAAGGGTGGTTGTGGGGTTTGGTGGGGTGGAGTAGGAATCCATTTAGGATTAGGAAAGGGGCTTAGGGCTGGTAAAAAGGGGTCTCCCTGCCCCTTTGGGGCGTCCACCCCTGCTGCCCTTGCGCCCCACCTCTCCCCCTTCATTGCCTAGCCGCCCCACCCTTCCTCCTTTGTGCCGTGCGCCCCCCCTTGCGCCTCTCCACCTCTCCACCACCTCTCCTCCACCCCCCTTGCTGCCCTTGGGTGGCCTCCCCACCCCTGCATTCCCGTGGATCCATCCGAGGAGCGAGGAGCGAGGAGATCTATTGGAGTTTTCGTGCGTCGGGCAAAGGTATGATCATGGGGTTCCCTGGGATTGATCTAGGTACTGTTATTAAGGTGATTATCAAGTTTTTAGATCAATTGGTGGTGCTGGATTGGAGTAATTTGGGTTTTAGATCTAGACGTTGCCACGTTTCTGTTTTGGGACAGCATGAGCAGTCGACCTAGGGTTCCTGTTTTCGCCAATTTAGAATTCGAATCTGACTGTACGGACTTTTAAGAAGTTGTAGATAATTTCATTATATTTTCGTGAATATAAAGAACGTTAAATTCCGCCCAGCCGTTTGAAAGTTATGACTGTTTTACCGAGCGTATTGAAATCTGTAACGCGATTGGAACAGATCTCGGTAATCTGTAGGTTAAACAACTTTAGAAGCGGAATTAGTCTTTCCTTATACCTAGAGAAAGTTGGGAAATTTCCTAAGCTACGCGAGGATGTACTCGTTTAATTGATTCGGAGTCCCAGAGCCCAAGCTATGCCTTTTGCAAGGCTGCTGTCCCGCCGGGACAGAACCTCTGTTTTTAGGTTTTGCGAGTCGTTGGCAATGTTGGGGTAGATGAAGGTTTGCGTACTGTTCTGTGGTTATGATTGTGAGTGTGTGATACCTATGTGCAGGTGGTGCGACCCCGGGAGTGCCTTCTACTTCCCGCCAATCCGTTGCACGTGGTTGAGGCAAGTGTGTTGTGATGGATAGCGAGTTGTAGGTTGCATGTTGAGATTAGATGGAATTGTCTACATGATATATGATCACTTGCCATGTTTTAAAGATTGCTATGATATGATGAGCATATTTAAAATGTTATGATGCCATGTGGTAATATATGAGTTATATATGATGTTGGCATGCTTGCATACATGACATGTTACATGGCCCGGGCGGTGAGAAAGTCAATATCTAATCCGGAAAGGTCGGTGAGAAATATATGACTAATCCGGAGAGCCAATGAGTAAGCCCTACATCGTGATTCCATTCACCGCGGCGAACGGAAGCGAGGAGTAGGCACCCTCCATCTTCGGGATGGAAGGGGGGAGAGGGTGCACACCGACGGGTGTGTACTCAACCATACCGGTATGAGTTTCCAAGGAGACATGAGCATTGCATTACATCGCATACATATTGATGATGACAATGTTAAGTGTTTATGAATAAGATGATTTACATGATGGGAGATGTTATTTCCATGTTGTTGTTCTTGTTGTCCATTGCAATATGCTTGCTGAGTTTCGAACTCACGCTTGTGTTTTCTTGTTGTTTTAGGTACCATGAGATCGGCATGCGGGGAAGGGAAATAGTCACACACCCACACGTAGCTTCACCATAATGATTCCACAAGTCATTCTATTAGTTTGATAATAAATTGCGTGTGATGATCATTGCTTTAATGTTTAGCTTTACTATTTGAGAGTTTATTTGTTCATTTGACATTTGGAGACATTAAGTGCTTGATGTTAGACTTATATTGCCGTTAAGTCTTTAATAATTGTTGTTTTAGATGTCTCTCATATTGCCTTACATTGCTATAATATTGTTGATTCTTCGTAGCATGTTAAAACAAAGGAGATGCTGCCGAAATCTCGGTTTTTAGCATATGTATCCTTGCTGGAATTTATGATAAATGGTGGTATTTAGATGTTGGTTAGCTTATGTTTGGTAGCATTCGGGCATATTAAATGCCGGGGTGTTACAATACCTTAGAATCATGTTTACGAATTTTTGTCTTGTGGAGATGATATTCACTTGTTGAAATCTTTGTTTAATTGATTAAGTTTCGAATGTTGAGAAATTGATGTATGCATGGTATAAAAATTAATAGGTTGATCAGGCTAAAGTAGTTGTTCAAGTAGTATGCTTTAAATTGAGAACATGATGTTAATTGTTAAGTGTGTGTCTGTGGAGATTAGGATGAGGTAGTGTTGGTTCGATGTCTTGTTGATAAGCATCATAAACTTTATTTATAAGTGTTGGGAAAGGTAATTAGAGAAAGAACGTGCTGTGTAGTTTTGGTTGAATCATGATGGGGCTCCTCAAGGAGTAATTAGTGATTATTGAAGTCTTTAATGGAAAGCGTAGTGGAATACCAAGATGGTTCTTTTTATGCTGAGCTTGTGTTTAAAAGCTTTTAAACTGGTTTGGTTGTTTGCCATTTTTGGCTGAATGCGTTCGGTCAACATATTCCTTATGTTGTGTTTCAGAGTTTCCCTAAACTTGTAGAGATTGGTGCCAACCTTTGGATTTGGCTAACTTGTTTTAGTTTGTGCTATGAGTATGGATTTACACCCAAAAGTTCTTGAGTGGATCGCGTTCCTTCGCGTTCGCACTAAATTACCTTTGGAATAAATATTTAAAAGGAAGCAGTTGGTCATAACGGGTTGTGTTGGAAAACTTTTTGAGTTAAGCCCTTGATGTGTAACTCTATTTGGCTATAGCTGGAGTTATTTGGAAAATGCGTCTAAGTGTTTGCGTGTGCTTCAAAAGATGGATTTCTCGATGTTTCATCAGTGATTTTGTTAGTGAAGTGTTCCCTTCCTGGAAATGAGTTTCCCTTTCTTGTTGAGAACATTTGTGGCGGTTGTGTGTGCTGATGTTTAACTTTGGAGTCGATGTTCTATTCCAAAGGGTTGAGTTTGATTTTGCGAGGTTTTGCAAGGATAGTTTTAAATGGATGTTGGGTTTTCACACGATGTGGTGTTTTGTTGATTAACGATGTTGCCGTCATAGTCTATATGATTTAGCGCAACCGTTAGTGTTATGTGTATTTCAATCATGTGATACCGAGGAAGAAGTCTTTCGGTGAATGACTTTTCGGTATTGTTGTTCCATGATGAATGAACGATGAAAAGTAAACAGGACATCGTTTTTAGATGTTAAATGATAAAAGAGTCGTTGAGCCAGGTCGGTGAGAAAGTCATATAAGGAGATATGACTATTCCGGAGTGCTCTTGAAGTATGTGCAATTCATGTCATGAAACGAGTTTTCCCTTGCTTTCTAGTATGAAAAGAAAGAATGAAGAAATTATGGTATTTTGGTTGTGGTGTAGGGGATTTATGCTCACTTTGTGATTTGGTTTGGAGGTTGCCGAATTCTTTCGAAAATGATTGTTAATGCTTTGGGTTTGAGTTGTCGTGTGTGCACTTGGGCTTGATAGCTAAGTGTCTTATGTGAGGGCGAGACCCTCTTAAGAAAGGAACCAATTGTGGTTTGGTAAGGTTTTTCGATCCTAGCTTGGGCTAGGTGTCGAACCTTAGTGGTATAAGGGTGGTTTGTGATGGAGGTTGATGACGTTTGGGTTTAATCATTATTGAGAGTGGCGATGGGTGGAAGTGAAGTTGACGGTGGTTCGGTGACATTTGTCCTGCCGTGAGCAATTGTTGTCATTAGTTGTTCTTGGAATTGAGTCTTGTCTGGGAAAGGATGGAATAAAACGTTAGTATGATCGTGTATCGGAAGGGCAAATGTGCCTTAATGAGTGTTCCCCTCGATGGAAATTTCCGGGAATGTAGAAAGGTCGTTAAAGGAATTGTGACTTCCTTGATTTTGTCATGTTGAGTTTAATGGAGTTTGGTAGTCAGGTTGGTTGTGATAGAAGTATGAAGTGTTTGCCGTGAGGATTCGAGCGTTTTGGGTTGATGGAGCCCTTTGTGGTTGAAACGCGGATTTTGTTTGGGAATAGAAGTGAAGGTCGAACTGTGAGCGGTTGCCCTTAGTTGAACTAGATCAACACTTTTTCGCCAAGGGTTGGTTTTGAGAACTCGCTTGTTGTGTGTTCCGGTTTGAGGTTTCGTGCGGTTGTTTTGTGCTGTAGAGAAGTCTTTTGTCCCTTGGGGATTTTGTTGCTATTTTATTGGCGTCCTTCAGATTCGAGGTCGAATCCTATTGAAGGGGGGAAGAATGTGACACTACGGTATGGTGTGACATTATAGAATGTGAAATTAGAGATTAAAACCTTTCGGCTTGAGGTTTACTCGCGTTTTTGGGCCGTTTGAAGTGTTGTGACACCACGGAGTGTCGTAACCTTATTTAACGTGCATGATTTGGTCAAAAACAGTATGAGATGTGGAAATAATGTTAAAACCATAGGGTATGGAGGTTTATAACTTTTCCGGGCCATTTCCGAGCCGTTTCCGGGGTTTTGGGCCTTAAAGAGGGGGTTGTGGACTTTGGTGGGATGGAGTGGGAATCCATTTAGGATTAGGAAAGGGGCTTAGGGCTGGTAAAAGGGGGGTTTCCCTGCCCCTTGGGACGTCCACCCCCTTGCTGCCCCCTTGTGCGCCCCCTCCCCACCCCCAAGTGCCCTAGCCGCCACCCCTCCCTCCCTCCTCCCTTGGCCGTGCGCCTCCCCCTCCCTTGCCCCATTGCTCCCCACCTCTCCACCACCTCTCCTCCACCCCCTTGTTGCCCTAGGGTGGACTCCCCACCCCTGCACCTCGTGGATCCATCCATTGGAGCGAGGAGCGAGGAGCGAGGAACGTGGAACGTGGAGTGAGGAGCGATCCGGGAGGAGTTTCGTTGAGTTTTTGTTCGTCGGCTAAAGGTATGATCATGGGGTTCCCTGGGGTTGATCTAGGTACTGTTCTTAAGGTGATTATCAAGTTTTTAGATCAATTGGTGGTGCTGGATTGGAGTAATTTGGGTTAGATCTAGACGTTGCCACGTTTCTGTTTTGGGGCAGCTTGAGCAGTCGACCTAGGGTTCCTGTTTTCGCCAATTTAGATTTCGAATATGACCGTACGGACTTTTAAGAAGTTGTAGATAATTTCATTATCTTTCCGTGAATATAAAGAACGTTAAATTCCGCCCAGCCGTTTGAAAGTTATGACTGTTTTACCGAGCGTATTAAAATCTATGACGCGATTGGAATAGATCTCGGTAATCTGTAGATTAAACAACTTTAGAGGCCGAATCAGTCTTTCCTTATACCTAGAGAAAGTTGGGAAATTTCCTAATCTACGCGAGGATGTACTCGTTTAATTGATTCGGAGTCCCAGAGCCCAAGTTATGCCTTTTGCAAGGCTGCTGTCCCGCCGGGACAGAACCTCTGTTTTTAGGTTTTGCGAGTCGTTGGCAATGTCGGGGTAGATGAGGGTTTGCGTACTGTTCTGTGGTTATAATTGTGAGTGTGTGATACCTATGTGCAGGTGGTGCGACCCCGGGAGTGCCCTCTACTTCCCGCCAATCCGTTGCACGTGGTTGAGGCAAGTGTGTTGTGATGGATAGCGAGTTGTAGGTTGCATGTTGAGATTAGATGGAATTGTCTACATGATATATGTCCACTTGCCATGTTTTAATGATTGCTATGATATGATGAGCATGTTTAAGATGTTATGATGCCATGTGTTAATATATGAGTTTTATATGATGTTGGCATGCTTGCATACATGACATGTTACATGGCCCGGGTGGTGAGAAAGTCATTAACTAATCTGGGAAGGTCGGTGAGAAAGTTATGACTAATCCGGAGAGCCAATAGAGTAAGTCCTACATCGTGATTCCATCTACCGTGGGTTGTGGCAGTGAGGAGTAGGCACCCTCCATCTTCGGGATAGAAGGGGGGAGAGGGTGCACACCGACGGGTGTGTACTCAACCATACCGGTATGAGTTTCCAAGGAGATATGAGCATCGCATCGCATTGCATACATGATGATGATGATAAAGATATGTGATTATGAATGAGATGATAAACATGTTGTGTGTTGTTGCAATGTAAGTTGTTCTTTTGTTCCATTGCAATATACTTGCTGAGTGATGAACTCACGCTTGTGTTTTATGTGGTTTTTAGGTACTTTGAGATCGGCATGCGGGAAAAAGGGGTTTAGCTACACTTCTACACGTAGCTCCACAATCATAGTCTATGATTAATCACTTGGAGACATGATATTAAGAGTTGTGCCATAAACTTAATGTATGATTTAATTTAGCATGCTTGTGATTCCTTATTTGTTTCGTTATAGCTTATGGAGTGGTTGAGCATGGTATTATTGGCGTAATTTGATGATATATCCATTTATGTTGATGTTTTAGATGTCGTGTGCTATGATATATCTTGCCATGATATTGATATTGTGTTAATTCATGTTAAGACAAAGGAGATGCTGCCGAAATTTCGATTTGTAGCATTTGCTCCGTTGCTGTAATTTATGATAAATTGTGGTATTATGTTGTTGTTTAGTCTATGTTTGGTAGCATTCAGGCATTCTAGATGCCGGGGTGTTACACCATGATTGTTGGTTTATCATTTGTAATGTGTTGAATGGGTTGCCACTTATAGTTCACTTCGAAAACTGTCCAAATGGATATGAGAGCGTTATGTGGGTGGCCATGGCTAGCAATTCCTGTTTGCATTATGTTGCTACAAAAGTTTTAGTATGTTTGAATTTGGGCCCCACATCTCCACCATTGTTTTGGTATGTAATGTGTCTTTTCCAGATCTGCCACCTCATCGGGAAGTTGGGATGCCATCGCTCTCTCCTACAATGACTGAGGTATTTGTTTCCCAAAAAACAGTATGAAACTATTATGAGTAGAATAATAGCTGAATTGACATCAGGATTCCATGTTATCTGTATTCCTTAAATTGCATATATGACATTTGGATCTATTCTTGTACTTATCTGTTCAAAAATTTTCCCTTGTTTTCTGGTTACCGAGTTATGCAAAATTGGACATGTTCAGACTTTTAGCCCTATAAAAGAGGTTATGTCCTGAATGTGATATGATGTCCTGTCAACATGAATAGGCCATGATATATATTTTTTCCCGTTGTAAATGAACAGATTGCAGAAGAGCGCTTAGAACATAGCCGGGACCCTTTAGATGAAACAGTGGCTCCTGAACAGGTTGAAGAGATGATCCGCTCTAAAGAAGCACGTACAAATGCAGTGATTCTTGAGAGTGTAAGACCTGGTGCCAAATGAAAATCAACATCTTACTCATTAATACTTATGTGTTTACGAGTGATGAAGCACCTTTGTTTATGCAGGTTGGAGACATTCCAGATGCTGAGATGAAACCACTAGATAATGTCTTATTTGTTTGTAAACTCAACCTAGTAACACAAGTCAGTATTAGTTCTTGATCGCTTGCCTTTACGTTTTCTGCTGCTTTAGGCCTTTTGTTTTTATGTTTCATCCTGCTTTGCTGGATGTACATTTCCACAGCTCTTATGTGTAGACGTTTTCTTTTTGTACTGCTGTGGTCATGTAGCTGATTATTTTGGATATCATAACTGAATTTGTTCAATATTTTATGCCATAGATTTTTTAACAATGTTGCTGGGTAAGTAAATGGGTAATTCATTTTGCAGGATGAAGATTTATATACAAGGATTTCTCATTTTGGAACTGTGACATCGTGAGTTCCTTTCTTAACTTCAATTAATGTGTGCATTTCCTTGTGTACCATCTCCTTCAATTTTGATATTCTTGCTTGCAGAGCTGAAATAATTCGTGTATGCTATGCTTTTATTGGTATGTTTATTCAATGCTCTAAATAAAGGCCATTAAGGCCTTATAAATGGCTGTTTGTCCCCTGCCTGCTACATTTGTGGACATTTCAGGGTTTGCCCATTTTATCAGGCTATTTATTCGGTTAACTGCCGTTAATGTTTAATAGGTCTGTTTTATCGGGCCTTTTATTTGGGTAAAATTGCAAGATTGCTATATTACATGGGACATTATGACATACATGAGATGAATGCTAGCTTTGCCTTTTATTTCCACTTGAGCTGTTCATTTATTCAATTATGATTCTTTAATTATATTCACATCATGTCATCTTTTTTCTTTGTGTCACCGATGTGGACAATGGTTAACTACATAGACATTGAAAGAACAGGAAATAGTAAACAGAAGAAATTTTTGTCACTTGTGCACCTTTCAAGTAATGGCTTCTGTTTTTTTTTAAAAAATAAATAAATGAGAGGCTCCATTGCATACTTCTGTGAAATAGAAGCCGAGAAGGTTCTAGATAGTCTAGTTGTTGTACTGATAATATCTTTGAAAACACTTCTTGTTCTACCTGTATTAATTATTCATGCCCGCTTGTTGTAATAGAAAATGCTAACAATGTCTTGATGATCTTTTGTCAGAATTCGAGGCAAAGGAGGCTTGTGAACGTGCATATTTCAAGGTCAGTATCCTACCTGGTTTCCCATATGAATGTGGGTTTACACTTCACAATTGCAGAAAAAGTTCCTTCTATCATAATTGTCCTCTAATTTGCCGATTGGTAGGTAGTGTCTGTGTGCTAGCATATTTTGTCAGTTACTCTTCACTGGTGAATGTCCCAATATTGTTAGTGCTTTGACAATTAAGTGTTATCTTACATAGGTTTGATTTTGCCCTACAATGATATTGCTTCAGTTACTGTTTCTTTCTTTACTATTCTCAAGAGAACAGTGCTTACTCAATGATATGCTTGTAGATGGATAATTGTTTGATTGATGACCGGAGGATTCATGTTGATTTTAGTCAAAGTGTTTCAAAACTGTGGGGTCAGTTCAGACAAAGCAAACGAAATGCAACAAAAGGTACAGTTCTTCGCCATGTGTTCTTTTTTCCATGATGTTATTTTATTGATTTTAGTCAAAGTGTTTCAAAACTGTACAAAGCTTTCTTAGCCAGTCGCTGTATGCTGTTATTTGTGTGCTGTTTCAGAGGGCATGGCTAGCACTTTCCTGAGGCTAGCCAGGAATTCTGGTTTTTTTTATTGTCGGATGGGGTTATCAGTGGCGGTTCCAACCAAAAACAGCCACTGATGGTGCCAAACCAGTGGCGGTTCCAACTAAAAACCGCATATCAGTGGCGGTTTTTGGTTGGAACCGCCACTGATATTATTAGCAGTGGCGGTTTTCAAACCGCCATTGAAAATCTTCGATTATCAGTGGCGCTTAATCTGTGGCGGTTTAGAAACCACCACTGATGTCTCTTCCAAACCGCCACTGATGTCCGTCTCCATGGTAGTGTACTATCTTTAGTTTTTCAATTACTAGTTATTTATTCGGTTTATGTAGAGCAGTTTCTTCGTGTCAGGCGTTACCATTCACGTCAAGGCCATTAGTGGTCAGGTAATAGTTGCCCATTACTTCCTGCATGTAATAGCCAAGCCAGTTACTAGTGGTCGGTTACCAATTTTTAATTTCCTGCACGTTACTAAGTTACTCCCTATAGTTAGTGTAGTTATTTCTTTGAATTACTTCCTGTACGACTTTCTTTGCTATATAAGTTGAATAGAACAGCAGCGTGGAGTTTAAGACGCACAACTTCCTGCTGTTTGTGAGCCAGCGTGTGTGTGTGTTTGCTCGTGAACTGGCGTTCTCCGGAACATTTGGTATCAGAGCTATGTCGTCCCATGGTACTAGGACTCCTCCGAGGGAGCGCCATGTGCGCTCGCCATCACCGCCTCCGCGCCGACCGCGGCACCGCGATGCTGGTGGCCGCGAGGTTGTTATGCAGCGCGTTGTGAGGGAAATTGGCCGCTCGTACCCGACGTCGACGAAGACCAACTATTCCGATTGGGCGGCGCTCATGCACGTCATGCTGCAGGCACGGGGCCTGTGGGTGGCGGTGAGGGACGGCACCGACGACTACGTCGAGGATCGGATGGTTCTCGAGGCCATCGCGAAAGCCGTGCCGACGGAGATGGTGGGCACCATCGCGAGCAAGGAGACGGCTAGGATCGCATGGGATGCGATCAAGACGATGAACATCGGCGTCGAGCGAGTTCGCAAGGCGAAGGCGAGTACGCTCCGTCGGGAGTTCAACGCGCTCAAGTTCCACGACGGTGAGACGGTGGACGAGTTCGGTGTTCGCATCACTGGGATCGCGAGTCAGCTCGTGGTGCTTGGAGACGAGTGCAACGAGGAAGAAATTGTGCGCAAATTTTTGCAGGCAGTACCGCCGAGGTATGCGCAGATCGCCATGGCAATCGACACGCTGATCGACTTTGACGGGCTCTCCGTTGAGGAGCTCATAGGGCGTCTCAAGGCGGCGGAGGAGCGTCATGACCTGGGCGGAGGCAGCAGTTCCAGCGGTGGCTCAATCACCAGGCTCAACCTCACTGAGGTCGAGCTGTTAGTGCGCATCACCTCACGGCTGCAGTTCTCCGGCGAGGGGTCGTTGGAAAAGGGCTCGGGCCAACGGAGGAGTCGCGGGCGCGGCCGCGGCAAGGACGGTGGAGGACGTGGCAACTTCAAGTCGTCCAAGGCTGGCGGCAATGGCAAGAATAGCACGATCGCTAGGGACTAGTGCCGATACTGCGGCAAAATGGGTCATTGGGCCCGTGAGTGTCGCAAGAAGAAGCGCGACGAGCAGGCGCCCGTGGACGAGTTGGAAGAGGACCAGGAGCCCACTTTGTTAATGGCCATTGCAACGAAGGAATCGGTAGAGCTCGAGGAGGATCGTCTCTTCGTCCAGCTGGGGGAGAAGGGCGATGGCGACTACACCAGGTGGGTCCTCGACACTAGCGCCACCAACCACATGACTGGCGCCAAGTCTGCCTTCTCCGAGCTCAACACCGGCGTGCGCGGCTCCGTCAAGTTCGGCAACGGGTCAGTGGTCGGCATCGAAGGGCGCGGCACCGTGCTCTTCACGTGCAAGAACGGGGAGCACCAAGCTCTTACCGGGGTGTACCACATCCCGCGCCTCACTGCAAACATCGTCAGCTTGGGACAGCTCGACGAGGATGGCTTCAACATAAAGATCGACGGCGGCGTGCTTCGGATTCGGGCCGAACGCCGTTGTCTATTGGCGAAGGTGCACCGATCGCCCAATCGCCTCTATGTGCTCAAGGTGGATATCGCCCAGCCGGTGTGCCTGGCGGCGAAGGGAACCAGCGTGGCATGGTAGTGGCACGCGCGGTTCGGCCACCTCAACTTCCGCGCCCTCCGCGAACTGGCACAGAAGGAGATGGTGCGAGGATTACCGCAGATCGACCACGTCGACCAGGTCTGTGACAGTTGCCTCGCTGGGAAGCAGCGGCGCCTAGAATTCCTGGGCGAAGCTTCGTACCGGGCAACGCAGAAACTGGAGCTAGTGCACGGCGATCTCTGTGGACCCGTGACGCCGGCAACATGAAGCGGCAACCGGTATTTCCTCCTCCTCGTTGATGACCTGAGCCGCTACATGTGGCTTGTGCTGCTGGGATCGAAACATCAGGCATCGTCGGGGTTCGTTTGGTTCCAGGTGGGAGCAGAAGCGGAAGTGTCAAGTCCCCAAGTTCGAAAAGTGCTGGGACATCCGGAGTATCCGGATCTACATCCGGAGTGTCCGGATCCAACCCGGAATGTCCGAATAAAATGTCCGGAGTATCCGGATTGGGCTGACCGAGCGCCCCAACCGAGTGTCCGGATGAATGTCCGAGTGTCCGGGTTGGATCTCAAGACCCCAACCCGGAGTCTCCTGTTGAGCGTCCGGAGAGTCCTGGATGGTGCGGATTTTGTATAAAAGTCCCGTTTCTTGATTTCCCACCTCATTTCTTCTCCCCACTTGGTTTCCCCAACTGCAGTGGAGCTCGCTCCTCCACCCTAGCTCCTCTCCGCGAGCTTCCACCTACGGTGACTCCTCCCGTGGCTCCTCCCTACGCCTCCTCCATCCCCGGGAACTCCTCCTCAAGCCGGCATCCTCCATCCTCCACCGGCATTGCTTCTCCTCCATCTTCCTTGGAGGTAGGTCTCTCTCTTGGGAGTAGATTCGTGGGATTCTTGGGTTCTAGGGTCATCAATGGTGGGAGTTAGAGCTTAGGTTTAGATTTGAAGTTTTGAGTTGAATCTTGAGCTCTAGGGTTTTGGGGTGTAGTGATCCTAGGGTTAGTGTGGGGCTTGGATTGATGAATGTGGGTGCTAGTGTGGTTGATCGGGTAGTAGTAGCGCCCGATCCAAGAGTCGCTTGGAGTTGGTTAGGTGGTTTCATGGGCTAGTGTCGTTTCTCGTGGAGTTGGGTTAGCTATGTTTCTTCTCGGCCTTGCCACGTGTAGGAAAGTCATGGATCGGGTCCCCGTGATGCCGCTTGATTCTGTGGCACTCGATCCGTCGAGTTATTGGGTAAAACTCGCCAGTCCGGAGTGTCCGACACCCGTCCGAGTGTCCGCTCTGCCACGAGTATCCGGACCCGAATGGGCCGGAGAGTCCGGATTGTCCGAGAGTCCGGATCAAATACCCGGACCGCCCGGTTAGGCCGGTCTGGCCCGGGCTTGAGTCGAAAGGTCCTGGCCATGCGTTATTTCTTCTGAGGTTTTTCAGTTGTACTTCATTCATATGCATTGCATGCATTTTTATTATGCATTGTACTCTGTAGAGAACGATCCCGCCCGACCGACGTGGCGTGGTTGAGGAGTTGCCGAGGGCAAATCGCGATCCACCAAACAGGAAGAACAAGGCAAGCACCTAAGCATATTTACCCCATTATATGATTTTATCTTAGAGAATTAAATTGCTTATTTAGTCGATTAAGTATGCATTAGGAGTTGAATGGTAGGAACAGTTAGAACCTAATTGTCGCACATACACTCCTTGAATTTGTGGAACACTTTCCTGAACCAAAATATGGGTAATTGTAACGAGTCTACGCTTAGTTTTGCTTAGATGTTGGGTTGGGCTGCTGGGGATGGTTCTCCGCTTGTGATTATTAACAATTGTTTCACTTCACATGATGGATTGGAATGGGTATGTTTATGAGTTGTAATTGATAAATTGTGGACTGGGCGGGGAGTTGGTTCATTTGAGTATGGAGACTCAAATGTAGCCTGTCTGAGTCGATTAAGGACCGATTCGATGGTTGTTCTTTGATCGAGCACACACCTTTTGGTCGCATGCCCGACATGGTACGGTAAGCCACTCTTCTCATAAGGAATCGATGGACCGTGAATTTCCTCGTGGTTGGACGTGGTTGAGGGCGAGGCTTAGTCGACTCGAGCGCCAAGCCGGGCTTGGGGCCGCTCGAGGGGGTGCTAGGTTTTCGGGCCACGTGAGGGGACGCTTCGCGATTGGGTATGATTGGGAGGGGGTTGACACTAGGCCTTGTGGTAAGTGTCGTGCGATCAATGCTTCCTGCAGGTTAATTAAGCGATTCGAATTGCCGCGCCTCGGATATGAGCAAGCTCTTTCATCGCGACAAATACGTAGTAAGAACTTGAACCGAGGTTCGCTTCTAGCTTGGAGCTCACATAAATTGGTGTTGAGATTAATTGTTGTGAATTAATGATTGCAACTTCATTTTTAGAAGTAGGCGCTGTTACAACCAAGCTAAATTGTGAATTGAGTAGTTAGGTAATTAATATAACAAATGTTAAGCTTTCGCACTTTTACCTTCACTGTCTTTGCTACATCCAAATGCATGTCCTTTGGAGTCGGTCATATATGGACCACGGTAAGACTTATGTAGTACCTTCCGTGACTCAGCCGCTTTGTGGTTTTGGCAGCAGGATCCGAGGGGTGTGAGTTCGCCTCTACCGCCTGCTCGGTGGCCAAGCGGGCACCGAGTAGAGGCTGCGTGTATGCGCCGGAGGTGTTCAGGGCATGACACTTCCGGTGTTTTACTTTTGTTGTATAGGATAGTCGGCTTTACTTTTGTAAACGTTGCACTTTTATTTGTATTGAGCCTCGCTGCTCTTCGCTTCTCGCTTGTTTGGTCGCCCTTGGGCTTCCGTGTGCCGTGGTGTGTTTTGTTGTTTCCCCGCTTCGTATGCCTCTACTGGTAGTGAGTTTGGGCCCGATGCCCCTTTGTGGGAATCAAGTGATATAACTTTGGGAACCGGTATGTGGGGATCTCCGGGCGAGTTTCGATCGCATACCGGGGAATACCGGGTTGTTGTCGAGTCGTTGGACGTCGTAGGGTGGTCTCCATTGGGCTTGGGTAATAGCATCGATCACCTCCGTGATTTGTTGCTAGACCTCAAATCCGACGGGAGCAACCGTGCATCCAACAACTTCGAGGACGATCTGGGCGGCTCCTCCACAAAGTTGGTATCGTGAGCAAGGCGACAAAGACGACCCCAACTCGACTACCGCTTAGAGATTGCTTAGGATTGTCATATCGCATTAGATAGAAAGTCATACTTATCCCCGCTTTAGATTGTAGAGGTGAGAGTAAATTGGCGTTGAAGTCGTATGTGTCATCTCATCTCATGCCGCATGTGTCATGCTGTCTTGCATCGAGGTTGTGTTTCGGTGTGGCAGACTTGTGGGACCCCAGCCAGCCGCAATGAGTGTGGGAGTTAGTTCGGGTTTTTCTGCATTTAGGGCTTGTCTTCCTGTGTGGTCCTAACTTTTGCCGCTGACTGTTCGATGAGAATCGCGACCCGCGCGGGCTTCCACTCGGGGTGATGGAGGTGCGAGCGACAGCCAATGAGAGGTGCTATTCCGCCGCCTCCTCCCAATGTGGCCGATATTCGCAATGACCGAGCAAAGACCAGGAGACGGACAAATCGGATCCTAGAAATGCTTTAGTCCAGATCGGGTCCAAAGAGGGTGGCCGCGGTGATGGGCGAGGTCGCCCACCGCCTATCTCGACTTCCTGCACACGCAGCCACCGGTCTTCTCACGGGCCGCCGATCCGTTGAGGCCGACGATTATTGCTGCCGAGCAGAGCGTGGTTTGCTCTTATCGATCCGGGAGCTCCGTAAGGCCCACTTCATGGCGGCCGGCAGCTCCAGGGTACGCCGGTGCTTGGTGGGCCAATTTGAGGGTGATGTACTGCCGGGCACTGCCATTCGGTTGAGTTCCGTGAGGCATTTCGGCGCACACATCCCGAAGGGCCTCATGGACATGAAGAAGCGAAGCCACCCTCCGACAAACGCCTGCTAAGCCGGGTGGTTGACTACTCGCAGGAGTTCATCCACTCCGTGCGATGACGCCCGGGAGGCTCGACACCGACGTAATAGCGGTCGGTTGTAGGAGTGGCGAAGATGCAGATAAGTCGTCTGCCTCGCGACTTCGCCGACATACGACCTCGGTGAGCCGCGATCACCGTTGAGCTCAAGATGCGGCTCATCGAGAGAAGAAGAGGAAGCGGGCGACGCCAGACTTGGGTAAGGCTGCAAGCTCGCAAGGGCTCGTGCGATCGCCCGTGCCGAGGCCGCTCTGGCTTCCAAATATTGCCTCGCCGGTCGCGATAAATGGCCGGCCGTTTGCTGCCAGCTCGGCCATTTACCACTCACTACCGCTAACCGGCGTAGAGCGGCAATGTTCCGGTCCCGTCCGTGCTACAATTGCGACGGCGGCCACTTCATCCGGATCGCCCATTTCCACGCCAGGGCAGTAACGCTGCCGCGCCAACGGCCAGTAGCGACAAGACACCGCCGTTTCATTACGTCGAAGCCGAGGCAAATGGCCACTTTCGCCGACGCCGAGGCTGTTCCTTTAGGGCTCCGGCCGCAAGCTGGCACGCTCTTGTTGAGGGGCGAGGCTAGAGTGTTGTTTTGATTCTGGGCTTCCCATTCTTTTATCCGCACGGGTTTGAGCAACGTGGGAATGAGGGTCAGCATGCTTGGTCACCTCTTTCTCGATTGAGGCACCGGGTGGAGATCACTAAGCAGTGTGATGGTTCACGCAGTAGTTCTGATTCGTGGGATTCCGCTCACTGTTAGTTTGCTACTTCTAGATCTTCTGGGATAGATGTCATCCTAGGATGAGTTGGTCGTACACGACAAAGAGGTCGCTTTTAGATTGTCAGTAGTCGCACTGTCACTCCGAACCAAGGGCTACCGACTCACCCTACTTCTTAACGAACAAGGCCACCTTGTGTTCGCTTAAATGGGCCAGGAAGTTGAAGAGCCGGACTCGATTCCTCGTAGGTACGAAGTTTCCCGATGTGTTCCCTGGAACTACCGGGGATGCCACCTAATCCGATATCGAAGTTTGTCGTTGAGCTTCACCGGATCGGCCCAAAGGTCCAAGCGACTGCATCAATGCCACCCAATGAGCCGGGCCGAGCTAAAGACCCAAATTAAAGGATTGATGGACAAGGGGTTCATCCGACCGGTGCCTCGCCTTGGGTCGTTTCGGCCTATTTGTGACCAAGAAGGATGGTTCTCACGCTGCGTGATTACCGTCCCTTGAATGCGTTACTATCAAGAACAAGTACCTCTCGCTTCTGATTGATATCCTGCTCGATCACTTGTCAAGTGCCCGAGTATTTTCCAAGATTGATCCGCGCTCTGGCTACCATCGATTAAGATCCGAAAGCCGAGGACGCCTCGAAGATCGCTTTCCACTCAGACACGGGTTTCTACGAGTATACCGTGATGTCGTTTCGGCCTGGATTTAACGCACCGGCGATTTTATGTATCCGATGAACTCCATATTTATGGAAGAGCCGATTCTTTTGTCGTCATCTTCATCGATGATATTTTGATATATTCAAATTGAGGAAGAGCACGCTTGACACCTTCGCATTGTCCTCGCGACTCGTGAGCATCGCCTGTATGCGGTTCGCAAGTGCGAAGTTCGCCGAGGGAAGTGTCATTCTTGGGACACGCCCTTTCGAGCGAGGCGTGGCGCTTGGACTCCGAGCAAGGTACAGGATGTACTCAAATGGGAGCAGCCAAGACTCACGGACATCCGCAGCTTTGGACTGGCCGGGTATTATCGCCGTTTCATCCAAGACTTCTCGCGATTGGCGGCCGATGATCGAAAGCCGCTTAAGAAGGGAGTTGAGTTCGAGATGGTCACGATTTGTGGAGCGCCTTCAGACATCGAAGCAACGCCTCGACTACGCTCCCCTGCCTCACTCACCGATATCCACAGGCCTTTTGATGTGTGTATTGCGTCATGCCGTGCATTGGGCTTGGTTGTGTGCTTATGCAAGAAGGCCGAAGTCGCCCTCACGCATCTCGGCAGCTTGAAGTATCATGAGGAGCACTACCCCACCCACGATTTGGAGCTTGCAGTGGTGCATGCCTTGGAAGATCCGGGCGCCACTATCTCTTGGGAACCAAAGCAATATCTATACCGACCATAAAAGTCTCAAGTACATCTTCACCCAAGCGTATCGAACATGAGGCGGAGATGGCTTGAGCTGATCAAAGATTACAAAGTCTGGGAGGTGCATTACCACCCGGAAGGCGAATGTGGTAGCCGACGCTTGAGTCGCAAAGCTCAATGCAACCCGCTTTACTCTCCGCCTCCCCGAAGTGCCTCTGCGCCGAATTCCAGACTCGGCTTGGAGATGGGCGAGGATTCATAGCTAATCTCGAGTTGAGATCTACATTGCTCGATCAGATTCGGAGAGGCGCAGATTTAAGGATGAAGAAGTTTCCCAATCCGGGATAAAGTGAATTTGGGGCAAGCTACTGAGTTTCGCTTTAGATGATCGTGGAACCTTGTGGTTCGGAGACCGCATAGTTGTCCCCGATGACCAGGAGTTGAAGCGAAGGATTCTTGATGAGGCGCATAACTCCTTGCTTACCATTCACCCGGCAAAGAACAAGATGTATCAAGACTCTGAGGCGGCAGCTTTTGGTGGACTCGTATGAAGCGCCGAAGTCGCTCGCTATGTGTCGGAGTGCGACGCCTGCAAGCGGGTGAAGGCCGAACACCTCAAGCCACCTGCACCCTTCACCTCTTCCTATTCCGGTTTGGAAGTGGGAGGATGTTGCCATGGATTTCATTACTGCTCGACCACTTCTCGTGCCATGACTCGATTTGGGTAATCGTCGATCGACGACGGTCTCGCTGACTTCTTTGGCCGCTTGCACCAAGTATCGAGTCAAGAAGTATGCGGACTTATATATCTCCTGATCGTAAGTCTGGCATGGAGTGCCCAAGCGGATAGTTTTTGCATGCAGGTTCTCGCCACTTCTCACTCGAGAAGCCTCGCATGAGGCCTTGGGCACGAAACTGCTCTGATTGGCTCAGCATACCACCTCGGGATCGACGGTCGACCGAGAGGGTAAATCAGATCCTCGAAGATATGTTGAGGGCTTGTGGTCTTGTCCTACGGAAGAAGTGGGAAGAGTGTCTCCTGCGCCGAGTTTATGCGTACAACAACAAATGCTACCAAACCAGCATCAAGATGTCTCCATTCAAGCACTCTATGGTCGTGAGTCGGGCACCTTTGAACTGGTCCGAGAGTGGCGAGCGCTCATTCCGGGCCTGAACTAGTCATGGAAGCGAAGAAAAAGTGAGCACCATTCGGGAGAACCGAGGAAGTAGCCACGCGACAGAAGAGCTATATGCCGACTGGCCGTAGGAGACCCTCTCTCTTCGATATTGGCGACTTCGCCTATCTCGAAGGTATCTCTCTTCGAGGCACTCGTCGGTTTGGAATCAAAGGGAAGTCGGCACTGATACATCGACCGCTCCGAAGTCCTTGAGAAGCGGGGTCGTTGCATATCAGCCTAGAGCTTCCTCCGTCGCCGAGATGGTCCACAATGTCTTCCATATCTCCCGGGCTTGAAGAGGTGTCTCCATACTCCTTTCGAGTCACTTGAAGTGGATGACCTGGTTATACCAACCGATCTATCCTATCGAGCATCCAATTCGGTTTTGGAAGAAGCGGAACGCGAAGACTCGACGAAGAACTCTCAAGTTCTATAAAATTCGAGTAATCATACCGAGGATTTGAGGCTACTTGGGAGCCCGAAGATCGCTTAAAGACCGAGTACCCTGAATTTTTCGATGCCATGTAAGTGCGAGCGCATACCCCAAGGTTTAGAGCATGTCCTCGTTGGGGTCCTAACCTGCAGGTAAGGTCAGTTTCGCTCAATCTCGGGCGAGATTCCTTTAAGGGGGAGGGTTTGTCAAGTCCTAAGTTCGAAAGTGCGTCTGACATCCGAGTATCCGGATCTACATCCGAGTGTCCGGATCCAACCCGGAATGTCCGAATAAAATGTCCGAGTATCCGGATTGGGCTGACAGCGCCCCAACCCGGAGTGTCCGGATCGAATGTCCGAGGTCCGGTTGGATCAGATCAAGACCCAACCCGAGTCTCCGGGTTGAGCGTCCGGAGAGTCCGGATGGTGCGGGATTTTGTATAAAAGTCCCGCTTCTTGATTTCCCCACCTCATTTCTTCTCCTCCACTTGGTTCCTACCCGCGGTGAGCTCGTTCCTCCACCCTAGCTCCTCTCCGCGAAGCTTCCACCTGGCCGGTGACTCCGTGGCTCCTCCCCCGGCTGCTCCTCCATCCCCTGAACTCCTCCTCAAGCCGCATCCTCCATCCTCCACCCGGCATTGCTTCTCCTCCATCTTCCTTGAGGTAGGTCTCTCTCTCTTGGGAGTAGATTCGTGGGATTCTGGGTTCTAGGGTCATCAATGGTGGGAGTTAGAGCTTAGGGGTTTAGATTTGAAGCCTCGAGTTGAATCTTGAGCTCTAGGTTTTGGGGTGTAGTGATCCTAGGTTAAAGTGGGGCTTGGATTGATGAATGTGGGTGCTAGTGTGGTTGATCGGGTAGTAGTAGCGCCGATCCAAGAGTCGCTTGGAGTTGGTTAGTGGTTTCATGGGCTAGTGTCAAGCTTCGTGGAGTTGGGTTAGCTATAAGCTTCTTCGGCCTTGCCACGCGTGTAGGAAAGTCATGGATCGGGTCCCCGTGATGCCGTTGGACTTGGCGGCACCTCGATCCGCCGAAAGTTATTGGGTAAAACTCGCCAGGTCCGGAGTGTCCGACACCCCGTCCTGGAGTGTCCGCCGCTCGAGTATCCGGACGAATGGGCTGAGAGTCCGATTGTCCGGAGAGTCTCGGATCAAATACCCGGACTGTCCTGGTTAGGTCAGTCTGGCCCGCTTGAGTCGAGTTGTCCGGTTGCGTTATTTCTTCGGGTTTTTCGGGCCAGCTATCATTCATATGCATTGCATGCATTTTTATTATGCATTGTACTGCAGTAGAGAATTCGATCCCGCTACATCGACGCGGCCGTGGTCGAGGGAGTTGCCGAGGGCAAATCGCCGATCCACCAAGAAGAACAAGGCAAGCACCTAAGCATATTTACCCCATTATATGATTTTATCTTTAGAGAATTAAATTGCTTATTTAGTCGATTAAGTATGCATTAGGAGTTGAATGGTAGGAACAGGGTTAGAACCTAATTGCTGCATACACTCCTTGAATTTGTGGAACACTCCCTTCGAACCAAAATATGGGTAATTGTAACGAGTCTACGCTTAGTTTTGCTTAGATGTTGGGTTGGGCTAAGTGGGGGATAGTTCCTCCGCTGTGATTATTAACAATTGTTTCACTTCACACATGATGGATTGGAATGGGTATGTTTATGAGTTGTAATTGATAAATTGTGGACTGCAGGCGGGAGTTGGTTCATTTGAGTATGGAGACTCAAATGTGTAGCCTCGTCTGAGCCGATTAAGGACCGATTCGATGGTTGCCCTTTGATCGAGCACACCCTGATTGGTCGCATGCCCGATTATGGTACTGCAGTAAGCCACTCTTTCTCTCATAAGGAATCGATGGACCGTAATCTCCGTGGGTTGGACGTGGTTGAGGGCGCAGGCTTAGGTCGACTCTCGAGCGCCAAGCCGGGCTTGGGGCTGCCTGAGGGGTGCTAGGTTTTCGGGCCAGGAGGACGCCTTCAGCCGATTGGGTATGATTGGGAGCAGGTTGACACTAGGCCCTTGTGGTAAGTGTCGTATCGATCAATGCTTCCCAGGTTAATTGCCGATCTGAATTGCACTTCTCGGATATGAGCAAGCTCTTTCATCGCACAAATACGTAGTAAGAACTTGAACCGAGGTTAGCCCGAGCTTGAGCCCACATAAATTGGTGTTGAGATTAATTGTTGTGAATTAATGATTGCAACTTCATTTTTAGAAGTAGGCTATTACAATAACCGCTAAATTGTGAATTGAGTAGTTAGGTAATTAATATAACAAATGTTAAGCTTTCTCGCACTTTTACCTTCACTGGTCTTTTGCTACATCCAAATGCATGTCCTTTGGAGTCGGTCATATATGGACCACTGCAAGACTTGCAGTACCTTCCGTACTCAAAGCCTTCGCTTTGTGGTTTTGCAGGTGAGATCCGTAGGGGTGTGAGTTCTCCTACTGCCATCGGTGACCAAGTGGGCACCGAGTGAGGCCGTTGCAGTGTGTGCGCCGGAGGTGTTCAGTGCATGACACTTCCGGTGTTTACTTTTGTTGTATAGGATAGTCGGCTTTACTTTTGTAAATGCACTTTTATTTTCGTGATTGGAGCCTGGCTGCTCTTCGCTTTCGCTTGTTTGGTCGCCCTTTGGGCTTCCGTGTGCCGTGTGTGTTTTGTTGTTTCCAGCTTCGTATGCCTCTCGTAGTGAGTTTGGGCCCGATGCCCCTTTGTGGGAACCTGCTGATATAACTTGGGAACCGGTATGTGGGGATCTCAAGAGTTTCGATCGCATACCGGGGGAATACCGGGGTTGTTGTCGAGTCGTTGGACGTTCGTAGGGTGGTCTCCATTGGGCTTGGGTAATAGCATCAGGATCACCTCCGGTGATTTGTTGCTAGGACCCAAATCCGACGGGAGCAACCGTGCATCCAACAACTCGAGGACGATCTGGGCGGCTCCTCTCACAGGAAGCAGGTAGGAAGGTGGGAACGTTGCGCACCGACCGCGGTGGCGAGTTCACGGCACGTGCGTTCATCGACTGCTGTGCCGAGTAGGGTATTAACAGGCACCTCACCGGGCCATATACACCCCATCAAAACGGCGTGGTGGAGAGGCGCAACCAGACGGTGATGGGTATGGCTAGAAGCATGATGAAGGCAATGGCAATACCAGGCTGGTTTTGGGGGGAGGCGGTGACCACGGCGGTGTTCATGTTGAACCACGCTCCGACTCAGTGTCGATGGGAAGACACCGTACGAGGTATGGCACGGCTCCCGACCACCAGTGCATTTCCTTCGCACATTCGGATGTGTTGCACATGTGAAGGCGGCCGGCAAGCACCTCTCCAAGCTCGACGACAAGAGTACGCCCATGGTGTTCGTGGGCTACTAACCAGGGACCAAGGCGTACCGGTTCTACATCCCGCTCTCACGTCGTGTCCACATTTCACGTGACACGGTGTTTGAGCAAGAGCGTAGTTGGGATTGGGGGGAGGACAAAGGAGCCGGGCCAGGTAATGTTGCTAAACCGTTCCACGTCGAGTACTTCTCGGTGCCTACGGAACGGGGCGACACCGACATGCCAGCAAAGACTACACCACCAGTGACTCCAGCCAGCGCGGCGATGCCCATGTGCGGGTCTGAGCCCCGCACATCATTGGCGCCACCGACATTTGAGTTCGTGTCGCCACCAACCGGGGAACTCAATCTGGACGACGACCACGACGATGCGCCACTTCGTTTTCGCACTTTGGACAATGTCCTTGGTGCGACGACGCCTCCAGGGTATGCAACCGTGAGCTTGCTAAAGAGCTCATGGTGGCGATCGGTGACGAACCTGCGTTCGTGGAGGATGCAAAGAAAAATGGTGAGTGGCGCAAGGCAATGTTGGAGGAGATGGCATCGATCAAGGAAAACAAGACGTGGTCATTGGTAAGCTCGCCTCCGGGGCAGCGCGCCATCGGCTTGAAATGGGTGTTCAAGCTCAAACGCAATGAACACGGCGAGGTGGTGAAGCACAAGGCACGTCTCGTCGCCAAAGGGTACGTGCAGCGCCAGGGGATCGATTATGAGGAGGTATTCGCCCCTGTTGCAAGGATGGAGTCAGTGCGCATGGTGCTCGCCGTGGCTGCAATTCGCGGCTGGCTCGTGCACCACATGGATGTCAAGTCAGCATTCCTTAACGGCGAGCTGGCGGAGGAGGTCTACGTCACGCAACCTCCTGGCTTCACTGCAGCTGGACACGAGGAGAAGGTCCTAAAGCTGCATAAGGCTTTGTATGGGCTGCGACAGGCTCAGCGGGCATGGAACGCCAAACTAGATGCGAGCCTGCACGCGCTCGGGTTCGCCAGGAGCGTGTGTGAGCATGGGATATACACACGTGGCGTCGAGCGGTCTCGCCTTGTCGTGGGCATCTACGTTGACGATTTCATCATTGTGGGGGAGCTCGCCGACGAAATCAACTCCTTCAAGGTAGAGATGAAGAAGATGTTCCAGATGAGTGATCTGGGAACTCTCTCTTATTATCTCGGTATCGAGGTAAAACAAGGGAGACACATGATCGAACTTTGTCAAGCTGCCTACGCTAAGAAGCTACTCTAGAAAGGAGGCATGAGCAGATGCAATCCGTGTGCGACACCGATGGAGACTCGCCTTAAGCTGTCCAAGCAGTCTTCATTACCGGCAGTCGACGAGACGGAGTATCGCAGTCTCATTGGCAGCCTGCGCTACTTGATGCACACTCGGCCTGATCTCACGTACGCCGTGGGATACTTGAGCCGATTCATGGAGGACCCGAAGCAGGAGCACATGGCGGCGATGAAGCACTTGCTCTGGTATGTCGCAGGCACGATCGACTACGGCTTGGTTTACACGTGAGGCGATGCCGAGCTCAATCTGGTGGGTTACAGTGACAGCGACATGGCAGGAGATGTAGATGACCGGAAGAGCACATCTGGCATCATCTTTTCCTCGGCGGCAACCCGGTGACTTGGCAGTCACAGAAGCAGCGGGTAGTCACCTTATCATCATGCGAGGCAGAGTATATTGCAGGTGCAGCGGCGGCTAGTCAAGGTGTTTGGCTCAAACGGATGCTCAGCGATGTGATCGGCGTCGAGTCGTCTCCCCCGACACTGAAGATGGACAACATGTATGCAATCGCTCTCAGCAAGAATCCCGTTCTACACGATCAGAGTAAGCATATCGACACCAAATTTCATTGCATCCGTGAGTGTGTTGACAGCGGAGCAATTGGCTTGAAGTTCGCGAGTGCTCAGGAGCAACTCGCAGACATTTTGACGAAGCCGCTCGGAAGTGTTAAGTTCCAGGAACTCCGCGGGCGGATCGGCGTCACCAACCTCGGATAAACAATGCCAGTATGTAGAGCAGTTTCTTCCTGCCAGGCGTTACCATTCACGTCAAGGCCATAAGTGGTCAGGTACTAGTTGCCCATTACTTCCTGCATGTAATAGCCAAGCCAGTTACTAGTGGCCGGTTACCAATTTTTAATTTCCGGCATGTTACTAAGTTACTCCCTGTAGTTAGTGTAGTTATTTCTTTGAATTACTTCCTGTATGACTTTCTTTTCTATATAAGTTGAATAGAATAGCAGCGTGGAGTTTAAGCCGCACAACTTCCTGCTGTTTGTGAGCCGGCGTGTGTGTGTTTGCTCGTGAACCGGCGTTCTCCGGAACAGCATGCATAAAGAAAACCAAACAGCTCAACTAAATTGCTGTCCTCACCACGAGAAGGTCGCTGCTGCCGGCTGCCGCTGTTGCCGGTGCAAGGGGAGGGATGCTGGGGCGCGCCGACCTGGAGGAGAAGCAGGCGAGGGCGGCCAGCTCGGGGGAAGATGCGGGCGACACCGGCGCGGGCGGCGCCGGCTGGGGCGGCGTCGGCCGAGGCAGCGCTGGGCCGGGGGAGGCCGCGCAAGGCCGGGAGAGGCGACGCTCGGGCGGCGACCGACTAGGAGGACCAGGGCGCGGCGTCGGCCGGCTAAGGGAGCTGAGGGCGACGTTGGAGAAGGGCAGGGCACCGGCCAGGGAGGTCCTCTCTGCTGTCGCTGGCTGGAGGAGTGAAGGGGAGGGCGCACGAGAGAGAGAGAGAGAGAGAGAGAGAGAGGAATATTAGGTGACATTAGGGATGGAACTGGTACGGATATTTTCCGACCGACCGACCGACCGAATTGATTTGGATAGCTTCATAGGTATCCAGTTGATTTCTCGGATAAGGATATGGATACAGATAATTTACATGGATACGTATACAGATATGGAACACTGATTATCCGATGGATACGGAATATCCGAGTTTTTGTTCGGATAATATCCGAATATGACATATGGATATTATCCGAATAACACGTTTCAAAATAACACATTAACAATTTAACATGTTTCACTGTTTCAGAGACTGGGTCTGCATTGGATGACAAGATATAATGTGTTCATGTGTGCTAGATGCTAATTTGGAGATATTTGGGTAAAGATGGTATAGAAATTGGCAAGTGGCGTTTTAGGAGGGCTACTTTGGATTCAGCAGCATATGCCAGCTGCAAATCATTTGGTTCAATTATTGCAATGGGGTACATTGTTACTCACAGAGTCACATGTAAGACAAGCTAGGGATAAAAAGGCAAAAAAAAGACATACAAATATATTTCTTTTAGAATTTTGAATTTAAATTTGGACCGATTTTGGAAAAAAACTGAAATTGAATTTTAAAATATCCGACTAATATTATTCGTATCCATGTTGATTCCGATCCGTATTCGATCTGTATTCGTAACCGATATTATCCTGTATAATTCGTATTCGATTCTGCATTCGACACTATTCGTATTCGATTCTGTATTCGATAAAAAATACGGATACGGATATGAATAGGACGATATTCGACCGTATCCGATCCGATCACATCCCTGGGTGACATCCACAAATTAAAAGAATAGTAGATCTCTCTCTTCACACCTACTCTTGACTCCCCGGATCGCAAGTAGGACAACCAAACGTCCTGGCTAGAAATTCCAGGACTAGGAGAACACACTACGATATTACAATGATCGTTTATCATAATTGGGAAGAAAACCGATTGTGACAATGTTTCCTCGTAACTATCGTTAGATTTTCTATCGCCACCAAAATCGATTATGATGACGAAAAAGAACCGATCCTAATGTACATTCGCGTAGTAGTGCTCCCTTCGATTAATGTCGGATTCGATTGTACTACGCAGGAAAAGGAAAGTGTACAGAGAATTGTAATGGATGAAAAAAAACTGATGTCATGCTCGTTTCAGACGACCAAAAGTTCGTAGTGCTACGAGAGTGAAAAAGGATTTTCGTGATATATATTTTCATGATAATGATTAAGTACCAGAACCCAGATTTCTCCTAACGGCGTGCACAATACATATATATGCGGGTGAAAAATTTTATTTTCAAAATCCATCGTCATAATTTCCGGTGTAAAGTTAACCACGGGGGGAGAAGGGGTATACAATTCAGTTATGGGCTTAATTGTAACTATGAGGTGTTTTCTGAACCACGAACTTGGGTAGGGTTTTTCATTTGAACTTTGCATTAGTTTCATGAGTTGCCATAGTCAAACGGGGCAGCATTTCGTTTTTCCAATTCAAGAAGCACGTGAATTCTGTTTCTCGACCACACGGGCAGAGTCTAGAATCGATCCAGATCGGCGACGGCCCCGTTCGTTTCAGCTTCTGAACAGCTTCTGCTTAAAAAAAAAGCGGATTATTTGCCGAACGGGAGGATTCTGGACAGCTTCTCTGAGAATCAGAAGCTGTTTTCTGAATAGAATCAGAATCTGTCTGAAACCTGATTCTCACAGATTCTTGCTGATTCTTGCCAGCTCGGTCCGAAACCTAGAAGTCATAGTTAATTCGGCCTGATTCTCCCATAATCGAAGCGAACTCCCATAATCCGTAATCCATAATCCGTGAAAACGAACGCGGGCCGAAGACGCCACTCTTCCATGGATGGCGACATTCAACAGCATGCTCTCCAAGTCCGTGCCCACTGACTTGTCAACAACAACAATTAAATTGTTTTGTTCCTTTGCAATTTTAATATGTTTTCTTGGGCCTTGTGATCTTGCATGTGTTTGTCTCTCCTGGAGTATTATTATTATTGCATTGTGTGACAATTTATCGAACCGTGGTAGTCCTACGGGAAGTATTCTCGATAGGCTGCTTATTTTCTTCTAGAGAAATAAATTTCACCGGAATCCATCAAATTTATCCTCTTGTAGATGTGGGTAACATCCCAAAAATTCAACAAACAGAAATACAAAGCCATCAGGTTGTTTTTTGAAAATATTATGAATGCTCCGGATTTTATTGAATTTTTTATATTTAAAGAAAATACTTTTCAATAACCTAGTTATAGTTTCTGATTTTCAAATTACAAATTTAGAATAACATCATGTCTGGAAATATTTTATTTAAGTTCTAAATAATACCGAGAGTACATCCAAAAAGTTTTATGAATTTTGAATTTAATTGGTGTTTCGAAAAAATCAAATATTTAGTTTTTTTATTAAAACAGAAACCCAAAGAATTTTCAAGAAAATCATGGGACTGATTGTGCCCTAGATATTTTTGCAGAACCATCAGTACTATCTCAATGTCATTCTAAAATTTTTTCATTAAAGTTGAAGCTAGTATGATGGCTCCAAAAAGTTGAGAAGCATCGGCTGCAATTTTAAAACTTAACAAAAATCCAGCTAAATTCGAAATAGAAAAGCGCATAACCCTAGAAGCTATGTTCATAGCAGAAATGCATATCCACACTCAAATACATTTTCCCATTTTTGTTTTCTCTCAATCTCTCTCTTTGACAAGCCAGGCCCACTTGTCAGCCACACAACTAGAGTGTGCCCATGCCACGCATGCATGCAAGATCTCAGCGCCACATCACCATCACGTTCTACCGCCTCACCACTCGCTTCGCCCATGCCTCCCTGCGCCAACCATGCCACGTCAAGCCACAAGAACTCGCGTCCATGCCCTGTCAACTCACCCCCGTTGCACCATGGCCTAGCCGTCGTGCTACTTGCCATGCCCCACAACCTCGCCTTGCTGTTGTAGCTGCCACCGCTGCTCTGGCATCATGCATGACCAACAATTCTACCGAGAATTCCTGGAATCTCGCTGACATTGTCCTGTTTCGCTTGTCGCTGCACCAAGCTAACGGGCCGAGTACCAAGAATTCCTAGAATCTCGCCAACATTGTCCTGTTTCGCTTGTCCGCCGCACCAAGCTACACGGCTATAAAAGCACACTATAACCGCCTAGCACTCCACACCTCCCCTACACTCTCCTTGCCCTGAGCCGACACCAGCTACTCACTAAAGGAGCTCCATTGCCGCCGCGAGCTCTTAGATCAAGCCAAGCTAGAAAAGCTTCCTAATCCCTTCATTTTGAAGCTTCCTAAAGCACCCCTTACCATATTCCTCACCTCCTTTGCAGCCTAAACAGCTCGAAATAGCACCAATGGAGTCACCATCTTCCCCAGCCGTGGTGAACATCGCTAAGCAGTCCCGGTAAGCCCCTGTCACCATTAAGCCCAAAAATAGAGTAATCACCCCTATGTGCTTTCCCCTCACTTGGTCGAGCAACATCACACATGTGCTTCTCCCTTCTCTACTCGCCATTAGCACCATCGCTCAGCTCAACACCCCGACCATCTCTGGTCATCCCTGGCCACTACCAAGGGTTCCCATGATCTCCATTAGGTCCCCTCTAACCATCTTGACCATTCAATCTACTTAAGCTACCTCCATTCAACATTGGTGAGCCTCGCATGTCTCTGCCCTGTTATGAACCTATGACAGGTAGGCCCCTCCTGTTAGGCACACACGCACAGCCTCTCACACACTTTGAGTCTTTGACATGTGGGTCCTAGTTATCAGAAATATCATTAAGGTATAGAATAATCTAATTAACTAGGTTTTAAGGTTATGAGTCGCTAACATATGGACCCCACATGTCAGTCGGTATAGAATTAAGTTAAAAACATAGAAAATAAGAAATGTGCTTTCGGTTTAATAGGAAATATGTTTCCTCTATTAGAAAGCGTAATATGTAAAAAATATGCCTTCGACATCACCATGTTTTTCCATGTTTGGGAATTTTTAGCTTATTTATATTCAAATGCTCACAACTTTTGCAAATGAACTTTAAATTAAGTGAAACCATGCAGGACAAAAAATGGTGACGGGAGAGTGGGTGAATAGGAGCCAAATAAAATTTTCTTAGAAAATTCAAACCGACAAAAGAACAAATCGAACGAACTGGTTGGATGAAAAGTAAAATCCGAACTGGTTAGGTGAACAGTAAAATCAGCAGTTGGTTGAATGAATAGTATAGTCAGTAGCTGATAGGATGAACAATAAAATTAGAGCTGGTTAGGATGAATAGTAAAATTAGCAACTGATCGGGATAAACAGCAAATCGGGATGAATAGTATAATCAAGAAGATCTCAAAACCAAGAATCTATGTAACTTTTGATCGGCTGATCCAAAACCCTTGAAACTTTGCATGCACCTTCCTAATAATATCATGAAACTATTCCAATCATAAATTGCATGGATTGATGTCAAATTTCTGACCTTTTTCAAATTTAAAAAGGTTGCACCAAAACCGGGTCAAAATCACAAACTTCATTCTGAGCTTGCTCGTGGGGATTTGATGATCAATAGATCCAAGATAATCTCCCACAAGTCACAGCAAGCAAGAACAATAATAAAAGATCCCTCAAACAAACAGAAAAACAGTCAACCAATAATCTTTCTTCTCTCAAGCAAAAGACCAGCTTCTTGCAAGAAAATAGGAGTTGTAGCTTGCCTAGATGATTAGGATATGATCTATAGAAAATTCATCCAACAATCATTCATCATTGGCAACAAGAAGAATAGGAAAGTGAGAGAGATCAAGAAGATCAAAACTCAAGAGGGAAGGGTAACCAAAAACTTGAGAAAAACTTGATTTCTATTTCAGCTGAGTGGAATGGTTACAAAGGCTCACTACCAGTGGGCAAAGCTTAAGGAGCATATGGGGGCATCCTTTCACCCCTCTACTTATAGCACACTAGGAGTAACCTCCACCATTAGATGACCACTTGACCCTCAAGAAACCTCATCAAGGGCTAAGACTACTCCCTCACTCATATATGGGCTAACCCATAACCCAACAATATAACAAGTTTTAAACATCCTAACTTAACCATTACTCCACCCGCAAACCTTTGATCCAACAATCCTCCTTCGCTTGAGTAGTTCCTCTATCACTTGAGTAGGGCTCAACTTAGCATCTCATCCATCCACTTGCCAACCTAGCTTATAGCCACTCATCAGCCTTAGTCAACTTTCAGCATCACCTTGACTGTTTGGACCTTATCTCTCCTAGTCTAGTTTCAGTCTCGTCCGCCTCTAGATGATCTAGCTTCAAAGTCTTGCAACCATCTCAAACAAGCACAACACTACATAGCCTTGATGAAAACAATATTCAAACAGTAATATGCTGATTGGTTACATATCTAAGGATCCAAATGTGACACTACGGAACAACGGTATGAGACTTTTCGAGGTCGGCATCTAGGTACGACTTTGGTATCATGTTTTTGGGGCTTTTCCCGAGAGTTTGGGCCTTGGGGGACCTAACTCGGGCCTTGGGGGACCTTTGTGGGCTGAAGGTGGGGAAGAATTGGGGCGTGTGGTGGTGTTTTTGGGCAGCAAGCCTGCTTCCCTGCCCCCTCCTTGCGCCACACCCCCTCCCACCAAACCCAAGCCACCGCCCCCCCTCCACCTTTGCGCCTCCACCCATCCTCCCTCCCTTTGTGAAAAGATGAGAAAGTTGCCTAGGGGGGGGTGAATAGGCAATTTTAAAAATAAAACTGAAATCATCGCAGCGGAAAGAGTATCGGAACTTCCGGTGCAATATCGGAACTTCCGACTTAATCGGAACTTCCAATACTTGTTCGGAATGTCCGATAGACTTTGACAATGATGACGAACTACTAAGTGCAATGAGCTTGAAGAAAAATCCAAGAGATTAATAACAATACAACAAAGATTCAAATAGATATATAGTTACAAAGAGATGAGCTAAAGTAAATTAAGTGGAGCAACAAAGATTTGTTCCCGGAGTTCGGATTCTTGAGGGAATCCTACGTCTCCATTGAGGAGGCTCCAAAGAGCCGGGTCTTTTCCAACCCTTTCCTCCCAAACCTCGGTCACACTTGAGGCTTGGTTCCACTATTGGATCCTTTCCTTTCGGTGGTGGAACAGGCCTTCACAAACTTCTCACGGCGTCCCACAACCTTCGGGAGCTCGTGAGCGACGCCTAGCCGTCTAGGAGTCCTTGAACCTCCAAGAGTAACAAATGCACCGTTTGAACGATCTTGGAGAAACACTCTAATGCTCAAGATCTCAATCCTAGTCCTCACTCTCTAGATGATCCCTAAGATCAAAGAGGAGGGCTCAAGACAAAGCTAGAAAGTGCTCAAAGTGCTCAAAAGTTCTGCCAATAAGAGTGTGTAACCCTTCAAAGGGTGAGGAGTGGGGTATTTATAGACTCTTGCAAAAACTAGCCGTTATAACCCGACTCAGCCACATATCGGAACTTCCGATATTAACATCGGAATGTCCGATATGTGTAATCTTTCAGAACAAAAGCGCACTCCAACGGTCGAAACAAGATGCATCGGAACTTCCGATGTTGGAATCGGAACTTCCGATGTTCTCAGAAAGTCACTTTGCCAAAATCTTCTAAGTCCATATCGGACTGTTCAATATGAGTATTGGAATCTCCGATGTTTCTAGAGAGTACCCTATTTCAGGTTTGAACGCATTGGAACTTCCGGTGTAACATATCGGAACTTCCGATCTTTACAGAAGGCATCCTGAAAGGTGTCAAACTTGTATCGAAACTTCCGATCCAAAGATATCGGAATGTCCGACCCAGTTTACACGCATCGGATTCAAGCACACATGCACATCGGAATATCTGGTATTATCGGAACTTCCGATATGAAATCGGAATGTCCGACTTAATCTTAAAGCAACACATATTCCGGTGCAAGTGTGGTGACTTAGAGTCTCTAGGTGGATTAAATTGATATTCATCTGAGCATAGAGACTACTCTAGATCAATTACGATGCATTCCTCTTAATAGTACGGCATTCCTACGACTCGAAATATAAAAAGAAAATAAGCAATGCCGTGTTTCTTTCGTGATCCTGTTTGAGAGTATCCTTCGCACGTAGATGATCTCATTTTGGGACTTTTACCTGTTCACAAGTTTATTGAATACATTAGTCCCTTTAATCGTTTGTCATTAATCAACCAAAACTCATTTAGAGGCCTAGATGTACTTTCAATCTCCCCCTTTTTGGTTGTGACACTACGGTATCGTGTGACATTATAAAATGTGAAATTAGTGAATAAAACCTTACGGCTTAAGGTTTACTCGCGTTTTTGGGCCTTATGAAGTGATGTGACACCACGGAGTGTCGTAACCTTATAAATGGTGCATGATGAGGTCAAAAACATTATGAAATATGGAATTGGAGGTTAAAACCATATGGTATGAGGTTTAATTGCGTTTCCGGGAGTTTGGGCCTTTCCGGGGGAGTTTGGGCCTAAAAGAAGGGGTTGTGGGCTTTGGTGGGATGGAGTATGAGTCCATTTAGAACTAGGATTCCTGTTTGGGCTGGTAAATAGGGCTCCCCCTGACCTTGCTTGCACCCCCACCAGCCCTAGTGCGCCCCCACCCTCCCCCTCCATGCCCTAGCCGCCACCCCCACCTCCCCCTCTTCCTTGCATGCGCCCCCACCTCCCCCTTTCCCCGTTTCCTCTCCACCACCTCTCCTCCACCCCCTTTCTGCCCTAGGGTAGTCTCCCCACCCCTGGACCTCGAGGATCCATCCGTTGGAGCGAGGAGCGAGGAGATCTATTGGGGTTTTCGTGCGTCGGGCGAAGGTATGGCCATGGGACTCCTTGGGGATGTGCTAGGTACTGTTCTAAGGATCAATATCATATTTTTAGATCAATTGGTGGTGCTGGAATTAAGTAGGTTGGATTAGATCTAGAAGTTGCCACGTTCTCTGTTTTGGACAGCATGAGCAGTCGACCTAGGGTTTAGTTTTTTGCCAATTTAGATTCCGAATTTGGTCGTCTGCCTGTTGAAGAAGTTGTAGATAATTTCAATACCTTTCCGTGGGTATAAAGAATGTTAAATTTTGATCAGCAGTTTGAAAGTTATGGCTGTTTTACCGAGCGTATTAAAATCTGTGACGTGATTAGAACAGATCACGGTATTCTGTAGATTAAACCACTTTAGAGTCCGAATCAGTCTTTCCTTATACTTAGAAAAAGTTGGTAAATTTCCTAAGGTACGTGAGGATGTAGTCGTTTAATTGATTCGGAGTCCCAAAACTCAAGTTATGCCTTTTGGAAGGCTGCTGTCCCGACGGGACAGAACGTCTGTTTTTGGGTGTTGCGAGTAGTTGGCAATGTCGGGGTAGATGAGGGTTTGCGTACTGTTTTGTGGACATGATTGTGAGTGTGTGGTACCAATGTGTAGGTGGTGTGACCCCGGGAGTGCCTTCTACTCCCCGCTAATCTGTTGCTCGTGGTTGAGGCAAGTGTATTGTAATGGATAGCGATTTGTAGGTTGGTTGTTGAGAATAGATGAAATTGACTATATGATATGATCAATTGCCATGCTTTAATGATTGCCAATAATATGATGAGCATGTTTATTATGTTATGATGCCATGTGTTAATGTACAAGTTAAACATGATGTTGGCATAATTGCATACATGGCATGTTACATGGCCCGGGCGGTGAAAAAGTCATAACTAGTCCGGGGAAGGTCGATGAGAAAGTTATGACTATTCCGGAGAGCCAATGAGTAAGTCCTACATTGTGATTCCATTCACCGTGGTGAACGGAAGCGAGGAGTAGGCACCCTCCATCTTCGGGATGGAAGGGGGGAGAGGGTGCACACCGACGGGTGTGTACTCAACCATACCGGTATGAGTTTCCAAGGAGACATGAGCATAGCATTGCATTGCATACATAATGATGATGATAATGATATGTGATCATGAATGAGATGGTTCACACGATGTGTGATATTATTGCCATTTAATTGTTCTTGTTGTACCATTGCAATATGCTTGCTGAGTTTCGAACTCACGCTTGTGTTTTCTTGTTGTTTTTGGTACCATGAGACCGGCATGCGGGGAAGGGAAATAGTCACACTTCCGCACGTAGCTTCACTTATTTGATTCCACAAGTCATTCAATTATTTCTTTTATAATAAACTGCGTGTGATGATTATTGCTTTAAGGTTTAGCTTTGCTAAATGAGAGTCTTATTGATCGTTTGACTCTTGGAGGCATTACATGTTTGAAACTAGACTTATATTGTTGCTAAGTCGTTAATTACTGCTGTTTTTAGTTGTCTCTCATATTCCATATATTGCTATACTGTTGTTGCTCCTTCAAATCATGTTGAAACAAAGGAGATGCTGCCGAAATTTCGGGTTTTAGCATTCACTCTTTTGCTGTAATTTACCTTAATTCAGGGTATTTAGATGTTGTTTAGCTCATGTTTAGTAGCATTCAGGCATATTAAATGCCGGGGTGTTACAGTTGGTATCAGAGCAGGTTGTAGGTCCTTGAAATGTGTATTTTTAGTGTCATGCTATAGGATACAACTAAAATGTGATGTGGAATAACTTAGAAACATGGCTTAGGTCTTAACTAAAATTTTGTCATAGGATAGCAACATTAAAACTTGCAAAAGTGGTATAACTAACATGGCTTAGGTCTTAACTAAAAGTGGAGTTGCATCCTGTTTGTCAAGGGTTCGTGCCCCATGAAGGTGTTTAGAAAAGTTTATGTCCGTGCTATGTAGTAGGAAACAATGTGGGTTATGGGATGACGTATTGTTAAGTTAATTTGTGAGTTGAAACAATTCAATGCAGTTGTTACCTCTAGCTTGAGAATAAATAGACTACTAGTGTTGTAGTTTACTCTTAGCGAGAATGATTGAATGTGTTAATGTACATGCTTAGAATCGGTTGCTTTGCTTTAAAAGTGCTTATGACCCCCGATTATGTTTAAAGTTTTAAACCCTGATGCATAGTTAAAACATTAAGATGATGTAGACTGCTGTTATTGTTAAAGAAACTTTGTTGGTTGTTTAAAGATGTTCTAATATCATGGAATAATAGAGAAATTTAATCGTGTTGCCTAGTGACTTTAATTTGGAAGTTGATTAGAGTTGCTATTTACGTTATTGCAAACTACTAGCATATTTGGAAGTATGCAGTTGTGTCTCTACAATGCTAGTATTGATATCAATTGAGAAGACATAAGACTTATTGTTAATGATGTTGTTAAGGGCAGTGTTAATGCTAGTATTCAATCTATTTTAATAGTTGGAGTATGTTGTGTAGCGACCATTTTGTTGTAACCTATATATAGGGTAGCTAAAAGCAATGTTGTTGATTGATGATTATGTAAATTATTGATATTGACGACTTAGTAGTGGTGGTAATTGTTTAGATTAACTATTGAAAATCCTTGTTAAAAAAAAGGAGGTTATTGTAACATGTTGTGATGGAGTGGACCATGGATAATTAACAAGATGTAGGATTTTATTCTTGATTAATGTATATCCTAGAATCAAACGCACGAATTTTATCTTATAGAGATAATACTTATTTGTTGAAATCATTTTATTGATTGAGCAAGTTTCAATTGTCAAGGTTTTGACATATGGATAGTATAAAATTGATAGGTTGACCATGCTCAAGTAGCTGTTGAAGTATTATATTTGGAATATAGAATACGTTGTTTTATGATTGGGTGGTCCGTGGGGATCATGTCAATGTAGTCTTGGTTGGGTGCCCTTGTAATAAGCATCTTAAACCTTAATTAAAATTGTTGGGAATGGTAACTAGAGAAAGAAATTGTTATTGAAAGTTTGTTAAATCCGGTTGGACTCTCTTGATGAGTAAATAGTGATTATTGAATGCTTAAATGGTAAGTGTAGTGGAATACAAGTTATGGTGGGTTTCATGCTGAGCTGTTGTTTAAAACCTTTTGAACTGGTGTGGTTGTTTGCCATTTTGGTTGAATGCCTTCGGTCAAGGTATTCCTTGTGTTGTGTTTCCGAGTTTCCCTAAAACCCGTAGCTATTGGTGCCAATCTTTGGTTTTGGCCATTTTGTTTAATTTGTGCTATGAGTATGGTTTTACACCCAAAAGTTTTTGAGTGGATCGTGCTCCTTCGCATTCACCCAAAATTTATCTTTGGAATAAATTTTTAAGGAAGTAGATGGACATAGTGGTTTGTGTTGGAAACTCTTGAGATTTAATTTGTAACTCTTTTTGACTAGAGTTGGATTTGTTTGCATAATGTGTGTGATGTTTGCGAGTGCTTCAAAAAGGTGGATTTTATGAATGTTTTATAAAGTGATTTTGTTAGTGAGGTGTTTCCTTTTGGAAATGAGTTTCCCTCTCCTTGAGAAAACTTGTGACGGTTGTGGGAGCACATGCTCGACTTGAAATTTTGATGTTCTCTTCCAAAATGTTGAATTTGGATGAAATGCAATGTTTCGCAAGTTCAGTTTTCAATTGATGTGGGATGTGATGCGATGTGGTGTTTTACTATCAACTACGCTGTCGTCATAGTCTATATGAATTTCCGCAACCTTCGATGTTAATTGGGTTTCTATTATTTGATACCGAGGAAGAAGTCATTTGGTGAATGACTATTCGGTACCGTTGTTACATGATGAAAGAATGGTGAAAAGGAAAAACGAGACATTGTTTATACATAATTAATCATAAAGGAGTCGATGAGCCATGTCGGTGAGAAAGTCATATATGGATATATGACTAATCCGGAGTGCTCTTGAAAAGTGTGCATGCATGTCATGAATCGAGATGTCCATTTCTTTCTAGTATGAAAAGAAAAGAATGAAGAAATTCTTGTATTTTGGTTGTGGTGTAGGGGATTTATGCTTCCTTTGTGACTTGGCTTGGATGTTGCTGAATTATTTCCAAAAAATGGTTATTAACGCTTTGGATTTGAGTTGTCGTGTGTGGTCCACTTGGGCTTGATAGCTAAGTGTTTTTGTGTGAGGGCGAGACCCTCTTAAGAAAGGAACCAATTGTGGTTTGGTAAGGTTTTACGATCCTAGCTTGGGGCTAGGTGTAGAACCTTAGTGGTATAAGGGTGGTTTGTGATGGAGGTTGATGATGTATGGGTTTAACCATTATTAGGAGTAGCGATGGGTGGAAGTGAAGTTGACGGTAGTTCGGTGATAATTGTCCTGCCGTGAGCAATTGTCTTCACTAGTTGTTCTTGGATTTGAGTCTTGCCTGGGAGAGGATGGAATGAAATGTTAGTATGATCGTGTATCGGAAGGGCTAGTGTGCCTTAATGAGTTATTCCCCTCGATGGAAATTTTCGGGAATGTAGAGAGGTCGTTAAAGGAATTGTGACTTGCTTTGATTATGTCATGTTGAGTTTAATGGAGTGTGGTAGTCAGGTTGGTTGTGATAGAAGTGTGCAGTGTTTGTCGTGAGGATTCGAGCGTTTTGGGTTGATGGAGCCCTTTGTGGTTGAAACGCAGATTCTATTTGGGAATTGAAGTGAAGGTCGAACTGTGAGCGGTTGCCCTTAGTTGAGCTAGATCAACACTTTTTCGCTAAGTGTTGGTTTTGGGAACTCGTTTGTCGTTTGTTCCGGTTTTAGTCATTGTGCGAATGTTTTGTGCTATACAGAAGCCTTTTGTCCCTTGGGGACTTTGTTGTTGATTTCGGCGTCCTTCGGATTCGAGGTCGAATCCTATTGAAGGGGGTTAGAATGTGACACTACGGTATGGTGTGACATTATAAAATGTGAAATTAGAGAATAAAACCTTACGGCTTAAGGTTTACTCGTGTTTTTGGGCCTTATGAAGTGAAGTGACACCACGGAGTATCGTAACCTTATAAATGGTGCATGATGAGGTCAAAAACATTATGAAATATGGAATTGGAGGTTAAAACCATATGGTATGAGGTTTAATTGCGTTTCCGGGCCGTTTCCGGCAGTTTGGGCCTTTCCGGGGGAGTTTGGGCCTAAAAGAAGGGGTTGTGGGCTTTGGTGGGATGGAGTATGAGTCCATTTAGGACTAGGATTCCTGTTTGGGCTGGTAAATAGGGCTCCCCCCTGCCCTAGCTTGCACCCCCACTAGCCCTAGTGCGCCCCCACCCTCCCCCTCCATGCCCTAGCCGCCACCCCCACCTCCCCCTCTCCCTTGCATGCGCCCCCACCTCCCCCTTGCCCCCTTTGCTCTCCACCACCTCTCCTCCACCCCCTTGCTGCCCTAGGGTAGTCTCCCCACCCCTGTACCTCGAGGATCCATTCGTTGGAGCGAGGAGCGAGGAGATCTATTGGGGTTTTCGTGCGTCGGGCGAAGGTATGGCCATGGGACTCCTTGGGGATGGGCTAGGTACTATTCTAAGGATCAATATCATATTTTTAGATCAATTGGTGGTGCTAGAATTGAATAAATTGGATTAGATCTAGAAGTTGCCACGTTCTCTGTTTTGGACAGCATGAGCAGTCGACCTAGGGTTTAGTTTTTCGCCAATTTAGATTCCGAATTTGGTCGTCCGCCTATTGAAGAAGTTGTAGATAATTTCAGTACCTTTCAGTGGGTATAAAGAACGTTAAATTCCGATTATCCGTTTGAAAGTTATGGCTGTTTTACCGAGCGTGTTAAAATTTGTGACGTGATTAGAACAGATCGCGGTATTCTGTAGATTAAACCACTTTAGAGTCCGAATCAGTCTTTCCTTATACTTAGAAAAAGTTGGGAAATTTCCTAAGCTACGCGAGGATGTACTCGTTTAATTGATTCGGAGTCCCAGAACTCAAGTTATGCCTTTTGGAAGGCTGCTGTCCCAACGGGACAGAACGTCTGATTTTGGGTGTTGCGAGTAGTTGGCAATGTCGGGGTAGATGAGGGTTTGCGTACTGTTTTGTGGACATTATTGTGAGTGTGTGGTACCTATGTGTAGGTGGTGTGACCCCGGTAGTGCCTTCTACTCCCCGCCAATCCGTTGCTCGTGGTTGAGGCAAGTGTATTGTAATGGATAGCGATTTGTTGGTTGCTTGTTGAGAATAGATGAAATTGACTATATGATATGATCAATTGCCATGCTTTAATGATTGCCAATGATATGATGAGCATGTTTATTATGTTATGATGCCATGTGTTAATGTACAAGTTAAACATGATGTTGGCATAATTGCATACATGGCATGTTACATGGCTCGGGCGGTGAGAAAGTCATAACTAGTCCGGGGAAGGTCGGTGAGAAAGTTATGACTATTCTGGAGAGCCAATGAGTAAGTCCTACATCGTGATTCCATTAACCGCGGTGAACGGAATCGAGGAGTAGGCACCCTCCATCTTCGGGATGGAAGGGGGGAGAGGGTGCACACCGACGGGTGTGTACTCAACCATACCGGTATGTGTTTCCAAGGAGACATGAGCATAGCATTGCATTGCATACATAATGATGATGATAATGATATGTGATCATGAATGAGATGGTTCACACGATGTGTGATATTATTGCCATGTAATTGTTCTTGTTGTACCATTGCAATATGCTTGCTGAGTTTCGAACTCATGCTTGTGTTTTCTTGTTGTTTTAGGTACCATGAGACCGGCATGCGGGGAAGGGAAATAGTCACACTTCCGCACGTAGCTTCACTCATTTGATTCCACAAGTCATTCAATTAGTTCTTTTATAATAAATTGCGTGTGATGATTATTGCGTTAAGGTTTAGCTTTGCTAAATGATAGTCTTATTGATCGTTTGACTCTTGGAGGCATTACATGTTTGAAACTAGACTTATATTGTTGCTAAGTCGTTAATTACTACTGTTTTTAGTTGTCTCTCATATTCCATATATTGCTATACTGTTGTTGCTCCTTCAAATCATGTTGAAACAAAGGAGATGCTGCCGAAATTTCGGGTTTTAGCATTCACTCCTTTGCTGTAATTTACCTTAATTCAGGGTATTTAGATGTTGTTTAGCTCATGTTTGGTAGCATTCAGGCATATTAAATGCCGGGGTGTTACAGTGGTGATTGATGACAACCCGATTAAAGCTTACGATTAAGAAGGAATATGCAATGGAGATAGAAGTTGATCGCAAATGCACAATTTAAAATTTGAAATGAAATTTGCAAGAGATCCCCCTAAAGCTATGCATAGGATAGCAAGCATATATAAACATTCAAATATCCAACATGCAATAGAAAGAAGCATAAGCAAAAGGAACAAGATCCATAAGTTCACATGACACAAAGATAGACAGAAGTAAGCTTTTTAGTTCTTTAGATCTTGCTCTCTCTCCCCCTTTGGCATCAAGCACCTGAAAGGACGGGGATGTGGGGGAATCTAGTCAGATTCTTCAGGACTGAGCTCATCATCACCGTAATCCTCTTCAGAACTTGATTCTTCTTCAGCTTCAGCTTCAAAAGGATCAATAATGTCTTCATCAGTTTCTTCATCTCCTGAGCACTCGAGATCTAGATGTCTTTGGATGGCTTTGAGTCTGTTAGAGTTCTTCCTGACCTTTACTGCATTCTTCTTGCACATGCCAAAGATGGACTTCAAGGCTCGGAGTACTGGAGAGGAAGATCCACTGGAAGCTGAAGTAGTGGGAACAGTGGTGGATGAGGAAGCACCTCTGGTGGTAGCTCATCTAGCAGGCTGAGCTGGGGCCTTCACTGCCCTAATCTGCACTCCAATATGCTTTCCATCATACTCAAACTGCTGATGAGTTATATGCTCTATCACATGCATTATGAATGGAGCGTAACCACAGCTCCTCTTGGGCTCCTGTGCAGTCAAACGAATCTCATTCCAAATGAAGTCAAAAACATCAAATGGACGCTGTCCCTCTCGCATCATGCTGAGAAGATTCCTTTTAAAAGAAAGCACGTGGGATGCATCACCCTCTTTGGGAGCCAGCGTTTTTCTGAACAATCTGTTAAGACAAGCAAAGAAAGGCTTCATGCCCTTTGTGCTCCCTTCCACATAATCTGCATCTTCTTCATAAAGAAAGTTCAAGTTGGAGGCACCCAAGGATGCTTCATTATGAATCTGGTCTTTGTCACGGCTATCAGCTTCAGTAAAACCAAGACAGCGAGCAAACTGAGCATAAGAAATCTCATACCAAACTCCTTCTGTCATCCAATGCAGAGTGGAGACTCTGTCCCTAGAGATATACAAGGTAGCATAAAATTGGGCGATGATCTCCAAGTTCCAGTCATGCTGAAAACTCATTATCCTTTTGGTTCCAGTCCTCTCACATGCTGCAATGACCTCGGTGAAAGTAGGGTCCTCAGCGGCAGCCATGTAATCCCAGTCAACCCACTGCATCATAATCACTGGATTCTTTCTTGGCAATATGACTGACTCATAAAAATCCTGCTGGAAGAAAGTCCAAAAGCGATAGTCTGTGGAGAATTGATCTGTGGCCCTTGGGTTTTCTTCTCTGGCTTTGTGCACTTGGGCGGCTCTCCCTTTGGAATTGACAGGTTTTCTCCTAAGACGAGGATTCCTTTCAGCCTGTCTAAGCTTTGGCATTCCTCGGTCAGGAGCCGGTTGAGACTGAGAAGCTCTTGCAGCCCCTTTTCCTTTCCTTGTAGGCAAGGGTGCTCCTCGAGGCACGTTGTAATATCCCGGATGAACTTCAGGGATTTTATTTTCTTTTGGAGTGCGTATGAAATTGTCGCGGGTCATCCTTTGGGTTTCGAGAGGACCCGGAAGGGGGTTTGGGCCTTAGGAGGTGTTCTTGGGCCTTTGAGGGAGCAACCCCTAACCCTAAAAGCCTTTAACTTAGTCCACTCACCAGCCATTTTTCCCCTAAAGCCACAGCCGCCTCCACCCCCAATGCGTGCGCTGCTCCCCATGGAGAAGCCGGCCGAGCGCCTCCCCACCGAGCTCCTCCCTGGCGTCGCCTCCTTCCCCTCTCCCTGGCCGACTTCCGGCCGATCTCGGCTCCCAGCCGTGGCGCCTCCTGCGCCGCTCCCCTCAGAATCGCCTCCTCGGCCCGGCCTCCCGGTCAAGGCGCCCCACAGTGGCCTTCCTCCTGGCCGACGCCCCAGTCGACTCCCGTGGCGTCCCTCCCTCCAGTGGCCAGCTGCTCCTCCAGCCCCCTGCTGACCGCTGCAGCCGATGGCCCTCTTGCTCCTTCCATTGGTGAGCACTTAAGTAATGCGAATGAGGGTGTTTAGTTCTTGGTGCTTGCCAAATGTTTGATGAAATGCTTAGAAGGTTGGTGACATGGTAGCACTCTGTGATTTTAAGACCTAAGTAAGGATCTGTATCGATGGTGTATGCCTTGTTTAATTTAGTACATGGTGTGATGTGCTGCCTTATGCTGCTTGTGGTTATATGCTTGTGGTCTGCAGTGCTATAAACAAGTTGAGTAGTTCATGATTACCTCACTTCTAACATAGGTTTTGCTCGTTTAATTACTAGAGCATACTATATTGTACCTTAGTTTGTGTTTGTACTGTGTGGAGATCACATATTGGTAGCAGTGAAACCTGACTATATTTGCCTTAAGTAGTCTGGAGGTATTATTTGGCTTCCCTCGCAGGCATTAGATAGTTTCTTCTGTTTTGGCTACCTGATGTTCTGCCTAATGCCTATGCTACCCACGATGATGTGTTTGAGGCTACCCATATTCTTTGAGCTTGTTCAGCGATTCATGGTTATTTGTTAGTACGGGTTTAGCTTATGACGTGTTTGGAAGTCCTCGGCCAAATGAGTATTTCACGGAAAGCCGACAAGGAATTTCGTTAATCACCGACCGTTTTGATTCTTTAGAACAACTCGATGAATTTAGTAGATCCTTTTAGGAGGCCTCAATGACCATAGACCGAACCTATCCTATTTTTACAGTTTGTTTTAGTTTAGATGGAGCATTTGCTTGTTTAGTAAAGTTGATTGGAGTCCGATTTGTTGCATACTAAGATGCTGCCTGGCAATTTGCATTGGGTAGCATTGATTTCCGATAATAGCTTTGTTGGCTTGTTGCTGATGATTTCAAAATTTTGATAAGGACTATGCCGAATTTAATGTTTGGAGCAGCCTTTTACTAGGATTCAACTTTGGTTTGACCTAAGTTAGGATCTGTACGGATGGTATTGAGAACTCATTGAGTATGCATCGTTTGCCTGAGTACCACTTGACTGTGACTTGTCCGCTTATGTTGCTTCGCTTCTTGTTATCTATTGGTCATGTACAATGCAATGTTAGCATGTTGCTTGGTTGCTAACCTATCGGTAGACTATAATCTAGTTTGCTTTTATTCATGTCGCATGTGGAGATGAAATCAGTAGCGGCCAATCTTATGGCACAATCGAGTGGTTTTGCAATTACGGTGTTTCACTTAAGAACAAATTTGAATACCGTTTTATTCTCTAGGGTTGGAGGTTTCTACTACCGCAACCGGGACTTCAGTTTATCATCGAGGTTAAAGGCAAGTACCCCTTTTGTTGAGTGTTGCAGGGTAGGGTATGGATAACCTATTATTTCGACTTAACCATATTATGCAATGCATACGTTTTGTTCCAATGTTTTACTCATGACTATGAGAAGGTTAATGAGAATCATCAGTCTAAGAGTGTGAGGGTAGGTTAATAACCGTGTATTGATGAATGTTTACGAGAATGCAATTTATACTGTTATTTATGTCAATTGTATACAAACATTCAAGCATTTCGCATTTGCATCGCATGGCTATTAATGGCTGTTGAGATAAGCAATAAAAAGTAAATGTGGAATCATTTGCACTCATAGCATATGAAGGGCCAGGTCGGTGAGTAAGTCATAACTAGTCCGGGGAGGTCGGTGAGAAAGTTATGACTAATCCGGAGTGCCCTTGTGCAAAACCTACTTTGGGGTAGGTACCTCCACGGGATGGAGGTAGAGGGTGAACATCGACGGGTTTTCCCTCAGCTATACCGGTATAAGAGATGAAAAAGGTGCATGAGCATGATTGCATTCATACTTGCATTGCATTGCCATTGATTGACTACTAAGTAATGTGGAATAAGGGTCGAGATGTTGAATTGTGGTCCCAATTCAAGATGTGTAAGGATCGTGATATCATGGGTTTTCTTTTCTATTTCTACTTGCTAAATTCAATTAAAAGTTGTGAGTATGTTACTGCTTAATAAATTCTATTTGGTTATGTCCATTACTTTTATGTACTTGCTGAGTCTTCGACTCACACTTGTTTGTTTATTGTGTGTAGGTACCTTGAAACCGACATGCATGGAAGGGAATAGTCGCACGAACACGGCTCGTTTCACCACAATAGCGCGTTAACTTATAGTTTCTAATCGTATTATGTTCTTGCCACGTAATTTAATTGTGGTTGTCATCTTGTTGTTAGAAGACCATGACCCTTTGTTTGTGCTTAGCGGGTTATGATGGTTAGTTGTTACCTTATTGCTGTTGTTGCTATTATGTTAATGCTATCTTTTGTCTGCTGAGTGGATGTCCTAGTTGTAGGGGAGGTGCTTCCGAAATTTCTAATATTTTCGGTAAGTTGCTAGTAATTTAAATTGCTTTGCTAAATTTATTCTAAGGTCTTGTGCTAATTGAGGGTTGAAGGTGTAACATTCAGGGCACGTGTGGTGCCGGGTGTTACACACGTTTATTGTCTGTGCTAGCTGATCAGGTGGAGGCTCATTGATTGAGATGCCTCCACTTCCTCTGCCTCTTCCTCTGTTCGCAGCCTTTTTGGTTCTCGTTCCCGTAGGAGTCTGTCTTGGCCTCTTTCCGTCTAAGATCGTTGTGCCCTTTGAGGGCTGGTTGCCACCTTGACCGGAATCCATTGATATAAGGGAAATGATAGAATCGATCAAGCTCACGAGAGAAACAAACTTGGTTTGGTTTTTGTTCAGTGGACATCGGAAGTTCCGATTTCATATCGGAAGTTCCGACATATGGATGATCGGAGAGTCCGATGTCTACGGATTTCAACCAACACAACATTTCTCCCAAACCAACTGATGGAAATTGATAGAAATTGAGAGGAATGGACTAGAGGAGGAGATAAACAAGTCTACCGAGACGATTTCTCAAAAGGATGCATAAGACTCAAAAAGAATAGATTGAGCCCTAGGGTTACCACACAGGGAACACGAAGAAATCGCACGGAGAAGATGGTCCTCTCCTAGAGGGAGTCCTTCCCAAGTAAGGATCGGAGGTTCCGAATGGTCAGAAACTCCGATAACGGCAAGAGATGAAAAGAGGGAAGGAAAGGTAGAGAGACAAGGGCAAGAGGACAAAAAGAAAAAGAGGGAACCGGTTACTTTCTTAAACGCTGAGCAGACATCGGAAGTTCCGATGTTAACATCGGAAGTTCTGATGGGATGAAACTTCTAGATATCGGATATTCCGATCAATGTATCGGATGTTCCAATGTACTGAAATTTCTAGCGGAGAGGAGATGAAAGAAAAGAATTTGAGTGAAGTCTGAAACTCTGGGTCATATGAACTCTGGGGGATTATTCCACTTGTCATCAGCAAGCAACCAAACAATCAAAACTATGATTACAAGTGAAATGATCCAAGATCAAAATCCAACAAAACATTTTGAAATACACTCAATAGATTTTGCAATCGGTTTATTTTGAAATTAAACCAACAAACAATAATCAATGTGTGCAATGTTTCAAAACACATTCCGATAGTTTAGGACATTTAGCTCACTCCTAAGTTCACAAAAGCGTTTCTCATCTAGTGGTTTGGTGAAGATATCGGCCAATTGTTTCTCGGTTCTCACATAGGTAATATCTATGTCTCCCTTAAGCGAGTGATCTCTGAGGAAGTGATGTCGGATGTCTATGTGCTTGGTTCGGGAATGTTGGACGGGATTGTTGGCTATTTTAATTGCACTCTCATTATCACATAAGAGTGGTACCTTTTCCATATTAAAACCAAAATCCCTCAAGGTTTGCCTCATCCATAACAATTGTGCACAACAACTTCCCGTGGCAATATATTCGGCTTCGGCGGTGGATAGAGCTACTGAATTTTGTTTCTTTGAGGACCAAGATACTAGTGATCTACCTAGAAATTGACAAGTCCCCGAGGTACTTTTTCTATCCACTTTACAACCCGCATAATCAGCATCCGAATAACCAATCAAATCGAATTTTGATCCTTTAGGATACCAAAGCCCTAGATTAGGTGTGTGAACTAAATATCTAAGAATTCTTTTCACGGCTACTAGGTGGCACTCTCTCGGAGCGGCTTGAAACCTTGCACACATACACACACTAAGCATAATATCGGGCCTAGATGCACAAAGATAGAGTAAAGAACCTATCATAGATCGATATACCTTTTGATCTATCACATTACCTTCTTCATTTAAGCTGAGATGTCCGTTTGTTGTCATGGGTGTATGAATTGGCTTGGAGTTTTCCATGTTTTGCTTCTTGAACATATCATTGATATATTTTATTTGGCATAAGAATGTTCCTTCCTTGAGTTGTTTGATTTGAAACCCGAGGAAGAACTTTAGCTCGCCTATCATGGACATTTCAATCCTTTTTGTCATTAACCTACTAAATTCCTCACAAAAGTTTTTATTAGTAGATCCAAAAATAATGTCATCGACATATATTTGGCATACAGATAAGTCATTATCAACATATTTTGTGAAGAGAGTAGGATCGACTTTACCAATTTCAAAACCCTTTTTAATAAGAAAATCCTTAAGACATTCATACCATGCTCTAGGTGCTTGCTTAAGCACGTAGAGAGCCTTATGAAGCTTGTATACATGTGTAGGGTTCTTGTGATCTTCCATCCCTGGCGGTTGCTCGACATAAACTAGTTCGGTAATTGGACCATTTAGGAAAGAACTCTTGACGTCCATTTGATAAAGCTTGAAATCATGGTGAGTAGCAAATGCAACCAAAATACTAATTGACTCTAGTCTAGCAACGGGAGCATAAGTCTCACCAAAATCCAGACCTTCAATTTGAGTGAATCCTTGAGCTACCAATCGAGCTTTATTTGTTGTGACAACTCCGTTTTCATCTTGTTTGTTGCGAAAAACCCATTTGGTTCCTATCACGTTTTGATTAGGTCTTTCCACTAGTGACCATACTTTGTTCCTAACGAAGTTGTTGAGCTATTCATGCATTGCCACTACCCAATCCGGATCCTTTAATGCATCTTCCACCTTCAAAGGTTCCAAAGTAGACACGAAGGAGTAAAATTCATAAAAATTAGCTACTCTAGAGCGTGTAGTTACCCCCTTTTGGATATCACCAAGGATGTTGTCGACGGGGTGATCTCTTTGGATACTTTGATGCACTCTTGGATGCGGCATTTGAGATGTTTGTTGAATTGGCTCATTATCTTCAATTTGATCATCCTCCAATAGTTTGCTTGGACTATCTTGAGAAATGTCTTGGCTTTGATTTGAAGTAGAAGGCTTTACTTGTGTAGATGAATTGCCTTGGTGCTCCTTTTCTTGCGGCCTCACTTCACCTATAGCCATCTTCTTGATCGCAATGCTTGGCTCTTCCTCATTCTCTAACACATTTAAATCAACTTGCTCTACTTGAGAGCCGTTAGATTCATCAAATGTCACGTCTCTCGCTATTTCAACACAACCCGAGGTTTTGTTGAAAACGCGATAGGCATAGGCATTTGATCCATATCCTAGCAAAAAGCCTTCATCAATTTTGGGGGCAAATTTAAAGTTCTTAGGCTTTTTGTTTAGGATAAAACACTTGCTACCAAAAACTCTAAAATATGAAATATTTGGTTTGTTACCGCTGAGGAGTTCGTATGCCGTCTTCATCAAAATTTTGTGGAGATATAATCGGTTGATTGCATGACAAGCAGTGTTTACGGCTTCCGCCCAAAAATGATCGGTGACCTTGTATTCATCAAGCATTGTTCTTGCCATCTCAATCAATGTCCGATTCTTCCTTTCTACAACGCCATTTTGTTGAGGAGAGTATGGAGTGGAGAACTCGTGCTTTATCCCTTCATCATCAAGGAATTCTTCGACTTGAGTGTTCTTGAATTCGCTTCCATTATCGCTTCAAATCCTCTTGATTTTCAATTCAAACTCATTTTGTGCTCTTTTTGCAAACTTCTTCATTATTCGCTGTGTCTCACTTTTCTCTTGCAAAAAGAATACCCACGTGAAGCGTGAAAAATCATCAACAATGACTAAACCATATTTTTTACCTCCAATGCTTATATAAGCCACGGGTCCGAAGAGGTCCATGTGTAGAAGCTCCAACGGTCTTGTCGTTGCCATGATGTTCTTTGCAGGATGACGCGCTCCAACTTGCTTTTCCGGCTTGACAAGCACTACAAATCCTATTTTTCTCAAACTCAACATTCGTTAGTCCAATGATGTGATCCCCTTTGAGAAGTTTGTCGAGATTTCTCATGCCAACATGGGCTAGCCGGCGATGCCATAACCAACCCATGCTAGACTTTGCCATTAAGCATGTTTGAAGTTTGGCGCTATTTGTATTGAAATCAACCAAATAGAGCTTACCCTTCAAATATCCTTTAAAGGCAATTGAGGAATCATCTCTTCTAAAGACGGTCACATCTATATTAGTAAATAAACAATTGTAGCCCATTTCACAAAGTTGTGATACGGACAACAAGTTGTAATTTAAATATTTAACTAGAAGAACATTGGAAATGGAATGATCATTAGAAATAGCAATTTTACCTAATTCCATTACCTCACCTTTATCATTATCACCAAACACAATATTTTCATATTGTGACCCTTTCTCATCAAAAGATGAAAACATTTTCTTTTCTCCGGTCATGTGGTTTGTGCAACCACTATCAAGCACCCAACTTGATCCACCGGAGGTATAATCCTACAAGAGCACATTAGATCTTGTTTTTAGGTACCCAAATCTTTTTGGGTCCTTGCATGTAAGTGATTAAAACCTTCGGTACCCACACCTTCTTCTTACTCTTTTCTTTTGAGTTGTGGGCACCGATAAGGAAAGCAACCACTATACCACGGTGGTTCCTCCTCAACTCATAAGAAGCATAGTGAATAGATTGTGATGCATATTGTTGAGGATGCTTTTTCGGCTCTTGTGCGGTTTTAATGACTTGTGTGGTGGTCAATGGTTGATTGCTTTTCCCTTTGACAAACTTGATGCATTCTTTACCTTTCACCACCACACGGTCATTTTCTTTGCATTCATACTTATCATATCCTAGCCCTTCCTTATTTTTGTTTCCACGACTGTTGATGGTCTTGTAAAGGGCGTCCTTGGATTGATAAGTCTTGATGCAACCGTACTTTACCAAAGCATTCAATCTCTCGTTTTCGTTTTTTAATACATCCACAAGTTGAGAATTTGAAGCGCAAGCATTAACGTCAATATTGTAGCAACGAGAGCAACCATTACTAGTGGAAGGAATAGAAACCATTGAAGAATTAACAATTGGAGAGTTATGATCATTAAGAGACTCAAATTGCACTTCAAGAGCTTGAAGATTGTTTTCCAAACTAATGACATTTTCTTGAAGTGATTCATTTGAACTCTTAAGAATTGTGATTAAATTGTTAGCCAAATCAAGATCTTTGGTTAGCAATTCAATTTTCTCCTATTCTATTGCGAGGAGCTTCTCAAAAGCAAGATTTCTCTTCTTTTCAAAAATTAGCAATTCTTCTTGCTTTTCAAGAGTCTCCTCGTGGTTATCTATTCGTTTCAATAGTTTATTGATTTTTGCAATGGTAGATTTGTTTAAGTTGCAAAACAAAGCATCATCATCATCATCGCTATCTAATTCACTATCACTACTAGGGGGTTTCGTTTTAGCCATTACTTTGCGCCCTTTGGCCATGAGACAAATAGGCGCGTCGTGGTCGGAGTCGTTGTCGCTCAATTCCCCGAAGAGTGACTTGGTTGGTGGAGCGGCTTCTATGGCGAGGGTGGCGACTCCTTCATTATCGGTGTCGGTGTCAGTGTCGGTGTCATTTGAATCCCATTCTTCTCCAATATGAGCTCGCCCGAAGTACTTCTTCTTATAAGTCTTGTTCTTCTTATGCGGCTCATTCTTCTTGGGCTCGTTGGAATTGTTCTTCTTTTTCGGACAATCGGCGATGAAGTGTCCAACTTCACCGCACTCATAGCAAGCTCTTTTTGTGTTTCTAATTCTTCTTGATTTCTCGTTGTAGTTCTTTTTGTATTTGCTTGATCCATCATACTTGAGGAACTTCCTGAATTTCCTCACAAATAGTGCCAAATTGTGACACTACGGTATGGTGTGACATTATAGAATGTGAAATTAGAGATTAAAACCTTTCGGCTTGAGGTTTACTCGCGTTTTTGGGCCGTTTGAAGTGTTGTGACACCGCGGAGTGTCGTAACCTTATTCAACGTGCGTGTTATGGTCAAAAACAGTATGAGATGTGGAAATAAGGTTAAAACCATAAGGTTTGGAGGTTTATAACGTTTCCGGGCCGTTTCCGGGGTTTTGGGCCTTCCCGGGGGATTTTGGGCCTTAAAGAGGGGGTTGTGGGCTTTGGTGGGATGGAGTAGGAATCCATTTAGGATTAGGAAAGGGGCTTGGGCTGGTCAAAAGGGGGGTTCCCTGCCCTTGGTGCGCCCCCACCCCTGCTGCCCTCCCCTTTGGTGCGCCCTACTCCTCCCCCTTGGCCGTAGCCGCCACCTCCCCTCTCCCTCCCCCATTGGCCGTGCGCCCCCTTGCCCTTGCCCTCTCCACCTCCCCACCTCTCCTCCACCCCCTTGCTGCCCTAGGGTGGCCTCCCCACCCCTGCATCCTCATGGATCCATCCGAGGAGCAAGGAGCGAGGAGCGAGGAGATCGATTGGGGTTTTCGTTCGTCGAGCAAAGGTATGATCATGGGGTTCCCTGGGGTTGATCTAGGTACTGTTCTTAAGGTGATTATCAAGTTTTTACATCAATTGGTGGTGCTGGATTTGAGTAATTTGGGTTAGATCTAGACGTTGCCACGTTTCTGTTTTGGGACAGCATGAGCAGTCGACCTAGGGTTCCTGTTTTCGCCAATTTAGAGTTGGAATCTGGTCGTACGGACTTTGAAGAAGTTGTAGATAATTTCATTATATTTCAGTGCATATAAAGAACGTTAAATTCCGCCCAGCCGTTTGAAAGTTATGACTGTTTTACCGAGCGTATTAAAATCTGTGACGCGATTGGAACAGATCACGGTAATCTGTAGATTAAACAATTTTAGAGTCCGAATCAGTCTTTCCATATACCTAGAGAAAGTTGGGAAATTTCCTAAGCCACGTGAGGATGTACTCGTTTAATTCATTCAGAGTCCCAGAGCCCAAGTTATGCCTTTTGCAAGGCTGCTATCCCGACGGGACAGAACCTCTATTTTTAGGTTTTGCGAGTAATTGGCAATGTCGGGGTAGATGAGGGTTTGCGTACTATTTTGTGGTTATGTTTGTGAGCGTGTGGTACCTATGTGCAGGTGGTGCGACCCCGGGAGTGCCCTCTACTTCCCGCCAATCCGTTGCACGTGGTTGAGGCAAGTGTATTGGAATGGTAGCATGTGGTTTGATTGTTTGCCTTGTTTAAATGCAAACTGTTTCCATGTTATGTGAGCTTGCCATGCTTTAATGATTGCCGTTGGTATGATGAATATGCTCACTATGTTATGATGCCATGTTATCACGTACAAGTTATCTATGTTGTTGGCATATATGCATACATGGCATGACACATAGCCCGGGCGGTGAGAAAGTCATTAACTAATCCGGGAAGGTCGGTGAGAAAGTTATGACTAATCCGGAGAGTCAAAAGAGTAAGTCCTACATCGTGATTCCATCTACCGTGGGTTGTGGAAGCGAGGAGTAGGCACCCTCCATCTTCGGGATGGAAGGGGGGAAAGGGTGCACACCGACGGGTGTGTACTCAACCATACCGGTATGAGTTTCCAAGGAGATATGAGCATCGCATCGCATTGCATACATGATGATGATGATAAAGATATGTGATTATGAATGAGATGATAAACATGTTGTGTGTTGTTGCAATGTAAGTTGTTCTTTTGTTCCATTGCAATATACTTGCTGAGTGATGAACTCACGCTTGTGTTTTATGTGGTTTTTAGGTACTTTGAGATCGGCATGCGGGAAAAAGGGGTTTAGCTACACTTCTACACGTAGCTCCACAATCATAGTCTATGATTAATCACTTGGAGACATGATATTAAGAGTTGTGCCATAAACTTAATGTATGGATTAATTTAGCATGCTTGTGATTCCTTATTTGCTTGGTTATAGCTTATGAAGTGGTTGAGCATGGTATTATTGGCGTAATTTGATGATATATCCATTTATGTTGATGTTTTATATGTCGTGTGCTATGATATATCTTGCCATGATATTGATATTGTGTTAATTCATGTTAAAACAAAGGAGATGCTGCCAAAATTTTGATTTGTAGCATTTGCTCCTTTGCTGTAATTTATGATAAATTGTGGTATTATGTTGTTGTTTAATCTATGTTTGGTAGCATTCATGCATTCTAGATGCCGGGGTGTTACACAAATCTTCTCCATCATCGCTCTCATCTTCCTCTTCATCACTTGAGGTTGATTCTTCCTTTTAACTTGCCTTCAAGGCTATCTCCTTTGATCTTGAGCTCGAACTTTGCTTGGCAAGATTCTTCACTTCCTTTGCTTCCTCTTCCATGAGCTCGTGTGAGAGGATTCTACCAAGAACATCATTTGGGGTGAGCCTCTTGAAGTCTTTTCGCTCTCGTATGAGTGTTACGAGAGTCGAATTCCTTGGAGCAAAGGCTCTTAACATCCTCTTCACCACAACATGATCCGTCATTTCTTTGCTTCCAAGCCCTCGAATTTTGTTGACAAGGATCATCAAGCGATCATACATTTGTTGCGGAGTTTCATCATCGTTCATAACAAATCTCCCCAACTTGCCTTCAAGCAATTCAATTCTTGATTCCCTCACACTCGATGTTCCTTCATGAGCTACTTGGAGTGTATCCCATATTTCTTTGGCTTCTTCTAAGCCATCCACTTTGTTGAACTCATCGGGACTCAATGCTCCAAGCAACACGCTCGTAGCTTGTGCATTGCGGTGGATATTTTGTTCTTGTTCCGGTGTGAGCTCCATGTCGTCTTCCGATATATCTAAACCTGTACACACAATCTTCCAAACACTAGGATGGAGAGACATTAGATGCATTTTCATCTTGTGCCTCCAAGCGTAATAATACGTGCCATCAAAAAATGGTGCACGCCCGGAGGGCACGGTAATATAGGAATGAGAAGAAGCGGTATTCAACTTTTCATAATTAAAAGGAATTGGCACTCCCTACGATGATGTTGAAGTGTCACCTTCCTTGGTCTTCCCGGGAGTTCCATATCCGACCTTGGGACTCCCCTCTTCACCCGACATGACAACCTTCAACCCAGTGTTGGCCATCATGTTTCTTTCAAACGGTTAAGCCTTCGAGAAGATTAGGCTCTGATACCAATTGAAAAGATGAGAAAGTTGCCTAGGGGGGTGAATAGGCAATTTTAAAAATAAAACTGAAATCGTCGCAGCGGAAAGAGTATCGAAACTTCCGGTGCAATATCGGAACTTCCGACTTAATCGGAACTTCCGATACTTGTTCAGAATGTCCGATAGACTTTGACAATGATGACGAACTACTAAGTGCAACGAGCTTGAAGAGTAATCCAAGAGATTAATAACAGTACAACAAAGATTCAAATAGATATATAGTTACAAAGAGATGAGCTAAAGTAAATTAAGTGGAGCAACAAAGATATGTTCCCGGAGTTCGGATTCTTGAGGGAATCCTACCTCTCCGTTGAGGAGGCTCCAAAGAGCCAGGTCTTTTCCAACCCTTTCCTCCCAAACCTCGGTCACACTTGAGGCTTGGTTCCACTATTGGATCCTTTCCTTTCAGAGGCGGAACCGGCCTTCACAAACTTCTCATTGCGTCCCACAACCTTCGGGAGCTCGTGAGCGATACCTAGCCGTCTAGGAGTCCTTCAACCTCCAAGAGTAACAAATGCACCGTTTGAATGATCTTAGAGAAACACTCTAATGCTCAAGATCTCAATCCTAGTCCTCACTCTCTAGATGATCCCTAAGATCAAAGAGGAGGGCTCAAGACAAAGCTAGAGAGTGCTCAAAGTGCTCAAAAGTTCTGCCAATAAGAGTGTGTAACCCTTCAAAGGGTGAGGAGTGGGGTATTTATAGACTCTTGCAAAAACTAGCCGTTATACCCCCACTCAGCCACATATCGGAACTTCCGATATTAACATCGGAATGTCCGATATATGTAAACTTTCAGAACTCAAGCGCACTCCAACGGTCGAAGCAAGATGCATCGGAACTTCCGATGTTGGAATCGGAACTTCCGATGTTCTCAGAAAGTCACTTTGCCAAAATCTTCTAAGTCCATATCGGACTGTCCAATATGAGTATCGGAATCTCCGATGTTTCCAGAGAGTACCCTATTTCAGGTTTGAACGCATTGGAACTTCCGGTGTAACATATTGGAACTTCCGATCTTTATAGAAGGCATCCTGAAAGGTGTCAAACTTGTATCGGAACTTCCGGTCCAAAGATATCGGAATGTCCGACCCAGTTTAACGCATCGGATTCAAGCACACATGCACATCGGAATATCTGGTATTATCGGAACTTCTGATATGAAATCGGAATGTCCGACTTGATCTTAAAGCAACACATATTCTAGTGCAAGTGCGGTGACTTAGAGTCTCTAGGTGGATTAAATTGATATTCATCTGAGCATAGAGACTACTCTAGATCAATTACGATGCATTCCTCTTAATAGTACAGCATTCCTACGACTCGAAATATAAAAAGAAAATAAGCAATGATGTGTTTCTTGCGTGATCCTGTTTGAGAGTATCCTTTGCACGTTGATGATCTCATTTTGGGACTTTTACCTGTTCACAAGCTTATTGAATACATTAGTCCCTTTAATCGTTTGTCATTAATCAACCAAAACTCATTTAGGGGCCTAGATGTACTTTCACTTAGCCGCCATCCACCCCTCCCCTAGCAGCCCCGCGACATCCTCCCCCATGGTGTTTGTCGTTTTACCGCTCGGTGGATCACCGGATTCGGGAATCTCCGGTGAATCGCGGTGGTTCGGAAGGAAGGAGCGGCCAGAAGGAAGGGAGGTTCCGCCGTCATTCGGTTCTTCGTGAAGAGGTAACGAATCGTGGCATTCTTGGGGTAATCTAGGTGCTGCTAGATGGGGTATTTCATGCCCTAGATCCATGTTTAGGTGCTGTAATTAGAGGCATAGATTCATTTAGTAGATCTGTTTCGCGCAGTACCCTCGGCCAATTCCGGACAGTCGACTTCGGTCGCGGTTTTGGGGTTTTTAGATTCGGAATTTGGTTGGACGCCTGTTGAGAAAGTTGTATATAATCGAAAAACCTTTCAATCAAGACCAAGAACTCTTAATTCCATTCATCCATTTAAAAGTTATGGCTGTTGTACCGAACGTGTTCAAATATGTGACGTGATTGTGACAGATCGTGTTGATCTGTAGATTAGACAATTTTAGAATTCGATTCAGTCTTCGCAAATACTTAGAAAAAGCTTGGAAATTTACTAAGCTTAGAGAAAATATACTCGTTTCTCTGATTTAGAGTCGTTAAGCCCTAGTTATGGTCTTCCGAAGGCTGCTGTCCTGTTGGACAGTTTCTTTGTTTTTGGGTATTGGGAGTAGATCGCGAAGTTGGTATAACTAAGTTTTCTTGTGTGGTCTTGTGTGCATGTGGTTGAGTGTATTGAACCTTTGTGCAGGTGGTGTGACCCCGGGAGTGCTGTCGTCGTCTCACCACACCGTCTCACTAGGGTGAAGGCAAATGTATTGTAGTGGTTGTAGCTTAGGGAGCCATAATGTTTGATAATGAGATAGTTTACACATATTTTATGATATGATGCCATGATTGATTTTTGCATGTGACATGATGAAAATGATTTGTTATATGGCTATGCAATGGTTAAATTGAGTTTATATGCAAATTGTTCATGTTTATGGCATATTTGCATTCATGGCATGAGGACTAGCTAGGACGGTGAGAAAGTCATAACTAGTCCGAAAAGGTCGGTAAGAAAGTTATGACTAATCCAGAGCGCCATTGACAAAGACCGACCTCTTGGTTCCATCCACATTTGTGAATGGAAGCGAGTCAGTAAGAGTAGGCACCCTCCATCTACGGGATGGAAGGGGAAAGAGGGTGCACAACAACGGGTGTGCACTCGGCAATACCGGTATGTGCTTCGAGGAGACATGTGCATTGCATTGCATATATGATGTTGTTAATGAGATGTATACAATGTAAAGATGAAATGAGTATGTTGTTGAGTATAAGTTGTAGTGTTGATATTGAAATTGTTTCCTTGTTACATTGCAATATACTTGCAGAGTGATGAACTCACGCTTGTGTTTTATGATGTTTTTATGTACCATGAAACCGGCTTGCGTGAAAGGGGCTTAGTGGCACATATTCACGAAGTTTCACTCATTTAGACATCTACAATTTTGCTATTCATAGTTGTGATAATAAGTTAATGCACTGAAAACTTGAAGTATGCCTTATTTGTGTGCATGGCCATATTATTTGATTCGTTTAGCTCATGAAGTGGTTGAATGCATTATTCTGGACATTAAATTGTTCTATGTCACCTGTTTTTGCTATTTTAGATGTCTTTTATTATGTTATATCTTGTGATAGTATTGCTTTTGCTTCAAAACATGGAAAAGCAAAGGAGATGCTGCCGAAAGTCATAACTAGTCCGGAGAGGTCGGTGAGAAAGTTATGACTAATCCAGAGCGCCATTGAGAAAGACCTACCTCGTGGTTCCATCCACATTTGTGAATGGAAGCGAGTCAGTAAGAGTAGGCATCCTCCATCTACGGGATGGAAGGGGAACGATGGTGCACACTGACGGGTGTGCACTCGGCAATACCGGTATGTGCTTCGAGGAGACATGTGCATTGCATTGCATATATGATGTTGTTAATGAGATGTATACAATGTAAAGATGAAATGAGTATGTTGTTTAGTATAAGTTGTAGTGTTGATGGTATTGAAATTGTTTCCTTGTTACATTGCAATATACTTGCAGAGTGATGAACTCACGCTTGTGTTTTATGATGTTTTTATGTACCATGAAACCGGTTTGCGGGAAAGGGGCTTAGTGGCACAAATTCACGAAGTTTCACTCATTTAGACATCTACAATTTTGCTATTCATAGTTGTGATAATAAGTTAATGCATTGAAAACTTGGAGTATGCCTTATTTGTGTGCATGGCCATATTATTTGATTCGTTTAGCTCATGAAGTGGTTGAATGCATTATTCTGGACATTAAATTGTTCTATGTCACCTGTTTTTGTTATTTTAGATGTCTTTTATTATGTTATATGTTGTGATAGTATTGCTTTTGCTTCAAAACATGGAAAAGCAAAGGAGATGCTGCCGAAAGTCATAACTAGTCTGGAAAGGTCGGTGAGAAAGTTATGACTAATCCAGAGCGCCATTGAGAAAGACCTACCTCGTGGTTCCATCCACATTTGTGAATGGAAGCGAGTCAGTAAGAGTAGGCACCCTCCATCTACGGGATGGAAGGGGAAAGAGGGTGCACACCGACGGGTGTGCACTCGGCAATACCGGTATGTGCTTCGAGGAGACATGTGCATTGCATTGCATATATGATGTTGTTAATGAGATGTATACAATGTAAACATGAAATGAGTATGTTGTTGAGTATAAGTTGTAGTGTTGATGGTATTGAAATTGTTTCCTTGTTACATTGCAATATACTTGCAGAGCGATGAACTCACGCTTGTGTTTTATGATGTTTTTATGTACCATAAAACTGGCTTGCGGGAAAGGGGCTTAGTGGCACATATTCACAAAGTTTCACTCATTTAGACATCTACAATTTTGCTATTCATAGTTGTGATAATAAGTTAATGCACTGAAAACTTGGAGTATGCCTTATTTGTGTGCTTGGCCATATTATTTGATTCGTTTAGCTCATAAAGTGGTTGAATGCATTATTTTGGACATTAAATTGTTCTATGTCACCTGTTTTTGCTATTTTAGATGTCTTTTATTATGTTATATCTTGTGATAGTATTGCTTTTGCTTCAAAACATCGAAAAGCAAAGGAGATGCTGCCGAAATTTTCGGTTAAAGCATTTACGCCTTTGCTGTAATTTAGTATTAGTTGTGGTATTTAATTGCTATTTATACTATGTTTGGTGACATCCAGGGTATACTAGATGCCGGGGTGTTACACCAACCTTAGCTCACAACCAATTAATGGTGCCCCGACCAAGGTTCCAAATTTTGATTTCGATTCACATCTCGTCACCCTCCGAAATCTGAAATTTCAGCAAAATCTAGTTATTTTGGATGAAATTAGATGAAATTTAAAAATTCAAATTCAAATCCATAATTTTTTGGACCGAGATTTCTGAAATTTGGGCAAAAAAATCTGAAATTTCATCAAAAATTTGTGAAATCTCGGTAAATTTCAATTGAATGAAAAATAGTACAAAATATATTAAAAAAATTAGAAAAGTTTTCTAGATGGTACTTACATATCAATAATGTTCCCATAAAAATTTCACATGATGATCAAGCATGATGGATTTTTAAAAAATTTAAAAGTACTACTATTCAGATAAATGGTGACCTATAAATTTCAACTGAAGGAAAAATGGTGCAAACCAGGTTAGAAACTTTTAAAAATTTTGTGGATGATCCTAACACATCCATAATATTGGCATAAAATTTTTAGATGCTGATCGAGCTTGAGAAATTTTCAAAAAAAATCATACAATGCTACTGAAGGTTAACCAGCAAATTTCAACCGAATGAAAATGCTTCAAACCATGTTAGAAAATTTTGAAAATTTTTGTCGATGGTCTTGATGCATCACTAATGTTTTTGTAAAATTTTCAGATGATGATCAAGCTTGAGGATTTTTCAAAAATTATGATAGTGCTATTGTCCTAATTAAAGCCTTACGACGCTACATTTCTAATTCTATCTCAACAAAACTCATGATAAGTTAATTCGACGGGCCATAATTAGAGACATATTAATTTTTTAAGGGTAGAAATATACTCCCTTGGCTTCCAAATGTGAGTTATTTTTTGGACATTGATGTAGTTTCTAAGGTGACATTTTGACCATCAATTGCTATGTGCTTGATAAATTTTTGTACAAATATGATCTTTTTCTTGGGGAAGTAAATTCTAATGCTTGTATACGTTATTACGTATAGCCTAATAGACCCAAGCATGTTTATACTTGGAGGAAGCAATGGAAAACATCATCCTTAAATTTATATTAATTTATTGGGCATCCTCCTGCAAGTACCTATTGTGGAAAGTCTAAGGGCTAACATATTGTTATTGAACATACCAAATGTTGTTATGTTTTGAATAGAGCCATTTTGATGAATTATGAAGTGGTACAATGTACCTCTGAATGGAATTTGTGTAGTCTATGAGTTAAAGTTGTCAGCATGGATGCAGGGGCATTGGTTCTTGAAAACATCTACTTATGTTTGTAAGGTAACAATGGATTTTAGCAATTCTGCAATTTTACCTTTTATTTCCAATGTCTTTATCTTTGGTTCTAAGTATGGGTAGCTAAAGGATACTCCTAATGCAATGTAGAAAGCACTATGTTTTTATTTTTGTAACTTAATGAGACTCACTCATTGTTTCACTGTATAGTTCATTCTATTATGCTACAGTTGTAACACCCCAGCACATAATGTGTCCAAAATGTCACTACAAAGGACAATACTAACAATCAGATAACCATAATAGAATTAAATTACAGCAACTACACTTGCTAATTAATCAAAATTTCGGCAGCATGTACTCTCTTTTTTCATGGTTTTAAGCATCATTAATAATTTATAACAACATAGCATAATTGTAACACCCCGACATTTAATATGCCTGAATGCTACCAAACATAAGCTAAACAACATCTAAATACCACATTTAACATAAAATTCCAGCAAAGGCGCATAGGCTAAAAACCGAGATTTCGGCAGCACCTCCTTTGTTTTATCATGAATTTAAGGAGCAACAACAATATAGCATTATATGGCAATAAGAGAAACATCTAAAACAGCAATAAATAGAGTCTTAACGACAATAAAAGACTAACAATAAGCACATAAAGTTCCAAGTGTCAAACGAACAATAAAACTCTCATTAACCAAGCTAAGCCTTAATTTAATGACCATCACACGCAATTTATTATCAAACTAAAAGAATTGACTTGGGGAAACATTAAGGTGAAGCAACGTGTGGGTGTGTGTCTATTCCCCTTTCCCGCATGCCGTTCTCACGGTACCTAAAACAACAAGAAAACACAAGCGTGAGTTCGAAAACTCAGCAAGCATATTGCAATGGACAACAATAACAATATCATAGAAATAACATCTCACATCATGTATATCATCTCAATCATGAACACTTAACCAATTCATCATCATTGTGTATGCAATGTAATGCAATGCTCTTGTCTCCTTGGAAACACATACCGGTATGGTTGAGTACACACCCGTCGGTGTGCACCCTCTCCCCCCTTCCATCCCGAAGATGGAGGGTGCCTACTCCTCGCTTCCACAACCCACGGTAGATGGAATCACGATGTAGGACTTACTCTATTGGCTCTCCGGATTAGTCATAACTTTCTCACCGACCTTCCCGGATTAGTTAATGACTTTCTCATCGCCCGGGCCATGTAACATGTCATGTATGCAAGCATGCCAACAATATATAAAACTCATATATTAACACATGGCATCATAACATCTTAAACATGCTCATAATATCATAGCAATCATTAAAACATGGCAAGTGGACATATATCATGTAGACAATTCCATCTAATTTCAACATGCAACCTACAACTCGCTATCCATCACAACACACTTGCCTCAAACTCGTGCAACGGATTGGCGGGAAGAAGAGGGTACTCCCGCGGTCACACCACCTGCACATAGGCATCACACACTCACAATAATAACCTCAAAACAGTACGCAAACCCCCATCTAACCCGACATTGCCAACTACTCGCAAAACCTAAAAACAGAGGTTCTGTCCCGTCGGGACAGCAGCCTTGCAAAAGGCATAACTTGGGCTCTGGGACTCTGAATAAATTAAACGAGTACATCCTCGTGTATCTTAGGAAATTTCCCAACTTTCTCTAGGTATAAGGAAAGACTGATTCGGCATCTAAAGTTGTTTAATCTACAGATTACCGAGATCTGTTCCAATCGCGTCACAGATTTTAATACGCTCGGTAAAACAGTCATAACTTTCAAACGGCTGGGCGGAATTTAACGTTCTTTATATGCACGGAAAGATAATAAAATGATCTACAACTTCTTAAAAGTCCGTACAGTCATATTCGAAATCTAAATTGGCTAAAACAGGAACCCTACGTCGACTGCTCATGCTGTCCCAAAACAGAAACGTGGCAACGTCTAGATCTAACCCAAATTACTCCAATCCAGCACCACCAATTGATCTAAAAACTTGAAAATCACCTTAAGAACAGTACCAAGATCAATCCCAGGGAACCCCATGATCATACCTTTGCCCGACGAACGAAAACCCCAATCAATCTCCTCGCGGATCGCTCCTCGCTCCACGCTCCTCGCTCCACGGGATGATTCCACGAGGTGCAGGGGTGGGGTGGCCACCCTAGGGCAGCAAGGGGTGAAGGAGAAGTGGTGTGGAGGTGGAGAGGTGGAGGGGGGGGCGCACGGCTAGGGGGTCGGGTGGGGCGGCTAGGGCTAGGGGGAAGGGAGAGGTGGAGGGTGTGGGGCGCAAAAGGGGGGGTGGGGGCGCACTTAAGGGCTGGGAAAGCCCTCCCACCTGCCCCCAACACAGAATCCGTGTCCTAGAAGGAGCCCTAATCCATCCCACCAAAGCCCACAACCCCTCTTTTAAGGCCCAAAAACCCCCCGGAAAGGCCCAAAACCGCGGAAACGGCCCAGAATCGGCCCGAAAACGTTATTAACCTCCCATTCCTATGGTTTTAACCTTATTTCCACATCTCATACTGTAATTAACCTTATCATGCCCGCTAAATAAGGTTACGACACTCCGTGGTGTCACATTCTTCCCCCCTTCAACAGGATTCGACCTCGAATCTAAAACGTCCCAATGCGCAACCCAGCAAAACCGAAGATAGCTTGGTTTTCACATCACATACCTGAGGCGAAAAGCTCGGGATACTTCTCACGCATGCGAGATTCCAGCTCCCAAGTCGCTTCTCTCTCGGTCTGATGTGACCACAAAACTTTAACGAACTTGAGCGTCCGGTTCTTCATCACTCGCTCCGAAGTCCCCAGAATTTCCACAGGACGGGACTTGAAGGTGAGGTCCTGCTCAAGCACTAATGGTTCCAACGGAACCACCAACTCCGAATCATGCAAGTATTTCCTCAACATCGAGACATGGAACACATTATGCACACCTTGCATGGATTCCGGTAGCTCCAGACGATAGGCCAACCTACCAACTCGGGCGATGATAGGAAAAGGCCCAACATACCTTGGACTGAGCTTTCCTTTGGTGCCAAAACGCACCACACCCTTGGTGGGAGATACTCGCAAGAGTACGCTATCACCCACCTCAAACTCCAAGTCTCGCCGCCTCACATCAGCATAGCTTTTCTGTCTACTCTGTGCTGCGAGAAGGTTCTGCCGAACCTCCGACACGAGATCAATAGTTTGCTGAACCCAATCCGGTCCGAGAATAGCTCTCTCGCCCACGGCCTCCCAACAAAGTGGCGATCTGCACTTCCGGCCATACAGTACCTCATAAGGAGCAGCCCGGATGCTGGAATGATAGCTGTTATTGTAAGCAAACTCTGCAAGGGGCAAATGGTCTTCCCAGCTACCCTTCCAAGCCATCACACAGGCCCTGAGCATGTCCTCCAATGTTTGGATGGTACGCTCAGACTGCCCATCCGTCTGAGGGTGAAAAGCGGTACTAAGGCGAAGCCGTGCACTCCAAAGCACTCTGCAAACTCTCCCTAACTTGGAGACGAACTTCGCATCCCGATCAGAAATAATGGTCTTAGGTACACCATGCAGTCTCACAATCTCCCGCACATAGATGGGAGCCAACTCGCTCGCAGAATTGGTCGTGCGGATAGGAATGAAATGCACGACTTGCGAGACGGTCCACCACAACCCAAACAGCATCCTTCCTCGTGGAGAACGAGGTAGACCAACCACGAAATCCATGGAGATGTCATCCCATGGCCACACAGAATCTCCAATGGTCGCAACAGATCAAGTGGACGCTTATGCTCGGCTTTGATCTTCCGACAGATCCCACAAGACGCCACATACTTGGCAATATCCACTCTCATTCTTTTCCACCAGAAATTCTTCTTCAAGTCCCTGTACATCTTGGTCTCCCGGGATGGACCGTGTACGGGTGCGATGAGCCTCTTTCGAATGTCTTCTTTCACTTGAGATTTACGAGGCACGCCTGCACGGCCCTGAAACCTCAAAGCTCCCGCATCATCAACGGTAAAGTCTCGGACTTGCCTTCCTCAAGGCGTTTCCCCACCTGTTGGAGCAAACGATCATCTTCTTTGTGCCTCCCTTTGCACGCTCGGGAATCGCTGACTCAAGGATCAACTGAGTTTCAGCTTGCACAGTCCCCGCAAAGCAGTAGGAGACTCCCAAATGCTCAAAATCAGCAACAAGATAATCAACAATAGGGGGCATTGTCTTGCAACTGAGAGCGTCAGCCACCACATTTGCCTTCCCCAGATGATACTGGATTGTGAGGTCATAATCCTTTATCAACTCTAGCCACCTCCTCTGCCTCAAGTTCAAATCTTTCTGAGTAAAGATGTACTTGAGGCTCTTGTGATCAGTGAAAATATCACAAGACTCGCCGTACAGGTAATGCCTCCATATCTTCAATGCAAACACCACGGCGGCTAGCTCAAGATCATGCGTGGGATAGTTCTGCTCATGCTTTTTCAACTGCCTCGACGCATAAGCAATCACCTTGCCATCTTGCATGAGCACACACCCAAGTCCCAACCGAGAAGCATCAGAATACACCGTGAAGCGCTTGCCCGGCTCGGGAAGGGTAAGAACAGGAGCAGTCACTAACTTCTCCTTCAAAGTGCAGAAACTGTGCTCACACTCTGCAGTCCACTGGAATTTCATCCCCTTCTGAGTCAGCTGCGAAAGTGGCTTGGCAATGATAGAGAAATCCTGCACGAAATGCCGATAGTAGCCAGCCAACCCAAGGAAACTACGCACCTCTTTGACATTGGAAGGCCTCTTCCAATCCAAAACTGCTGAGACTTTGCTAGGATTTACAGATATGCCCTCTGGATTGATGATGTGGCCAAGAAAACCCACTTCTGAAATCCAGAACTCGCACTTTTTCAGCTTAGCAAAGAACTGATTTTCCCTCAAGGTGCTCAGCACAAGCCTTAGATGTCGCTCATGCTCCTCTTCTGATTTAGAGTAAACCAGAATGTCATCGATGAACACTACCACAAACTCATCAAGATACTTGTGTAGCATACTGTTCATCGCCTCCATAAAGACAGCAAGAGCATTAGTTAGTTCAAAAGACATAACTTTAAATTCATAATGCCCATACCTAGTGGAGAAAGCAGTCTTCTCAATGTCCTGCTCCCTCACACGGATCTGATTGTACCCGATCAAGATCAATCTTGGAGAACACCTTTGCTCCCTTCGCTTGGTCAAACAGATCCTCGATGCGAGGCAAAGGATACTTGTTCTTGATCACACTTGATTAAGAGCATGATAATCAATGCACATACGCCAACTTCCATCCTTCTTGAGACAAAGAGGACTGTGCTCCCCATGGCGAACGCTACGCCAAATAAAGCCCTTGGCCAACAGATCCTCCAATCGCTTCTTCAACTCGTCTTGAAAAGGACGAGCCAAGCGGTATGGAGAGATAGAAATAGGTCGAGTGCCAGGAACAAGATCAATACGAAACTCCACATTCCTCACGGGAGGTAGACCAGGCAACTCGTCGGGGAACACATCAACGAACTCCTTCACTACAGGAATCTCCTCAATGGAAATCGAAGAAGATGGCTTTTCCGACAAAGCCATGAGGAAACCCAAATGCCTCAAACGGCGACCGAAAGCAGACTAGTCAAAGCAAAGGCAATTTGGAAGGTATACCACCCTGAAAGGTCAACTCTACCCCTAACGGGGCTGCCAAGGCAACCGTTTTCGAACAACAGATCTTGGCATGGTACTGATGCAGCCACCCATGCCCAAAATGACATCAAAAGGAGCCAATCGATCACCATAAGATTGGCAAAGAAAACCTCATCATCAATGGCAATGGTGCAACCCGGGCAAACCAAAGAGCTAGCAATCAAACCCCAGGAGAATCGACTAACACGGACTCGAGAAATCCATTTGAACTCCCAACTTAGCTCTACTAGCAAACTCCGATGACACAAAAGAATAGAATGCTCCGGAATCAAACTAAACAAAGGCATCAACGGAACCCACGAGCAGAGTACCTGAAACCACCTCTGGATGCCCGGCTGACTCGGCGGTCGGCAAAGCGTACACTCCTGGTGGCGCCGGGATAGAAGGAGCCCTAACTCCAGGCTGATGCCCCATCAAGGCTGGGGGCGGAGGAGGCAACTGAGGAGGAGCAGACGGCTGCGGTGTAACATCCCAAAATTTTGCTTTTCTTAAATTCATGTGTGATTTGGCACTTTGGTGAATTTTTGGAATTTTCTGGAATTTATTTGGATTTATTTGGAATTTATTTGAATTTATTCCATTTTGAAATAATTAAAGAATTTAATTTTGCAAATAAAATTTTGTTGGAAATATTTTATTTGAGTCCAAAATGTTCCAAAATATTTTCCAGAATTTTTCTGGAATTTTTCTGGGTCTTTTGCTATTTTTAATGAATTAAATGAATTATTGGGAATTATTTTTTTAATATTAAATCGCTGGAAAATCAACTCGGTCGAGTCTTGTTCATCCGATCGAAGTCGAACCCGAAGTCGGACTCGAGTCCGACCGAGCCGATTGACTCGACCAAACCAAATCTCCAACCCTAAGCGATCCCGGCCGTTGGATCAAGATCCAACGGCCGAGATCCGCCGTCACGATTCGAGCCGTATCCGCCCGGATCCGATCGCGTCCACGTGATCGTGGCCGTTGATCGTGCCACGTGGGCCGCGTGCGTCGTCGTCTCCGCTACGACTCAGATACGGAGAGCTCCGCAGTGAAAGAGCAGGACACGCATAGGGTTCCGAGTTGCACGCACGTCGAGTCAGTATTTAAAGAGTGAGACGTCCCCCGAGGTTGCCCTCATCCGCGGCGCACTGTTTCCCAAGCCATCTCGCCTGAGCCGTCGCCGTTTGCCCGTACGAGCTCGCCGGAGTTGGAACCCTGTTGCGCAGCGGTTTACCGCCGATTCCGCCGCCGTCCGTCGTCTTCCGCCGAGAAGGAGCCCAGATCCGCAACCCCCGTGACGAGGCGAACCTGGGCGCGTACTTCATCTCGCCGGAGGCCCTCGGAAACGCCGCGCGGAAGGTCGCCGTCCTTGTCTCCGGTAGCCTGAGTTCCGCCGCGTCGCCATCGACCTCGCGAGCTCGGTGAACCGTCAGATCCAGATCGGACGGTTGAGGTGAGCCCACGTTCTCTTCCAAACCCTGGAAACCAGATCGAATCTGGACCGTTGGATCAAGATCCAACGGCTCAGATCCGCCGCGTTAACCTAAACGCGTGAAGCCTAGATCCAATCTGGGCCGTTGATTTTCAAATCAACGGCCGAGATTGCGCCACGTGTGCCTAGCCGCACCCACGCGTGTGGGCGCGTGTCCCTGACACGCGGGCCCCGCAAGTCAGAGGGCCCACGCGTCAGCCGCGTTTGCGTGAGACCATCGGCAATTGGGTCCCACCTGTCGATCTCACTCCGGCCGTGGGCCGGGTCCACCATGGACCGAATCGCGCCGTGGGCTGAGCCCATGAGCCGGCTGACGTCAGCCAGCCAATCAGGAGCTGACACGTGTCCTCGCTGACGCAGTAATTAATTTCCGAAAAAAGAAATGATTTATTAATTCGAAATATTGATTCAAATTTAGATTCAAACTTCAAACGCTTATAACTTTTGCGTTTCAACTCCGATTTGAGTGATTCAAATTTCTAAATTTGTATAAAATTGAGATCTACCTAAATATGAATTTTATTTAATTTTTGGACTAAAGTTTTTCTCTGCAAAATTATTTAATTGATTATTTAAACTTTAAATAATCATAACTTTTGCGTCTTAACTCCAAATTTGTGATTCCAGTTTCTAAAAATTCATAAAATTATGTTCTCTCTGTTTATGGATTTTATTTGGGTGTTTGGACACTTTTGCCTATTGTTTATTTGTGTATTTGCTATTTGCACGCTTTACAAGTAGACGTTGAAGTGCCTGGGAAGGATTCGAAGGAGAAGTATTGACTCAGATCCAACTCAAGACCAAGAACAAGTACTTTTTGAAGGCAAGTTGTGCTTTGACCATGTTGATCCTATTTGAAATCTATTTTGATTTAAACTATTGCATGCTAGTTCAATTAGAAAAATACTTGGTTTAAACATGGGGTTAGATAAGTACCAATTTGTCGTATGACACCTTGATTATTTAAGTATGTGCCATGACCCTTGTCACCCTAGTTGTGGATTACTAGTTGGACATTATTAAATTGCCAACATGGGTTTAGACCGTTGTAGTATCTTTGCTTAGACCTGCTACGTGCTCATAACATGATTTTGGATAATCAAATGTTAATATTGACTTAATGATATATTGAACCTGTTTTGGAAAAGTATCATGTGATGTTGATGGCACGTGGTGCATGGTAATCAATTGGGGTTTGATAAACGATTTCGGCCAGGGCATGTGGCAAGAGTAATCAAGTGGGCCAGTTGTGGCGTTGGGAATGTTGATTTGGTTCTTCGGGTAGTCTTGCCCTGGTCACCCTAAGGACTTAACCTTGCAAGCCTTTGAACTGGGTCTAACGTGCAACCACATGTCTGTAATGGGACGGACCTAGTTGACTAAGTTGCTAATAACGCATTACTGTGGGACCTCGGGAGGTCAACTACACCCTTTGTGTAAGTTGTGCGGGGAGCGTCTGGCCGAGGCCAGTACCCATCTAACGGTTGATTGGCCTAGACTTCGCCTTAGCTAAGGGAAGGGTTAGTGTGCAATAACCGGGGAGGACCACTTGTATTGTTAGAGGTTTCCGAAAGACTTTGTTACGGGAACTCGCCTTTGTGGTGTTTGACTGTATCTTGTGGGTAAAGTGCATAACCTCTGCAGAGTTTAGAATCTATTCGAATAGCCGTGTCCGCGGTATTGGACATCGCTCGGGAATTACAGTCAAGGGTTAGATTTTCCTAAAAATAACTTTGGTTTGAAAAGTTGGGTTGGACTAATAATGAAGTTGATGGAAATGTAGAGTAGGATGGGAAAGATGTTTATTAAATTCCTTGAAAAGTTATTTATACTTTACTTGTTTCTACTGCTTTCGAATCTACTTATATTACTTTTCAAATGCTGTTTACTGCAAATATACCTTGAGCTATTCCTTTGTACCAAGCCATGCATATAGTATATTAGCTTGCATTCTGTGCATGACTTGCTGAGTACCAAGTACTCACCCTTGCCTCAACACAACACCAGTTGAAGAGGAGACTACACCAGCTTTGGAGGAGGAACTCCAAGAAGATCCGTCTACTTAGGGAAGCGAGCCCAGTCAGTTGCCTGTGGTATACTGGATGGCGCCACGAAGTTATTTGATTTTCCGCTGCTATTATTTTTCTCTGAATAAGTTTCGCCTTGCGAGGCATATATTTGTAATTTGACCATAAGGTCAAGTAACCAGTTTAACTATTTAAATAAAGTACTTTATCGGTATCGAGTGGTATGATTGTGATATTTACCGATGTTAAGACTGTGTGCACTAGCGCGTTCTGGGTAGTGTTGAATACCACAGAGGGTCCGGATTTGCAAATTCGGGTCCCGACAGAGGTGGTATCGAGCCATACTTGACTGTAGGCTCAACCCTAGCTAGAATGGTCGTAGTGAGGATAAAACCTATTTTCTAAAAGCTAAAAATTTGTGAAGACAAGAAATGACATCTTGACTTATCCCTTCTCTCTTTTCTTGTCTCTTGCTGAAATTTTCCCTTACCTTGTCACAATTTAAAAATTCCGAATTCTTACGTAAAGCACTCTTGTGACAGATGGAGGAAGAGTTCAACTACATTGATCTGGGAGTTGGTCACGCCGCAGAACTTTGGCATATGCTTCAGACTCTTGGGGATTTTGAAAAGCCGCAGTACCAAGTAGAAGTGATCAGACAAGCAGGATTGATTAAGGCTTGTGACGTGAAGATTGAGGTACCTGCTAGGAAAAAGGGCCCAGGCAATCGCCCGATACACTGCCTTTGCCAGGAGATCTACAATGCGAGATGGGTATCCAAGAAGTATCCACGACGAGCAATGCGGCACATTACCCGTATCTACGCCAGAGAGTTGGAGAGCACGGTGTTCCGTTATCATCCGCGCAGCGATAACCTTCTTGACCCGAAGGCGATTCAGGATGAGGATGCCACGGTTACACAGTTGGCACGATTTGTTGTTGCCCAGGAGGATGTACTAGATAATACAAGCAAGGAGCTACAGAAGGCCCGCAAGGAGATCACGACAGAGAAGAACAGATGGCGGGAAGCTCAAGAGTATGTGGCACACCTTCTACGAAGGATTGACGAGTTGGAGATGACCTTGTACGGACTGGACCCGAGCCGATTACTCGAGCTACACGAGCCGGATCCGGAGGAGTCGATCTCGATGAGGACACTGCTTCTTCGACTACCACGAGAGGACACGATCATTTGGACATGGCGATCGTTTGGCGCCTATGCCACAAAGACCCGTGCACTGTGCCGTGGAGGTTTTCTCGATGAGTGAGCATAGGTTCTATAGTGAGACTCCTTCGCCGAGTCGCGTCATAGAATAAAGAGTCACCCTTTAGGCATTAGACTCCAGAGTTAGTTCGATTTGGATTTTCATTGTTTGCTGAGTGTGCAGTATGTGTTGCAAGGCCCTTAGGCATTGTAAGCAACCATACCAAGTTATCAATAATAAAGTTGGACCTTAAAGTACACCTTTCGCCCCGCATAAGTTCCATATTACTTGTCTATTCTTGTTTCCCTCTCATCTCTAAACCTAGAGCAAACCGACAGATGGTGAACACCCGTGGAAACTTTGGAAGCAATGGAAGTGGTTCTCGCCCAGCAGAAAACCCCAATGAGGGAGCACCAGCACCGCCACTGGATGTGCAGAATTTCGGAGCTTTTCTCGCTGCCTGCACTCGCTTGATGCATGCTATGATGCAACAAATGCAACACGTCACCGCTCAGGCCACTGCTAATCAAGTTAATCAGGGACCACGCTAGAATACAAGACTGTCAGAGTTCATGAGAACTCACCCACCCACTTTCTCCGGGAATGCCAATCCATTGGAGGCCGATGATTGGTTAAGGTCAATCGAGAGGAAGCTACACATAGCCCAATGCATAGGAAATGAGAAGGTACTCTACGCTTCTCATCAGTTGGAAGGAACATTGCCAGAATGGTGGGAGAATTTCTGTGCCACGCAAGAGAACCCTCAAGATATCACTTGGGAAGAGTTCACAACTGCTTTCCGACAGTATCACGTGCCTGAAGGAATCATGGATCTCAAGAAGGAGGAGTTCAGAGCACTGAAGCAAGCTAATCAGCCAGTGGCCGACTACCTGAACAAGTTCACACAGCTAGCACGCTACGCACCTGAGGATGTAGCGACAGATAAATCCAGACAGTCGTTTTATGAAGGGACTTAACTCAGATTGCAAGTAGGATTGATCACCCACACCTTTCCAGATTTCCAAGAGCTGGTGAATAAGGCACTTATTCTTGAGGACAAGCGCAAGGAACTGGATGAGAGAACAGGAAGCGCAGGATGCAACAAAGAAGGATCACGCCAGGGAACGCAACAACGCCCGAGAGTTGCACCAAATCAATTCTTGATTCCAACCACGAGAATGCAACAAGGACACCATCCCGGCACCAAGACACATCAATCGTAACTACTGCACCCAGCCCCGCTAGAAACACTACTCGAGCAACAAAGAAGGAACAAGTGAGACGCCGCTACAATCGCAACGAGCCAGGACACTTTGCCAACAGCTTGTCCGAACAAGACAGCAGGAGTGACTCGATTCGCTTCAATCTAGGAACCACCCCAGCTAGGACGCCAAAGACCAGAGCCACACCCTGCATCCGTGGTGAGAGGCCGAGTCAACCATGTCACCGCAGATGCACCGCGAGAATGCTACGGACGTCGTCTTGGGTAAGTTACTTGTTAACTCGATGCACTGCTTGATTTTGTTTGACTCTAGAGCTTCGCATTCGTTTGTTTCGCAAGGCTTTGCTACTAGAAATGATTTGAGGATTGCAAGACTTAGATGCATGCTTTTAGTTCAAACCCACAGTTCCGAACTCCGAGCGAAAGTAGGATGTTCCGGGTGAGAATACTAATAGATGGAATAGAGTTCCTAGCAAACCTTATAATTTTGGAGACCCGGACCTTAGACGTCATATTGGGAATGGATTGGTTATCCAAGCACAAGGCCGTATTGGATTGTGGACGAAGGACTATCTCGATTGAGAGCCCGTGGGAAGAAAGTGGAATTTCAAGCCACCGCAGATTAGAGATGGACAGTTGATGGTTAACAGTACCAAGGCAATCAGCATAGATGATGTCTCAAGAGTGAATGAGTACCCGATGTTTTTCCGAAGATCTACCTGGTATGCCGCGACAGGGACATAGAGTTTGTGATAGAGCTTGTACCGGTACAGACCGATAGCAAAGAGACCCTATCGGATGTCCACCGAGGAGTTGGTAGCGATGAAGAAACAGCTAGAGGAGTTAATGGAGAAAGGATTTATCGACCGAGTTCGTCGCCGTGGGGAGCACCGCTTTGTTTGTCAAGAAGAAGGACGGAGTTTCAGGATGTGCATTGACTACCGTGCACTCAATGAAGTCACCGTGAAGAATAAGTATCCGCTACCCAGGATTGATGATTTGTTTGATCGGTTGAGAGGAGCCGGAGTTTTCTCCAAGATTGATCTCGAGATCGGGATACCATCGATTGAAGATCCGATCGTAAGATGTTCAAGATCGCATTCTCGTCAAGATATGGACATTACGAGTTTACGGTTATGTCCTTTGGGCTGATTTAATGCGCCAACTTATTTCATGAATATGATGAATAAGGTGTTCATGGAATATTTGGACAAGTTTGTCGTCGTGTTCATAGACGATATCCTAATCTACTCCAAGACAGAGAGTGAACATGCCGAACACTTAAGGCGAGTTTTGGAAAAGTGAGGAACAGCAACTTTTCGCCAAGTTCAAGAAGTGTGATTTTTGGAAGGACAAGGTGGAGTTTCTTGGACATGTAATGACCGCATGAAGGAGTCGCCAGTAGATCCAAGCAAAGTAGAAGGCGTGTTACATTAGGAGCACCAAGATCGTGACCCAGTTCGTAGTTTCCTTGGAATGGCAGGATACTACCGCCGTTTCATCGAAGGCTTCTCGACAATTGCGAAACCTCTTACGCAATTCTTTGAAGAAGGAAAAGAAGTTTGCATGGACGCCGAGAATGTGAGAAAGGATTTCAGAGTCAAGAAGCGATTGACATCGGCCGGTGTTAGTTCTACCGGATGTTGCTCAAAGCTTCGATATTTATTGTGACGCATCGCGCCAAGGACTTGGATGTGTGCTGATGCAGGATGGAAAGGTCGTCGCTTATGCATCAAGGCAGTTGAGGCCGCATGAGGAAAATTATCCGACACATGACTTAGAGTTAGCTGCCGTAGTGCATGCCTTGAAGATATGGCGTCACTATCTGATTGGAAACAGATGTGAAGTGTATACGGATCATAAGAGCCTTAAGTACATATTCACCCAGTCGGATCTGAATATGAGGCAGAGGAGATGGTTAGAGTTGATCAAAGACTATAATGTTGGAATCCATTACCATCCCGGGAAGGCCAACGTAGTAGCCGATGCTCTGAGTCGGAAAAGCCATACCGTGAGTACGTTGCTAGCCACAAGTCAGGATGAGTTATGTGAGGACTTTCAGAAAATGAAGATTGAGGTTGTACCTAGCGGATTCTTGGCCACATTGGAAGTAAAGCCTACCTTAGAGGATCAGATCCGAGAAGGATGAAGGATGATGACAAGATCCGCAGATTAAGTTCATCAAGGAGGAAGGCAAGGCAGAGGACTTCAAGTTGGATGAGCAAGGCACGTTATGGATGAAGGATCGGATTTGTGTGCCTAACAAGAAGGAGTTAAAGCAAGCGATTCTCGAAGAAGCCCATGACTCCAAGTACTCAATTCATCCTGAAGCGCCAAGATGTATCGAGGATCTCAAGGAGAGATTCTGGTGGCCGAGTATGAAACGTGAAGTTGCCGAGCATGTTGCATTGTGCGACGTATGCCAGAGTCAAGGCAATGCATCAGAGACCAGCAGGATTGCTACAACCGCTGAAAATACCTGAGTGGAAGTGGGAGGAAATCGGAATGGATTTCATTACCGGTTCTTGAAGACTCAAGGAGGTTATGACTCCATATGGGTTATAGTGGATCGCTTGACTAAAGTAGCCCATTTTATCCCGTGAAGACCACTTACTCGGGAGATAAATTAGCGTAATTGTACATGATCGAGGATTGTCTGCTTGCACGGAGTGCCAAAGAGGATTGTATCGGACAGAGGTACCCAATTTACCTCAAGGTTACGGAATAAGTTGCATGAAGCCATGGGAACCCGTTTGAACTTCAGTACAGCTTATCATCCACAGACGGATGGACAGACCGAAAAGAGTCAACCAGATTCTGGAGGATATGTTGAGAGCTTGTGCATTAGCTTATGCTACCTCTTGGGATAAGAGTTTGCCGTATGCCGAGTTCGATTACAACAATAGTTATCGAGGCTAGTTCTGAGATGTCACCTTTTGAGGCCTTTGTATGGTCGACCACTGTCGGACGCCATTGAATTGGAATGAGACCGGCGAGCCGTGTCTTTGGGCCTGATATTCTTCAAGAGGTGAAGAAGCGGTCGCTATGATTAGGGAAAGGTTGAAGATAGCCCAATCTCGATGTAAGAGTTATCTTGACAATCGTCGCCGAGACTTGAGTTTTGAACCGTAAGACTTTGTTTACCTCGAGTTACGCCTCTCAGGAGTTAAGAGGTTCCATGCCAAAGGGAAACTTCGCACCTGCTATGTTGGACCATTTAAGATTTTGAGTCGCAGAGGCTTAAGTTGCTTACCGGTGGAGTTGCCACGATCGTTGGCAGAGTGCATGATGTATTCCATGTGTCCCAGTTAAAGAAGTGTCTCCGAGTTCCTGAGGAACAGACACCGCTAGAGTCAATTGAGTTGCAAGAGGATTTGACTTATAAGGAGCATCCCGTGAGGATTCTAGACACAATGGATCGAGAAACTAGAAACAAGTCAACCCGTTTCAGAGAGTTCAAAGTGGAGCAACCATGAAGAAAGCGAAGCGACTTGGGAGCGCGAAGAGGATTTGAAGAAAGAGTTTCCAAACCTATTCCTTTAGTAAGCCCTGAATTTCGGGGACGAGATTCTATTAAGGGGGGGAGGTTTGTAACATCCCAAAATTTTGCTTTTCTTAAATTCATGTGTGATTTGGCACTTTGGTGAATTTTTGGAATTTTCTTGAATTAATTACGAATTTATTTGAATTTATTCCATTTTGAAATAATTAAAGAATTTAATTTTGCAAATAAAATTTTGTTGGAAATATTTTATTTGAGTCCAAAATGTTCCAAAATATTTTCCAGAATTTTTCTGGAATTTTTCTGGGTCTTTTGCTATTTTTAATGAATTAAATGAATTATTGGGAATTATTTTTAATATTAAATCGCTGGAAAATCAACTCGGGTCGAGTACTGTTCATCCGACCGAGTCGGAAACCGAGTCGGACTCGAGTCCGACCCGAGCCAGTTGACTCGACCAAACCAGCTCCCAACCCTAAGCGATCCCGACCGTTGGATCAAGATCCAACGGCTGAGATCCGCCCGTACCGGTTCGAGCCGTATCCGGCCCGGATCCGATCGCGTCCACGCGATCGTGGCCGTTGATCGTGCCACGTGGACGGCCGTGCGTCGTCGTCTCCGCTCCGACTCCGAGCCGGAGAGCTCCGCCGTGACCGGCAGACACGGCTAGGGTTCCGATTTGCACGCACGCCGAGGCCGTATTTAAAGCGTGAGACGCCCCCGAGGTTGCCCTCATCCGCGGCGCACTGTTCCCCAAGCCATCTTGCTCGAGCCGTCGCCGTATGCCCGCATTTAGCTCGCCGGAGTTGGAACCCTGTTGCGCAGCGGTTTACCGCCGATTCCGCCGCCGTCCGTCGTCTTCCGCCGAGAAGGAGCCCAGATCCGCAACCCCCGTGACGAGGCGAACCTGGGCGCATACTTCATCTCACGAGGCCCTCGGAAACGCCGCTGGAAGGTCGCCGCCCTTGTCTCCTGTAGCCTGAGTTCCGCCAAGGCCGCCATCGACCTCGCGAGCTCGGTGAACCGCCGATCCAGATCGGACGGTTGAGGTGAGCCACGTTCTCTTCCAAACCCTGGAAACCGGATCGAATGCGGACCGTTGGATCAAGATCCAACGGCTCGAGATCCGCCGCGTTAACCTAAACGCGTGAAGCCTAGATCAATGCGGGCCGTTGATTTTCAAATCAACGGCCGAGATTGCGCCACGTGTGCCTAGCCGCACCCACGCTTGTGGGCGCGTGTCCCTGACACGCGGGCCCCGCAAGTCAGAGGGCCCACGCGTGGCCACCGCTTTGCGTGAGACCTGCGACCGACAGTGGGTCCCACTGTCGATCTCACCCGAGCCGTGGGCCGGGTCCACCATGGACCGAATCGCCGTGGCTGAGCCCATGAGCCAGCCGACGCGTCAACCCGCCAATCGAGAGCCGACAGCGTGTCCTCGCCGACGCAGTAATTAATTTCGAAAAAAGAAATGATTTATTAATTCGAAATATTGATTCAAATTTAGATTCAAACTTCAAACGCTTATAACTTTTGCGTTTCAACTCAGATTTGAGTGATTCAAATTTCTAAATTTGTATAAAATTGAGATCTACCTAAATATGAATTTTATTTAATTTTTGGACTAAATTTTTTCTCTGCAAAATTATTTAATTGATTATTTAAACTTTAAATAATCATAACTTTTAAGGCTCTTAACTCCAAATTTGACGATTCCAGTTTCTAAAAATTCATAAAATTATGTTCTCTCTGTTTATGGATTTTATTTGGGTGTTTGGACACTTTTTGCCTATTGTTTATTTGTGTATTTGCTATTTGCACGCTTTACGAGTAGACGTTGAAGTGCCTGGGAAGGATTCGAAGGAGAAGTATTGACTCAGGATCCAACTCAAGACCAAGAACAAGTACTTTTTGAAGGCAAGTTGTGCTTTGACCATGTTGATCCTATTTCAAATCTATTTTGATTTAAACTATTGCATGCTAATTCAATTAGAAAAATACTTGGTTTAAACATGGGGTTAGATAAGTACCAATTTGTTGTATGACACCTTGATTATTTAAGTATGTGCCATGACCCTTGTCACCCTAGTTGTGGATTACTAGTTGGACATTATTAAATTGCCAACATGGGTTTAGACCGTTGTAGTATCTTTGCTTAGACACCTTTCGTGCTCATAACATGATTTTGGATAATCAAATGTTAATATTGACTTAATGATATATTGAACCTGTTTTGGAAAAGTATCATGTGATGTTGATGGCACGTGGTGCATGGTAATCAATCGGGTTTGATAAACAGCTTCGGCCAGGGCATGTGGCAAGAGTAATCAAGTGGGCCATTGTGGCGTTGGGAATGTTGATTTGGTTCTTCGGGTAGTCTTGCCCTGGTCACCCTAAGGACTTAACCTTGCAAGCCTTTGAACTGGGTCTAACGTGCAACCACATGTCTGTAATGGGACGGACCTAGTTGACCTCCTGAGGTCAACTACACCCTTTGTGTAAGTTGTACGGGGGAGCGTACCGGGGCTGAGGCCAGGTACCCATCTAACGGTTGATTGGCCTAGACTTCGCCTTAGCTAAGGGAAGGGTTAGTGTGCAATAACCGGGGAGGACCACTTGTATTGTTAGAGGTTTCCGAAAGACTTTGTTACGGGAACTCGCCTTTGTGGTGTTTGACTGTATCTTGTGGGTAAAGTGCATAACCTCTGCAGAGTTTAGAATCTATTCGAATAGCCGTGTCCGCGGTATTGGACATCGCTCGGGAATTACAGTCAAGGGTTAGATTTTCCTAAAAATAACCTTGGTTTGAAAAGTTGGGTTGGACTAATAATGAAGTTGATGGAAATGTAGAGTAGGATGGGAAAGATGTTTATTAAATTCCTTGAAAAGTTATTTATACTTTACTTGTTTCTACTGCTTTCGAATCTACTTATATTACTTTTCAAATGCTGTTTACTGCAAATATACCTTGAGCTATTCCTTTGTACCAAGCCATGCATATAGTATATTAGCTTGCATTCTGTGCATGACTTGCTGAGTACCAAGTACTCACCCTTGCCTCAACACAACACCAGTTGAAGAGGAGACTACACCAACTTTGGAGGAGGAACTCCAAGAAGATCCGTCTACTTAGGGAAGCGAGCCCAGTCAGTTGCCTGTGGTATACTGGATGGCACCACGAAGTTATTTGATTTTCCGCTGCTATTATTTTTCTCTGAATAAGTTTCGCCTTGCGAGGCATATATTTGTAATTTGACCATAAGATCAAGTAACCAATTTAACTATTTAAATAAAGTACTTTATCGGTATCGAGTGGAATGATTGTGATATTTACCGATGTTAAGACTGTGTGCACTAGCGCGTTCCTGGACTGGTGCTGAATACACAGAGGGTCCGGATTTGCAAATTCGGGGTCCCGACATGCGGGCACCAGTACGCCGCTGGTGGCGCCCACGCAAAGGGCGGCTGGGAAACAGGAGCAGCCATCATGTGCACCGATCCTCTGGAAGACGCCGCTGGAGTGGGAGGAGAAGGCACCGTCTCCCACTTGATGATGCTATCGATTCATCCGGCGGACTCGTCCCATGTGGCCGGGCTTGCCACAGTGGTTGCAACTCCCGGTCCAACCACACTCTGAAGCACGGTGCTCCCCACCGCACTTGAAGCACTTCATGCCCTGCCCGGGCACAGGACGAACAACCGCTCGCGAGGAAGACAACTGAGGCGGCCCCATCTTAGCCCCTGAGGAGGAGCCCTGTCCCCCCTTGAACTTCTTGAAGGTGGGTCGCTGAGAAGACCCACCTCCTCCACCAAAGGTCCTCTTCGGCCCCGCTGGGCCGCAGGAACCCTGAACCGCCGGGTTTTGCTTATCCCGGAGAGCTCCAACTCGAGCTCCATGCCCTTCGCCGCTTCCACCACGGAGCAGAAGTCACGAGGGACAATCGCCCCATGACAACTCTGAACTCCTGGTTGAGGCCCCAACGGAACCTCCTCGCCTTCTCCTGTCGCCGGCCGCCACGGCCGCAAGACGGGCGCACCACGCTGTTGAACTCCACCTCATACTCTGCCACCGACCTCTTTCCCTGGGAAAGAGTCGTCAGAGTATGCTCCATCCTCTCAAGAAAAAACTCCGGGTAGAACTTGGCTCGGAAGCGAGCCACAAAGTCCTCCCAGGTGACTGGACCAAGATCGGGGGCTCTAGCAGCCAGAACCCCTTCCCACCAGATATCAGCTTGGCCTTTCAGCTGAAAGGCCACAAAGCGAGCCCTCTGGACCAAGGTCAACTCTAGGACCTCAAACTGCCTCTCCATGTACCGCAGCCAATCTACGGACTGGATCAGCGTGCTCGCTCCGTCAAAAGTGTCAAGACGGAGGGACATCCACTCCCGGAGACTCATCCTCGGCTCCGGCGCAGCGGGGGCAACAACTGGGGCCACTGCAGGGGGAGGCACAACAGCAGGGGCTGCCCGCTGGCGGGCGTGGCTCTGAATCTCCCTCTGCAGAGCCTGAACTAAATCATCATTGGCGGCGGGTACCCCGCCGATCAGGTAGCTGGAAGCTCCTCCGAGCCGCCCACGAGCACTGAGCAAAACGCTACCCTCAGCAACAGACTCCGCAACTCCCTGGGAGCCTCGCCCCTGGCCTCCACGGCCACGGCGTCCACGGCCTCTACCCCTCGGCATGGCTGCTTTAGACAGACAACCATCCAAACACAAAAACATAAACACAAAATCACACAATCAAGATCATAGATCAAACATCATCATAAGCATAGTCTTCATTAAATAATTAAGCGCAATGCAAAGATGAACCAAAACCCCATCCTACTGTGCAACCAAGTGTGTCAAATTTTAGATTAGTTATACCACTTTTACAAGTTTTAATGTTGCTATCCTATAACAAAGTTTTAGTTAGAACCTAAGCCATGTTTCTAAGTTATTCCACATCATATTTTAGTTGCAACTTAGGGCATAACACTAAAAATATATATTCCAAGGACCTACAGCCCGCTCTGATACCAACTGTAACACCCCGGCATTTAATATGCCTGAATGCTACCAAACATAAGCTAAACAACATCTAAATACCACATTTAACATAAAATTCCAGCAAAGGCGCATAGGCTAAAAACCGAGATTTCGGCAGCACCTCCTTTGTTTTATCATGAATTTAAGGAGCAACAACAATATAGCATTATATGGCAATAAGAGAAACATCTAAAACAGCAATAAATAGAGTCTTAACGACAATAAAAGACTAACATTAAGCACTTAAAGTTCCAAGTGTCAAACGAACAATAAAACTCTCATTAACCAAGCTAAGCCTTAATTTAATAACCATCACACGCAATTTATTATCAAACTAAAAGAATTGACTTGGGGAAACATTAAGGTGAAGCAACGTGTGGGCGTGTGTCTATTCCCCTTTCCCGCATGCCGTTCTCATGGTACCTAAAACAACAAGAAAACACAAGAGTGAGTTCGAAAACTCAGCAAGCATATTGCAATGGACAACAATAACAATATCATAGAAATAACATCTCACATCATGTATATCATCTCAATCATGAACACTTAACCAATTCATCATCATTGTGTATGCAATGTAATGCAATGCTCTTGTCTCCTTGGAAACTCATACCGGTATGGTTGAGTACACACCCGTCGGTGTGCACCCTCTCCCCCCTTCCATCCCGAAGATGGAGGGTGCCTACTCCTCGCCTCCACAACCCACGGTAGATGGAATCACGATGTAGGACTTACTCTATTGGCTCTCCGGATTAGTCATAACTTTCTCACCGACCTTCCCGGATTAGTTAACGACTTTCTCACCGCCCGGGCCATGTAACATGTCATGTATGCAAGCATGCCAACAATATATAAAACTCATATATTAACACATGGCATCATAACATCTTAAACATGCTCATAATATCATAGCAATCATTAAAACATGGCAAGTGGACATATATCATGTAGACAATTCCATCTAATTTCAACATGCAACCTACAACTCGCTATCCATCACAACACACTTGCCTCAAACTCGTGCAACGGATTGGCGGGAAGAAGAGGGCACTCCCGGGGTCACACCACCTGCACATAGGCATCACACACTCACAATAATAACCTCAAAACAGTACGCAAACCCCCATCTAACCCGACATTGCCAACTACTCGCAAAACCTAAAAACAGAGGTTCTGTCCCGTCGGGACAGCAGCCTTGCAAAAGGCATAACTTGGGCTCTGGGACTCCGAATAAATTAAACGAGTACATCCTCTTGTAGCTTAGGAAATTTCCCAACTTTCTATAGGTATAAGGAAAGACTGATTCGGCCTCTAAAGTTGTTTAATCTACAGATTACCGAGATCTGCTCCAATCGCGTCACAGATTTTAATACGCTCGGTAAAACAGTCATAACTTTCAAACGGCTGGGCGGAATTTAACGTTCCTTATATGCACGGAAAGATAATAAAATTATCTACAACTTCTTAAATGTCCGTACATTCATATTCGAACTCTAAATTGGCGAAAACAGGAACCCTACGTCGACTGCTCATGCTGTCCCAAAACAGAAACGTGGCAACGTCTAGATCTAACCCAAATTACTCCAATCCAGCACCACCAATTGATCTAAAAACTTGAAAATCACCTTAAGAACAGTACCAAGATCAATCGCAGGGAAACCCATGATCATACCTTTGCCCGACGAACGAAAACCCCAATCAATCTCCTCGCGGATCGCTCCTCGCTCCACGGGATGATTCCACGAGGTGCAGGGGTGGGGTGGCCACCCTAGGGCAGCAAGGGGTGGAGGAGAGGTGGGGTGGGGCGGCTAGGGCTAGGGGGAAGGGAGAGGTGGAGGGTGTGGGGCGCAAAAGGGGGGGTGGGGGCGCACTTAAGGGCTGGGAAAGCCTCCCACCACCCCAACAAGGAATCCGTGTCCTAGAAGGAGCCCTAATCCATCCCACCAAAGCCCACAACCCCTCTTTAAGGCCCAAAAACCCCCCGGAAAGGCCCAAAACCCCGGAAACGGCCCGGAATCGGCCCGGAAACGTTATTAACCTCCCATTCCTATGGTTTTAACCTTATTTCCACATCTTATACTGTAATTAACCTTATCATGCCCACTAAATAAGGTTACGACACTCCGTGGTGTCACAATAATGAAAGATAAAAATAGAATGATAAACAAGGATTTCAACATCAATTCCTACAAATGATAAAAAAAATTTAAATAGCACATGAACCACTACGAGATGAACATTTAATCATAGCAACCAACACGGCATAAACCACAACATTGTTCAATAAAGTAAGCCATCACAATGGTAGATCGGGTATGAGATTGTCTAATGAAGTGATGCTAAGTGAAATGGTGAATCTAGCTCCCTTTCCCAAATGTCGTATTCATGGTACCTAAAAATAAAAATAAACAACAAGCGTGAGTTCATCACTTAGCAAAGTGTATTGCAATGCAAACAAGACAATAACATGTAACATACATATGAATACACTTCTTGACTTAAACCATGTGAGGATCAGTTCATACAAATTCTTCATTCACATTCTCATGTAATGCATCATGCATGCTCATGTTATGCTCCTTTTATTAGCACATACCGGTATTGCCGAATGCACACCCGTCGGTGTGCACCCTCATTCCCTTCCATCTCGTGGAGGGGCCTACTTATCGACTCGCTCCCATTCACAACGGTGGATGGGATTACGAAGTAGGACTTTCGTGCTCACTACGTGTGAGCACAGAGGCCCGCATCAGCATGGGACACATCTTCCATCATGAATGCACAAATGCAATAGTCATGAATAGAATGCAAATTACATTAGTTTCTAACATTTGCATAACCACATCCATAAACATCAACCATTTTTCACCTTCCTTAGGCTATTATTCATGCCCACTTAATCAATTGCAAGGTTAAGAGTATGGTAACACAACACATCTTTCCTACCATGCGAGTAAATCATAACAAAAGAGCAATCGTTATGCTACCAAACAAGTCACATCACAATACACTTGCCTTTAACCCCTCGAAGCGGTGTGGCGAGAAGTTGATGCCACTCCCGTGGTCTCACCACTTGCAAATAGATGCATTCCACTCAAAAACATACCAACAAAGCAAAGCACAAGACTTATAACTACATCGATCCCATAACCCATTCCTAAATCCTAGAAAAACAAAGAATTTGTCCAACGTGGATAGCAACATTCCAACAAGCATAACTTAAGTTCTACAACTACAAATCAAGTAAAAAATACATTTTCGTGATCTATAGGAAATTTCCCATATTTTTCTAAGTATTCGGAAAATCTAATTCAGCATCTAAGTTGCTCTAATCTGCAGGTGAACACAAACAGACTAGTCAAAGCAAAGACGGAGCTGGAAGGTATACCACCCTGAAAGGTCAACTCTACCCCTAACGGGGCCTGCAAGGCAACCGTTTTCCAGAAACAACAGATCTTGGCATGGCACCGATGCAGCCACCCATGCCCAAAATGACATCAAAAGGAGCCAACTGGATCACCATAAGATTGGCAAAGAAAACCTCATCATCAATGGCAATGGTGCAACCCGGGCAAACCAAAGAGCTAGCAATAAAACCCCCAGGAGAACTGACTAACACGGACTCAGAAATCCGCTGAACTCCCAACTTAGCTCTACTAGCAAACTCCGACGACACAAAAGAATAAGATGCTCCGGAATCAAACTAAACAAAGGCATCAACGGAACCCACGAGCAGAGTACCAAACCACCTCTGGATGCCTGGTGACTCGGCGGTCGACAAAGCGTACACTCTGGTGGCGCCGGGACGAAGGAGCCCGACTCAGCCGATGCCCCATCAAGGCCGGGACGGAGGAGGCAATCGAGGAGGAAGCAGACGGCCGCGGGCACCGACGCGCCGGTGGCGCCACGCAAAGGGCGGCCGAGAAACAGGAGCAGCCATCATGTGCACCGATCCTCTGGAAGACGCCATCGAGTGGGAGGAGAAGGCACCGTCTCCCACTTGATGATGCTCTCGATTCATCCGGCAGACTCGTCCCATGTGGCCGGGCTTGCCACAGTGGTTGCAACTCCCGGTCCAACCACACTCTGAAGCACGGTGCTCCCCACCGCACTTGAAGCACTTCATGCCCTGCCCAGGCACAGGACGAACAACCGCTCGCGAGGAAGACAACTGAGGCGGCCCCATCTTAGCCCCTGAGGAGGAGCCCAGTCCCCCCTTGAACTTCTTGAAGGTGGGTCGCTGAGAAGACCCACTTCCTCCACCAAAGGTCCTCTTCTGGCCCTCGCCTGGGGCCGCAGGAACCCCTGAACCGCCCGGGTTTTGCTTATCCCGGGAGAGCTCCAACTCGAGCTCCATGCCCTTCGCTCGCTCAACCACGGAGCGAAGTCACGAGGACATCGCCCCATGACAACTCTGAACTCCTGGTTGAGGCCCCTACGGAACCTCCTCGCCTTCTCCCTCGCTGCGTCGGCCGCCACGGCCAAGACGTGGCGCACCACGCTGTTGAACTCCACCTCATACTCTGCCACCGACCTCTTTCCTGGGAAAGAGTCGCCGAGTATGCTCCATCCTCTCAAGAAAAACTCCGGTAGAACTTGGCTCAGGCGAGCCACAAAGTCCTCCCAGTGATCGACCAAGATCGGGGCTCTAGCAGCCAGAACCCTTCCCACCAGATATCGGCTTGGCCTTTCACCGAAAGGCCACAAAGCGAGCCCTCTGGACCAAGGTCAACTCTAGGACCTCAAAGCGCCTCTCCATGTACCGCAGCCAATCTACGGATCGATCAGCGTGCTCGCTCGTCAAAAGTGTCAAGACGGAGGGACATCCACTCCCGGAGACTCATCCTCGGCTCGCGCAGCGGGGCAACAAGCGGGGCCACCGCAGGGGAGGCACAACAGCAGGGGCTGCCCGCAATCGCCGGGCGTAGCTCTGAATCTCCCTCTGCAGAGCCTGAACTAAATCATCATTGGCGGCGGGTACCGCCCGATCAGGCAGCTGGAATCTCCTCCTGAGCTGGCCCACGAGCACTGAGCGAAACGCTACCCTCAGCAACAGACTCCGCAACAACCTGGGAGCCTCGCCCCTGGCCTCCACGGCCACGGCGTCCACGGCCTCTACCCCTCGACATGGCTGCTTTAGACAGACAACCATCCAAACACAAAAACATAAACACAAAATCACACAATCAAGATCATAGATCAAACATCATCATAAGCATAGTCTTCATTAAATAATTAAGCGCAATGCAAAGATGAACCAAAACCCCATCCTACTGTGCAACCAAGTGTGTCAAATTTTAGATTAGTTATACCACTTTTACAAGTTTTAATGTTGCTATCCTATAACAAAGTTTTAGTTAGAACCTAAGCCATGTTTCTAAGTTATTCCACATCATATTTTAGTTGCAACTTAGGGCATAACACTAAAAATACATATTCCAAGGACCTACACCAGCTCGATACCAATCAGTAACACCCCGGCATTTAATATGCCTGAATGCTACCAAACATAAGCTAAACAACATCTAAATACCACATTTAACATAAAATTCCAGCAAAGGCGCATAGGCTAAAAACCGAGATTTCGGCAGCACCTCCTTTGTTTTATCATGAATTTAAGGAGCAACAACAATATAGCATTATATGGCAATAAGAGAAACATCTAAAACAGCAATAAATAGAGTCTTAACGACAATAAAAGACTAACATTAAGCACTTAAAGTTCCAAGTGTCAAACGAACAATAAAACTCTCATTAACCAAGCTAAGCCTTAATTTAATAACCATCACACGCAATTTATTATCAAACTAAAAGAATTGACTTGGGGAAACATTAAGGTGAAGCAACGTGTGGGCGTGTGTCTATTCCCCTTTCCCGCATGCCGTTCTCATGGTACCTAAAACAACAAGAAAACACAAGAGTGAGTTCGAAAACTCAGCAAGCATATTGCAATGGACAACAATAACAATATCATAGAAATAACATCTCACATCATGTATATCATCTCAATCATGAACACTTAACCAATTCATCATCATTGTGTATGCAATGTAATGCAATGCTCTTGTCTCCTTGGAAACTCATACCGGTATGGTTGAGTACACACCCGTCGGTGTGCACCCTCTCCCCCCTTCCATCCCGAAGATGGAGGGTGCCTACTCCTCGCTTCCACAACCCACGGTAGATGGAATCACGATGTAGGACTTACTCTATTGGCTCTCCGGATTAGTCATAACTTTCTCACCGACCTTCCCGGATTAGTTAACGACTTTCTCACCGCCTGCCATGTAACATGTCATGTATGCAAGCATGCCAACAATATATAAAACTCATATATTAACACATGGCATCATAACATCTTAAACATGCTCATAATATCATAGCAATCATTAAAACATGGCAAGTGGACATATATCATGTAGACAATTCCATCTAATTTCAACATGCAACCTACAACTCGCTATCCATCACAACACACTTGCCTCAAACTCGTGCAACGGATTGGCGGGAAGAAGAGGGCACTCCCGGGGTCACACCACCTGCACATAGGCATCACACACTCACAATAATAACCTCAAAACAGTACGCAAACCCCCATCTAACCCGACATTGCCAACTACTCGCAAAACCTAAAAACAGAGGTTCTGTCCCGTCGGGACAGCAGCCTTGCAAAAGGCATAACTTGGGCTCTGGGACTCCGAATAAATTAAACGAGTACATCCTCGTGTAGCTTAGGAAATTTCCCAACTTTCTATAGGTATAAGGAAAGACTGATTCGGCCTCTAAAGTTGTTTAATCTACAGATTACCGAGATCTGCTCCAATCGCGTCACAGATTTTAATACGCTCGGTAAAACAGTCATAACTTTCAAACGGCTGGGCGGAATTTAACGTTCCTTATATGCACGGAAAGATAATAAAATTATCTACAACTTCTTAAATGTCCGTACATTCATATTCGAACTCTAAATTGGCGAAAACAGGAACCCTACGTCGACTGCTCATGCTGTCCCAAAACAGAAACGTGGCAACGTCTAGATCTAACCCAAATTACTCCAATCCAGCACCACCAATTGATCTAAAAACTTGAAAATCACCTTAAGAACAGTACCAAGATCAATCGCAGGGAAACCCATGATCATACCTTTGCCCGACGAACGAAAACCCCAATCAATCTCCTCGCGGATCGCTCCTCGCTCCACGGGATGATTCCACGAGGTGCAGGGGTGGGGTGGCCACCCTAGGGCAGCAAGGGGTGGAGGAGAGGTGGGGTGGGGCGGCTAGGGCTAGGGGGAAGGGAGAGGTGGAGGGTGTGGGGCGCAAAAGGGGGGGTGGGGGCGCACTTAAGGGCTGGGAAAGCCCTCCCACCAGCCCCCAACAAGGAATCCGTGTCCTAGAAGGAGCCCTAATCCATCCCACCAAAGCCCACAACCCCTCTTTAAGGCCCAAAAACCCCCCGGAAAGGCCCAAAACCCCGGAAACGGCCCGGAATCGGCCCGGAAACGTTATTAACCTCCCATTCCTATGGTTTTAACCTTATTTCCACATCTTATACTGTAATTAACCTTATCATGCCCACTAAATAAGGTTACGACACTCCGTGGTGTCACAATAATGAAAGATAAAAATAGAATGATAAACAAGGATTTCAACATCAATTCCTACAAATGATAAAAAAAATTTAAATAGCACATGAACCACTACGAGATGAACATTTAATCATAGCAACCAACACGGCATAAACCACAACATTGTTCAATAAAGTAAGCCATCACAATGGTAGATCGGGTATGAGATTGTCTAATGAAGTGATGCTAAGTGAAATGGTGAATCTAGCTCCCTTTCCCAAATGTCGTATTCATGGTACCTAAAAATAAAAATAAACAACAAGCGTGAGTTCATCACTTAGCAAAGTGTATTGCAATGCAAACAAGACAATAACATGTAACATACATATGAATACACTTCTTGACTTAAACCATGTGAGGATCAGTTCATACAAATTCTTCATTCACATTCTCATGTAATGCATCATGCATGCTCATGTTATGCTCCTTTTATTAGCACATACTGGTATTGCCGAATGCACACCCGTCGGTGTGCACCCTCATTCCCTTCCATCTCGTGGAGGGGCCTACTCTTACTGACTCGCTCCCATTCACAACGGTGGATGGGATTACAATGGGACTTTCGTGCTCACTACGTGTGAGCACAGAGGCCCGTGATCGAGATGGGACACATCTTCCATCATGAATGCACAAATGCAATAGTCATGAATAGAATGCAAATTACATTAGTTTCTAACATTTGCATAACCACATCCATAAACATCAACCATTTTTCACCTTCCTTAGGCTATTATTCATGCCCACTTAATCAATTGCAAGGTTAAGAGTATGGTAACACAACACATCTTTCCTACCATGCGAGTAAATCATAACAAAAGAGCAATCGTTGCGCTACCAAACAAGTCACATCACAATACACTTGCCTTTAACCCCTCGAAACGGTGTGGCGAGAAGTTGATGCCACTCCCAGGGTCTCACCACTTGCAAATAGATGCATTCCACTCAAAAACATACCAACAAAGCAGCACAAGACTTATAACTACATCGATCCCGCAACCCATTCCTAAATCCTAGAAAAAACAGCAATTTGTCCAACGTGGATAGCAACATTCCAACAAGCATAACTTAAGTTCTACAACTCCAAATCAAGTAAAAAATACATTTTCGTGATCTATAGGAAATTTCCCATATTTTTCTAAGTATTCGGAAAATCTAATTCAGCATCTAAGTTGCTCTAATCTGCAGGTGAACACAAACAGACTAGTCAAAGCAAAGACGGAGCTGGAAGGTATACCACCCTGAAAGGTCAACTCTACCCCTAACGGGGCCTGCAAGGCAACCGTTTTCCAGAAACAACAGATCTTGGCATGGTACTGATGCAGCCAGTCCATGCCCAAAATGACATCAAAAGAGCCAACTGGATCACCATAAGATTGGCAAAGAAAACCTCATCATCAATGGCAATGGTGCAACCCGGGCAAACCAAAGAGCTAGCAATAAAACCCCCAGGAGAACTGACTAACACGGACTCAGAAATCCGCTGAACTCCCAACTTAGCTCTACTAGCAAACTCCGACGACACAAAAGAATAAGATGCTCCGGAATCAAACTAAACAAAGGCATCAACGGAACCCACGAGCAGAGTACCTGAAACCACCTCTGGATGCCTGGCTGACTCGGCGGTCAGCAAAGCGTACACTCCTGGTGGCGCCGGGACAGAAGGAGCCCCGACTCCAGGCTGATGCCCCATCAAGGCTGGGGACGGAGGAGGCAACTGAGGAGGAGCAGACGGCTGCGGGCACCAAGACGCTTGGGTGGCGCCACGCAAAGGGCGGCCGAGAAACAGGAGCAGCCATCTTTTGCACCGATCCTCTGGAAGACGCCTCTGGAGTGGTAGGAGAATGCTACGTCTCCCACTTGATGATGCTACTGGGATTCATCCGGCAGACTCGTCCCATGTGGCCGGGCTTGCCACAGTGGTTGCAACTCCCGGTCCAACCACACTCTGAAGCACGGTGCTCCCCACCGCACTTGAAGCACTTCATGCCCTGCCCAGGCACAGGACGAACAACCGCTCGCGAGGAAGACAACTGAGGCGGCCCCATCTTAGCCCCTGAGGAGGAGCCCAGTCCCCCCTTGAACTTCTTGAAGGTGGGTCGCTGAGAAGACCCACTTCCTCCACCAAAGGTCCTCTTCTGGCCCTCGCCTGGGGCCGCAGGAACCCCTGAACCGCCCGGGTTTTGCTTATCCCGGGAGAGCTCCAACTCGAGCTCCATGCCCTTCGCCTGCTCAACCACGGAGCAGAAGTCACGAGGACACGCCCCATGACAACTCTGAACTCCTGGTTGAGGCCCCTACGGAACCTCCTCGCCTTCTCCCTCGCCGTCCGCCACGGCCGACGGCGCACCACGCCGTTGAACTCCACCTCATACTCTGCCACCGACCTCTTTCCTGGGAAAGAGTCGCCGAGTATGCTCCATCCTCTCAAGAAAAAACTCCGGGTAGAACTTGGCTCGGAAGCGAGCCACAAAGTCCTCCCAGGTGACTGGACCAAGATCGGGGGCTCTAGCAGCCAGAACCCCTTCCCACCAGATATCAGCTTGGCCTTTCAGCTGAAAGGCCACAAAGCGAGCCCTCTGGACCAAGGTCAACTCTAGGACCTCAAACTGCCTCTCCATGTACCGCAGCCAATCTACGGACTGGATCAGCGTGCTCGCTCCGTCAAAAGTGTCAAGACGGAGGGACATCCACTCCCGGAGACTCATCCTCGGCTCCGTGGCGGGGCAACAAGCCAGGGCCACTGCAGGGAGAGGCACAACAGCGAGGCTGCCCTTGGCTAGCGGCGTAGCTCTGAATCTCCCTCTGCAGAGCCTCGAACTAAATCGTCATTGGCGGCGGGTACCCCCAGCCCCCAGGCAGCTGAATCTCCTCCTGAGCTGGCCCACGAGCACCGAGCGAACGCTACCCTCAAAGAATGACTCGCGAACAACCTCGAGCCTCGCCTGGCCTCCACGACCACGGCGCCCACGGCCTCTACCCCTCGACATGGCTGCTTTAGACAGACAACCATCCAAACACAAAAACATAAACACAAAATCACACAATCAAGATCATAGATCAAACATCATCATAAGCATAGTCTTCATTAAATAATTAAGCGCAATGCAAAGATGAACCAAAACCCCATCCTACTGTGCAACCAAGTGTGTCAAATTTTAGATTAGTTATACCACTTTTACAAGTTTTAATGTTGCTATCCTATAACAAAGTTTTAGTTAGAACCTAAGCCATGTTTCTAAGTTATTCCACATCATATTTTAGTTGCAACTTAGGGCATAACACTAAAAATACATATTCCAAGGACCTACAAATTTCGCTCGATACCAATCATAACACCCCGGCATTTAATATGCCTGAATGCTACCAAACATAAGCTAAACAACATCTAAATACCACATTTAACATAAAATTCCAGCAAAGGCGCATAGGCTAAAAACCGAGATTTCGGCAGCACCTCCTTTGTTTTATCATGAATTTAAGGAGCAACAACAATATAGCATTATATGGCAATAAGAGAAACATCTAAAACAGCAATAAATAGAGTCTTAACGACAATAAAAGACTAACATTAAGCACTTAAAGTTCCAAGTGTCAAACGAACAATAAAACTCTCATTAACCAAGCTAAGCCTTAATTTAATAACCATCACACGCAATTTATTATCAAACTAAAAGAATTGACTTGGGGAAACATTAAGGTGAAGCAACGTGTGGGCGTGTGTCTATTCCCCTTTCCCGCATGCCGTTCTCATGGTACCTAAAACAACAAGAAAACACAAGAGTGAGTTCGAAAACTCAGCAAGCATATTGCAATGGACAACAATAACAATATCATAGAAATAACATCTCACATCATGTATATCATCTCAATCATGAACACTTAACCAATTCATCATCATTGTGTATGCAATGTAATGCAATGCTCTTGTCTCCTTGGAAACTCATACCGGTATGGTTGAGTACACACCCGTCGGTGTGCACCCTCTCCCCCCTTCCATCCCGAAGATGGAGGGTGCCTACTCCTCGCTTCCACAACCCACGGTAGATGGAATCACGATGTAGGACTTACTCTATTGGCTCTCCGGATTAGTCATAACTTTCTCACCGACCTTCCCGGATTAGTTAACGACTTTCTCACCGCCCGGGCCATGTAACATGTCATGTATGCAAGCATGCCAACAATATATAAAACTCATATATTAACACATGGCATCATAACATCTTAAACATGCTCATAATATCATAGCAATCATTAAAACATGGCAAGTGGACATATATCATGTAGACAATTCCATCTAATTTCAACATGCAACCTACAACTCGCTATCCATCACAACACACTTGCCTCAAACTCGTGCAACGGATTGGCGGGAAGAAGAGGGCACTCCCGGGGTCACACCACCTGCACATAGGCATCACACACTCACAATAATAACCTCAAAACAGTACGCAAACCCCCATCTAACCCGACATTGCCAACTACTCGCAAAACCTAAAAACAGAGGTTCTGTCCCGTCGGGACAGCAGCCTTGCAAAAGGCATAACTTGGGCTCTGGGACTCCGAATAAATTAAACGAGTACATCCTCGTGTAGCTTAGGAAATTTCCCAACTTTCTATAGGTATAAGGAAAGACTGATTCGGCCTCTAAAGTTGTTTAATCTACAGATTACCGAGATCTGCTCCAATCGCGTCACAGATTTTAATACGCTCGGTAAAACAGTCATAACTTTCAAACGGCTGGGCGGAATTTAACGTTCCTTATATGCACGGAAAGATAATAAAATTATCTACAACTTCTTAAATGTCCGTACATTCATATTCGAACTCTAAATTGGCGAAAACAGGAACCCTACGTCGACTGCTCATGCTGTCCCAAAACAGAAACGTGGCAACGTCTAGATCTAACCCAAATTACTCCAATCCAGCACCACCAATTGATCTAAAAACTTGAAAATCACCTTAAGAACAGTACCAAGATCAATCGCAGGAAACCCATGATCATACCTTTGCCCGACGAACGAAAACCCCAATCAATCTCCTCGCGGATCGCTCCTCGCTCCACGCTCCTCACTCCACGGGATGATTCCACGAGGTGCAGGGGTGGGGTGGCCACCCTAGGGCAGCAAGGGGTGGAGGAGAGGTGGGGTGGGGCGGCTAGGGCTAGGGGGAAGGGAGAGGTGGAGGGTGTGGGGCGCAAAAGGGGGGGTGGGGGCGCACTTAAGGGCTGGGAAAGCCCTCCCACCAGCCCCCAACAAGGAATCCGTGTCCTAGAAGGAGCCCTAATCCATCCCACCAAAGCCCACAACCCCTCTTTAAGGCCCAAAAACCCCCCGGAAAGGCCCAAAACCCCGGAAACGGCCCGGAATCGGCCCGGAAACGTTATTAACCTCCCATTCCTATGGTTTTAACCTTATTTCCACATCTTATACTGTAATTAACCTTATCATGCCCACTAAATAAGGTTACGACACTCCGTGGTGTCACAATAATGAAAGATAAAAATAGAATGATAAACAAGGATTTCAACATCAATTCCTACAAATGATAAAAAAAATTTAAATAGCACATGAACCACTACGAGATGAACATTTAATCATAGCAACCAACACGGCATAAACCACAACATTGTTCAATAAAGTAAGCCATCACAATGGTAGATCGGGTATGAGATTGTCTAATGAAGTGATGCTAAGTGAAATGGTGAATCTAGCTCCCTTTCCCAAATGTCGTATTCATGGTACCTAAAAATAAAAATAAACAACAAGCGTGAGTTCATCACTTAGCAAAGTGTATTGCAATGCAAACAAGACAATAACATGTAACATACATATGAATACACTTCTTGACTTAAACCATGTGAGGATCAGTTCATACAAATTCTTCATTCACATTCTCATGTAATGCATCATGCATGCTCATGTTATGCTCCTTTTATTAGCACATACTGGTATTGCCGAATGCACACCCGTCGGTGTGCACCCTCATTCCCTTCCATCTCGTGGAGGGGCCTACTCTTACTGACTCGCTCCCATTCACAACGGTGGATGGGATTACGAAGTAGGACTTTCGTGCTCACTACGTGTGAGCACAGAGGCCCGCATCAGCATGGGACACATCTTCCATCATGAATGCACAAATGCAATAGTCATGAATAGAATGCAAATTACATTAGTTTCTAACATTTGCATAACCACATCCATAAACATCAACCATTTTTCACCTTCCTTAGGCTATTATTCATGCCCACTTAATCAATTGCAAGGTTAAGAGTATGGTAACACAACACATCTTTCCTACCATGCGAGTAAATCATAACAAAAGAGCAATCGTTGCGCTACCAAACAAGTCACATCACAATACACTTGCCTTTAACCCCTCGAAACGGTGTGGCGAGAAGTTGATGCCACTCCCAGGGTCTCACCACTTGCAAATAGATGCATTCCACTCAAAAACATACCAACAAAGCAGCACAAGACTTATAACTACATCGATCCCGCAACCCATTCCTAAATCCTAGAAAAAACAGCAATTTGTCCAATGTGGATAGCAACATTCCAACAAGCATAACTTAAGTTCTACAACTCCAAATCAAGTAAAAAATACATTTTCGTGATCTATAGGAAATTTCCCATATTTTTCTAAGTATTCGGAAAATCTAATTCAGCATCTAAGTTGCTCTAATCTGCAGGTGAACACAAACACTACCATTCGCGACATTGATTGGACAGTGCTCGGTAAAACTGGCATAACTTTTAAACGGCTGAACGAAATTTAGTGATCTCAGTGTTCATTGAAATATAATTCGATTATGCACAACTTTCGCAACAGCCGGTCCCCCAGAAAACGAATCTAAAATTCTCAAATTCGTGATCTAACAGAGGGGATCAATCTGTCCCAAACTCACAGAAAATAGCACGAGTCTCAAAACCTCTATTTAACGATTTCCCCAACTATACAACCATCAAACCTCTCCTAATCACAACCTAGCAACCCCCAAGGAACCCTAGATCAACCACAAACAAACAAAAATAGTACCTACTCGATGGAAGAAGAGATCGGTGACATAACACCTTGCCGACTCCCTCCAACGTGATCCACACCGACCACGATCTTCGGGCACTCCAAGGCAATGACACAAGGGGTTCTTGGCAGGGGGAGGAGCCTAAGAGGGCAGGGAAGGGAGAGGGATGAGAGGGAGGGGAAGGGGCGAGAGGGAGGAGAAGGGGCGTGGGAGAGGCTGGCGCAAGGGAGGGTGTGAGCGTGGGAGAGGGAGGGTTGCTGGTAGTGGCGGTTGGGAGGGGGCATGGGGGCGCAAGGAGGGGGGAGGGGAGGATGGGGTAGGGTTTGGGGAGCTCCCTCCCCCCAAAAGACCCAAAAACCCTCCCACCAAAAGCCCAAAAGCACCCCTGATGGCCCAAAGCAACACCCACAACCCAAAAGTTAGTCCAAAATAGGCCCATACTGACCCAAACCTTCCAACTGGATCCCCTTAACCTAGAAAACGAAATGCGATATTACAACAGTATTAGTCTTAACCTGGGATGTATCCTATCCTAAGAGTGACATTTGAGCATTGAAAGTTCTACTAGAATTTTGATTTATGCACTTCATCTCCTGATTAGTGCTAACCATATGAATGTGTATTAGTAGAATCTGAATTTTGACCAAAATCATCAAAATTTTGGTCCTTTCTAGCACAATCAAATAGTCTCGCCAGGCTACAAAGTAATATAACTACCATAGCATACCATGAATCAACACAGGCTGAGTTGGTCTAATGCTCCAGGTTACGTCTACTAGCAAGCAGGTCTTGTGTTCAAGTCATAGGCTCACACACTCAACGTTAATTTTTTTTGGTGAGCTAAGAGCCAAGGGAGGGATCCAGGTGCGAGCCAACAACTGTTTATTAAAAAGTGCGAAGGGATCAAAGCCGGGTCTATAACCAACTGAGCAATCAAATGTTTTTAAGCCAACAGCCAAAGGAGGGACTAAAGTGAGAGGCTGAGACCCAACAGCTTTCTCTAAAAAATTGCTGTCGGGTCTGCGGGGAGGTACCGTAGTTTTTTATCCAACTGAGCTATGCAAAGTTTTTGTTTGCATTCCTTGTAAATGGTGGTATAATCTTGCACAAAAAATTGGTGTGAACTTCGGCCCAACACAGTTCAAACCAGTTAAAGTAAACAAAATTTTGGTAAAATTTGATGAAATTTTGTTGAAATTTTTGAAATTACTGTAGCAATTTGAATTTTTTCCAAACTGTTTTATTCCATTGGGATTATAAATCTTTGGGGGGAGGGGTGAAGTCCAAGATTTCATCGAAATTTCACCGAGATTTTGAACCCGGGCCCCAACCACTTAAGACTGTGACCAGTTAAAAACACGACCAGTCAAGCCCCGACCATTGGTCTTGGTAAAATTTGATGAAATTTCGTTGAAAATTTTGAAATTACTGTAGCAATTTGAATTTTTTCCAAACTGTTTTATTCCATTGGGATTATAAATCTTTGGGGGGAGGGGTGAAGTCCAAGATTTCATCAAAATTTCACCAAATTTCACCGAGATTTTGAGCCCGGGCCCCAACCACTTAAGACTATGACTAGTTAAAAACACGACCAGTCAAGCCCCGACCACTTGAGGCTCTGACTAGGCAAGGCCTCGACCACTTAATTAACGTTCTGACCTATCAAGGCCTCGACCACTTAAGACTCCAACCTATTAAGGCTACGACCAGTCAAGGCTTTAACCATTGGTTCTGGAAAACTCACATCAACTCAAATTGCACAAAACCAAAGCAAACTCAAACCTAAGCACCACAAGCTCAAACACAATCAAATACTTGTCACAAATATGGGTAGACGACCATATGGTCTCTCAAACCAATTTCTACATTTTCATAAAATCAAGCCTTTTTCTTAAGAAAGAGTTGAATTTGGTCTTTATTTGAATTTATTTGACTTATTATTGCTTTACGATATATTGCGTGTAGATATTGATGCTCCGGAAACTTCCTTCATCCACCCCGAGCCCACTTAAGAATTTAACGAGCAAGGCAAGCACCTCCTTTAACCATGTTGATCCTATTATTTCACTGAAATTATATTATTTTACCAAACTATGTATGCATGCGTGAATTTTCAGTAAATTTGCTATATTGTGAGTACCGGTAGTAATTCCTACTTGTTGCATGGAACTTCCTTGATAAATACGTAACCTTCACCTTGAGATCCATAAGGTAGGAATTAGACATCAAATAATATCAACTTTGGTATATTCGAATATGTAATTATTTTCTTAATCATGTCTTAGTCTAAGGGGAACAAATGATTGGTTACGCTATTTATTCGAGAATGGAAATATTGTCATAATGAGAAAAGTTGTCTCTGTTATTTTGATATAAAATTAAAAATAAAACTAGGTTTGGTCATGAGAAATTTATTTATATAATCTATGAAGTGCCTTGATTTGCAAGTACTATAGGGGAGTTCTCGCTAGGGGCGATTAAGGAGCGAACTTAGTGTTGCCATAATCCAAGATATTCAATGCAATCACAAGTGTTATTATGGGGTAGTTGTAACATCCCAAATTTTGAATAAATGTGAAAATAAAATTTGAATGTATGAAATTGTTTCAATTATGAATTTTCTGAATTTCCAAAACTTTTAATGATTTTTCCCGGATGGTCTTTGTAATCCGTCAAGGATCTGTTGCGTAGTGCAGACCTTGGCCGGCTGCTTCCCCTTATCTCTTTCTCTTCGAGAGGAGGAACCCTCTTACACTTCCGGAGACTTGCCATGACGTCTCCTCTGTTTCGGCTCTCACTACACTATATGGTGCAGTAGGTGTGTGTTGGGCTTGTTGTTATACAACCGGAAGAGTGCCTGCAGTCAATGCAGTATGCCCGCTGTGGTCGTTGAATAATACCGTAGGCGTACTCAGGGTCTGGCCTTTCTAGGAGGTAGTAGCACCACGGCGAGGGTTGCTCCCCCCAGTTATCCAAGACAGGAAGTTTGAGATGTGGGTGGTACATCTCCGAGTCCACCCAGTTAAAGTACCAGCACCATTCATCCTCGGGTAAAGGGCATCGGTAGAATCTTCGGTCCGTTAGATCCCCATGGCAGGTATCAACCACTGCCTGCAGGCCGTGTTTGCACAATTCGGGGCTTTCGGGTGGCCCTTGAGGAGGTTTCTTCTTTGACTTGAGGAATTTCGCAAGTTTCTTTTTGAAGTCCTGTATGGGATGAACTTGTTTAGAATTACTACTTGATGAGTGAAACCTGAGCATGTCGCATGAAACTCACCGATTGGTTGGTCCCTTGCCCACCGGCCCTTAACTCCGGTCAATCTAGATAGGGGACATATCCCGGTGGCCTCTCCCACCGGATGATGTTCTCGGGCGAAGTGGGGTAGGCGTCGTGGCAGTTGCACATAAATTCGTAGTCACATCGTTCCGGGTTGTCAATCCATTGGAAGAAGCAACACCGGTTCTCATGCTACAAAAACAAAGAATGATGACCCAATTAGTGTTACCCTAATTTGTATGGACACCAATTGGTTTACCTTGTGGCCGCGACCACAACTGTAGTGAGCGCGGGCGGCCGTATCTCCGTGCATAGACTGCATCATCTTCGCCAGAAGGTTGCAGCCGCATTTCGGCCAGGGCAATTCCGGTAGAACTAGGGCGTCAACGCTTCTTGCATCTGGGTATTCGCGGGGGGTTAAGTTTCCCTTGCTGAAGAGGCGACGGTAGAACGACATCGTGCCCTAATTTGTGTAAAATCGACTGAAGTTTATTGCTGGTTTGGTAGTGTGATGCATCTATGTGACACCACGGAGTGTCGTAACCTTATATAATGTGAATGTTGAGGTCAAAAACATTATGAAATGTGAAATTTGAGGTTGAAACCTTACGGTATGGAGTTTAATCGCTTTTCCGGGCCGTTTCCAGGAGTCTGGGCCTTTCCGGGGGAGATTGGGCCTAAAGGGAAGGGTCGTGGGCTTTAGTGGGGAGGTGTTCGGGCCCATGTGGGAGTGGGAATCCTGGTTTGACTCCTTGTGGCGCCTACCCCCACCTCTTTTTCCCTTGTGCGCCCCCCATGTAGCCCTAGCCGCCACCCCCACCTCCCCTCTCCCTTGCTTGCGCCCCCCTTGCTCCCCATTGCGCCACCACCCCTCCACCACCTCTCCACCTCCCTTGCTGACCCTAGGGGAGTTCTCCACCTCAACAACCCGAAGATCCATCCATTGGAGCGCTCCGCAATGAGGAGATCCGGTGGATTTGGAGCGAGGAAGGAGATCGCGCGAACCGGGAGGAGATCCGTTGGATTTTCGTTCGTCGGGCAAAGGTATGGCCACGGGGATCCTTGGGGTTAGTCTAGGATCTGTTATAATGGTTATTATCATGTTTTTAGATCAATTGGTGGTGCTGGAATTGAGTAGATTAGATGAAATATAGAAGTTGCCACGTTCTCTGTTTCGGGCAGGATTAACAGTCGACCTAGGGTTTGGGTTTTCGCCAATTTAGATTCGGAATTTGGTCGGCCGCCTGTTGAAGAAGTTGTAGGTAATTTCAATACCTTTCAGTGGGTATAAAGAAAGCCCAATTCCGCCCAGCCGTTTGAAAGTTATGCTAGTTTTACCGAACGTATTAAAATCTCTGACGTGATTGGAACAGATCACAGTATTCTGTAGATTAAACCACTTTAGAGTCCGAATCAGTCTTTCCATATACTTAGAAAAAGTTAGGAAATTTCCTAAGCTACGCGAGATGGACTCGTTTATTCGATTCGGAGTCTTAGAACCCGAGTTATGCCTTTTGGAAGGATGCTGTCCCGACGAGACAGAACCTCTGTTTTTGAGTTTTGCGAGTAGTTTGCGATGTCGGGGGTAGAAGAGGGTGTAACACCCCGGCATTTACTATGCCTGAATGTTACCAAACATAAGCTAAACCACATCTAAATACCATATTTTACATAAAATTCCAGCAAAGGCGCATAGACTAAAAACCGAAATTTCGGCAGCACCTCCTTTGTTTTATCATGAAATTAAGGAACAGCAACAATATAGCATTATATGGCAATAAGAGAAACATCTAAAACAGCATTAAATAAAGTCTTAACGACAATAAGAGACTAACATTAAGCTCTTAAGGTTCCAAGTGTCAAACAAACAATAGAACTCTCATTAACCAAGCTAAGACTTAATTTTAAAGACCATCACACGCAATTTATTATCAAACTAAATGAATTGACTTGGGGAAACATTAAGGTGAAGCAACGTGTGAGCGTGTAACTATTCCCCTTTCCCGCATGCCGTTCTCATGGTACCTAAAACAACAAGAAAACACAAGGGTGAGTTCGAAAACTCAACAAGCATACTGCAATGGACAACAAGCATAACAACATGGCAATAACATCTTCCATCATGTATATCATCTCATTCATGATTACTTATCAATATCATCATCAATTTGTATGCGAAGTAATGCAATGCTCCTGACCCTCTGGAACCTCATACCGGTATGGTGGAGTACACACCCGTCGGTGTGCACCCTTTCCTCCCTTCCATCCCGAAGATGGAGGGTGCCTACTCGCTTCCAAACACCACGTGGATGGAATCACGACATAGGACTTACTCAATGGCGTTCCGGATTAGTCATAACTTTCTCACCGACCTTGCCGGACTAGTTAAGACTTTCTCACCGCCCTCGCCTTATCTCATGACATGCATGCAACCATGCCAATTATCATATTTAATTCACATATTAACACATGACATCATAATATGTTAAACATGCTCATCATATCATATCAATCATTAACACATGGCAAGTGGACATATATCATGTAAACAATTCCATCTAATCTCAACATGCAACCTACAACTCGCTATCCATCACAACACACTTGCCTCAACCACGTGCAACGGATTGGCGGGAAGAAGAGGGCACTTCCGGGTCACACCACCTGCACATAGGCATCACACACTCACAATCATAGCCTCCAAACAGTACACAAACCCCATCTAACCCGACATTGCCAACTACTCGCAAAACCTAAAAACAGAGGTTCTGTCCCAAGGGACAGCAGCCTTGCAAAAGGCATAACTTGAGTTCTGGGACTCCGAATGAATTAAACGAGTACACCCTCGCGTAGCCTAGGAAATTTCCCAACTTTCTCTAGGTATAAGGAAAGTCTGATTCGGCATCTAAAGTTGTTTAATCTACAGATTACCGAGATCTGTTCCAATTACGTCATAGATTTTTAGGCGCTCGGTAAAACAGTCATAACTTTCAAACGGCTGATCAGAAATTAACGTGCTTTATGTCCACGGAAAGATAATTAAATTATCTAAAACTTCCTAGAAGTCCATACGGTCAGATTCGAAATCTAAATTGACGAGAACTCGAACCCTAACTCGACTGCTCAATCTGCCCGAAAACAGAAACGTGGACAAGTTTAGATCTAACCCAAATTACTTCAAACCAACGCCTCCAATTGATCTAAAAACTTGATAAACACCCTAATAACAGTACCTAGATCATCCCCAAGGATCCCCAAGATCATACCTTTGGCCGACGAACAAATCTCCAAAGAATCCCCTCGCGAATCGCTCCTCGCTCCACGTTCCTCGCTCCTCGCTCCTCGCTCCACGGGATGACTCCACGAGGTGCAGGGGTGGGGAGGCCACCCTAGGGCAGCAAGGGGTGGAGGGGAGGTGGTGTGGAGGTGGAGAGGTGGAGGGGGCGCACGGTGGGGAGAGGGAGGGTGGCGGCTAGGGCTTAGGGGGGGAAGGGAGGAGAGGTGGAGGGGGCGCAAGGGGCTGGGGTTGGGGCACACAAGGGGCAGGGGGAGCCCCTTTTACCAGCCCCCACACCCTGCCCTAGTCCAATAAGAGTCCCTCTCAATCCCTCCAAAGCCCACCAAGGCCCAAAACTCCCCCGGGAAGGCCCAAAACCCCGAAAACGGCCCAGAAACGGCCCGGAAAAGCTATTAACCTCCAATTCATATGGTTTTAACCTTATTTCCACATCTCATACTGTACTTAACCTTATCATGTTCAATAATTAAGGATACAACACTTCGAGGTGTCACATTCTTCCCCCCTTCAACAGGATTCGACCTCGAATCTAAACGCACCAACACGAAACCCAGCAAAACCAAAGACAGCTAGGTTTTCACATCACACACCTGAGGCGAAAAGTTCGGGATACTTCTCGCGCATGCGAGATTCCAGCTCCCAAGTCGCTTCTCTCTCGGTCTGATGTGACCACAGGACCTTGACAAACTTAAGCGTCCTGTTCTTCATCACTCGCTCTGAAGTCCCCAGGATATCCACAGGACGGGACTCGAAGGTGAGGTCCTGCTGAAGCACTAATGGTTCCAACGGAACCACCATCTCCGGATCATGCAAGTATTTCCTCAACATCGAGACATGGAACACATTATGCACACCTTGCATGGATTCCGGTAGCTCTAGGCGATAGGCCAACCTACCAACTCGGGCGATGATAGGAAAAGGCCCAACATACCTTGGACTGAGCTTTCCTTTGGTGCCAAAACGCACCACACCCTTGGTGGGAGATACTCGCAAGAGTACGCTATCACCCACCTCAAACTCCAAGTCTCGCCGCCTCACATCAGCATAGCTCTTCTGCCTGCTCTGCGCTGCGAGAAGGTTCTGCCGTACCTCCGCCACGCGATCAACAGTCTGCTGAACCCAATCCGGTCCAAGAACTGCTCTCTCGCCCACTGCATCCCACCAACGTGGCGATCTACACTTCCGCCATACAAAGACCTCATAAGGAAGCAGGCCAGGATCTTTGGAATGATAGCTGTTATTGTAAGCAAACTCGCAAGGGGCAAATGGTCTTCCCAGCTACCCTTCCAAGCCATCACACAGGCCCTGAGCATGTCCTCCAAAGTTTGGATGGTACGCTCATCGCCCATCCTGTCTGAGGGTGAAAAGCGGTACTAAGGCGAAGCTGCGTACCCAAAGCACTCTGCAAACTCTCCCAGAACTTGGAGACGAACTTCGCATCCCGATCAGAAATAATGGTCTTAGGTACACCATGCAATCTCACGATCTCCCGCACATAGATGGGAGCCAACTCGCTCGCTGAATTGGTCGTGCGGATGGGAATGAAATGCGCAGACTTGCTGAGACGGTCCACCACAACCCAAACAGCATCCTTCCCTCGTGGAGAATGAGGTAAACCAGCCACAAAATCCATGGTGATGTCATCCCATGGCCACACAGGAATCTCCAAAGGTCAGAATAGGCGGCCGGTACGCTTATGCTCAGCTTTGATCTTCTGGCAAATCCCACAAGACGCCACATACTTGGCAATATCCACTCTCATCCTTTTCCACCAGAAATTCTTCTTCAAGTCCCTGTACATCTTGGTCTCTCCAGGATGGACCGTGTATGGGGTGCGATGAGCTTCTTTCAGGATGTCTTCTTTCACTTGAGATTTTTGGGGCACGCACAGTCGGCCCTGAAACCTCAAAGCTCCCGCATCATCAACAGTAAAGTCTCTAGACTTGCCTTCCTCAAGGTGTTTCCTCACTTGCTGGAGCAAACGATCATGCTGCTGTGCCTCTCTCGCTGACACGCTCAGAATCGTGACTCAAGAATCATTTGAGTTTCAGCCTGCACGGTCCCTCGCAAAGCAATAGGAGACTCCCAAATGCTCAAAATCAGCAACAAGACAATCAACAACAGGGGCATTGTCTTGCATCGAGGGCGTCGGCCACCACATTTGCTTTCCCGGATGATACCGGATAGTGAGGTCATAATCCTTTATCAACTCTATCCACCTCCTCTGCCTCAAGTTCAAATCTTTCTGAGTAAAGATGTACTTGAGGCTCTTGTGATCAGTGAAAATATCACAAGACTCACCGCATGTAATGCCTCCATATCTTCAATGCAAACACCACGGCGGCTAGCTCAAGATCATGCGTGGGATAATTCTCGCTCATGCTTTTTCAATCGCCTCGAAGCATAAGCAATCACCTTGCCATCTTGCATGAGCACACAACCAAGTCCCAACCGAGAAGCATCGAATACACAGTGAAGCGCTTTAGGGCTCGGGAAGGGTAAGAACAGGAGCGATCACTAACTTCTCCTTCAAAGTGCGTAAACTGTGCTCACACTCTGCAATCCACTGGAATTTCATCCCCTTCGGGTCAGCTGCGAAAGTGGCTTGGCAATGATAGAGAAATCCTGCAAAAAGCCGATAGTAGCCACCCAACCCAAGGAAACTACGCACCTCTTTGACATTGGAAGGCCTCTTCCAATCCAAAACTCTTGAGACTTTGTTAGGATCTACAGATATGCCCTCTGGATTGATGATGTGGCCAAGAAAACCCACTTCGAAATCCGTAACTCGCACTTTTTCAGCTTAGCAAAGAACTGATTCTCCTCAAGGTACTCAGCACAAGCCTCAAGTGCCGCTCATGCTCCTCTTCGATTTAGAGTAAATCGTAATGTCATCGATGAACACTACCACAAACTCATCAAGGTACTTGTGTAGCATACTGTTCATCGCCTCCAAAGACAGCAGGGGCATTAGTTAGTCCAAAAGACATAACTTTAAATTCATAATGCCCATACCTAGTGGAGAAAGCGATCTTCTCAATGTCCTGCTCCCTCACACGGATCTGATTATACCCCGATCAAGATCAATCTTGGAGAACACCTTTGCTCCCTTGATTGGTCAAACAGATCCTCGATGCGAGGCAAAGGATACTTGTTCTTGATCGCCACTTGATTAAGAGCACGATAATCAATGCACATACGCCAACTTCCATCCTTCTTCGAGACGAAGAGGACGGGTGCTCCCCATGGCGAACGCTACGCCGAATGAAGCCCTTGGCCATGAGATCCTCCAATCGCTTCTTCAACTCGTCTTGAAAAGGACGAGCCAAGCGGTATGGAGAGATAGAAATAGGTCGAGTGCCAGGAACAAGATCAATACGAAACTCCACATTCCTCACAGGAGGTAGACCAGGCAACTCGTCAGGGAACACATCAACGAACTCCTTCACTACAGAAATCTCCTCAATGGGAACTGAGGAAGATGGTTTCTCAGACAAAGGCATGAGGAAACCCAACAGCCTCAAACGCCGACCAGAAAACAAACTAGTCAAAGCAAAGACGGAACTGGAGGGTATACCACCCTGAAAGGTCAACTCTTCCCCGGACGGGGCCTGCAAGGCAACTGTCTTCCAGAAACAACAGATCTTAGCACGGTATTGATGCAGCCAGTCCATGCCCAAAATGACATCAAAAGGAGCCAACTGGATCACCATGAGATTGGCAAAGAAAACCTCATCATGAATGGCAATGGTGCAACCAGGGCAAACCAAAGAACTAGCAATCAACCCCCCAGGAGAACTGACTAACACAGACTCAGAAATCCGCTGAACTCCCAACATAGCTCTACTAGCAAACTCCGACGACACAAAAGAGTAGGATGCTTCGGAATCAAATAGAACAAAGGCATCAACGGAATCCACAAGCAGAGTACCTGAAACCACCTCTGGATGCCCGGCTGACTCGGCGGTCGGCAAAGCGTACACTTCTGGTGGCGCCGGGACAGAAGGAGCCCCGACTCCAGGCTGATGCCCCAACAAGGCTGGGGGCGGAGGAGGCAACTGAGGAGGAGCAGACGGCTGCGGGCACCAGACGCTGCCGGGCGGCGCCACGCAAAGGGTGGCTGAGAAACAGGGGCAGCCATCATGTGCACCGATCCTCTGGAAGACGCTACCGGAGTGGGAGGAGAAGGCACCGTCTCCCACTTGATGATGCTACCGGGTTCATCCCGGCTGACTCGCCCCATATGGCCGGGCTTGCCACAGTGGTTGCAACTCCCGGTCCAACCACACTCAAGCACGGTGCTCGCCACCGCACTTGAAGCACTTCATGCCCTGCCCGGCACAGACGAACAGCTCGCGAAGAAGACGACCGGGACGGCCCCATCTTAGCCCCCCGAGGAGGAGCCCTGTCCTCCCTTGAACTTCTTGAAGGTGGGTCGCCGAGAGGACCCACCTCCTCCACCAAAGGTCCTCTTCTCGGCCCCGCCCGGGCCGCAGGAACCCCTGAACCTCCCGGTTACGCTTGTCCCGGAGAGCTCCAACTCGAGCTCCATACTCCTTCGCTTGCTCCACCACAGAGCAGAAGTCACGAGGGACAGCCGCCCCATGACAACTCAACTCCTGGTTGAGGCCCCTACGGAACCTCCTAGCTTTCTCCCAATCGTTACCGCCACACAGACGTAAGCGCACCACGCCGTTGAACTCCTTCTCATACTGCCACCGACCTCTTTCCTGGGAAAGAGTGGTCGAGTAAGCTCCATCCTCTCAAGGAAAGACTCGATGGAACTTGGCTCTAAGCGAGCCACAAAGTTCTCCTGTGTCATCGACCCAGATCGGGGCTCTAGCAAATGTAACCCCTCCCACCAGATATCGCCTTGGCCCTTCAAATTAAAAGCCACAAAGCGAGTCCTCTAAACCGAGGTCAAATCTAGGACCTCAAACCGCCTCTCCATGTACCGCAGCCAATCTGCGGACTGGATCGGCGTGCTCGCTCCGTCGAAAGTGTCAAGACGGAGGGACATCCACTCCCGAGACTCATCCTCGGCTCCGTGCAGCGGGGCAACAACAGGGCCACCGCAGGGGAGGCACAACAGCAGGGCTGCCCGCAATCGCCGGTGCAGCTCTGAATCTCCTCTGCAGAGCCTGAACTAAATCTTCATTTGCGGCGGGCACCCCGCCCCGACTGCAGTAGCTGGAAGCTCCTCCCGAGCTGGCCCACGAGCATTAAGCGAACGCTACCCTCAAGAATGACTCCTCAACTCCCTGGGAGCCTCGCCCCTGGCCTCCACGGCCACGGCGTCCACGGCCTCTACCCCTCGGCTTGGCTGCTTTAGACAGACAACCACCCAAACACAAAAGCACACAATCAAGATCATAGATCAAACATCATCATAAGCATATTCCTTATCAGATAATCAAGCGCGATGCAATGACGAACCAAAACCCATCCTACTGTGCATCCAAGTGTGTCAGATTTTAGATTAGTTATACCACTTTTACAAGTTTTAACGTTGCTATCCTATAACAAGGTTTTAGTTAGAACCTAAGCCATGTTTCTAAGTTATTGCACATCATATTTTAGTTGCAACTTAAGGTATGACACTAAAAATACATATTCCAAGGACCTACAAATTGCTCGATACCAATCAGAATAACACCCCGGCATTTACTATGCCTGAATGTTACCAAACATAAGCTAAACCACATCTAAATACCATATTTTACATAAAATTCCAGCAAAGGCGCATAGACTAAAAACCGAAATTTCGGCAGCACCTCCTTTGTTTTATCATGAAATTAAGGAACAGCAACAATATAGCATTATATGGCAATAAGAGAAACATCTAAAACAGCATTAAATAAAGTCTTAACGACAATAAGAGACTAACATTAAGCTCTTAAGGTTCCAAGTGTCAAACAAACAATAGAACTCTCATTAACCAAGCTAAGACTTAATTTTAAAGACCATCACACGCAATTTATTATCAAACTAAATGAATTGACTTGGGGAAACATTAAGGTGAAGCAACGTGTGAGCGTGTGACTATTCCCCTTTCCCGCATGCCGTTCTCATGGTACCTAAAATAACAAGAAAACACAAGGGTGAGTTCGAAAACTCAGCAAGCATACTGCAATGGAAAAAAAGCAAAAAAAAATGGCAATAACATCAACCATCATGTATATCATCTCATTCATTATTTCTTATCAATATCATGATCAATTTGTTTGCGTAGTTATGCATTGATGCTGACCCTCTTGAACCTCATACCGGTATGGTGGAGTACACACCCGTCGGTGTGCACCCTTTCCTCCCTTCCATCCCGAAGATGGAGGGTGCCTACTCGCTTCCAAACACCACGTGGATGGAATCACGACATAGGACTTACTCAATGGCGTTCCGGATTAGTCATAACTTTCTCACCGACCTTGCCGGACTAGTTAAGACTTTCTCACCGCCTCGCCCTATCTCATGACATGCATGCAACCATGCCAATTATCATATTTAATTCACATATTAACACATGACATCATAATATGTTAAACATGCTCATCATATCATATCAATCATTAACACATGGCAAGTGGACATATATCATGTAAACAATTCCATCTAATCTCAACATGCAACTTACAACTCGCTATCCATCACAACACACTTGCCTCAACCACGTGCAACGGATTGGCGGGAAGAAGAGGGCACTTCCGGGGTCACACCACCTGCACATAGGCATCACACACTCACAATCATAGCCTCCAAACAGTACACAAACCCCCATCTAACCCGACATTGCCAACTACTCGCAAAACCTAAAAACAGAGGTTCTGTCCAGGCGGGACAGCAGCCTTGCAAAAGGCATAACTTGAGTTCTGGGACTCCGAATGAATTAAACGAGTACACCCTCGCGTAGCCTAGGAAATTTCCCAACTTTCTCTAGGTATAAGGAAAGTCTGATTCTGCCTCTAAAGTTGTTTAATCTACAGATTACCGAGATCTGTTCCAATTACGTCACAGATTTTTAGGCGCTCGGTAAAACAGCCATAACATTCAAACGGCTAATCGGAAATTAACGTTCTTTACGTCCACGGAAAGATAATTAAATTATCTACAACTTCCTAGAAGTCCGTATGGTCAGATTCGAAATCTAAATTGACGAGAACTCGAACCCTAACTCGACTGCTCAATCTGCCCGAAAACAGAAACGTGGACAAGTTTAGATCTAACCCAAATTACTTGAAACCAACGCCTCCAATTGATCTAAAAACTTGATAAACACCCTAATAACAGTACCTAGATCATCTCCAAGGATCCCCAAGATCATACCTTTGGCCGACGAACAAATCTCCAAAGAATCCCCTCGCGAATCGCTCCTCGCTCCACGTTCCTCGCTCCTCGCTCCTCACTCCACGGGATGACTCCACGAGGTGCAGGGGTGGGGAGGCCACCCTAGGGCAGCAAGGGGTGGAGGGGAGGTGGTGTGGAGGTGGAGAGGTGGAGGGGGCGCACGGTGGGGAGAGGGAGGGTGGCGGCTAGGGCTTAGGGGGGGAAGGGAGGAGAGGTGGAGGGGGCGCAAGGGGCTGGGGTTGGGGCGCACAAGGGGCAGGGGGAGCCCCTTTTACCAGCCCCCACACCCTGCCCTAGTCCAATAAGAGTCCCTCTCAATCCCTCCAAAGCCCACCAAGGCCCAAAACTCCCCCGGGAAGGCCCAAAACCCCGAAAACGGCCCAGAAATGGCCCGGAAAAGCTATTAACCTCCAATTCATATGGTTTTAACCTTATTTCCACATCTCATACTGTACTTAACCTTATCATGTTCAATAATTAAGGATACGACACTCCGAGGTGCCACAGAGGGTTTGCGTACTGTTTTGTGGACATGATTGTGAGTGTGTGGTACCTATGTGCAGGTGGTGTGACCCCGGGAGTGCCTTCTACTTCTCGCCCATCCGTCGCCCGTGGTTGAGGCAAGTGTATTGGAATGGGTAGCGGGTTGTAGTTTTCGAGATTGGTTGAGATTGAAGTTGAATATATGATATGTTCACATGCCATTCTTTAATGTTTGCCATTGATATGATGAATATGCTTATTATGTTATGATGCCATGTGTTAATGTACAAAGTTATTTATGATGTTGGCATGTTTGCATACATGGCATGATACTTGGCCCGGGCAGTGAGAAAGTCATAACTAGTCCGAGGAAGGTCGGTGAGAAAGTTATGACTATTCCGGAGAGCCAATGAGTAAGTCCTACATCGTGATTCCATCCACCGCGGTGTATGGAAGCGAGGAGTAGGCACCCTCCATCTTCGGGATGGAAGGGGGGAGAGGGTGCACACCGACGGGTGTGTACTCAACCATACCGATATGAGTTTCCAAGGAGACATGAGCATCGCATCGCATTGCATACATAATGATGATGAAAATGATATGTGATCATGAATGAGATGATAGACATGATGTGAGTTGTTGTAGCCATGAAATTGTTTCTTTTGTACCATTGCAATATACTTGCTGAGTGATGAACTCACGCTTGTATTTATGTTGTTTTTTTTTAGGTACCATGACACCGGCATGTGGGAAAGGGCATTAGCTACACATCTTCACGTAGTTCCAGTCACATTTACCAAATTTTGAGTCATGATCTTAATAATAGTGCCATGAATCTTGGTGTATGGATTAAATTGTGGTCGGGTCCCTTATTTGCTTCGTTATAGTTTATGGAGTGGTTGAACTTGATATTATTGCCTTATGTTGATGCTATATCCATTTACATTGCTTCTTTAGATGTCTTATGATATGATATTACTTGCCTGTTATTGCTATTGCCTCAAATCATGTTAAAACAAAGGGGATGCTGCCGAAATTTTCGGTTTTAGCATTTGCTCCTTTGCTGTAATTTGTCTTTATTAGTGGTATTTAGATGTTGTTTAGCCTATGTTTGGTAGCATTCAGGCATGCTAGATGCCGGGGTGTTACAGTTGGTATCAAAGCGGGCTGTAGGTCCTTAGAATGTGTATTTTTAGTGTCATGCTATAGGGTACAACTAAAATGTGATGTGGAATAATTTAGAAACATGACTTAGGTCTTAACTAAAATTTTGTCATAGGATAGCAATATTAAAACTTGTAAAAGTGGTATAACTAATCTAAAATTTGACACACACTAGATGCACAGTAGGAAAGGGTATGGGTATCGTTTCTTTACGCTTAAATGTTGTATTTAAGCTTTGATGTTGAATGCTTCATTTGATAATGCATGTTGCTATGTTTGTGAGATAAATGATTGAATTGTTCTTGTGGTTGTGTTAAAGTGGGGTTGTGGTGCCGAAGGGTTTCGGTCACCTCTTTTTGTTCATAGTAAGGGTGTGGTTTGACGGTGTGGCCGGTTAGCGCCATCACCGAAGAACTATTAACCCCTGTGGGAGAAGAGTGCTTATCCTTTCTATCGTAGACCGGGTGGTTGGCTAGAGTCGAATAGAAGAGTTTGTGGTGGATTCTTTCAGTTGCTCTTTACCGTTCTAACGGTCGGTTTCGGTTGGTTTTCTTGGCTCTGGTTGATTGAAACCAAAAGAAAAGTGTTTGGTATTAGATTTTCGCGGATTGTTCCGTATGTGGTTCGTGGTTTTTTCTTCCTTGGTTGAAGACGAAAAAGAAGGGTTTTGTGTTGCGCATCTGTTGGTCGCTATGTTTGCTTTGACATCGGTTTTGTTGGTCATTACGGACTGTTTTGAGGAGGGAACTTTTGTGGTTGTTGTTCTCCCTATCTAAGAAAAGTGTTGGAGTTTCCCCTTGTGCAGGCCTTGAGTTGGTGGAGCTAAGTTTGAATCTTTTATCGGAAAAGATTTAATGAACATTTGATTTTCCCTGGTGCATCCTTCTTCCTTCTTGGAAGTATAGATCTTGAGATTTCTTGAAGAGTTTTGTGGGCAAATTTGGGAATTTGAGAGTTGAGCTCTCCTGCATTTCTGTTGAAGTTTTATTTTTCTTCCTTGCCTGGAAAGGAGAATTTTTCTATCGGTGTTCATTCTGGTTCTTGAGTTGTGGTTATCTTTAAAAGTTGAGTTGCATCCGGTTTGTCAAGAGTTCGTGCCCCATGAAGGTGTTTAGAAAAGTTTATGTCCATGCTATGTAGTAGGTAACAATGTGGTTTATGGAATGATATGTTGCTAAGTTAAATTTTGAGTTGAATCAATTCAATATGATTATCATCTCTAGCTGGAGAATAAATAGACTACAAGTGTTTTAGTTTACTCTGTAGCGAGAATGATTAAATGGGTTAATGTACATGCTTAGAATCTGTTGCCTTGCTTTAAAAGTGCTTATGACCCTCGTTAATGTTAAAAGTTTAAACCTTGATGCATAGTTAGAACATTAAGATGATGTAAATTAATGATACTGTTAAAGAAACTTTGCCGGTTGTTTAAAGATGTTCTAATCTAACGGGTTAATAGAGAAATTTAATCATGTTGACTAGTGGCTTTAATTTGAAAGTTGATTAGAGTTGCTATTTATGTTGTTGCAAACTACTAGTATATTTGGAAGTATGCAGTTGTGTCTCTACAATGCTAGTATTGATATCAATTGAGAAGACATAAGACTTATTGTTAATGATGTTGTTAAGAACATTGTGCTGATCTAACTTATTAAATCTAATTTAATAGTTGGAGTATGTTGTGTAGTGACACTTTTGTTGCAACCCATGTGTAAGGTAGCTAAAAGCAATGTTGTTGATTGATGATTATGCAAAGAATTGATATTGATGCCTTGGTAGTGTTGTTAATTGTTGAAAACCATTGATCCAATAGAAGAAAAGTGTAAAACTGTGGTATTATGTCGAGTACATGGTGTGATGGGATGAACAATGGATAATAATCATGATGCAAGATTTTAACCTTAATGAATGCATATCTTAGAATCCTAATTATGAATTTTATCTTGTAGAGATATTACTTATTTGTTGAAGTCATTTTATTGATTGAACAAGTTTTAATTGTCATGATTTTGACGTATGGATAATATAAAATTGATAGGTTGACCATGCTCAAGTAGCTGTTGAAGTGCTACGTTTGAAATATAGAATACGTTGTTATATGATTTGGTGATCCGTGGGGATCATGTCAATGTAATCTTGGTTGGGTGCCTTTGTGATAAGCATCTTAAACCTTAATTAAAAGTGTTGGGAATGGTAACTAGAGAAAGAAATTGTTATGTAAATTTTGTTAAATCCAGTTGGACTCTCTTGATGAGTAAATAGTGATTATTGAATGCTTAAATGGTAAGTGTAGTGGAATACAAGTTATGGTGGGATTCATGCTGAGTTGGTGTTTAAAACCTTTTGAACTGGTGTGGTTGTTTGCCATTTTGGTTGAATGCCTTCGGTCAAGGTATTCCTTGTGTTGTGTTTCCGAGTTTCCCTAAAACCCGTAGCTATTGGTGCCAATCTTTGGTTTTGGTTATTTTGTTTAATTTGTGTTATGTGTATGGATTTACACCCAAAAGATTTTGAGTGGATCGCGCTCCTTCGCGTTCACCCTGAATTATCTTTGGAATAAATTTTAACGGAAGCAGATGGACGTAGTGGGTTGTGTTGGAAACTCTTGGGATTTAATTTGTAACTCTTTTTGACTAGAGTTGGATTTATTTGCATAATGTATGTGATGGTTGCGAGTGCTTCAAAAAGGTGGATTTTATGAATGTTTTATAAAGTGATTTTGTTAGTGAGGTGTTCCCTTTTGGAAATGAGTTTCCCTCTCCTTGAGAAAATTTTTGACGGTTGTGGGAGCAGATGCTCGACTTGAAATTTTGATGTTCTCTTCCAAAATGTTGAATTTGGATGAAATGCAATGTTTTGCAAGTTCAGTTTTCAATTGATGTGTGATGTGATGCGACGTGGTGTTTTACTGTCAACTATGCTGCCGTCATAGTCTATATGAATTTCCGCAACTTCGATGTTAATTGTGTTTCCATTATTTGATACCGAGGAAGAAGTCATTTGGTGAATGACTATTCGGTACCGTTGTTACATGATGAATGAATGGTGAAAAAGGAAAATGAGACATTGTTTATGCATAATTAATCATAAAGGAGTCGATGAGCCAGGACGGTGAGAAAGTCATATATGGATATATGACTAATCCGGAGTGCTCTTGAAAAGTGTGCATGCATGTCATGAATCGAGATGTCCATTTCTTTCTAGTACGAAAAGAAAGAATGAATAAATTCTGGTATTTTGGTTGTGGTGTAGGGGATTTATGCTTCCTTTGTGATTTGGCTTGGATGTTGCCGAATTCTTTCCAAAATGGTTGTTAACGCTTCGGGTTTGAGTTGTCGTGTGTGGTCCACTTGGGTTCAAAAGAATTGTACTTCTCTTGCTCTATAGATGGGAGTGAGGATATAAATGTTCTTAGTTTATGGTTGAATATGCGAAATATGTGTACACTTGGGCTTGATAACTAAGTGTTTTTGTGTGAGGGCGAAACCCTTTTAAGAAAGGAACCAGTTGTGGTTTGGTATGGTTTTACGATCCTAACTTGGGGCTAGGTGTCGAACCTTAGTGGTATAAGGGTGGTTTGTGATGGAGGTTGATGATGTATGGGTTTAACCTTTATTAAGAGTAGCTATGGGTGGAAGTGAAGTTGACGGTAGTTCGGTGATAATTGTCCTGCCATGAGCAGTTGTCTTAACTAGTTGTTTTTGGGTTTGAGTCTTGCCTGGGAGAGGATGGAATGAAATGTTAGCATGATCGTGTATCGGAAGGGCAAGTGTGCCTTAATGAGTTATTCCCCTCGATGGAAATTTTCGAGAATGTAGAGAGGTCGTTAAAGGAATTGTGACTCGCTTTGATTGTGTCATGTTGGGTTTAATGAAGTGTGGTAGTCAGGTTGGTTTTGATAGTAGTGTGAAGTGTTTGTCGTGAGGTTTCGGGCGTTTTGGGTTGATGGAGCCCTTTGTGGTTGAAACGCAGTTTCTGTTTGGGAATTGAAGTGAAGATTGAACCGTGAGAGGTTGCACTCTGTTGAGCTAAATCAACATTTTCTCGCTAGTTTTGGATTTGAGAACTCGCTTGTCGTTTGTTCCGATTTTAGTCTCTGTGTGAATGTTTTGTGTTGCAAAGAAGTCTTTTGTCCCTTGAGGAACTTGTTGTTGATTTTGGCGTTCTTCGGATTCGAGGTCGAATCCTGTTTAAGTGGGAGAGAATGTGATACCACGGAGTGTCGTAACCTTATATAATGTGAATGTTGAAGTCAAAAACATTATGAAATGTGAAATTTGAGGTTGAAACCTTACGGTCTGGAGTTTAATCGCTTTTCCGGGCCGTTTCCAGGAGTCTGGGCCTTTCCGGGGGAGATTGCGCCTAAAGGGAAGGGTCGTGGGCTTTAGTGGGGAGGTGTTCGGGCCCATGTGGGAGTGGGAATCCTGGTTGGACTCCTTGTGGCGCCTACCCCCACCTCTTTTTCCCTTGTGCGCGCCCCCCCCATGTAGCCCTAGCCGCCACCCCCACCTCCCCTCTCCCTTGCTTGCGCCCGCCTTGCTCTCCATTGCGCCACCACCCCTACGGTATGGTGTGACATTATAGAATGTGAAATTAGAGATTAAAACCTTTCGGCTTGAGGTTTACTCGCGTTTTTGGGCCGTTTGAAGTGTTGTGACACCACGGAGTGTCGTAACCTTATTTAACGTGCATGATTTGGTCAAAAATAGTATGAGATGTGGAAATAAGGTTAAAACCATACGGTATGGAGGTTTATAACGTTTTCGGGCCGTTTCCGGGGTTTTGGGCCTTCCCGGGGGAGTTTGGGCCTTAAAGAGGGGGTTGTGGGCTTTGGTGGGATGGAGTGGGAATCCATTTAGGATTAGGAAAGGGGCTTAGGGCTGGTAAAAGGGGGGTTTCCCTGCCCCTTGGGATGTCCACCCCTTGCTGCCCCCTTGTGCGCCCCCTCCCCACCCCCAAATGCCCTAGCCGCCACCCCTCCCTCCCTCCTCCCTTGGCCGTGCGCCTCCCCCTCCCTTGCCCCATTGCTCCCCACCTCTCCAACACCTCTCCTCCACCCCCTTGCTGCCCTAGGGTGGCCTCCCCACCCCTGCACCTCGTGGATCCATCCATTGGAGCGAGGAGCGAGGAGCGAGGAGCGAGGAGCGAGGAGCGAGGAGCGAGGAACGTGGAACGTGGAGCGATCCGGGAGGAGTTTCGTTGAGTTTTCGTTCGTCGGGCAAAGGTATGATCATGGGGTTCCCTGGGGTTGATCTAGGTACTGTTCTTAAGGTGATTATCAAGTTTTTAGATCAATTGGTGGTGCTGGATTGGAGTAATTTGGGTTAGATCTAGACGTTGCCACGTTTCTGTTTTGGGGCAGCTTGAGCAGTCGACCTAGGGTTCCTGTTTTCACCAATTTAGATTTCGAATCTGACCGTATGGACTTTTAAGAAGTTGTATATAATTTCATTATCTTTCCGTGCATATAAAGAACGTTAAATTCCGCCCAGCCGTTTGAAAGTTATGACTGTTTTACCGAGCGTATTAAAATCTGTGACGCGATTGGAATATTTAGGGGCCGAATCAGTCTTTCCTTATACCTAGAGAAAGTTGGGAAATTTTCTAAGCTACACGAGGATGTACTCATTTAATTGATTCGGAGTCCCAGAGCCCAAGTTATGCCTTTTGCAAGGCTGCTGTCCCGCCGGGACAGAACCTCTGTTTTTAGGTTTTGCGAGTCGTTGGCAATGTCGGGGTAGATGAGGGTTTGCGTACTGTTCTGTGGTTATTATTGTGAGTGTGTGATACCTATGTGCAGGTGGTGCGACCCCGGGAGTGCCTTCTACTTCCCGCCAATCCGTTGCACGTGGTTGAGGCAAGTGTGTTGTGATGGATAGCGAGTTGTAGGTTGCATGTTGAGATTAGATGGAATTGTCTACATGATATATGTCCACTTGCCATGTTTTAATGATTGCTATGATATGATGAGCATGTTTAAGATGTTATGATGCCATGTGTTAATATATGAGTTTTATATGATGTTGGCATGCTTGCATACATGACATGTTACATGGCCCAGCGGTGAGAAAGTCAATATCTAATCCGGAAGGTCGGTGAGAAATATATGACTAATCCGGAGAGCCAATAGAGTAAGTCCTACATCGTGATTCCATCTACCGCGGGTTGTGGAAGCGAGGATTAGGCACCCTCCATCTTCGGGATGGAAGGGGAGAGGGTGCACATCGACGGGTGTGTACTCAACCATACCGTATGAGTTTCCAAGGAGATATGAGCATCGCATCGCATTGCATACATGATGATGATGATAAAGATATGTGATTATGAATGAGATGATAAACATGTTGTGTGTTGTTGCAATGTAAGTTGTTCTTTTGTTCCATTGCAATATACTTGCTGAGTGATGAACTCACGCTTGTGTTTTATGTGGTTTTTAGGTACTTTGAGATCGGCATGCGGGAAAAAGGGGTTTAGCTACACTTCTACACGTAGCTCCACAATCATAGTCTATGATTAATCACTTGGAGACATGATATTAAGAGTTGTGCCATAAACTTAATGTATGGTTTAATTTAGCATGCTTGTGATTCCTTATTTGCTTGGTTATAGCTTATGAAGTGGTTGAGCATGGTATTATTGGCGTAATTTGATGATATATCCATTTATGTTGATGTTTTAGATGTCGTGTGCTATGATATATCTTGCCATGATATTGATATTGTGTTAATTTATGTTAAGACAAAGGAGATGCTGCCGAAATTTCGATTTGTAGCATTTGCTCCTTTGCTGTAATTTATGATAAATTGTGGTATTATGTTGTTGTTTAGTCTATGTTTGGTAGCATTCAGGCATTCTAGATGCCGGGGTGTTCAGTTGGTATCAGAGCCAGGTTGTAGGTCCTTGGAATGAGTATTTTTAGTGTCATGCTATCGGGTACAACTAAAATGTGATGTGGAATAACTTAGAAACATGGCTTAGGTCTTAACTAAAATTTTGTCATAGGATAGCAATATTAAAACTTGCAAAAGTGGTATAACTAATCTAAAATTTGACACACACTGGATGCACAGTAGGAAAGGGTATGGGTATCGTTCCTTTACGCTTAAATGTTGTATTTAAGCTATAATGTTGAATGCTTCATTTGATAAAGCATGTTGCTATGTTTATGAGATAAATGATTGAATTTGTTCTTGTTATTTGTGATATAGTGGGTTTTGGTGCCGAAGGATTTCGGTCACCTCTTTTTGTTCATAGTAAGGGTGAGGTTTGACGGTGTGGCCGGTTAGCGCCATCACCGAAGAACTATTAACCCCTGTAGGAGAAGAGTGCTTACCCTTTTTGTCGTAGATCGGGTAGTTGACTGGAGTCAAATAGAAGACTTTGGTGGTGGATTCCTTCGTATGTTCTTTGCCGTTCTGACGGTCGGTCTTCGTTGCTTTTCTTGGCTTTAGTTGAGTTGAATCAAATGAAAAGTGTTGGGTTTGTGCAGATTGTGTTGTTTGCGGTGTGTGGTTCTGTCTTCCTTGGCTGAAGACGAAGAAGAGGAGTCTAGTGTTGCGCTTCTTTTGGGCGCCTTTACAGTTTTGATATTTAGTTCGTTGATTGCTTTATGGGGAAAAAGTATTCAATTTATTCCTGTGTTTGTCTTTCTCCGAGGTTAAAGGAGTTTTTATGAGTTGTGCGGACACAGGTCAGGGCTGAAGTTCTGTGGCTTTGTAGTAGTACGTGGTGTTTTATTTCGTTATTTTTACTGGTTTAAGAAATCATCCTTGAAAAACCCTTCTTGTTTCGTGAAAGATTGGGGTTTGGTGTTAGGGTTTTATTTGCAAAGGTTTATTTGATCGGTTGGTTCCCTCCTATGGGAGTCTTTGAGATTTAAAAGTGTTTTGGAAAATTCCTTTGCATGACCAAGTTTGGGTTTGTCTCATTGCAATTTTGAGAGTCAATGTTTCCTTATGAATTTGGGATGAGTTTTAAAACTAAAATGATGTAAACAGAGTAAGTAGTCTTTTGATTGAGATTATTTGTCAATAGTGAGAATTGTTGTTTAGCACGTTATGTAGTATGTAACAATATGGTTTACGGATATGATGCACTCCTAAGTTAATTTGTGAGTTGAATCAATTAAATGTAATTGTTATCTTTAGCTTGAGAATAAATAGATTACTAGAGTCGTAGAGTAGTCTTGGCGAGAATGATTAAATGTGTTAACGTACATGCTTAGAATCTGTTGCTTTGCTTTAAAAGTGCTTATGACCCTCGATAATGATTAAAGTTTTAAACCTTGATGCATAGTGAGAACATTAAGATGATGTAAACTACTATTACTATTAGAGAAACTTTGTCGGTTGTGTAAAGATGTTCTAGCTTAATGTGTTAGTAGAGAAATTTAATCATGCTGGCTTATGACCTTAACTTGGAAGTTGACTAGAATTGCTATTTATGTCGTTGTTGCAAACTATTAGTATAATTTGAAGTATGCAGTTGTGTTCCTACAATGCTAGTATCGATGTCAATTGTAAAGACATAGGATTTGCTGTTTATGACATTGCTAAAGCTTTGGAATGGTCTAACCTATTAAATTTATTTTTAATAGTTGGAGTATGTTGTGTAGTGACAATTTGTTATGATATATGGATAGTGTAACTAAAAACAATGTAGTTGTTTTTATGATTATGCCCATTTATTGATATTGATGACTCAGTAGTGGTGGTAATTGTTTAGATTACTTCTTGGAAGCCATTGTTAAAATGGAGGTTATTATTAACATGTTGTGATGGAGTGAACCATGGATAATTAACATGATGTAGAATTTAATCCTTAATGAGTGTATACCTTAGAATCATGTTTACTTATTTTTGTCTTGTGGAGATGATATTCACTTGTTGAAATCTTTGATTAATTGATTAAGTTTCAATGTTGAGAAATTGATGTATGCATGGTATAAAAATTAATAGGTTGATCAAAGCTAAAGTAGTTGTTCAAGTAGTATGCTTTAAATTGAGAACATGATGTTAATTGTTAAGTGTGTGTCTGTGGAGATTAGGATGAGATAGTGTTGGTTCGATGTCTTGTTGATAAGCATCATAAACTTTATTTATAAGTGTTGGGAAAGGTAATTAGAGAAAGAACCTGTTGTGTAGTTTTGGTTGAATCATGATGGGGCTCCTCAAGGAGTAATTAGTAATTATTGAAGTCTTTAATGGAAAGCGTAGTGGAATACCAGAGATGGTTCTTTTTATGCTGAGCTTGTGTTTAAAAGCTTTTAAACTGGTTTGGTTGTTTGCCATTTTTGGTTGAATGCGTTCGGTCAACATATTCCTTATGTTGTGTTTCAGAGTTTCCCTAAACTTGTAGAGATTGGTGCCAACCTTTGGATTTGGTTAACTTGTTTTAGTTTGTGCTATGAGTATGGATTTACACCCAAAAGTTCTTGAGTGGATCGCGCTCCTTCGTGTTCGCACTAAATTACCTTTGGAATAAATATTTAAAAGGAAGCAGTTGGTCATAACGGGTTGTGTTGGAAAACTTTTTGAGTTAAGCCCTTGATGTGTAACTCTATTTGGCTATAGTTGGAGTTATTTGGAAAATGCGTCTAAGTGTTTGCGTGTGCTTCAAAAAAGATGGATTTCTGGGATGTTTCATCAGTGATTTTGTTAGTGAAGTGTTCCCTTCCTGGAAATGAGTTTCCCTTTCTTGTTGAGAATATTTGTGGCGGTTGTGTGTGCTGATGTTTAACTTTGGAGTCGATGTTCTATTCCAAAGGGTTGAGTTTGATTTTGCGAGGTTTTGCAAGGTTAGTTTTAAATGGATGTTGGGTTTTCACACGATGTGGTGTTTTGTTGATTAACGATGTTGCCGTCATAGTCTATATGATTTAGCGCAACCGTTAGTGTTATGTGTATTTCAATCATGTGATACCAAGGAAGAAGTCTTTTGGTGAATGACTTTTCGGTATTGTTGTTCCATGATGAATGAACGATGAAAAGTAAACAGGACATCGTTTTTAGATGTTAAATGATAAAAGAGTCATTGAGTCAGGTCGGTTAGAAAGTCATATAAGGAGATATGACTATTCCGGAGTGCTCTTGAAGAATGTGCAATTCATGTCATGAAACGAGTTTTCCCTTGCTTTCTAGTATGAAAAGAAAGAATGAAGAAATTATGGTATTTTGGTTGTGGTGTAGGGGATTTATGCTCCCTTTGTGATTTGGTTTGGAGGTTGCCGAATTCTTTCGAAAATGATTGTTAATGCTTTGGGTTTGAGTTGTCGTGTGTGCACTTGGGCTTGATAGCTAAGTGTCTTGTGTGAGGGCGAGACCCTCTTAAGAAAGGAACCAATTGTGGTTTGGTAAGGTTTTTCGATCCTAGCGTGGGCTAGGTGTCGAACCTTAGTGGTATATGGGTGGTTTGTGATGGAGGTTGATGACGTTTGGGTTTAACCATTATTGAGAGTGGCGATGGGTGGAAGTGAAGTTGACGGTGGTTCGGTGATATTTGTCCTGCCGTGAGCAATTGTCGTCACTAGTTGCTCTCGGAATTGAGTCTTGTCTGGGAAAGGATGGAATAAAACGTTAGTATGATCGTGTATCGGAAGGGCAAGTGTGCCTTAATGAGTGTTCCCCTCGATGGAAATTTTCGGGAATGTAGAAAGGTCTATCATGAATGAGATGATAGACATGATGTGAGTTGTTGTAGCCATGAAATTGTTTCTTTTGTACCATTGCAATATACTTACTGAGTGATGAACTCACGCTTGTGTTTATGTTGTTTTTTTTAGGTACCATGACACCGGCACGTGGGAAAGGGCATTAGCTACACATCTTCACGTAGTTCCAGTCACATTTACCAAATTTTGAGTCATGATCTTAATAATAGTGCCATGAATCTTGGTGTATGGATTAAATTGTGGTCGGGTCCCTTATTTGCTTCGTTATAGTTTATGGAGTGGTTGAACTTGATATTATTGCCTTATGTTGATGCTATATCCATTTACATTGCTTCTTTAGATGTCTTATGATATGATATTACTTGCCTGTTATTGCTATTGTCTCAAATCATGTTAAAACAAAGGAGATGCTGCCGAAATTTTCGGTTTTAACATTTGCTCCTTTGCTGTAATTTGTCTTTATTAGTGGTATTTAGATGTTGTTTAGCCTATGTTTGGTAGCATTCGGGCATGCTAGATGCCGGGGTGTTACAATCTATCCCTCCCTCGGTCGGTTTTTATAGTGCTGGTGAGGGGCTTCTCCACTTAACTACAACACTTGTCTCTTTATGTCTATGAAAGTTGTAGCACCTGTCACCCTCTGTGAAAGGCTGCACGACGTGTCACCCATCATCAAAGCTGCAGCACCTGTCTCCCTCTATGAAAGGCTGCACGATGTTTCACCTATCATTAAAGCTGCAGCACCTGTCACCCTTTGTAAAAGGCTGCCCGACATGTCACCCATCATGAAAGCTGCAGCACCTGTCACCCTCCATGAAAGGCTACACGACGTGTCGCCCATCATCAAAACTGCAGCACCCGTCACCCTCTGTGAAAGGCTGCACAACGTGTCACCCATCAAGCCAGCACGCGGTGGCCCTTTGTGGTCTAGCTAAAGTGTCTTAAGTCATTACGATCATTATGAAAAGCACGCAGAGGGAAGCACCGACCGGACTCTTTATTATGGCTAAAAACTGAAAGGAATACCATGAACTAGACTCTTTGTTGCATGACATAGAGAAAAAAGTTAACATACGTGGCGCATACAGCCCGAACTAGTTCGCAATTGCAAACAAAATTATTACAAGGATAACTACATACATCATCTTCTCTAGCCACTTTATATGATCTAAAATGCGCTCCACCTTTAAGGTCAGCATGTTAAGCCTTTGCTCGAGCGTTGGGTTCATCCTCTGGTCAAGCGTTGGGTCCATCCTCTGCTCAAGGCCGGGCAACATCCTCTCTGGTGTTGCGCTACTACGACGGTCCATCAATGTATTCAGTGTGTCTTCCCACTGAAAATACTAGCACCCTGCAGACTACATGATGATGGAAAGAAAGTAGATCTCACGGTCTTCCTCTTCCATCCTAACTGTTATTTCATCAGTTTGGTGACCTTCGTCTACTTGCCCCCGCGCTACTTGTCCAACATTTTCTTCATCATCCCCAAATTCAGATTGGTCACCACTTTGGCAAATGACGTCCTCGTTGGGTGCCTGAACATATTGCTCACGGCTAGATCCCCCAATTTCGGTGTCACCAAAACTGAACTCATGTTGAGGGTGACTACACTCACCGCCGTCCAACTGCTGCTGGGGGGCAACATCCCTGCTGTATGCTTGCACTAAAAGCACCCGATTCCATCCCCGTTACTCTGTCCCTCTCACATATGATCTCCACGATGCAGTTCCTTTCAGCTCAACTAGCTCCCAACAAATAGGACTGTTTTGCATACTACATGGGCAAAATACCTTCAGCTGCCAATTCTCTTGTTCCATCCGAAAAGTATAATACAACCACTGCAACACAGAAGAAAATGTGCGCTCTTCGACCTTACTTAAACTTCTGACCACATACTGGAAATTACTTAGATCCGCACCCTCCAAACCATACATTACAACCCCTTCTCCATAATAGATTCTAAATGGAACTCGTTCTGCCATATCTGCGAATCCATTCATTCACCCACGAATTAATTACTTTCCGTAAAAAAAAACTATGACACCTAACATTAGTACATGTATATGCTACAAAAATATAGAACTTTTCGTAGAAAATATAACTATATTCCTAACAATACATATCTACGTACATCTAACTATAATCGCTATATCTACCCTACTACATCCCTAAAAAATGAATATATATATGGATGTACTTGTATCGGTATGAAATATCTACATTCGCTACATCTACGCACATAAACTTAGATATAAAATTATTTCTACTCAATCATAATTTACTGCTAAAAAGTAAACAACAAAATGATTACTACTCTAACTACATTATCTACAATTAATTTCTACTCTACGTGCATCTAATTACAATCACTATATCTACCCAACTACATTACTAAGAAATGAATAGATATATGGATGTACTTCTATCGGTGTAAAACATCTACATTCGCTACATCAATGCACACAAACCTATATCTAAAATTATTTCTACTCAATCATAATTTACTGCTAAAAAATTAAACAACGAATAGTTTCTACCTACAGCTAACTAGATTTGCTAGATCTACCTACAGCTAACTAGATTTGCTAGATCTACTGCTACAAAAAATAAACAACAGGCAATTACCTACTAATGGATCGTGCTGGCCCGAATGCCGCTCTCCTTTTCTCTCCTCTTCCTCTCTTTCTTCCTCCCCTCTTCCTCTCTTTCTTTCTTCTCTCTTCCTCTCTTTTTTTCTCTATTTTTCTATTCTTGTTCGGCTACCTCGAGTGTGCCTGGGCGAGCGAGCGATGCTTTATATTAGGGCTGTTGTCGCCCGTTCATCGGGCGACAGAAACCCGCAGCACGCGCTGTCGCCCGTTCATCGGGGGATTTTTGGTCTGTCGCCCATTGAACCGACGATAGAGACGCAAAAGGCCGCGCGTCGCCCGTTAGTTGGGCGATAGTATTAGGTCGCCCAACTAACTAGCGACAGAGGTATATTTCTCTAATTTATTTTCCCTGAGGTTTAGTTTTGCAATTTTGATTAAAATATGTATTATTAAAAATTAAACCCAAATTTTTACTATGAACTTATTAGAACAAGATTTACCTTTTATTAAAAATATTACAAAATTAATAAGTGTATTTAATGCCTTGTCAAAATGAAATTTGAAAAGTTGAAATTATAAAATTTTGATTGAAAGATTTATTAGAACTTAAATATTCAATATTTGATTCTAAAATTTTTAATAGGATTATGTAAGTCATTTCAATTCTTGTAAAAAAGTTTCAAAAATTAGTAACACCATTTAGACCTTCAAATAAATCAATTACATAAAGTGAAATTTTGAATAGTCATCCGTGTAAGAATTTTTAATTAATTTACAAGGAAATTTACCCAGTATTCTTAGTTAAAAGTTACAAAAAGTTTTACCATGATTTCGTCCCTCATTTAATTGTTTTATGTCGGCTGTCAAAGGAGGAGAACTCTAATTTGCATCTTCTCTCTTTGACATGTGGGCCCGATCTCTTAAGTGATTCCACCAGCCAGCTCTTCTCCCCACCAACTGACATGAGGCCCCATATTTTAGCTCGATCCCACTGCCATACTGTTTCCTCTCTCTCCTTCTCTCCTATGTCATCGACAGGTGGGCCACTTGGACGCACCTATCAGCTACACCTCTTACCTCTCCTCTCATGTCCTGTTGAAGCCAAAAAAATGCGAACAATGGTTAATCGGTAATCAATACACACAAACACTAGGTTTATTTTTGGGTGTAGGCATGCTAACCAATTTGATCCTGCAATCGAAAAGAAGAACAATATACGATTCAATTAGCCATTAAGCAGATTAATCCTTTTAGATATAATCTAATCTAATCTAAATAGTTGTTCAAGACGATTAGATAAAAAGTAATTGATAGATCTAATCAACCTAATTGGGCTGATTAAACAAGGATAAAGGTACAGTTTTCCCAAAAAAAAAGGCGATGTGCAACAAGATCGGAGAAAAGCAAACTGGATGGTGTACGTCGACGAAATCAATAATCGGCATTGCACAACTTTATTGATTTAGGCGAATTACAAAGTCTAAAATACTACTCCTAGTCAACAAAATAGAAAAACATTAATGTGAGTTTGATTGATTGGTTGTCCTCTATGTTGCTCGTCGCATTCATTTATAGCACCTGGATCAATCGTGCTCTCCTTGGACTCGTAGAACACTCAATATCGGTTTCAACCTCCCCTAAGATACTTTCTTTTTTTAGAACTAATATCAATTATATTCCGATAGCTTATATCGGTTTATGACTTTTCAAAATAGTACTTTCCATATCCGATACTATCCTTACTCAAATAACCATACCAAACTAACAATATCTTACCAAATCGGCCATGCGCAAGATTCTGTTATCAACATATGCCCCCCATTTTTGGGAGATTATTAATGTCTCAAAAATTAGTAGTATCAGCTTAAGCATCGAATACCAATAGTCTTCTCCGAGATCCATCTCTTCAACTTCTATCGATTTTCGCGCAAATCGATAGAAGTTTTAGGGCCTAGCCGACCGCACTAGTTGGGTGGCGGGATTGGTTCAATCGGGTAGCAGCCCAAAAACTCCTAATTTAGGAATAAATGGGGATAGAGGAATGCCTCCCATTATCTCTAGCCAACTCCTCTGTAACACCCCGTCATTTAATATGCCCGAATGCTACCAAACATAAGCTAAACAACATCTAAATACCATAATTAAACATAAATTCCAGCAAAGGCGCACATGCTAAACACCGAGATTTCGGCAGCATCTCCTTTGTTTTAACATGAATTGAAGCAACAACAATAATAACATGTCAATGTGGCATAACGAACGATAGCAATAACATGATCAAACGGAAAAACAGCCACCATACCACTAAGGATATAAATTCTATCCATCACATGACAAATATGGACTAATCAATTACTCATAACGACCAACGAATCATCGAAACCATAGTTTAGTTCAATGAATTAACCATAACCATAAGGGAAGGAACATGTCATTGTTTAAATGTGTGATGCTAAGTGATAATGTGTGACTAGCTCCCTTTCCCGCATGTCGGTTCATGGTACCTAAAAGAAAACAACATAAACACAAGCGTGAGTTCATCACTCAGCAAGTATATTGCAATGGAACAAACATAAACAATTACATAGCAATAATATCTCACATCATGTAAACCATCTCATTCATGGTCACAAATTATCATCATCATCAATATGTATGAAGTGCAATGCGATGCTCATGTCTCCTTGGAAACTCATACCGGTATGGTTGAGTACACACCCGTCGGTGTGCACACTCTCCCCCCTTCCATCCCGAAGATGGAGGGTGCCTACTCCTCGTTTCCGTTCACCGCGGTGAATGGAATCACGATGTAGGACTTACTCATTGGCTCTCCGGATTAGTCATAACTTTCTCACCGACCTTCCCGGACTAGTTATGACTTTCTCACCGCCCGGGCCATGTAATCATGCCATGTATGCAAATATGCCACATCATAATCAACTTGTACATTAACACATGGCATCATAACATAATAAACATACTCATCATATCAATGGCAATCATAAAAGCATGGCAAGTGATCATCACATATAATCAATCTCATCTAGTCTCAACTGGCAACCTACAAATAGCTATCCATTACAATACACTTGCCTCAACCACAAGCAACGGATTGGCGGGAAGTAGAAGGCACTCCCGGGGTCGCACCACCTGCACATAGGTACCACACACTCACAATCATGTCCACAAAACAGTACACAAACCCTCATCTACCCGGACATTGCCAACTACTCGCAAAACCCAAAAACAGCGGTTCTGTCCCGTCGGGACAGCAGCCTTCCAAAAGGCATAACTCGGGTTCTAAGACTCCAAATCAATTAAACGAGTACATCCTCGCGTAGCTTAGGAAATTTCCCAACTTTTTATAGGTATAAGGAAAGACTGATTCGGACTCTAAAGTTGTTTAATCTACAAAATACCGTGATCTGTTCCAATCACGTCACAGATTTTAACACGCTCGGTAAAACAGCCATAACTTTCAAACGGCTGATCGAAATTTAACGTTCTTTATATCCACGGAAAGCTAATGAAATTATCTACAACTTCTTCAACATCCGTACGACCAAATTCGTAATCTAAATTGGCGAAAAACCAAACCCTATGTCGACTGCTCATGCTGTCTGAAACAGAGAACGTGACCAACTCAAGAATCCATCTAATATAATCAAATCCAGCACCACCAATTGATCTAAAAACTTGGTAAACACCCTTAGAACAGTACCTAGACCAACCCCAAGGATTCCCATGGCCATACCTTTGCCCAACGCACGAAATCTGAATGGATCTCCTCCCGGTTCGCTCCTCGCTCCTCGTTCCTCGCTCCTCGCTCCGCGCTCTTTGCTCCAATGGATGGATCCTCGAGGTGCAGGGGGTGGGGAGGCCACCCTAGGGCAGCAAGGGGGTGGAGGAGAGTTGGGGAGCAAAGGGGAGCAATGGGGGAGGTGGAGGCGCATGCAAAGGAGAGGGGGATGCGGGGGGGTGGGCAGCTAGGGCAAGGAGGGAGAGGTGGGGGCGCCCAAGGGCAGGGTGTGGGGCGCAAGGGGGCAGGGGGAGGCCTTTTACCAGCCCCCCACACCTGTTCCTAATCCTAAATGGATTCCCACTCCATCCCACCAAAGCCCACAACCCCCTCTTTTAGGCCCAAACACCCCCGGGAAGGCCCAAAACCCCGGAAATGGCCCGGAAACGCTATTAACCTCTATACCCTATGGTTTTAACCTTGATTACACATCTCATAATGTTTTTGACCTCATCATGCACCATTTATAAGGTTCCGACACTCCGTGGTGACACATCACTTCATAAGGCCCAAAAACGCGAGTAAACCTCAAGCCGAAAGGTTTTATTCTCTAATTTCACATTTTATAATGTCACACCATACCGTAGTGTCACATCCTCACCCAAGGAGCCTTTATTCACCATGGCTTGCTATTTTTGGTCTAACACTATTAATGCCCTCATCTTTACACCTGGTCTCATTGGCCCAACACTTTTTGATATTACACAGCTTTGCTGCCTTAGGCCAGATGAGAGTAGCTGTTGGCTTTTAGTGCCAAGCTGCATTATACGTTCGTGGCCACCAAGGGTGAGGGATGGGGTAAATATATAGAGAACAAAACAGAAGTCAGTCCAGTGTCTAATAGGGAGCACATAGCTTTCTAAATATGTGGCTCGACTGAGTTCTCTTTTGTGGTGCTTCTCTTAGCTTGACCCAAACTTGTCAAACAATAATTGAACAATTAGTTGGGGACCATCGGCTTGCATTAGGTAAACTATTTTTGGGGCCAGTTCACCAAAAGATGCATGAGATCCATTATTAGCTCTACACAACCATAGGATCGTATATACTAGGGAACATCGGAGGCCCTTTGTGGTTTGTCCAAATGTTTTTCTACTGTGTTTTTAGTCGATCTTTCAAGATCGACTTATCAGAGATTACACCCTTCCCTCTCGAAGAAACCCTAGAGAATCACCCAGTAGAGTTTAGAAATAGCCAATCCTTTGGTGAGAGACTTTTTCTCTACTCGAGCGGTGAGACCAAAATAAACCCCATCAAAGCACAAAAATATTTTTCCGTCTTCTACCATCTTGACTAAGACTCTACGTACCTCAGAATTTTTTAGCTACCGTGAAGCCAATCACTATTCTTGCACCTCTTTTTTCCACCTTACTGCTGATAGCGAGGACATGCTTGAAGAAACTTAGGAGTTTTTCAAAAAAATTTCTATCTCCATGTATTCTCTCTATCGGCTTGCACACCAAAGGCAGAACTTTTCATCCTTCATATGAATTTTACAATCCATCAATCTACGCCAGACAACTTGGTTTCAGCTAGATCATATCCAAACTCCTACTAATCAACCGGCTTCAACCTCGACAGAGATTACGTTGAGCTTATTCAGCTAACTTAGCTCTTCACATAGCCGACTGTAACACCCCGGCATCTAAAATGCCTGAATGCTACCAAACATAGACTAAACAACAACATAATACCACAATTTATCATAAATTACAGCAAAGGAGCAAATGCTACAAATCGAAATTTCGGCAGCATCTCCTTTATCTTAACATGAATTAACACAATATCAATATCATGGCAAGATATATCATAGCACACGACATCTAAAACATCAACATAAATGGATATATCATCAAATTACGCCAATAATACCAAGCTCAACCACTCCATAAGCTATAACGAAGCAAATAAGGAATCACAAGCATGCTAAATTAAACCATACATTAAGTTTATGGCACAACTCTTAATATCATGTCTCCAAGTGATTAATCATAGACTATGATTGTGGAGCTACGTGTAGAAGTGTAGCTAAACCCCTTTTTCCCGCATGCCGATCTCAAAGTACCTAAAAAACCACATAAAACACAAGCGTGAGTTCATCACTCAGCAAGTATATTGCAATGGAACAAAAGAACAACTTACATTGCAACAACACACAACATGTTTATCATCTCATTCATAATCACATATCTTTATCATCATCATCATGTATGCAATGCGATGCGATGCTCATATCTCCTTGGAAACTCATACCGGTATGGTTGAGTACACACCCGTCGGTGTGCACCCTCTCCCCCCTTCCATCCCGAAGATGGAGGGTGCCTACTCCTCGCTTCCACAACCCACGGTAGATGGAATCACAATGTAGGACTTACTCTATTGGCTCTCCAGATTAGTCATAACTTTCTCACCGACCTTCCCGGATTAGTTAATGACTTTCACCGCCTCGCCATGTAACATGTCATGTATGCAAGCATGCCAACATCATATAAAACTCATATATTAACACATGGCATCATAACATCTTAAACATGCTCATCATATCATAGCAATCATTAAAACATGGCAAGTGGACAAATATCATGGAGACAATTCCATCTAATCTCAACATGCAACCTACAACTCGCTATCCATCACAACACACTTGCCTCAACCACGTGCAACGGATTGGCGGGAAGTAGAGGGCACTCCCGGGGTCGCACCACCTGCACATAGGTATCAGACTCTCACAATCATAACCACAGAACAGTACGCAAACCCTCATCTACCCCGACATTGCCAACGACTCGCAAAACCTAAAAATAGAGGTTCTGTCCCGGCAGGACAGCAGCCTTGCAAAAGGCATAACTTGGGCTCTTGGACTCCGAATCAATTAAACGAGTACATCCTCGCGTAGCTTAGGAAATTTCCCAACTTTCTCTAGGTATAAGGAAAGACTTATTCGGCATCTAAAGTTGTTTAATCTACAGATTACCGAGATCTATTCCAATCGCATCACAGATTTTAATACGCTCGGTAAAACAGTCATAACTTTCAAACGGCTGGGCGTAATTTAACGTTCTTTATATGCACGGAAAGATAATGAAATTATCTACAACTTCTAAAAAGTCCGTACGGTCAGATTGGAATTCTAAATTGGAGAAAACAGGAACCCTAGGTCGACTGCTCAAGCTGCCCCAAAACAGAAACGTGGCAACGTCTAGATCTAACCGAAATTACTCCAATCCAGCACCACCAATTGATCTAAAAACTTGATAATCACCTTAAGAACATTACCTAGATCAACCCCAGGGGACCCCATGATCATACCTTTGCCCGACGAACGAAAACTCAACGAAACTCCTCCCGGATCGCTCCTCGCTCCACGTTCCACGTTCCTCGCTCCTCGCTCCTCGCTCCAATGGATGGATCCACGAGGTGCAGGGGTGAGGAGGCCACCCTAGGGCAGCAAGGGGGTGGAGGAGAGGTGGTGGAGAGGTGGGGAGAAATGGGGCAAGGGAGGGGGAGGCGCACGGCCATGGGAGGAGGGAGGGAGGGGTGGCGGCTAGGGCACTTGGGGGTGGGGAGGGGGTGCACAAGGGGGCAGCAAGGGGTGGACGTCCCAAGGGGCAGGGAAACCCCCCTTTTACCAGCCCTAAGCCCCTTTCCTAATCCTAAATGGATTCCCACTCCGTCCCACCAAAGCCCACAACCCCCTCTTTAAGGCCCAAACTCCCCCGGGAAGGCCCAAAACCCCGGAAACGGCCCGGAAACGTTATAAACCTCCATACCCTATGGTTTTAACATTATTTCCACATCTCATACTGTTTTTGACCAAATCATGCACGTTAAATAAGGTTACGACACTCCGTGGTGTCACAACACTTCAAACGGCCCAAAAACGCGAGTAAACCTCAAGCCGAAAGGTTTTAATCTCTAATTTCACATTCTATAATGTCACACCATACCGTAGTGTCACACCGACAATCCCCTCATCTGACAACTTGCGGACTTCATCATCCACACAAAAAGGGCTCACAACTACATACCTTGGTAGTTGGCTATTTCCTCATCTCTATTTTTAGCTGAATAGCCACCCACCTCAATAATAGTCGATTTTTTTTCCAAACTTATCACCAGAGCCGAAAATTAGAACTGACTCGAGTAGCTCAAGGTTGAGCAGCTCTAGTTTTGTAACACCCCGGCATTTAATATACCCGAATGTTACCAAACATAGACTAAACAACAACTAAATACCATAATTAAACATAAATTATAGCAAAGGCGCACATGCTATAAACCAAAATTTCGGCAGCATCCCCTTTGTTTTAACATGAATTAAGGTGATAGCAACATCATGGCAACATATATCATAGCATAAGACAACTAAATCAGCAATAAAAATGGATAAAACATCATCATAAACCAATTAAACCAAATCCAACCACACCAACATCTATAGCTAAGCAAAGAGGATCAACAACACACTAAAATTATTCCATACACCTAATTCATGGCACGATTATTATGATCATGACTCAAGTTGGTAAAAGTGACTGGAACTACGTGAAGATGTGTAGCTATTGCCCCTTCCCACATGTCGGTGTCATGGTACCTAAAAAATAAACAACATAAACACAAGCGTGAGTTCATCACTCAGCAAGTATATTGTAATGGTACAAACACCAACAATTACATGGCTACAACAACTCACATCATGTATATCATCTCATTCATGATCACATAGCATTATCATCATCATTATGTATGCAATGCGATGCGATGCTCATATCTCCATGGAAACTCATACCGGTATGGTTGAGTACACACCCGTCGGTGTGCACCCACTCCCCCCTTCCATCCCGAAGATGGAGGGTGCCTACTCCTCGCTTCCGTTCACCGCGGTGAATGGAATCACGATGTAGGACTTACTCATTGGCTCTCCGGAATAGTCATAACTTTCTCACCAACCTTCCCTGGACTAGTTATGACTTTCTCACCGCCCGGGCCATGTATCATGCCATGTCATGTATGCAAATATGCCAACATCATAAATCACTTTTACATTAACACATGGCAACATAACATAGTAAGCATATTCATCATATCATTGGCAATCATTAAAGCATGGCATGTGAACATATCATATATTAGATCTCAATCACAACCGATCTAGCAAACAATAACCCGCTACCCATTCCAATACACTTGCCTCAACCACGGGCGACGGATTGGCGAGATGTAGAGGGCACTCCCGGGGTCACACCACCTGCACATAGGTATCACACACTCACAATCATGACCACAAAATAGTACGCAAACCCTCATCTACGCCGACATTGCCATCTACTCGCAATAAACAAAAACAGAGGTTCTGTCCCGCCGGGACAACAGCCTTCCAAAAGGCATAACTCGGGTTCTGGGACTTCGAATCAATTAAACGAGTACATCCTCGCGTAGCTTAGGAAATTTCCCAACTTTTTCTAAGTATATGGAAAGACTGATTCGGAATCTAAACTTGTTTAATCTACAAAATACCGAGATCTATTCCAATCACGTCACAGATTTTAACACGTTTGGTAAAACAGCCATAACATTCAAACGGCTGATCGGAATTTAACATTGTTTATACCCACTGAAAGGTATTGAAACTTCCTACAACTTCTTCAACAGGCGGACGTCCAAATTCGGAATCTAAATTGGCGAAAAACCGAACCCTAGGTCGACTGCTCATGCTGTCCGAAATAGAGAACGTGACAACTTCTAGATTTCATCTAATCTACTCAATTCCAGCACCAACAATTGATCTAAAAACATGATAATGATCCTTAGAATAGTACCTAGCCCAAACCCAAGGAGTCCCATAGCCATACCTTCGCCCGACGCACGAAAACCCAATAGATCTCCTCCCGGATCGCTCCTCGCTCCTCGCTTCTTGCTCCTCGCTCCAACGGATGGATCTTCGAGGTGCAGGGGTGGGGAGGCTACGCTAGGGCAGCAAGGGGGTGGAGGAGAGGTGGTGAAGAGGTGGGGGAGCAAAAGGGGCAAGGGGAGGGGGCGCACGGCCAAAAGGGGAGGAAAGCGGGGGTGGCGGCTAGGGCTCAAGGGGGTGGAGTGGGGCGCACAAGGGAGGTGTGGGGGCGCAGCAAGGGGGCAGGGGGAGCCCCTTAAACCAGCCCATACAGGAATCCTAGTCCTAAATGGACTCATACTCCATCCCACCAAAGCCCACAACCCCTTCTTTTAGGCCCAAACTCCCCCGAAAAGGCCCAAACTCTCGGAAACGGCCCGGAAACACAATTAAATCTCATACCATATGGTTTTAACCTCCAACACCATATTTCATAATGTTTTTGACCTCAGCATGCACATTTTATAAGGTTACGACACTTCTTGGTGTCACATTCTCCCCTCCTTCAACAGGATTCGACCTCGAATCCAAGACATGCCACTACGCCATACCAACAACACACGGAGATCTAATCTTCGCGGTTCAACCTGAAGAAAAGAGCTTTGGGTAAAGCTCGCCCCCGCGAGACTTCAACTCCCAGGTCGCTTCTCTGAATAAAACCACTGGAATTTACACTGAATGATAAAATCGATAACAGGACGCCTAGGTTCGAAGACCAACGGCTCTAATGATAACTCGCAATCAAAACTTGCGAGAACTTTACTCAACATTGAAACACAAAGAACTCAAACAAGGCCTCAGCATGACCCAAGCGATAGGATAAAATCCCAAACAGACCACGAAATAATACGATCTCACACTCATTCGATGCATTCCTTGGCACTAAAGTGCCCGATCCCTTTAACCAAAGCCACTCTCCAGAAGGACATGGTACCAACTTCTTGACCCATCTTCCGCTCCCACGCACAAAAGTGAATCACGTCCCAACGTCTCAACTGTGGTTCGTCGTATTCGAGGCGACGCAAACCAGGTGAGACACAACACTCTAAGATTACTACCACCGAAAGGAGAGGCCTACTTTACATCCAGGATCCTTAATACTCGCTCAACAGAAACGACCGAACGTTCCTCTGCGGTTGACACAACTCGCTTCTTGCCAACGACAAGATCCAATATACTTTAAAAGGAAAAGCGATCACTAGCAACCACCAAGTGGTCCACTAAGAATTTGATCAGCCCTACCGAGGAACATCTCAACGACACAATTCTCGAAGAAGGTTTGCATTGAGTCATACACAACCTTCCACTCAATGGACCACGATAAAGAGTACAATCATTGAGTGAGCTCAACCATAATCATGAACCCAATTGGTCCACCTACAACAACTCAAACCCCAAAGCGCTAAAACCACTTTGGAAAGGATCCGGCAACATCCAAAGAGCACACATTTCATTTTTTTTTCTAAGCCAAATCGCAAAGAAAACTCAAACTTCTAACACCACAGCCAAAATACCACACATTATTCATTCTTTCCTTTCATACTAGGAAGCAAGGGAAATCTCGTTTCATGACATGAATGCACATTCTTCAAGAGCACTCCGGATTAGTCATATCTCCATATATGACTTTCTCACCGACCTAGCTCAACGACTCTTTTATCATTTAACATCTAAAAACGATGTCCTGTTTACTTTTCACCATTTCTTCATCATGTAACTACACTACCGAAAAGTCATTCACATAACGACTTCTTTCCCGGTATCACATGAATAAATCTCGAATAACATCGAGAGTTGCGCTAATTCATATAAACTATGACTGCAGCAAAGTTAACAGTTAACACACCACATCATATCAGAACCCACCAACGATAGATAGCTAAACTTGCAAAACATCGCATTTTAACCAAAATCACCATTTTGGAAAAGAACATCGACTCCAAAGTCAAACATCTGCACAAACAACCACCATAAATTTTCTCAAAGAGAAAGGGAAACTCATTTTCAAAAGAGAACACTTCACTAACAGCATTGCCGATGAAACATCCACAAAACCACCTTTTGAAGCACTTGCAAACTCTACACAGATTTTTTTCCAAATAACTCCAACTCTAGCAAAGAAAAGATTACAAATTAAACCTCGTGAGTTTTCCAACATAACCCTTTATGTCCATTTGTTTCCTTTAAAATTTATTCCAAAAGATAATTCAGGGCGAACGCGAAAGGGCGCGATCCACTCAAAAACTTTTGGGGTGTAAATCCATACTCATAGCACCAACTAAACAAATTAGCCAAAACCAAATATTTGCACCAATTTCTACGAGTTTTAGGGAAACTCTAAAACACAGCATATGGAACACCTTGACCGAAAACCCTTCAACCAAAATGGCAAACAACCAAACCAGTCCAAAAGCTTTTAAACACAAGCTCAACATAAAAAGAACCCTCTCTAGTACTCCACTACGCTTTCCATAAAAGACTTCAATAATCACTATCTACTCCCTGAGAAGCCCCAACATAATTCAACCAAAAGCTTCACAACAAATTCTTCCTCTAGTTACCATTCCCAACACTTTTAATTAGGGTCTATGATGCTTATCAAAAAGGCACCCAACCAAGACTACATTGGCATGATCCCCACGGATCACCAAAACATAATACATCTTATTCTAAATTTGAAACATAACACTTCAACAGATTCTTAAGCATGATCAACGTATAAATTTTATACCATCCATACATCAACATCTTGATGATTAAAACTCGTTCAATCAATAAAATGACTTCAACAAATAAGTATTATCTCTACACGATAAAATTCATAACTATGATTCTAAGACATACATTCATTAAGGATAAAATTCTACATCAGGTTAATTATCCAAAGCTCACTCCATCGCAAAATGTTAAAATTTTCCTCTATTTTAACCATGGTTTTCCAACGAGTAATCTAAACAGTTACCACCACTACTTAGTCATCAATAAAAACAAATGGGCATAATCATCAACCAACAACATTTCTTTTAGCTACCCTATACATAGGTGATAACAAAATTACCACCACCCAACATACCCCAACTATTTAAAATAGATTAGCATTAACACTGCTCTTAACAACATCATGAACAATAAGTCTTATGTCTTCTCAATTGATATCAATACTAACATTGTAGAGACACAACTGCATACTTCCGAATATACTAGTATTTTGCAACAACATGAATAGCAACTCTAATCAATTTCCAAGTTAAGGTCACAAGCTAGCATGATCAATTTTCTCTACTAACATGTTTAAATTAGAACATCTTTAAACAACCAGCAAAGCTTCTTTAACAATATCAGCAGTTTACATCATCTTAATGTTCTAACTATGCAACAGGGTTTAAAACTTTAAAAATTATAAAGGGTCATAAGCACTTTTAAAGCAAAGCAACAGATTCTAAGCATGTATTCATTCATTCTCGCTAAGAGTAAACTACAACACTAGTAGTCTATTTATTCTCAAGCTAGAGATAACAACCGCATTGAATTGTTTCAACTCACAAATTAACTTAACAATGCATTGAATTGCTACATAACATGCTAAACAACAATTCTTACTAGGGACAAACGATTTCAGTTAAAAGACTACTTACTTTGTTTGCAGTATTTTAGTTTTAAAGCTCATCCCAAATTCATAAGTAAACTTGACTCTCAAAATTGCAACGAGACAAACCCAAACGTGGTCATGCAAAAGGAATTTTCCAAAACAATTTTCAATCTCAAAGACTCCCACAGGAGGGAACCAAGAGATCAAATAAACCTTTGCAAATAAAACCTTAACACCAAACCCCAAACTTTCACGAAACAAGAAGGGTTCTTCAAAGATGATTTCTTAAACTAGCAAAATAACGAAATCAAACACCACTTACTCCTACAAAGCCACAGAACTTCAGCCCTGACAGCCAGGACTGGCACAACTCCGCAATAACTCCTTTAACCTCGGAGAAAGACAAACACAGGAATAAATTGAATGCTTCTTCCCCATAAAGCAATCAACAAACTAGGCATCAAAACTGGAAAGGCGCCCAAAAGAAGCGCAACACTAGACTCCTCTTCTTCGTCTTCAACCAAGGAAGACAAAACCACACACCGCATACGGAACGATCTGCGAAAATCCAATACCAAACACTTTTCTTTTGGTTTCCATCAACTAAAACCAAGAAAACCAACCAAGACCGACCACAGAACGATAAAGAACATCCGAAGGAATCCACCACCAAACTCTTCTATTTGACTCCAGTCAACTACTCGATCTACGACAGAAAGGGTAAGCACTCTTCTCCTACAGGGGTTAATAGTTTTTCGGTGATGGCGCTAACCGGCCACACCGTCAAACCTCACCCTTACTATGAATAAAGAGAGGTGACCGAAACCCTTCGGCACCACAACCCCACTCTATCACAACAACAAGATCAATTCAATCATTTATCTCATTGACATAGCAACATGCATTGTCAAATGAAGCATTCAACATCATAGCTTACAACATTTAAGCGTAAAGAAACGATACCCGTACCCTTTTCTACTGTGCATCCATTGTGTGTCAAATTTTAGATTAGTTATACCACTTTTGCAAGTTTTAATGTTGCTATCCTATGACAAAATTTTAGTAAAAACCTAAGCCATGTTTCTAAGTTATTCCACATCACATTTTAGTTGTAACCTATGGTATGACACTAAAAATACACATTGCAAGGACCTATAGCCCGCTCTGATACCAACTGTAACACCCCGGCATTTAATATACCCGAATGTTACCAAACATAGACTTAACAACAACTAAATACCATAACTAAACATAAATTACAGCAAAGGCGCACATGCTAAAAACCGAAATTTCGGCAGCATCCCCTTTGTTTTAACATGAATTAAGGTGATAGCAACATCATGGCAACATATATCATAGCATAAGACAACTAAATCAGCAATAAAAATGGATAAAACATCATCATAAACCAATTAAACCAAATCCAACCACACCAACATCTATAGCTAAGCAAAGAGGATCAACAACACACTAAAATTATTCCATACACCTAGTTCATGGCACGATTATTATGATCATGACTCAAGTTGGTAAAAGTGACTGGAACTACGTGAAGATGTGTAGCTATTGCCCCTTCCCACATGTCGGTGTCATGGTACCTAAAAAAATAAACAACATAAAAACAAGCGTGAGTTCATCACTCAGCAAGTATATTGTAATGGTACAAACACCAACAATTACATGGCTATAACAACTCACATCATGTATATCATCTCATTCATGATCACATATTATTATCATCATCATTATGTATGCAATGTGATGCGATGCTCATTTCTCCTTGCAAACTCATACCGGTATGGTTGAGTACACACCCGTCGGTGTGCACCCTCTCCCCCCTTCCATCCCGAAGATGGAGGGTGCCTACTCCTCGCTTCCGTTCACAGCGGTGAATGGAATCACGATGTAGGACTTACTCATTGGCTCTCCGGAATAGTCATAACTTTCTCACCGACCTTCCCCGGACTAGTTATGACTTTCTCACCGCCCGGGCCATGTATCATGCCATGTCATGTATGCAAATATGCCAACATCATAAATCACTTTTACATTAACACATGGCAACATAACATAGTAAGCATATTCATCATATCATTGGCAATCATTAAAGCATGGCATGTGAACATATCATATATTAGATCTCAATCACAACCGATCTAGCAAACAACAACCCGCTACCCATTCCAATACACTTGCCTCAACCACGGGCGACGGATTGGCGAGATGTAGAGGGCACTCCCGTGTTCACACCACCTGCACATAGGTACCACACACTCACAATCATGACCACAAAATAGTACGCAAACCCTCATCTACGCCGACATTGCCATCTACTCGCAATAACCAAAAACAGAGGTTCTGTCCCGCCGGGACAGCAGCCTTCCAAAAGGCATAACTCGGGTTCTGGGACTCCGAATCAATTAAACGAGTACATCGTCACGTAGCTTAGGAAATTTCCCAACTTTTTCTAAGTATATGGAAAGACTGATTCGGACTCTAAAGTGGTTTAATCTACAAAATACCGAGATCTGTTCCAATCACGTCACAGATTTTAACACGCTGGGTAAAAAGCCATAACTTTCAAACGGCTGATCGGAATTTAACGTTCTTTATACCCACTGAAAGGTATTGAAATTGCCTATAACTTCTTCAACAGGCAGACGTCCAAATTCGGAATCTAAATTAGCGAAAAGCGAACCCTAGGTCGACTGCTCATGCTGTCCGAAACAGAGAACGTGACAACTTCTAGATTTCATCTAATCTACTCAATTCCAGCACCACCAATTGATCTAAAAACATGATAATGATCCTTAGAACAGTACCTAGCCCAACCCCAAGGAGTGCCATGGCCATACCTTCGCCCAACGCACGAAAACCCAATAGATCTCCTCGCTCCTCGCTCTAATGGATGGATCTTCGAGGTGCAGGGGTGGGGAGGCTACCCTAGGGCAGCAAGGGGGTGGAGGAGAGGTGGTGGAGAGGTGGGGGAGCAAAGGGGGCGCACGACCAAAGGGGGAGGAAAGGGGGGTGGCGGCTAGGGCTCAAGGGGGTGGAGTGGGGGCGCACAAGGGAGGTGTGGGGGAGCAGCAAGGGGGCAGGGGAGCCCCTTAAACCAGCCCATACAGGAATCCTAGTCCTAAATGGACTCATACTCCATCCCACCAAAGCCCACAACCCCTTCTTTTAGGCCCAAACTCCCCCGGAAAGGCCCAAACTCTCGGAAACGGCCCGGAAACACAATTAAACCTTATACCATATGGTTTTAACCTCCAACACCATATTTCATAATGTTTTTGACCTCAGCATGCACATTTTATAAGGTTACGACACTTCGTGGTGTCACAAGTTTTTCATACCAAACTAACTCAAGCTTGATTAATATCATTGATGAGGTACTAACCAGTAGATCCCTCTTTCATTCAGGTACTGAACTTAATCAGCTTGTCCTTATGTATTTACTCTTTTTTTCTCAGAGCAAAGCAGCTGGGAAGAGACCTGCGGAGCCATCGGGTGATGCTCCATCAAAGAAGTAGCGTTCGATTGGCTTGGCAGGCCATTCTTCTGGGACCCTGGGGGTCAAATTGCCTTCTCTGTCCGACCTCAAGACGCAACACTAACAACCGAGTAAGTCTTCGCCCAACCAAAATCAACAGTTAAAATGTCACCAAGTTGAAACATTCTCATTTAATGTAATTTTGTAAAAATGAGGCGTGGCCGACCTTTTAAGAAGGCGACCCAAAGGAAATCCTCCATGCAAGAGGAATCAGGTGAAAGCTCACCGAAAATATTCATAGTTAGCGAGTAAGTGTTCTAATCCCATACATTTAATTACAAAAGACTGAACTAATAATCCAATTAGCAAAACAAAATTTCCTTATACTTGCAGCGCATTTCTTCGCCTTCTCCATTTTCCCCGCTAACCAATATCAATTTTCCAGAAGGTACGGCCATTGATCTACCTCCCCCTCCATCTCAACTGTTACCTTAGGCTCATCCTGCCATGGCGACTCTTCCTCCTACCATCACTAAGCCGACATCCTCAGTAGTCGACATTCTCGGATTTGACTTATCGGGCATTGAGAGCAAGGAGGAGGATTTCCTGCTAACCATCATTGACACAATCCTGGCGGAGGAGAGCGTGTATCAGCCCAAATCATGTCAGCCCCAAGAGCTGAAGAGAGCCTGAGGCATTTATGCAAGATCTTGCTCAGCCCTAAGGCCAATATCCTCAAAAGATGCCCAGCCGATCTGGGATGCGATTGATGCCGTAAAGCCTGATCTCCCCGAACATGCTATAGTGGCACTCCTTGAAGCTTGCTTCATTGATGATAAGAAAAAGTCAGTCAATGAATCTAAGCAAAGACTCGAGCATAGCATTGCGCAGCGGGAGGACCAGAAGTCACTAGATCCGCTGGTGGCAGTGACTAAAGCCAAGAAAGCCAAACTAGACAAGGACAACAAGGAATTCAAAGAGACCAAAGAGCTTGTATCGGCTCTGGAAGCATCCAAGAAGTCCGTGGAAGAGGAACTGCTCAAAGTCAATGCCCAACTAGCTGATGCAGCTCCAAAAATGTCAAGCTTCTCATCCTAGCTCAAGGAGAAAAAGGTTGCCTTGGCCAAGGGTGTAACTATAGTCCGAGCCAATGGACCAAGGTTGTCCTTGTCCCTTGCATGGCTGAAGAGGATCAGAAAATCAATGATGAAATTGACAAGATCCTTGCCAGCGCTTTGACTATGCTACCGAGTTTGGGGATTAAACCTTAACTCCTGTTGAACTTTTACCGTGTCGGGACCCGAATGTGCAAACCCAGACCCTCTATGTATTCTGCACTAGTCCAAGATCACGCTAGTGTACACAGTCTCAACACAAATGAATACCACAATCATACACAACGAAAATATAAGAATAACTCAATTATTAAATATGAAACTATTGAACAACCTTAATGTCAACCTTACACTTATGAGGCCTTGGTGGCTTCAACTCCAAATAAATAAACAGCAGTGGAACAAAGAACATTGGTGAATCCCCTCAATATGCCATAGGCATCCGATAAGGTTCAACTCCTACATATTCATCTCCTCGCGGAACTCCTCCTTCGAAGGTGTAGACTTCTGCTCAACTGGTGATTTGTTTATTGCAAGGGGTGAGTACTTAAAGCACTCAATAAGTCATGCACAGAATGCAACTCTAATAACTATATGCATGGCTTATTCCAATTGAATGGCTGAATTGGTTATTTGCAATAAAACAGCATTCATAAAAAAACATAATAGATTGCAAAGCGGTAAGACAAGTAACAACAGTAATAAATCTCATAGTTATTTCACAAATAAACCATCCCACATCCTTAGCCAGTTATCACTTCCCACAGGCAACCTGCCTCTAAGCCCAAGTTCATTTTATGAAAATCTAACCCTTAACTGTAATCCTCGAGCATTGTCCAACACCGTGGACACGACTAAGTGAAGAGTTTTGACATTCTTCAGAGGTTATATACTTTACCCACAAGATACAATCAACTCATCACATTAGCCATGAATCGCCATACAAAAGTATGCAAATGAGCGATCATAACAAAGCATTTCGGAAATTTCTATCTTAACATATGAACCTCCCCGGTTGCCATACACTATCCCTTCCCTCAGTATAGGCGAAGTATAGGATTGACATAACGCTCTCTCCAAGGATGGACTGGAAAATGGCCTCTTTGGATATTTAGGGGCCTATTCAGGCCTGTAGCCATCCCAAGGGGCCGTGCTATGTGCGCCTCTATCAAAGATGCTGGAGGGGTTCATCCCTATATGTAGAGGCCGTTCTTACATGTGCTATGTGCGAAGGAGCGTGTGACACCACGGAGTGTCGTATCTTATAAAATGTGAATGTTGAGGTCAAAAACTTTATAAAATGTGAAAATGGAGGTTAAAACTTTACATTATGCCGTTTATAGTGTGTTTTTGGGCCGTTTTCGGGTTTTTGGGCCTCTCCGGGGGACTTTGGGCCTTGGGGGTTGAGTTGGGCCTCCGGTGTAAGGGTTTGGGCCCAAGGGGGGGACTTTTAGGCAGCCAAATCTGGCCCCCACCCCTTGGTGTGCCCCCCACTCCCTCTCCCAACCCTAGCCGCCACCCCCTAGCCCCCCCCCCATTCGCCTCCACCATTCCCCTTCCTCTCCATCTTCTGGTATGTTGGTTGTGGTGTAAGAGATCTGAGCTTTCTTTGCATCTTGGCTTAGGAAAAATAAAATGAGTATTCTTTGGTTGTTGCCGAACTCTTTCCAATGTGGCTTTTAGCGCTTTGGAGTTTGAGTTGTTGTATGTGGATCAATTGGGTTCATGTTACGGTTGGGCTGACTCATCAATGGTACTGTTTCTCCTGGTCCTTTAAGTGGAAGGATGTGAGGGCGAGGCTTTCTTAGTAAGAGAAATCTGGTGTGGCTAGTAGTTGATTGTAAATGGTGTAGAAGTGAAGAGTAAAGGAAGGTTGTCTATGTCCCAAATCAAACCTTCTTGGAGAATTGTTTCTGTTTATGTGTCCCTCGGTAGGGTTGATCAAATTATTAGTGGACCACTTGGTGGTTGCTAGTAATTGCTTTCGGTTTTCGAAGAGTATTGGATCTTTTTGTCGCCAGGCTATTGAGCGTGTTGTGCCAACCAAAGTGGAATGTTCGGTTGTTATTGATTTTGCGGGTTTTCAGAACCCTGGCCATAAAGTTGGCTTCTCCTTTCGGTGGTAGTGGGGTGGGTGTTGGTCTTGTTATAAAAGATCAAAATGTAACCCCGATAGTTCAAGTAGTTAATAATCTTAGAGTGTTGTGTCTCACTTGGTTTGCGTCGTCGCGAATACGACGAACCACAGTTGAGAGGTTGAGACGTGAATCACTGTTGTGCGTGGGAGCGGAAGATGGATCTAGAAGTTGGTACCATGTCCTTCTGGAGAGTGGCTTTGGTTAAAGGGATCGGGCACTTTAGTGCCAAGGGATGTATCGAAGGAGGAGTGTGAGACCATTTCCTTTCGTGGTCTGTTTGGGATTTTATCCTATCGCTTGAGTCATGCCGAGGCCTTGTATGGGTGCTTTGGGTTTCAATGTTGAGTAAAGTTCTTGCAAGAGGTTGATCGTGGGTTATCGTTAGAACTGTGGGTCTTCGAGCCTAAGCATCTTACCATCGGGTCTCGATCAGTGTAGTTCCAGTGGCTTTAGTCAGAGACAGAAGCAGTTTGGGAACTAGAGTCTTGCATGCGCGAGAAGTACCCCTAGCTTTTCGCCTCAGGTATGAGATGTGAAACCTAGCTATCTTTTGCTTTGCTGGGTTGCGTATTGGTGTGTCTTGGATTCGAGGTTGAATCCTGTTGAGGGGGGAGAATGTGACACCACGGAGTGTCGTATCTTATAAAATGTGAATGTTGAGGTTAAAAACTTCATAAAATGTGAAAATAGAGGTTAAAACTTTACGTTATGCCGTTTATAGCGTGTTTTTGGGCCGTTTTCGGGTGTTTGGGCCTCTCCGGGGGACTTTGGGCCTTAGGGGTTGAGTTGGGCCTCCGGTGGAAGGGTTTGGGCCCAAGGGGTGGGACTTTTGGGCAGCCAAATCTGGCCCCCACCCCTTGGTGTGCCCCCCACTCCCTCTCCCAACACTAGCCGCCACCCCCTAGCCCCCCCCATGTGCCTCCACCCTTCCCCTTCCTCTCCATCTTCCCCCATGGCGCCACCACCCCTCTCCTCCCCTCTCCACCTCCCTTGCTGCCCCTAGGGTAGTTCTCCACCTCACCACCCCGCAGATCCGTCCATTGGAGCGCTCCGCGACGAGGAGATCTGGTGGATTTGGAGCAAGGAAGGAGATCGCGCGAACCGGGAGGAGATCCGTTGGGTTTTCGTTCGTCGGGCAAAGGTATGGCCACGGGGATCCTTGGGGTTTGTCTAGGTTCTGTTCTAAGGGTTAATATCATGTTTTTAGATCAATTGGTGGTGCTGTAATTGGGTAGATTAGAAGGAATCTAGAGTTTGCCGCGTTCTTTGTTTCGGGCAGCATGAGCAGTCGACCTAGGTTTTGGGTTTTTGCCAATTTAGATTCGTATTTTGGTCGGCCGCCTGTTGAGGAAGTTGTAGGTAATTTCAATATCTTTCAGTGGGTATAAAGAACGTCCAATTCCGCCCAGCCGTTTGAAAGTTATGCTTGTTTTACCGAACGTGCTAAAAACTGTGACGTGATTGGAACAGATCACGGTATTCTGTAGATTAAACCACTTTAGACTCCGAATCAGTTTTTCCATATACTTAGAAAAAGTTAGGAAATTTCCTATGCTACGCAAGGATGTACTCGTTTATTCGATTCGGAGTCGTAGAACCCGAGTTATGCTCGTTGCAAGGCTGCTGTCCCGACGGGACAGAACCTCTGTTTTTGGGTTATGCGGGTAGTTTGCGAAGTCGGGGCAGAAGAGTGTTTGCGTATTGTTTTGTGGGCATGATTTTGAGTGTGTGGTTCCTATGTGCAGGTGTTGTGACCCCGGGGGTGCCCTCTACGTCTCGCCAATCCGTCGCCCGTAGTTGAGGCAAGTGTATTGGAATGGGTAGCAGGTTGTAGGTTGCTAGATTGGTTGAGATTGAAATTGAATATATGATATGTTCACATACCATGCTTTAATGATTGCCATTGATATGATGAATATGCTTATTATGTTATGATGCCATGTGTTATTGTACAAGTTATTTATGATGTTGGCATGTTTGCATACATGGCATGATACATGGCCCGGGCGGTGAGAAAGTCATAACTAGTCCGGGGAAGGTCGGTGAGAAAGTTATGACTATTCTGGAGAGCCAATGAGTAAGTCCTACATCGTGATTCCATCCACCGCGGTGTATGGAAGCGAGGAGTAGGCACCCTCCATCTTTGGGATGGAAGGGGGGAGAGGGTGCACACCGACGGGTGTGTACTCAATCATACCGTTATGAGTTTCCAGGAGATATGTGCATCGCATTGCATTGCGTTGCATTATATGAAGATGTTATATGATGATGATATATGATGATGTCAATGATATGCTTACACTATGAATATGAGATGTGTATGATGTCGTATGTGAAAAGTGGTGATGAAGGTATTGGAATGTATTTTCTTGTTCCATTGCAATATACTTGCTGAGTGATGAACTCACGCTTGTGTTTATGTTGTTTTTCTTAGGTACCATGAAACCGGCATGCGGGAAAGGGAGCTAGTCACACGTCATCACTTAGCATCACACATATAAACAATGACATGTTCCTTCCTTTAATTGTGATGGTTAATTCACTGAACTAAATTGTGGTGTTGATGCTTGTTGGTTGCCATGAGTAAATGATTAGTTGATATTTGACATGAGACGGATAGGCTTATATCCTTAGCTGTATGATGGCTGAAATTCCTGTTTTCTCAAGTTATTGCTATCGTTCTTTATGCTATCTTGATATGTTAAGATTGTTGTTGCTTCAATTCATGGAAAAAGAAAGGAGATGCTGCCGAAATTTTCGGTACTAGCTCCTTTGCTGTAATTTAATTGTAATTGTGGTATTTAGAGGTTGCTTAGTCTATGTTTGGTAGCATTCGGGCATATTAAATGCTGGGGTATTACAGAGCGTTCAGGCCATGGTTGGGAATCGATCCAATATAAAGGCCCAAATCGAATACATGCTGCACTGTTTAGGGCTCGTAGAGGCCTAGTTTTTCAGGCCATTGTAACACCCCGGCATCTAGTGTGCCTGAATGTTACCAAACATAGATTAAACAGCATCTAAAAACCTCAAATAAAGATAAATTACAGCAAAGGAGCGAATGCTAGAACCGAAAATTTCGGCAGCATCTCCTTTGTTTATCCATGATTCGAGGCAACAACAAAATATCACATGATATATCATAATGGAAAAACATCCAACGCAGCAATAACAGGTAATATAGCGGCAATTTAAGTCTAACATAATGAATTTAACCACTTCATGAACCAAATCGAAGTAAAGGATGTAAACAGGCACATGAACAAATCATAATCCTAGTTTCATCACCCTAGATTCATGATCACAAATCCGAAAGGTAAATCTTGTATAATTGTGTGGAAATTATGTGATGTCGTGCCGCTAAGCCCCTTTCCCACATGTCGGTGTCAAGGTACCTAAGAAAAACAACATAAACACAAGCGTGAGTTCATCACTCAGCAAGCATATTGCAATGGATCATAAAGAATAGATCAACGCCAACAGCAATACATACCATACTTTAACATCATGACCAAACCATAACCTCATCTACAACATCATAGCCATGACAAAGCACATTGTACACAACTCATAATCATCATCATGTATGCAATGCAATGCACATGTCTCCTGGAAGCATATACCGGTATTGCTGAGTGCACACCCATCGGCATGCACCCTCTTCCCCCTTCCATCCCGTAGATGGAGGGTGCCTACTCCTCGCTTCCATTCACCACGGTGGATGGAATCACGAGGTAGGACTTACTCATTGGTTCTCCGGATTAGTCATAACTTTCTCACAGACCTTGCCGAACTAGTTATGACTTTCTCACCGACCGGGCCAGATCACATGACATGTATGCGATTATGCCATAAACATAAACAACTTGTACCAAACTGAACTAAACATGGTATAACATCATAATAATCTTTTTTCATCATAACATGGCAAGCACTAATCATGGCAAGATATCACAACATGTAATCATGACAAGATAGCACATCATGTAAACAAAGTTGCACCTAGTCACAATTAACAACATACAACGCTACCCATTACAATACACTTGCCTTAACCTCGGGCGACGGATTGGTGAGAGGATGAGGGCACTTCCAGGGTTACACCACCTGCACATAGATACCACACACTCAAAACGTGCCCCCAAAATAGTACGCAAAAGCTCATCTACCCCGACTTCACAAACTACTCACAAAATCGAAAAACTGAGATTCTGTCCTCCCGGGACAGTAGACTTCAATCTAGCATAACTTTAGTTCTACGACTCCGAATCGATTAAACGAGTACATCCTCGCATAGCGTAGGAAATTTCCTAACTTTTTCTAAGCATTGGGAAAGCTGATTCGGCCTCTAAAGTTGTCTAATATACAAAAAAACTACGTTCTGTCCCAGCTACGCCACAGATTTGAACACGCTCGGTAAATCGAGCATAACTTTCAAACGGCTGGGCAGAATTTGACGTTCTTTATGTCCACAGAAAGGTATTGAAGTTACCTACAACTTTATCAACAGGCGGCCGACCAAATTCCGAATCTAAGGTCGCGAAAACTCAAACCCTAGATCAACTGCACAATCTGCCCGAAGCAGACAACGTGGCAAACTCTAGTTTTCATCTAATCTACCCAATCAGAGCACCATCACTTGATCTACAAGCATCCAAATACCCTCTATCACAGCACCTAAACCAACCCCAAGAATTCCCCTTGCCATACCTTCGCCCGACGAACGATGAACCGACGAATCTCCTCCCGGTTCACGCGATCTCCTTCCTCGCTCCAAATCCACCGGATCTCCTCATCGCGGGGCTTCCCGAAGGATGGATCAACCAGATGGCGAGGTGGGGATCTCCTCTAGGGCAGCAAGGGGGGTGGAGAGGGGAGGGGAGAGGTGGTGGCGCCATGGGGGAAGATGGAGAGGAAGGGGAAGGGTGGAGGCGCATGGGGAGGGCTAGGGGGTGGCGGCTAGGGTTGGGAGAGGGAGTGGGGGCGCACCAAGGGGTGGGGGCCAGATTTGGCTGCCCAAAAGCCCCCCCTTGGGCCCAAACCCTTCCACCAGAGGCCCAACTCAACCCCCAAGGCCCAAAGTCCCCCGGAGAGACCTAAACACCCGAAAACGGCCCAAAAACACGCTATAAAGTCGTGCCAAAATGCCGAATTCTAAAATGTCATATTCTGAGGTGTCACAGCCATCCTTGGGTTCAGCCTAACGTTGGATGGGTATCAAGCCGCATCACAGGTACGCTCCCCTGTACAGCTACACCCCTGTGTAACCATCACCCTGAGGTACCACATGCAAGATATTAGCAACTTACTCAACTAGGTCTGCCCCATTCCAGACATGTGGTTGTATGTTCGGCTCAGTTCAAATTCTTGCAAAGTTAAGTCCTTAATTGACCAAGGCAAGACTTCCATCACTCCACTCATAGAAAACCATCTCACCATCACTCTTATATCATGTTACGATATCATCCCAATGCCACCCTGGCCCACCATCACTCACAACTCCTGCCACTTGCCTCAGTCTAAATCATTTCCTACCCCAGTTGATTATTGTGCAGCACATTCCAACAACAACTCAACATCCATGTAGAACCACACTGTCCTCTACATATCAACATCATCGCGTGGCAACACATCACACCATTTCAGAAACACATTGCATATTCCATTAATCAATATTGAGTTGGTACTTCCAAAATTTTGTCAATAACACGTCGCATGTCTAAGCAACTAGTCATGATCTAATAACCTATGTTGGCAAATTAATAGCAACCAACTGTTATTCAATAATCCTAGGGTGACAAATGATTCACGATGTACAAACAGTAGTGACAAGGGTGACATAATCAAATAGGTTCATTAACTAATTCCCCAAATTACTCAAATCATTTTTAATTGAATTAGCATGCATAATTTAAAACAACATAACTTTAAAACATGGGATCAACATGATCAAAGTACAACTTGCCTTAGAAACACCCTTGCTCTTGCTCTGGATCTCGAGTTTGGCTTGAGTCCTCGCTCTCAAACAATCTCGACAATTCAACGTCTACACGTAACGAAATATAAATGCAAATAAATACCAACAATAGAGAGAAAATAAACTCCAACATTCAAATAAAATTCACCATTAAATAGAGCATAATTTTACAAATTTTTAGGATCTAGAATCACCTTAATCAGAGTTTGTATGAGCAAGAACAATCAATTTGAAGTTTGAAAATACATTAAAAAGAAAAATCCAAATTAAATGAATTATTTTTCTACTGGAAATTTGATTTCTTTCATCACTATGACGTCAACCGACACGTGGCGTGTTCTGGTGCTACCACGTCATCTCGAGTGTATGGATTGAGTCCACAACCCGGTTCGGTCCACCGTGAACCCGGTGCACGAGACTCAACAGGCACTGACACATGGGTCCCACTGCTTACGTTAGCACTGACATCATGCCGACGTAACCCGTGACATCAACAACCCTGTGGCTGAGCAGCGATGCCTCATTCCTTGTGAGCACACGTGGCGTGCTCCTACTGGACCAAGGTATGGTGCGATCTCAGCCATTAATTTCAAAATCAACGGCTCAGATCAAATCTAACTATCAGCAAATCCGGGACCAGGCGGCATATTCCGGTCATCGACACATGGACGCATCTAAACCCTCCAATCCAGATCCAACGACTAGGGTTTAACTAGGTCAGTAACTTCACAGATCGATCTAGGCTGCACGTTTAAAAACCTACGGTCAAGATTAGCTCTAATCTACGCTACGTCGAGGACACATGGCATGCCCCGGCGTGCAACACGTGGAGACATCTAAGTTGCACACTACATATCCAACGGTTAAGAACGGATCTAATCAGAGACTACGCGAGCTAATCCGGACCATTCAATCCCGATCGGATAGCTACAAATAGATCTAAACACAACAGATGTAGGGACATGTGGAGAGATATTCGTGCACCTACGTGTTTCCATCCCAGCCCTGTCGCGCCCGGAATTGGAATTCCAAACACTTTGTGTGACACACCAGTCCAGGACCACGCTGGTGCTCACAGATACAACAGAGATGAATACCATTACACATACACAGCGGAATTAATAACAATAAAGTATTCGACTCGTATAAAAATTGTTAAGACCTTATGGGCAGCCTTACAATATTAAGCCACGCAGGGCTGAGTTCAGAGTAAACAAATAGTGTGACACTACGGAATGGTGTGACATTATTTAATGTGAATGATAAGGTCAAAAACTTTATGAAATATGGTATTGGAGGTTAAAACCATATGATAGGAGGCTTAATAGCGTTTCCGGGCCGTTTCTGGGGTTTTGGGCCTTTCCGGGGGACTTTGGGCCTAAAGGAAAGGGTCATGGGCTTTGGTGGGATGGAGTTTGAGTCCTAATAGGAGTAGGAGACCTGGTTGGGGGCCTCTCCCAGCCCCTTTAGGCGTTCACCCCCTGCCCTTGCGCCCCCACAAGTCCTAGCCGCCCCCCCACACCTCCCCACCTCCTCCTTGTGGCGCCTCCACCTCCCCCATTGCTCCCCATTGCTCCACCACCTCTCCACCACCTCTCCTCCTCCCTTGCTGCCCCTAGGGGAGTTCTCCACCACCACACCTCAAATATCCATCCGTTGGAGCGCTCCGCGACGAGGAGATCCTGCGGGATTGGAGCGAGGAAGGAGATCGCGCGAACCGGGAGGAGATCTTTTGGGTTTTTGTGCGTTGGGCAAAGGTATGGCCATGGGAATCCTTGGGTTTGGTCTAGGTACTTTTCTAAGGGTGTTTATCAAGTTTTTAGATCAATTGGTGGTACTGGATTTGAGTAGATTGGATTAGATCTAGAAGTTGCCACGTTCTCTGTTTCGGGCAGCATGAGCAGTCGACCTAGGGTTCGGTTTTTCGCCAAATTAGATTTGGAATCTGGTCGTACCGAAGTTGAAGAAGTTGTAGATAATTTCGTTATCTTTCCGTGGATATAAAGAAATTTAAATTCCGCCTAGCCGTTTGAAAGTTATGGCTGTTTTACCGAGCGTGTTAAAATCTGTGACGTGATTGGAACAGATCACGGTATTTTGTAGATTAAACAACTTTAGGTCCGAATCAGTCTTTCCCTATACCTAGAAAAAGTTGGGAAATTTCCTAAGCTACGTGAGGATGTACTCATTTAATTGATTCGGAGTCTTAGAACCCGAGTTATGCCTTTTGGAAGGCTGCTGTCCCGACGGGACAGAACCTCTGTTTTTAGGTTTTGCGAGTAGTTGGCAATGTCGGGGTAGATGAGGGTTTGCGTACTATTTTGAGGACATGATTGTGAGTGTGTGATACCTATGTGCAGGTGGTGCGACCCCGGGAGTGCCTTCTACTTCCCGCCAATCCGTTGCCCGTGGTTGAGGCAAGTGTGTTGTAATGGATACCGATTTGTAGGTTGCTTGTTGAGAATAGATGGAATTGACTATATGATATATGATCACTTGCCATGCTTTTAATGATTGCCAATGATATGATGAGCGTGTTTATTATGTTATGATGCCATGTGTTAATGTACGAGTTAAATATGATGTTGGCATAATTGCATACATGGCATGTTACATGGCCCGGGCGGTGGGAAAGTCATAACTAGTCCGGGGAAGGTCGGTGAGAAAGTTATGACTAATCCGGAGAGCCATTGAGTAAGTCCTACATCGTGATTCCATCCACATGGTGTTTGGAAGCGAGGAGTAGGCACCCTCCATCTTCGGGATGGAAGGGGGGAGAGGGTGCACACCGACGGGTGTGTACTCCACCATACCGATATGAGTTTCCAAGGAGACATGAGCATTGCATTGCACTACATACATAATGATGATGATAATGTTATGTGTTCATGAATGAGATGATATACACGATGTGAGACATTATTGACATGTTATTGTTCTTGTTGTCCATTGCAATATGCTTGCTGAGTGATGAACTCACGCTTGTGTTTATGTTGTTTTCTTTTAGGTACCATGAATCCGGCATGCGGGGAAGGGAAATAGTCACACTTCCACACGTAGCTTCACTCTTTTGATTTCACAAGTCATTCAATTAGTGTTGATAATAAATTGCGTGTGATGATTGCTAAATGAGAATCTTTTCGTTCGTTTGACTCTTGGAGACATTATATGTTTGGAACTAGACTTACATTGCTGCTAAGTTGTTAATTATTGCTGTTTTTAGTTGTCTCTCATATTCCATAGTGCTATACTGTTGTTGCTCCTTCAAACCATGTTAAAACAAAGGAGATGCCGCTGAAATCTTGTTTTTTAGCATGTGCGCCTTTGCTGGAATTTATGTTTAATTGTGGTATTTAGATGTTGTTTAGCTTATGTTTCGTAGCATTCAGGCATATTAAAAGCCGGGGTGTTACAAATAGCAACAGCGGAAACATAACATTATTCGTGGTGCTTCAGTATGCCACAGGCAACTGACTTGGCTTGCCCCTAGTTGTTCGCTTCTCCGTTCTGCTCCTCTTCATTGGCTTGCAGATCCTCTTCTCCTGGTGTTGTGATTTTTGGAGGGGTCAGTACATTGGTACTCAACAAGCTATGCACAGAATGCAACCTAATATACTACATGCCAGGCTTATTCCAATGGAATGGCTTAACAGGTTTATTTTGCAGTAAAGCGGCATTTAACAAGTAGCATAAATAGATTCAAAAGCGGTAAAAACAAATAATGTAACAATAACTTTTCCAGGAGTTAAGCAAAAGCATTTCCACATCCTAATCCACGTTTCTATTTACTTCATCTTTTATCCCAACCACATTTTTAATAAAGTCTATCCCTTGACTGTAATCCCCAAGCGATGTTCAATACCGTGGACTCGGCTATTCGAATAGTTTGTACACTCTGCAGAGGTTATACACTTTACCCACACGATATGGTTAAACACCACATGGGCGAGTAACCATAACAAAGTCTTTCCGAAACCTCTATCCTCGCATGCGTACCTCCCGGTATAGTTCTCGCTGTCCCTTCCCTTTTGCGGAGCGGAAGTACAGGGCCAACGTATACCGTTGAAGAGATGTAAGACCAATCGGTAAACACTACACCCTTCTTTCCACATTTATAGCTACAAAAACCCCCTGAGGTCTCACATGCTAAGACTTCGGAATCATACTCAACTAGGTCTGTCCCACTCCAGACATGTGGTTGTATGTTAGGCCCAGTTCAAAGGCTTGCAAGGTTAAGTCCTTAGGTTGACCGTGGCAAGACTACCCAAAGTTCACAAAACCAAATTCAATCAACATCTCTCCCATGTGCCACATCGGGGACCCCCTTGATCACTTGCTACTTGCCACAGTCTAAACCATTTTCCCACCCAGTTGGTTATCATGCACCATGTGCCAACAACTTACCAACAACACATGTCACATTTTTTCAAAACAGGTTCCATAGTTCAATAGTCAGTATTCAGTATATTTCCTGTAACACCCCGACATCTAGCGTGCCCGAATGCTACCAAACATAGACTAAAAAACATCTAAATACCACAATTAAACATAAATTACAATAAAGGCGCACATGCTAAAAAACAGAAATTTCGGCAACATCTCCTTTGTTTTAACATGAATTGAAGCGATAGCAATAACAAGGCAGTTCATAGCAAAACATAAGGCATCTAAAACAGCAATATAAACGAATATAGCATCAACATAAGACAATAATACTCAAGCCAACCACTCCATAAACTATGGCTAGGCAAATAAGGATCGCAAGCACATAAAAATTATTCCAAACACCTAGATCATGTCACTTATTATGAACTTGACTAAACAATAGTAAATGTGGCTGGACTACGTGAAGATGTGTAGCTATTTCCCCTTCCCACATGCCGGTGTCATGGTACCTAAAATAAACAACATAAACACAAGCGTGAGTTCATCACTTAGCAAGTATATTGCAATGGTACAAACATAAACAATTACATGGCTACAACAACTCACATCATGTATATCATCTCATTCATGATCACAAATCATTATCATCATCATTATGTTGCAATGCGATGTGATGCTCATATCTCCTTGGAAACTCATACCGGTATGGTTGAATTCACACCCGTCGGTGTGCACCCTCTCCCCCCTTCCATCCCGAAGATGGAGGGTGCCTACTCCTCGCTTCCCCACACCGCGGTGGATGGAATCACGATGTAGGACTTACTCATTGGATCTCCGGAATAGTCATAACTTTCTCACCGACCTTCCCCGGACTAGTTATGACTTTCTCACCGCCCGGGCCATGTAACATGCCATGTATGCAAATATGCCAACATCATAATTAACTTGTACATTAACACATGGCATCATAACTTAATAAGCATTCTCATCATATCATTGGCAATCATTAAAGCATGGCAAGTGATCATATCATATAATCAATTTCATCTATTCTCAACAAGCAACCTACAAACCGCTATCCATTACAATACACTTGCCTCAACCATGAGCAACGGATTGGCGGGAAGTAGAAGGCACTCCCGGGGTCACACCACCTGCACATAGGTACCACACACTCACAATCATGTCCACAAAACAGTACGCAAACCCTCATCTACCCCGACATTGCCAACTACTTGCAAAACCCAAAAAACAGAGGTTCTGTCCCGTCGGGACAGCAGCCTTGCAAAAGGCATAACTCGGGTTCTAAGACTCTGAATGAATTAAACGAGTACATCCTCGCGTAGCTTAGGAAATTTCTCAACTTTTTCTAAGTATATGGAAGGAAATTTCCCAACTTTTTCTAAGTATATGGAAAAGTTGATTCAGAATCTAAAGTTGTTTAATCTACAAAATACCGTGATCTGTTCCAATCACGTCACAGATTTTAACACGCTCGGTAAAACAGCCATAACTTTCAAACGGCTGGGTGGAATTGGACGTTCTTTATACCCACGGAAAGATAATGAAATTTTCTACAACTTCTTAAATAGCCGTACGACCAAATTCCGAATCTAAATTGTCAAAAACCCAAACCCTAGGTCGACTGCTCATGCTGCCCGAAACAGAGAACATGACAACTTCTAGATTTCATCTAATCTACTCAATTCCAGCACCACCAATTGATCTAAAAACATGATAATGACCCGAATAACAGTACCTAGACCAAACCCAAGGATTCCCATGGCCATACCTTCGCCTGACGCACGAAAACCCAATAGATCTCCTCCTGGTTCGCGCGATCTCCTTCCTCGCTCCAAATCCACCTTATCTCCTCGTCGCGGAGCGCTCCAATGGATGGATCTTCGAGGTGCTGAGGTGGGGATCTCCCCTATGGCCAACAAGGGAGGTGGAGAGGTGGTGGAGAGGGTGGTGGCGCAAGGGGAGAGCCCAATGGGGAGGGCGCATGCAAGAGGGAGAGGGGGAGGTGGAGGTGGCGGCTAGGGCATAGAGGTGGGGCGCACATAGGGCAGGGGGAGGCCCCCCAACCAGGACTCCTACTCCCAAGAGGACACGAACTCCTCCCCACCAAGGCCCATGACCCTTTCCCCTAGGCCCAAACTCCCCCGGAAAGGCCCAAATCCTCGGAAACGGCCCGGAAACGCAAATAAACCCCATACCGTATGGTTTCAATCTCCAATTCCATATTTCATAATGTTTTTGACCTCATCATGCACATTAAATGAGGTTACGTCACTCCGTGGTGTCACATCACTTCATCCCCCTAAGGCCCAAAAACGCGAGTAAACCTCAAGCCGTAAGGTTTTATTCGCTAATTTCACATTTTATAATGTCACACCATACCGTAGTGTCACATTCTACCCCCCTTCAACAGGATTCGACCCCGAATGAAGACATGCCACTCTGCCAAACCAACAACACACAGAGATCTAAACTTCGCGGTTCAAACCTGAAGAAAAGAGCTTTGGGTAAAGCTCGCCTCCGCGAGACTTCAATCCGCCAGGTCGCTTCTCTAAATAAAACCATTGGAATTTACACTGATCGAGACTCGATGACAGGACGCCTAGGTTCTAAGACCAACGGCTCTGATGATAACTCGCAATCAAAACTTGCGAGAACTTTACTCAACATCGAAACACAAAGTACTCACACATGGTCTCAGCACGACCCAAGCGATAGGATAAATCCTCAAGCAGACCACAAAAGAAACGGTCTCACACTTCCCATTTCATACATTTCTTGGCACTAGAGTGCCCGATCCCTTTGACCAATGCAACGCTACTCTCCAGAAGAAACACGGTACCAACCTCTAACTCCGACTCTTGATCCTCCTTCAGCTCTTGCGAGCAAAAGTGTTTTCACCCCTCGATCTCCCTACTGTGGTTCGTCATAAGCAAGACGACGCGAACCAAGCGGGACACATCACTCCAAGACTACCAACTGCTTGAACAAACGAGGTTAAAACCTTGCAAAAGATTGATCTTTTACCACAAGGCCAACCCCCACTATTACCACTGAAGGAATAACCTACTTTATAACCAGGGTCCTTAAAACCCACAAAAACACTGTCAACCGAGAAATCCACATCGGTCGACACAACTCGCTCAGAGATCGACGACAAAAGATCCAATACGTTTCGAAAGGATAAAGCAATTACTTGCAACCACCAAGTGGTCCACTAATAGTTTAATCAACCCTACCGTGGAATGCACCAACGACCCGGTTCTCCAAGAAGGTTTGCATTGGGTGCATTCAACCATAAACCATGAACCCCAAAAGCGCTAAAAGCCACTTTGTAAAGAATTTGGCAACAACCAAGGAGTACTCATTTTAATTTCCTACGTCAAGACGCGAAGGAAACGCAAATGTCCTACACCACAACCAACATACCAGAAATTCTTCATTGTTTTCTTTCATGCCAGACAGAAATAGAAATTTCGATTTATGACATGCATGCACACTTTCCAAGAGCACTCCGGATTAGTCATATATCCATGTTTGACTTTCTCACTGACCTGGCTCACCGACTATTTCATCATTAAACATCTATAAACAATGTCATGCTTCCTTTTCACCATTCATTTTTCATGCAACAAAAATATCGAATAATCATTCACCAACTGACTACTTCCTCGGTATCACATGTTTGAAACACACATAACATTGAAGGTTGCGCTAAATCATATAACTATGATGGCAACACCGTTAACAGCAAAACACCATGACGTATAGGAACCCACGTCAATTAAAAAAAACTAAACATGTAAAACCTCGCACTTTAACCACAATCAACATGTGAAAAAGAACATCGGCTCCAAAGTTAAACATCTGCACATGCAACAACCACAAATTTTCTCAAAGAGAAAAGGGAAACTCATTTTCAAAAGAGAACACTTCACTAACAGCATCGCCGATGAAACATCCACAAAAACCACCTTTTGAAGCACTTGCAAACTCTACACAGATTTGTCCAAATAACTCCAACTCTAGCAAAGAAAAGATTACAAATTAAACCTCGTGAGTTTTCCAACATAACCCTCTATGTCCATTTGTTTCCTTTAAAATTTATTCCAAAGATAATTCAGGGTGAACGCAAAAGGGCGCGATCCACTCAAAAACTTTTGGGTGTAAATCCATACTCATAGCACCAACTAAACAAATTAGCCAAAACCAAATATTTGCACCAATTTCTACGAGTTTTAGGGAAACTCTGAAACCCAGCATATGGAACACCTTGACCGAAAACCCTTCAACCAAAATGGCAAACAACCAAACCAGTCCAAGAGCTTTTAAACACAAGCTCAGCATAAAAAAGAACCATCTCTAGTACTCCACTACGCTTTCCATTAAAGACTTCAATAATCACTATCTACTCCTTGAGGAGCCCCAACACAATTCAACCAAAAGCTTCACAACAAATTCTTCCTCTAGTTACCATTCCCAACACTTTTAATTAGGGTCTATGATGCTTATCAAAAAGGCACCCAACTAAGACTACATTGACATGATCCCCACGGATCACCAAAACATAATACATCTTATTCTAAATTTGAAACATAGTACTTCAACAAATCTTTCAGCAATATCAGCTTATAATTTCATACCACCTATATGTTCACGTCTCGACAACCGAACCTTATTCTGTTAAACAACGACTTCAATATGTAAATATTATCTCCACAGGGAAGAATTCGTAAGTGAGACTCTAAGTTATACTTTTATTAAGGATAAGATCATTTATCATGTTAATTATCCAAAGCTCACTCCATCGCAACATGTTAAAATTTTCCTCTATTTTAACCAAGGTTTTCCAATGAGTAATCTAAACAGTTACCACCACTACTTAGTCATCAATAAAAACAAATGGGCATAATCATCAACCAACAACATTACTTTTAGCTACCCTATACATAGATGATAACAAAATTACCACCACACAACATACTCCCACTATTTAAAATAGATTGAATACTAGCATTAACACTGCCCTTAACAACATCATTAAGAATAAATCTTATGTCTTCTCAATTGATAGCAATACTAGCATTGTAGAGACACAATTGCATACTTCCAAATATACTAGTAGTTTGCAACAACGTAAGTAGCAACTCTAATCAACTTCCAAATTAAAGTCACTAGGCAACACGATTAAATTTCTCTATTAATCCATTAGATTAGAGCATCTTTAAACAACCAGCAAAGTTTCTTTAACAATAACAGCAGTCTACATCATCTTAATGTTTTAACTAGGCATCAGGGTTAAAAACTTTAAACATTATCGCGGGTCATAAGCATTCTTTTTTTTATAACAAAGCAACAGATTCTAAACATGTACATTAACCCATTAAATCATTCTCGCTACAGAGTAAACTACAACACTAGTAGTCTATTTATTCTCCAGCTAGAGATGAAAATCACATTGAATTGATTCAACTCAAAATTTAACTTAGCAACACATCATTCCATAAACCACATTGTTACCTACTACATAACATGCTAAACAACAATTCTTACTAGGCACAAACGGTTTCAGTCAAAAGACTACTTACTTTGTTTGCAGCATTTTAGTTTTAAAACTCATCCCAAATTCATAAGGAAACATGACTCTCAGAATTGCAATGAGACAAACCCAAACTTGGTCATGCAAAGGAATTCACCAAAACACTTTTAAATCTCAAAGACTCCCACAGGAGGGAACCAAGCGATCAAATAAACCTTTGCGGACAAAGGCATAAAACATAAATTGACACAACTTAACTTTTTGCAAACGCTTCAATAACTTCTTTTAAACTCAGAGTAAGACACACAAGAATCAAAGCTATACTTTTCTTTGCAAGGCAGCCAACAAAACCGGTGTCAAAGCCAAAAGGCGACTAAAAAAAACGCAGTGAATGGAGGGTGCCTACTTCTCGCTTCCATCCCGAAGATGGAGGGTGCCTACTCCTCGCTACCGTTCACCGCGGTGAATGGAATCACGATGTAGGTCTTACTCATTGGCTTTCCAGATTAGTCATAACTTTCTCACCGACCTTCCCAGACTAGTTATGACTTTCTCACCGCCTGAGCCATGTAACATGCCATGTATGCATTTATGCCAACATCATATTTAACTCACATATTAACACATGGCATCATAACATATTAAACATGCTCATCATATCATTGGCAATCATAAAAGCATGGCAAGTGATCATATATCATGTAGTCAATTCCATCTATTCTCAACAAGCAACCTACAAATCGCTATCCATCACAACACACTTGCCTCAACCACGTGCAACGGATTGGCGGGAAGTAGAGGGCACTCCCGGGGTCGCACCACCTGCACATAGGTATCACACACTCACAAACATAACCACAAAACAGTACGCAAACCCTCATCTACCCCGACATTGCCAATTACTCGCAAAACCTAAAAACAGAGGTTCTGTCCCGTAGGGACAGCAGCCTTGCAAAAGGCATAACTTGGGCTCTGGGACACCAAATCAATTAAACGAGTACATCCTCATGTAGCTTAGGAAATTTCCCAACTTTCTCTAGGTATAAGAAAAGACTGATTCGGCCTCTAAAGTTGTTTAATCTACAGATTACCGAGATCTATTCCAATCGCGTCACAGATTTTAATAGGCTCGGTAAAACATTCATAACTTTCAAACAGCTGGGCGGAATTTAACGTTCTTTATATCCACGGAAAGATAATTAAATTATCTACAACTTCTTCAACATCCGTACGATAAGATTCGGAATCTAAATTGGCGAAAACGCGAACCCTAGGTCGACTGCTCATGCTGTCCCAAAACAGAAACGTGGCAACATCTAGATCTAACCCAAATTACTCAAACCAGCACTACAAATTGATCTAAAAACTTGATAATTACCTTAAGAACAGTACCTAGATCAACCCCAAGGAACCCCATGATCATACCTCTGCCCGACGCACGAAAACTCAAAGGATCTCCTCGTTCCTCGCTCCTCATTCCTCGCTCCTCGCTCCTCGGATGGATCCACGAGGATGCAGGGGTGGGGAGGCCACCCTAGGGAAGCAAGGGGGGTGGAGGAGAGGTGGTGGAGAGGTGGAGAGGTGTAGAGGTGCAAGGGGGGGCGCACGGCACAAAGGAGGAAGGGTGGGGCGGCTAGGCAATGGAGGGGGAGAGGTGGGGCGCAAGGGCAGCAGGGGTGGACGCCCCAAAGGGACAGGGAGACCCCTTTTTACCAGCCCTAAGCCCCTTTCCTAATCCTAAATGGATTCCTACTCCATCCCACCAAAGCCCACAACCCCCCTTAAGGCCCAACCCCCCCCGGAAAGGCCCAAAACCCCGGAAACGCTATAAAACTCCAAGCCCTATGGTTTTAACCTTATTTCCACATCTCATACTGTTTTTGACCTTATCATTCACATTATGTAAGGTTCTGACACTCCGTGGTGACACAACACTTCAAACGGCTCAAAAACGCGAGTAAACCTCAAGCCGAAAGGTTTATTCTCTAATTTCACATTCTATAATGTCACACCATACCGTAGTGTCACACTACGGTATGGTGTGACATTATAAAATGTGAAATTAGAGATTAAAACCTTACAGCTTGAGGCTTACTCGCATTTTTGGGCCTTATGAAGTGATGTGTCACCGCGGAGTGTCGTAACCTTATAAATGGTGCATGATGAGGTCAAAAACATTATGAAATATGGAATTGGAGGTTAAAACCATATGGTATGAGGTCAAAATCAATATGGTGGGATGGAGTATGAGTCCATTTAGGACTAGGAGTCTTGTGTGGGCTGGTAAAAGGCCTCCCTGCCCTCCTTGCGCCCACACCCCCCCTTGGGCGCCCCCACCTCTCCCACCATGCCCTAGCCGCCACCCCCACCTCCCCCTCTCCCTTGCATGCGCCTCCACCTCCCCCATTGCTCCCCTTTGCTCCACCACCTCTCCACCACCTCTCCTCCACCCCTTTGCTTCCCTAGGGTGGCCTCCCCACCCCTGCACCTTGTGGATCCATCCGTTGGAGCGAGGAGCGAGGAGCGAGGCGCGAGGAGCGAGGAGCGATCCGGGAGGAGTTTCGTTGAGATTTCGGTCGTCGGGCGAAGGTATGGCCATGGGGCTCCTTGGGGTTGGGCTAGGTACAGTTCTAAGGGTGTTTATCATGATTTTAGATCAATTGGTGGTGCTGGACATGAGTAGATTGGATTAGATCTAGATGTTGCCACATTTCTGTTTTGGGACAGCATGAGCAGTCGACCTAGGGTTCAGTTTTTCGCCAATTAAGATTTGGAATTTGGTCGGCCGCCAGTTTAAGAAGTTGTAGGTAATTTAATTATCTTTCAGTGGACATAAAGAACGTTAAATTCTGATCAGCCATTTGAAAGTTATGACTATTTTACCGAGCGTGTTAAAATCTGTGACGTGATTGGAACAGATCACGGTATTTTGTAGATTAAACAACTTTAGATTCCGAATCAGTATTTTCCTATAACTATAAAAGGTTTGGAAATTTCCTAAGCTATGCGAGGATGTACTCGTTTAATTGATTCGGAGTCCAGAACTCAAGTTGTGCCTTTTGGAAGGCTGCTGTCCCGACGGGACAGAACCTCTGTTTTTAGGTTTTGCGAGTAGTTGGCAATGTCGGGGTAGATGAGGGTTTGCGTACTATTTTGTGGACATGATTGTGAGTGTGTGATGTCTATGTGCAGGTGGTGCGACCCCGAGAGTGCCTTCTACTTCCCGCCAATCCGTTGCCCGTGGTTGAGGCAAGTGTGTTGTAATGGATAGCGATTTGTAGGTTGTTTGTTGAGAATAGATGAAGTTGACTACATGATATATGATCACTTGCCATGCTTTAATGATTGCCAATGATATGATGAGCATGTTTATTATGTTATGATGCCATGTGTTAATATACGAGTTAAATATGATGTTGGCATAATTGCATACATGGCATGTTACATGGCCCGGGCGGTGAGAAAGTCATAACTAGTCCGGGGAAGGTCGGTGAGAAAGTTATGACTAATCCGGAGAGCCATTGAGTAAGTCTGTGAAATCATGTGCTGAAAAATTGGCTTAGAATTGAATTTGCAAATGTGTTTGTTCATGTGTTTTGTCAATTTGACAAGAAACAGTAAGTTTCGCTATGGCGCCGGACCAAACTTAAAGAAAACAGTAAGTTTCCCATCTACGATGGACAAAATTTGTTGGTCTGTCGTGGACATGCTTTTGAACTCATTGAGCCAAACTCAATTTTCCTCAAAAACCAGTAAGTTGTGCATGTACGACGGACTAAGTTTTGGGTCTGTCATGGACATGCTTTTGAGCGCATGAGCCAAACTCTTTTTTCCAAGGAACCGAGATTTTCACTTGTACAACGGACCGATTTTGTTGGTCTGTCGTGAATGGACTTTTCTAGGGTTTTAATTTTAGTCCGTTGTGAACATGTTTTTGCTCGGTTTTGATGGCTTCTTGGAACAGAGACTTTCACGTGTACAACGGACCGATTTTGTTTGTCCGTCGTGAATGGACTTTTTCTAGTTTTTTATTCTTGGTCCGTTGTGAACATGTTTTTGCTCGGTTTGAATGTTTTGCAAGAATTGAAATGATTTGAATTTGAGATTATGAAATTTGTGATGATTTCATGATGCTTCTTTTGAAGTGGACTTTATGCAATGCTCATGTGAGTAGTTGCATGGATTGACATTGAGTCAAGTCGTGGACTTGTGCTCGGAATTGTTTTGTGGTTTGTTCATGTGCAGGTATTGCTCGAAGACGAACGTGGTCGATGACGGGACCGGAACTAGGTTCATGAAGGAGCTGAGGTTCAGGACTAGGTTCAGGGAGGAACTGAGGTCTTGGTGGTCAAGGATGTCATGCGGGACGTTCGGGCTAAGAGAATGGTGCACATGAAGAATGGTTAGTCACGTGAGAATGGCAGGAGGTCATTCGCGTGCAAAGTGTTAGTCACGTGAGTATGGCAGGTGGCCATACGCGTGCAAAGTGTTAGTCACGTGAGTATGGTAGGGTTGCCATACGCGTGCAAGAGTTGTACTCGGCCAGGTTGGGCCAAGTAGAGTTGTGTTGGTTACAGATTCCTTCTAGGGAATAGGAATCGTATTCAGAATTCCTTGTGGGTTGGTCCTTTAAATAGGAGGGGTTGTCTCCTGTTGAAGGGCATCAAGCCTTGAGCAAGTTTTAGGGTTTGTACTCTTTTGATTAGAGTACTTTATACAAAAGAAATAAAGATCAATTCTTCCAAGATTTTTGCGTGCTACAGTAACCACGTTGCTACAGTATTTTTCTGTCTTGGTTCTTGTTTGCATGCTTGCTCTAATTCTAGATTGGTTTTTGATTCTTGAGTTTCATCTTGATTTGATCCATCAAAAACCTTTATAGGGTATTGATTTAGAGTTCCTCAAAGTCTAGTTGATTAATCTTTTGAAGATCTTGTATAATCTTGAAGTTTTGATTAGATTAGTTTTCGTCAAGTTCTGGAACAGCAAGCTTGAGAAGCTCATAACTTTTGATTCGTAAGTCCGATCGAGCTGATTCTTTATGAGTTAGATTCATATTGGAATCTAGTTTCTTGTGTCCAAATTTTAGATCAATCTAACGGTTGGATCTCCAGGAATTCTCGTTTTACCGAACCTCTGTCATTCTGTTTTTGTCGAATACGAGGCAATTATTTGGTTCTGTTTTGGGGTGAACTTTTAGTAGATTAAGAATTTGTTTTTAGCTTCCGCACAATCATTCACCCCCCCTCTGATTGCTATATTCGTGTCTTTCGATCCTACAAGTGGTATCAGAGCAAGGTTTTTCTAATCTATCTTAACCGGTGATTAGATTAATGGATCGTTATTCGACAAAACCATGTGTGTTCGATGGTGTTGATTTTCAGTTTTGGAAGGCCAAGATGGAGGCGTTCATCCAAGCACAAGGCTTCACAATTTGGGAGAAGGTTTACAAGCCGTACGAAGTCCCTGAAAACGACAACGTCAACGACGCAAATCGCGCACATGTTGAAACAAATAGCAAGGCGCGCAACTTGATCATCCAAGGCTTGGGACGCAACAACTTTGACTACGTGATTCATCTCAAGTCCGCATATGAGGTATGGAAATCTCTTTGTGATTACCATGAGGGTTCTAACACTATTAAAGAGGTTCGTCAAGATCTTTACAAAAAAGAATACATGCGATTTGAGATGAAACCCGGTGAGTCGCTAGATGACTTCTTTGCACGTTTCAATAAAATTCTTAGTAATCTTCGTCTTTGTTGGAGTTAGCTTTGATGATGCTGCTAATGCTAGACAATTGCTTGGTGCTTTAGACATGTCAATTTGGGAGATGAAAGTTACATCCATTAGAGAATCTACTGTCATGAGTACACTTACTTTAGATGTTCTTTATTCTAAATTGAAAACTCATGAGTTGGATGTTCTTGCAAGGAAAGGTAATATTAAATCAATTGCTTTGATCTCTAACCCTAACATGTCAAATGCAAATTCTTCTTCTAGCTTTGCCTTGTCTTCCATGTCTTCTTTAACAGATGAGCAACTTGAAGAGTTTCCTGAAGAAGATCTGGCACTACTCTCTTCTCGCTTTAACAAAGCTTTGCAGAATGTGAGAATGAGAAAGAGAGGTGGTCCTCCAAGATGCTATGAGTGTGGTGACCTCAACCATATTCGCACAAATTGTCCTAAGTTTGCAGGAAAAACATTAAAGGAGGAGAAGGACAACGACAGAAGGAATGAGAAGAAAAGGTTCTCGTCAAATGATAGGAAGAAGAAGAGCTTCATCAACCGCAAGGTGGTTCATCGAGTTCTTTCCGCTCTTGAACAAGTCAATTTGAGCGATGTGGACTCGGAGAGCAGCGAAGATGATGCAACTCCAAGCAAGCATGATTTGATGGGATTGTGTCTCATGGCAAGCAGCAAGGATAGCTTCACCGAGGATGGCAATGACAAATGACTTCAATGAGGTAGATCCTTCTTATGATGAATTAGCCAATCTTTGTTGCCGTCTTGGAAAATTACTTGACAAACGTGATAGAAAAATTAAGAAACATGATATTCTTGTGGAGTCATTGAATGCTGAAATTGCTAGACTTAAGACTTTGATTCCTGATGATGATACCTGTAAATCATGTGACTTAATTTACAATGAGCTCACCTTGCTTAGGAAAGAACACGCTCTTCTGTTGCATCTAAATGAGAAAAATGAGAAACATATTGAACATGCTAGCTGTTCCACTGATGATTTGCATAGTTCAACTTCTTGTTCTAAATGCTCAACTCTTGAATTAAAATTGAAAGATGCAAATGCTAGGGTTTCTCAATTGACTGATAATCTGCTTACTCATGAGGTTCTTTCATGCTCTACTTGTCGTAAACAGAAAGGGAAGGTCAATATTCCTTGCAATAATTGTTTAACTCTTGCTAAGAAAGTTGATTACTTGCAAAATTCTTTGGAACGTTTCACTAATGGCAAGAAAAAGTTGAACATGATTTTGGATCAATCTAAGGTTAGCACAAACAAGAGAGGTTTAGGTTTTGATCCTTATGCCACATATGAAACTAAACCTCGCACTATTATTCAGGCTCCTTGCAAAATTGAGTTATCTAATGAGCCTAAGAAAATTGCTTTTCAATCTGCTGGTTTTTTATCTTCTACTATGATGAATGCAAAATGTGCTTTTACTGTTAAAGCTAAACATCATGTCAAGTACACTTGCACTCATTGTGGTAGAGATGGACACTTAATAGATTTTTGCTTTAGACTAGCCAAACAGCAAAAGAAGGAAAGAACTAAGGCTAGGTCAAATTTCAGCAAAGCATATTTTTATGCGGCTAGAGTGATGAAAACACCTTCTATTCCTAGAAACATGGGAAAAGGCAAATCTGATTTTGTGCATAAAAATTATCATGTTGTACCTACTGTTGTGCGTCGTGTGTCTCAAGATCTTTGGATTCCCAAAATCTCATTCCTAACCTCAAGATCTTGAGATCTCGACATGTTTTGCTATGTAGGCTTCTCGCGCAAGGAAGGAGAACATATGGCTAGTGGATTCCGGATGCTCACGCCACATGTCCGGTGATAAGAATTGGTTCTCCTCCCTCACTCGTGCATCTCGTGCTGAAAGTGTTACTTTTGGAGATGCTTCTTCCTCTTCTGTTGTGGCAAAAGGTACAATAAAGGTAAGTGACAAGTTTATATTCAAAGATGTGGCTCTTGTTGAAAATTTGAAATATAACTTGCTTTCTGTCTCACAAATGCTTGATGAAGATCTTGAGATAAGCTTTAAGAAAAATGAATGCAAAGTGCTAGATGCTTCAGGTGATCTTGTGTTCAAAATTTCTCGTTTTGGAAGAGTATTTAAAGCTGATTTTGATGCATCACCTTCTTCTAAGCATAGGTGTCTAATTGCCAATGTTTCTAAAGATTTATTCTTTTGGGATCGTAGACTTGATCATGTTGGTTTTGATCATCTTACTCGTGTAAGTGGTTTAGATCTCATACGTGGCTTGCCTAAGCTTAAGGGTGATAGCAATCTAGTATGTTCTTCTTGTAGACATGGTAAGATGATTGCAGGTTCACATCCACCTCTTACCATGGTGATGACAAACGCTCCAGGACAGCTACTACATCTTGACACTGTTGGACCATCTCGAGTTCAATCTTTTGGAGGCAAGTGGTATGTGCTTGTGATTGTTGATGATTTTTCTAGATACTCTTGGGTATACTTTATGGCATCTAAGGATGAGGCTTTTAGTCATTTTAGAAGTCTTGTTCTTAGGCTTTCTGTTGATCATCCAGGAGCTCTTAGAGCGACTAGAAGTGATAATGGAACTGAGTTTAAAAATTCTTCTTTTGATCTCTTTTGTGCTGAAAAAGGAATTGATCATCAATTTTCATCACCTAGAGTGCCTCAACAAAACGGTGTAGTCGAAGGAAAAAGCGAGCGTTGGTTGAGATGGCTAGAACCATGTTAGATGAACATCACTCTCCTAGAAATTTTTGGGCTGAAGCTATTTCAACTGCTTGTTATGTTTCAAACCGTGTGTTTTTGAGATCAAAATTGGGTAAGACTCCATATGAGCTTCGGTTTGGACATAGACCTTCTGTTTCTCACTTTCGAGTTTTGGATGCAAATGTTTTGTCTTGAAATCTGGAAATCTTGATAAATTTGAAGCTAGATCAACTGATGGCATTTTTCTTGGATATCCTGCTCATACTCGTGGCTATCGTGTGCTTGTTTTGGAGACTAACAAAATTGTGGAAACTTGTGAAGTTACTTTTGATGAGGCTAGTCCAGGCACTAGTCCAAGTGATGCAGTGTACAAAGATACATTCAGGGGGAGAAAATCTTTGAAGATAATGATGATGTTGAAGATGAGGTCTTGACTCTTCCTAATGCACAACAAGCTATAGGACCCTTGGCACCTACTACTACAACACCTACAGCTAACCATCCTCAAGCTACAACATCATCTGTACATGCTGAAAATGACGAAGGAGAAGGAGAAGTCTCAAAAGCCAATGCTCCCTTGCACATTCAAAAAATGCATCCATCTGAACAAATGATTGGAGACCTAAATGAGAGAGTCACTCGATCCAGGTTTATTCATTCTGACACTCATGCTCATTCTGCTTTAGTTGCTTCTTTTGAACCCAAAGATATATCTCATGCATTATCTGACGAATCTTAGATCAATGCCATGCATGAAGAATTAGAGAATTTTGAATGAAATAAAGTTTGGAAACTTGTCTCACCACCTCCTGATTTTAATGTTATTGGAACTAGATGGGTTTTCAAAAATAAACAAAGTGAGGATGCTGTTATTGTTAGAAACAAGGCTAGATTGGTTGCTCAAGGTTACACTCAAATTGAAGGCTTAGATTTTGATGAAACCTTTGCTCCTGTTGCTAGAATTGAAGCCATTAGAATCCTTTTAGCTTTTGCTACATCCAAAGGTTTCAAATTGTATCAAATGGATGTGAAAAGTGCTTTTCTTAATGGCTACATAAATGAGGAGGTTTTTGTCAAGCAACCACCTAGTTTTGAAAATCCAAAGTTTCCAAATCATGTGTTCAAACTATCAAAAGCTTTGTATGGTTTGAAACAAGCCCCTAGAGCATGGTATGATAGGCTAAAAACCTTTTTACTTGAAAGGGGGTTTTCAATGGGAAAGGTTGACAAAACTCTCTTTTTACTCAAGCAAGGCAATGATCAACTATTCGTTCAAATTTATGTTGATGATATTATCTTTGGTGGTTCCTCTCATGTTTTAGTGTCTGAGTTTTCAGAAACAATGAGGAAGGAGTTTGAGATGAGTATGATGGGTGAGTTGACATACTTTTTGGGATTTCAAATCAAGCAAACAAAGGATGGTACTTTTGTGCATCAAAGCAAATACACAAAAGACTTGTTGCATAGATTTGGGATGGAAAACAGCAAACCGATCATGACACCCATGGAGAGCACTTGCACGCTTGATCCGGATGAAAATGGTGAGCCAGTTGATCAAAAGGAATATAGAAGCATGATAGGTTCACTTTTGTACCTCATTGCATCAAGGCCGGATATACAATTTGCTGTGTGCTTGTGTGCTCGTTTTCAAGCTTCCCTACGTGTTTCACATCGACAAGCTGTCAAGCGAATTTTCAGGTATCTTCATGGAACTCAAGATTTTGGCATTTGGCTTTCTGCTTCCTCATGCATTAGTTTAAGAGCCTTTTCTGATGCTGATTTTGGAGGATGTAGAATTGATAGAAAAAGTACATCTGGTACATGTCATTTCTTGGGCAATTCTCTTATTGCATGGTCATCTAGAAAACAATCTTCTGTTGCACAATCAACTGCTGAATCTGAATATGTGGTCTTGCTAGTTGTTGTTCTCAAATTCTTTGGATAGTAGCTACACTTAAAGATTATGGGGTTAATTTGGATAGTGTTCCTCTTTTGTGTGATAACACTAGTGCAATTTGCATTGCTAAGAACCCCGTGCAACACTCTAGAACAAAACACATTGACATCAGATTTCACTTTCTTAGAGATCATGTTGAAAAAGGCAACATTGTGCTTCACCATGTGGATACGGAACATCAATTGGCAGACATTTTCACAAAACCTTTGTCTACTTCTCGTTTTACTTTTATTCGGGGAGAACTTGGGATTGTTCATCCAATGGGTTTGTTTTGAGGGGGAGTTTCCTTGCCATGTTCTTTCACTTGATAAGCTTACTTTATCATATTTCTTTATATGTTATGTAATTGAGCTAATATATGATAATCTAATTGTCTTACTTGAACTAAAAATAACATTGCGGAATTCCCTGGACTGATTATCTATAGCTAAATACTCTGTGATATCTTACTCTTCTAGGCTTGTTATTGAATTTTCTTGACAAATTTGGGCTATGGAGCAAGTGTATTTTCAGCTTTACTCTTTCATAAGACCTTTTAATCATTTTTGCATGTTTACAATCAAAGAAAAAGAAAAGCAAAAGGGAATCAATAAAAAGGGTTGTTAAAAGCAAAAGCTTCAAGTTGTATGCTTCAGGCATGCTTTCCTTTAAAAAAATAAGATGTATGCTTCAAGCATGCCATTCCCTCAAAGATAAGATGTATGCTTCAAGCATGCCACTCCTAGAAAATAAAAGAAGTATGCTTCAAGCATGCCACATGCAATTTATTGTTTAAAGATTAAATTGGTCTACTAGATTGGAGTTGAAACTACTTGCTCGCCCTAAGTTGTTAGTTGCTTCAATTTTTAAAGCCTTGCTTTTTCTGCTAAGATCTTGCTTAGTACTTGGCTATAGTTGACTAAATTGAGGTTGAGATGCATGTCATTCCCTAACTTGTTAAAATCACATCAAGATCATGTATTTTGCATATTATGTGATATATAAGGTTATATGATCGAATGAGCTCATCTTCTCCTATCTTGGCACTCCCTTGTTTCCCTTTGTGAAATCATTGTTTCAGAAAAATTTTGAACATGTTCTCTCTTTTGTACTCTTGATGAATCCATTGTCAAAGGGGGAGAAATTTGGGAATCGTTGAAAAGTTTAAAGAAAAAGGGGGAGTTGTTGTTTTTGGAAATTTGAGAATTTTGGGAGAAGTTTGGAGAATTTTGAAATTTTTGGGCACATTGCACATTCACACACATTTTCCTTCTCAGGGGGAGATTTTGTATTGCTTTTTGGTCAAAGGGGGAATTCTGTGTTTTCTTACTTTGGTCTTTGATCCTTTGGATTTCAAAATCTTTTGTAAAGTGAATGCCAAATGTTCAATTCTAAGTGGTGTTGCCAATGTTTTCATCAAGGGGGAGATTGTGAAATCATGTGCTGAAAAATTGGCTTAGAATTGAATTTGCAAATGTGTTTGTTCATGTGTTTTGTCAATTTGACAAGAAACAGTAAGTTTCGCTTTGGCGCCGGACCAAACTTAAAGAAAACAGTAAGTTTCCCATCTACGACGGACAAAATTTGTTGGTCTGTCGTGGACATGCTTTTGAACTCATTGAGCCAAACTCAATTTTCCTCAAAAACCAGTAAGTTGTGCATGTACGACGGACTAAGTTTTGGGTCTGTCGTGGACATGCTTTTGAGCGCATGAGCCAAACTCTTTTTTCCAAGGAACCGAGATTTTCACTTGTACAACGGACCGATTTTGTTGGTCTGTCATGAATGGACTTTTCTAGGGTTTTAATTTTGGTCCGTTGTGAACATGTTTTTGCTCGGTTTTGATGGCTTCTTGGAACAGAGACTTTCACGTGTACAACGGACCGATTTTATTTGTCCGTCGTGAATGGACTTTTTCTAGTTTTTTATTCTTGGTCCGTTGTGAACATGTTTTTGCTCGGTTTGAATGTTTTGCAAGAATTGAAATGATTTGAATTTGAGATTATGAAATTTGTGATGATTTCATGATGCTTCTTTTGAAGTGGACTTTATGCAATGCTCATGTGAGTAGTTGCATGGATTGACATTGAGTCAAGTCGTGGACTTGTGCTCGAAATTGTTTTGTGGTTTGTTCATGTGCAGGTATTGCTCGAAGACGAATGTGGTCGATGACGGGACCGGAACTAGGTTCATGGAGGAGCTGAGGTTCAGGACTAGGTTCAGGGAGGAACTGAGGTCTTGGTGGTCAAGGATGTCATGCGGGACGTTCGGGCTAAGAGAATGGTGCACATGAAGAATGGTTAGTCACGTGAGAATGGCAGGAGGTCATTCGCGTGCAAAGTGTTAGTCACGTGAGTATGGCAGGTGGCCATACGCGTGCAAAGTGTTAGTCACGTGAGTATGGTAGGGTTGCCATACGCGTGCAAGAGTTGTACTCGGCCAGGTTGGGCCAAGTAGAGTTGTGTTGGATACAGATTCCTTCTAGGGAATAGGAATCGTATTCAGAATTCCTTCTGGGTTGGTCCTTTAAATAGGAGGGGTTGTCTCCTGTTGAAGGGCATCAAGCCTTGAGCAAGTTTTAGGGTTTGTACTCTTTTGATGAGAGTACTTTAGACAAAAGAAATAAAGATCAATTCTTCCAAGATTTTTGCGTGCTACAGTAACCACCTTGCTACAGTGTTTTTCTGTCTTGGTTCTTGTTTGCATGCTTGCTCTAATTCTAGATTGGTTTTTGATTCTTGAGTTTCATCTTGATTTGATCCATCAAAAACCTTTCTAGGGTATTGATTTAGAGTTCCTCAAAGTCTAGTTGATTAATCTTTTGAAGATCTTGTTTAATCTTGAAGTTTTGATTAGATTAGTTTTCGTCAAGTTCTGGAATAGCAAGCTTGCGAAGCTCATAACTTTTGATCCGTAAGTCCGATCGAGCTTATTCTTTTTGGGTTCGATTCGTATTGGAATCTCGTTTCTCGTGTCCAAATTTTAGATCAATCTAACGGTTGGATCTCCGGGAATTCTCGTTTTACTGAACCACTATCATTCTGTTTTTGTCGAATACGAGGCAATTATTTGGTTCTGTTTTGGGGTGAACTTTTAGTAGATTAAGAATTTGTTTTTAGCTTCCGCACAATCATTCACCCCCCCTCTAATTGCTATATTCGTGTCTTTCGATCCTACAAAGTCCTACATCGTGATTCCATACACGTGGTGTTTGGAAGCGAGGAGTAGGCACCCTCCATCTTCGGGATGGAACGGGGGAGAGGGTGCACACCGACGGGTGTGTACTCAACCATACCGGTATGAGTTTCCAAGGAGACATGAGCATTGCATACATAATGATGATGATAATGTTATGTGTTCATAAATGAGATGTTATACATGATGTGAGACATTATTGCCATGTTATTGTTCTTGTTGTCCATTGCAATATGCTTGCTGAGTTTCGAACTCACACTTGTGTTTATGTTGTTTTCTTTTAGGTACCATAAATCCGACATGCGGGAAAGGGAGCTAGTCACACGTCATCACTTAGCATCACACATTTAAACAATGACATGTTCCTTCCCTTATGGTTATGGTTAATTCATTGAACTAAACTATGGTTTCGATGATTCGTTGGTCGTTATGAGTAATTGATTAGTCCATATTTGTCATGTGATGGATAGAATTTATATCCTTAGTGGTATGGTGGTTGTTTTTCCGTTTGATCATGTTATTGCTATCGTTCATTATGCCATATTGACATGTTATTATTGTTGCTGCTTCAATTCATGTTAAAACAAAGGAGATGCTGTCGAAATCTCGGTTTTTAGCATGCGCGCCTTTGCTGGAATTTATGTTTAATTATGGTATTTAGTTGTTGTTTAGCCTTTGTTTGGTAGCATTCTGGCATAGTAAATGCCGGGGTGTTACAGTTGGTATCAGAGCGGGCTGTAGGTCCTTGGAATATGTATTTTTAGTATCATACCTTAGGTTACAACTAAAATATGATGTGTAATAGCTTAGAAACATGGCTTAGGTCTTAACTAAAATTTTGTTATAGGATAGCAACATTAAAACTTGCAAAAGTGGTATAACTAATCTAAAATTTGACACACATGGATGCACAATAGGAAAGGGTTTAAGCTATGATGTTGAATGCTTCATTTGATAATGCATGCTGCTATGTCTATGAGATAAATGATTGAATTGTTCCTGTTGTGGTGAATAAAAGTGGGGTTCTGGTGCCGAAGGGTTTCGGCCACCTCTCTTATTTCATAGTAAGGGTGAGGTTTGACGGTGTGGCCGGTTAGTGCCATCATCGAAGAACTATTAACCCCTGTAGGAGAAGAGTGCTTATCCTTTCTGCCGTAGATCGGGTAGTTGACTGGAGTCAAATAGAAGAGTTGATGGTGGTTTCCTTCGGATGCTTTTTCACCGTTCTAACGGTCGGTTTTGGTTGGTCTTCTTTGTTTTTAGTCGATTGAAATCAAAAGAAAAGTGTTTGGTCTTGGATTTTCGCGGATTGATCCACAGGCGGTTTGTGGTTTTGTCTTCCTTGGGTGAAGACGAAGAAGAAGAGTCTAGTGTTGCACTTCCTTTGGTTGCCTTTCCAGTTTTGATGCCTAGTTTGTTGGTTGCTTTATGGGAAAGAAGCATTCAATTTATTCCTGTGTTTGTCTTTCTCCGAGGTTAAAGGAGTATTGCAGAGTTGTGCCAGACCTGGCTGTCAGGGCTGAAGTTCTGTGGCTTTGTAGTAGTACGTGGTGTTTGGTTTCGTTATTTTACTGGTTTAAGAAACCATCTTTGAAAAACCCTTCTTGTTTCGTGAAAGATTGGAGTTTGGTGCTAAGGTTTTATTTGCAAAGATTTATTTGATAGCTTGGTTCCCTCCTGTGGGAGTCTTTGAGATTGAAAAGTGTTTTGGAGAATTCCTTTGCATGACCAAGTTTGGGTTTGTCTCATTGCAATTTTGAGAGTCAAGTTTCCTTATGAATTTGGAATGAGTTTTAAAACTAAAATGCTGCAAAAAAAAGTAAGTAGTCTTTTGACTGAAATCGTTTGTCCCTAGTAAGAATTGATGTTTAGCATGTTATGTAGTAGGTAACAATGTGGTTTATGGATTGATGTGTTGCTAAGTTAAATTTTGAGTTGAATCAATTCAATGTGATTAATATCTCTAGCTTGAGAATAAATAGACTACTAGTGTTGTAGTTTACTCTGTAGCGAGAATGATTAAATGGGTTAATGTACATGCTTAGAATCTATTACCTTGCTTTAAAAGTGCTTATGGTCCTCGTTAATGTTAAAAGTTTAAACCTTGATGCCTAGTTAGAACATTAAGATGATGTAAATTAATGATACTGTTAAAGAAACATTGCCGGTTGTTTAAAGATGTTCTAATCTAACGGGTTAATAGAGAAACTTAATCAGGTTGACTAATGGCTTTGATTTGGAAGTTGATTAGAGTTGCTATTTATGTTGTTGCAAAATATTAGCATGGTTGGAAGTATGCAGTCGTGTTCCTTAAATGCTAGTGTCGAGGCCAATTGGAAAGATATGGGTTTTGTAGTATGATGATATTGCAAGAACTTTGTGCTGGTCTAACTTATTAAATTTAATTCGATAGTTGGAGTATGTTGTGTAGTGACAATTTTGTTGTAACCTATCTATAGGGTAGCTAAAAGTAATGTTGTCGTTTGATGATTATGCTCGTTGGTTGTTATTAATAACCTAGTAGTGGTGGTAATTGTTTAGATTACTTGTTGAAAACCATGGTTAAAGTAGAGGAAAATTTTAACATGTTGCGATGGAGTGAGCTTTGGATAATTAACATGATGTACAATTTCATCCTTAATGAATGTATGTCGTAGAATCATATTTACGAACCTTGTCTTGTGGATATAATATTTACATGTTGAAGTCGCTTGTTAACTGAATAAGTTTCAATTGTCGAGACGTTTACATATAGGTGGTATGAAATTTATTGGTTTGTCACGCTGAAAGTTTTGTTGGAGCACTTGTTTCAAATCTAGAATATGATGTTATTTGTTATGTTGGTCAGTGGGGATCTTGTTGACTTAATCTTCGTGGGATGTCTTTTCGTAAGCATCATAAACTTTATTTATAAGTATTGGGGAAGATAATAAGAGAAAGAATTTGTTTTGAAGCTCTTGTTGTAACCTGAGGGATTTTTTTATGAGAAAAAAAAGTGAATATTGAATGTTTAAAAGGATAAGTATAGGGTTTCATGCTGAGCTTGTTTTTACAACCTTCTGGACTGGTTTGGTTGTTTGCCATCTTGGTTGAATGCTTTCGATTGAGGTGTTCCTTATGTTGAGTTTCAGAGTTTCCCCAAAACTCGTAGTGTTTGTTGTCGACCTTTGGTTTTGGCGAAATTGTCTAGTTCGTGTTGTGAGTTTGAGTTCACATCCAAAAGTTTTTGAGTGGATCGCGCTCCTTCGTGTCCACACTGAATTATCTTTGGAATAAATTTTAAAGGAAACAAATGGACATAGTGGGTTGTGTTGGAAACTCTTGAGATTTAATTTGTAACTCTTTTTGGCTAGAGTTGGAGTTGTTTTGAAAATGTGTGTGATGTTTGCGAGTGCTTCAAAAAGGTGGATTTTATGAATGTTTTACAAAGTGAATTTGTTAGTGAGGTGTTTCCCTTTTGGGAATGAGTTTCCCTCTCCTTGAGGAAGTTTGTGATGGTTGTGGGAGCAGATGCTCGACTTGAAATTTTGATGTTCTCTTTCAAAATGTTGAATTTGGATGAAATGCAATGTTTTGCAAGTTCAGTTTTCAATTGATGTGGGTTCTGTTACGACGTGGTGTTTTACTGTCAACTATGCTGCCGTCATAGTCTATATGAATTTCCACAACCTTCAATGTTAATGGTGTTTCCATCATTTGATACCGAGGAAGAATTCATTTGGTGAATGACTATTCGGTACCGTTGTTACGTGATGAATGAAGGGTGAAAAAGGAAAACGAGACATTGTTTATGCATAATTAATCATAAAGGAGTCGATGAGCCAGGTCGGTGAGAAAGTCATATAAGGATATATGACTAATCCGGAGTGCTCTTGAAAAGTGTGCATGCATGTCATGAATCGAGATGTCCATTTCTTTCTAGTATGAAAAGAAAGAATGAAGAAATTATGGTATTTTGGTTGTGGTGTAGGGGATTTATGCTTCCTTTGTGATTTGACTTAGTTGTTGCCAAATTCTTTCCAAAATGGTTGTTAACGCTTTGGGTTTGAGTTGTCGTGTGTACACTTGGGCTTGATAGCTAAGTGTTTTTGTGTGAGGGCGAGACCCTCTTAAGAAAGGAACCAGTTGTGGTTGGGTAAGGTTTTACGGCCCTAGCTTGGGGCTAGGTGTCGAACCTTAGTGGTATAAGGGTGGTTTGTGATGGAGGTCGATGATGCATGCGTTTAACCTTTATTAAGAGTAGCGATGGATGGAAGTGAAGTTGACGATAGTTCGGTGATATTTGTCCTGCCGTGAGCAATTGTCGTCACTAGTTGTTTTTTTGGATTTGAGTCTTGCCTGGGAGAGGATGGAATGAAATGTTAGTATGATCGTGTATCGGAAGGGCAAGTGTGCCTTAATGAGTTATTCCCCTCGATGGAAATTTTCAGGAATGTAGAGAGGTCGTTAAAGGAATTGTGATTTGCTTTGATTATGTCATGTTGAAGTTTAATGGAGTGTGGTAGTCAGGTTGGTTGTGATAGAAGTGTGAAGTGTTTGTCGTGAGGATTCGAGCGTTTTGGGTTGATGGAGCCCTTTGTGGTTGAAACGCATATTCTATTTTGGAATTGAAGTGAAGGTTGATCTGTGAGCGGTTGCCCTTAGTTGAGCTAGATCAACACTTTTTCGCTAAGTGTTGGTTTTGGGAACTCGTTTGTCGTTTGTTCCGGTTTTAGTCGTTGTGCGAATGTTTTGTGCTGCAGAGAAGCCTTTTTGTCCCTTGTGGACTTTGTAGTTGATTTTGGCGTCCTTCGGATTCGAGGTCGAATCCTGTTGAAGGGGGGAAGAATATGACACTACGGTATGGTGTGACATTATAAAATGTGAAATTAGAGATTAAAACCTTACGGCTTGAGGCTTACTCGCGTTTTTGGGCCTTATGAAGTGATGTGTCACCACGGAGTGTCGTAACCTTATAAATGGTGCATGATGAGGTCAAAAACATTATGAAATATGGAATTGGAGGTTAAAACCATATGGTATGAGGTTTAATTGCGTTTCCGGGAGTTTGGGCCTTTCCGGGGGAGTTTGGGCCTAAAAGAAGGGGTTGTGGGCTTTGGTGGGATGGAGTATGAGTCCATTTAGGACTAGGAGTCTTGTGTGGGCTGGTAAAAGGACCCCCCTGCCCTCCTTGCGCCCACACCCCCCCCCCTTGGGTGCCCCCACCTCTCCCTCCATGCCCTAGCCGCCACCCCCACCTCCCCCTCTCCCTTGCATGCGCCTCCACCTCCCCCATTGCTCCCCTTTGCTCCACCACCTCTCCACCACCTATCCTCCACCCCCTTGCTGCCCTAGGGTGGCCTCCCCACCACTGCACCTTGTGGATCCATCCGTTGGAGCGAGGAGCGAGGAGCGAGGCGCGAGGAGCGAGGAGCGAGGAGCGAGGAGCGATCTGGGAGGAGTTTCGTTGGGATTTCAGTCGCCGGGCGAAGGTATGGCCATGGGGCTCCTTTGGGTTGGGCTAGGTACTGTTCTAAGGGTGTTTATCATGATTTTAGATCAATTGGTCGTGCTGGACATGAGTAGATTGGATTAGATCTAGATGTTGCCACGTTTCTGTTTTGGGACAGCACGAGCAGTCGACCTAGGGTTCAGTTTTTCGCCAATTTAGGTTTGGAATTTAGTCGTCCTCCTGTTGAAGAAGTTGTAGGTAATTTAATTATCTTTCAGTGGACATAAAGAACGTTAAATTCCGATCAGCCGTTTGAAAGTTATGACTGTTTTACCAAGCGTGTTAAAATATGTGACGTGATTGAAACAGATCACGGTATTTTGTAGATTAAACAACTTTAGAGTCTGAATCAGTCTTTTCCTAAGATACGCGAGGATGTACTCGTTTAATTGATTCGGAGTCCCAGAACTCAAGTTATGCCTTTTGGAAGGCTGCTGTCCCGACGGGACAGAACCTCTTTTTTAGGTTTTGCGAGTAGTTGGCAATATCGGGGTAGATGAGGGTTTACGTACTATTTTGTGGACATGATTGTGATTGTGTGATGCCTATGTGCTGGTGGTGCGACCCCGGGAGTGCCTTCTTAGGATGTTAATGTTATGTGTTCATGAATGAGATCTTATACATGATGTGAGACATTATTGCCATGTTATTGTTCTTGTTGTCCATTGCAATATGCTTGCTGAGTTTCGAACTCACGCTTGTGTTTATGTTGTTTTCTTTTAGGTACCATAAATCCGACATGCGGGAAAGGGAGCTAGTCACACGTCATCACTTAGGATCACACATTTAAACAATGACATGTTCCTTCCCTTATGGTTATGGTTAATTCATTGAACTAAACTATGGTTTCAATGATTCGTTGGTCGTTATGAGTAATTGATTAGTCCATATTTGTCATGTGATGGATAGAATTTATATCCTTAGTGGTATGGTGGTTGTTTTTCCGTTTGATCATGTTATTGCTATCGTTCATTATGCCATATTGACATGTTATTATTGTTGTTGCTTCAATTCATGTTAAAACAAAGGAGATGCTGCCGAAATCTCGGTTTTTAGCATGCGCGCCTTTGCTGGAATTTATGTTTAATTTTGGTATTTAGTTGTTGTTTAGCCTTTGTTTGGTAGCATTCAGGCATAGTAAATGCCGGGGTGTTACAGTTGTAACAGTCCGGCTGGCCTCTGATGCATTGCCTTTACTCTCTGACATATATCACACAAAGCAACGTGTTCGGCAACTTCTTGTTTCATGTTTGGCCACCAGAACCTTTCCTTGAGGTCTGATGAATGGAGTACTTGGAATCATGTGCTTCCTCAAGGATCAGTTGCTTCAATTCAGGTTTGTGGGGTACGCAGATTCTATTTTTCATCCACAAGGTACCCTGCTCATCTACTCTGAAGTCCTTGGCTAAGCCTTCATCCATCTTGGATTTGATCCTGCAAATCTTATCATCATCCTTTTGACCTTCCCTAATTTGTTCTTCTAGAGTCGGCTTTACTTCCAAGGTAGCCAAATATCCGCTAGGTACGACCTCCAATCTTAGCTTTTGAAGCTCTTCACACAAGTCCGACTGATTTTCAGCAACCACCAAATTCAAGTTGTGGCTTTCCCGACTCAAAGCATCAGCCACCACATTTGCTTTTCCTGGATGGTAGTGGATTCCGACGTTATAATCCTTGATTAACTCCAACCATCTTCTTTGCCTCAAGTTAAGATCCGATTGAGTGAATATATACTTTAAACTTTTGTGGTCAGTATATACTTCACATCGGTTTCCAATAAGATAGTGGCGCCATATTTTAAGGGCTTGCACTACAGCAGCTAATTCCAGGTCATGAGTTGGGTAATTCTCGGTATCACATGAATAAATCTCGAATAACATCGAGAGTTGCGCTAATTCATATAAACTATGACGGCAGCATAGTTAACAGTTAAGGCACCACATCATATCAGAACCCACCAACGATAGATAGCTAAACTTGCAAAACATCGCATTTTAACCAAAATCACCATTTTGGAAAAGAACATCGACTCCAAAGTCAAACATCTGCACAAACAACCGCCATAAATTTTCTCAAAGAGAAAGGGAAACTCATTTTCAAAAGAGAACACTTCACTAACAGCATCGCCGATGAAACATCCACAAAACCACCTTTTGAAGCACTTGCAAACTCTACACAGATTTTTCCAAATAACTCCAACTCTAGCAAAGAAAAGATTACAAATTAAACCTCGTGAGTTTTCCAACATAACCCTCTATGTCCATTTGTTTCCTTTAAAAATTTATTCCAAAAGATAATTCAGGGCGAACGCGGAAGGGCGCGATCCACTCAAAAACTTTTGGGGTGTAAATCCATACTCATAGCACCAACTAAACAAATTAGCCAAACCAAATATTTGCACCAATTTCTACGAGTTTTAGGGAAACTCTGAAACACAGCATATGGAACACCTTAACCGAAAACCCTTCAACCAAAATGGCAAACAACCAAACCAGTCCAAAAGCTTTTAAACACATGCTCAGCATAAAAAGAACCATCTCTAGTACTCCACTATGCTTTCCATAAAAGACTTCAATAATCACTATCTACTCCCTGAGGAGCCCCAACACAAATCAACCAAAAGCTTCACAACAAATTTTTCCTCTAGTTACCGTTCCCAACACTTTTAATTAGGGTTTATGATGCTTATCAAAAAGGCACCCAACCAAGACTACATTGACATGATCCCCATGGATCACCAAAACATAATACATCTTATTCTAAATTTGAAACATAGCACTTCAACAGATTCTTAAGCTTGATCAACGTATAAATTTCATATCACCTATATGTCAACGACTCGACCATCGAAACTTATTCAGTTAAACAACGACTTCAACATGTAAATATTATCTCCACAGGGAAGAATTCGTAAGTGAGACTCTAAGTAATACTTTCATTAAGGATAAGATCATTTATCATGTTAATTATCCAAAGCTCACTCCATCGCAACATGTTAAAATTTTCCTCTATTTTAACCATGGTTTTCCAACGAGTAATCTAAACAGTTACCACCACTACTTAGTCATCAATAACAACAAATGGGCATAATCATCAACCAACAACATTACTTTTAGCTACCCTATACATAGGTGATAACAAAATTACCACCACACAACATACTCCCACTATTTAAAATAGATTGGATACTAGCATTAACACTGCCCTTAACAACATCATTAAGAATAAGTCTTATGTCTTCTCAATTGATATCAATACTAGCATTGTAGAGACACAACTGCATACTTCCAAATATACTAGTCTTTTGCAACAACGTAAATAGCAACTATAATCAACTTCCAAATTAAATTCACTAGTCAACACGATTAAATTTCTCTATTAATCCATTAGATTAGAACATCTTTAACAACCAGCAAAGTTTCTTTTACAATAACAACGGTCTACATCATCTTAATGTTTTAACTATGCATTAGGGTTTAAAACTTTAAACATTATTGGGGGTCATAAGCACTTTTAAAGTAAGGCAACAGATTCTAAGCATGTACATTAACCCATTTAATCATTCTCGCTACAGAGTAAACTACAACACTAGTAGTCTATTTATTTTCAAGCTAGAGATAACAACCGCATTGAATTGTTTAAACTCACAAATTAACTTAACAATACGTCATCCCATAAACCACATTGGTACATGCTACATAACATGCTAAACAACAATTCTTACTAGGGACAAACGATTTCAGTCAAAAGACTACTTACTTTGTTTGCAGCATTTTAGTTTTAAAACTCATCCCAAATTCATAAGGAAACTTGACTCTCAAAATTGCAATGAGACAAACCCAAACTTGGTCATGCAAAAGGAATTCTCCAAAACACTTTTCAATCTCAAAGACTCCCACAAGAGGGAACCACACGATCAAATAAACCTTTGCAAATAAAACCTTAACACCAAACCCCAAACTTTCAAGAAACAAGAAGGGTTTTTCAAAGATGATTTCTTAAACCAGTAAAATAACGAAATCAAACACCCCTTACTCATACAAATCCACAGAACTTCAGCCCTGACAGCCAGGTCTAGCATAACTCCTTTAACCTCGGAGAAAGGCAAACACAGGAATAAATTGAATGCTCCTTCCCCCATAAAGCAATCAACAAACTAAGCATCAAAACTGGAAAGGCGCCCAAAAGAAGCGCAACACCAGACTCCTCTTCTTCGTCTTCAACCAAGGAAGACAGAACCACACACCGCAAATGACACAACCCGCACAAACCCAACACTTTTCATTTGATTCAAATCAACAAAAGCCAAGAAAAGCAACGAAAACCGACCGTCAGAACGGCAAAGAACATACGAAGGAACCCACCACTAACTCATCTTTTTATCTCCAGTCAACTACCCGATCTACGACAGAAAGGGTAAGCACTCTTCTCCTACAGGGGTTAATAATTCTTCGGTGATGGCACTAACCGGCCACACCGTCAAACCTCACCCTTACTATGAACAAAAAGAGGTGACCGAAACCCTTCGGCACCACAACCCCACTCTATCACAACAACAAGAGCAATTCAATCATTTATCTCATTGACATAGCAACATGCGTTGTCAAATGAAGCATTCAACATCAAAGCTTAAATACAACATTTAAGATTAAGGAAACGATACCCATACCCTTTTCCTACTGTGCATCCATGTGTGTCAAATTTTAGATTAGTTATACCACTTTTGCAAGTTTTAATGTTGCTATCCTATAACAAAATTTTAGTTAAGACCTAAGCCATGTTTCTAAGTTATTCTACATCATATTTTAGTTGTAACCTAAGGTATGATACAAAAAAATACATATTCCAAGGACCTACAGCCCGCTCTGATACCAACTGTAACACCCCGGCAATTAATATGCCTGAATGCTACCAAACATAAGCTAAACAACATCTAAATACCATGAATTAAGGTAAATTATAGCAAAGGAGTAAATGCTAAAACCCGAGATTTCGGCAGCATCTTTGTTTTAACATGATTTGACGGAGCAACAACAGCATAGCAATATATGGCAATATGAGAGACAACTAAAACAGCAATACTTAAAGTCTTAACAACAATATAAGCCTAGTTTCAAGCATTTAATGTCTCCAAGAGTCAAACGAACGATAAGACTCTCATATAGCAAAGCTTAAACCTTAAAGCAATAATCATCATACGCAGTTTATTATCAAAAAACTAATTGAATGACTTGTGGAATCAAATGAGTGAAGTTACGTGCGGAAGTGTGACTATTTCCCTTCCCCGCATGCCGATCTCATGGTACCTAAAACAACAAGAAAACACAAGCGTGAGTTCAAAACTCAGCAAGCGTATTGCAATGGTACAAACAAAAGCAATTACATGGCTACAACAACTCACATCATGTATATCATCTCATTCGTGTTCACAAATCATTATCATCATCATTATGTATGCAATGCGATGCGATGCGATGCTCATATCTCCTTGGAAACTCATACCGGTATGGTTGAGTACACACCCGTCAGTGTGCACCCTCTCCCCCCTTCTATCCCGAAGATGGAGGGTGCCTACTCCTCGCTTCCGTTCACCGCGGTGAATGGAATCACGATGTAGGACTTGCTCATTGGCTCTCCGGAATAGTCATAACTTTCTCACCGACCTTCCCCGGACTAGTTACCATGCCATGTATGCAAATATGCCAACATCATGAATAACTTGTACATTAACACATGGCATCATCATAGATAACTTGTACATTAACACATGGCATCATCACGTAATAAACATATTCATCATATCAATGGCAAACATTAAAGCATGGCATGTGAACATATCATATATTCAAATTTCATTCTCAATCAATTAAACAAACTACAACCCGCAACCCATTCCAATACACTTGCCTCAACCACGGGCGACGGATTGGCGAGATGAAGAGGGCACTCCCGGGGTCACACCACCTGCACATAGGTACCACACACTCACAATCATGTCCACAAAACAGTACGCAAACCCTCATCTACCCCGACATTGCCAACTACTCGCAACACCCAAAAACAGAGGTTCTGTCCCGTCGGGACAGCAGCCTTCCAAAAGGCATAACTTGAGTTCTGGGACTCAGAATCAATTAAAAGAGTACATCTTCGCGTAGCTTAGGAAATTTCCCAACTTTTTCTAAGTATAAGGAAAGACTGATTCGGACTCTAAAGTGGTTTAATCTACAGAATACCGTGATCTGTTCCAATCACGTCACAGATTTTAACATGCTCGGTAAAACAGCCATAACTTTCAAAAGGCTGATCGGAATGTAACGTTCTTTATACCCACTGAAAGATATTGAAATTATCTACAACTTCTTCAACAGGCGGACGACCAAATTCGGCAACTAAATTGGCGAAAAACTAAACCCTAGGTCGACTGCTCATGCTGTCCAAAAAAGAGAACGTGGCAACATCTAGATCTAATCCAATCTACTCAATTCCAGCACCACCAATTGATCTAAAAACATGATATTGATCCTTAGAACAGTACCTAGCCAAACCCCAAGGAGTCCTATGGCCATACCTTCGCCCGACGCACGAAAACCCAATAGATCCTCTCCCGGATCGCTCCTCTCTCCAATGGACGGATCTCCGAGGTGCAGGGGTGGAGAGGCTACCCTAGGGCAGCAAGTGGTGGAGGAGAGGTGGGGAGTCAAGGGGGCAATGGGGAGGGGGCGCACGACCACAAAGGGGAGGGGGCGGCTAGGGCAAGGGGGGGCTTGTGGGCGCACAAAGGGGAGGGGTGGGCGCACAAGGGGTAGGTGGAGCCCCTTTTACCAGCCCCAACCTGGTTTCCTAGTCCTAAATGGACTCATACTCCTTCCCACCAAAGCCCACAACCCCTCCTCTTGGGCCCAAACTCCCCCGGAAAGGCCCAAAACCCCGGAAACGGCCCGGAAACGCGATTAAACCTCATAGCGTATGGTTTTAACCTCCAATACTATATTTCATAATGTTTATGACCTTATCAAGCACATTAAATAAGGTTACGACACTCCGTGGTGTCACAAAGTCAATAAGACCCAGGGAAATAATGTTATGTCATATTTCACTGTATGACCTGTTGTTGACACGGATGCTGAAAAGTACGACGATATGGCTCTTAAAATTATAGAGTTTGAGAAGTCCCAGAAGGACATATACGACTCATATGGAGAAATGAATTAGTCTCCTAAGTATTCCTTCACTTTGCTAGTCGATATCACATATTCCTTATAAGTCTCCTTATTAATTTAGCCTTAATTCCTGAATGAACATTTTGTCTACACTCCAATTGAGTGATTATCATTTCAAATTGAATAAATTCCTATTTTTCAGATATTTGATTAATTATGTTATGTTTGTTCTATATTCTATAATTTGTTCCTAATGCAGCAATTGTCTAATTATTAAGTCATACTTTTAATATAGAACAAAGTATAATCCGATGACAATGGAAGAAATCTATCTAAAATACAGTTATACCACACTACGAGATTGAAAATATTATGACTATTGCCGAAAGCGATGCTCTCATAGTTGGCACTGAAAGAATGCAATACTATACCCTGAGTCCAGTCGTCCTCTCTTAAGTTTTAAAGACATTGGTATGAATCATTTCCATATGGAGATAGAGAAAGAGGATGGTACGGAATACCTACTCATGACTAAATTTAATGGGTATAATAAATATGTGGTTGAAAAAATTCCTTCCTTCTCCTCTGGGTTATACTATACACATATAAAACCTGAAGTTTATATTGCGATGAAAACCCAGAAATATTCAAGATCTAGAAGATCGACTGGGTTATCCTAAGTTGAATATTATGAGAAGAATAATTAATAATTCTGCATGCCATAGTATAAAGACTTTCCTAGACATGAAAATTTCTTATGCCCTATTTGTGTGGTAGAAAAGCCAATAGTTAGACCCTCTTACCTAGAGGTTAAGGAAGAACCCTTGAATTTCTTTGAGAGAATTTAGGGTGATACCTGTGGTCCTATTTAGCCTCTGTCGGGTCACTTAAGATATTTCATGGTACTAATAGATGCTTCTACTAAATGGTCCTATGTATGTTTCTTATCTACAAGGAATCATGCTTCTGCTAAAATTGATTGCCCAAATTATTAAGTTAAGAACCCACTTTCCAGAAAAAAGAATCAAGTCTATTAGAATGGACAATGCTGGTGAGTTTACCTCAAAAGCATTTAATGATTATTGTACGGCTCTTGGAATTATTGTAGAGCATCTTGTACCTCATGTCTACACTCAAAATGGCCTTGTAGAGTCATTAAATTAACAAGACTAAAAATTTTATTACTTACCCACTCTTATAGAATAGTAGGCTACCCACCAGTTGTCGGGGTCACACAATGCTGCACACTGTGGTATTAATTCAACTCAGACCAACTGCATATCATGAAATTTCTCCATTGCAGATAGTGCGTGGAAAAGAATTAAGTATTTTCCATCGGCGAACACTTGGTTGTGCTGTATACATGCCAATCTCTCCACCACAGTGTACCACCATGGAACCTCACCGAAAGTTCGTGATCTGTGTAGGTTATGAATCTATGTCAATTATTTAAAGACCTAAAGCCTATGACAGGTGATCTGTGCAAGACTCGATACATTGATTGTACTAAGGATATTTTTCGACATTAGAGGGAGATAAGTACCACAATAAAGAATGCCTAGTCTAGATCCACGCACTAAAGTGACCGAACTTGAAGTTCAAAGGATAATAAATCTACAACAAATAAGCTAATAATCTGCCAAATACCTTTACTGATCATAAGGGAGTGGAAAGATCACATATACCAGCAATATATGCACCTGAAAGAGTGGAAATATCGTTAAAAGATATTGAACCCACTTTTGACCCTTATGACAATATGAGGGGGAGGCCTCCAGGTGCATGGGACTCAATTCTGCAGAGACGTCCACAAAAATGGATAACAAACAAATGAGAACACTACTCATGATAGTGGAAGAAGCTCAACCCGATGTTGAGAAAATCCCTGAAGTGAGCCATCCAGGAGATGGTAATATCCTTGAAGTGATCCATTCTGAAGATGATAACCCCAGCATATATTTGCACGCACAATCCAACATTGGGAAATCGGAACACCCAGACTCCATCATTGTGGAAAATCATGAGGATCTAGAAGAAATTAATATAGAGATATCCCTGAAGTGATGCAGGAGAATTGTATAAAAGAAAGACTACAGTTGTCGACATATTTTGCCTCTGAAATTGTTAAAATTTGGATTCAGAACCAAAGTCCATGTAGAGTGCTAGAAGCACTCAAATAGGGTCAAATGAAAAAAAGCAATCAAGGCAACATTCGCTTAATAAGAGAAAGTTTTTGGTCCTGTTGACTGAGTTTCTCCTAAAGTGTTCGCTGCAAGATCAAATGGATTTTTCATACTGAAAATGAATGAAAATATCCAGGTGGTGAGATATAAAGTAAGGCTTGTAGCATAAGGGTTCATGCAGAGACCCGGTATCGATTACGATGAAACCTATTCTCCTGTAATGAATGGAATAATGTTATGAAATTTAATATTAATGGCAGCAAGCTTAAACTTAATAATGCAGTTGATGGATGTAGTGACCGCATATTTATATGAGTCACTGGATACAGATATTTATATGAATCCCTAAAGGAGTTACAATTCTGAATTCCAAAATCACAACATGTATAGCGTCAAACTGAAGAGATCAGTATACGGATTAGACAGTCGGATAGAATGTGGTATAACCGACTTAGTGAGTTCCTCCTGAAGAAGGAACATTATCCCTGTAGGAATATTGTCCCTATAGGAATATTGTCCCTGTGTGCTCATAATAAAATTCCAGAATGGATCATGTGTCATCTCAGTATATGTCAATGATCTGAATGTCATTGGAATCACAAAAGAAATAAAGGAAGCAAATGCTTACCTTACGGTGGAGTTTTGAGATGAAAGATTTAGGTGAAACCAAATATTGCTTAGGCCTGCAGTTAGAACATTTGCCAGAAGGAATGTTTGTACATCAGTCTATCTATACAAAGAAGGTATTGGAAAGATTTAATATGGATAAATCTCATCCTTTAAAGACTCTCATGGTTATGGGACCCTTGAAGTGGATAAAGAACCATTTTGTAGACTAAGGATGGAAAATGTTCTCTTAGGACATGAAGTCCCATACTTAAGTATCTTGTAAATTGCACAATGTCTAATATTGCATTCGTAGTAAATTTGCTAGCGTGAAATAGTATAGTCCAACCAAAAGATATTAGGTTAGTGTCAAGACTTTACTCATATACCTCCAAGGTACTCAAGATCTTAGATTATTTTTTCAGAAGAACTAAGACTTAACCATTGGGAATATATGGATGTTGGCTATCTTTCTGATCCCCATAGTGCTAAATCTAAGGCTAGTTTTGTATTTTTCTAAAATGGTTCGGTCATTTCTTAGTAGTCTTCTAAGCAGACCTTAGTAGCTATTTTCACCAATCACTCTAAAATTATAGCCTCACGTGAGTGTGCTTGGCTGAGACGTGTGATTAGCCATATCCAGAAGTAATATTGTCTTAATATCGTCAATACCCCACCATTATCTATGAAAATAGTATTGCTTGTGTTACACAAATGTAATTAGGTTTTTGTAAAGAGTAATATCACGAAGCATATTGCCCCTAAATTTTTCGATACTCATGAATTCCATAAGAATGATGAGGTAAAGATATTACAACTAAGTCATGTAAAAATCTCGCAGATTTGTTCAACAAGTCCTTGCCAAATCTATTTTTTTAAAGATAAGTTAATGGCATTGAAATGAGATGACTTAGATATGTAGAGTTCAGAGGGAGTAAAACCTTGAAGCATGACCCCATTACATGATACTAAAGATCCTAATTTATATCCCGAAGATTATAAGTTCTGCACTTTTTCCCTTAGTGAGTTTTTCTGAAGTTTTTTCACATAAAGTTTTTTAATGAGGCAACTAGTGTAACACAGAGTGTGAGTGCAATGTACTTTTTTCTCCATCCTTTTTTTCCATTGGGTTTTTGGGTAGAGTTTTTAATAAGACATGTGCATTGCGCGATATTCGCCAAAGGGGAGTGTTATGATATGGATAGAATCCATCCCTATATAGAAGGACTCTATCTATATGCACATGACCAACAAGATATTAAGCGTAACAGAAAAGTAGGATCAATGAAGTGTAAAAAAGATAATAAAGACAAGATCACTTAGGAGGAGGTCGGTAGGCAAGATGTCAGAGGAAGGGGAGGAAAGGAGCTTTTCTTCTACCTTTCGGAGCATTCAAGAAGAAATGCCTTTTTTCTGGAAAAACTACATACATGTCAACAAAAATCCAACAAGCCACCAAAACAAATCCACTCATCGTAGGGCTAGGTTTGTAACCTAAAAAGAAGAAATTTGATGTTTCTTTCTTTTGTCAAGAACAAACTATTTTTCAAACGTAAGTGAAACTAGAACTATGTGTAGGTATAAGTTGATTTTTTTAAAGTCCAGTTTCGCTACATAACCTCTTATCTTGACCCATCATTCAGAAATACGCACCCAGAATCTTTTTGATCTTGACCAGGCTTCCCAAACTGAAATTCAATAAATTACTCAGAACCAATCCCCTCCAGCGGTGGTGAAACCAAAAATTTTACCTGGTAGGTCAAATCACCGGTAATGATAGTACTAGAAATGTTTTAAAATATAGGAGAAGCGGGACTCGAACGCGCAACCTCGTGACTCTAACCTCACACTTCTAACCAACCCACCCACCATTGCGTACTAATATATATAGAATATGCACTCCTTTTGAACATTCCTGAAATAAGGCATCAGTACCGGTTCGTAACACGACGGTTCGTGTTACGAACCGGTACTGATGCCTCATTTCAGGAAAGTTTAAAACGAACCGGTACTGATACCCTTATCAGTACCGGTTCAAATCTAATTTGGACTGATGTGCTGGTAGGAAAGCCCGGTTTTCTAGTAGTGTCTCATTGCACCATATTTTAATGGGGTTATTTCCCTAAACATGCATGGATTTATACAACTTTGACAAGCAGTTGCCGAGCCACCTCCGAGAGACTGTGGGCATTAAGAAGCAGTGTGAGACCCCGGATCAGCTATCCGAAATCTACTGTGTATTTCTGTAATAGTCCCAGATCAGTAGCTAGTACACACAGTCAACAGTGATACGTCATTGCCGAACACAACGAAATTGAAACATAATAATAAAGTATGGGCCACATGGCCACTTATTACAATACACGGTCACGAGACCGGAGACACGACAGCGGAAGCAAAAACGACAAAAAGAGAAAACCAAAAACACCACAGGCGACGACAAGACACGCGCCTAGCTCTCATGGCAATCTTCCTCGAATTCCTCGGAGTAGAACTCACCGTCTTCAACGGCGTCTTGGTAGTTCTTTGATGATGATAATATGTGTAGCACGTGAGTACAAAAGTACTTAGCAAGTCGGGGAAAGTATGCATATGTGGGGCTTGCCAAGGAAGGCTTAATATGGTTCTTTTGCACAAAGCCAAGTTTCATCAAACCATATTTAATAATAAGTTTCGTAAAGCATATTTTAGCAATTCTTTTTAACCATTGAATTATGTAATATTTCAGTGAAGGTTCTATCCACCATCACTAGTATAAGGGCTCTATCCGCCACGAATTTAAAAGATCAAGATTATCCACACATGACTCTATCCGTCATGACGTAAAACAGGTTTCATCTACCTGGTTGGCTCAATCCGCCAATTAAACATCAGAGAGTTCTAACTACTTCTGAATCCCAAAACATCATTGTTTAGTTTGAAACCAAAAACCAAAGTCTACCAGTATGAAAGCATTCTTTGCTTTGCCCTTGACTGTAAGCACGACTATTCGAATAGTTTTAACTCTGCAGAGGTGTACAGCTTTACCCACAAGACATGATCATCTCTTTAACGCCATGCAATTAACACACTTCCTTTAATGTGTCGGAAGAGAGATCATGACAAGTCCTTTACAATGTATACGCCTACCCCGACTCACCCGCTGAGGTTTCACCACTGTTAGGGTTCTATCTACCCAGTAAAGAAGCCCCCTCTTGCGCCGTGTGGGGAGTACAACTTGCCGCTACCTAGCACCCACATTCCACCAACTGGCGAGTCTAAGTTAGGTTTCTACAAATTACTTAGCCAGGTCGTACCATGTTAGACATGTGGTAGTACGGTTATGCTTAGAATGGACAATCATAAGCATCGGTCCTTAATTGACTTGGGGCGGCACTTGCACAATGCAACTAGTGCTCAATCCGCACCCACCCGACATTCCAATCTGCCCAAGTCCAAACCCTTTTTCCTTTTCTTTTTATTTTGGAAAAACAGTACCAGAATCTTTATAATCCTTTCCAAATCACGCTTTAAATCCTCATTTTTGTATAATCCCACCCATAGGTCATTTTCACCAATGTTGGCCCTAAGCAATTCTACCGTACTATTCAACAAAGGTCACCATATAAGGTAAACATGGCATAGCAAATGTCCTAGGGTTACAAGTAAACATGGATATCAATAACAAAGGAGGTATTCGCAAATTGGATTAACTATTCATCTATATTTGACATACGATGATAAACATAGCCATGCAAGTTTATAAAACAGGTTAAAACATTTGCAATCATAGGATCAAAATGCGTCAAGGGACTTGCCTTCGGTCGCAGCGAGGGTGTCGAAACCTTGGAGTTCGGCGGCGGGGTCGACGGACTCGGACGGCTCCTCAGCTACGCGCAAAACGAGACAACAAATAAAAACACGAAAATAAATAAAATCCAAACATTATAAAAGTAGTACTGGCAGGAAGGTATTGATTTTAGATGAATTTAGGAACTTGAACGGATTCAATCGGAGTTCGGACGGAAAAGATATGAGCTTCCGATGTTCAAAAACCCTAGAAAATCGAAAACGAGGGAATATTCCCGGAATATTCCTTTTCCTATTTTTTCTGATTTTTGGGTTTGTTTGAGTCTATGGATGGTGGGGCCTCCTTGTCATAGACATGTGGGGTTCTTCTCCATTGCCTTGGCCATGGCCAAGAACAGAGGAGGCAAAGCCTCATGGGGGCGCCGGCCATGGAGGGGCTAGGGCGACCGTGGCCGGCTTGGCGGCGACGGCGCTGAAGCGGCGCGAGGTGGCGGCGGCGCTGGGTGCGTGACGGGCGGTGGCTGGCTCGGCGGCAAGCGTGGGGTGAGGGGCCGGAGGCGACGGAGCCATCCGGGGCGGCCGAGGCCAGCAAATGAGGAGGCGACGGTGACAAGAGGGCGCGGGCCGGGCAGCGGCGCGAGGCACCGGCGAGACGGCGGGAGCCGGCGGCGGTGGCGGCACGCCGGCGACGGCGCCGGAGGGCCGGCGGCCATGCATGGGCACGCCCCAAAAACAGAGAAGCCCCAAAACTTCAAAAACTTTGAAATTTTGCACCAAATTTGAACATAGCTACAAGAACTAATTGATGAATCCTCTAAAGCACATCTAGAGGGACTCACACTTGCAAGGAATTGATCAATTGCTCGCTGGAGAAGACGAATTTGACGAAGAACACCGGTTCGGCCGAAGCAACCAAAACCCGCAATTCGTCGCCAAACCTTGAGGAAACCTAAAATTGATGGATGAATTAGAATCTAAACCTCCACACGCACACAACGAAACAAACGGAATGGACATTGAACCACCGAAGAGGAAGTTAGGATGATGAACACGAAGAACACGCAAAAATGTGTCCCGGCGCCGGTTTTCTTGATCTTGCGGTCGAATGAGTTGAAGAGGAAAGAGGAGGGTGCTACCACCGGGAAGAGGACTCCAATACGGAGTAAATAGAGGTGGAACCACGCGATTCGACAGAGAAACGGCCGAGTAATGACCATTAAGGCAAATTTTAGTTTTTGGAAGATGGAATCATTTCCGGTGCGAGTTAGGGATGAAGATCATGGGGGGTGGAAAGAGGGCGTCGCTACGAATCCAACGGATCTGGCCTTGCGCGGTTTGGGGCATTGAATGGAAAGTTATGAACACTTAAGGAAGGAGGTAGCCATGGATGAACTTGAAGCTCGCTTCTGTTGTTTGCTTGCACGATGGGTAGAAGACAATGAACAGTCACTGCCATGTGGCGAGCTCCCATTGGCCGAGTATTACGCGAATGAACCGCCCTAGGGAAAAATTAGCAAAAATGGTCTAAAAATTCCGGAAAAATTCCTAGAACCATTTTGGAATATTTGGAACCCAATAAAATTGGTTTCGCAGAATTTGGATGAAATTTGTTGATTTGAATATTCTGGGGCGAATAGCGGGCATTAAACGAAAGCCGCTCGGGATAAAATACCAGAGAACTTCCAAAAATCTTGGAAAAATTCCCAAAATGTTTTTAGAATAATTGGGACCTAATACAATAGGTTCCATGATTTTCGAAGCATTTTTGGACTCGGGTGAAATTTCGGGTACTAGCGGGAACCGGGAAATTTGATTTTTCGAACGGAAGGGAATTGAATTCCGATTTTGGGATGGATAAGGATGCCAAATTAACCTAAACACCAAGGAAACTCCAAATTTTGAATTTAATTAATTTAAATTAGATTTTTCCACAACGCGAAACTGAGGATGTTACAAACCTACCCCCCTTAGAGAGAATCTCGTCCCCGAGATTCGGACGGAGAAAGAAAAAGATCAGGAAACTCTGCTCGAAGATCCTCTTCTCGTTCCCAAGTAGCTTCCTTCTCGGAATGGTTACTCCACTGAACCTTGTAGAATTTGATCACACGACTTCGGGTTCGATGCTCGGCCTCATCCAGAATCTTGACTGAATACTCCGGATACGACAGGTCTTCTGTCAATTCCATCTCTTCAAAAGGCACCTGATGCTCGGGTACTTTGAGACATTTCTTCAACTGAGACACATGAAAAACATCATGTACCCCTGCCAGCTGTGGAGGTAATTCCAACTTGTATGCGACTTCTCCTCTTTTGGCAATCACTGGAAATGGACCAACAAAGCGGGGCGCTAACTTCCCACTAACTCGGAATCGGCACATTCCCTTGAGAGGTGAGACTTTCATATATACATAATCACCCGGTACGAAACTTAATTCTCGTCGACAATTATCGGCATAGCTCTTCTGTCTAGACTGAGCGGTCTTCAGATTCGCGCGGATCTGCCGGACTTGCTCTTCAACTTCTTTCAGAATATCAGGTCCGATAATTTGTCCTCCCTCTGACTCTTTCCAGTACAACGGTGTCCTGCACTTTCTTCTGTACAGGGCCTCAAATGGTGCCATCTTCAAACTCGCCTGATAACTATTGTTGTATGCAAATTCCGCATAGGGCAAGTTCTGATCCCATGAACCTTTATAAGTCAGAGCACACGCTCTCAGCATATCTTCCAATATTTGATTTACTCTTTCCGTCTGACCATCTGTTTGAGGATGGTACGCTGTACTAAAATTAAGATTTGTGCCCAACACCTCATGCAACTTCTGCCAGAACCTTGAAGTAAACTGGGAACCTCGATCAGAGACGATCTTCTTCGGCACACCATGCAAACACACTATTCTGGCCATGTATAACTCTGCGAGTTTATCCCCAGAATAAGTGGTCTTCACCGGGATAAAGTGGGCCACTTTGGTCAATCTGTCCACAATAACCCAAATGGAATCATTACCGGACTTGGTCTTGGGGAGTCCAGTTATAAAATCCGTTCCAATTTCTTCTCATTTCCACACAGGAACTTGCAGCGGCTGCAACAAACCAGCTGGTCTTTGATGTTTTGCCTTCACCAACTAGCAAACATCACAACGAGCTACAAACTTAGCCACTTCTTTCTTCATATTGGACCACCAATACATTTCTTTCAAATCTGAGTACATCTTCGTACTCCCTGGATGAATGGAATACACAGAATCATGAGCCTCCTTCAACACTATGTCTTTGATTTCCTGTTGGTTAGGGACTACTATTCTTTTCCGAACCAGACGGAACCTTTCTCATCTTTGGAAAATCCAGGATGTTTTCCTTTCTTTAACTCTTCCTTGAGGTTCGCAATATCCTTATCCTTTTTTTGAGCCTCACGGATCTGCTCTTCTACGGTAGATTGTACTTCAACATTGAAAATGCATCCTTCATTCACCAACTCCAAGTTAAGGCGTTGGGATTCTTCATGAAGCGTTGGTTGATTTTCCCGTACCATAGCATTGTTGCAGTAGCTTTTCCTACTTAATGCATCCTCAACAACATTAGCCTTTCAAGGGTGGTAATGGATTCCAACATTATAGTCTTTTACCAATTCCAACCACCTTCTCTGCCTCAAATTGAGATCTGACTGGGTGAAAATATACTTCAAACTCTTGTGATCCGTATAAATCTCACATCTATTCCCAATCAAATAATGCCACCAAATCTTGAGTGCATGCACAACTGCGGCTAACTGCAAATCATGAGTTGGGTAGTTTTCTTCATGGGGTCGCAGTTGCCTTGAAGCGTAAGCTATAACTTTTCCTGTAGGACCGAATATAGCAATCAAAGGGGGGCTGAATGATTGTGCGAAAGCTAAAACCAAATTCTTGATCTATTAAAAGTTTACCCCAAAATAGAACCAAATAATTGCCTCGTTTTCGAAAAAAAAATAGAATAATAGAGGTTTGGTAAAATGCGAATTCCCGGAGATCCAACCGTCCGATCGATCTGAAATTTGGATACAAGAAACTAGATTCCAATACGAATCAAACCCAAAAAGAATCAGCTCAAACGGACTTACGGATCAAAAGTTATGACCTTCGCAAGCTTACTATTCCAGAAGATGGCGAGAATAAATCTAACTAGAATTGTAGCTCGCCGAAAGATTTGATGAACTTGATCTTTATTTCTCCTTTCTTTTGTCTAAAATACTCCAAACAAAAGAGTACAACCCTAAAACTTGCTCAAAGCTTGATTGCCTTCAACAGGAGGCAACCCCTCTATTTAAAGAAGGCAAACACACCTAATCCTAGAAGGAGTCCTAATCCTAGAAGGATTCCTAATCCTAAAAGGATTCCCACTCCTAATCCTAGAAAGAGCATGTATTCAACACAACTCCACTTGGCCCAACCTGGCCGAGTACAACTCTTGCACGCGTATGGCAACCCTACCATACTCACGTGACTAACACTTTGCACGCGAATGACCTCATGCCATTCTCACGTGACTAACCATTCTTCATGTGCACCATTCTCTTAGCACGAGCGTCCGCATGACATCCTTGACCACCAAGACCTCGGTTCCCCTCGAACCTAGTCCCGAACCTCAGTTCCTCCATGAACCTAGTTCCAGTCCCGTCATCGACCACATTCGCCCTCGAGCAATACCTGCACATGAACAAACCACAAAACGATTCCGAGCACAAGTCCGCGACTTGACTCACATTAAACCATGCAACCACTCACAGGAGTGCATTGCATTAAATATTCTAAGAACACGATTTCAAAACACGAACAAAAACCTTTGCAAAAATCAAAAAGCTTTTCAAATAATTAAACTGATTTCAGATCTTTTCAAATAAAGAAACCAAAAAATAAATCTTGTCGAAATATCAAACTGGTTTCAAATCTTTTTCAAATACTCATCATCAAAATCAACTGGATCAAAAATAACGATCCTTCAATCTCCCCCTTGATGAGTAATTTGACAAAACACAATATAAGATTTGGAGATTGAGCAAGAACCAAAAGACCAAATAATCCCAATTCAAAAACCTCCTTGACTTGTTCTCCCCCTTTTTGACAAAATAGTCATCAAGATCTCAAAACTCCCCCTTAATGAATGCAGTATCTCAAGCTTTGAAGTATATTCAAGGTATATAATCAAAGTAAAGCATTTGAAGAGTTTTTAGGAGAACTTTCTCATTTTGTATCAAATTATCCAATGAGAAAGCAAATTGTGAGAATATGGAGGCTCTAACACATAGAATAGTTATTGCATAAGCAAATTAGAGCAAACAAGTAAAATGTCATAAACAGATTTTGCCAAAGCGAAAAAGAAATCTATCATGAGCATAGAGAGACTTTCAAATTCACTAATATTTGTCTCAAGCCTTTTTCAACCATTTGAATTTCCTTTTTCTCTTTTAGCAAGTTTGACAATTTTGCTTTGTGATCAACAGGGATGACAAGTAACTGCACACTTGCCCATACTTGTGTATGAGTAGGTAGTTCTTTCTTGTATCTTTCTTAGTTTAAATTGGCAAGTGGCTTCACATTGTTCTGAACTTTTGTTTAGACAAGTAGCCTTTTCTTGCATCTTTTGCATTTAAATCCCTGGCAAGGAAGCTGCACATTGTACTAAACTTGTGTTTAGCCAAGTAGCTTTTGCTTGCATCTTTTTCAACTTGCTTTTAACATTAAAACACTGATTTTGCTTGAGACTCATAATGATCATTTGTAGTCCAACAAAAAACTCACACATAGTTTCTAATCAGCTCTAGCCTTTCAACAGATGACAAGAAACTTTTAAGCCTATTTCACAAATGCAATACCATAATGAGCAAGAGCCAAAATATTCTCGAAAAGCATCTCAAATTGAATTATTTTAGCCTTTTAGTGATAAGTAAAGCATTGAGCATTAACTTGGCTATATACACAAGAATAATCACCAAAGCTTTGTACTACATGATGCAATGTAAACAGGGGTTTTTACTTGAGGTGTAAAGTCAAAATACCACTTATAAAAAAATCACTTCTAGGAACCAAAGTCAAGTAACCCAAAAGAGATAAACTCAAGACTCCTCAAATCAACCCATGGGGATGAATGATCCCAAGTTCACCGCGTAAGAAAGCAAAAGCGAGAAAAATCAAGCGGTTTAGTGAAAATATCGACAAAGTCGAGCACCCGAATCAACAAATTTCAGTTCAATAGCTCTTTTTCAACATGATCTCTAAGAAAATGAAATCGATGACAATGTGTCCAAGAAAGAGAATTACTCAAGAAGTGGCATGAACCAGATGTACTTTTTCTATCAATTCCACATCCTCCAAATTCAGCATCGAGAAAGGTCTTAAACTAATGCGTGAAGAAGCGAAAGCCAAATGCCAAAATCTTGAGTACCACGGAGATACCTTAAAATCCTCTTGATAGCTTGTCGATGTGAAGCACGCGGGAAGCTTGAAAACGAGCACACAAGCACACAAAGAACTCCAATTATCTCATCCTCAACAAAGATCATCATCATCTTCATCAACAAAGATACTCTCCCCCGAACATATGCACTGCACTGCACTATTTGGACTAGTGCCTTTTGCGAAAACAGAGGTGGAGGAAGCATCTTGAAAAATAACACTTTTAGCACGAGATGCACAAGTGAAGGAGGAGAACCAATTCTTATCATCGGACATGTGGCGTGAGCATCCTAATCCACTAGCCATATGTTCTCCTTCCTCGTGAGAAGCCTACATAGAAGCAGAAAGTGTCGATGTCTCGATGCAGGTTAGAAATAAGATGTTTAGGAATCCAAAGATCGAGACACCTGACGCTGCTTGATTGGCACAACACGAGCATTCTTATGCATAAAAGAAGATTTGTCTTTTCTCGTGTTCTTAGCAACAAGAGGTATTTGCATCACCCTAGGCACATAATGAGAAATGAAACGTGCACTGTCAAATTAGACCTAGCATTAAACCTTTCTCTCTTTTGTTGTTTAGCTAGTCTAAAGCAAAAGTCTACTAGATGTCCATCTCTACCACAATGAGTGCAAGTGTACTTAACATGATGTTTTGCTTTAACAGTAGAAGCACATTTTGCATTCATCATAGTAGAAGATAAAAGACCACCAGATTTAAAGACATTTTTCTTAGGCTCATTGACAATTTCAAATTTTCCACTTCCAAGTGTTTTGACAACAGTGGGAGCATGTGATTTATGATGAGCATAAGAATCAAAACCTAAACCTTTGTTCTGAGTGCTGACTTTTGATTGATCCAAAATCATGTTTAGGTTTTTCTTGCCATCAATGAAACGTTCCAAAGAATTTTGCAAGTAATCAACTTTCTTAGCAAGAGTTAAACAATTATCACAAGGAGTGTTAATTTTAGCTTTACATTTACGGCAATTTGAACACGAGTTAATTTCATGAGTGAACATGTCATTTGTTAATTGTGTAACTCTACAATTTGCATCTTTTAATTTCAACTCAAGAATTGAACATTTAGAGCAAGCAATTTGATCATGTAAACTATCAGTAGAGCAACCAATATTTTTCACAAGTTTTTCATTTTTCAATTGTTCGGCATAAACTTGTTCTAGTTTAATGACATGTTCCTCTTTTAGAGACTTAATTTCAAATTTGAGATCTAAGCAAGTATCACAAATATTTTCAGAATTTGAATTTCTAAGATCAAAGTTTTCAGATTTTAGCATGGATAGATCTTTTTCTAAGTTTTTATTTTTGAGTGAAGATTTTCTTAAAGATTTTCTCAATATGACTAAAACTTCACAAAGCTCATCATACGAAGGCATTACCTCATCACCGTCATTTGGAGGTCTTTGTCGTTGTCACTAGAATCACTAGTGTTCCCTTTTGCCATGAAGCACAAATCAGGTGAAATCCTTCTCTTTCAGCTTCGTTTGCTTCGCTTCCTTCTCATCTTAAATTGAGTCATCAATGTCGCTTAAGTCTAAGCGACCAATTGCCTCGAAGACTTTGTTGAGCATCTTCTTCGTCCGTTGCTTATTTTTATCCTTGCTCTCTCTTGGCCGGAAGGACTTGGAGGAGTTGCTTTGCTCCTTCTCCTCTCTATCTTTGTTCTTGAAACATTTAGCACGGATGTGCCCTGCCTTGCCTTGATTGTAGCAAAGGATGGAGGCTCCTTTTCTTTCCCTTGATCTCATGTAAGCTTCTTTGAGTCGCTTGGAAAGAAGAGCAAGTGTATCTTCTGGTATTTGATCTAGCTGTTCATCACTAAGAGCACTCAAAGCAGTAATGAAATATGATGATGAAGAACTAGTAGCATTATCATATGAAGAGGAATTAGCATTAAGAGCCATAGAGTTATCATTGGATGTTCTTGAAACAATGTCTATCTCAAAAGTCTTGAGACTAGAATATAGTTTATCCAAAGTCATTTCACTCATCTTGTGAGCTTCCCTAAAAGCGATCACTTTCATTTGCAGATTTTAAGATCAAGAGATGATAGGAAATGTCTAGCATTTTCAGAGTCAGTGTACTTTACATCTACAGCTCTAAGATTGTTTAAGATTACATTAAAGCGAGCAAAACAATCATCTAGAGATTCTCCAGAGTTCATTTCAAATCTAGTGTATTCCTTTTTAAATTGATCTTGCCTAGCTTCTTTTACAGAGTCAGTGCCCTCATGATAATCTTGAAGAGATTTCCAAATTTCATGAGCAGCGAGTAAATGACAGACTCTATCGAATTCTTTTCTAGCAAGTCCTTGAAGCAATATGTTTCTAGCTCTATTATTGTTTTCAACATCTTTTTCAAACTCGATTTTATCAATATCATCATTTGAAGGAAGCTCGTATGGAATCTTTACCTTGCGCCAAATAGCGTTACCTTGAGCTTGAAGGTATGCAGTCATCCGAATCCGCCAGTGGGGAAAGTCTGTGCCATTGAAGATTGGCGGCTTATTCGAGTATATCTCTGTTTCCATAACTTACCGTTTACTAATCACCTGTTAAGATGGATTAGTAGAGCCAAGCTCTGATACCACTTGTAGGACCGAATATAGCAATCAGAGGGGGGGTGAATGATTGTGCGGAAGCTAAAACCAAATTCTTGATCTATTAAAAGTTTACCCCAAAATAGAACCAAATAATTGCCTCGTTTTCGAAAAAAACAGAATGATAGAGGTTTGGTAAAATGCAAATTCCTGGAGATCCAACCATCCGATCGATCTGAAATTTGGACACAAGAAACTAGATTCCAATACAAATCAAACCCAAAAAGAATCAGCTCAATCGGACTTACGGATCAAAAGTTATGACCTTCGCAAGCTTACTATTCCAAAAGATGGCGAGAATAAATCTAACTACAATTGTAGCTCGCCGAAAGATTTGATGAACTTGATCTTTATTTCTCCTTTCTTTTGTCTAAAATACTCCAAACAAAAGAGTACAACCCTAAAGCTTGCTCAAAGCTTGATTGCCTTCAACAGGAGGCAACCCCTCTATTTAAAGAAGGCAAACACACCTAATCCTAGAAGGAGTCCTAATCCTAGAAGGATTCCTAATCCTAAAAGGATTCCCACTCCTAATCCTAGAAAGAGCATGTATTCAACACAACTCCACTTGGCCCAACCTGGCCGAGTACAACTCTTGCACGCGTATGGCAACCCTACCATACTCACGTGACTAACACTTTGCACGCGAATGACCTCATGCCATTCTCACGTGACTAACCATTCTTCATGTGCACCATTCTCTTAGCACGAACGTCCCGCATGACATCCTTGACCACCAAGACCTCAGTTCCCCCTGAACCTAGTCCCGAACCTCAGTTCCTCCATGAACCTAGTTCCAGTCCCGTCATCGACCACATTCGCCCTCGAGCAATACCTGCACATGAACAAACCACAAAACCATTCCGAGCACAAGTCCGCGACTTGACTCACATTAAACCATGCAACCACTCACAGGAGTGCATTGCATTAAATATTCTAAGAACACGATTTCAAAACACGAACAAAAACCTTTACAAAAATCAAAAAGCTTTTCAAATAATCAAACTGATTTCAGATCTTTTCAAATAAAGAAACCAAAAAATAAATCTTGTCGAAATATCAAACTGGTTTCAAATCTTTTTCAAATACTCATCATCAAAATCAACTGGATCAAAAATAACGATCCTTCAATTCCTTCTTGCATCAAAACACAACCAAGTCCTTGTTTTGAGGCATCACAATAAATTTCAAAATCCTTATGGATATCCGGCAGGACCAGTACTGGTGCTGAAGTTAACCTCTTCTTTAATTCCTGAAAACTGTGCTCACAAGACTTAGTCCATTCAAACTTCTTCTCTTTCTTTAAAAGCTGAGTGAGTGGTCTTGCTATCCTTGAGAATCCTTCAATAAATCGCCGATAATAACCCGCTAATCCAAGAAAACTTCTGATATCCAGGACCGACTTGGGCTGCGTCCAATCCAAAACATCTTTTACTTTCGCCGGATCCACTGCTACTCCTCCAGCAGAAATGATATGACCCAGGAAAGAAACTTCCTTCAACCAGAAGTCAAATTTGCTAAACTTAGCATAAAGCTGATGCTCCCTTAACTTTTCCAAGACTATCCTCAGATGATCTTCATGTTCTTTTTGACTCTTGTAATAAACAAGAATGTCGTCAATGAAGACTACAACGAACTTGTCTAAGTATTCCATGAATACCTTATTCATCAGATTCATGAAATAGGAAGGGGCATTTTTCAACCCAAACGACATTACCGTAAACTCATATAGTCCATATCTGATCGTGAAGGCTGTCTTTGGAATATCTTCTTTCCGTATCTTCAGCTGATGATACCCTGATCTTAAATCTATTTTGGAGAACACTTAGGCTCCTTTCAACTGGTCAAACAGGTCATCTATCCTGGGCAAGGGGTACTTATTCTTGATGGTGACCTCATTCAAGGAGCGGTAATCTATGCACATCCTCAAACTACCATCCTTTTTCGTGACAAAGATTACTGGTGACCCCTAAGGCGACGAACTGGGCCTGATGAATCCTTTTTCTTGTAGTTCTTCAATCTGTTTCTTCATTTCGACTAATTCATTGGAAGGTAGCCGGTAAGGCCTTTTTGAGATCAGAGCCGTACCAGGTACAAGCTAAATCACAAACTCAATATCCCGGTCTGGTGGCATACCAGGAAAATCTTCTGGAAACACATCCGGGTACTCATTGACTATCGGCACATTTTCCAAAGACGTCCCCTTCAGACGGTTCAGGGTACTACCCCCCTCAAAGGAAAGATTAGACAAGAACTCCACTCTAATCCCCTCAGGGCTGGTAAGCGAGATAGCTCTATTAGCACAGTCTATCTGCCCCTTGTACTTGGTTAGCCAATCCATTCCAAGGATTACTTCTATACCCTTAGTATCCAATAGTATTAAGTTCGCTAGGAACTTTACCCCTTTTATTACTATATCCATTTTCGGGCAAACAACAGTTGTCCTTAATTCTTTACCAGGGGATTGAACTAATAAAGGGTTTCTTAACTGAACGGTATCCCAATCATGCTTTCTAACTAAGTATTCTGATATGAAGGAATGGGTTGCACCAGAATCAAACAGAACTGAAGCAGGTATTGAGTTGACGAAGAACTTACCATAAACCACGTCTGGTGCCTCTTGAGCCTCCTCAGCAGTGATATGGTTCACGCGCCCTCTTCCAGCAGTCCTCGGTGTACGCGGGGTCTGCGGCGTACCTCTTCCTTGCACTGGTGCTGGAGCACGGGCGGGTGTAGATCCCAGGTTGAACCGGACTAGAGTGACCGGTTGACGCTTCTGCGGGCAGTTGCTGGCATAGTGCCCCATTTCCCTGCAGTTGAAGCACTGCACTCCTGCCATCGTGGTTCCACTCTTCTGAGCTTGGGCTCCTGCATTGCCGGCAGGAGCTTGACCAACTGAGCGAGGGGTGGACATTGGGGTCCTAGGCATGTTGGAGGCTGCTGGCCTACTGGGCGGTTACTGGAAAGTGCGAGGCCTAGAGCTGCTGGCGCCACGCTGGCTCTGGAACATCATCTTTCTCTTCCTTGACTCAAAAAGCTGGCGCTGAGCATCTTCTTGGATTAAAGCTTTGTTCACCATGTGCTGGAACAAGGGGAAATCGTTCGATACCAGCTGAACCTTCAGAGTAGGGTTAAGGCCTTCCATAAACCTCCAGATCTTAGCCTCATCCATTGCGACATCAGCAGCCGCATAGCGTGACAGTTGCGTGAAGCGATTCAGATACTCCGACACAGACAAGTTCCCTGTTGCAACTTGTAGAACTCACGCCTCTTCATCTCCATGATTCCTTTCGGAATATGGGTAGCCCGAAAAGCTTCCACAAACTCGTTCCAGGCGATGTTCTGGGCATCTTCGTGGGCTGCACAGTAATTATCCCACCAGCTTGCTGCAGTACATTTGAGCTGGTGTGAAGCGAAGTGCACGCTCTCTATCTCATCGCACTAAGCCAAGTGAAGTTTCCGCTCAACTTCTTTGAGCCAGTCGTCCGCGTCCAATGGGTCCACGGATCCAGCAAAAGTTGGGGGTCGAGTCCGCATGAACTCCCCAAACTTGGACTGGGGTGGTTGAGCTTGGGCCTGTGCTGCAGCGACTTGGGGTTGATTAAGGACATTCTGTGCTAATGCTTGCAAAAGCTGAAGCTGCATTGCCATCATCTGTTCCATATTGGGTGGATGAGCCGGGGGTGGAGGTGGTATCGGCTCTTGCTGGGCTGCCGGCGGCTGCACATGCTCTTGTTCCTGTTGCTGCTGTGGCTCCACAAACTCCTGCTCCTGAAAGTGTACTTGTCCACGACCGCGTCCACGGCCTCTACCGCGGCCTCTTCCATGACCACGGCCTCTGCCTGGGTTCTCCATCTGAAACGAGGGCGGCCAAGCACAAGGAAAGAGGGAAAAGCAAGGATAAGAAACGGGGTACTACAACATCCACCACGACAAAGGCACACAACAGAAGAAAAACCAGCAAACCCTTATTAAATCAAAATAGTTTGATAACGCTGGCTGGATCACAACTGCCCACAGCATGATCCAGACCAACACAAGCAATTCTTAATCGTTCTACTAGAAGCAAAACTAAGGCCCTCCCGACTCGAACATCTAGACGCTCGCGTCACTCTCATAGACACGCGGGGACGGGTCCTCCTCCTCCTCGCTCCTGCTGCGGGAAGGCATAGCTGCTGAAGAATGTCCTGCACCTCCAGGGGCAGCCAAGAAACTCAAAGAAACCCCCAAAGGTGACTGGCGATGAACTGACTTGCGCGCGGTCTCCCGAGTCCTTAGGCCACGACGACGCTTGGCTGGCGAAGCATCCGATGTCAATCCTCGCATAGGCAGATCCTCCGGGACTGGAACTGGTGCGACAAGCTGTGCCGCCTGTACAGGGGCTAGTGGCGGAAGAGCAGCTGCCTGCTAAGCTTCCTTCAGCTGGCGTATCTCCTCTCGAGCTGCTGCCAACCGCTGGTACACATCCTGGAGCTCATGCGTAGTGCTAACGTACGCCTCATCCTGGTCTCGGATGAGCGATCCCATATGCACGATCATCGGATCCCCTTCCGGCTCCGTACTGCGGAACCTGCTGTGGTGCCTCCCTTCCTCATGGCACGGAAACAGGCGGTACGGCGAGGCCTCCAGTCTGTCGTTGTAGGTGCTGCCTAAGTGGATGATAGCCTGCCTTTCTGCATCTTGCAGTGCCTCTCCCATCTTCAGCCTCTCAGACGTGAAGTAGAAGGAGCGATCATCTTCCAGACTCCGACTCTTGGCGTGCACCAAAAGCCGCACCTTCCACGTGCTGTAGCCAAAGCTAGGCATGGAGGTACATCGGTACTCTGGCTGGTGCGAAAACTCAAGCTCCTGGAGCATCAAGGATAGCTCCGCACAAAAGCCCCCAGCCAAAGCCGCATAAGTGGTGCAAGACGACATCTACAATTTTGAAACAATTTGAGATTAGTAAACAATTTTAAACCACAGATAAGATAAGCTCAAGACACTAAGATAGGGGAGATAGAAGCAAAGGAACTTAAAATTTTGTAAGTATGTTTTTATGAAAATACCAGTCCTTAAGGCATTGCCATTCTAACTAGGTCGTGGCCTACAGTCGTCCAGGCTCTGATACCACCGCTGTGAGACCCCGGATCAGCTATCCGAAATCTCCTGAGTATTTCTGTACTAGTCTCAGATCAGTAGCTAGTACTCACAGTCAACAGTGATACGTCATTGCCGAACACAACGAAATTGAAACATAATAATAAAGTATGGGCCACATGGCCACTTATTACAATACTCGGTCACGAGACCGGAGACACGACAGCAGAAGCAAAAACGACAAAAAGCGAAAACCAAAAACACCACAGGAGACGACAAGACACGCGCCTAGCTCTCATGGTGATCTTCCTCGAATTCCTCGGAGTAGAACTCACCGTCTTCAACGGCGTCCTGGTAGTTCTCTAATGATGATAATATGTGTAGCACGTGAGTACAAAAGTACTCAGCAAGTCGAGGAAAGTATGCATATGTGGGGCTTGCCAAGGAAGGCTTAATATGGTTCTTTTGCACAAAGCCAAATTTCATCAAACCATATTTAATAATAAGTTTCGTAAAGCATATTTTAGCAATTCTTTTTAATCATTGAATTATGTAATATTTCAATGAAGGTTCTATCCACCATCACTAGTATAAGGGCTCTATTCCGCCACGAATTTAAAAGATCAAGATTATCCACACATGACACTATCCGTCATGACGTAAAACAGGTTCCATTTACATGGTTGGCTCAATCCGCCAATTAAACATTCGAGAGTTCTAACCACTCCCGAATCCCAAAACATCATTGTTTAGTTTGAAACCAAAAACCAAAGTCTACCAGTATGAAAGCATTCTTTGCTTTGCCCTTGACTGTAGGCACGGCTATTCGAATAGTTTTAACTCTGCAGAGGTGTACAGCTTTACCCACAAGACATGATCATCTCTTTAACGCCATGCAATTAACACACTTCCTTTGGTGTGTCGGCAGAGAGATCATGACAAGGCCTTTACAATGTATACGCCTACCCCGACTCACCCGCTGAGGTTTCACCGCTGTTAGGGTTCTATCGACCCAGTACAGAAGCCCCCTCTTGCGCCGTTTGGGGAGTACAACTTGCCGCTACCTAGCACCCACATTCCACCAACTGGCGAGTCTAAGTTAGGTTTCTACAAATTATTTAGCCAGGTCGTACCATGTTAGACATGTGGTAGTACGGTTATGCTTAGAATGGACAATCATAAGCGTCGGTCCTTAATTGACTTGGGGCGGCACTTGCACAATGCAACTAGTGCTCAATCCGCACCCACCCGACATTCCAATCCGCCCAAGTCCAAACCCTTTTTCCTTTTCTTTTTATTTTGGAAAAACAGTACCAGAATCTTTATAATCCTTTCCAAATCACGCTTTAAATCCTCATTTTTTTATAATCCCACCCATAGGTCATTTTCACCAATGTTGGCCCTAAGCAATTCTACCGTACTATTCAACAAAGATCACCATATAAGGTAAACATGGCATAGCAAACGTCCTAGGGTTACAAGTAAACATGGATATCAATAACAAAGGAGGTATTCGCAAATTGGATTAACTATTCATCTATATTTGACATACGATGATAAACATAACCATGCAAGTTTATAAAACAGGTTAAAACATTTGCAATCATAGGATCAAAATGCGTCAAGGGACTTGCCTTCGGTCGCAGCGAGGGTGTCGAAACCTTGGAGTTCGGCAGCAGGGTCGGCGGACTCGGACGGCTCCTCGGCTACGTGCAAAACGAGACAACAAATAAAAACACGAAAATAAATAAAATCCAAAAATTATAAAAGTAGTACTGGCAGGAAGGTATTAATTTTAGATGAATTTAGGAACTTGAACGTAGTCAATCAGAGTTCGGACGGAAAAGATATGAGCTTCCGATATTCAAAAACCCTAGAAAATCGAAAACGAGGGAATATTCCTTTTGCTAATTTTTCTGATTTTTGGGTTTGTTTGAGTCTATGGATGGTGGGGCCTCCTTGTCATAGACATGTGGGGTTCTTCTCCATTGCCTTGGCCATGCCCAAGAACAGAAGAGGCAAAGCCTCATGGGGGCGCCGGCCATGGAGGGGCTAGGGCGGCCGGGCGGCGACGGTGCCGAGCGGCGCGGTGCGCACGAGCGGCGATCGCCTCGGCGGGCGGCGTAGGGGCCGGAGGCGGGAGGCGGCCGGGCGACGAGAAGCGCGCGGGGCGGCGCGGCGTCGGGCGCGGACGCCGTGGAGGCGTGGCGGCGCCGGCCAGCAATGCAGCGGGCACCAGCGAGACGACGGGGAGCCGACGGCGGCGGCGGCACGCCGGCGACGGCGCCGGAGGGCCGGCGGCCATGCATGGGCACGCCCTAAAAATAGAGAAGCCCCAAAACTTCAATAACTTTGAAATTTTGCACCAAATTTGAACATAGCTACAAGAACTAATTGATGAATCCTCTAAAGCACATCTAGAGGGACTCACACTTGCAAGGAATTGATCAATTGCTTGCCGGAGAAGACGAATTTGACGAAGAACACCGGTTCGGCCGAAGCAACCAAAACCCGCAATTCGTCGCCAAACCTTGAGGAAACCTAAAATTGATGGATGAATTAGAATCTAAACCTCCACACGCACACAACGAAACAAATGGAATGGAGATTGAACCACCGAAGAGGAAGTTAGGATGATGAACACGAAGAACACGTAAAAACGTGTCCCAGCGCCGGTTTTCTTTATCTTGCGGTCGAATGAGTTGAAGAGGAAAGAGGAGGGTGCTACCACCGGGAATAGGACTCCAATACGGAGTAAATAGAGGTGGAACCACGCGATTCGACAGAGAAACGGCCGAGTAATGACCATTAAGGCGAATTTCGGTTTTTTGAAGATGGAGTCGTTTCTGGCGCGAGTTAGGGATGAAGATCATGGGGGATGGAAAGAGGGCGTCGCTACGAATCCAACGGATCCAGCCTTGCGCGATTTGGGGCATTGAATGGAAAGTTATGAACACTTAAGGAAGGAGGTAGCCATGGATGAGTTTGAAGCTCCCTTCTGTTGTTTGCTTGCACGATGGGTAGAAGACAATGAACAGTCACTGCCACGTGGCGAGCTTCCATTGGTCAGGGATTACGCGAATGAACCACCCTAGGGAAATTTTTTCAAAAATGGTCTAAAAATTCCGGAAAAATCCCTAGAACCATTTTGGAATATTTGGAACCCAATAAAATTGGTTTTGCGGAATTTGGATGAAATTTATGGATTTGAATATTCTGGGGCGAATAGCGGGCATTAAACGAAAGCCGCGCGGGATAAAATACCAGAGAACTTCCAAAAATCTTGGAAAAATTTCCAAAATGTTTTTAGAACAATTGGGACATAATGCAATAGGTTCCATGATTTTCGGAGTATTTTTGGACTCGGGTGAAATTTCGGGTAATGGCGGGAACTAGGAAATTCGATTTTTCGAATGGAAGGGAATTGAATTCCGATTTTGGGATGGATAAGGATGCCATGTTAACCTAAACACCAAGGAAAATCCAAATTTTGAATTTAATTAATTTAAATTAGATTTTTCCAGAACGCGAAACTGAGGATGTTACAAGCAGTGGAGCTTCTTTTTCTACCGAAGGGGTTGAAAATGGTGTTTCTCGCCGTAGTTGGGTTTTCTTGTGCTCTAAAAATTTTCTGGTTGTACTACGATTGATAACTATATATATAAGGATCTTTAGACAAAGTTGTAGCATCAATTGACCCTCAAGCTTTCGCTAATTAACCTCCTGCTCCGTCACTCCCGTTCATCCAAACGTACCCTCCGTTCATTCTTTTCGATCCAATGGATCAGATTAACTAGAGTTTACTGGTACTATACTAAGTAGAGTAGAAGAAACACATTTAATAAATCAACAGTTATATGTGATTTCTACTGAATATTTTATACTAAAAGTATATTCCATCATAAAATTTCTTTAAAAATAACCCGTAGAAGAAAAAGAGATGAATACCTCTGACAATAATAACGAGAAGAAAAGAGTAGGAAAAGAAAGAGAAGAGAGAGCTGGGAACACACAGTGCAGAGCCGTCCCTTCACCCGGTCGTCCACTTCCTCCCTCACATTTCACGTGCTCATTTCCCTCGCCGCAAGTCCCATTCGAAGTTATTTCCCTATATACACCGACTCCCAACGCGAGAGACCAAACCACATCGTTCCCATCGCACCACCACCAACACCTGCGCACGGGAGATTCGTGGGGGGAGAGAGAGAGAGAGAGAGAGGGAAGAGGGAGGAGATGGCCGCCGTCGGCAGCAGCAGGTTCGCCGTCACGTGCGGGCTCCTGCGCCAGTACATGAGGGAGCAGCAGCAGGAGGAGGTCGGCGGAGCGTTCCGACCGACCGTGGTGAACCTCCTGCCGCCGCCGGCACGGGAGGAGGCCGAGGAGACGGACGCCAGGACCATGCAGCTCTTCCCGCCGCACGCCGGCATGCCAGTGCCACAGCCATCCCAAGAACGGTGAGTTTTTTAGCTCTTGGCTTAATTTATCCCTCCAGGACTCGTCCTCGAATTGCTCCGTTCTCGGTTGCCCAGTTCTTCGAGGGTGATTTGGCTTGATTTGACGGTGAGGTTACTTTGCCTGCAGGCCGGAGGAGCAGACGACGGCGCCGCTGACTATCTTCTACAACGGGCGGGTGGTCGTGTTCGAGGACTTCCCGGCCGAGAAGGCCAAGGAGCTGATGCAGCTGGCCAGGTCGGAGTCCTCGCCGGCGGAGAAGGTAGCGCCGGCGGCCACGCAGCCCGCGGGGTTCTCCGACATGCCGATCGCGAGGAAGGCGTCTCTGCAGCGGTTCCTCCAAAAGAGGAAGCAGAGGTGAGAGACTTGACAGATATCACTCAGCATGTACTGATTTATCGATCTTTCAATTCCTTTTCAACATTAAGTCGCATGTAGTATTTTACTTTCTGCATCCGCGTAGCAGTAGTTCACAGTACTGTGGTTGTTGCATATGGTACAGAAAGCTATGCATCTCGATAGAATTGCAGTCTCGTTAGAAGCTGTTTAGACCACTGGATTATAACATTGTCTGGAAATGAATTGACAGGATCACCACCAGCGATCCTTACCAGAAGGTGGCCGCGTGGCCGGCCGAGAAAGACGTCGCCGTCAGGCCCGTGAAAGATGAGCCCGCGTCGTGGCTCGGGCTCTGAAGAGCTTTCGGGTTCAGGGTAGAGGAAGACATTAAAAAAAGGGAGGAGAAATAAGTACTGACTAATTATTTTCCATAACTCAAGGTCGTTTCTGAGAATTCTTTGCTCGAAAGAATTCTTTCACAAACTATTTCCTCGTCGAAGGCATATAAGTTGGCACCTAGATATCTGGGATTAATAGGTGTTTTTTTATCTATTTATGTTGATGTACAATATGTTATCCCCTTTTTGAAGGAATAATGTATAATTAATCCCCTAGAGATCGAAAGACTGTTGTGCTATGCTAGTATATAGTGACGACTTATGTTCCTACTAGACCTTTCACTACTTCTACAAGAAAAAAAAAACCAGCGGTAGAAAGGAACATCTGGATTTGTTTTCCTTCTAACCAGCATTTCTATGACGATTGTTTTTTTTTTTTGTTGGTAAAATTGTCATGTTATAATCTTTAATGGTAAAGAAAGTAAAGGAAGAAAGAGGTAGATGGAGAAGAAACATGTGCGGTGTGACCATTTCCTGGTAGTTGGTACACATCGGTCTTTAGGGCCACAAGTCTTTTGAGTCCATGCTTGTCATTTCAAGGCCACAAGTCTTCTGAGTCTATGCTTGTCATTTCAAACCAGGCTAAGCATGGAAATTAGCGTGTTCTCCTGTATTTTTTTAGGCTGTGTTTTTCTATGTTGACTTTGGGTACCTTGTCACTTTCTGAGTGAAGACGGGGTGAGGGAAAATTAGAGAGGAACGAGAACAAGGAGAGGGGTAGTTCAATCAGGCTTCTCTAATTGTCATGCATCATGCGTGTTTGGTATTAGCAAGATTTCAATTCTAGTTCAAGGAAATTTGATCCCCTTTTGATGACCATAGTTTTCCTGTAGCTGCTTACAATTATTCTCTCTAGGTAAAACGATATAATTATAGGGATTTAATTAAGTTAATTAGCCTCTAGCTTTTAATTTTTTCAGTTGACTATAAAACATCTCATTATAACCTGTCCACAATTTTAAAAATTTTCTCGAATAATTTAAAATTTCCAAAAAAACTTTTTTTTTTGTAAATTAGCCTTTTAGTGAAATTTACAGGGCCACAATATTTTGGTTGGGCAAGACAATTCAACAGTCTTACTTAGGATGCGTTTGGTTGTCTGTACCAAGTGGTACATGTACGAGATGGTTCAAGAAAAAAACCATTTATGCGTTTGGTTGCTTGAATGGAACCATCCCGTCCTGGATCAAGTGGTACAAATTTAAGGAATATTCCCTCTAGATGCTGAACCATCTCATTCACCCAAAATAATGGAACCAAATGGTACAGGACCGTCCCATCCCATTCAACCTCATCCCATGAACCAAACGCACCCGAGATGGCCTAATATAAGACCTATTTTGAATACATAAGATTCATGTATATTGCAACTACGCTTTTTCTTCAAAGTAGATCCTTGAAATCCGAGAGCGACACAAGAGCACACATAATAGTAGATATAACTTATATTGTCTATATAATCATTTATGTCATATAAAGGTAAAACTAAAGATGACTTCTACGATGGTTTATCTGATAAGCTTGTCTCAATGAAACCCCATAATTTTTTAATCATGGCATGAAAAAATTGTTTATTATAGATAATAACTTATGTAGTGGTGTTTTTTGCTATCTATATACTCTAAATTCATAGGCTCAAGTTATCTATTCACAAAAAGACATGTGCACTTTCTTTCCTCCTCCCTCCCTATATCAGCAAAAATCCTATATTGCAAAACTCATAGAAGGCGGACATAAGAATACGTGCTCTGACTCCATATATACGAAAGAAAGGTCACTCCCTGCTCCACGGCACAATGCAATCCCCATAATAGCACAAATCTTGGATCTTTATGTAAGTACCAGGCAGTACCCTACTCCACGGCACAATGCTTTCCCGGTCAGAGCAAGTACCAGGCAGTACACTGTTGACTTGTTTTACCTTTGCCGGCCGGCTGGTTGGCCTATCCCTCACGTTGTGTTCCCTTTCGGAATACGATACTGTTGCCATGAAGACTAACGCGCGCGCATGTGAAGCCAAACCGGGGCACGCGGAAGTGCGGTGCAGACGGAGGGGAAGAAAACTCTTGTCGCTGCTGCTTGAAAGCCATGTCTACTTTCCTGTCTCCTCGTTTTTTTTATTCTCATTTATGAACCATTTCTCAAAGTCCACTTTTTTTATTAAAATAAAGCATTTTACAACTTACTTTTTTTATAAACAAACATATACAACGTTATCATCCCTCTATTACAAATTTACAATCGGGAGAAAGCACCCCCAGCCAGCACCTCCACGCGTCCCGCCCCCACTCTCTTTCTTATTTTTGCAAAAAAAACCCTCTAATTCTTAAAATTACGGATAGATTTTTTTAATTTACGTTGAGGTCCTTTGCAATTTTCTGTGAGGGGAAATTTTTTTTTCTCTGGTTCGCGTTTAGGTCCATCGTTCGCCATTTTACGGAAAGAACCTCCCGTTAAGTACGAATCGCAAACGAGCCCTTTTTTAATTTTTCAAAATAGCGAACAGATCCAAAATGATAACAAATAGGTCCCTACACTTTATGTACAGATCCTTTCTCCATTTTGCCCAGAAAAAATATTTTCGTGGTCCGTTTTTTCTCTGGATAATGTTTTCATGGTGCATTTTTCCAAAAAAAAGGAAGTTCGTTTTTCGTTCATTCTTTCCCCGTTTTTCTCGGAAAAAATATTTTCGGGGTCTGTTTTTCCCGGGAAAAATGTTTTCGGGGTCCGTTCTCCCTTGTTTTTCCCGGGAAAATGTTTTCGTGGCCCGTTTTTTCTTGTTTTCCCCGAAAAAAAGTTTTCGTGGCCCGTTTTTCCTCCGAAAAAAAACCTTTTCCGTTTTCCCAGAAAAAAAATGCTTTTGTGGTCCATTTTTTTCTTGTTTTTACCGAAAAAATATTTTCGTAGTCCGTTTTTTCTCTGAAAAAACAACACAAATTTATTTTCCGTTCACGTACGCAGCATGCGCCGCACTCACTTTCCTAGTTTTTAACATGTACCCTACCTGTGACGCACGTACGGTAGTCCAAAACTCATTATTTTACAGAGTAATCTCTGCTAGGTGGCGTGGCAAGACTAGTCGGCCGAGTTTATTTTCAGAAATAATAGCCGAATGCACTGTAAAGTTGCTAGGATAAGTATAGTATTTTTTTAATATTTAATTTCTTTGTTACGGTTATTTTTTTTTATTTTTTGTTAGAGATTTTGTAAAGATAAAGAGATACGGGTGAAGATTGGGAAGCCAAAAAACGCATGGCTGGGCTCTTTTACAAGAGTAATCATAAGCTGAAGAGAAAAGGTTTGTTTTCAAAATGTTAATGAAAATCAAAATAATGTTGCCGTGCTGGTTTTGTGGGGTTTTAAAGAGGGGGGGGGGGCATATTCAGTGCAATCAAAGGTTTGGTGTAATCACTATGCAATCGAACTAAAAAAAGTTTTAAAAAATTCTGAAAAAAAATCATGGATATGCATCTCAACTTACCCCATCTATGTATAAAATTTCATGATCAAATTCGTCCTATGCTAGAAGTTACAAAAAAGACAAATTTGGTGTGCATTTGAACTGTAAAAGTTTGTCAAAAATTTGTTTTTTTTTGTAACTTCTAGCATAGGACGAATTTGATCACGAAATTTTATACGTTGATGGGAGTAAGTTGAGATGTACATTCATGATTTTTTTCAGAATTTTTTGAAACTTTTTTAGTTGGATTGCACGGTGATTACACCAAACCTTTAATTACACTGAATATACCCCTTTAAAGAGAGCACACGAGGAATTCACACGGCAACTTCCCTGTAGACCGAGAAAGTCTTTGGTCCTTGTCTGTTTTGCTTCCCTATAAGGTTTTAAATTTTGTTTTTGGATTATATTTTAGAGACGGTTGAAATTCATAATTTTGGGGAGATTTCAAAATTTTGATCAAAATATAAACACTAAATTTTAAATTCAGTTTTTTTGAGACCGGTCAAACTGAAATTTCGATCAGGACCGTAATTTTGCGCTCCCACCACGATCGTTGGCGGCGCGCTGGCGCGCACTGTGGAGTAGGCAGCGAGTGGGAAGAGGTGGAGGCGCCAGTGAGGCTGGGAGACCCACAGAGCGTGCGGAGCCGCGGGCGCCGTCGCCCAGGTGAAACTGGAGGCTGCAGCCGCCGCCGCTGCAGCTGCTGGCCCGTGTCGGGCGGAGTTCGAGTGCGATAAGGAGATCCGATCTTGTCATCTCTGATCGACATCATCGTTCAAAACCAAGAAGGGGGCAGACCTTAAAAAAATCCTAAAACCTCAAAATTTAAACCTTGAGTATGTCGAAGTCGAACTTGACAAAAAAAAGCTTTGAAAGATAGTAGATTACCTGAGCCTGCACATCAATTTTCCTTTCTGAATCTTTTGCGTTGAACGGGAGTACCTATAGTGGGATGTATTGGACACACCCAACTTTATAAAGTTGCAACTTAGAAGTGCACCCAAGGTTGAAGAGCAGCTTTCTCGGCTTAGCTATAGTATATGATTATGGAGGAAATTTGCTGCATCCAGCACTGTTGAATGTCCATTGTTCAGAGTGCTAGTGTGACTGTGAGGAGGCACACAAAACATGTTCTGCTAGTGTGAGTATGCAATAAAAACATGTTCGTGTAAATTCCACAGAGTTTATCTATATTTGTTTGTTTTGCATGGAAAAGAATAAGCAACTACCAGATGGTACCTGTGCTAAATCAAGCCTTAGGCTATACAGTGGCCTTCAATTTAATTGTCAAACTTCAAACCATGAGCTATAGCTAGTAGTGCTTACACATCCAATAGACAGGAACCAAATAACTCAAGTGAGGAGCATATGATTTTTTGACCAGTGAATTACTGCTTCGGTTGAGTAGTTTTTGAGGGCAAAATTTAAAAAGTAAATTTCAAATCCGTATAAATAATTTGTGTGTCGGCAGAGAGATCATGACAAGACCTTTACAAATGCTCTATCTAAATTTAGTATTTACCCCGCTAAGGTTTCAGCCCTCAGAGCCCCCTCTTGCGCCATGTGAGTCTACCCGTCTATCCTGGAACCCACACCACCAAGGTAGTACTCAAATCTAGATATTGCAAATTAATTTGCCAGGTTTGTCCCATACCAGACATGTGGTTGTATGGTTAGGCCCAGTTCAATGGCGCACAAGATTAAGTCTTTATGTAGTCTCAGGCAAGACAACCACATCCTAAATGTGCTAATGACACCCCTTTACAGCATGATCACTTGCCCAGGCGAAAAACAATTTTGTATAATCAAGACCAATGGTACACCCTACCATGTGTGGGTGCTCCGGTTCTAGAATAGTGATTCGAGTCATTACTATTGCACTGAACTAGCAATTAATGCAATCCGTACGACACTTGATCAATTTTCCAAGACCGTACCCGGATTGAGACCAATCAGTCGGCCCTCCACATGTACCACATGCGCTAATTCCAACTGGTTGATTCCAATCCGAGCTTCCCGCAAATATATGTTTATGTGCTATTTCCGTGGATCAGTAGCCTAGCACCACATATATCGAACAAGTTGTATCATCTCGCATATGCAACTACAAAAGACGTATATATTAAGGGAATAAGTTATTACATCTGGTTCACGTTTTCACAGAGTAAGCCAATCGGCCAGATACAATCCAAAAGAAACAAGAGAATAGCAGCAGCAGCGGCCACGGTGTACCTTCCAACCCAGAGGCAACCGATGGGTGTAAGACCTAGCAAGCCGTCAAACGCGTCGCCCGAACCCGACTTACTGAACTCGCCTTCCGGGTCGTCTTCGCCTTCTTCTTCTCACGTTTTCAATTACAGCAAACGGTGAGTACACGTATGTACTCGCAAGACTTTAGTGTTTGCAAGCATAATAGAAATGCAGGTCGTGACAATGAAACAGGTTCTTGTACTAGTTTTGTTTTGCATGAAGCAGGATTTATTTGCATTAGAATAATAGATTCAAAACATTGCGAACTTTATAAAAGCAATTGATAAAGAAAGTAATTACAATAAGTATCTTACATAATTCATAAGCCACTTATTAACCATAGAATACCATATCCGTCCACCAACCACTTTGATCCATCATCACATAGATGATTTAAGCCATAACCCCAATATCCACACCTTCAAGCCATCCACAATTCATACCCAACTTTCCTCTGTCGCAATCCAACTGCCAGACTATAACACCCCAAATTTTGCTTTTCATGTATTTAAATGTTATTTGGCATTTTTGAGAATTTTTAGAATTTTCTGGAATTTATTTGGGTTTATTTAGATTTAATTTGAATTTATTCCCTTTTGAAATAATTAAAGAATTAAAAGTTTCAAATAAAATTTTGTTGGGAATGTTTTATTTGAGTCCAAAATGCCTCAAAGTATTTTTCAGAATTTTCTGGAATTTTTCTGATTATTTTGCTATTTTTCTCGAATTATTTTCAAATATTAAATCGCTGGAAAATACCGAGTGGGTTAGTACTGTTCATCCGACCGAGTCCGACCCGAGTCAGACTCGAGTCTGACTCGAACCAGGCTCAAGCCCGACCCAAGCCAACCGAACACTAACGCGCGTGACCGTCGGATCTTGATCCAATGGCCACGATTACGCCACGTCGCTCAATACGAATTCCCGTCGGATTCCGTCGCCGTAGCCGAGTGGGCCTCGGTTTCCGCGAATTTCACGGACGCCGAGGCCACTATTTATTGCGCTGCCACCCCTACCGTGTAGCCCTCTTCCGTGCGCACCTGTAGCCCTAGGTCACCGAGCTCAACCCGCCGCCGTCTGCTCGCAATCGCTCGCCGTAGTTGGTTGTGCGCACCGCCGCGGTTTTTCGCCGTTCCCCGCCGTCTCCGTCGTTCTCCGCCGGGAACAAGCCCAGATCCGGAACCGTCGCGACGAGACGCGTCGGAGGGTACCACTCACTTCGCCGGAACCGCACCGCAACGCCGTCGGGCTCGTCATCGTGTTCGTCTCCGGCCACCTAGCTCCTCCGTGGACATCGCCAAACCCGCGAAGCTTCTCCACCGTTAGATCCTCATCGCATGGCCCAACTTTGTCCACGTCACCCGGTTTGATTTCCACATTACGGTTTTAGATCTATTCTCAACCGTTGGATCTAGATCCAACGGCTTAGGTTAAGCCACGTAGCCTTGAACCGCACCGTGCTAGGGGTAGATCTCAGCTGTTAGATCTAGATCGTACGGTTAGAGCTTGCGCACGTTGTAGCACTAGATTGGATCCCGACCGTCCGATCTAAATCGGACGGTGTAGATTGCGCCACGCGTCGCACGCCGGGTCATGCCACGTCGCCCCCAGCGATGCTGTGAAACCCGATCGGATCTCGACCGTCCGATCTAAATCGTACGGCCCAGATCAACCGCGTTGCACCGCAACGTGTGGAATTATATCTGATCTGGACCGTTGGATTTCAAACCAACGGGCCAGATCGTGCCACGTCCACGGGAGCCAGACCGGCGCGGTCCACGCGGGCGCGCCAGGTCGTCGCTGACATCACACGTGACTTTAGCATGGGGCCCGCGTGTCAGCGGCTCAGTCCACCGTGCGGTGACATCATCCGTGACGTCACGGTGGGGCCCGTGTGTCAGTACCGTGTGGCCAATCGCGATGACATCAGTGCTGGCGTCATCCGACGGGTCCCACATGTCAGTGAAACATTTACCCGTGGACCGGGTCCACGGTCAATCGAACCCGAGCCGTGGACCAAGTCCATGGACCCGCTGACATCATGCTGACGTCATAATTCGATTTTTCAATAGAAAAATAATTCGGTGGAAATTCAATTTCCACGCTGACGTCATGCTGACGTCATAAATCGGATTTTTCAAAAGAAAAATAAATGAATTAATTCGGTTTATTCTTTTATTTGAATTTTCAAACTTCAAACGCTTATAACTTTTGCATTTTAACTCCGATTTAGGTGATTTTGTGAAATCATGTGCTGAAAAATTGGCTTAGAATTGAATTTGCAAATATGTTTGTTCATGTGTTTTGTCAATTTGACAAGAAGCAGTAAGTTTCGCTTTTGCGCCGGACCAAGATCTCAAGAAGCAAGAAGTTTCCTATCTCTGACGGACAAACTTTGTTGGTCCTGTCGTGGACATGCTTTTGAACTCATTGAGCCAAACTCAATTTTCCTCAAAAACCATTAAGTTGTGCATGTACGACGGACAAAGTTTTGGGTGCAGTAAATGAACGTGTTTTTGAGCTCAAGAGTCGAACTCAATCTTCCAAGAAACCAAGTAAGTTTTGCATGTACGGCGGACAAACTTCTTTGGTCGATCGTGAATGGCTTTTGAGGTTTGATTTCGCATGTCTGACGGACCGATTTTGTTTGTCCGTCGTGAACGTGTTTTCGCGAGAATGATTTCTTCTTGGAACCGAAACTTTCACTTGTACAACGGACCGATTTTGTCATCCGTTGTGAATGGTTTTTGAGTGATTTTTCATGTGTACGCCGGACCATATTTCCTTGTCCGTCGTGAATGCGTTTTCTTTGAATTAGGGTTTTGAGCGAATTGAAATAATTTGAATTTAAGATTATGAAATTTGTGATGATTTCATGATGCTTCTTTTGAAGTGGACTTTATGCAATGCTCATGTGAGTAGTTGCATGGATTGACATTGAGTCAAGTCGTGGACTTGTGCTCGGATTTGTTTTGTGGTTTGTTCATGTGCAGGTATTGCTCGAAGACGAATGTGGTCGATGACGGACCGGAACTAGGTTTATGGAGGAACTAAGGTTCGGGACTAGGTTCAGGAGGAACCGAGGTCTTGGTGGTCAAGGATGTCATGCGGGACGTTCGGGCTAAGAGAATGGTGCACATGAAGAATGGTTAGTCACGTGAGAATGGCAGGAGGTCATTCGCGTGCAAAGTGTTAGTCACGTGAGTATGGCAGGTGGCCATACACGTGCAAAGTGTTAGTCACGTGAGTATGGTAGGGTTGCCATACGCGTGCAAGAGTTGTACTCGGCCAGGTTGGGCCAAGTAGAGTTGTGTTGGATACAGATTCCTTCTAGGGAATAGGAATCGTATTCAGAACTCCTTGTGGGTTGGTGCTTTAAATAGGTGGGGGGTCTCCTGTTGAAAGGCACCAAGTAGAGCTGAGCGCATCAAGCTTTGAGCTTGGTTTTAGGGTTTGTACTCTTTTGATGAGAGTATTTTAGACAAGAAATAAAGATCAATTCTTCCAAGATTTTTGCGTGCTACAAGAACCACGTCGCTCTGATATTTTCTGTTTTGGTTCTTGTTTGCATGCTTGTTCTAATTCTAGATTGGTTTTTGATCGTTGAGTTTCATCTTGATTTGATCCATCAAAAACCGTTCTAGGGTATTGTTTTAGAGTTTCTCAAAGTCTAGTTGATTAATCTTTTGAAGATCTTGTTTAAACTTGAAGTTTTGATTAGATTGATTCTCGTCAAGTTCTGGATCAGCAACCTTGCGAAGCTCATAACTTTTGATCCGTAAGTCCGATCGAGCTGATTCTTTTTGGGTTTGATTCGTATTGGAATCTAGTTTCTTGTGTCCAAATTTCAGATCGTTCCGACGGTTGGATCTTCGGGAATTTGCGTTTTACCGAACCTCTGTCATTCTGTTTTTGTCGAAAACGAGGCAATTATTTTGTTCTGTTTTGGGGTGAACTTTTAATAGATCAAGAATTTGGTTTTAGCTTCCGCACAATCATTCACCCCCCCTCTGATTGCTATATTCGTATACTTCGATCCTACAAGTGGTATCAGAGCAGGTTTTTCTAATCTATCTTAATCGGTGTTTAGATCAATGGATCATTATTCGACAAAACCTTGTGTGTTCAATGGTGTTGATTTTCAGTTTTGGAAGGCCAAGATGGAGGCGTTCATCCAAGCTCAGGGATTCGCAATTTGGGAGAAGGTCTACAAACCATATGAAGTCCCTACAAACGACAACGTCAACGACACCAATCGCGCACATGTTGAAGCAAATAGTAAGGCGCGCAACTTGATCATCCAAGGTTTGGGACGCAGCGACTTTGACCGTGTGATCCATCTCAAGTCCGCATATGAGGTATGGAAATCTCTTTGTGATTACCATGAGGGTTCTAACACTATTAAAGAGGTTCGTCAAGATCTTTATAAAAAAGAATACATGCGATTTGAGATGAAACCCGGTGAGTCGCTAGATGACTTCTTTGCACGTTTCAATAAAATTCTTAGTAATCTTCGTCTTTGTTGGAGTTAGCTTTGATGATGCTGCTAATGCTAGACAATTGCTTGGTGCTTTAGACATGTCTATTTGGGAGATGAAAGTTACATCCATTAGAGAATCTACTGTCATGAGTACACTTACCTTAGATGTTCTTTATTCCAAGTTGAAAACTCATGAATTAGATATTCTTGCTAGAAAGAATGATCATAAATCAATTGCTTTGACATCTCAATCTAGCATATCTCATAATGGTGCTGCTTCAAGCTTTGCTCTATCTTTCTTGTCTTCACTAACCGATGAACAGATTGAGCAATTCCCAGAAGAAGACTTGTCACTACTCTCTTCTCGCTTTAACAAAGCTTTACAAAATGTGAGAATGAGAAAGAGAGGTGGTGGTGGCCCTCCAAGATGCTATGAGTGTGGTGATCTCGACCATATTCGTCCAAACTGTCCTAAACTTGCAGGTAAAGCATCAAGGGAGGAGAAGGACAACGACAGAAGAAAAGAGAAGAAGAAGTTCTCTCCAAGTGATAGAAAGAAGAAGAGCTTCATCAACAGCAAAGTTGTCCACCGAGTTCTTTCCGCTCTTGAACAAGTCAATTTGAGCGATGTGGATTCGGAGAGCAGCGAGGACGATACAACTCCAAGCAAGCATGAGTTGACGGGGTTGTGTCTCATGGCCAAAAGTAGCGACAACTTCACCGAGGACAATCACAACAGCGACTTCAATGAGGTAGATCCTTCCTATGATGAATTAGCTATTGCTGTTGCTCGACTTGGTAAATTGCTTGATAAACGTGATAAGAAAATTAAGAAACATGATTTTGTTGTTGAATCATTGAATGCTGAAATTGCTAAACTTAAAACTTTGATTCCTGATGATGATGCTTGCAAATCATGTGACTTAATTTGGAATGAGCTTACTTCGCTTAGGAAAGAACATGCTTCCTTGATTGAGAAAATTAATGCTGAAAGTGAGAAAAATGAGAAACATGTTAAACATGCTAGCTGTTCCACTGATGATTTGCATGGTTTAACTTCTTGTTCTAAATGCTCAACTCTTGAATTAAAATTAAAAGATGCAAATGCTAGGGTTTCTCAATTGGTGATGATCTGCTTACACATGAGGTTCTTTCATGCTCAACTTGTCGTAAGCAAAAAGGAAAAGTGAATGATCCCTGCAATAATTGTTTAATTCTTGCTAATAAAGTTGATTACTTGCAAAACTCTTTGGAACGATTCACTAATGGCAAGAAAAAGTTGAATATGATTTTGGATCAATCTAAGGTTAGCTCAAACAAGAAAGGTTTAGGTTTTGATCTTCATGCTTCATATGAAACTAAACCTCGCTCACATTGTTTATGCTCCTTGCAATGACAAACTTGAGATTTCAAATGAGCCTATGAAAATTGTCTTCAAATCTGCTGGCCTTTTATCTTCTACTATGATGAATGCAAATGTTGCTTCTACTTCCAACGCTAAACATAATGTTAAGTACACTTGCACTCATTGTGGTAGAGATGGACATTTAGTAGACTTTTGCTTTAGACTAGCTAAACAACAAAAGAGAGAAAGGTTTAATGCTAGGTCTAATTTCAGAAAGGCACATTCTACTTCTCATTATGTGCCTAGGGTGAAACAAACACCTTTTGATGCTAAAAACACGGGAAAAGGCAAATCTGATTTTGTACATAAGAATACTCGTGTTGTGCCTACTATTGTGCGTCGTGTGTCTCAGTACTGGATTCCTAAACATCTTATTTCTAACCCCGATCTGAGACCTCGACACTTTCTGCTTCTATGTAGGCTTCTCACGCGAGGAGGGAGAACATGTGGCTAGTGAATTTCGGATGCTCACTTCATATGTTCAGTGATAAGATTTGGTTCTCCTTCACTCGTGCATCTCATGCTGAAAGTGTTGCCTTTGGAGATGTTTCTTCCACTTCTGTTTTCGCAAAAGGCACTAGTTCAAATGATGCAGGTACAGGTGCATATGTTCAGGGGGAGAGTGTCTTTGTTCATAAAGATGATGATGATGATGATGCTGTTGAGGATGAGATAATTGGAGGTTTACATGAGAGACTCTTCCCACGTGCTTGTGTGTGCTTGTTTTCAAGCTTCCCACGTGCTTCACATCAACAAACGGTCAAGTGAATTTTCAGGTATCTCCATGGTACTCAAGATTTTGGCATTTGGCTTTTTGCTTCCTTATGCATTAGTTTAAGAGCTTATTCTGATGTTGACTTTGGAAGATGTTGAATTGATTTGGTTCGTGCCACCTCTTGAGTAATCCTCTTTCTTGAGCATTTGATATTGGATTTCACTTTCTTAGAGATCATGTTGAAAAAGGCAACATTGTGCTTCATCATGTGGATACTGAACATCAATTGGCAGACATTTTCACAAAACCTTTGTCTTCTTCTCGTTTTGCTTTTATTCGGGGAGAACTTGGGATTGTTCATCCAATGGGTTTGTTTTGAGGGGGAGTTTCTTTGCCAAGTTCTTTCACTTAATGAGCTCACTTTATCATATTTCTTTATATGTTATGTAATTGAGCTAATATATGATAATCTAATTATCTCACTTGAACTAAAAATGACATTGCGGAATTCTGGGTCGATTACCTATAGCTAAATACTCTGTGATATCTTACTCTTCTAGGCTTGATATTGAATCCTCTTGACAAATTTGGGCTATGAAGCAAGTGTGGTTTCAACTTTACTCTTTCATAAGACCTTTTAATCACTTTTGCATGTTTATAATCAAAGAAAAATGAAAAGAAAAGGGAATAAAAAAAGGGTTGTTAAAAGCAAAAAAGCTTCAAGTTATGTGCTTCAGGCTTGCTTTCCCTAAAAAGATAAGATGTATGCTTCAAGCATGTCATTCCCTCAAAGATAAGATGTATGCTTCAAGCATGCCACTCCTAGAAAATAAAAGAAGTATGCTTCAAGCATGCCACATGCAACTTATTGTTTAAAGATTAAATTGGTCTACTAGATTGGAGTTGAAACTACTTGCTCGCCCTAAGTTGTTAGTTGCTTCAATTTTTAAAGTCTTCCTTTTTCTGCTAAGATCTTGCTTAGTACTTGGCTATAGTTGACTAAATTGAGGTTGAGATGCATGTCATTCCCTAACTTGTTAAAATCACTTCAAGATCATGTATTTTGCATATTATATGATATATAAGGATATATGATCGAATGAGCTCATCTTTTTCTATCTTGGCACTCCCTTGTTTCTCTTTGTGAAATCATTGTTTCAAGAAAAATTTTGAACCTGTTCTCTCTTTTGTACTCTTGATGAATCCATTGTCAAAGGGGGAGAAAATTGGGAATTGTTGAAAAGTTTAATGAAAAAGGGGGAGAAGAAAAAGGGGGAGTTGTGTTTGGAAATTTGAGAATTTTGGGAGAAGTTTGGAGAATTTTGGAATTTTTGGGCGCATTGCACATTCACACACTTTTTCATTCTCAGGGGGAGATTTTGTTTTGCATTTTGGTCAAAAGGGGAATTCTATGTTTTCTCTTTTTGGTCCTTGATCCTTTGGATTTCAAAATCTTTTGTAAAGTGAATGCCAAATGTTCAATTCTAAGTGGTGTTGCCAATGTTTTCATCAAGGGAGATTGTGAAATCATGTGCTGAAAAATTGGCTTAGAATTGAATTTGCAAATATGTTTGTTCATGTGTTTTGTCAATTTGACAAGAAGCAGTAAGTTTCGCTTTTGCGCCGGACCAAGATCTCAAGAAACAGTAAGTTTCCTATCTACGACGGACAAACTTTGTTGGTCTGTCGTGGACATGCTTTTGAACTCATTGAGCCAAACTCAATTTTCCTCAAAAACCAGTAAGTTGTGCATGTACGACGGACAAAGTTTTTGGGTCTGTCGTGAACGTGTTTTTGAGCTCAAGAGTCGAACTCAATCTTCCAAGAAACCAATAAGTTTTGCATGTACGGCGGACATACTTCTTTGGTCGATCGTGAATGGCTTTTGAGGTTTGATTTCGCATGTACGACGGACCGATTTTGTTTGTCCGTCGTGAACGATGTTTTCGCTGTAATGATTTCTTCTTGGAATCGAAACTTTCACTTGTACAACGGACCGATTTTGTCTGTCCGTTGTGAATGGTTTTTTGAGTGATTTTTCATGTGTACGCGGACCATATTTCCTTGTCCGTCGTGAATGCGTTTTCTTTGAATTAGGGTTTTGAGCAAAATTGAAATAATTTGAATTTGAGATTATGAAATTTGTGATGATTTCATGATGCTTCTTTTGAAGTGGACTTTATGCAATGCTCATGTGAGTAGTTGCATGGATTGACATTGAGTCAAGTCGTGGACTTGTGCTCGGATTTGTTTTGTGGTTTGTTCATGTGCAGGTATTGCTCGAAGACGAATGTGGTCGATGACGGGACCGGAACTAGGTTCATGGAGGAACTGAGGTTCGGGACTAGGTTCAGGAGGAACTGAGGTCTTGGTGGTCAAGGATGTCATGCGGGACGTTCGGGCTAAGAGAATGGTGCACATGAAGAATGGTTAGTCACGTGAGAATGGCAGGAGGTCATTCGCGTGCAAAGTGTTAGTCACGTGAGTATGGCAGGTGGCCATACGCGTGCAAAGTGTTAGTCACGTGAGTATGGTAGGGTTGCCATACGCGTGCAAGAGTTGTACTCGGCCAGGTTGGGCCAAGTAGAGTTGTGTTGGATACAGATTCCTTCTAGGGAATAGGAATCGTATTCATAACTCCTTAATGGGTTGGTGCTTTAAATAGGTGGGGTCTCTGTTGAAAGGCACCAAGTAGAGCTGAGCGCATCAAGCTTTGAGCTTGGTTTTAGGGTTTGTACTCTTTTGATGAGAGTATTTTAGACAAGAAATAAAGATCAATTCTTCCAAGATTTTTGCGTGCTCTGATAACCACGTCGCTACAGTATTTTCTGTTTTGGTTCTTGTTTGCATGCTTGTTCTAATTCTAGATTGGTTTTTGATCGTTGAGTTTCATCTTGATTTGATCCATCAAAAACCGTTCTAGGGTATTGTTTTAGAGTTTCTCAAAGTCTAGTTGATTAATCTTTTGAAGATCTTGTTTAAACTTGAAGTTTTGATTAGATTGATTCTCGTCAAGTTCTGGATCAGCAACCTTGCGAAGCTCATAACTTTTGATCCGTAAGTCTGATCGAGCTGATTCTTTTTGGGTTTGATTCGTATTGGAATCTAGTTTCTTGTGTCCAAATTTCAGATCGTTCCGACGGTTGGATCTTCGGGAATTTGCGTTTTACCGAACCTCTGTCATTCTGTTTTTGTCGAAAACGAGGCAATTATTTTGTTCTGTTTTGGGGTGAACTTTTAATAGATCAAGAATTTGGTTTTAGCTTCCGCACAATCATTCACCCCCCCTCTGATTGCTATATTCGTATACTTCGATCCTACAGATTCCAATTACTAAATTTTTATAAAATTAAGCTCTACATAATGGTGAATTTTATTTAATTTTTGTACATAAGTTTTCAGTGTTTATATTTATTTAATTAATTTTTCAAACTTTAAACGGGTATAACTTTTGCGTTTTAACTCCGATTTGGACGGTTCAAATATCTAAAAATTTATAAAAACGTGCTCTCTCTGTTTATGAAGTTTAATTGGATTTTTGGATACTTCTGCCTACTATTTATTTATATTATTGCTATTTACACGCGTTATGAGTAGACATGAAGTACCCGAAGGCTTCGAAGGTGAAGTTTTGACCCAGGAGCCAGCTCAAGACCAAAAACAAATACTTTTTGAAGGCAAGTTATGCTTTGAACATTTTGTTCCCATTTTTGAAATTAATTCAATTTAAATTATTGCATGCTAATTTAATTAGAAATTGTTTTATTTATTTATGGAAATTAGATAAATGCCAAATTGCAGTATGACACCTTGGTTATTTAATTATGTGCCATGAACCCTTGTCACCCTAGTTGTGGGATATGTAGTTGAACATTATTAAATTGCCAACATTGGGTATTTAGATCGATGTAGTATATTGCTTAGACCTGCTGCGTGCACATGACATGATTTTGGTAAATCAAATGTTAATATTGACTTAATGAGGTATTGAACCTGTTTTGGAAAAGTATCATGTGTTGTGATTGTTGATGGCACGTGGTGCATGGTAATCAACTTGGTTTGATAAATAGATTTAGACCGGGCAAGTGGCAAGAATGATATGGTGGGCCAGGTGTGGCACCAGGAAAGTTGATTTGGTTCTTCGGGTAGTCTTGCCCTGGTCACCATAAGGACTTAACCATGCAAGCCTTTGATCTGAGTCAAGCGTGCAACCACATGTCTGTAATGGGACGGACCTAGTTGAGTAAGTTACTAATAACTTACATGTGGTACCTCGAGGTGTCAACTACACCTCTTGTGTAGCTTGAAAGGGGAGCGTACCAATGCTATGGCATGGTACCCGTCCAACGGTATGTCGGTCCCATACTTTGCCTCTGTTAAGGGAAGGGATGGTGTATGACAAAAGCTAGAGAGGTTCACTTGTTTAGTTTGCGGTCTCTGATATGCCTTGTTACGATCACTCGCATTTGTGGTGTTTGACTGTATCTTGTGGGTTAAGTGCATAACCTCTGCAGAGTGTACAACCAATTCGAATAGCCGAGTCAACGGTACTGGACACTGCTCGGGGATTAAAGTCAAGCGTTACACTTTCATGAAAACATCTGAAACTTGAAAAGTTTGGTTGGGTTTACTGGTGACGTTGATGGAAATGTGGACTAGGAAAGGGAGAAATGTTTATTTAACTCCTGGAAAAGTTATTGTTGTTAACTTTACTTTTACTGCTTTCGAATCTATTTATGCTACTTGTTAAATGCTGTTTACTTCAAATGAACCTGTTAGCCTATCCTTTGTATCAAGCCTTGCATGTAGAATATTAGCTTGCATTCTGTGCATGACTTGCTGAGTACCAAGTACTCACCCTTGCCACATTACAACATTAGTTGAAGGAGAAGCGACGCCAGCTTTGGAGGAAGAATACCAGGAGGAGCCGTCTAACTAGGGAGCGAGCCCAGTCAGTTGCCTGTGGTATATTGGATGGCGCCACGAAATTTACTTTTTTCCGCTGCAGTTGTTTCTCTTTTAATAAGTTTTCGCCTGGTGAGGCGTATCTTTGTAACTTGACCATAAGGTCGAGCAACCAGTGTGGTTAATTAATTAAAGTACTTATTATTTCATAAGTATGATTGTGATATTTACCGATGTTGAGACTGTGTGCACTAGCGTGATCCTGGACTAGTGCTGATACACAGACGGTCCGGATTTGCAGATTCGGGTCCCGACAGAGGTGGTATTAGAGCCATACTGACTGTAGGCTCACCTGTAGTTAGAATGGTCGTAGTGAGGATAAAACCTATTTTCTAAAATTAAAATTTGACAAGACAATGAATGAAATCTCCACTCATCCCCTTCTCTCTTCTCATACCTCTTTTGCTGAATTTCTCTAGCTATCCCTTGGTTTTAAAAACTTTTGAGTTCTTACGTGAGTGTCTTTTGGCAGATGTTGATGAAGAACAACTACACCGAGTGTGAGGGAGGCTACGCTGCGGAGTTGTGGCGTATGCTGCAGTTGCTTAGAGGCTTTGAGAGGCCGCTCTACCGAGGGACCACCATCGTGCAGGTAGGACTGGTCATAGGATGGGACGTTAAGATCACGGTGTATGCTCGAGAGAAGACGAAGTTTAGTCGTCCTTTTCACTTCACCGCTAGGAGGTCCACATTTGAGATGGGAATCCAGGAGGTGTCTCATCGAGCGATGCAGCAGATTACTCGCACTTACTCTGGAGAGCTGGAGGACATAGTATTCCGTCACCACCCACGCCCAGACAACAGAGCTCAGCGAAAGCCGATAAAAGATGAGGATGCTATCGTCACTCACTTGGCCAGATTCGTCGTCGCCCAGGAGGAGCTTATTGACGACACAGTCCAAGAGTTGATGAAGGCTCGCGAGCAGGTCGAGGAAGGGAAAAAGCACCTAGAGAATGCTCGTGAGTACGTCGCCTATGCTGCGAAGAGGATCGCAGAGCTGGAGACCGCACTGTATGGGCAAGGCCTAGAGCCAGTGTTGGAGTTGGACGCCCCAGACCCGGAGGAACCAGCACCTAAGCAGGAGCACCAGCCAGCACCACAGCTGGAGCTGAGCCTGAGGATGATGCCGCTTCTTCGACAACTGCTGTTGTGGGGCATGGCAATCGCTTCGCGCCTATGCTGCCGCACCCACCACGAGGAGGCAGTGGAGGTTTTCTCGACGAGTGAGCGTAGGTTTTGCAGTTGAGACTCCTTCGTCGAGTCGCGTTATAGAATAAGAGTCACCCTTAGAGGTGTTAGACTCCAGTGTGTTAGTCGATTTGGATTTTCATTGCTTGCTGAGTGTGCAGTATGTGTTGTAGGGCCCTTAGGCATTGTAAGCAACCATACCAAGTTATTATTTTAATAAAAAATAGAGTTGAATTTTGAGTTACCCCTTCCGCCGCATAAATTTTCCCTATTACTTATCTATGCTTGTTTCCCCCTTATCACTAAACCTTGGAGCAATCAACAGACGGAGAACACCTGCGGAAACCTTGGGGGCAACGGAAGTGGTTCTCGCCCAGTTGGGAACCCTAATGATGGAGCACCTGCACCCCAACTAGCACCGCCAGTAGACATGCAGAACTTTGGAGCTTTCCATGCCGCACAGACCCAACTGATGCATGCTATGATGCAACAGATGCAGCAAGTCACTGCTCAGGCCGCCGCTTATCAAGTCAATCAGGGATAGCGTTAGGGCTCAAGGTTGTCAGAGTTCATGAGGACTCATCCGCCCACCTTTTCTGGAAACGCCAATCCACTGGAGGCGGATGATTGGTTGAGGTCAATAGAAAGGAAGCTGCACATTACCCAATGTGTAGGAAATGAGATGGTGCTCTATGCCTCTCATCAGTTGGAAGGGACCGCAGCAGAGTGGTGGGAGAACTTCTGCGCCACGCGGGAGAACCCACAGGATATCACCTGGGAGGAATTTACTGCTGCATTTCGTAAGTATCACGTACCAGAAGCAATAATGGACTTAAAGAAGGAAGAATTCAGGGCGCTAAAGCAAGGTAATCAACCGGTGTCTGAGTATCTGAACAAGTTCACACAGCTTGCACGCTACGCACATAAAGACATAGCAACGGACAAGGCCAGACAGTCTCGCTTCATGAAGGGACTGAACTCAGGACTGCAGGTGGGACTGATCACCCACACCTTCCCCGACTTTCAAGAGCTGGTAAACAAAGCACTCATCCTTGAGGACAAGCGCAAGGAACTGGATGAGCACCGGAAACGTAGAATGCAACATCAGGGATCACGCCAGGGAGCGCAGCAACGTCTGAGAGTTGCGCCGAATCAGTTTTTCAAATTCCAGCAGCAGAATGCAGCAAGGACACCATCGCCAGCACCGAGACCCGTCAACCAGAATTACCAGACACCAGCTCCAGCCAGGAACGCCGCTGCGAGCAGCCAGCAGGGCACAGTGAGGCGTTGCTATACATGCAATGAGCCAGGGCACTTCTCCAACAACTGCCCCAAGAAGACAGCAGGAGTGACTCCAGTTCGCTTCAACTTGGGATCCACTCCAGCCAGGACACCTGCACCAGGAGCAAACCGCGGAGCAGCAAAGCCAAGAGCCGCGCCCCAGACCGTGGTGAGAGGCCGAGTCAATCACGTGACCGTAGATGCACTTCAGAATGCCACAAACGTCATACTGGGTAAGATACTTGTCAACTCAGTACCTGCAACGGTTTTATTTGACTCTGGAGCTTCGCTTTCGTTTGTTTCCCGAGATTTTATTTCTAAGAATGATTTGGACATTGTGGATCTTAAATGCATGCTTCTAGTTCAAACCCTTGGGTCAGAACTCCGATCTCAAGTAGGATGTTCTGGGGTGAGAATACTAATAGATGGGGTAGAGTTCTTAGCGAACCTTATTATATTGGGAACCCAGGCCCTAGATGTTATCTTGGGGATGGATTGGTTATCCATGCACAAGGCCATGCTTGACTGTAGGAGAAGGATCATCTCTGCTGAGAGCCCGTGTTGGAGAAAAGTGGAATTTCATGCGACCGCCGTTTGAGATGGACAGTTGATGGTCAACAGTGTAGAGGCAGTCAGCATAGAGGATGTTCTAGTGGTAAATGAGTATCCTGATATTTTTCTTGAAGATCTGCCGGGTATGCCGCCAGACAGAGACTTAGAATTTGTGATTGAGTTAGTACCAGGAACAGCATTGATAGCAAAGAGATCTTACCGGATGTCAACCGAGGAATTGGTGGAGATGAAGAAACAGCTTGAAGAATTGATGGAGAAAGAATTCATCCGACCGAGTTCGTCACCATGGGGAGCGCCAGTTCTGTTTGTCAAGAAGAAGGACAGGAGTTTCAGGATGTGCATTGACTACCGTGCTCTCAATGAAGTCACCGTGAAGAATAAGTACCCACTACCCATGATCGATGATCTGTTTGACCAGTTGAGAGGAGCCAGAGTTTTCTCCAAGATTGATCTGAGATCAGGATATCATCAGTTGAAGATCCGATCAGAAGATATCCCGAAGACCGCATTCTCGTCGAGATATGGGCATTACGAGTTCACAGTTATGTCCTTTGGTCTGAGGAATGCGCCAGCTTATTTCATGAATATGATGAATAAGGTATTTATGGAGTATTTGGACAAGTTCGTTGTTGTGTTCATAGATGATATCCTAGTCTACTCTAAGACAAGGGATGAACATGCAGAACACTTGAGGCTAGTCTTGAAGAAGCTGAGAGAACAACAACTTTTTGCCAAATTTAGCAAGTGTGATTTCTGGAAAGACAAGGTGGAGTTTCTTAAACATGTGATGACCGCAGAAGGAATTGTAGTTGATCCAAGCAAAGTTGAAGCCGTCTTACATTGGGAACAGCCGAAGATAGTGACCCAGATTCGGAGTTTCCTTGGGATGGCTGGTTACTATCGCCATTTTATTGAAGGCTTTTCGACAATTGCGAGACCTCTTACGCAATTGTTGAAAAAGGAGAAGAAGTTTAACTGGATGCCGGAATGTGAGAAAGGTTTGCAAGAGCTGAAGAAGCGATTGACATCAGCGCCAGTGTTAGTCCTACCGGATATTAATTAGAGCTTTGATATCTATTGTGATGCATCGCGTCAGGGACTTGGATGCGTGTTGATGCAAAACCGGAAGGTTGTTGCATATGCATCAAGGTAGCTGAGGCCGTATGAAGAGAATTACCCGACGCATGACCTAGAGTTAGCAGCTGTAGTGCATGCCTTGAAATTGTGGCATCACTATCTGATTGGGAACAGATGCGAAGTGTATACGGACCATAAGAGTCTTAAATACATCTTCACCCAATCGGATCTGAACATGAGGCAGAGGAGATGGCTAGAGTTGATCAAGGACTACAATGTCGGAATCCATTACCATCTCAGAAAGGCCAATGTGGTGGCCGATGCCTTTAGCCGGAGAAGCCACACTGTGAATATGATGGCCGTAGGGAGTCAAGATGAGCTGTGTAAGGAATTCCAGAGAATGAAATTGGAGGTTATGCCGGAAGGATTTTTAGCTACATTGGAAGTAAAGCCTATTCTGGAAGATCAGATGCGAGAAAAATAGAAGGATGATGACAAGTTCCAAAGGATCAAGTCTAAGATGGACAAAGACAAGGCTAAGGATTTTAGACTGGACGAGCAAGGTACATTGTGCATTAAGGACCGCATCTGTGTGCCGAACAAGAAGGAGCTGAAGCAGTTGATTCTGGAAGAAGACCATGATTCCAAGTATTACATTCATCCTGGAAGCGCTAAGATGTATCAAGACCTGAAAGAGAGATTCCGGTGGCCAAGCATGAAACGTGAAGTTGCCGAGCATGTTGCGTTGTGTGATGTATGCCAAAGGGTTAAAGCAATGCACCAAAGGCCAGCGGGGTTGCTGCAGCTGTTGAAGATTCCTGATTGGAAGTGGGAGGAAATCGGAATGGACTTCATTACCGGTTTGCCGAAGACTCAAGGAGGACATGACTCCATATGGGTTATAGTGGACCGCTTGACTAAGGTCGCTCATTTTATCCCTATAAAGATCACTTACTTAGGAGATAAATTAGCGGAATTGTACATAACCAGGATCGTCTGTTTGCACGGAGTGCCGAAGAAGATTGTATCCGACAGAGGTACCCAATTTACCTCAAGGTTTTGGAATAAGTTGCATGAAGCCATGGGGACCCGTTTGAACTTCAGTACCGCATATCATCCGCAAACGGATGGACAGACGGAAAGGGTAAATCAGATTCTGGAAGATATGCTAAGAGCTTGTGCGTTGGCTTATGCTACCTCTTGGGATAAGTGTCTGCCATATGCTGAATTCAGCTACAATAATAGCTATCAGGCCAGTCTACAGATGTCACCTTTTGAGGCACTGTATGGTCGACCTTGTCGAACACCATTGAATTGGAATGAGACAGGTGAACGCCATGTCTTTGGACCGGATATTCTTCAAGAAGCCGAAGAGCAGATGGCCATGATCAGGGAAAGGTTAAAGGTAGCTCAGTCAAGACAAAAGAGCTACGCCGATAACCGTCGCCGAGACTTAAGTTTTGAGCCGGAGGATTTCGTGTACCTTAGAGTTACACCCCTAAAGGGAATTAAGAGATTCATTGCCAAAGGGAAACTCACACCACGTTATGTTGGACCATTTAAGATTCTGAGTCACAGAGATGAAGTTGCTTACCAGTTGGAGTTACCGCAGTCGTTGGCAGGTGTGCATGATGTGTTCCATGTGTCACAACTGAAGAAGTGTCTTCGAGTACCAGATGACCAGACACCGTTAGAGTCAATAGAGCTACAGGAGGATCTGACCTACAAGGAGCTTCCTGTGAAGATTCTGGACACCATGGATCGAGAGACGAGAAATAAGTCAACCCGTTTCTGCAGAGTCCAGTGGAGCACCCATGCAGAGAGTGAAGCGACTTGGGAGCGCGAGGAGGATTTGAAGAAAGAGTTTCCAAACCTATTCCTTAGTCAGCCCTAAATCTAAAATTCGAGATTACATTATGAGGGAGGTTTGTAACACCCCAATTTTTGCTTTTCATGTATTTAAATGTTATTTGGCATTTTTGAGAATTTTTTGGAAATTTCTGGAATTTAATTGGATTTATTTGGATTTAATTTGAATTTATTCCCTTTTAAATAATTAAAGAGTTAAAAGTTTCAAATAAAATTTTGTTGGAAATATTTTATTTGAGTTCAAAATGTCTCAAAGTATTTTCCAGAATTTTTCTGGAATTTTTCTCAAATTATTTTAATTACTAGAATTATTTTGAAATATTAAATCGCTGGAAAATACCGAGTGGGTTAGTACTGTTCATTCGACCGAGTCCGACCCGAGTCAGACTCGAGTCTGACTCGAACCGGACTCAAGCCTGACCCGAGCCAACCGAACCCTAACGCGCGTGACCGTCGGATCTTGATCCAACGGCCACGATTGCGCCACGTCGCTCAATACGAATTCCCGTCGGATTCCGCCGTCGTAGCCGAGTCGGCCTCGGTTTCCGCGGATTTCACGGACGCCGAGGCCACTATTTATTGCGCCGCCACCCCCACCGTGTAGCCCTCTTCCGTGCGCACCTATAGCCCTAGGTCACCGAGCTCAATCCACCGTCGTCCGCCCGCAATCGCTCGCCGTAGTTGGTTGTGCGCGCTGCAGCGGTTTTTCGCCGTTCGCCGCCTTATCCGTCGTTCTCCGCCGGGAACAAGCCCAGATCCAGAACCGTCACGACGAGACGCATCGGAGGGTACCACTCACTTCGCCGGAACCGCACCGCAACTCCGTCGATCTCGTCATCGTCTTCGTCTCCGGCCACCTAGCTCCGTCGTGGACATCGCCGAACCCGCGAAGCTTCTCTGCCGCTAGATCGTCATCGCACGGCCCAGGTTCGTTCACGTCACTCCGTTTGATTTACACGTTACGGTTTTAGATCTATTCTCAACCGTCTGATCTAGATCCAACGGCTTAAGTTAAGCCATGTAGCCTTGAACCGCACCTTGCTAGGGGTAGATCTCAGCCGTTAGATCTAGATCGTACGGTTAGGGTTCGCGCACGTTGTAGCACTAGATTGGATCCCAACCGTATGATCTAAATCGGACGGTGTAGATTGCGCCACGCGTCGCACGCCGGGTCATGCCACGTCGCCCCCCAGCGATGCGGCGAAACTCGATCGAATCTCGACCGTCCGATCTAAATCGTACGGCCCAGATCAACCGCGTTGCACCGCAATGTGCGGAATTAGATCTGATCTGGACCGTTGGATTTCAAACCAACGGCCCAGATCATGCCATGTGCACAGGAGCCGGACCAGCGCGGTCCACGCGGGCGCGCCCGGTCGTCGCTGATGTCACGCATGACGTCAGCATGGGGCCCGCGTGTCAGCGGCTCAGTCCACCGTGCGGTGACGTCATCCGTGACGTCACGCTGACGTCACGGTGGGGCCCGCGTGTCAGTACCGTGTGGCCGAGCGCGATGACATCAGCGCTGGCGTCATCCGAGGGGTCCCACATGTCAGTGAGACATGTACCCGTTGACCGGGTCCACGGTGAACCGAACCTGAGCCGTGGACCAAGTCCATGGACCCGCTGACGTCATAATTCGATTTTTAATAGAAAAATAATTCGGTGGAAATTCAATTTCCACGTTGACATCATGCTGATGTCATAAATCGGATTTCTCAATAGAAAAATAAATGAATTAATTCGGTTTATTCTTTTATTTGAATTTTAAACTTGAAACGCTGATAACTTTTGCATTTTAACTCCGATTAGGGTGATTCTAATTTCTAAATTTTTATAAAATTAAGCTCTACATAATGGTGAATTTTATTTAATTTTTGGACATAATTTTTCTGTGTTTATATTTATTTAATTAATTTTCCAAACATTAAACGGGTATAACTTTTGCGTTTTAACTCCGATTTGGACGGTTCAAATATCTAAAAATTTATAAAAATGTGCTCTCTCTGTTTATGAAGTTTAATTGGATTTTTGGACACTTCTGCCTACTATTTATTTATGTTATTGCTATTTGCACGCGTTACGAGTAGACATTGAAGTACCCGAAGGCTTCGAAGGTGAAGTTTTGACCCAGGAACCAGCTGAAGACCAAGAAAATGTACTTTTTGAAGGAAAGTTATGCTTTGACCATTTTGATCCCATTTTTGAAATTAATTCAATTTAAATTATTGCATGCTAATTTAATTAGAAATTATTTTATTTATTTCTGGGAATTAGATAAATGCCAAATTGCAGTATGACATCTTGGTTATTTAATTATGTGACATGAACCCTTATCACCCTAGTTGTGGGACATGAACCCTTGTCACCCTGGTTATTCAATTGTTTAGTTTGCGTTCTCTGAAAGGCCTTGTTACGATCACTCGCCTTTGTGGTGTTTGACTGTATCTTGCGGGTAAAGTGCATAACCTCTGCAGAGTGTACAACCTATTCGAATAGCCGAGTCCACGGTACTGGACACTTCTTGGGGATTACAGTCAAGGGTTAGACTTTCATGAAAACATCTGAAACTTGAAAAGTTTGGTTGGGTTTACTGGTGACGTTGATGGAAATGTGGACTAGGAAAGGGAGAAATGTTTATTTAACTCTTGGAAAAGTTATTGTTGTTAACTTTACTTTTACTGCTTTCGAATCTATTTATGCTACTTGTTAAATGCTATTTACTGCAAATGAACCTATTAGCCTATCCTTTGTATCAAGCCTTGCATGCAGAATATTAGCTTGCATTCTGTGCATGACTTGCTGAGTACCAAGTACTCTCCCTTGCCACATTACAACATCAGTTGAATGAGAAGCGACGCCAGCTTTGGAGGAAGAATACCAGGAGGAGCCATCTAACTAGGGAGCTAGCCTAGTCAGTTGCCTGTGGTATACTGGATGACGCCATGAAATTTACTTTATTCCGCTGCAGTTATTTCTCTTTTAATAAGTTTTCGCCCGGTGAGGCGTATCTTTGTAACTTGACCATAAGGTCGAGCAACCAGTGTGGTTAATTAATTAAAGTACTTATTATTTCGTTGTGTATGATTGTGATATTTACCGATGTTGAGACTGTGTGCACTAGCGTGATCCTGGACTAGTGCTGAATACACAAAGGGTCCGGATTTGCAGATTCGGGTCCCGACACAGACCATTCCATTCCACCACCCAAATAACCCGACCATTTTCCTTGACAGTATTTTTCTAAGGTACTCCTGACCGTGAGCATGTCTAATTGATTAGATTTATTCTTTGCATAGATTGTACACTTTATCCACATGACACATTCTAGTAATCATGTCGACCATGACACGCGATACTCACGTACCCGTTTTGCTAAATTGTGACAAAACCATTCCACTCGTTGGAGTCTAGTCTTATATCAGCCCCGGTCATGTGTGCCCCTTGCTATGGCAGGAGTTCCACTCGTATACACAGTACTCTCCCAGACCAGGTGGAAGTACAGCTCGGTCACATAGTACTAGTACTTTTTCTCCAACCCTCTTCACACACGATTCCAACGATGGTTGGCGCTCCATCGTGCCCTTTACCCATAGCAAAGCATATATCATTGTATTGGAAAACTCCAACCCCAGCACCGCGGCGAGGGAGTACCTAGAACAACACCAGTACCTTCGGTGTCTGTCCAACTACTTCGACCTACCACAATGCAAGACTAAATCCCAACTCCTGTACTGAGTTTAGGCTATCCCATACTAGCACATGTGGTTGCACGCTGTGATTCAATTGATAGCATCAAGTTCAATCCTTAGAATGACTTAGGCGAGACCTCCACTCGTTCGCTCGACCTAAAATCCACCTTTCCCTTTTCATTTGCCATTTTTATGAAAATAATCATTTCCACCAAAACCACCATTTTCAAAATTCCATTTGATTCCAAAGAGATTTTGATTGACTAGTACCACCGATCGATTAAGCCTTTCCACTGCTGGGCTAAGCATATGCAGGTATTATTTGTATATCCCAGTTGACATTCATTGTAATGTCTAATCTTAGCCTAGAGTTTGACAAGGTTCTCGCAACAATTATATTAGAGGCATTACACCAATTCATGGTTTATCTACCATTTCCCACAACTTAGCAACTTTACAGAACACTAGAAAAGTAAGCACGGCTAACGCCGCGCGCACGAACGAAAAACAAATTAATAATGCACGCTTTGAAAAATATTAGAGATCGAGATGGTGAAAGAAGTTTAGAGATAGAGATGCACACGTATTTCTGTTCATGAAAATATTTTTTCTGGGAAAAACGGATAAAGGACCTAGATGTAAGATTGGGGACCTATTTGTTATATTTCTTGACCTGACCGCTATCCTGAAAAATTAAAAAAGGGCTCGCTCGCGATTCATATTTATCGGGAGGCTCTTTCCGTAAAGTAACGAACGAGGGACCTAAATGCAATCCGGAAATTTTTTTTTGCACTCACAAAAAATCGCAAAGGACCTCTTCGTAAATTCGCAGGGACCTATCCGCAATTTGAAAATACGGAGGGGCTTTTTCACAAAAAGGCATGGCAACATGTGGGCAGGCTGGGGAGGCGTGAAACCTCCCGGCTTTAATAGTTGTAAGATACGCGCATGCATAATAATTTTAAACAATTAATTTAAATTTACAAATATAGAATCAATATGATCAAAGGGGGTGCTTGCATGTTTGCTCTTCGTCGAACATGCTCTCGGGGATGTAGTTTGGATCCTCGTCAGCTGTTCCCGACGCGTCGACGTCTAAACAATCGCACGACAAAAGAAGCAACAAAGAATGAATAAGATAAAAAATGGGGCAAATAAAGCACTTAAAACAAAACAACACTAATCTAGCGTGCGAGGGAAGAACTGAACAAAAGAAACTAAATTTTTCTCCTAAGCCCGGTAGCACCGACATTACCACATCGGTAGTGCCGCCTTTAGGCCGGCAATACCGGAGCCAATGAGCGGGCTCTCTGGAAAATAACTACCGGCATTGTAGCTACGGTACTACCACTAGGGTTGTAGATAGGACCTATAACATTGGTAGTGCCAGCTTTAGTGTGAAATTAGGGTTTGCAATATGGGATTTTGCGCAAACGACCTTGAAACTTTGAGGCACTACATGTATAGGTTATTTGCAATGTTAAGGACCCATTCACGTAGACCATATAAGGTTTCAACTTCGTTTAACCTAATTTCCTACCTAAAGAACTCGAAGATCCCAATTTACGCCAAATCTCGACTTTCAACCCGAATCGAGTTCAAACTCAATTCTTTTTGCGAGAATTGAACTTTAGCGATATCGAATATATACAAGAGTCATTTTCCCAAATTTTGGAGCTAGGGTCTCAAGGAATATCTCCCAAAATCACAAAAATGACTTTTAAGCGAATAAATCCGATAAAAAGAGTAATTAGGGTTTTCAATACAATTCTTTCACACTAACTATTTCTTTAAGGCCTAACCTAGGTCTAGGAACTTAATTAACCAAAGATTACCCTCATTAACTAGGTTTCCTAGGGTTAAAGTAAAAGGAAGAAAAATAGGAAAAAGAGAAGGATTAGGGTTTTGAGCTCAAATCACGACGGATTGAATTAGGGTTTTATTCCACTCACCTCAAGGCTTCCCTAGGGCTTGAGGGAGCTATCCACCACCTTGGTTGGCTTCCTTTTGAGCTCAAACACACCAGAGAGGAGAGGGAAGAGAGGAACTCGGGTGGAGGAGGAGAGATTGAGGGAGTGAGAGATCTTATGAGAGGGAGAGTGAATGGGAGAGAGTGAGGAGTGAAGGAAGAGGGGAGTCAGCTGGGGGTAGTAGAGGCTTGGGGAGAAGCCTCTAGAGGCTGATGTGGCAAGGCAGCGACATGGGTGCCGGTGCCCTGCCTCGACCCCTCGGTCGACACTACTGCTCCCAAGGGGGCGGTAGTGCCGTTGGTCCGGCAGTACCAGCCTCAGGCTAGTGGTACTGCAGCTCCAGTAGCTGAAATTCCAATTTCTCTGCGAAATGCTTTAAAACTCAGAATTTCTTTCAGAGGGCTTTTGGGAAGGGTTTAGAGACTCCAATGGAAGGCTTTGGGATTTAAATTGCTAGAGGATTTCTACGGATTCACAAAATAGGATTTCGGGTAACAACCATTCGAAACAATTTGAACGATTGAACCTTGTCGCAACCAACTCTGAATTAAGAACTAATTAAGCGACAATACAAGATTACACACTTAATTAAACAGAAATAGGGCATTACACCATGGTACAATAAATTTTACAAAAGTGGCTGCCCGCCACAATTCCATATCCCATTACGTCAAGATTATTAACATTCAACATGTGACATGAACCCATCATACAACTAAGCTTGTCTAATCATAGTTACAATTACCCAATGTTGGTATTATAATTATGTCGAACTATTAAATGACCCAACCTAGGGTGACAATGGATATATGGCATCTCAATTAATCAAGGTGACATAATGACAATCAGGTATTCAACTACTCCCAATGAATATTACATGTAAACAAATAGCATACAATTGTATGAAACAAAATACTTTCGCAAATATGGGTCCAACATGATCAAGGACTACGACTTGCCTTGTTGATCAATTGTTGTCACTGAATCTTGACCTTCAAATCCTACGCTCACTCCCTGGGGATCAACGTCTACCCAGGGTTTAAAATTTCGTTTTAGTTCAAATCCCGTCGTCGACCGAAATCCGATTTTTCGGCGAGAGCTCGTTATTTCGGACGAAATCCGGGCGGAATTCAAAAACCAAAATTTAAATCCGGTTTTTTTTAACCGAAATTTCTGGGATTTCGTTCCAAATACTGAAATTTCGTCCCAAATACCCGAGATCTCGATAAAATTCAATAGAAAGGAAAATGGTTCAAACGATGTCAAAAAAATTAAAAATTTTGGTCAGACCTGGAAAATGACTTCAGGAATCCAATCGGATCAAACTACGGTCAAATTCGGTCCAATTTTGGACAAATTTCGGTAAAAAAAATCGAGATTTCGGTCCATTTCATCGAAATTATAGGGTACTGTAGCACTTTTAAAATTTTTTAGGGTTTTTTTTTAATTTCACCGGGATTATGGAACTCGGGGGGTCCGAAAACCAAAATTTCGCTGAAATTTTGCGGGATTTCGGCGAGAATTTGAACCCTGCGTCTACCGGAAAAGAAAGCAAAAATGCAAATAAATACCAAAATAGAGACTCAAACAAGTACAAGCTCAAAAGTGAAAATAAATGGCTCGAGAATGTAGGTCTTGATTTTACAAATTTTTAGAAATTGGAATCGCCTCAATCGGAGTTCGTATGAGGGAGATCTGATTTTTGGAATTTTAAAACAGAAAAAAATAGAAAAAGGCTATTTTCTGGAATTATTTTTCTAAATGAAAATAGATTTATTGTGCATTGATGATGTCAGCAAGGGAATTTTGGAAATCAAAATAATCTGGAACAAGGCTTGAGAGGATGACATGTGGGCCCTTGGTCTATGGACTAAGTCCACGGGTTCAGATCGGTCCACGGTACACCGTGTGACACCACGGAGTGTCAAACCTTATATAATGTGAATGTTGATGTCAAACACATTATTAAATATGAAATTAGAGGTTGAAACCATATGGTAGGGGGTTTATTCGCGTTTTCGGGCCGTTTTCGGGTGTTTTGGGCCTTTCCGGGGAAACTTGGGCCTTGGGGGGTTTTTCGGGCCTTAAGTGGAGTCTTCTGGGCCCATGAGGGGAGGAGGGGGCAGCCAACCAGCCCTAGGGCGCCCCAAACCCTCCTCCCCATGCGCCCCACCTCCTCCTCTCCCTCCCATAGCCGCCATCCTCCTCCTTGTGGCGCCTCCACCTCCCCCATTGTTCCCCATTGCTCCCCATTGCTCCACCACCCCTCCACCACCTCTCCACCTCTCTTGCTGCCCCTAGGGGAGTTCCCCACCTCAACACCTCGAAGATCCATCCGTTGGAGCGCTCCGCGACGAGGAGATCCGGCGGGATTGGAGCGAGGAAGGAGATCGCGCGAACCGGGAGGAGATCTATTGGGTTTTCGTGCGTCGGGCGAAGGTATGGCCATGGGAATCCTTGTGGTTGGTCTAGGATCTGTTCTAAGGATTATTATCATGTTTTTAGATCAATTGGTGGTGCTGGAATTGAGTAGATTAGATTAGATCTAGAGTTTGCCATGTTCTCTGTTTCGGGCAGCATGAGCAGTCGACCTAGGGTTTGGGTTTTCGCAATTTTATATTTGGAATTTGGTCGGCCGCCTGTTGAAGAAGTTGTAGGTAACTTCAATACCTTTCAGTGGTTATAAAGAACGTCCAATTTCGCCCAGCCGTTTGAAAGTTATGCCCGTTTTACCGAATGTATTAAAATCTGTGACGTGATTGGAACAGATCACGGTATTTTGTAGATTAAACAACTTTAGAGTCCAAATCAGATTTTCCTTATACCTAGAAAAAAGTTGGGAAATTTCCTAAGCTACGCGAGGATGTACTCGTTTAAACAATTCGGAGTCTTAGAACCCGAGTTATGCCTTTTGGAAGGCTGCTGTCCCGACGGGACAGAAACTCTATTTTTGGGTTTTGCGAGTAGATGGTGATGTCGGGTTAGAAGAGAGTTTGCGTACTGTTTTGTGGACATGATTGTGAGTTTGTGGTGCCTATGTGCAGGTGGTGTGACCCCAGGAGTGCCTTCTACTTCTCGCCAATCCGTCGCCCGTGGTTGAGGCAAGTGTATTGGAATGGGTAGCGGGTTGAAGTTTGTTTGGTTGATTGAGATTGAAATTGAATATATGATATGCTCACATGCCATGCTCTAATAATTGCCATTGACATGATGAATATGCTTATTATGCTATGATGCCATGTGTTAATATACAAGTTATTTATGATGTTGGCATGTTTGCATACATGGCATGTTACATGGCCCGGGCGATGAGAAAGTCATAACTAGTCCGGGGAAGGTCGTTGAGAAAGTTATGACTAATCCGGAGAGCCAATGAGTAAGTCCTACATCGTGATTCCATCCACCGCGGTGTTTGGAAGCGAGGAGTAGGCACCCTCCATCTTCGGGATGGAAGGGGGGAGAGGGTGCACACCGACGGGTGTGTACTCAACCATACCAGTATGAGTTTCCAAGGAGATATGTGCATCGCATTGCATTGCATTGCATTATATGAGGATGTTATATGATGATGATATATGATAATGTCAATGATATGTTTACGCTATGAATATGAGATGTGTATGTTGTCGTATGTGAAAAGTGGTGATGAAGGTTTTAGAATGTATTTCCTTGTTCCATTGCAATATACTTGCTGAGTGATGAACTCACGCTTGTGTTTATGTTTCGTTTTAGGTACCATGACACCGGCATGTGGGAAAGGGCATTAGCTACACATCTTCACGTAGTTTCCGTCACATTTACCAAATTTGGAGTCATGATCATAATAATAGTGCCATAAATCTTGGTTTATGGTTTAAATTGTGTGGTCGAGTCCCTTATTTGCTTCTTTATAGTTTCTGGAGTGGTTGGACTTGAATTTATTGCCTTATGTTGATGCTATATCCATTTACATTGCTTCTTTAGATGTCTTATGATATGATATTAGTTGCATGTTATTGCTATTGTCTCAAATCATGTTAAAACAAAGGAGATGCTGCCGAAATCGGGTTTTAGCATTTGTGTCTTTGCTGTAATTTACTTGTATTTGTGGTATCTAGATGTTGCTTAGTCTATGTTTGGTAGCATTCGGGCATATTAAATGCCGGGGTGTTACACACCGGGTTCACGATAACATTGCTAGGGCTGACATCAGCAGTACGTGGCATTTACGCGGATGCTACGTAGGCACTGGGGCTGACGCGGCACGGCGACTCGGCATGAGGGCAAACGTGACGGTGAAGTGGGCGCCACGTGGATAGCCATGTTGGACCGGGCTCGGCTGGGCTTCCAGCGAGGGGAACAATGATGCGAACTCACCGGTCACTGAGAAGAACACACGACTTTCAGCGAACAGCAGTAGGATCGGCTCGGCTGGGTGCAAATCTGAGCAAGCGGAGCATGACGAACTTGAAGAGGGCAACCAGGACGGCGGAGATGCAACATAGCGGGAGATCGGCGTGGAGGAAAAAGCTTTGGCGGTGGCGCACTACGGCAAGAAATCGCCAGGTGACGGCGGGGTCTCGGCCGAAGGCAAAGGAGGCGGCAGGTGCGGCGTGACGAGAGGAACCTCGAGGGGGGTGCGACTACGGCTTTTAAAGCCTGAGGAACGCGAAATCAACGTTGAATACACGGTGGCGGTGTACGGGATCCGAACGGGGCGGCGGCTAGGGTTCAGGCGACGTGGGCCGGACGCTGGACCAGGCCGAGCGAGTTGGCTCGCGAGTGGGGCAGGCCGAGCTGAAGTGAAGTGGGTCGAACGGTAGATGGGCCAGGGAAAATCAGCCTGAGAAGAAATGGTAATAAAAATCTTTTTCCAAATTAAGAAAATTTTAAAAATTCAAATAAAAGCAAATAAATTTAGAAAAATCCCAAAAATACAAAAAAATTCCCTAAGCACAAGGAACACAACTACGACTGAAAATCTTTGATTTGATGTATAGATTAATTAAATAAAATCTTTTAATTAAATTAAAAATTCAAATTAAGCTTTAATTAACTCAGGGAAAAATCCAAATAATTCTTTTTGACTTTAAAACTTTTCAAAAGCTAAAAAATTGAGATGGTACATATATATAGCTAGCTATTTAAATATCGGTCTATATTAGTAAATGTCATTGAAAATAATCGAAGGAGAGAGGTATACAAGAAAATGGAAAAAAATCACCTAAAAATTATAGACTGATATGTATGTATAATAAAATTGAAAGCTTGAATAATATGTATTTAGAAATGGAGGTAGTGACAGTTAACACGACTAAGCATGCTATAAAACGGAAAGAGGAAAACATCCATTGTTTTTTTTTCCTGGAATTTTGATCACCAAAAACCTCATTGCTTCTGCCGAAGTAAGTATTACTAGGCCCGAATACCTCTGAAGCATGGACTTACTACTGTGAAATAATGCCATAGTACTAATATAGCGTCGTGTTATCACACTAGATTGGAAATATACATTTTCCTTTCCAGATTCGGGTGTGGCGGCGGGTGAAATTGTTGGACGACTTCTCTACGTCCGGGTAGGCGCGCGGCAGCAGCCAGGGCCTCTGAGGATCGAGGAAGGAGAGGATGGATGGCGAAGAAGATAATAGTTATGGAAGAAAGATAAAATGGTTTTTTCATGTCCTTAACGATGGTCAACGACGGTAGACCAAATGGCAATGGTAAAAACAACATTTGTTAAACCGCACTGAGGGCTATACCGGTTTGGAAGCTATTCACTGATTTATCTCTTTTTACAAAAAATAACTCTCTCCTAAATTTTTTTGCAAAACTAGCTCCCTTCCTCACACGGAAGGATCAAGATGTGACACGTGTCATCTTCTGCGCTCCCAACCTCGGAAGGTTCTCCTACGGTGGGGAAGCACAGAATCAAATCCTTCCATGCACGCATGCCGTGGAAGCAATTCCACGCGACCCGGGCACACGCACACCCGCGCACTCTCGCTAGCACTGCCCCATAGCGCGACACACATCCCTCGGCCCCATGCGCACTCACGAAAGAAATCCTGCATGTTCCTGCCCGCCCGCTCCTATAGAGCCCCTGCGCAACACGTGTTAGGAATAGTCCTACATCGGTTGTGGAGAGGGCTTGAACATGTTTTATAAGAGTGAGTGAGCACCCCCCCCATTGAGCTAGTTTTTTGGGAGAGATGGCCCAAGAGATCTTGGTCCGTTGCTCGGGTTGGGTCTGTGAATGTGTTGCAGCCCAATGACCTGAGATCCAGATGTGCTAAGGTGGCGGTCCGGCTAACAAGTAGTATCAGAGCCCAGGTGGCCTAGATGGTTCTTAGATAATCTCGGTACGATGTGTGAGGGGGAGATTGTTAGGAATAGTCCCACATTGGTTGTGGAGAGGGCTTGAGCATGGTTTATAAGGGTAAGGAAGCACCCCCTCATTGAGCTAGCTTTTTGGACGGAGATGGCCCAAGAGACCTTGGCCCGTTGCTCAGGTTGGGTCTGCGAATGTGCTGCAGCCCAACGACATGGGATCCGGATGCGCTAGGGTGGCGGTCCGGCTGACAAGTGGTATCCGAGCCCAGGTGACCTAGATGGTTCTTAGATAATCTCGGTCTGATGTGTGAGGGGGAGATTGTTAGGAATAGTCCCACATTGGTTGTGGAGAGGGCTTGAGCATGGTTTATAAGGGTGAGGGAGCACCCCCTCATTGAGCTAGTTTTTTGGGGGGAGATGGCCCAAGAGACCTTGGCCCGCTGCTCGGGTTGTGCCTACGAGTGTGCTGCAGCCCAACGACCTGGGATCTAGACGCGCTAGGGTGGCGGTCCGGCTATCAAGTGGTATCAGAGCCGTGTATGCCCAAGATCCTGTGTTACTACCTCGACTCCATGGCATTGGTTTCGCACGGTGCCGGGGGAAGTAGCGGTGTCTCGCTAGCGTACCCGCTGCTCTCCTCGATGAACTACACCGTGTGGGCAATCAAGGTGGAGGCCATTCTTGATGCCCAGGGCCTTTGTAAAGCCGTGAGTCCGGCGGAAGGCAAGGCGGTGGACGCGTGGAAGGACAAGATGGCGAGGGCGCAGCTTCTCCAAGAACTACCAGAGGACATTCTTATGCAGGTCTCGCAAAAGAAGACAGAAAAGAGCTTTGGGACAGCCTCAAGGCGAGGTTCGTCGGAGTCGACCGCTTCAAGGCCGCTCGTCTTTCAACCTTGAAAGGTGAGTTTGACTGGCTGCACATGAAGGAGGGGGAATCACTGGACGACTAAGCCGGCAAAATCAGTGGCATGGCGACGAGGTATGCCAACCTTGGCGCGACGCTCGATGACCCGGCCATGGTCAAGAAGCTCCTCGACACTGTCCCAGATCGGCTCTACCCTGCCGTTGCGGGGATCGAGCACTTCTGTGACATGGAGAAGATGTCTTTCGAGGAGGCACTTGGAAGGTTGAAGGCCTTCGACGAGCGCTCTCGGCGGCGCACTCAAGCAAATGAGACTCGTGATGATCAGTTCTTGCTCACGGTGGTTGAGTGGCAGGCTCGGCAGAAGCAAAAGTCTACAGGCAACAAAGGTAAATGCTACAATTGCGGTGTTCGTGGACATTTTGCCAGGGAATGGCTCAAGCCAAAGAAGGAAGAAGCACTCCTCGCGACGACGGATGATGAACCAACGTCACTCTGAAGTTTGTCTAGGATGGTAAAATAAACCAAGTCAAGATTAGGAGGGAATTGTTAGCACTAATCGTGACTTGTATGTATTTTAGAGTCTTTGCATACGTTAGTAGCATATATGTGTGTCATGCACGTAGTGTTTGAGGCTGCATGTACATGGAACGAGATGGGTTCTCGTGGAGTATTTAGCTAGTCAGTGCTTGTTAGTATACGTAGCTACGTACTGCATATTGGGGGACATCATGTGGCATGTGGACGGCGAGTTTTCGGCATGGACGTTGCTACACGCACTGAGTACATCAGCACGTTTGTTGGTGGCCTGGTTGTGATCGATGTGGAGCTTCGTGGTGGCCGCGTCTTCAAGCTATTAGTTGCATCTTGGATCTGCATGTGTTGCTGCAAATCTGGAGCACACGTTGGAGCGTGGCTCATGCATGCAGATCGTGCGTGCGTGTGTACATGAGACCCGGTCAAGCCATGCAGGTTGTTGCTCGGTGCATGTTGTACTTTGTTTATTTAAAGCATCATGTAATCAGCTGTAAGGAGTTGAGTGGCAATAAAAAGAAAAGACAAGCGTTCATCGCCGCAAACCCGCTTGTGTGTGTATCCATTCCAACAAGTGGTATCAGAGCCCAGGTGGCCTAGATGGTTCTTAGATAATCTTAATCCGATGTGTGAGGGGAGATTGTTAGGAATAGTCCCACATCGGTTGTGGAGAGGGCTTGAGCATGGTTTATAAGGGTGAGGGAGCACCCCCTCATTGAGCTAGTTTTTTGGGGGGAGATGGCCCAAGAGACCTTGGCCTGGTGCTCGGGTTGGGTCTGTGAATGTGTTGCAGCCCAACGATCTGGGATCCGGACGAGCTAGGGTGGCGGTCTGGCTGACAACACGCACCTCCTGGGCCCGCCCCACCGGCGCGACCGCGTGCGCTACCCACAAGCGCGCTTCCCACGCTTGCCCGCTATTTCCCACGCTCGCTCACGTGCTTCCGTGTTGCCGCACATGCGTGGCACGGGATATAGTCTTTTGCGTGGAAGGTGCCAGGTGTCACCCCCTAGTCCTTCCGCGGTGGGGAAGATGGCTAGTTTTGCCAAAAAAAAGGAGATGGGGCCAAAACAATGAACACTCTTAAAATTGGTACAATCAGCATAATGTTTTGGATTAAATATAATAATATATTTATAAGTATACACTTGTGCAATTATATGTATATCAAATTTTACTTATAATATTAGTCCAAGCACATAATAGAACTATCAAATATAACATATAGATCAATTGATCATATTATTAATTCCACCGGTATGACAAATAATGAAGTCGATATGGATGGTATTGATCTGTATCGAGCCAATATGACCAACATTGCCTGGTATCGAGGCTGCTACGGTACATTGGGCTACGTTGTACCGGTTTAAGGACCAAAATAGTACATATCGATTGTGTCAGGACCAGATTTTCAAATCCCAACCCTCTATGTATAATCGCACTAGTCTCGGATCAAGCTAGTGTACACAGTAAAAATAGTGATGACAATATATCTATATCATGAATTAAATAATATTAAAACTTGAATAAAAGATACCGGCCTTATGACCAACCATTACAAAATAAACAACATCATGGATTGAGTTCAATAAAGTAGCAGCGGAAACAAAATAACAATAACAGGATAAGCCCATCCATTTACCTTACAGGCAATCGACTGGGGTGTGCATCCTAGAATTCTGAATCCTTCGTCGAAACCACAAAAAAAGTACTCGTATTCACCTTCTGCTTCTACACACTTCTTTGTGGAAAGTGGAGATGTTGCAAGGGTGAGTATACAACCGTACTTGCAAGTCTTGGAAACATAATGCATGATAACTATATGCAAGGCTAAATAAAAGAAGGCATAATATGGCTCTTTTAGCATAAAGCAATGTTTAACCTTAAATGCAATTAGTAATTTCACAAAACATCATTTGACCAAATATAATTGTAAACATTGAATTTGGTATGACACCAAAATAGGTTCAAGCCACCTGATTCGCTCCAATCGCCAAACTACAACCCGAGAGTTCTATCCCTTCACGGATTCCTAAACCATCATTTTCATTTGAAACCATAAAATCTACAAAGTGCAAGCATACCTCGCCTGTCCTTGACCATGGGCACGGCTACGTAATTAGTTTTTACTCTGCAGAGTGTGTACAACGTTACCCACAAGACATGATTGTCTCTTGTGAGAACCTCCCTTTTATGCTACAGTGCAACACAAAAGAAAGTTGTAAAGTGCATACTGTGTCGGTCCTATGATCAATAACTAGCATGCACTTTTAGAATTTGAATACATAGCCATACACAAAGTTGCATAATTTATTACAGCGAAAGTTCTTTTACATATAATAATATATAAAACAAAAGTAAACCATAGTGGAAATTTTCCATCTTGTAGTGTGCCATTGAGCCTAGTATTTCCACAGGCAATTGATAAGACAAACCCTAGAAAAGATCAATGTTATTAAACCCATTTCATGGAATCCGCGAGTAGAACTCAACCACTACCTCGACGCGCCTTTCGTGGAGACCAACCTTGATGTGGACGAGTGTAACATTCCAAATTCAGAGTTTTTGAAAAAGATTTTGAAATCAAAACAACCATTTGGATTTTCTTGAATTAATCAAGCTTAATTTGAATTTTTAATAAATTAAAAGAGTTTATTTAATTAATGAAAGACCGAGATGGCGATCAGAGGGGGGGTGAATGATCCCAAATAAAAATATCCCCTACTCAACGTACTCCAAACAAATCCACAAAGAAAACCGATGCTCCTCAAAATCGCGAAACCCGCAAAAATCGGAACGACTTGACAACTATGTGTATCCCTAGCTTACATGGATGGAAACCATGAATCATGTGAGGGATGTTTAAATCACAAATCCTGGTTGTCAAGTGTCCAAAGCAAAGGAGAATCAATTCAACTACTTCTTTTCTAAAAGAGATCAAGCCAAATCACAAAAGCCTCTTTTAGAAAAGCAAAAGCAGAAATTTCAGGAATTGTCCTCAATTGGAGCAGGTGGATGGTGGACTTCTGTTGCTCCAAAATTTTTGGGAATTTTTCACCCTGTGAGCATGTGAGTCGTGAAGCATTCCACCAAAAATCACCTCCAAAAGCATTGCATAAAAATCATGAAAAATCGCACACTACAGACTGTCAGGAACTTTGATCAGGAAATTTGGGGCTCGGTTTTCACCTCATAGCTCCCAAATGGTGCAAGAAATGGACTCCAAAATTTTTCCACAGATGGATATATGAGCCACGCACAATCTCTAACAAGAATCAATCAAAAAGGATTTTTCTAGATTTTTCTAAAAATCAAAGACTGACTGCTGCGCGAAGAAGAAGTTCTGGACAGATTTGTGATCTTGATAGAAACTTGATAAAATAAATTCTTGCGGCATACAAACTTTAGCAAATGAACTCGATCTTGAGCGAAGATCCAAATAGAGTATAGAAGGAGGTGAATGCGAATCGCTCAAGTCAAGAACAAAATCCAGCAATCATAAATGTAAGAGCGGGAATGTAAATGCTGAATTTAATACATGAAAGTAAATGCCGAAAGTAAAGACATAATGTAAATTGCAAGAATTAAATTGCGTAGAGAATAAATTTGGATCTTGGAACTTCTATTTCATTCAGAGATGTGTGATTACAAAGCCTCACTTCATGTGGGCAAAGCTCAAAGGAGCAACACAACAACTCAAAGAATGAATGGGCATGGAGGCCTTCCTCCACCCCTCTATTTATACTACTCTTGGGCCACCTACCACCCTTGGATGAGTCCCAAACCCTAGGGCACTCCACCAAGGGCTAGGATTAACCCACTCATGCCTTGCCCACACTTGGGCCTTACATGGGCCAACATGGCCTTTCATGCACACGCACGCTTCTCAAAGCGACTAGACTTAACCACTACACTATCTTCTTGAACCGCGATCCAACGGCTCCTTGATCCGTGCAGCGTCAAGCTATCTCCATATCCTTATCCTAGTCATCTTGACTTGCACTAACTCCGTCTCCGATCAACTTCACTCGACCTTCGACCGTCTGGACCTCCGACGCACCTCGCCTAGTCCCGGTCATCCTCCGCCTCACCATGACCTAGCACCGTCGTCCTGCAATCATCAAAGACAAGGAAAACCATTTTGCACATTCCAAAATATAATCTTACCTTTTTCTTCCTGCATGTTAGTCCGTATTATCATAAATTTAAACATGCAATACCGAGTCAAATCAAACTCAAGCCTGAGCACACCTTGCTCAAATAAAGTCAAATACTCATCACAAAAATGGATGGACCTCCACATGGTCCTTCAATCTCCCCCTTGATGAGTATATTGACAAACCACACAAAAGGCATAAATTTGAGTTTGAAAGCAAAGGAAGAAAAGCAATTTGATTGCAAAAATCATATTTGGTCCAATTAAAAGAGAAAGAAAGGAATTTTTTTTTTAATTCTTTAAGATGCCTTTTCTACGTTTTCTCCCCCTTTTGGCAATATAGGCATCAAGAGAACAATTTTTTTTTTCATGAAATGCAACCTAGAAGAGCTTTGAGGATTATGCAAGTGACCACTTAGACAAAGTAAGACACCATGCTACTCAAGTTCAGATTATGTCATCCTAAGTCATATCCAATGGCATATTTCAATTTTTACTAACTAACTCAAAAGAAGTTGTAATACTTTGGTACGATTTCAACAATAGCAACACTTAGCATAACTTCAATACTAGAAGCAAAGCCAACCAAACGAGCAAATGGATATACTAGAGTTCAACCTAGTCAACACTTTGGGAAACTACAAGTCCATAAGAGAAGCCTCATGCTCAATCATCTCTTTAAATGCAAATTTTTAGATTAAAGCTCATAAAGCGGTATGAGAGAGTTAGGCTTAGTGAAGCACATCCTCGACTAGGAGCCATCGACAAGGTCCTCCTAAGCTTCACTCTCCTCCACAAACCATTCAGGGTTTAGAGAGTTTATCCTAGAGAAACACAACCTCGACTAGGAACCATCGACATAGGTCTCCTAGGCATCACTCTCTTCCTCTAGTTCTTTTTGCATTTTTCGGTGTATTGACTCAAGCCATTAGCAACCATCTCAAGCATGAAGCTTAAAAGAGTGGTTTTGGTCATACACACTTCATTCCAAGTTCATCCCAAGTGCAATGGGAAGCAGTCTCGTGAATGAAGAGTGTTGAGTTCAATTTTAGCACAAAAGAGTCAATTGTGCGTCTCATTATTGAATTCGCCATTGGGTGTAATGCGGTGTCGGATGGAGACACACGCAAGGCGCAAGAGGGGGCTTCTGTACTGGGTGGATAAAACTCTAACAGCGGTGAGACCTTAGCGGGCGAAGTTGATTATGAGGTTATATATTGTAAAGGCCTTGTCATGATTTCTCTGCCGCACACCAAAGGAAGTGTGCATGGCAACAGGGGACGCTCATGTCTTGTGGGTAAAGCTGTACACACTCTGCAGAGTTAAAACTAATCGGTTAGCCGTGCCCACGGTCAAGGACATGCAAGGTACGCTTTCACATTGTAGACCTTATAGTTTTGTTTTCAAATGAAAATGGTGTTTTGGGAACCTGTGAGTGGATGGAACTCTCGGGTTGTGGTTTGGCGGATGGATCCAGTCTGGCTGTTGGAGCTTATTTAATTTTCATATTAAATTTAATGTTTATACTTATATTTGTCAAAAGATGCTTTATGAAATTACTACTGGTATTTACTGTTCAGCATTGCTTTATGCCAAATGAGCCATATTATGCCTTCATTTGTTCAGCTTGCATATAGTTATCATGTAATAAGTTTTCAAGACTTGCGAATACAGTTATGTACTCACCCTTGCAAATTATCCCCCTCTTTCCACAGAGGAGTGTGCAGAAGCACATGTTGACTATGGTTCTACGCTTGTGGTTTCGATGAAGGAGATCCGGAAGTCTAGGATGCGCACCCCAATTGATTACCTGTTGGGCACATGGATGGGTTTACCTCGCTATTACTTATTTTGTTTCTGCAGCTACTTTAATAATTCAAGCCATGTGGCTACTTTATTTGTAACTATCGACCATAACGTCAATAACTTTTACTTGAGTTTATCATTATTTGAATTGTGATATGGATGTGTTATCATCGCTGTTTCCGCTGTGTGGACTAGCTTGATCCAGGAATAGTGCAGTTTACACAGAGGGTTCGGATTCAGAAATTCGGTCCCGACAACGAGGAAAATCAACTCAACTTGCTCTTGTGGTGGAAGAATAACGAACGTATTTACTCATGCTATCCCATTTTGCACGGGGCATACTTACAGTTCCGGTGTCCACTATCTCATCAGAAGCCACTTTCAGTTTGGTGAGGAGGGTACTTGAGCCAAGGAGGTTGTCTCTCAGACCTGACATAGTTGAGGCAATTACATGCTTAAAAGATTGGGAGCGTGCAGAAGGCAGGACACAACATTAGCCCGAGGATCCGGAGATTATGGAGGTGGTTGCTGACTTTGACAATCTCAACCTCGGGTAGTTTATGTATTAATGTATATATACGTAGTTACTGTATTATTTTCCTTACTGGGGGTACCCCACACTAGGGGTGTAAGGTTTTTAACAAGGCAGTAACTTTGTACATGTTCAATATAGAATAAAATTTAATTCTTTTTCCCCCAATATTTGTCTGCATTGCCTCACCTTCGTGCGTCTTCAGGTTATTTTCTCTCATCGCAATAGTGTAAATGGGTTGGACCTGGGCTGGCATGGCACGAAGCGCAAATGGGTCATGCTTGGGCTCACCAGAGGCGAGCCTGGTCGGTATGGCCCAGCATGATGGGCACGATGGGCTGTCGTGGCCCGGCAAGGTCCCAGCCTGAAGTACGATGGGCCCGTGCTAGACCAGCTCGACACGACACGACGCTGACCACTATCTGGACGCAAGCCTCGTGCGCTTTGACCAGGGAAAAAATGCTTGAATATACAACTTTGAAATACAAATTTCAAAATTATACAATAAAAAAAATTCAAATTTGACGTGGCGGCCGCCACGCCGCACGGTCCCTGCCCTGGCTGCCGCCATGCCCTACGGCGGCAGCCAGGTGCCTTCGTCGCACGGCCCCAAGGCGCCCAGCCCGCCTCGCCACCGCCGCCAGAGGGCATGGCGGCAGCCAGTGCCCACGCCCACCTCCGTCCCAGGACCCCCACGAGTAATTTGCTTCAATCATGCATGCACTTTGGATCGCTGCTTGTGCATGTGGATGAACAAAGCACTGGTTGGTGATGAGTCGCGTCAAGTCATTCGTGTCTGAATCCAATGCCGCAGAAATTTTAAATTACGACTAATAATAATGCTAAATAGCGTTATTATAAATAAATGATAACGTTATGCATAAGATAATCGCGATTATTCTAAACGCCACAGTAATGACGTCCCCTTCTATATAAGGCAGGGCGTCCGTCGCTCTACTCACGCTGTAATGTGAAGGCTCTCTTCACGCCATTGCTTGTGGCTTTGTAGTGCTCTCCCTCCCTTCGCGCTGCTCGCTTGCTTCGCTATTAGGCTTTGCAGGTTCTTGCCTGTACAGCTGTATTGAAAGGTTTTGGTACTCCATTTGTTTTTGGTATGGGCGGTAAGGTTATATTACGGTGAGGAGTATTTATGTGTGTATCTTTTTGTTGCAGACCATTTGTACGGGATAAGGAGCGTCGACATTTAATCGAGGTTTCTGTATAAGTAGAAGACGCTGGTTTTTCTACTGGTGTTCGGTGTGTTACAGACGTGCACAGCCGTGCTTTTGTTAAAAAGGTACGTTGGAGAGGTGTTATTTCATGTGCCGCAAAAGAAGATAGATAAATGAAATGACCATTCATTTGTTGGCTATGTATAAATTTTTTACTTTGTTACAACGAACATGAAATGTAAAGTATGTGATGGCTTTGTGTGTAGCAGTAATATATGTGCTATTAAGTGCAGAAAACGTGAATTTACGTAAGTAGGAAGATTCTAATTGAATAAAAAGTTGAAGTAGCTAGTACTACATAAAATAACAACATCTTTTTGGGACCATGAGTGTATGCAGAGGTCTGGACCCTCTGCCGAGGTAATGTTGAACTGTCTCGGGGGGCAGGAGCCTCCGATGATCATCGGACCGTCTTTTGTTTTGCACGATTATTGGCTTCAGCAAAGAACTGTTTTTATTTTTGGACGTAATCTCTACTTGGACCCGAAAGGAGTTGACCTCCTTTCTGAACTTAATAACTCGAACCAAAGTGGCTGATAAATCAGCATTAAATATTGGTGGCACAAAGGTCTGGACCATGGTAAGCTTTTTTCGCCTTATTACTTATGTGACTTTGTATTGTTGTCTTTTTCTCGTGTAGGTAGCGAAACTGCAGAGACCGCATACGTCGACCTCGACGCCATTCAAGAAAACTAAGAGCAAGGCAAGCACTTCCCCTTCTTTCATGTGAATACCACGCTTTGACCTAGCTTATGTTCTTTTGATGAAATGCATGTATGGATGGGTTACTTTCAGTAAACACCATATATTTCGAAATGGTCGATAAATCCCCACATTCCATAAAAATTACCAAATAATCGTATCACCTAAAAATACATGCGCACAAAAAGATAGGAAAAGGATGACTATTACTTTCTTAGCATAGTATGTACTGGATTTGTGTGTAGCAGTAATCTATATGATATTATATGCACGAAACGTGAATTTACCGTGACAGTGATGACGTTTGGTTCTATATAACGAGGGCGTACGTGGCCTCGGTCGCCATAACACGCATATTGACTCAGTGTATTATTATGTGCATAAAAATATACCCGCATTCCTTGAAAATTACGAATTAATCGTAGCACATAATATCATATTCGAAAGGGATTAAAAGTTCCATAAAATTCTGTTGCATAAAATAACAACCTTTTCTGGGACAATGAGTCTATCCAGAGGTCAGGACCCTCCACCGAGCTTCCACTTGAACGTAGAGCTGTCTCGGGGGGCTAGACCCTCCGATGACCATCCGCTTGTATGCATTTCGCACAATTTTTCGCTTGAGCGAAGGACTGTTATTATTTTTGGACGTAAACACTACTTGGACCCGAAAGGAGTTAAGCTCCTTTCTGAACTTTACAACTCGAACCAAAGTAGCTGCTTAATCCGACTTAAATATGGGTGTCGCGGGCTTTCGGACATTGGTAAGTTATTTTGCCTTATTACATATTTCGCTTCTTATTGTGGTTTTTGCTTTCATGTAGGTACCGACCTTGCAGAGAGCGCGCACGCTGACCTCTACGCTGGACCAGAAAATTCAGAGCAAGGCAAGCACCCCCTTCAATCATGTTCATACCACTACCTTAGCCAGATTAAGTTGTTATGAAGAAATGTACGTACGCATGCGTTACATTTAATTAACACCCTATGTTGCGAACATGGTAGATATATCCCCGTATTAAGAAAAAATGCCAATTAATCGTAGCACCTACAAATATGTATGTCGGTCAGAATATTCGAATGGAATAGAAAGGTAGATTAAAAATTCTTGCATACTCGAGCCTCTCCAGAGGTCAGGACCCCTCTGCCGAGCTTCCACTCGAACGTTGCATAACTCGAACTAAAGTTGCTGCTTAATCTGACTTAATAACTCGAACCAAAGTAGCTGCTTATTCGAATTCGTATTGTTGTACTTATTTTTAGACGTAATCTTTACTTGGACCCGGAAGGACTTGACCTCCTTTCTGAACCTAATAACTCGAACCAAAGTAGCTGCTTAATCTGACTTAAATACTGTTTGCACGAAGTTGTGGACTGTGTTAATTCATTTTGCCTTATTACTTATTCGACTTCGTATTGTTGTACTTATTTTTGGACGTAATCTTTACTTGGACCCGAAAGGAGTTGAGCTCCTTTCTGAACCTAATAACTTGAACCAAAGTAGCTGCTTAACCTGACATAATTATTTTGACCCGAAAGGAGTCTCTGTAGAGGTCAGGACCCTCTGCCGAGCTTCTGCTCGAACGTTGCACTGTATTTATTTCGCACGATGATTCGCTGCAGCGAAGGACTGTTTTTTTGGATGTAATATCTACTTGGACCCTGTGAGAACCCCCTCTTCCTATACCGTATTGTACGCCGTCTATTGTAGCGTATAGCACCGTATAGCAACAGGAAGCCTCGACACCGAAAATCCGAATCTAAAAATTCGATTGACGGGATCGAACACTTAGCTTCGGACTCGGTGCTCAGACGCATCGATCTTTGGATCCCTGGATCAGTAGCCCAGTATCGCGTACCCACAACCCGAGTATCAATGCACGAAAAGATAAACTAATTTAATTTACATAACTAGGTATAAATCTGGTACAAGTACAATACAGACTCCAAAATAGAACGACAGCGGAAACAAAAGACAACAAAACTCACTGGCCCCGACCACCCCACAAAGCTCTTGACCGGAGGGAAGACTCACGGCCGCAACACTCGCACTGGGGCTCGCCATAATCCGACATCATCATTACCTTCCTCTCGTGGAAAAAGGGTTAGCAAAGAACGGTGAGTACATCGTATGTACTCGCAAGACTTTAGTGTATGCAATTATAATTAATATGCAGCTGATACGATTGAAATGGCTACTACACTAAGTCTATTGCTAAAAGCAGGATTTGAAGCGATTCATCGAAATGTAATACATAATTTGAAAGACAAAGATTTTGAATAAAACATATTTACAATATATGTAACATTTGAGTCTCTCAACTGCCACCATCCATGATCGCAGTTGAAATACGAATTGACATCCATATATTCATAAATCCTCCAAATACCATATTCACTCATTCATAAATCCATCAAGTACCATATCGATCCACATACTTTAGATAGACTCCAAAATAGATTTTCATTTTCAAAACCGAACCAAATTTCTATACTTGATATGATTAAAGAAGATTTGCTCATAACCGTGAGCACGGCTAATCGATTAGAATTATTTGATACTCTGCAGAGTTTGTGCACTTTACCCAAACACAACTCAGACTTGCATCCCTGTCATCCAGGGTACACGCGATACACGAGGTATCCGATATACAAGAATGATCTATTCTTTCCCATCGTTGAGGCTATAGCCACACCCTAGCACCGGCGATGATAAACCCACTACTATGGCGATAAGAGGCCAACCACCACTCAGGCGGCCACGGAATATCCATCGTGACGACGGCGAGTTTTTGCCGCGGCATTATCCCATAGCAAGGCGTACACCGTTGTATCAATCAAACATGAATCGAGCGATTCCCCGCTGCATAAGTACAAGCGCACTCACGAAGGTGCATACGGCGGTCGTGAGGACACACACACCGCTCATTCGCTTCAACACGGGAAAAGGTCCACACTTCGCCTACCAACAGGCATGGCTATCCCCTCACACTTCAGGTACTAAAACAGGCTGCCCCATCCCAGCATTGCGCGGTTGCACGGTGTTCATTCAAAAACCGTCACAAGTTCGGTCCTTATATTTTTGCCTAGTGACTCAAGCGGGGAACTCCACTTAACTCGCCAACCAATCGCCACCATGTTTAACTAGCACATATTATACCTCCCGCCAAGTCTAATTACCAACTAGACACTGCACATTTTTATCAAATTACCTTTACAAGTCACATTTCCAAAACATTTCCAAAACCAGTTACAATTATCATAAGTTTTGAGCATTTGGTAAATGACTGACTTTGCTCATCTCTATTGCGTTGTCTAAGCATATGCATTTACTAAGTCGTTTATACCCAAGTGACATTTTATTAATTGTCCAACCCTACTAAGGCTATCAATGAACTCTCGGGAATTTAATTGAGGAAAAACCACCAAATCGTGGTATATCTACCATTCCCACATACTAGCACTTTACTGAATATAAACAATGCATATAGTTTGAGAAATCAAAGTAAACATCGTGGAAATATAGGTTTCAAGATGGTCAAAGGAGGTGCTTGCCTTGTTGTTGCACTTCGGTGATGTCCGGATGATGTTCTGTCGTTCGAGGCGAAGCCCGACTCGCTAGCCTCTAATCGGTCAAAGCAACAAAAGCGACAAAAGAAATACAACTTAGCAAAAGCAAGATTTAAATGCACAAATGCCAACTAAACATCAAATAAGACCCACTTAAATATTTAAAGGAGAAAGAAATGAAGAAAACGAAGAAAATGTGAAACTATGACCTATTATGTCCATTTCGGCCGAACAAGTGCCAAAATGGATTAAAACGCAAAATGAAGTAAAACCCAACTAAACTTAGTGAAATACCTAAAAATAGGTATAACATACCTAATGGGACTTATTGGAACTTGTTTGAAGTTGAAATGATCAACCGAGCTAAAGCAGCGAAAAGGCGTATTCTTTACCTACGTGAATAAAAAATCGTAAATTGAAGACAAATGCAATTAAATTTGCATGTGGAGCCTCAATATGGCCTCAGGTACATAACTAGGTGCTAAAACGCCTCGAAGATCGAAGAAAAACCTTTCGGCCCTAAAAGCGACAAATTTGCCGAGACGGTAAAACGATCGCTTTGTCGGAAATCCGTTAAACGCCAATTTTGCGGATTTTTGCGCAAAACAGGTTTCCGACAACGCAACAAGCTAAAGCAAGATATTTAGGACTTAGTTGGATCGGTTGCAAAGCAATTCCTAATGAAATTGACCAAAATTGAATCAAAATGAAAAACCGCGGAGTAATTTCCGACAAAACCGTTTTGAGTCCGTATTGAGTCCAAACGCGATCGAATCCGCGTGTGGGTTCCCGATACGGGTTCGAACACTCAACACCGAACTAAAACGCTCGGTAGATTAGCAATTTGCATCGAATTCGCAAAAACGGCCAAAACGATCAAAACGACCGTTAACGACCAAAAACGATCAAAACCGTCAAAAGGTCGTTTTGATCAAGAATGTCGTGAAACTTCGTTCTGGACCCGCAGCTAGACACTTGGTGGTAATAATGACTTATCGGAGCCAGTCACCGCCAAAATTGACTTAACCTACTCGGACTTTTGATCAAACGTCCGTGTAACTCCCAGATTTACCGGCACGACAAAAGTCCTAAAAGGGCCAAAATGGGATCTAAAGCACACGTGAAGCATGCTTTCAACCTTAGGGACCTTAAACGAGGCGAACTGAAGCGAAAAGCCAAGAACGGCTTTGGGCCCTCTAATTATTAAAATAAAATGCGAAGTGCTAAAATGCAAATCTAGCATTTTTAGCCACTGTTTTAGCCTCTAAGAAGACTAATGGTGAAGTCGATTCGTGCTCCAAAGCTCTAGGATTTTATTCAACCAATTGAGACCTAGAGCAGCAAAGTATGCTGCAAAATGGTCAAAACTAAACTCCGTATTTTTTTATCGGGGTTTCTACTAGCTAGAAAGCTATAGGGGCTATCCATTTGGTCATCGGACCTCTACGATTTTTCGCAAATAGAGTGACCTAGAGCTGACAACTTTGTGTAGGATGCGACAAATTGAATTCTGACTCTTCTGATCGCGACTACGGCTATCAGAAGAGCTAATAGAATCGTCGATTCAAGCTACGGACTTCTAGTATTTTGTGAAAACACTTAACACCTAATTAAATAAAATAAAATCCGGCTTATCAGAATTGAATTCCGATTCTTCTGATAGCGGCTCTAGCTACCAGAAGTGCTATGGGAACAGTCTATACATGCCCCACCTCACTAGAACTCCGGCAAACCGAAGACCTAGCGAGAGCATGCTCGATTTTGAAGATGGCTAAAAGCCAGGTCGACTATAGAGTTAAACGGACCTAACGACGACCTGAGTCTAGATTTTAAAGCAGAATTGCTATGCGATGTGTTGAACACATGGTACCTAGACATGGCCTAGGCTAGGGTTTGGGAAAACTTGATGAAATGCGAAGCTACAGGAGAAAAGAGTCGTAGCTACGGCAAGAGGATCGACCCGGGAGTCAAGAAATCAGGTCAGATCGCAAAAGCACCACGGGAACTCCAAGAGACATCGATGAATCTCGATGGAATACTCACTTGAAGGGGTTGAGAAGATGGGGAACGCGATGAGGACGCCAAATCCAGCCTCCGATTCGATTTTCGTCGGTTGAATCGCCCGGAATCCGCGGATTTGGGTGGCCTTCTTCTTCTCTTTCTCTTTCTCCCTTGCTTGGGACATGAGGGATGGAGGAAATGAGTGTTGGCTGTTGGTTTGCTTGAGCACATGCTTAAAACACTATGCACTTACAAGGGGTATTTTGGTCAAGTGACAAACCTTGAAGATTCAAACTTCCAAAGCTGATTTTTAATGATTCTAAGGTATATTGGAGGGATTTTGGGTCACTTTGACACTTATTCAACTCAATTTGCAATTACTCATGAGAGTGAAATTAATTGAGTCGGGTAGTTTAAATGTGACCGCGATCAAAGTTTACAAGCTCCAATTAAACGGATCCTTAACTCCTTTTGAAGATTTTTAAGTTCCCCACTAAACTAGGTAACTTGTACTTCAGAAGGACAGAGAAGAGAACATTTAAGTCGACATACAAGATACTTTCGCAAGAGCTCGAAAACTGAATTCAATCACCGAAAACACTTGTCGGCGATCAAATGGGAAATTGATTTTGAGTGACGCTAAATAAGTTGAAGGGTTCTTTTAGATCCCGAACGAGTACAATCGCTCAAGATACAGAAACACACAAGAACAGTGTATTATTGAACAGTGTTTGAGTACAAATGTACAGTGACTCGAGTATAGAAATACTCGGGATATTACAGACCCGAAAGGAGTTGACCTCCTTTCTGAACTTTACAACTCGAACCAAAGTAGCCACTTAATCCGACTTAAATATCGGTGGGCCGAAGTTCCGCACCATTGTAAGCTATTTTCCCTTATTACTTATTGGACTTCGTATTGTTGTTTTTGCTTCGTGTAGGTACCGACACTGCAGAGACCGCACACGTTGACCTCGACGCCGTTCCAGAAAACTCAGAGCAAGGCAAGCATCTCCCCTTATATCATGCTGCTAGCACACTTTTACCAAACTTATGTTGTTACGATGAAATGTATGTATGCATGCGTTTCTCCGAGTGAACACCATATATTGCGAACCTGGTAGATAAATCCCCGCATTCCATAAAAATTACGAATTAATCGTATCACTTACAAATACATGCGCACAAAAAGATCGAAAAAACAGCCAATTAATTTGTTAGCTACGTATATTTGTTTTACTTAGTTCGTACGAGCCTTAAATGTAAAGTTTACAATGCCTTTCTGTGTAGTAGTATTTTACATGATATTATGAGTGTGGAATGCGGTTTTAGGATTTCATAAACTGTAAATGTCTTGTGATAGTATATTATATAACATATATATAATTATATGTTGGCATACATTTGAACTGTACGTAACCATAACATTAATTCTTTCGTAATTAAAATTTCAGTAATGCCAATATGTTTAAATATGTTAGCGGTGCGTGTGTGCAATTATTGATGACTACAATTATGTAATGCTACAGTCCTCGATGGCGATTCCGCTTCATATATGGCATGGGGAGCCGCAAATTTGCGAGGCCCATTTGTCGGCATGCATAATTGCGCACACATAGAGACAATCAGAATCCACCGATAGAGTTGCGTACAGTAGCAAGAGCGGCTGCACGCGCTCTTAGTGTTGACCATACATTGTACAAGCTCGTGGTAGATGGGGTTAGGCCACATGTAGTGCCAAATAGCTTGCTTTACGTGTACAAACCTATTCGAGCCAGAGAACGAGTGCCTGGCAGTTCTACATGGAGAAGGCCGCACAGGAAGGGTTCGCACTGTTTACGTGAAGCTGGTCCCTCGCACCCCCGCTGGGGAGGCAGGGACGAGCCGAGCCCAGGAGGAGGACATGGGGGTCAATGCGGACGAACAACCCGAGCCCGAAGAGGAAATTGCCATGAGCTCGCAGCAAGTCCCCGGTCAAGGGGGCTTGGCAGGGACTGGCGAGACGGATGTGCCCGTCCCTGAGGTTGATGCTTATGCCCTAGGGGATGACCCTCATCCTACTTATGGTGATGGTCCTGACGAAGATGAGGACCCGGGGCCAGCAATCGCTTTTTTGCACTCGCTGGACCCGGCCAACTGTGTTCTAGCCCGCTTGGAGGATATTTCTAAGCGTGGGCAAGACCATAGCGACATAGAACTCGACCAGGAGTTTGCCACAAAGGACGAAGCGATGCACTTCTGCAATAATTACACCGTGCTGACCCGGCGTGACCACCGTGTGCATCGCTCGGACCCGACCTGCTTCGAGCTTAAATGTAAGAAAGGGCAGTAGTGCGGATTCTATGTTCGTGCCTAGCGCCCTAAACATCAGAACCATTTCATTATACGCCGCTACACACACGCGCATGTACGCAGGCGCTTGTTCGGAACACAAGCGGCGTGGTGAAATCAAGATTCATCGCGCAAATCCTGTTAGACGTGCTGAAGGCCGACCTTAGTCTCAGGCCCGCAACCATAATTGCTGAGATGCAGAATAGGACAGGGATGTCCATAACCTACCTACAGGCTTGGCGAGCAAAGCAGATGGCTTTGAAAATGATGTTTGGTAGTTTCATGGAGTCATTCAATTGGGCTCCACGCCTACTGAGGCGGATAGCTGTAACAAACCCGGGCTCCGAATATGCTATTGCTGTTGAACCCGTGCAGCTTCCCGATGGAACGACTGCTCCAGAACACTACTACCTCCTCATGGTGTTCTGGGCGTTCGGTCCATGCATCACGGCATTCAGCAACTGCCGTCCTGTTATATGCGTGGATGGAACATTTCTATCCGGCCAGTACAATGGCACCCTTCTTACCGCCATAGCTGCCGATGCAAACAACCAGCTACTACCGCTGGCGTTCGCCGTGGTCGAGAGCGAAAGCAACGACAACTGGTACTGGTTCCTGTCCCTGGTGAAGACCCGTGTGGTGCGGGATAGGGCCGGGGTGTGCGTCGTATCGGACCGTAATGCTGAGGCTCTTGAGCAGCCCTCGATAGAATGGCGTATGATGAAGATTGCCCTTGCACTGTGGAGAGGCGTCCAGCGTAGATGGTGCATGCATCACCTGGGCGAACACAGACACCATGTGCAGGAACAAGAACATGGTGAAGCTATTCAAAACCCTATGCATGCAAAACCAACTGCGCAAGTTCGATACGATATTTAACCAGCTGAACGAGCGCTCAAAGGAACTGGTGGCGGAAGAGACCAGGGTGGGCACACAGGTAATTGGTGGCTCGGAGGTCTCCATACGGCACAAGATGACATTCGCTCAATGGATAGCTCGTAAACCCGCTGAGAGATGGGCCTGGGCGCACGATACAAACGGTGCTCGGTAAGATAATGCCCTCTCTAGTACGGTACCACATCATTTGACAGCACTATTTTGCACCTAAGCGGTATGCTTCTCTTCTGCAGATACTCCATCATGACGACGAACTTTGCCGAGTCGTACAACAATGTGCTGCGGGGGGCTCGTTGCCTACCCATTTGCCCAATCATTGAGCTCACATTTTTTAGGACCGCGAAATACTTTGTTGATCGCCAAAGGGCGGCGTACAACTGCGGCTCAACCTTCGCTCCCCGTGTCGAGGCTTTGTTGCAGCGTCGTAGGCAGAAAGCTCAATTCCACCGCACGCGCATGATGGACCCTGCGCAGAACATTTTTCTCGTCGAGTGCAAGCGCAAGCACCGTTCGGGATACTCCGCGGGGGACACAAACCAGAGATGCCAGCTCGGCCTGTATGAGGCGACCTGCTCATGCAACAAGCCTCGCCTAGAGCACATCCCCTGCTCGCACGTGCTAGCAGCGTGCCGTGATATGGGGGACAACGACGGCACACAATATGTCACACCGTACTACCGTATGGATGCCGTTAGAGCAACATGGACGGGGCATTTCGAATCGTTCAACATCGGCACGAACTATAAGACCTCCGAACCCCCTACGTGGCTCCCGTACCCCACACTAAGGCGCGATACGCCGGGTAGACCGCGTTCCGCGCGGTTTGAGGGTGACATGGATGCATCTCAGCGAGACGATGGCCTTCGGCGTTGTCGCATCTGCAGGCAGACAGGGCATGACCGTAGAGGCTGCCCAAACAGAGGGTGATGTTGTCTAATATAATATTTCAACTATACGCATTAGACATGCAACATCTTCTTACTACCTTCATTTTTCATTCTCTTCGTGAAATTTCAGTTATGTAATTTATGAACCTAAATTTCTTTGGGTATGTACAGTGGTTTTGTAATTTCTTCTGATGTTATTTTTTTGTATTTCATTGTTTCATTCCATGGAGATTATGCAGGCTTGTGATGGAGTTGCCAGAGCTATTGCGATCGAAGTATGATGACGACCACAGGGCCCGGAAGTGGGCCTCCGGCCAGACGGTAACGTCATTACTACACTGTCGTAACGTATCGCAAGCGTACGTACCTTTTGTTATGCTCAGTACGTTTACTTGCTTTGTCCTTGCAGCTTAACACTCTCCGCATGCGTGGCTCAGTAACATTAAGAGATTGGACCCTCGGTTCATATACGGCCTGGGACGGACGGGCTGTTAGCTTCGCATTTATGGTGCGTGGAGCCTCTGAAGGAAGGGGCAGTGGACCCGATGCCTAGATTGACGGGGCCCTTATCACCGTTGGTCGGCGGATGGCGTCCGAGACGCATACTTTCCACCTCCCCTTCGGCGAGATGACGGTGACCCTCAAAGATGTCGCCATGTTATTTGGCCTTCCACTTTCCGGTAAACCCCTCGTAGTGCGCAAGCCCTCCAAAGAGGCATGGAAGAACTATGTAGAGGAAAGGTAATAAATGTGAAAGCACACGGACCACACTTATCTGGGAGCTAACGTGATTTCCTAACATGTGATTTTCTTCCATGCAGGTTTGGCACAACGTACACGGGGAACTGTGATCAGGGAGTCTCTTTCACATGGCTCGAAAGTCTCCCGGAGGCTGGACCATGTCCTGAAAACGCTGACCCCAGTCAAATAAATAGGCACTTCGAGGTGTACCTCTATTTCCTCCTTGCAGGAATATTATTTACAAACGGAAATGGTGATTCCGTTGCCCCCACCTCGTTTGGGTCGCTCGGGAATTAGCCGAGCAGGTGCGAGAAGATGCAGCACCAGACTTCTACAGCTGGGGCTAGGTAGTTCTCGCAGACACATATCGCGAGATGTGTGCGGCCTGCCGCCGGTCACAGCCAACTTCAATAATGGGAGGTTGCCCCCTGCTTCTACAACTGTGGTCCTGGTCGTACCTACCCATAGCGCGACCACGAGTGTCAAGGCGGTACTACCCAGTGCCCGTTGATGAAGCTAACGTGCATCCACTCGCAAGGCCAACCTTGGGTTACAAATGGATGCATGCCAGACTTCGATGGGCCCAGGAATCAGACCGCGGCTCCTACCCCCGTCTAGTGGGGGACCTAGACTTCCTGACATCAGCGCAGGTCACGTGGGATCCCTTTTCCACCCAGGCCGCGGAGGAGGTTGCGTCGGGAGGCCATATCTCCAATCTGTGCACGGGGGAGCCTCATTATTGGATGACGAAATGCTTCCTCCTGTGTATGAGTGCCGTTGAGCCATACTCTCCGGAGCGCGTTCAGCGGCAATTTGGGTACCGAAAGTCTTTCCCTCCACCGCCTCCGACAGACTCCGAAAGCTCCCATGGGTATGTCGCTATATGTCACATTACTTTCACGCTTACTGTGGAAACCATTAATAACGTGTTGGATTGATCCGCAGGAGGAGCACATCGGGGCACAACTACAACTGGGTCGCACGGAATAGCCGGCATATTGAGAGGTGGAACTCGATGGCCACTGAGGACGTCTGGAACCCATCAGGCGCAGCCCACGAGACGGACACATTAGGGTACCTTGACTGGTACAGACCTCACACACGGGCGGTGCTCCTAGACAAGGCTGTGGCGATGCCAGTGCAACATGGTTATGCGGATGAGTACGCAGAGCGCATGCACACACTGGTACGGATCGCACCTATCACATATTAAAAACTGGGGATATACCCAATTAAACATTCGATACGTGTTAATTTGCAGAGGCGTGAGGCGGAGTACATGCATGACCAGGCAGACGAGATCCTCACGCAGTCACAGACGCAGCAACGTCAATCAAGCAATCCTTTACGGAACCTTCTTCGCCGCACGGGCCACCGCATAAGAAATGCGGTCAGAGATGTTGGTGGGGCGAACGTTCAAGGAGGAGTACAGATCAACATGTCACCGTCCCCATCATTGCCGCAGGAGTCTTTTAGTACCTCCGTCCAGCATCAACAAACATGGGAGGACGTGTCGAGGGCGTACGATGACCTTATGGGCTCGGGGACTACATTCACAGATTTGCTCGCGACGACGTGTTTGCAATCCCTAGGGTTGCATTCGCGTCCCAGTTACCCCGACGAGGCCGGTGGATCGAACTGGCAGGAGCAACAGCCTTCGGACGTGCCGGCGCATCGGTACCATGCGTACGATCGATGGTCGGATGGAGCATCCACAATGCACGTCAGACGCGGTCCATCCAGTCGCGATTCGACGCCGAACGCCGAGATGCACGGTTAGGTCCAGCGCAGGCGGCTAGACTACGTATCCCCCATCGGCCCCAAACTTTCACACCGTCCGACTACGATAACCAGGAACGTCATGGTAGGGGGACGCGCAGGGGAAGAGGAAGGGGGAACACTAACCCAGAAGGCCGTTGAACCCGTTATTGATCAACTCGTTCGCTTGCATTATTTTACTTTCAATGTAATGTTTTAATATGTGCAAGATTGTGCTCGGAATGAAATGTATTATGGCACTAAGTTGACTTTGCCACTTAGTTATACTGAGGCCTTTTGCACTGGCGTAATTTGCATGCATCGTGTGAAAACAATATTTTTCCTTAACATGCTACTCCGTATTTCGAAGAGCAGATCATCTGCCTTATTCCAAAGAAAATAGAGTAATATGTGATATTTTACGGCCTACCCAATAGGCTTAAGTTGTCATCTTCGTTCGCGACTATTACACGAAGGGCATTACTAGGACACTGCCAGCTCCAGCTTGGCTTCAACCAGGCCCCCATCGGGTGCATCTAACGCTGCCACGTGCCGCTTTCATGTCCCGTCCCCTAAACCGCGTGCGCTAACGTTACGCCACCTGGTCGCCACTCCCAAGCCACTGCCAGCTGCAGCGATTCAACAGCCAGGCCCCCCGCAGCACACTGCACACGCTGCCACCTGCTGATTGACTGTCTTGGCCCCTCGCCCTGCAGGCTGATGTGCCGCCAGCTGCGTCGTTCCTCCCTCGCTCCCTGCCTATAAATATCCCAGAGTGCATAAAGGTTTGAGTGAGTTTACAAACCCCATAGCGCATAGAGGAGAACTGGTAGATTAGCTTTCTTTTTTTCTAGTATTTCATTCCGGCTATGTATTTTAGAGGTATTATTTACCAAAAAAATTTTGTACGGTGAGTCACATTGTACATTAGCATGCTGATATCCTATTCTTCCTAATTACACTTGTGTGTTCTTCAATTGTGTGAAGGCCATGTCTCAAACGTCGAGCTCAGCGAATCGGAGAGCCATTGCACTTGCCAATGCTAGGCGGGTCAATTGCCCTAATTGCCATGTGGAAGCTAATGTGTTGTACTCCACCACTTCGTCAAATTACGGCCGGGTGTTTTATAAATGCCCTAATTACTCTGTAAGTGGGAATGTACTACGATTTCTCCAGCCTATGATGATTGTTCTCTTCTTCGAGTAGTCTCTAATGAGTTCACAGCTCTTTACACGGTCTGAAAATATGTTGACATCGTTATGCAGTCTGCGGGATGTCAATATTTTCAGTGGGCAGACACCCTGAATACATCAATGGAGCGTCGTAGTACCGCAGCACCAGCGGGGATGCTCCCCGGCGTAGAGCAGCGGATGGACCCAACACTCGAGCAGAGGATGAACCCAACGCTAGAGCAGAGGCTTAACATGCTGACATTAAAGGTGGAGCGCATTTTAGATCATATCAAGTGGGTAGAGAAGATGCTGTATGTAGTTATCCTTGTGATAATTTTGTCTGCAATTGCGAACTAGATCATGCTTTATGCGTCACTTATGTTAACTTTATTAATCTATGTCATGCAATGCAATCGTTCCATTTGTGTTATCTATTCTCTCTCATGTTTATGCATCAATATTATAGTATATTAAATATATCTCATATTTTGTATGCGTCACATATGTTTACTATTGTTTTTTTTTAGAATGGATGAGATTTGATATATGATATACGGAGTACCGTTCTGTACACATAAATTTCGTTTACACCTTTCTTTACAAGTAAATTGTAGTACCGCAATATCCCCAAGTATCGTAGCCGATAACCACTTATCACGACTATTATAATTAGCACTTTTCAACTATCCAAAAATTCATACAACAGAAGGTGTAATTACAATATTTTTGCAAAATATGGTACTTCGTATAGTGAAGAGCAATCCAGCTGCATTCTTCCAAAAAAACGGACTCAAACGGGACATTTTACCGCCTGCCGATTATGCTCAAGTTGTCATATTTGTACGCGACTATTATAATTAGCCCTTTTCAACTTGCCGAAAATACATACAACGGAAGATGTAATTACATTTTTTTTCCATAATACGGTAGTCCGTATAGTAAAGAGCAAATCAGCTGCATTCTTCCGAAAAAATGGACTCACACGTGATATTTTACGGCCGCACAAATATGCTTAAGTTATCATATTTGTTCGCGACCCTTATAATTAGCCCTTTTCAACTATACGAAAATACATACAACGGAAGGTGTAATTACAATATTTTTCCGTAATATCGTAGTCAGTATACAGAAGAGCAAATCAGCTGCATTCTTCCGAAAAAATGGACTCACACGTGATATTTCACGGCGGGCCGAATATGCTTAAGTTGTCATATTTTTCCGCGACTATTATATTTTGCCCTTTTCAACTATACGAAAGTACATACAACGGAAGGTGTAATTACAATATTTATCCATAATATCGTAGTCAGTATACAGAAGAGCAAATCAGATGCATTCTTCTGAAAAAATGGATTCACACGTGATATTTTATGGCCGGCCGAATATGCTTAAGTTGTCATATTAGTTCGCGACCGTTATAATTAGCCCTTTTCAACTATACGAAAATACATACAACGGAAAGGGGAATTACAACATTTTTCCATAATATCGTAGTCAGTATACAGAAGAGCAAATCAGCTGTATTCTTCCGAAAAAATGGACTCACACGTGATATTTCACGGCGGGCCGGATATGCTTAAGTTGTCATATTTGTTCGCGACCGTTATATTTAGCCCTTTTCAACTATACGAAAGTCCATACAACGGAAGGTGTAATTACAATATTTTTCCATAATATCGTAGTAAGTATACAGAAGAGCAAATCAGATGCATTCTTCCGAAAAAATGGACTCACACGTGATATTTTATGGCCGGCCGAATATGCTTAAGTTGTCATATTTGCTCGCGACCCTTATAATTAGCACTTTTCAACTATACGAAAATACATACAACGGAAGGTGTAATTACAATATTTTTCCATAATATCGTAGTCAGTATACAGAAGAGCAAATCAGCTGCATTCTTCTGAAAAAATGGACTCACACGTGATATTTCACGGCGGGCCGAATATGCTTAAGTTGTCATATTTTTCCGCGACTATTATATTTAGCCCTTTTCAACTATACGAAAGTACATACAACGGAAGGTGTAATTACAATATTTAGCCATAATATCGTAATCAGTATACAGAAGAGCAAATCAGATGCATTCTTCTGAAAAAATGGATTCACACGTGATATTTTACAGCCGGCCGAATATGCTTAAGTTGTCATATTAGTTCGCGACCGTTATAATTAGCCCTTTTCAACTATACGGAAATACATACAACGGAAAGGGGAATTACAATATTTTTCCATAATATCGTAGTCAGTATACAGAAGAGCAAATCAGCTTTATTCTTTCGAAAAAATGGACTCACACGTGATATTTTACGGCCGGCCGAATATGCTTAAGTTGTCATATTTGTTCGCGACCGTTATAATTAGCACTTTTCAACTATACGAAAATACATACAACGGAAGGTGTAATTACAATATTTTTCCATAATATCGTAGTCAGTATACAGAAGAGCAAATCAGCTGCATTCTTCCGAAAAAATGGACTCACACGTGATATTTCACGGCCGGCCGAATATGCTTAAGTTGTCATATTTTTCCGCGACTTATAATTATCGTAATTTGAATATTCTTAAGTTGTGATATTTCCATAATTATAAGTTGTCATCATCCAAACTTTCGTTGCATTGGCCTGAGACGTCCTGTCAAAGCACTGCTGGCAAAGCCTGCAGGACATATCATGTCATCAAATGCATGCGTGGTAGAGAATGCCTTAGTCGTCCTGTCAAAGCATAGCTGCCAAAGCCTGACTGGCACCTCCCTACCAGCTACAAAGCTGCATGCATTTGTCGCTTCCAAGCACGCAGCTGCAAACGAATCCGATGCTCGCTTTATCAAGTCTGTCGCTTTATCAATTCAAGCTATTTAACCCCCTTCCTGGCTTCGCAGCATTGCATCAACCGAACGACTACTCCAATACAACAAAGAGAACCATCCCCCTCAAACCAAATGAGTAGCACCAATGGAGTTTCCCTCGCCCCCAAGGCACAGCGTTGTCCAAACCATCACCGAAGGCACGGAGGTCCCCATGTGCCTATGCGGGGATCCTTGCCGCTTCCGGCAGTCCATAGACAACTCATACACATACGGTATGAGGTAATCGGAGCAACCGCAACCACGACTACGAGCCAACGCCGGATTAATTTGCGGCGGAGAAGCCCGGTATGTTCGTAATCGCAGTTACTGTTGCAACGATCCTGCAAGTGTATAACACCATGTGATGTAACCAATTGCAGCCTCCACTGTGCGAGTTCATCCGATTCTACGACGCGGAACAAACTATCGAGATGGAAAGGATGCGAAATTGGGAGTACTCGCATCGGAGGGCTATGGTGGAACAGCAGTGGTGTGAGCAGGATCAGGAGGAGAAGCGCAAGCAGCGTCTGGAACTAATGCTTGCACAGAGGGAGGCCGAACGGGAGCGCCATGCCGCGGAGAGGGAGGCTGAAAGTAGAGAAAGCGTGAGAGGGCAGCTAGGGCCGAGGCGGCGGAGCTGAAGGGTTGCGTAAGGGAAAATATCCTCGCTGCTCTCAGTAAAGTGTACGAGAAGGGCCGTTTTGTTGTTCACTTTCCCTAAGGCATATTAGGTTTAGTCCGTACATGCCATTGTTGTTTTCCATTTGTAAGCCGTATGTAATTTATTACATTCTTATTTCTGCCCATCTATCGGTAGAGTGTACCGTACATATATTTCACAACTTTGACAAAAGCTACACAAAGTCTCAAAAAAATTATTAGAAAATTATCTTTACAAAATTATCGGTACAGTGTACACAAATAATAATTATAACTACAATTCAAAAGCGTATCCTTAATTCATATGATTTATTAAATTTGGAGTTGTATAGCGAAAGTTATTTGCATTTCAATCGGATCCGGTCGATTAACCAGAGAAAACTCAAAAATTTCAGCGAAATAATGAAACAAAAACAAGTGTATTTTTCTGTAATTTTTTATTTTTGCTATTTTTATTTTTTGTTGTAAATTTCTGCAATTTTTAATTTACAAGTGGTATATTTCAGCGTTTTTCCACCTCCGGACATGGCCAACCGCTCGAATATGGACACGAACAACAGACGGTAAAGTCATATACAGTGGTAATGTCTAACATTTGGAGTATTTTTTTCCTAATTAATAAGCATATTCTTAATAAGCATGATTTTACGAAAATTTGTAATCCAAATGATTTTTCGAAAATTCAGACAGTTAAATTTATTCAATTTGGAATTGAACGGAAACTAATTTGCATTTAAAAAATATCGTCCAGAGAAAAATAAAACCCAAAAAATAAAAATGACACGTGTCAGCGCGGGGCGGAGCCACCTGGCTGCCGCCGTGTGGGGTGGCGGCAGCCAGGGCTGCCGCCAGGGGGTGTGGCGGCCGCCGTGTGGCGTGGCGGGACCGGTTGGTATTTTTGCTATTTTATTTTTTTGATGTATATTTCTGAAATTTGGATTTATATGTTGTATATTTAGGCATTTTAGGCCTTTGACCAGTGACTAAAGGCTCGAGAGCTCTCTTCTACCATGGCAGCTGAACAGTAGAGAGGAGGGAGAAGAAGGAAAAGGAAAGGAGGTCTGCCATGTTGGGTTGGCCGGAGAAATGGGTCCACCTGGAAGTGGCAAAGAGGGAATTGAATTCATCCCACTTATCGGCAAGCTCCAATTAATGGCTGGGCCCACCAGTAAGTCACCGAGATAAGTCAATTCAATTTTGCTCACAGGACTGCAAAGAGCAAACACATTTACGTGTCTAAACTTTATGCAGATTTTTGTGTAAGATCTCCAGAGTTTTGTTTACCTACTATAAAACTTTAGATAAATATTCATTGTATATTATTTTATAAAATTCTAACAATAGGAACAATTTTAAATTTTAATTTCTGTAAATGATTTAATTGAGGGTTCAAATTAACTTAATAATTTTTTAAACTTGTTTTTCAAGGTGTGGAATGACCAAGGGATACTAATTAACTTAATAATTTTTTAAACTTTTTTTCAAGGTATGAATGACCCAAGGATACTTTTATAAAAAATTCAAATTTAATGCTTAAGTAATTATTTTCTAATAAATCTTTTAATCAGATTTTAAAATTTAAAATTTCCAAATTTTTATTTGGAAAAGGCATTAAATGCACTTATTATTTTTTAATAATTTTACTAGAGGTAAATATCGGTCTAATGAGTGTGTGATAAAAATTTTAGCTAAGTATAAACTTGGTAGAATTTTATAAAAATATTGCTTCTTACTATTTATAGTCAACTCAACTTGATTTAATTGTTTGTTTCCTTTAATTAATGGGTTCACACTGAATTATGACATGTTATTAAATGGTTCTAGGAGTTTCAATTATTTTAATATTATTCTTATTTTTTATAACTTTTACTTTTACCAATTTACTTTTATCTTTTTACTTATTCATTTCAAATGATTTTTTAAAACCAAAAATCAGGAAATAAGAATAAGATATTATTTCAAATAAAATTTTTTGATCCTATTTAAAATTTTTATGCAATTCTTTTTTTAAATTTTCATTTTTTATATTTTTGAAAAGTTCGGGATGTTACATCTGGTTCAAATTTTTTTGATGTTGTTTGAACCATTTTCGTTCAGTCAAGTGAAATTTTGATCCGACTGGCGATAGATTTCTGTATATTTGGATGTAAAAAAACTGATTAACCGGTTTACCGAAATACTTGAATCAAAATAAAGGGGTTAGTCTAAACAAAGTCAGTCTGCAGTTTGTAAGATTTAACAAAATCAACTTCTTCCCCATTCTTTACTCGTCTGTTATAGGCGAGGCTGGCATAAAAGCTGGCCAAACATATCTGGACAAACGTCCGCCCATCGAGCCGTGCCGCGGCAAAAACGGATAGCCGTGCGCACCGCGTAAGCGGACCGCCAAATACAAGCCGAAATGCCCCGCGCGCGCGGCCAAAACGCGCAGATTTCTTCTCCGCCCAACCAACGAACCTCCCACTAGGGGTGGATATCGAGCTAACTCGACTCGACTCGACTCGACTCGGTTAACTCGTTAAGATAACGAGCCAACTCGACTCGACTCGTTATACAAACGAGCTGAAAAGTCAACTCGGCTCGACTCGTTAAAAACTCGAGTTGGCTCGAGTTGGCTCGTTAAGCTCGTTATAAATGTGAGCAACAAAGCATGCATTAGATACCTCAAACACTCAAATATGAGATGACTAATAAGTGGAAATTCATAAATCATAACATTCAGCTAGAGGTGCGCAAATATTTCAAACAAAGCGTTTAGGGCGGTAGAAGACTATAACTCCAGTCAAACTAGAAGTAACAAACATTGCAAACAACATTGGAGGTCTAAAACATAACAAGACAACAAAATTCCAGTCATCCATGAAGATCTTGCCATGAATCAACAGCACTAGGAAGGACTTGTGAGATTTTCTTTGTATTCCTCTACCTTAATTGCCTGCAGTGAAAGATCAAGATGTCAAAAGTGAGAGGACAAAATTAGATGATCATAATTGAAATTGGTGAACAGATTATATGCTAAGATTGGAAATATGCTTTAACACAAGTACAAAACTAATGGAGCAACATTATTCAACTAAAGTGGCACTAACACACATAAAGCAATACGGTATGAGTTTAAGGACCAAATTAAAAAATTAATAATTGCCATGTTGCATGCGAATGAATTCATCTCACTCTTGAATGGCACTAACACATATGCAAATGCCAGGAAATGTTGCATGCGAATGATTTTATTCAACTAAAGTGGCACTAACACACATAAAGCAATACGGTATGAGAATGAATTCATCTCACTCTTGGCAGACTAGCTGCTTTCCACCAAACTATCAGGAAATGGTACCAATTCAACGTCATCTTCGTTGTCATCTTCCTGCGAATGAAAATGATATTTAACATAGACATAATATTTACCAAAGCTAAATGAAAGACTAAAAGAGGACACCCATACCATTATCATTGGAGATTTAATGGCATTTTTGGATCCTCGTATGAAACTAGAAGCACACACTAATGCCTCAACCATTGATGGACGCAAAGCACTACGGTAATCATCAAGTACTCTACCTCCAGTACTGAAAGTGGACTCTGAAGAGACACTGGTAGCAGGTATAGTCAAAAATTTTCTTGCCATCTTTGTCACAACAGGGAACCTATGAGCATTTAACTTCCACCAATCAAGTAACACAAACTTTGAGTCCCCTGGAGGATGGTTTGGTTTATCCAAATAGATGAGCAATTCTGACTTAGATGGCTCTGTCTCTGTCTCTCGCAGGAAGGATTGAAACCCACTTGGCACTGTAGCTACTGAGGTCCTTGTGTGCAAAACTGAAGATGACTCGGCCTTGCTACTGGCAGCCTTACTATGGCGATGTTCAGCCTCATAAATGCCATATAGCTCACACAAATCACGTCTAACATCATTTTCCTCACTAAGGGCCTTGCTTTCACCAAACATCATTTTAAAACAGTAACCAACAAATCTCATCTTAAACCTTGGATCAAGAATAGTAGCAATAACCATAACATTGTTCTTTTCCTCCCAATATTTATCAAACTTGTCTAACATTGCTTGTCCCATCTTGTTCATATGCTCATCCCCAGAATTACATGCAGCTACCAATGCAATCTTAACGTTCACTATATAAGGATAGAAGACATTTGCAGTGGGGTATATAGATCCTGATAATACCTTAGTTATCTCAGCAAATGCCGTCAAGATTGGCTGAATTTTACTATATAATGTCCAATCCTGATGGGAAGGCTCCCACTTGTAATTCATATCAATATCACCATATTCAGTGAAAGCAGCCCTATAGGGAATGCAAGCATCAAACATTTTATATGTTGAACTCCACCTTGTTGACACATCTAAACATAACCCTGCTCCAATTTTAAGATTCATGGATTTGCAAACTTCAAGGAATTTATACATACGAGATGGAGACTTCTTAAGGTACTTCACAGTTTCCCTAAGCTTGGCTATCAATTGCTGCAATGGTTGAAGGCCATCATTCACTACCAAATTGACTATGTGAGCACAACAGCGGACATGGAAATAATTAGGAATGAAACCTGCTGTTTTCCTAGCAATGAACTTGGCCATCAAAGTCCTAGCAGCAACATCATTTGAGGCAGCATTATCAAGAGTGATTGTTATGATCTTATCTTCTATTTTCCATTCAGCTATACATTCAAACACTGCCTGGGCTATGATGTTCCCTGTGTGTGGTGGATCTAACTCAATGAAGTTCAAAACACGGCATTGCATAACCCAATCAGGATCTATGTAGTGCGCGACCAAAGCCATATAGCAAAGATTTTGGTTCGATGTCCATAGATCACATGTCAAACTAATATTCTCAACAGCCTTAAGACTCTTCCTAAGGAGTTCTTTCTCAGATTCATAAACTTTTATGCACTCACTTCGTATGGTCTTCCTTCCAATGAACTTGTATGATGCATTCATATATCTCATTAAGGCATTAAACCATGTGTGCTCTACCATCCTAAAAGGATATTCATGCACAATTATCATCTTAGCAATGAGCCTACGTGCTTCCTCATGATCATATTCAGTACGAACAACTGAAAGAGATGAACCTGACGTGTCAGGATCATAATTGAGTGTACCTTGAGCTAGCTGCCTTCCCTTCAAGTTCATGTAGGGGGCACACTTTGGCAAATGCCTATTCAAACTAGAAGTTTGTCCCCCTTGAGTGTAAGCAAAAAGTGCACCACAATATCTGCACTTGGCCTTCTCAACGGTCTTCCCTGGCTCTCTCTTGGAAACAGCTTGGACCACCTTGAAATGATTCCAACAGGCTGCACGCTTTCCTCTCACTTTCTTTCCACCCTTGGGAGACATTAATGGAATATCTGCCTTCCTTTTGCCTCTTCTATTTGGCTTGGGAGACCCAGATTGTCCACCACCATCAGACACCTCATGTTGCTCGTCATGGGAAGGTTCACTATCAGACATTTTATCATTCATATCATACTCATCTTCCTCATATACATATTCATCATTGTCCTACACATACAAAATACAATATACCAAGATATCAAATTGTATCAAATATACCAAATGAGTTGCCATGTCAATATTATTTCTGATAGAAACTGCAAAACAAAAGGCTTGCATCTAAATACACATGCTACAGAACTACCAAATGAGTTGCCATGACATGACTGTAGTCTATCATACCATGATTTTCACCCATAAAAGTTACCATCATCAATAACCCAGCAGAAACCATCATCCTTATCTTTCTTCTGTTACTCTCTTTGTGGTCCTATTCTATCCATCATTCACAAAAGCTTGGCTTGTGCAGGGCTAAAAGCATGTACTTCACGCATTCTTACGATTTGTGGTCCTATTCTATCCATCATTCACAAAAGCCCAGCAGAAACCATCATCCTTACGATTTTAACAGTATGGATTGCACCACGATTATGGAGTAACAACTAGAGAAAAAAATTCAAGACAAGTAATGTTGGCCGGATTCATGTCACGCATTAAAAATGCAATCAGATTTCACCATTCCAACCTTGACATTGGAATGAAACAACAAATTATGGAGTACTACAACTCAATTTGCCATTTGTGATATTTCTGGAACATATTTTTGTCTGACATTGACATTGGCATGACAGGAACACTGGAAAAGAATCAAATATTGCATTTTTGTCTGCCTCAAAAACATTTCCATTCTATCATGATTCATGAACTACCCCCACTACTAAAAAGGCTCCCCCATCTGCCGCCTTTTCTTTTCACAAACCAGCTCAGTTGGACAGAAAAAATGCTCCCCCTTACTGCCCTCACAGAGCTACCAGGCTACCACTGCAGGACCAACTACAATTCTATACTCACCGATGTGGGCACAGATGAAGGAGGAGGAGGAAGCGGACCAACTGGTGGAGGACCGGATCTTGAAGCCTTTCCACGGTTTGCAACCGCCGCCACTGTCGATGTGGAGCGCGAAGCAGAACCGGAGCCACAAGACAGCTTCACCGCTTTGTTCTTCGACTCCATGCTCTTCGGTTGATTTTCCATACACAGCGGTGGAAGGCTGGAAGCTTGAGCCGGCAGCGGTGGAAGGCTGGAAGCCCGAGCCGCCTCGACTTGGATCAGTGGAGCAGGGCCGTAGGGGCGAGGTGGGGAGGCGCCGAGCCGGCGGCGGGAGAAGGGGCGAGGTGGGGAGACGGCGGGCCGGCGGCGGGAGCGAGGCGAGTGTGGAGACGGCGGGCGGCGGCGGGAGCGAGGCGAGTGGGAGACGGCCGGGCGGCGGGAAGCAGGGCGAGGTGGGGAGGCGCCGGCCGCCGCGAGCAGGGCGAGTGGGGAGCGCTGGCCCGGCGGAGCAGGGTCGAGGTGGGGAGACGGCGGGCCAGCGGCGGGAGCAGGGGCGAGGTGGGTAGACGGCGGGCCAGCGGCGGGAGCAGGAGCGAGGTGGGGAGACGGCGGGCCAGCAGCGCGTGCGGCAGTGGGAGGCTGGGAGCTGATTGGGGATTTAGGGATTTTGGGCAGTGGGAGGCTGCCTCCTGCCTGGGAGCTGAATGGGGAATGGGGGTTTTACTCTTATCTCTGTTGACTCGTTTAACTCGTTAACTCGCTCGTTTAACTCGCTAACTCGCTCGTTTAACTCGTTAGTATAACGAGTTCAAAACCTAACTCGGCTCGACTCGTTAGGGAACGAGTCCGAGTCGAGCCGAGCCGAGTTTTCGAGTGCTCACTTAACTCACGAGTTTCGAGTTTTTTTTCCACCCCTACCTCCCACCGCTCACCTCAAGCGCGAAATTAAACAAAACAGGAGCCACGGCGCGACACGACGCCCACGCGGCCCCAACGCCAATCATCTAGACCATGTGTGTCGTGTGTGTGACCGTAAAATATACCGGAGCCACGGCCGCTGCCGCGCGCTGTCCAACCAAACCAACCAAGAACCAACGTGCGGCCGACTCCACACCCACACGGCCACACCTCCACGGCTCCACCGCTTTCGCCTCGCGAGCGCACCCAAATCCACGTTTTCTTCGTGCCGAGCCCACCTCCATCGCTTTCGCCTCGCAAGGAGACGCAGACGCTCGCCTATAAAGCCAAGCCGCGACGACCATCCAGCCGAACAGACAGCAAAAACCAACGTGCGTACAAAGACTGAGAGATACCCCGGCCCCTAGAAACGCAGGAAATTTAGTCGCTTGTTTGAGCGAGATGGCACCGGCCTATAGCGGAAGCCGGCGGCGGTTCGCCGTGGCGTGCGGCGTGCTAAGCCGGTGCGTCAAGGCCGAGGTGGCCGGCAAGATGGCCACAGCTCATCCCGCGGCGGCGACGGCGGCATCCACCATGCTTCTCATGCCGGGCGCCGACGTTGTGTCTGACGTTGGAGAAGAGGCCGAGGCGACGCCGGCGGGCGGGGCCGGGCAGGCGCAGGCCCAGCTGACGATCGTGTACGGCGGGCGGGTGCTGGTGTTCGACGACTTCCCGGCGGACAGGGCTGTCGAGCTGGTGCGTGTCGCCGGCGCCGCCGGGCAGGACGTGGCAGGCGGTGGGCTCGCCGACCTGCCCGTGGCGAGGAAGGCGTCGCTCCAGCGGTTTATGGAGAAGAGGCGGGACAGGCTCACTGCGCGGGCGCCCTACGCCGGCCGGCCGTCTTCACCGGCGGCGGCAGCCAAGAAGGGGAAGGAGGAGAAAGACGCGGAGGCGGAGTGTCGGCTCGGGCTGGGACTTCCAGGACGATGCGCGGCACGGTGATACTCCTTGTCATCTCAACGCCATCGACGGCGCCGACTTCAAATTTCCGCCTTTTCGTGTGAACAACGTTGCGATTCTTTTGGCTTGGCTTCACGAATAGAGAATTTACTGCGTATATAGAAAATAACGATAGTTTAGATGCAGAAATTTACAATGGAAACTGGTGAAATTGCGTTGGTGGTCTTCTTTGAACAATCGCGATGTGTTGGCCACTGTAAATTATATACTTATCTGTCTCTGAATAAAAGCTGTTTTTGAGCAAGGCTTGTTTTTATATATAATCCGACTTTGACCATGGTCTTTTTAATCGTAATAACTAGGCATCAAATCAATATGAATCATTTCAAAATAAATTGTGAATGTAATTCTGAGTTTAGTACACGTTAATATTAAATATCAACCTCAAGACTTACAAAAGTGAGGATGCTCTAACAATTGTTGAATCAAAACGAAAAGGAAAATTACAAAGAGGCAAAAGCTACTATTTCTTTTGACAAAATTTAATTTGAACTTGGTGCTATTATGCATACATACATACATATATATATATACATACATATATATATACATATATATATATACATATATATATACATATATATATATATATCCTAAACTTACTTCTAAAGTAATTATTAGTTTTACTATTGCATTATTGTAAATAACTATTCGTTAGGTAGCGGACCGAGAAAATATTTGGAGTGGGATGGCTAGGTGTAAGTTCAAACTTTATTGGCTTTATATTAATGCTTAATCTTGTTTAATAACAAATCCAATCTTTATGAGACTAACATGTTTCTTTGAGCATATGTTTAGTAGTCTTATATTTGAATGGAAAATAAAAAACCTAAGGTATGTACTATTCTTGTATTATATTCATCAACCGCAAAGTTGTCTACCGAGTTCTTTCCGCTCTTGAACAAGTCAATTTGAGCGATGTAGATCCGGAGAGCAACGAGGATGATGTAACTCCAAGAAAGCATGATTTAATGGGGTTGTGTCTCATGGCAAGCAGCAAGGATAGCTTCACCGAGGATGAATTAGAAATTATTGTTGCTCGACTTGGTAAATTGCTTGACAAACGTGATAAGAAAATTAAGAAACATGATTTTATTATTGAATCATTGAATGCTGAAATTCAATGATAGCAAGCAGCGACTTTAATGAGGTAGATCTTTCTTATGATGAATTAGAAATTATTGTTGCTCGACTTGGTAAATTGCTTGACAAACGTGATAAGAAAATTAAGAAACATGATTTTATTATTGAATCATTGAATGCTGAAATTCCTAGACTTAAGACTTTGTTTCCTGATGATGATACTTGCAAATCATATGACTTAATTTACAATGAGGTCACCTTGCTTAGGAAAGAACATGCTTTTCTGTTACATCAGAATGAGAAAAATGATAAACATGTTAAACATGCTAGTTGTTCAACTGATGACTTGCATGGTTCAACTTCATGCTCTAAATGCTCAACTCTTGAATTGAAAGTGAAAGATGCAAATGCTAGGGTTTCTCAATTGACTGATAATCTTCTTACAAATGAGGTTCTTTTATGCTCTACTTGTCGCAAACAGAAAGGAAAAGTTGTTGTTCTTTGCAATAATTGTCTCATACTTTCTCGTAAAGTTGATTACTTGCAAGATTCCTTAGAACGGTTCACTAAAGGAAAGAAAAATTTGAAAATGATTCTGAACCAATCTAAGGTTAGCTCAAACAAGAAAGGTTTAGGTTTCAATCTTCATGTTTCATATGAAACTAAACCTCGCACTATTGTTCAGGCTCCTTGCAATGACAAAATTGAGATCCTTAATGAGCCTAAAAAGATTGCTTTTAAATCTGCTGGTTTTCTTTCTTCTACCTTTATGAATGCAAAATGTGCTTCTACTGTTAAAGCAAAATATTATGTCAAGTACACTTGCACTCATTGTGGTAGAGATGGACATCTAGTAGATTTTTTATTTAGGCTAGCCAAACAACAGAAGACAGAAAGAAACAAGGCTAGGTCTAATTTCAAACAGGCATGTTTCATTTCTCATTATGTGCCTAGGGTGAAGCAAACACCTTTTGTTGCTAGAAACACGAGAAAGGGAAAATCTGATTTTGTGCATAAGAATACTCGTGTTGTGCCTACTTTGTTGCGTGTGTGTCTCAGTACTGGATTCCCAAAAATCTGATTTCTAACCCCAGTACTAAGACCTTGACATGTTTTGCTATGTATGCTTCTCGCGCGAGGAAGGAGAACATATGGCTAGTGGATTCCGGATGCTCACGCCACATATCCGGTGATAAGAATTGGTTCTCCTCCCTCACTCATGCATCTCGTGCTGAAAGTGTTACATTTGGAGATGCTTCTACCTCTTCTGTTGCGGCAAAAAGTACAGTAAAGGTAAGTGACAAGTTTATGTTCAAGGATGTGGCTTTGGTTGAAAACTTGAAATATAACTTGCTTTCTATCTCACAAATGATTGATGAAGATCTTGAAATAAGCTTTAAGAAAAATGAATGCAAAGTGTTAGATGCTTAAGGTGACCTTGTTTTCAGGATTTCACGCTTTGGAAGAGTATTTAAAGCTGACTTTGATGTATCACCTTCTTCTAAGCATAGGTGTCTAGTTGCCAATGTTTATAAAGATTTATTCTTTTGGCATCGTAGACTTGGTCATGTTGGTTTTGATCATCTTACTCGTGTAAGTGGATTAGATCTCATACATGGTTTGCCTAAGCTTAAAGGTGATTGCGATCTAGTATGCTCTTCTTGTAGACATGGTAAGATGATTGCAGGATCACATCCACCTCTTAGCATGGTGATGACGAACGCTCCAGGACAGCTACTGCATCTTGACACTGTTGGACCATGTCGAGTTCAATCTTTTGGAGGCAAATGGTATGTTCTTGTTATTGTTGATGATTACTCTAGATACTCTTTGGTATATTTTATAGCATCTAAAAATGAGGCTTTTAGTCATTTTAGAAGCCTTATGCTTAGGCTTTCTGTTGATCATCCAGGAGCTCTTAGAGCTATTCGAAGTGATAATGGAACTGAGTTTAAAAATTCTTCTTTTGATCACTTTTGTGCTGAAAAAGAAATTGATCATCAATTTTCATCACCTAGAGTGCCTCAACAAAATGGTGTAGTTGAAAGGAAAAAACAGAACGTTAGTTGAAATGGCTAGAACTATGCTAGATGAACATCACACTCCTAGGAAACTTTGGGTTGAAGTAATTTCAACTGCATGTTATGTTTCAAAACGTGTGTTTTTGAGATCAAAATTGGGTAAAACTCCTTATGAGCTTCGGTTTGGACATAGACCTTCTGTTTCTCACTTTCGAGTTTTTGGATGCAAATGCTTTGTCTTGAAATCTGGAAATATTGATAAATTTTAAGCTAGATCAATGGATGACATTTTTCTTGGATATTCTGCTCATACTCATGGCTATCATGTGCTTGTTTCGGAGACTAACAAAATTATGGAAACTTGTGAAGTTACTTTTGATGAGGCTACTCCAGGCACTAGTCCAAGTGATGCAGGTACAGGCACATATGTTCAGGGGGAGAAAATCTTTGAAGATAATGATGATGTTGAAGATGAGGTCTTGACTCTTCCTAATGCACAACAAACTGTAGCACCTTTGACACCTACTACTACATCACCTACAGCTAACCATCCTCAAGCTACAACATCATCTGTACATGCTGAAAATGAAGAAGAAGAAGAAGAAGTTTCAAAAGCCAAAGCTCTCTTGCACATTCAGAAAATGGATCCATCTGAACAAATGATTGGAGACCTAAATGAGAGAATCACCCAATCCAGGTTTATTCATTCTGATACTCATGCTCATTCTGCTTTAGTTGCTTCTTTTGAACCCAAAGATATATCTCATGCATTATCTGACGAATCTTGGATCAATGCCATGCATGAAGAATTAGAGAATTTTGAATGAAATAAAGTTTGAAAACTTGTTTCACCACCTCCTGATTTTAATGTTATTGGAACTAGATGGGTTTTCAAAAATAAACAAAATGAGGATGGTGTTGTTGTTAGAAAAAGGCTAGATTGGTTGCTCAAGGTTTTACTCAAGTTGAAGGCTTAGATTTTGATGAAACCTTTGCTCTTGTTGCTAGAATCGAAGCCATTAGAATTCTTTTAGCATTTGGTACATTTAAAGGTTTTAGATTGTATCAAATGGATGTGAAAAGTGCTTTTCTTAATGGCTACATAAATGAGGAGGTTTATGTCAAGCAACCACCTGGTTTTGAAAATCCAAAGTTGTAACACCCCGGCATCTGGTATGCCTGAATGTTACCAAACATAGACTAAACCACATCTAAAAGCCACAAATAAAGATAAATTACAGCAAAGGAGTAAATACTAAAACCGAACAACAGAGAATCTATCCCGTTGGGACAGCAGGCTTCAATCTAGCATAACTTTAGTTCTAGGACTCCGAATCGAGTAAACGAGTACATCATCACGAAGCATAGGAAATTTCCTAGCTTTCTCTAAGTATTGGGAAAAGCTGATTCGGCGTCTAAAATTGTTTAATCTACAAATCATTATGTTCTGTCCCAATTACGTCACAGATTTGAACACGTTCGGTAAAACGATCATAACTTTCAAACAGCTGGGCGGATTTGGATGCTCTTGGTGTCCAATTAAAGTTATTGAAGCTATCTACAACTTCCTCAACAGGCAGCCGACCAAATTCCGAATCTAAAATCGCAAAAACTCAAACCCTAGGTCGAGTGCACAATCTGCCCGAAACAGAGAATTAAGAAACATCTAGTTTTCATCCAATCTACCCAATCACAGCACCACCTCTTGATCTAAAGGCATACAAATACCCTCTAGCACAGCACCTAGACCATCCCCAAGGATTACCCCTAACCATACCTTCGCCCGACGAACGATGAACCGACGAACGGCGACGAATCTCCTCCCGGTTCTCCCGATCTCCTTCCTCGCTCCGAATCCGCCAGATCTCCACATCGCGGAGCTTCTCAGTGGAGAGGACAACAGGATGGAGGGGTGAGGAGCTCCCCTAGGATGGCTAGGGAGGTGGAGAGGAGAGGGAGGGAGGGAGGCGCAAGGGGGAGTGTGGCTAGAGCGGCGTGGAGAGGAGGAAGTGGGGACCATCCTTGCTGCCCTCCCCTCCCCTCCCCTCCCCTATCCACCACCCCTCCCCTCCCCTCCCCTATCCACCATCCTTGCTGCCCTAGGGGAGCCCCTCACCTCGCCATTCCGCTATTTTCACCATTGGAGCGCTCCGCGACGAGGAGATCCGGTGGATTTGGAGCGAGGAAGGAGACCGGGAGAACCGGGTGGAGATTCGTCGGTTCATCGTTCGTCGGGCGAAGGTATGGCTAGGGGTAGTTCTTAGGCATGGTCTAGGTGCTGTGCTATAGGGTATTTGGATGCTTTTAGAACAAGAGGTGGTGCTGTGATTGGGTAGATTAGATGAAAACTAGATGTTTCTTAATTCTCTGCTTCGGGCAGATTGTGCAGTCGACCTAGGGTTTGAGTTTCCGTGACATTAGATTCGGAATTTGGTTGGCCGCTTGTTGAGAAAGTTGTAGGTAAATTCAATACCTTTAATTGGACATAAAGAACGTCCAAGTCCTCTCAGCCGTTTGAAAGTTATGGTCGTTTTACCGAACATGTTCAAATCTGTGACGTAATTGGGACAGAACGTAATGTTTTGTAGATTAGACAATGTTAGAATCCGAATAAGCTTTTCCCAATACTTAGAAAAAGCTAGGAAATTTCCTAAGCTTCGCGATGATGTACTCGTTTAATTGATTCGGAGTCCTAGAACTAAAGTTATGCTAGATTGAAGCCTGCTGTCCCGACGGGACAGATTCTCTGTTTTTCGATTTTGGGAGTAGTTTGTGAAGTCGGGGTAGACGAGCTTTTGCGTACTGTTTTGGGGGCACGTTTTGAGTGTGAGGTATGTTTGTGCAGGTGGTGTGATGTCGGGACCCGAATTTGCAAATCCGGACCCTCTGTGTATTCAGCACTAGTCCAGGAACGCGCTAGTGCACACAGTCTTAACATCGGTAAATATCACAATCATACCACTCGATACTAATAAAGTACTTTAATTAAATAGTCAAACTGGTTGCTCGACCTTATGGTCAAGTTACAAATATACGCCACGCAGGGCGAAACTTATTAAGAGAGAAATAAAAGCAGCGGAAAATAAGATAACTTCGTGGCGCCATCCAGTATACCACAGGCAGTGATCGGCTCGCTTCCTAGTTAGACGGATCTTCTGGGAGCTCCTCCTCCAAAGCTGGTGTAGACTCCTCTTCAACTGGTGTTGTATTGTGGCAAGGGTGAGTACTTGGTACTCAGCAAGTCATGCACAGAATGCAAGCTAATATACTACATGAATGGCTTAATACAAAGGAATAGCTCAGGGTATATTTGCGAGAAAAAGCGACATTTGACAAGTAGCATAAGTAGATTCGAAAGCAATAGAAACAAGTATAAGATCAATAACTTTTCCAGGAGTTTAATCAACATCTTTCCCATTCCTAATCCACATTTCCATCAACATCATTGTTTAACCAAACCCCACCTTTCAAGTCCAAGTTATTTTCAAGAAAGTCTAACCCTTGACTGTAATTCCCGAGCGATGTTCAATACCGCGGACACGGCTATTCGAATAGATTTTACACTCTGCAGAGGTTATGCACTTTACCCACAAGATACAGTCAAACACCACAAAGGCGAGTGCCCGTAACAAAGCCTTTCGGAAACCTTTAACAGCACAAGTGGTCCTCCCCGGTTGTTGCACACTAACCCTTCCCTTAGCTAAGGCGAAGTTTAGGCCAACCAACCGTTAGATGGGTACCTGGCCGCAGCCCCGGTACGCTCCCCCGTACAACTACACAAAGGGTGTAGTTGACATCCTGAGGTCCCACAGGTACGTTATTAGCAACTTAATCAACTAGGTCCATCCCATTACAGACATGTGGTTGCACGTTTGACCCAGTTGCGGGACCCTTGTATCTGACATCCCACAGCAGCCCCCAAGTGCTTTAGGATCGGATTTCCGTCTCTTATCCTGTCATAAGAATTATACGGGAAAAAAAAAGTTCGTAAAGAACTTGTAGTATGAAGCCACCGTGGTTGGTTAGCTCGTGGCCGAGTGGTATCCGCGCCCGTTTTCGGTGCGCGGCAACCGGCTTGTCGCTCGGCCGGCCCTTATGGGGCATACCGCAGTCTTTTCGGCTCGGGGCCGAGCGGTACCCGCACCCGTTTGCGGTGTGCGGCGATGGGCTTGTGAGACCCAACCGGACCCTCATGGGGCATACCTTGGTCTTTTGGCTCGTGACCGTGTGGTACCCGCGCCCGTTTACGGTGCACAGCAACCGGCTCGTCGCTCGGCTGGCCCTCGTGGGGCATACCGTAGTCTTTTGGCTCGTGGCCGAGTGGTACCCACGCCCGTTTACGGTGCGCGGCAACCGGCTTGTCGCTCGGCTGGCCCTCATGGGGCATACCGTAGTCTTTCGGCTCGTGGCCGAGTGGTACCCGCGCCCGTTTTCGGTGCGCGGCAACCGGCTTGTCGCTCGGCTGGCCCTCGTGGGGCATACCATAGTCTTTTTGGCTCGGGGCCGAGCGGTACCCGCACCCGCTTGCGGTGTGCGGCGATTGGCTTGTGAGACCCAACTGACCCTCATGGGGCATACCTTGGTCATCCAGAGTAATGCCTGTGCCCGCTTACGGCGCACTGCTTCAGACCCTCATGGGGCGCATTCTCAAGACCGGTTTAGTGAAAATCCTCGCACGGCACCCAATCACGCTAAGAAGCAGTGACCAGCAATTGGCCCCAAATTATGGGGCATACCGCTTGGGGACGTTCGGAAAGTGCCCGGCCCCAAACTTCCGTGGCGGCCGGCGTTCAGGCCCATCATGGGGCGCACTTTATCCCAAACTTCGAACCAAACTTGACACCTGGTCGCGTTTTGCGCAACCCAGCTATCGGCCCAACATGGGGCGTGCCCTAGATCTGGCCCAGAATCGAAAGCGGAGGCCTTTGCTTTCCCCGCCGTAAGGCGAAAATTAAGGCTTGCTCCTTATAAATGAGGGAAAACTTGCTAGGCGAAGGTACCTCTGCCCTTCCCCCACCACAGTTGAGAAACCTTTAGGCCTCTTTCGGCGATTTGGGCGACTTAGGGTTTCCAGTTTCGCTCCCAAGGCCCCTGACGGTTCCTCCCGCCAGGTCTCCTTCCCAGAGATGTCTTCCTCTTCGGGATCCTCGTCGGCGTCGGGGGGTAGCACCGACCCTGCGACTGCGGGGTGGGAGACCTCAATCACCACGACATCCCGCTTGGAGGGACTGGTCGCCGCCGGCGTCCTTCCTCCGCTGGAGTTGATCTCCGCCAGTCCCGCCGCAGGTGACCCCTACCCCACACCTCTAGAAAACGAGATTGTGGTGTTCGAGTCCTTTTTCTGGCGCGGATTTAGTGTTCCTGGAAGCGCCTTCTTCCGGGGGCTCCTCCACTTTTACGAAATCGAGCTGATCAATTTGAACCCCAACTCGATTCTTCACATCGCCATCTTCGTTCAGCTTTGCAAGGCGTATCTTGGGATACGTCCTCACTTGGACTTGTTCCGCTCCTTCTTCTTGCTCAAGCCTCATCCGAACCGGGCCGCTCCCAGCGTCGTTGGGGGCGCCGGGCTCCAGCTGCGGGAGGGCTCGAAGAAGCAGTATTTTGTCGTTCCCCTCAAGACCTCCCTCAAAGGTTGGAGGCGGGAGTGGTTCTATTGTGCCAATGTTGACCCTTTCCTCGCCCCCTTCGCTGGCCGCGCCCCAAAAGCTTCCCGATGCTGGAGCGACGCCCCGGATGGAGGGGGTTCGGACCAAATCCCCGAGCTTCTGGCATTGATTGACGATCTGAAGAACCGAGGGCTGACGGGTCCCGGGATCGCGATCAGCTTTGTGAAGCGCCGGGTGCAGCCCTTAAAGGAGAGAGTCCATTTGGGGTTTCAGTACAACGGGCCTCAGGATCCCACTCGGGAGACGGATACGTCCTTGTCGATGGAGGCGCTGGGAGCACGAGTAGTTGATCTCTTCGTGCCTGGCACAGTGATCACCAACAGGGGCTGCCCTCATAAATTTTCGACGGCAAGGCCTCCCCCTCCTGTGAGTGCGCCGTTCTCTCGAAAGACTGTCCCATGATTTTTTGCCTGATGCGTGATTCTGACAGGGTGCGATCGTCCCTTTTTGAGGAACGCGCGTCCTTCTTCTCTGACGCTCTGGTCGTCGGCCTCTCTCGGGTGAGGAATGCTCAGGCCAAGCGAGCGGCTGACACCTCGGCCGATGAGCTGCGCCGGGAATCAGCGGAGGAAGCTGCTGGTCCTTCGTCAGCCGGGCCTTCGACCTCCGGCGCACCCAGATCACGAAGCACAGAGCCACAGCCTTCTGTGCCAGGGGCAGCCCCGGCTGCAGGCGCTAACTTCCCTCCGAGTGGTGCTGGGTCTCGGATGAGACCTGGGATGAAATTCAAGAAATCCAAAAGGTATTCTTTTGGGCGATCCTTGTCTTTTATTCTTGCTGTCTTTGAGGTGTCTTCCCTTTTTGCTGATTCAGACTCCTGCTATGGGCGTCGGTGGAGGGGTCTCTGAAAGGAGCCCCAGCGCAGCTTCCCAAAGGAGCCCCGCGCGTCGGCTAGGTCACCCTCGCCGCCGACTACCGGGGCGTCGCCACCGGGTGTCGGCGGCCCGACGGTCGAACCATCCGGTGGTCCGTCCGCCGACGAGATCGACCCGGCACCGTCTCCCGGAGTGGAGGAGGTGCCTCGAGAGCCACCGCCGCTCGGTCCTCTGCCGAAGCCCCCGAATCGGACCGTATGGTGGGAAGGGGGTTCCGACTGGAAAGGGATGGAAGAGGACGATGAGATGGAGAGAGCGGCTCGGACGGAGCTTTATGAGCTCACCATCAGGTGTAGCACGCTCGTCAGGGTGAGTTTCTAATCTTCAATTTGTTGCCTGCTGACTTCTCCCTGAGATTCTGCCCTGTTACCTAGGACATGGGGGAGCGCTCGGAGCAAAGGTCGCAGTTTTTCCGGAAGGTGCTCCCGAAGCTCAAGGAGCAGAAGCAGTACCAGGACAAGCTCAGCGAGATCAGCGCGGACAGATGGAAAGAGGTCCACGGGCTCGAGGACCAATGTATGGCGATCCGGGAGGAGAAGGCGAAGCTTGAGCATGCGCTCGAAGGTGGGATCCTCCCCTGGACTCGGTTTGGATGTCTTTTTGGATGGTTGGAGAGGATGATGACGCTCTTGTATTTCAGAGCGCGACTCGACCGTTGCTGAGCTGAGAGCCCGACTGGAGGCTTTAGAGAACTCTGGCCTCGAAGCCCGAGTCAGCTTGGATAGGATGCAGCGGGAGCTGAAGGGTAAATTTCTTTGGCTTAGATTGAACGTACTCGGCGTCGGGTGTGCTTTTGATGGCCGTTTGACTTTGTTGCAGAATGCAAGGAGAAGATGGCGGCTAACAGGCCAGGCCGAAGCTGCGCGTCGCCTGCGAGCCAGTTCTGCACCTTCTGCGTATTGAAGGAGTTGAGCCGGGCCAGGAGGACGACGCTGTTCCGCTTCTCTCTAGGGGAGCCGACAGGATCAGAGCTTACGCCAAGGAGTCCGCGGCAATGAGTGCGAACCAGGCATTGGCGGTGGTCAAGTCTCATTATCCGAGAGTTGACCTCGAAGCTGTGAAAGAAGGTTTTGCCTGTGATGAAAACAAGGCCAACGCGCTCCTCGAAGAGGTCTCCGGTGCATCGCAAGCCTTGTTAGAGAATCTAGAATTCTGACTTCGATGTGAACCTTGCTGCCAAGTGCTCGCCCTCCTTGTCTGAAATATTGTGTCTTCTCACTTGAATATAATTTGTCTGTGTTGTCCTCTGCTAAATGAGCTTCAGACCTCTTTCACTCCTTCTCCTTTGTCTGAGTTGCTAGAATATAGGCCTACAGCCTTTTGGATCCCGTTGCGCCTTTTCGGGTGGGTTTCAGCCGACTGGTTTGGCTCCTAGGCGCCAGGGTCTTGGCCCGTGGCTTTCTTGCCCCAGACACGCTTTTCCGAGAGGCTGGCGTGCAGCTCTCTAGCGTCGGGACTTACGTTGTGGCCACCAGGCTGAGTGGTTTAGCCCCCAGGCTTGCGTCGTTTCCTAGCTCTCCAGCCCCCGGGCTTTTCGCTTAATTTGAGCGAATTAAGCGGGAAGGCCGAATGAGCTTGAAGTGCCCATGACACGTGTCTGGCGAAATGTTCCTTAATTTTGTTCAACGTGCTGATCTTCTTCGGTATTCGTGCTGCCGCTTTGTTTTTTGTGCTTCATTGATTGCGAGGTGGCGCATTTGATTGCCTTTGGAGGCGCTTCGATTTCCAGGGCTGGGGTGGTTTATAAATAGGACGTCACCGCCCTCGAGCGATCGTCTCCTTCTTCTTCTTCTTCTTCCTCTTTCTTTCCTCCCAGCCTTCCTCCATGGCTAGCATGAGGAGATTCGTTGGCCCTTACGCGGCGTTCTTCCGCCAGCGATTCTTCGGGCTACTCCATAACTGGAAGGAGGCAGAGTTTTGGGAGGAGCTCGACTTCGCCACTCTAGAGGCGGAGGAGGAGGAAGGAGCCGCCAGCGACGCTGCCGCAGTGGCCGCCTTGCTCGAGGTGGCTCCGGGGCTCCACGAGGTGGCTGAGATCATCCTGGAGATGATCGGGCGCGAGCATCGCGACGACCTGGCCATCAGGACTCTCGTTCGCCTCATACCACCCCTTTGGGTGGTTGAGGACGAGATCCTAGCGGCGCTACGTCGCTCGCATCGCGTCTGGTCCCGATGACCTCTCTCCCGAGCCTCCCAGCGGCGGAAGCAGCAGCAGCAGCAGGATTGGCGGGAGGAGCCGCCCCGCCTTCCTTCTTTTTTTTTTAGCGCGAGAAAAAGAAAAAAGAAAGTCAGCAATGTAAATTACTAATACTATGAATAAAATGTGGAATCTTGCCCAATCTACGCCGTCATATTTATTCCGAGTTTAGGGTTCCGCCTGATCAAGTGTTCTAGTCAGTTATTCCAGCGCCAGCAACGAGGCGTTGGGGCTCGAGCTTTTGACGGCTAGAAACTCACGATCAGGCAAATCTCGGTTAAATTATGGCGCTGCAAATCGTAGTCCCCGAGTGGTTAGTGCTTTCAGGCTCTACCCTCTCCGTTATGCGCGCTGGTATAAACCGCCGGAGTTTTGTACTCATCGCGGTTTTTATTCCCGTGCGTTTGGTACCGGCGCGTCCAGGATTAGGTGTTACACCAGTCGGGTAATAACCACTCGGGACTAGCATTACACAGTAGGGCTTCAGAAAAATAAAATGGATCACCATTTCATTCAGTATGTGAGAGTAGGGTACATAACTTATGCGTAGAAGCGACGGAGCTGTTCGGCGTTCCAAGTATTCGCCAAAATCTCGCCATCTTCACGTCTAAGTCGATAAGCACCCGGCCGAACCGTCTTCTCCACAATGTACGGACCTTCCCAAATTGGAGAGAGCTTGTGCTCGCTTTTCTGATTCCTTCTCAGTACCAGATCTCCTTCTGAAAAGGTTCTACTTCTGACATTGCGGGAGTGGTAGCGCCGAAGTCCCTGGAGGTACTTAGCCGACTGGATGGCTGCAACGTTCCGAGCCTCCTCGAGTTGATCGAGCTCCACCATTTGGCTTCCCTCGGACTCGGCTTCGTTGTAATTCCGAACCCTCGCGGATTCGAACCCTAGCTCGGTCGGCAGAACCGCCTCTGCGACATAGACCAGGAAAAAGGGGGTTTGGCCAGTTGCTCGGCTGGGAGTGGTTCTGAGTCCCCAGAGTACCGACGGTAACTCCTTCACCCATCGGGCAGCGTATGGTTTGAGGCGGTCGAAGATCCTGGCCTTGAGGCCTTGGAGGACCAGACCGTTAGCTCGCTCAACCTGCCCATTGCTTCGTGGGTGAGCCACCGAGGCGAAGCAGATCTTGATCCCGACGCCTTCGCACCATTCTTGGAATTCTTCACTCCTGAATTGGGTGCCGTTGTCCGTGATGATCCGGTTGGGCACTCCAAATCTGACCACAATATCCTGGAAGAACTCCTTGGCCTTAACTGCAGTGATAGTGGCAACTGGTTTGGCTTCGATCCACTTGGTGAACTTGTCAATGGCTACGAAGAGGTAGGCGAAACCACCTTGAGCCTTCTTGAGCGGGCCCACTAAATCGAGCCCCCAGACTGCGAAGGGCCAAGAGATGGGGATAGTTTGCAGCTCTTGCGCCGGCAAGTGTGTCCGCCTTGCGTAGAACTGGCAGCCCTCGCAGGTTCGAACAATCTCCTTGGCATCCGTTATAGCTGTTGGCCAGAAGAAGCCCTGTCGGTAGGCTTTCCCCACCAAGGAGCTCGACGCCGCGTGATGGCCACACATCCCCGAGTGGATTTCTTGGAGCAGCTCTCTTCCCACTTGTCCCGAAATACACCGCCTGAGGACGCCTGAGGCACTCTTCCAGAAGAGCTCGTCGCCCACCACCACATAGGACTTGGCTTGTCGGGAGACGCGCTCTGCCAGAGTGGTCGCTTCCGGGAGTTTGTCCTTCAGGAGATAATCAAGGTACGGGGTAGTCCAGTCGGGATCGACAAGCAGGACCTCGGTCTCAGGATCCTTACTCGGCTCTTGTCGTTTTTTAATGGTTGGCTCGTGAAGATCCTGTACGAAGATACCACTCGGGACATCTGCCCGAGTGGCTCCCATTTTAGCCAACTCGTCAGCCGCCTCATTATTGCGGCGGAGGACATGAACCGACTCCAGGCATCACAAACTTGCCTTCCAATTCTCGGACTTGCTGGCGGTATGCCGTCATGGTCTCGATCCACGCCACGACCAGTCATACGTACTTGGTTCACCACCAATCGGGAGTCGCCCGAACCGCCGGTAGTCGGATTCGAGTGATATGGCGATCTGAGCCCATGGATGAGAGCCTCGTACTCTGCGGCATTGTTCGAGGCCGGGAAGTGAATCCGAAGGACATACTTCAACCTGTCGCCTTTAGGCGAGACAAGGAGAATTCCCGCCCCGGCTCCTCCAAGCATGAGAGATCCATCAAAGTGCAAGATCCAATATTCTGGCTCTTCTTCCGTGCGGGGAGCCTGGGATTCGGTCCACTCGGCCGTAAAGTCGGCCAAAGCCTGGGACTTGACGGCGGTGCGCGGCTTGAACGAGACGTCGAAAGCTCCAAGCTCGGCTGCCCACTTCGAAATTCTTCCAGTAGCTTCCCGATTATGGAGGACCTCTCCCACAGGGAAAGAAGTCACTACTGAAATCGAATGTCCTTGGAAATAATGCTTCAGCTTCCGTGACGAGATCAGAATGGCGTCTGGCGGCTTGGATTGGAGGATATCGCGTCTTGGATTCGCCCAGCACTTCGCTGACAAAATAAACCGGGCGTTGCACGCCGTAGCGGTGTCCAGATTCTTCCCGCTCCACAACTATCACGGCGCTGACTACATGAGTTGTCGCCGCTATGTAGAGCAGGAGAGGTTCACCTTGCACCGGCGAGACTAGAATTGGAGGGGTGGAGAGGAACACCTTGAGCTCTTCAAAGGCTTGCTGCGCCTCCGCCGTCCATTCAAAACGGTCCTGCTTCTTGAGGAGCTTGAAGAAAGGCATTCCCCGAACTCCCAACCGTGAGATAAACCTGCCGAGCGCTACCATGCACCCAGTGAGCTTTTGGACCTCTTTTTGGCTGGCAGGCGAGGCCATCCTCATGATGGCCCCGATTTTCTCCGGGTTCGGCTCGATCCCGCGATGAGAGACAATGAACCCGAGTAGCTTCCCGGAGGAAACTCCGAAAACACACTTCTCGGGGTTTAGCCTCATCTGGAACGCCCTCAGACTTGTGAACGTCTCGGCTAGATCAGAGGTGAGGTTGTCTTCTGCCTCGGTTTTGACCACTATATCATCCACATAGGCTTCCACGTTGCGTCCAAGCTGATGGTGAAAGCACCACTGTATCGCGCGCTGATAAATCGCGCCAGCGTTCTTCAGCCCAAACGGCATGGTGATGTAGCAATATGCTCCGAACGGTGTGATAAACGAGGTCTTCTCGCAATCCTCCTCTCGAAGCTGAATTTGATGATAGCCTGAGTAGGCGTCCAGGAAACTAAGTAGTTGGGATCCGGCAGTGGAGTCTACCACCTGATCAATACGAGGGAGACCAAAGGGATCTTTCGAACAAGCCTCGTTGAGGTCGGTGTAATCAACACACATGCGCCAGCTTTTATTCTTCTTCTGGACAAGTACAGGGTTTGCCAACCAGTCGGGATGATACACTTCTTTGATGAAGCCTGCGACTAGCAGCTTTGTAATCTCCTCCCTGATGGCTTGTCGGCGGTCTTGGGCGAATCGCCGCAGCCTTTGCTTGACTGGCCTGGCCGATTGGTCTACATTTAATGCGTGCTCGATCACCTCCCTGGGAACTCCGGGCATGTCCGACGGCTTCCAGGCGAAGACGTCTTTATTCGCCCGCAGGAAAGTGACGAGCACGTCCTCCTATTTGTCCCCGAGCCCTGTCCCGATCAAGGCGGTTCGTGACGGATCGGACGGGTCGAGGAGAATTCTTTTGGTACCTTCTTCGGGGCCAATCCCGGGACTTCGCGCTTTGCGGGTGGGCACGCCGCCTTCTGGCTTCTCGGAGTCCGCTTCTCGCCGGATCCCCTCCTGACCCACTCGCGCCTCCAGGGACTCGGCCATCTCGCAGCTTTCCCTGTCACAGGAAAAAGACTGCTTCATGTCACCGCGCAGAGCGATGATACCACTCGGCCCCGGCATCTTCAATGTCAAGTACGTGTAGTGGGGTACTGCCATGAACTTGGCCAGCGCTGGTCTCCCCAAGATGGCATGATATGCTGTTGCAAAATCTGCCACCTCGAAGCCAAGGTTCTCTGTCCGGTAATTCTCCCTTGCGCCGAAAGTGACCGGCAGAGTGATTTGTCCGAGTGGTGTCGCTGAAGTTCCAGGTATGACACCGTGGAAAGGCGACGATCCGCGCTTTAACTCCGACCGTGGAATCCCCATATCGTCTAGGGTTTTGACAAAGAGGGCATTGAGTCCGCTCCCGCCGTCGATCAATACCCTCTTGAGCTTGATGCCGCGGACGACGGGCGCGAAGACGAGAGGATACCTGCCGGGGAACGGGACGTGATCCGGGTGATCCGAGCGGTCGTAGGTTATCGCGACCTCGGACCAGCGTACATATTGGGGCGTCTCCGGTTGCACCGCGTAGATGTCCCAGGCGGTGAGCTTTTGCTTTCGCTTGGACTCATATGCAGCTGAGCCCCCGAATATGTAGTTGAGCTCGAGATCGGCTTCCTGATAGTCCTCCTCGGCTTCGGGGGGAGGTGGCTTGTTGGCGGCGTGCCCACTCGGACCTTGTCCAGCCTGCTTCTTGCTCTCGCGGGCGAACCTCTTTAGGGTGAAGCAGTCCTTGGCGGCATGCCTCCCCTTCGGATGGAAAGGGCAAAGTGAGTTCATAACCTTGTCATATCCATCCTCTTTGAGGGCGCGAGGGTGAGTTGGTGCAGCGACTGCCACCAGCTCTTCACCCTTGCGCTTCTTTTCTTTCCGCCGGGGGGGTTCAGCCTGATCCTTCCCCTCGTCACGCCGTTCCGCCAGAGCCTCGGAGGCTGAAGCGTAACGGTCCGCTAGGGCGAACAGCTCCCGGACCGACGTCGGTGGCTTCCGGGACATCTTCTTGATGAGGTCGGGGTCGCTGACTCCCTTCTGGAAGGCAGCTATCACAATCGCATCTGTGACGTCCCGAACGGTGCTTTTCCTGTGCATGAAGCGCTTGACGAACTCCCGGAGGGGTTCGTTCCTCCTTTGGTGTAGCTGATATAGGTCCCAAGGGGTGCCTGGGCGCTCGTAAGTGCCTTGGAAATTTGAAATGAACTGCTCGCACAGATCTCCCCAGGAATCTATAGAGTTCGCTGGGAGTCCGGCGAGCCATGCTTGGGCCAGGGGCGAGAGGGTAACCGGTAAGTAGTTTGCCATTACTTTCTGATCCGTGCCGGCCAGAGCATATACTTGTAGCCAAGCCTTCGGGTCCCTCTCACCGTCGAACCTGGTGATGCCTTTAGGATTAAATCCATCAGGCCAAACCACTCGGCGTAGGTGAGGGGTAAACGCGCGAACCCCTTCAATGACCCCGCGACCTCATCGGGTGGTGATCGACGCAGAGGGGATCGCGCTTGGCGTACTTCGCGATCTCGCGGGAGGATGCCGTAGCGTTCATATTCGTCGGCTTGACGGCGTTGTTCCTCCCTTTCTCGGTCGCGGCGCCTGGCGTCGAGGTCTGAACGGAGGTCGCGGTTGATGCTGTGTCGCAAGTCGTCTCCGCGGGGTAGAACATGGTGTGTCTGGCGGGCTTCCCGACCTGACCGGCTGCTGGCCGTCTGGGTCCTCACCGGACCACGTGACAGCTCCTTCGCCGGCTGGTCGGTCTGGGCCTGCTGGATGGCTGCCGCCGTCACCATGGCCTTTACTTGGGCCATGATCGGGGCAACTGGATCACCTGCCCCCAGCATAGGGGTCAGGGTATCCAGGAGTGTCTTGGAAGCGACGATATTCTGCTGTGGGGTACGAAAAACAGCCTGGTCCCCCATCTTGTCTTACAGAATGTCTTCATTGACAGCCCGGGCGCGGTCCCGGAGAGTACGCGCCCGCGCGTCAGGTTCAGTTGCTCGGCCACCTTCCAAGTCGGCGGCGGCTGAGGTGTCGAGGCGCTGCTGCGAATCCACCCGCAAGCCCTCGATTACGCAGACTCTACGGAAATTCCAGCAGCTCTCTAGGCTTTCTTCCGACTCGGCCGCTGAGCTGGGTGAGCCTGGAGAAGATAAATCCAGGTGCTCGGGGGTGCCGAGTGGCTTGGCGGTGAGAACCCCCACCATTCGCACCTCGGCGTCTTCGAGTCCGACTCCTAGGCCGGAATGGGCCTTCGGTTCCCCATTCGGCATTTTAGAGCGCGAGACAGGGGGACCCTCCGATCGGCGCGGAAGTCGTGGCGATGGCTCGCCGAAAACCTCGCCGCGCTGCGGCACGGTTCCCTTAGAGAGGGAAAGGCTCCCGAGGTCGTTGGAGATGAAGGTCAGGCTTCCGAAACGGAAGACCTGACCCGGGAAGAAGACTGTGGAGGCTCCGCTCGTCGTAGCCATCAAGCTTGACGAAGATCTTAACACAAGCCCCTACCTGGCGCGCCAACTGTCGACGATCGGTTCCGCCGGCAATGAGATTTGTGATTCTAGGGGATTTGTGCGGGATCAGAGCTTGATGGTAACACAGGATGCGATGGAGATCTGTGTTTAGACAGGTTCGGGCTCTCTCGGAGGAGATAATACCCTAGTCCTGTGTTCTTGGATATATTGTGAGCCTCTTTTTTCTTGTTTCTCCCTCCTCCCCTTATATACTGGGTGAAGGATACATGATAGATGGGCACCACCGGGCCCTGAACATGGTGGCCTGGCCGACATGTACTTTGTCCTCATTGGCCCTCGCGCTCTACGTCCTGGAGAGGTGGTTATGCTTTCCCCGACCCACGCCTGCCGCCCTGTCAGGTTCCAGCATCCACAGGCTCTGGCAGTGTCAGGCTGCATGCTTCGTTCTTGGCGGGTTGTTCGGGCGTGGCGCGAAGCTTCCCCGAAGGATCAGGAGCTGCATTGGGGAACAAGTCGAAAACCTCCTCCGGGCCCGTCGTGGTGCTACTGGGCTTTGGGCTTTCTACTCTGCCCGTCAAGCCCAGTCGGGTATAGGCCCCTCTTGCGGGACCCTTGTATCTAACATCCCACACCACCCCTTGCCCTAGCCGCCCCTCCCCCTCCCCCTCCCACCTAGCCGCTGCCCACCCCTTGCCCTTGCCGTGCGCCACCTCCTCCGCTCCCCCTTGCACCACCACCCCTCCCCACCCCTCCCCAATCCACCATCCTTGCTGCCCTAGGGGAGCCCCTCACCTCGCCATTCCGCTATTTTCACCATTGGAGCGCTCCGCGACGAGGAGATCCGGTGGATTTGGAGCGAGGAAGGAGACCGGGAGAACCGGGAGGAGATTCGTCGGTTTATCGTTCGTCGGGCGAAGGTATGGCTAGGGGTAGTTCTTAGGCATGGTCTAGGTGCTGTGCTATAGGGTATTTGGATGCTTTTAGACCAAGAGGTGGTGCTGTGATTGGGTAGATTGGATGAAAACTAGATGTTTCTTAATTCTCTGCTTCGGGCAGATTGTGCAGTCGACCTAGGGTTTGAGTTTCCGTGACATTAGATTCGGAATTTGGTTGGCCGCCTGTTGAGAAAGTTGTAGGTAAATTCAATACCTTTAATTGGACATAAAGAACGTCCAAGTCCTCCCAGCCGTTTGAAAGTTATGGTCGTTTTACCGAACATGTTCAAATCTGTGACGTAATTGGGACAGAACGTAATGTTTTGTAGATTAGACAATGTTAGAATCCGAATAAGCTTTTCCCAATACTTAGAAAAAGCTAGCAAATTTCCTAAGCTTCGCGATGATGTACTCGTTTAATTGATTCGGAGTCCTAGAACTAAAGTTGTGCTAGATTGAAGCCTGCTGTCCCGACGGGATAGATTCTCTGTTTTTCGATTTTGGGAGTAGTTTGTGAAGTCGGGGTAGACGAGCTTTTGCGTACTTTTTTGGGGGCACGTTTTGAGTGTGAGGTATGTTTGTGCAGGTGGTGTGATGTCGGGACCCGAATTTGCAAATCCGGACCCTCTGTGTATTCAGCACTAGTCCAGGAACGCGCTAGTGCACACAGTCTTAACATCGGTAAATATCACAATCATACCACTCGATACTAATAAAGTACTTTAATTAAATATTCAAACTGGTTGCTCGACCTTATGGTAAAGTTACAAATATACGCCACGCAGGGCGAAACTTATTAAGAGAGAAATAAAAGCAGCGGAAAATAAGATAACTTCGTGGCGCCATCCAGTATACCACAGGCAACTGACTGGGCTCGCTTCCTAGTTAGACGGATCTTCTGGGAGCTCCTCCTCCAAAGCTGGTGTAGACTCCTCTTCAACTGGTATTGTATTGTGGCAAGGGTGAGTACTTGGTACACAGCAAGTCATGCACAGAATGCAAGCTAATATACTACATGCATGGCTTAATACAAAGGAATAGCTCAGGGTATATTTGCAGTAAAACATCATTTGACAAGTAGCATAAGTAGATTCGAAAGAAATAGAAACAAGTATAAGATCAATAACTTTTCCAGGAGTTTAATCAACATCTTTCCCATTCCTAATCCATATTTCCATCAACATCATTGTTTAACCAAACCCCACCTTTCAAGTCCAAGTTATTTTCAAGAAAGTCTAACCCTTGACTGTAATTCCCGAGCGATGTCCAATACCGCGGACACAGCTATTCGAATAGATTTTACACTCTGCAGAGGTTATGCACTTTACCCACAAGATACAGTCAAACACCACAAAGGCGAGTGCCCGTAACAAAGCCTTTCGGAAACCTTTAACAGCACAAGTGGTCCTCCCCGGTTGTTGCACACTAACCCTTCCCTTAGCTAAGGCGAAGTTAAGGCCAACCAACCGTTAGATGGGTACCTGGCCGCAGCCCCGGTACGCTCCCCCGTACAACTACACAAAGGGTGTAGTTGACATCCTGAGGTCCCACAGGTACGTTATTAGCAACTTAATCAACTAGGTCCGTCCCATTACAGACATGTGGTTGCACGTTTGACCCAGTTCAAAGGCTTGCAAGGTTAAGTCCTTAGGGTGACCAGGGCAAGACTACCCGAAAAACCAAACCAACATTCCCAGTGCCACAACAGGCCCACCCGATCAATCTTGCCACTTGCCCCGGTCAAAAGCTATTTATCAAACCCCAGTTGATTACCATGCACCACGTGCCATCAACATCACATGATACCTTTTCAAAACAGGTTCAATATATCATTAAGTCAATATTAACACTTGATTGTTCAAAATCATGTCATGAGCACGTAGCAGGTCTAAGCAGTATACTACAATGGTCTATCATCCCATGTTGGCAATTTAATAATGTCCAACTAGTAAACCACAACTAGGGTGACAAGGGTCATGGCACATATATATGATTAACCAAGGTGTCATACAGCAATTTGGCATTTATCTAATTACCCATAATTAAGTAAAGCATTTTCTAATTTAAACTAGCATGCAACAATTTGAATCAAAATAGGTTTCAAAATGGGATCAACATGCTCAAAGCATAACTTGCCTTCAAAAAGTACTTACTCTTGGTCGTGAGCTGGCTCCTGGGTCAACACTTCTCCTTCGAATCCTTCCGGCACTTCAACGTCTATTCGTAAAGCGTGCAAATAGCAAACAATAAACAAACAGTAGACAAAAAGTGTTCAAAACTTCAAATAAAGTTCATAAACAGAGAGAACATAATTTTATAAATTTTTAGAAACTGGAATCGTCAAATTCGGAGTTTAAACGCGAAAGTTATAGCATTTTGAAGTTTAAATAATCAATTAAATAATATTATAGAGGAAAACTTTAGTACAAAAATTAAATAAAATTCATTATTAGGTAGACCTCAATTTTATACAAATTTAGAAATTTGAATCACTCAAATCCGAGTTAAAATGCAAAAGTTATAAGCGTTTGAAGTTTGAATCAAAATCTGAAATCATTAATTCGAATTAATAAATCATTTTCTTTTTCGGGAAATCTTTTATTGCGTCAGCAAGGACACGTGGCAGCCTCTGATTGGGCGGCTGACGTCACTAGTGACATCAGCGGGGACTCAGCCCTCTGGCCGACAGTGGGACTCCAATGACGTCCATCGCCGACGCCGCGGCTACCGGGTGGCCGCTGACAGGTGGGCCCTCTGACATGCGGGCCCCGCGTGTCAGAGACACGCTCTCACACGCGGCGCTGACCGCGGCGGTCAGGCTTCCCGCCATGTGGCGCGATCTCGCCCGTTGATTTGAAAATCAACGGCCCAGATTGGATCTGGACTCACGCGTTTGGGGTGAACGCGTTTAATCTAGACCGTTCGATCTTGATCGGACGGTCAAGATTCCATCTAACGCATACAACATGGGTTAATGCTAACCGTTTGATCTAAATCTAACGGCTGAGAATGGATCTAGTACTGTGCGGTGACGGCTACGTGGCACAATCTAAGCCGTTGGATCTAGATCCAACGGTTGAGATTAGATCTGGGAATTTCAATGTGGAACTCACCAGGGGTGACGTGGCGAGATCTGGGGCGTTGGATCTGGATCGGACGGTGGAGCGAACTCGGGGTCCGGCGATGGCTTGCGGCGGCGCTGGTCCACCGGAGACGGGGACGGCGACCACGGCGATGGCGTTGCGGGGCGACTCCGGCGACGTGAAGGGTCTCCACTGGCGCGGCTTGACCTCACGGTTCCGGATCTGGGCTCAACGGCGGCGGAATCGGCACTTGAACACGGCGGAACGCTCCTCCAACTCCGGCGAGCGATTGCGGCGGCTACGTGGCGGCTTGGGCGGCGTGAGCTAGGGCTACGGGTGCGCACGGAAATCGGCAACCCGACAGCGGCGGCGGCGCATTAAAAACCCCCTCGACGTCCGCGAAAAACGCGGAAAACGAGGGCCCATGCACGGGCGGCGGCGGAGTCCGGCGGCGACACGGAGAGGGTGACGTGGCACGCGCACAGCCGTTGGATCAAGATCCAACGGTGCAAAGGTTTGGGCTCGGTCCGACTCGCGGTAGGTGGCTCGGTCGGGCTCGGGCTCGGGTGACGTGGCTCAGTCTCGGCCATTCGATCTTGATCGGACGGTCGAGAGGGTTAGGCACGGTTGGGTTCGAGTCGGACTCGGACTCGAGTCTGACTCGGGCTCGGTCGGTGGAACAGTACAAACCCACTCGCAATTACCAGCGATTAAATAATTCAAATTAATTCCCAGAAATTCATTTAATTCATTAAAAATAGCAAAAGACTCAGAAAAATCACAGAAAAATTCTAGAAAATATTTTGGAACTTTTTGGACTCAAATAAAATATTTCCAACAAAATTTTATTTGCAAAATCAAATTCTTTAATTATTTCAAAAGGGGATAAATTCAAATAAATTCCAAATAAATTCCAGAAAATTCCAAAAAATCACCAAAGTGCCAAATCACACATTAATTTAAGAAAAGCAAAATTTTGGGGTGTTACAAACCTCCCCCCCCTTAACAGAATCTCGTCCCCGAGATTTAGGGCTTACTAAAGAATAGGTTCGGAAACTCTTTCTTCAAATCCTCTTCGCGCTCCCAAGTCGCTTCACTCTCCGCGTGGTTGCTCCATTGAACTCTGCAGAAACGGGTTGACTTGTTTCTCGTCTCTCGGTCCATTGTGTCCAGAATCTTCACGGGGTGCTCCTTGTAAGTTAGATCCTCTTGAAGCTCGATTGACTCTAGCGGTGTCTGTTCCTCAGGTACTCGGAGACACTTTTTCAACTGGGACACGTGGAACACGTCATGTACTCCTGCTAGTGACTGCGGTAATTCCAACTGATAAGCAACTTCACCTCTGCGGCTGAGAACCTTGAATGGCCCAACATATCTCAGCGCGAGTTTTCCTTTAGCATGGAATCTCTTAACTCCTCTGAGCGGTGTGACTCTGAGGTACACGAAATCCTCTGGTTCAAAACTCAGGTCTCGGTGATGGTTGTCAGCATAACTCTTCTATCGCGATTGGGCTATCTTTACTCTCTCCCTGATCATGGCAATCTATTCTTCGGCTTCTTGAAAAATATCCGGCCCAAAGACACGGCTTTCACCTGTCTCATTCCAGTTCAACGGTGTCCGACAGGGTCGACCATATAGTGCTTCAAATGGTGACATTTGCAAACTTGCTTGGTAACTGTTGTTGTAGCTGAACTCGGCGTACGGCAGACTTTTATCCCAAGAGGTAGCATAAGCTAAAGCACAAGCTCGTAGCATGTCTTCTAGAATCTGATTAACTCTTTCTGTTTGCCCATCCGTCTGTGGATGATAAGCTGTACTGAAGTTCAAACGGGTTCCCATGGCTTCATGCAGCTTATTCCAGAACCTCGAGGTAAACTGGGTACCTCTATCTGATACGATCTTCTTTGGCACTCCGTGCAAACAAACGATCTTGGTCATATACAATTCAGCTAACTTATCTCCCGAATAAGTGGTCTTCACTGGAATAAAGTGGGCAACCTTAGTCAAGCGGTCCACTATAACCCATATGGAATCATATCCTCCTTGAGTTTTCGGCAAACTGGTAATGAAGTCCATTCTGATTTCCTCCCACTTTCACTCAGGTATTTTCAACAGCTGTAGCAATCCTGCTGGTCTCTGATGCATTGCCATGACTCTCTGGCATATGTCACATAGTGCAATGTGCTCGGCAACCTCACGCTTCATGCTCGGCCACCAGAATCTTTCCTTCAAATCTTGATACATCTTGGCGCTTCCAGGATGAATTGAATACTTAGAGTCATGGGCTTCTTCTAGAATCAGCTGCTTCAGTTCCTTCTTGTTCGGCACACAAATTCGATCCTTCATCCATAACGTGCCTTGTTCATCCAACTTGAAGTCCTCTGCCTTGCCTTCATCCATGTTGGACTTAATCCTGCGGATCTTGTCATCATCCTCCTGTCCTTCTCGGATCTGATCCTCCAAGGTGGGCTTTACTTCCAATGCGGCCAAGAATCCTTCTGGTACGACTTCAATCTGCATTCTCTGGAAATCCTCACATAGTTCATCCTCATTTGTGGCTAGCAACATGTTCACAGTATGGCTTTTCCGACTCAGAGCATCGGCAACTACGTTGGCCTTTCCAGGATGATAATGGATTCCAATGTTGTAGTCCTTGATCAACTCTAACCATCTCCTCTGCCTCATGTTCAGGTCTGATTGGGTGAAGATGTACTTAAGACTCTTATGGTCCGTGTATACTTCACATCTGTTTCCAATTAAATAGTGATGCCATAATTTCAAGGCATGCACTACAGCAGCTAGCTCTAGGTCATGCATTGGATAATTATCCTCATGCGGTCTCAACTGCCTTGATGCATAAGCAACGACCTTTCCATTCTTCATCAGCACGCATCCAAGTCCTTTACGCGATGCATCACAATAAATATCGAAGTTCTGATTGATGTCCGGTAAAACCAACACCGGGGCTGAGGTCAATCGCTTCTTTAGTTCTTGAAAACCTTTCTCGCACTCTGGCGTCCATGCAAACTTCTCCTTTTTTAGTAATTGCGTAAGAGGTTTCGCAATTGTTGAAAAGCCTTCAATGAAACGGCGGTAGTAACCTGCCATTCCAAGAAAACTCCAGATCTGGGTCACGGTCTTCGGCTGCTCCCAATGTAACACAGCTTCTACCTTGCTTGGATCCACGACGACTCCTTCTGCGGTCATTACATGTCCAAGGAATTCCACCTTGTCCTTCCAAAAATCGCATTTACTGAATATGGCAAAGAGCTGTTATTCCCTCAGCTTTTCCAAAACTCACCTCAAGTGCTCTGCATGTTCATCCTATGTCTTGGAGTAGATTAGGATATCATCTATGAACACAACAACAAACTTGTCCAAATACTCCATGAACACCTTATTCATCATATTCATGAAATAGGCTGGCGCATTCGTCAAACCAAAGGACATAACTGTAAACTCGTAATGTCCATATCTTGACGAGAATGCGGTCTTCGGAATATCCTCTGATCGAATCTTCAACTGATGGTATCCCGATCTGTCGGGACTCCAAATTTGCAAATCCGGACCCTCTGTGTATTCAGCACTAGTCCAGGAACGCGCTAGTGCATACAGTCTTAACATTGGTAAATATCACAATCATACCACTCGATACCAATAAAGTACTTTATTTAAATAACCAAACTGGTTACTCGACCTTATGGCCAAGTTACAAATATATGCCTCACAAGGCGAAACTTATTCAGAGAAAAATAATAATAATAGCAGCGGAAAAACAACGAAGGTAACATCGTGGCGCCATCCAGTATACCACAGGCAACTGACTGGGCTCGCATCCCTAAGTAGACGGATCCTCTTGGAGTTCCTCCTCCAAAGCTGGCGTAATCTCCTCTTCAACTGATATTGTGTTGAGGCAAGGGTGAGTACTTGGTACTCAGCAAGTCATGCACAGAATGCAAGCTAATATACTATATGCATGGCTTGGTACAAAGGAATAGCTCAAGGTATATTTGCGATAAGAAACTTTTGACAAGTAATATAAGTAGATTCGAAAGCAGTAGAAATAAGTAAAGCATAAATAACTTTTCAGGAAATTTGATAAACATTTTCCCCATCCTAAACCACATTTCCATCATCTTCACTACTAAACCAAACCAACCTTTCAAATCCAAGTTATTTTCAGAAAGTCTAACCCTTGATCAGTAATTCCCGGCGATGTCCGATCTGTGGACTCGGCTATTTAAATAGATTCTACACTCTGCAGAGGTTATGCACTTTACCCACAAGATACAGTCAAACACCACAAAGGCGAGTTCCGTAACAAAGCCTTTCTAAGCCTCAAACAACACAGGTGGCCCTCTCCGGTTCGTGCTCTACACCATCCCTTCCCTTAGCCAAGGCGAAGTATGGGACCAACACACCGTTAGATGGGTATCGGCCACACCACGATACGCTCCCCGCACAATCACACAAACGGTGTAATTGACACCCTGAGGCTCCACAAGTGAGTCCTTAGCGACTTAGTCAACTAGGGCCGCCCCATTCCAGCCATGTGGTTGCAAGTATGACCCAGTTCAAAGGCTTGCAAGGTTAAGTCCTTAGGGTGACCAGGGCAAGACTACCCAAGAACCAAATCAACATCCCCAATGCCACAACCGGCCCACCTGATTACTCTTGCCACATACCCTGGCCGAAAATCGTTTATCAAAACCCCGCTTGATTACCAAGCACCACGTGCTATCAACATCACATGATACCTTTCCAAAACAGGTTCAATATATCATTAAGTCAATATTAACATTTGATTGTCCAAAATCATGTCATGAGCACGTAGCGAGTCTAAGCGAGTGTACTACAAATCGGTCTAAACCCATGTTGGCGATTTAATAATGTCCAACTAGTAAACCACAACTAGGGTGACAAGGGTCATGGCACATACTTAAATAATCAAGGTGTCATACAAAGAAATTGGTGTTTATCTAACCCCATGCTTAAACAAAGTATCTTTCTATTTGAACTAGCATGCAATAGTTTAAATCAAAATAGATTTCAAATAGGATCAACATGGTCAAAGCACAACTTGCCTTCAAAAGCACTTGCTCTTGGTCTTGAGTTGGATCCTGAGTCAATACTTCTCCTTCGAATCCTTCCAGACTTCAACGTCTACTCGTAAAAGCGTGCAAATAGCAAATACACAAATAAACAATAGGCAAAAAGTGTCCAAACTTCCAAATAAAATCCACAAACAGAAAGAACATAATTTTATGGATTTTTAGAAACTGGAATCACAAATTTGGAGTTAAAAGCATAAAAGTTATGATTATTTAAAGTTTAAATAATCAATTAAATAATTTTACAGAGAAAAACTTTTGTCCAAAAATTAAATAAAATACATATTTAGGTAGATCTCAATTTTATACAAATTTAGAAATTTGAATCACTCAAATCGGAGTTGAAACGCAAAAGTTATAAGCGTTTGAAGTTTTGAAATTCAAATCAATTATTAAACCGATTTATTAAATCATTTTCTTTTTCGGAAATTAATTATTGCGTCAGCATGGACACGTGGCAGCCTCTGATTGGTTGGCTGACGTCAGCCGGTCCATGGACTTGGTCCACGCTCGGCTCGGTCCACGACTCCACGTGAGACTGACAGATGGGACCCACCTGTCAGTGCGGGGTCTCACGCAAACTTGGCTGACGTGTGGGCCCTCTGACATGCGGGGCCCGCGTGTCAGGGACACACGCTCACACGCGTACGGTGCTGACCGCGTCGGTCCATCTCCCCGACACGTGGCGCAATCGCGGCCGTTGGTTTGAAAATCAACGGCGCGGATTGGATCCAGGGTTAACACGTTAAAACTACTCGATGATCGTGGGCCGTTCGATTTAGATCGGACGGTCCAGATCTAATCCTATAATAACACTACTACGGCACGTGGCAATTGTGAACCGTTGGATCTTGATCCAACGGTCCAGATCTAATCGGGTTTGGAACACGTGAACTCACCTCAACCGTCCGATCTGGATCTGACGGTTCACCGAGCTCGCGGAGTCCGGCGATGGCACGGCGAAGCTTGGGCACCGGAGACGGGGACGACGACGAGCCCGACGGCGTTTCGGGGCTCCTCCGGCGACGTGCGTGGTCACGTTCGAGTCGCCTTGGCTCGGGGATCCCAGTTCTGGCCTCCTTCTCCTCGGGCGACGGCGGACGGCGGCGGAAGGTGAGAAAAACCACCACAATACCCTAAGCCACTACGGCGAGCAATCCCGAGCAAGCGGCGGCTGCTAGGGTTTAGCAAGCTAAGGCAAAAAGTAGCGCAAGGTCACGGCGGTCCTCGGGGTGCGATCCGGGCATTAAATAGCCCCGGAAGGCGTGCTCGGCGAGCCCTAGTCGGATTCTGGCGCAGCGGCAGGCTCGGACTGGCGGAAGACGGCATGAGAACCGCCCACGTGTCCAGATCAGCGGCCCGATCGGACCGGGCGCGAAGCGGGTTCGGTCGGACACGGCTCAACCGGTACGGGCGGATCTCAGCCGTTGGATCTTGATCCAACGGTTGGGATTGATTAGGTTTAGGAGTGGGTTCGGTCGAGTCACGTGGCTCGGGTCGGACTCGAACTCGAGTCTGACTCGGGCTCGGTCGGATGAACAAGATTTGACCCGAGTTGATTTTCCAGCGATTTAATACTTAAAATAATTCCCAAGAATTCATTTAATTCATTAAAAATAGCAAATGACTCAAAAATTCCAGAAAAATTCTGGAAAATATTTTGGATCATTTTGGACTCAAATAAAATATTTCCAACAAAATTTTATTTGCAAAATTAAATCCTTTAATTATTTCAAAATGGAATAAATTCAAATAAATTCCAAATAAATCCAAATAAATTCCAGAAAATTCCAAAATTCACCAAAGTGCCAAATCACACATGAATTTAAGAAAAGCAAAATTTTGGGGTGTTACAAACCTCCCTTAATAGAATCTCGTCCCCGAGATTCAGAGGCTCACTACAATAGGTTTGGAAACTCTTTCTTCAAATCCTCTTGTGACTCCCAAAGTCGCTTTCTTCATGGTTGCTCCACTGAACTCTACTGAAACGGGTTGACTTGTTTCTAGTTTCTCGATCAATTGTGTCCGTAATCCTCACGGATGCTCCTTATAAGTCAAGTCCTCTTGCAACTCAATTAACTCTAGCGGTGTCTGCTCTCAGAACTCGGAGGCACTTCTTCAACTAGGACACATGGAATACATCATGCACTCCTCGCCAACGATCGTGGCAACTCCGGTGATAAGCAACTTCGCCTCTGCGACTCAAAATCTTAAATGGTCCAACATAACTGGGTGCGAAGTTTCCCTTTGGCATGGAACCTCTTAACTCCCCCGAGGCGTAACTACGAGGTAAACAAAGTCTTCGGTTCAAAACTCAAATCCTCGCGACGATTGTCAAGATAACTCTTCTGCCGAGATTGGGCGATCTTCAACCTTTCCCTAATCATGGCGACCGCTCTTCACCTCTTGAAGAATATCAGGTCCGAAGACACGGCGCCACGGTCTCATTCCAATTCAATGGCGTCCGGCGAGTCGACCATACAAAGGCCTCAAAAGGTGACATCTATAAACTAGCCTGATAACTATTGTTATAACTGAACTCGGCATACGTCAAACTCTTATACCAAGAGGTAGCATAAGCCAATGCACAAGCTCTTAACATAACCTCCAGAATATGGTTGACTCTTTCGTTCTGTCCATCCGTCTATGGATGATAAGTCAGATCTTGAAGTTCAAACGGGTTCCCATGGCTTCATGCAACTTATTCCAGAACCTTGAGGTAAATTGGGTACCTCTGTCCGATACAATCCTCTTTGGCACTCCGTGCAAACAGACAATCCCGATCATGTATAATTCTGCTAATTTATCTCCCGAGTAAGTGGTCTTCACGGGGATAAAATGGGCTACTTTAGTCAAGCGATCCACTATAACCCATATGGAGTCATAACCTCCTTGAGTCTTGACAAACCGGTAATGAAATCCATTCCGATTTCCTCCCACTTCCACTCAGGTATTTTCAGCGGTGTAGCAATCCTGCTGGTCTCTCGATGCATTGCCTTGACTCTCGGCATACGTCGCACAATGCAACATGCTCGGCAACTTCACGCTTCATACTAGGCCACCGTAATCTCTCCTTCGCATCCTCGATACATATTGGCGCTTCCAGGATGAATTGAATACTTGAGTCATGGGCTTCTTCCGTAATCGATTGCTTTAACTCCTTTTTGTTAGGCACACAAATCCGATCCTTCATCCATAACGTGCCTTGCTCATCCAACTTGAAGTCCTCTCGCCTTGCCTTCTTCCTTGATGGACCTAATCCTGCGGATCTTGTCATCATCCTTCGTCCTTCTCGGATCCGATCCTCTAGGGTAGGCTTTACTTCCAATGCGGCCAAGAATCCGCTTAGGTACAACCTCAATCTTCATCTTCGAAAATCCTCACATAACTCATCCTGACTTGTGGCTAGCAACGTACTCACGGTATGGCTTTTCCGACTCAGAGCATCGGCTACTACGTTGGTCTTCCCGGGATGGTAATGGATTCCAACATTATAGTCTTTGATCAACTCTAACCATCTCCTCTGCCTCATATTCGAGATCCGATCGGGTGAATATGTACTTAAGGCTCTTATGATCCGTATATACTTCACATCTGTTTCCAATCAGATAGTGACGCCATATCTTCAAAGCATGCACTACGGCAGCTAACTCTAAGTCATGTGTCGGATAATTTTCCTCATGCGGCCTCAACTGCCTTGATGCATAAGCGACGACCTTTCCATTCTGCATCAGCACACATCCAAGTCCTTGGCGCGATGCGTCACAATAAATATCGAAGCTTTGAGCAACATCCAGTAGCACTAACACTGGTGTTGATGTCAATCGCTTCTTCAGCTCCTGAAATCCTTCCTCACATTCTGGCGTCCATGCAAACTTCTTTTCCTTCTTCAGCAATTGCGTAAGAGGTTTCGCAATTGTCGAAAAGCCTTCGATGAGGCGGCCGAAGTCTCCTGCCATTCCAACGAAACTACGAATGCTGGGTCACAGTCTTGGTTGCTCCCAATGTAACACGCCTTCTACTTTGCTTGGATCTACGGCGACTCCTTCATGCGGTCATTACATGTCCAAGAAACTCCACCTTGTCCTTCCAAAAATCACACTTGCCGAACTTGGCGAAAAGTTGTCGCTCCTCGCCTTTTCCAAAACTCGCCTTAAGTGTTCGGCATGTTCATCCTCGGTCTTGGAGTAGATTAGGATATCGTCTATGAACACGACGACAAACTTGTCCAAATATTCCATGAACACCTTATTCATCATATTCATGAAATAAAATTTGGCGCATTAAATCGGACCAAAGGACATAATCAGAACTCGTAATGTCCATATCTTGACGAGAATGCGATCTTGAATATCTTACGATCGGATCTTCAATCGATGGTATCGATCTCAGATCAATCTTGGAGAAAACTCCGGCTCCTCTCAACCGATCAAACAAATCATCAATCCTGGTAGCGGATACTTATTCTTCACGGTGACTTCATTGAGCGCCACGATAGTCGATGCACATCCTGAAACTTCCGTCCTTTTTCTTGACAAACAAAACTGGTGCTCCCCACGGCGGCGAACTTGGTCTGATAAATCCTTTCTCCATTAACTCTTCTAGCTGTTTCTTCATCTCAACCAACTCCTCGGTGGACATCCGATAGGGTCTCTTTGCTATCGGTCTTTGTGCAGGTACAAGCTCTATCACAAACTCTATGTCCCCTGTCTGCGGCATACCAGGGAGATCTTCGGGAAAAACATCGGGTACTCATTCACTCTTGGGACATCCTCTATGCTGATTACCTTGGTACTGTTAACCATCAACTGTCCATCTCTAATCGCAGTGGCTTGAAATTCCACTTTCTTCCCACACGGGCTCTCAATCGAGATAGTCCTTCGTCCACAATCCAATACGGCCTTGTGCTTGGATAACCAATCCATTCCCAATATGACGTCTAAGGTCCGGGTCTCCAAAATTATAAGGTTTGCTAGGAATTCTATTCCACCTATTAGTATTCTCACCGGAACATCCTACTTTCGCTCGGAGTTCTAACCAGGGGTTTGAACTAAAAGCATGCATCTAAGTCTTGCAATCCTCAAATTATTTCTAGTAGCAAAGCCTTGCGAAACAAACGAATCTAAGCTCCGAGTCAAACAAAGCTGTTGCAGTGTATCGAGTTAACAAGTAACTTACCCGATGCGACGTCCGTAGCATTCTGTAGTGCATCTGTGGTGACATGGTTGACTCGGCCTCTCACCACGGTGCAGGGTGTGGCTCCTGGTCTTTGGCGCCCTAGCTGGGGTGGTTCCTAGGTTGAAGCGAACTGGGTCACTACTGCTGTCTTCTTTGGACAATCATGGCAAAGTGTCACTGGCTCGTTCTTGATTGTAGCGGCGTCTCAACTGTTCCTTCTTTGTTGCACAGAGTAAGCGTTTCTAGCGAGGGCTGGGGTGCAGTAGTTACGATTGGCAGGTCTTGGTGCGGGATGGTGTCCTTGTTGCATTCTCGTGGTTGGAATCGAAGAATTGATTTGGTGCAACTCTCAAGCGCCTGTTGCGTTCCCTGGCGTGATCCTTCTTTGTTGCATCCTGCGCTTCTGTTCTCATCCAGTTCCTTGCGCTTGTCCTCAAGAATAAGCGCCTTATTCACCAACTCTTGGAAATCTGGAAAGGTGTGGGTGATGAATCCTACTTGCAATCCCGAGTTAAGTCCCTTCATAAAACGAGACTGTCTGGATTTATCCGTCGCTACATCCTCAAAGCGTAGCGTGCTAGGCTGTGTGAATTTGTTTAGGTAGTCGGCCACTGGCTGATTACCTTGCTTCGATGCTCTGAACTCCTCCTTCTTAAGGTCCATGATTCCTTCAGCACGTGATACCGTCGAATGCACCGTGAACTCTTCCCAAGTGATATCCTGAGGGTTCTCTTGCGTGGCACAAGTTCTCCCACCATTCGGCAATGTTCCTTCCAGCTGATGAGAAGCGTAGAGTACCTTCTCATTTCCTATGCATTGAGCTATGTGTAGCTTCCTCTCGATTGATCTTAACCAATCATCGGCCTCCAATGGATTGGCATTTCCAGAGAAAGTGGGTGGGTGAGTCCTCATGAACTCTGACAGTCTTGTATTCTGGCGTGGTCCCTGATTAACTTGATTGGCTGTGGCCTGAGCAGTGACGTGCTGCATTTGTTGCATCATAGCATGCATCAACTGAGTCTGGGCAGCGAGAAAAGCTCCGAAATTCTGCACATCCAGTGGTGGTGCTGGTGCTCCATCATTGGGGTTTTCTGCTGGGCGAGATCCACTCCCATTGCTTCCAAAGTTTCCGCGGGTGTTCACCATCTGTCGATTTGCTCTAGGTTTAGAGATGAGGGGGAAACAAGAATAGACAAGTAATATGGAACTTATGCGGGGCGAAAGGTGTAACCTTAAGGTCCAACTTTATTATTAATAACTTGGTATGGCTGCTTACAATGCCTAAGGGCCTTGCAACACATACTGCACACTCAGCAAACAAAGCAAATCCAAATCGAACTAACTCTGGAGTCTAACGCCTAAAGGGTGACTCTTTATTCTATGACTCGACTCGGCGAAGGAGTCTCACTATAGAACCTATGCTCACTCATCGAGAAAACCTCCACGGCACTGAGTGCGGTGCTGCGGCATAGGCGCCAAACGATTGCCATGTCCAGCAATCGTGTGTCATCTGTGGTAGTCGAAGAAGCGATGTCCTCATCGAGATCGACTCCTCTGGATCTCGCTCGTGTAGCTCAATCGCTCTGGAGTGCAGTCCGCATACAAAGTCATCTCCAACTCGTCAATCCTTCGCAGAAGGTGTGCCACATACTCTTGAGCTTCCCGCCATCTGTTCTTCTCTGTCGTGATCTCCTTGCGGGCCTTCTGTAGCTCCTTGCTTGTATTATCTAGTACATCCTCCTGGGCGACAATAAATCGTGCCAACTGTGTAACCGTGGCATCCTCATCCTGAATCTCCTTTGGGTCAAGCAGGTTATTGCTGCGCGGGTGATAACGGAACACCGTGCTCTCCAACTCTCTGGCGTAGATACGGGTAATGTGCCGCATTGCGCGTCGTGATACTTCTTGGATACCCATCTGCATTGTAGATCTCCTGGCAGTGCAGTGTATCGGGCGATTGCCTGGGCCCTTTTTCCTAGCAGGTACCTCAATCCTCACGTCACAAGCCTTGATCAATCCCGCTTGTCTGATCACTTCCACTTGGTATTGGGGCTTCTCAAAATCTCCGAGAATTTGTAGCATATGCCAAGGTTCCGCGGCGTGACCAACTCCCAGATCAACGTAGTTGAACTCTTCCTCCATCTGTCACAAGAGTGCTTTACGTAAGAACTCGGAATTTTTAAATTGTGACAAGGTAAGGGAAAATTTCAGCAAGAGACAAGAAAAGAGAGAAGGGGATAAGTCGAGATGTCATTTCTTGTCTTCACAAATTTTTAGCTTTAGAAAATAGGTTTTATCCTCACTACGACCATTCTAGCTTAGGGTTGAGCCTACAGTCAAGTATGGCTCTGATACCACCTCTGTCGGGACCCCGAATTTGCAAATCCGGACCCTCTGTGTATTCAGCACTAGTCCAGGAACGCGCTCGTGCACACAGTCTTAACATTGGTAAATATCACAATCATACCACTCGATACCAATAAAGTACTTTATTTAAATAACCAAACTGGTTACTCGACCTTATGGCCAAGTTACAAATATATGCCTCACAAGGCGAAACTTATTCAGAGAAAAATAATAATAATAGCAGCGGAAAAACAACGAAGGTAACATCGTGGCGCCATCCAGTATACCACAGGCAATCGATCGGGCTCGCATCCCTAAGTAGACGGATCCTCTTGGAGTTCCTCCTCCAAAGCTGGCGTAATCTCCTCTTCAACTGATATTGTGTTGAGGCAAGGGTGAGTACTTGGTACTCAGCAAGTCATGCACAGAATGCAAGCTAATATACTATATGCATGGCTTGGTACAAAGGAATAGCTCAAGGTATATTTGCAGTAAACAGCTTTTGACAAGTAATATAAGTAGATTCGAAAGCAGTAGAAATAAGTAAAGCATAAATAACTTTTCAGGAAATTTGATAAACATTTTCCCCATCCTAAACCACATTTCCATCATCTTCATTACTAAACCAAACCAACCTTTCAAATCCAAGTTATTTTCAGAAAGTCTAACCCTTGACTGTAATTCCCGAGCGATGTCCAAAGATCGTGGACTCGGCTATTTAAATAGATTCTACACTCTGCAGAGGTTATGCACTTTACCCACAAGATACAGTCAAACACCACAAAGGCGAAGTTCCTCAGAATAAAGCCTTTCTAAGCCTCAAACAACACAGTGGCCCTCTCAGGTTCGTGCTCTACACCATCCCTTCCCTTAGCCAAGGCGAAGTATGGGACCAACACACCGTTAGATGGGTATCGGCCACACCACGATACGCTCCCGCATAATCACACAAACGGTGTAATTGACACCCTGAGGCTCCACAAGTGAGTCCTTAGCGACTTAGTCAACTAGGGCCGTCCCATTCCAGCCATGTGGTTGCAAGTATGACCAGTTCAAAGGCTTGCAAGGTTAAGTCCTTAGGGTGACCAGGGCAAGACTACCCGAAGAACCAAATCAACATCCCCAATGCCACAACCGCCCACCTGATTACTCTTGCCACATACCCTGGCCGAAATCGTTTATCAAAACCCCAGTTGATTACCAAGCACCACGTGCTATCAACATCACATGATACCTTTCCAAAACAGGTTCAATATATCATTAAGTCAATATTAACATTTGATTGTCCAAAATCATGTCATGAGCACGTAGCAGGTCTAAGCAGTGTACTACAACGGTCTAAACCCATGTTGGCGATTTAATAATGTCCAACTAGTAAACCACAACTAGGGTGACAAGGGTCATGGCACATACTTAAATAATCAAGGTGTCATACAGCAAATTGGTGTTTATCTAACCCCCATGCTTAAACAAAGTATCTTTCTATTTGAACTAGCATGCAATAGTTTAAATCAAAATAGATTTCGAAATAGGATCAACATGGTCAAAGCACAACTTGCCTTCAAAAAGCACTTGCTCTTGGTCTTGAGTTGGATCCTGAGTCAATACTTCTCCTTCGAATCCTTCCGGCACTTCAACGTCTACTCGTAAAGCGTGCAAATAGCAAATACACAAATAAACAATAGGCAAAAAGTGTCCAAACTTCCAAATAAAATCCACAAACAGAAAGAACATAATTTTATGGATTTTTAGAAACTGGAATCGTCAAATTTGGAGTTAAAACGCAAAAGTTATGATTATTTAAAGTTTAAATAATCAATTAAATAATTTTACAGAGAAAAACTTTTGTCCAAAAATTAAATAAAATTCATATTTAGGTAGATCTCAATTTTATACAAATTTAGAAATTTGAATCACTCAAATCGGAGTTGAAACGCAAAAGTTATAAGCGTTTGAAGTTTTGAAATTCAAATCAATTATTAAACCGATTTATTAAATCATTTTCTTTTTCGGAAATTAATTATTGCGTCAGCATGGACACGTGGCAGCCTCTGATTGGTTGGCTGACGTCAGCCGGTCCATGGACTTGGTCCACGCTCGGCTCGGTCCACGGTGGACCCGGTCCACGACTCCACGTGAGACTGACAGATGGGACCCACCTGTCAGTGCGGGGTCTCACGCAAACGCGGCTGACGTGTGGGCCCTCTGACATGCGGGGCCCGCGTGTCAGGGACACACGCTCACACGCGTACGGCGCTGACCGCGTCGGTCCATCTCCCCGACACGTGGCGCAATCGCGGCCGTTGGTTTGAAAATCAACGGCGCGGATTGGATCCAGGGTTAACACGTTGAAACTACTCGATGATCGTGGGCCGTTCGATTTAGATCGGACGGTCCAGATCTAATCCTATAATAACACTACTACGGCACGTGGCAATTGTGAACCGTTGGATCTTGATCCAACGGTCCAGATCTAATCGGGTTTGGAACACGTGAACTCACCTCAACCGTCCGATCTGGATCTGACGGTTCACCGAGCTCGCGGAGTCCGGCGATGGCACGGCGAAGCTTGGGCACCGGAGACGGGGACGACGACGAGCCCGACGGCGTTTCGGGGCTCCTCCGGCGACGTGCGTGGTCACGTTCGAGTCGCCTTGGCTCGAGATCGATTCGGCCTCCTTCTCCTCGGGCGACGGCGGACGGCGGCGGAAGGTGAGAAAACCACCACAATACCCTAAGCCACTACGGCGAGCAATCCCGAGCAAGCGGCGGCTGCTAGGGTTTAGCAAGCTAAGGCAAAAAGTAGCGCAAGGTCACGGCGGTCCTCGGGGTGCGATCCGGGCATTAAATAGCCCCGGGAGGCGTGCTCAGGGCGGAGCCCTAGTCGGTTACGGCGGCGCACTCGGCGGCGGAGTCCGGCTCGGACTCGGCGGGGAAGACGGCACGAGAACCGTCCACGTGTCCAGATCAGCGGCCCCGATCGGACCGACGCGAACGGGTTCGGGTCGGACCGCGGCTCAACCGTGCAGGCGGATCTCACCGTTGGATCTTGATCCAACGGTTGGGATTGATTAGGTTTAGGAGTGGGTTCGGTCGAGTCACGTGGCTCGGTCGGACTCGAACTTCGAGTCCGACTCGGCCTCGGTCGGATGAACAAGACTTGACCCGAGTTGATTTTCCAGCGATTTAATACTTAAAATAATTCCCAGTAATTCATTTAATTCATTAAAAATAGCAAATGACTCAGAAAAATTCCAGAAAAATTCTGGAAAATATTTTGGATCATTTTGGACTCAAATAAAATATTTCCAACAAAATTTTATTTGCAAAATTAAATCCTTTAATTATTTCAAAATGGAATAAATTCAAATAAATTCCAAATAAATCCAAATAAATTCCAGAAAATTCCAAAAATTCACTAAAGTGCCAAATCACACATGAATTTAAGAAAAGCAAAATTTTGGGGTGTTACACGATCTCAGATCAATCTTGGAGAAAACTCCGGCTCCTCTTAGCTGATCAAACAGATCATCGATCCTAGGTAGCGGGTATTTATTCTTCACGGTGACTTCATTGAGTGCACGGTAGTTAATGCACATCCTGAAACTCCCGTCCTTCTTCTTGACAAACAAAATCGGCGCCCTACGGCATTTAACTTGGTCTCGATGAATCCTTTCTCCATTAACTCTTCAAGTTGCTTCTTCATTTCTACCAATTCTTCGGTGGACATCCGATAAGGTCTTTGCTATTGGCGCTGCACTGTACAAGCTCTATCACAAACTCTATGTCTCTGTCTCAGCGGCATACTGTAAATCTTCAGGAAAAACATCTGGGTACTCATTCACTACTGAGACATCTTCTATGCTGATTGCCTTGGCGCTGTTAACCATCAACTGACAATCTCTAACGGCAGTAGCTTGAAATTCCACTTTTCTTCCACACGGGCTTTCAACTGAAATAATCCTCCGACCACAATCCAAAACAGCCTTGTGCTTGGATAACCAATCCATTCCCAAGATAACATCTAAGGTTTGGGTTTCCAATATAATAAGGTTCGCTAGGAACTCTATCCCATCTATTAATATTCTCACCCCAGAACATCCTACTTTAGTTCGGAGTTCGGAACCAGGGGTTTGAACTAAAAGCATGCATTTAAGTCTTGCAATCTCCAAATCATTTTTAGCAGCAAAGCCTTGAGAAACAAACGAATGCGGCTCCTAATCAAAAAATCAAGCAGGTGTAAGGAGTTGACTAGTAACTTACCCAGTACGACGTCCGTGGCATTCTAAAGTGCATCTGCGGTGACATGGTTGACTCAGCCTCTCACCACAGTCTGGGGTGTGGCTCCTGGCTTTGTTGTCCCTCGGTTGGCTCCTGGTGCTGGCGTCCTGGCTGGTGTGGATCCCAGATTGAAGCGAACTGGGGTCACTCCTGTTGTCTTCTTAGGACAACTGTTGGCAAAGTGTCCTGGCTCGTTGCAGTTGTAGCAGTGTCTCACTATCCCCTGTTGACTGCCTGAAGTGACGTTTCTGGCTGGTGCTGGGGTCTGATAGTTCTGATTAACGGTCTTGGTGCTGGTGACGGTGTCCTTGTAGTATTCTGCGGCTGGAATCTGAAAAACTGATTTGGCGCAACCCTCAAACGTTGCTGCGCTCCCTGACGCGATCCCTGCTGTTGCATCCTGCGCTTCCTGTTCTCATCCAGTTCCTTGCACTTGTCCTCAAGAATAAGCGCCTTATTCACAAGCTCCTGGAAATCCGGAAATGTATGGGTGATCAGTCCCACCTGTAGTCCTGAGTTAAGTCCCTTCATGAAACGAGACTGTCTGGCTTTATCTGTCACTACGTCTTCAGGTGCGTAACGTGCAAGCTGTGTGAACTTGTTCAGGTATTCGGCCACCGGCTGATTACCTTGCTTCAGTGCTCTGAACTCCTCCTTCTTGAGGTCCATAATTCCTTCTGGCACATGATATCGCGTAAATGCACCGTAAACTCCTCCCAAGTGATGTCTCGAGGATTCTCTCACAGAGCGCAGGTTCTCCCACCATTCAAGCAATGTTCCTTCCAACTGATGAGAAGCGTAGAGTACCTTCTCATTTCCCATGCATTGAGCAATGTGTAGCTTCCTCTCAATTGACCTTAACCAGTCATCGGCTTCCAACGGGTTAGCATTCCCACAGAAAGTGGGTGGATGAGTCCTCATGAACTCTGATAGTCTTGTATTCCGGCGTTGTCCCTGGTTGACTTGATTAGCAGTGGCCTGAGCAGAGACGTGCTGCATCTGTTGCATCATGGCATGCATCAACTGAGTCTGAGCAGCAAGAAAAGCTCCGAAATTATGCATATCAACTGGCGGTGTTGGTGCTCCATCATTGGGGTTCCCATCCGGGCGAGAACCACTTCCATTGCCTCTAAGGTTTCCACGGGTGTTCACCATCTGTCGATTGCTCCAAGGTTTCAGAGATGAGAGGGAACAAGAATAGACAAGTAATAGGGAAACTTATGCGGGGGAAAAGTGTAACTCAAAATCCAACTTTAATAATAATAATAATAATAACTTGGTATGGTTGCTTACAATGCCTAAAGGCCTGCAACACATACTGCACACTCAGCAAACAATGAAAAATCCAATTCGACTCTAATGGGTGACTCTTATTCTATAACGCGACTCGACGAAGGAGTCTCAACCTCAAAACCTACGCTCACTCGTCAAGAAAACCTCCACTGCCTCCTCGCGGCGGGTGCGACGGCATAGGCGCGAAACAATCGCCATGCCCTGCAACTGCAGCTGTGGTTGACGACGCGGCGTCCTCCTCTGGCTCTGGATCTGGCTGTTGCTGTGGCTGTGGCGCGGGTGCAGGTGGAGCCTCTTCTGGTTCCTCCTCTGGGTCCGGTGCGTCCAATTCCAACACTGGATCGGGACCCTGCCCATACAGTGCGGTCTCCAGCTCTGCGATCCTTTCCGCGGCATAGGCGACGTACTCACGGGCATTCTCTAAGTGCTTCTTCTCTTCCTCAACCTGCTCGCGAGCCTTCTTCAACTCCTAGACGGTGTCTTCGATCAGCTCCTCCTGAGCGGCGACGAATCTGGCTAAGTGAGTGACGGTAGCATCCTCATCTTCCATTGGCTTCCATTGAGCTCTGCTGTCTCGGCGTGGGTGGTGGTGGAACACTGTGCCTTCCAGCTCCCTGGAGTAAGTGCGAGCGATCTGCTGCATTTCTCGACGCGACACCTCCTGGATTCCAATCTCAAAGGTAGACCTCCTGGCGGTGAAGTGGAAAGGGCGACTGAACTTTGTCTTCTCTCGGGCATACACCGTGATCCTGACGTCCCATCCAACGACCAGTCCTGCCTGCACAAGTGTAGTCCCTCGATAGAGCGGCCTCTCAAAACCTCCAAGAAACTGAAGCATACGCCACAACTCGGCAGCATAGCCTCCTTCATGCTCGGCATAGTTGTTCTTCATCATCATCTGCCAAAAGACGCTCGCGTAAGAACGCAACATTTTAAAATCAATATGGAAGACGAAAAGAACTCAGCAAGGGTATGAACAAGATAGAAAGGGGTAAGTCGAGAATTTATTCATTATCTTGGCAAATTTTATCTTTAGAAAATAGGTTTTATCCTCACTACGACCAATCTAACTATGGGTTGAGCCTACAGTCAGTATGGCTCTGATACCACCTCTGTCGGGACCCGAATTTGCAAATCCGGACCCTCTGTGTATTCAGCACTAGTCCAGGAATGCGCTAGTGCACACAGTCTTAACATCGGTAAATATCACAATCATACCACTCGATACTAATAAAGTACTTTAATTAAATAGTCAAACTGGTTGCTCGACCTTATGGTCAAGTTACAAATATACGCCACGCAGGGCGAAACTTATTAAGAGAGAAATAAAAGCAGCGGAAAATAAGATAACTTCGTGGTGCCATCCAGTATACCACAGGCAACTGACTGGGCTCGCTTCCTAGTTAGACGGATCTACTGGGAGCTCCTCCTCCAAAGCTGGTGTAGACTCCTCTTCAACTGGTGTTGTATTGTGGCAAGGGTGAGTACTTGGTACTCAGCAAGTCATGCATAGAATGCAAGCTAATATACTACATGCATAGCTTAATACAAAGGAATAGCTCAGGGTATATTTGCAGTAAAACAGTATTTGACAAGTAGCATAAGTAGATTCGAAAGCAATAGAAACAAGTATAAGATCAATAACTTTTCCAGGAGTTTAATCAACATCTTTCCCATTCCTAATCCACATTTCCATCAACATCATTGTTTAACCAAACCCCACCTTTCAAGTCCAAGTTATTTTCAAGAAAGTCTAACCCTTGACTGTAATTCCCGAGCGATGTCCAATACCGCGGACACGGCTATTCGAATAGATTTTACACTCTGCAGAGGTTATGCACTTTACCCACAAGATACAGTCAAACACCACAAAGGCGAGTGCCCGTAACAAAGCCTTTCGGAAACCTTTAACAGCACAAGTGGTCCTCCCCGGTTGTTGCACACTAACCCTTCCCTTAGCTAAGGCGAAGTTTAGGCCAACCAACCATTAGATGGGTACCTGGCCGCAGCCCCGGTACGCTCCCCCATACAACTACATAAAGGGTGTAGTTGACATCCTGAGGTCCCACAGGTACGTTATTAGCAACTTAATCAACTAGGTCCGTCCCATTACAGACATGTGGTTGCACGTTTGACCCAGTTCAAAGGCTTGCAAGGTTAAGTCCTTAGGGTGACCAGGGCAAGACTACCCGAAGAACCAAACCAACATTCCCGGTGCCACAACTGGCCCACCCGATCAATCTTGCCACCTGCCCCGGTCAAAAGCTATTTATCAAACCCTAGTTGATTACCATGCACCACGTGCCATCAACATCACATGATACCTTTTCAAAACAGGTTCAATATATCATTAAGTCAATATTAACACTTGATTGTTCAAAATCATGTCGTGAGCACGTAGCAGGTCTAAGCAGTATACTACAATGGTCTATCTTCCCATGTTGGCAATTTAATAATGTCCAACTAATAAACCACAACTAGGGTGACAAGGGTCATGGCACATATATATGATTAACCAAGGTGTCATACAGCAATTTGGCATTTATCTAATTACCCATAATTAAGTAAAGCATTTTCTAATTTAAACTAGCATGCAACAATTTGAATCAAAATAGGTTTCAAAATGGGATCAACATGGTCAAAGCATAACTTGCCTTCAAAAAGTACTTGCCCTTGGTCCTGAGCTGGCTCCTGGGTCAACACTTCTCCTTCGAATCCTTCCGGCACTTCAACGTCTATTTGTAAAGCGTGCAAATAGCAAACAATAAACAAACAGTAGACAAAAAGTGTCCAAAACTTCAAATAAAGTTCATAAACAGAGAGAACATAATTTTATAAATTTTTAGAAACTGGAATCGTCAAATTCAGAGTTTAAACGCGAAAGTTATAGCATTTTGAAGTTTAAATAATCAATTAAATAATATTACAGAGGAAAACTTTAGTCCAAAAATTAAATTAAATTCATTATTAGGTAGACCTCAATTTTATACAAATTTAGAAATTTGAATCACTCAAATCGGAGTTAAAATGCAAAAGTTATAAGCGTTTGAAGTTTGAATCAAAATCTGAAATCATTAATTCGAATTAATAAATCATTTTCTTTTTCGGGAAATCTTTTATTGCGACAGCAAGGACACGTGGCAGCCTTTGATTAGGCGGCTGACGTCACTGCTGACATCAGCGGGGACTCAGCCCACTGTTGACAGGTGGGACCCACTGGTGACGTCACTGCTGACGTCAGCGCACGGCTGGGGTGGCCGCTGACAGGTGGGCCCTCTGACATGTGGGCCCCGCGTGTCAGAGACACGCTCTCACGCGCGGCGCTGACCGCGGCGGTCAGGCTTCCCGCCACGTGGCGCGATCTCGGCCGTTGATTTGAAAATCAACGGCCCAGATTGGATCTGGACTCACGCGTTTGGGATGAACGCGTTTAATCTGGACCGTTCGATCTTGATCGGATGGTCAAGATTCCATCTAACGCATACAACGCGGGTTAACGCTAACCGTTTGATCTAAATCTAACGGCTGAGAATGGATCTAGTACTGTGCGGTGAGGGCTACGTGGCACAATCTAAGCCGTTGGATGTAGATCCAACGATTGAGATTAGATCTGGGAATTTCAACGTGGAACTCACCGGGGGTGACGTGGCGAGATCTGGGGCGTTGGATCTGGATCGGACGGTGGAGCGAGCTCGGGGTCCGGCGATGGCTTGTGGCGGCGCTGGTCCACCGGAGACGGGGACGGCAACCACGGCGACGGCGTTGCGGGGCGACTCCGGCAACATGAAGGGTCTCCACTGGCGCGGCTTGACCTCACGGTTCCGGATCTGGGCTCAACGGCGGCGGAGGACGGCGGCGGAATGCTCCTCCAACTCCGGCGAGCGATTGCGGCGGCTACGCGGCGGCTTGGGCGGCGTTAGCTAGGGCTATGGGTGCGCACGGAAATCGACAACCCGACAGCGGCGGCGGCGCATTAAATACCCCCTCGACGTCCGCGAAAAACGCGGAAAAGGAGGGCCCACGCACGGGCGGCGGCGGAGTCCGGCGGCGACACGGAGAGGGTGACGTGGCACGCGCACAGCCGTTGGATCAAGATCCAACGGTGCAAAGGTTTGGGCTCGGGTCTGACTCGGGCGAGCCGGGCCGCCTCGGCCGGGCTCAGCTCTGTGACGTGGCTCAATCTCGGCCGTTCGATCTTGATCGGACGGTCGAGAGGGTTAGGCACGGTTGGGTTCGAGTCGGACTCGGACTCGAGTCTGACTCGGGCTCGGTCGGTGGAACAGTACAAACCCACTCGCAATTACCAACGATTAAATAATTCAAATTAATTCCCAGAAATTCATTTAATTCATTAAAAATAGCAAAAGACTCAGAAAAATCCCAGAAAAATTCTGGAAAATATTTTGGAACATTTTGGACTCAAATAAAATATTTCCAACAAAATTTTATTTGCAAAATCAAATTCTTTAATTATTTCAAAAGGGGATAAATTCAAAAAAATTCCAAATAAATCCAAATAAATTCCAGAAAATTCCAAAAATTCACCAAAGTGCGAAATCACACATGAATTTAAGAAAAGCAAAATTTTGGGGTGTTACATGTGACCCCGGGAGTGCCCACAACCTCTCGCCAATCCGTCGCCCGAGGTTAAGGCAAGTGTATTGGAATGGATATCGTTTTGAATGTTGCTAGACTTGATTAGATGCCAATTGCTTTATGATATGATGCTAAGATTGATGTTTGCCTATGTCGGGACCCGAATTTGCAAATCCGGACCCTTTGTGTATTCAGCACTAGTCCAGGAACGCGCTAGTGCTCACAGTCTTAACATCGGTAAATATCACAATCATACCGCTCGATACTAATAAAGTACTTTAATTAAATAGTCAAACTGGTTGCTCGACCTTATTGTCAAGTTACAAATAAACGCCACTCAGGGCGAAACTTATTAAGAGAGAAATAATAGTAGCGGAAAATAAGATAACATCGTGGCGCCATCCAGTATACCACAGGCAACTGACTGGGCTCGCTCCCTAAATAGACGGTTCCTCTTGGAGCTCCTCCTCCAAAGCTGGTGTAGTCTCCTCTTCAACTGAGTATGAGCAGCAAGAAATGCTCCAAAATTCTGCATGTCCAGTGGCGGTGCTGGTGCTCCATCATTGGGGTTTTCTGTTGGGCGAGAACCACTTCCATTGCCTCCAAGGTTTCCGCGGGTGTTTACCATCTGTCGATTGCTCCAAGGTTTCAGAGATGAGAGGGAAACAGGAATAGATAAGTAATATGGAACTTATGCAGGGCGAAAGGTGTAACTTAAAGTCCAACTTTATTATTTTAATCAATAGTAACTTGGTATGGTTGCTTACAATGCCTAGGGGCCCTGCAACACATACTGCACACTCAGCAAGCAATGAAAATCCAAATCGAACTAATACTGGAGTCTAACGCCTAAAGGGTGACTCTTTATTCTATGACGTGACTCGGCCAAGGAGTCTCACTATAGAACCTACGCTCACTCATCGAGAAAACCTCCACGACCTGGGTACGGATGCTGCGGCATAGGCGCGAAACGATTGCCATGTCCAGCAACTGTGTCATCTGTGGTAGTCGAAGAAGCAGTGTCCTCCTCAAGCTCCGGCTCCTCCGGGTCTGGCTCGTGCAACTCGAGCATTGGCTCCGGCTCGTGCGCATAATGCCGTCTCTAACTCTCCAATCCGTTGCGTAAGGTGTGACACATATTCTTGAGCTTCCCGCCATCTGTTCTTCTCTGCCGTGATCTCCTTGCGGGCCTTCAGAGCTCCTTGCTTGTATCATCGAGTACATCCTCCTAGGCGACAACAAGTCGTGCCAACTGTGTGACCATGGCATTCTCATCCTGAATCGCCTTCGGGTCAAGAAGGTTATTGCTGCGCGGATGATATCGGAACATCGTGCTCTCCAATTCTTTGGCGTATATACGGGTAATGTGCCGCATTGCTCGTCATGACGCCTCTTGGATACCCATCTGCATTGTAGACCTCCTGGCAGTGCAATGTATCGGGCGATTGCCTGGGCCCTTCTTCCTAGCAGGTACCACAATTTTCACGTCACAAGCCTTGATCAATCCTGCTTGTCTAATCACGTCCACTTGGTATTGCGGCTTCTCAAAATCTCCGAGAGTCTATAGCATACGCCAAAGTTCCGCGGCGTGACCAACCTCCAGATCGACGTAGTTGAACTCTCCCTCCATCTGTCACAAGAGTGCTCACGTAAGAATTCGAAATTTTTAAATTGTGACAAGGTAAGGAAAAATTCAGCAAGAGACAAGAAAAGAGAGAAGGGAATAAGTCGAGATGTCGTTTCGTATCTTGACAAATTTTATCTTTTAGAAAATAGGTTTTATCTTCACTACGACCATTCTAACTATGGGTGAGCCTACAGTCAGTATGGCTCTGATACCACCTCTGTCGGGACCCGAATTTGCAAATCCGGACCATTTGTGTATTCAAAGACTAGTCCAGAACGCAGCTTAGTGCACACAGTCTTAACATCGGTAAATATTACAATCATACCACTCGATACTAATAAAGTACTTTAATTAAATAGTCAAACTAGTTGCTCGACCTTATGGTCAAGTTACAAATAAACGCCACTCAGGGCGAAACTAATTAAGAGAGAAATAATAGCAGCGGAAAATAAGATAACATCGTGGCGCCATCCAGTATACCACAGGCAACTGACTGGGCTCGCTCCCTAAATAGACGGTTCCTCTTGGAGCTCCTCCTCCAAAGCTGGTGTAGTCTCCTCTTCAACTGGTGTTGTATTGCGGCAAGGGTGAGTACTTGGTACTCAGCAAGTCATGCACAGAATGCAAGCTAATATACTATATGCATGGCTTGATACAAAGGAATAGCTCAAGGTATATTTGCAGTAAACAGCATTTGACAAGTAGTATAAGTAGATTCGAAAGCAGTAGAAACAAGTAAAGCATAACTAACTTTTCAAGGAGTTTAGTAAACATCTTTCCCATCCTAATCCACATTTCCAACAACATCATTATTAAACCAAACCCAACCTTTCAAGTCCAAGTTATTTTCAAGAAAGTCTAACCCTTGACTGTAATTCCCGAGCGATGTCCAATACCGCGGACACGGCTATTCGAGTAGATTGTACACTCTGCAGAGGTTATGCACTTTACCCACAAGATACAGTCAAACACCACAAAGGCGAGTTCCCGTAACAAAGTCTTTCGGAAACTTCTAACAATACAAGTGGTCCTCCCCGGTTGTTGCACGCTAACCCTTCCCTTAGCTAAGGCGAAGTTTAGGCCTACCAACCGTTAGATGGGTACCTGGCCGCAGCCCCGGTACGCTCCCCCATACAACTTACACAAAGGGTGTAGTTGACCTCCTGAGGTCCCACAGGTACGTTATTGGCAACTTAATCAACTAGGTCCGTCCCATTACAGACATGTGGTTGCACGTTTGACCCAGTTCAAAGGCTTGCAAGGTTAAGTCCTTAGGGTGACCAGGGCAAGACTACCCGAAGAACCAAACCAACATTCCCGGTGCCACAACTGGCCCACCCGATCAATCTTGCCACCTGCCCCGGTCAAAAGCTATTTATCAAACCCCAGTTGATTACCATGCACCACGTGCAATCAACATCACATGATACCTTTTCAAAACAGGTTCAATATATCATTAAGTCAATATTAACACTTGATTGTTCAAAATCATGTCGTGAGCACGTAGCAGGTCTAAGCAGTATACTACAATGGTCTATCATCCCATGTTGGCAATTTAATAATGTCCAACTAATAAACCACAACTAGGGTGACAAGGGTCATGGCACATATATATGATTAACCAAGGTGTCATACAGCAATTTGGCATTTATCTAATTACCCATAATTAAGTAAAGCATTTTCTAATTTAAACTAGCATGCAACAATTTGAATCAAAATAGGTTTCAAAATGGGATCAACATGGTCAAAGCATAACTTGCCTTCAAAAAGTACTTGCTCTTGGTCCTGAGCTGGCTCCTGGGTCAACACTTCTCCTTCGAATCCTTCCGGCACTTCAACGTCTATTCGTAAAGCGTGCAAATAGCAAACAATAAACAAACAGTAGACAAAAAGTGTCCAAAACTTCAAATAAAGTTCATAAACAGAGAGAACAAAATTTTATAAATTTTTAGAAACTGGAATCGTCAAATTCAGAGTTTAAACGCGAAAGTTATAGCATTTTGAAGTTTAAATAATCAATTAAATAATATTACAGAGGAAAACTTTAGTCCAAAAATTAAATTAAATTCATTATTAGGTAGACCTCAATTTTATACAAATTTAGAAATTTGAATCACTCAAATCGGAGTTAAAATGCAAAAGTTATAAGCGCTTGAAGTTTGAATCAAAATCAAATCATTAATTCGAATTAATAAATCATTTTCTTTTCGAAATCTTTTATTGCGATAAAGAAGGACACGTGGCAGCCTTTGATTAGGCGGCCGACGCCATCGCCGACGTCGGCGGGGACTCAAATTTCATCGTTGACAAAGTGGGACCCATCGTGACGCCATCGCCGACGCTGCAAGACTACCGGGTGGTCACGATGTGGGCTCCTTCGACATGTGGGCCCCGCGTGTCAGAGACAAGCTCTCACGCGCGGCGCTGACCGCGGCGGTCAGGCTTCCCGCCACGTGGCGCGATCTCGGCCGTTGATTTGAAAATCAACGGCCCAGATTGGATCTGGACTCACGCGTTTGGGGTGAACGCGTTTAATCTGGACCGTTCGATCTTGATCGGATGGTCAAGATTCCATCTAACGCATACAACGCGGGTTAACGCTAACCGTTTGATCTAAATCTAACGGCTGAGAATGGATCTAGTACTGTGCGGTGAGGGCTACGTGGCACAATCTAAGCCGTTGGATCTAGATCCAACGATTGAGATTAGATCTGGGAATTTCAACGTGGAACTCACCGGGGGTGACGTGGCGAGATCTGGGGCGTTGGATCTGGATCGGACGGTGGAGCGAGCTCGGGGTCCGGCGATGGCTTGCGGCGACGCTGGTCCACCGGAGACGGGGACGGCGACCACGGCGACGGCGTTGCGGGGCGACTCCGGCGACATGAAGGGTCTCCACTGGCGCGGCTTGACCTCACGGTTCCGGATCTGGGCTCAACGGCGGCGGAGGACGGCGGACGGCGGCGGAATGCTCCTCCAACTCCGGCGAGCGATTGCGGCGGCTACGCGGTGGCTTGGGCGGCGTTAGCTAGGGCTATGGGTGCGCACGGAAATCGACAACCCGACAGCGGCGGCGGCGCATTAAATACCCCCTCGACGTCCGCGAAAAACGCGGAAAACGAGGGCCCACGCACGGGCGGTGGCGGAGTCCGGCGGCGACACGGAGAGGGTGATGTGGCACGCGCACAGCCGTTGGATCAAGATCCAACGGTGCAAAGGTTTGGGCTCGGTTCGACTCGCGAGCCGGGCCGCTCTGGCCGGGCTCGCTCTGGTGACGTGGCTCAATCTCGGCCGTTCGATCTTGATCGGACGGTCGAGAGGGTTAGGCACGGTTGTGTTCGAGTCGGACTCGGACTCGAGTCTGACTCGGGCTCGGTCGGTGGAACAGTACAAACCCACTCGCAATTACCAACGATTAAATAATTCAAATTAATTCCCAGAAATTCATTTAATTCATTAAAAATAGTAAAAGACTCAGAAAAATCCCAGAAAAATTCTGGAAAATATTTTGGAACATTTTGGACTCAAATAAAATATTTCCAACAAAAGTTTCTTTGCAAAATCAAATTCTTTAATTATTTCAAAAGGGGATAAATTCAAATAAATTCCAAATAAATCCAAATAAATTCCAGAAAATTCCAAAAATTCACCAAAGTGCGAAATCACACATGAATTTAAGAAAAGCAAAATTTTGGGGTGTTACATGTGACCCCGGGAGTGCCCACAACCTCTCGCCAACTCCGCTCGAGGTTAAGGCAAGTGTATTGGAATGGATATCGTTTTGAATGTTGCTAGACTTGATTAGATGCCAATTGCTTTATGATATGATGCTAAGATTGATGTTTGCCTATGTCGGGACCCGAATTTGCAAATCCGGACCCTTTGTGTATTCAGCACTAGTCCAGGAACGCGCTAGTGCACACAGTCTTAACATCGGTAAATATCACAATCATACCACTCGATACTAATAAAGTACTTTAATTAAATAGTCAAACTGGTTGCTCGACCTTATGGTCAAGTTACAAATAAATGCCACTCAAGGCGAAACTTATTAAGAGAGAAATAATAGCAGCGGAAAATAAGATAACATCGTGGCGCCATCCAAGATACCACAGCAACCGATCGGGCTCGCTCCCTAAATAGACGGTTCCTCTTGGAGCTCCTCCTCCAAAGCTGGTGTAGTCTCCTCTTCAACTGAGTATGAGCAGCAAGAAATGCTCCAAAATTCTGCATGTCCAGTGGCGGTGCTGGTGCTCCATCATTGGGGTTTTCTGTTGGGCGAGAACCACTTCCATTGCCTCCAAGGTTTCATGGTGTTTACCATCCGTCGATTGCTCCAAGGTTTCGTAGATGAGAGGGAAACAGGAATAAATAAGTAATATGGAACTTATGCAGGGCGAAAGGTGTAACTTAAAGTCCAACTTTATTATTTTAATCAATAGTAACTTGGTATGGTTGCTTACAATGCCTAGGGGCCTCGCAACACATATCGCACACTCAAAGAAGCAATGAAAATCCAAATCGAACTAATACCGAGTCTAACGCCTAAAGGGTGACTCTTTATTCTATGACGTGACTCGCCAAGGAGTCTCACTATAGAAACTACGCCACTCATCGAAAACCTCCACGACCTGGGTACGGATGCTGCGGCATAGGCGCGAAACGATTGCCATGTCGAGCAACTGTGTCATCTGTGGTAGTCGAAGAAGCAGTGTCCTCCTCAAGCTCCGGCTCCTCCGGGTCTGGCTCGTGCAACTCGAGCATTGGCTCCGGCTCTGGTGCGTACAATGCCGTCTCTAACTCTCCAATCCGTTGCAGAAGGTGTGACACATACTCTTGAGCTTCCCGCCATCTGTTCTTCTCTGTCGTGATCTCCTTGCGGGCCTTCTGTAGCTCCTTGCTTGTATCATCGAGTACATCCTCCTAGGTGACAACAAGTCGTGCCAACTGTGTGACCATGGCATTCTCATCCTGAATCGCCTTCGGGTCAAGAAGGTTATTGCTGCGCGGATGATATCGGAACATCGTGCTCTCCAATTCTTTGGCGTAGATACGGGTAATGTGCCGCATTGCTCGTCATGACGCCTCTTGGATACCCATCTGCATTGTAGACCTCCTGGCAGTGCAATGTATCGGGCGATTGCCTGGGCCCTTCTTCCTAGCAGGTACCACAATTTTCACGTCACAAGCCTTGATCAATCCTGCTTGTCTAATCACGTCCACTTGGTATTGCGGCTTCTCAAAATCTCCGAGAGTCTATAGCATACGCCAAAGTTCCGCGGCGTGACCAACCTCCAGATCGACGTAGTTGAACTCTCCCTCCATCTGTCACAAGAGTGCTCACGTAAGAATTCGAAATTTTTAAATTGTGACAAGGTAAGGAAAAATTCAGCAAGAGACAAGAAAAGAGAGAAGGGAATAAGTCGAGATGTCGTTTCTTATCTTGACAAATTTTATCTTTTAGAAAATAGGTTTTACCTTCACTACGACCATTCTAACTATGGGTGAGCCTACAGTCAGTATGGCTCTGATACCACCTCTGTCGGGACCCGAATTTGCAAATCCGGACCATTTGTGTATTCAGCACTAGTCCAGGAACGCGCTAGTGCACACAGTCTTAACATCGGTAAATATTACAATCATACCACTCGATACTAATAAAGTACTTTAATTAAATAGTCAAACTAGTTGCTCGACCTTATGGTCAAGTTACAAATAAACGCCACTCAGTATAAACTAATTAAGAGAGAAATAATAGCGGAAAATAAGATAACATCGTGGCGCCATCCAAGATACCACAGCAACCGATCGGGCTCGCTTCCCTAAATAGACGGTTCCTCTTGGAGCTCCTCCTCCAAAGCCGGTGTAGTCTCCTCTTCAACTGGTGTTGTATTATGCAAGGGTGAGTACTTGGTACTCAGAAGTCATGCATGTAATGCAAGCTAATATACTATATGCATGGCTTGATACAAAAGAATAGCTCAAGGTATATTTGCAGTAAACAGCATTTGACAAGTAGCATAAGTAGATTCGAAAGCAGTAGAAACAAGTAAAGCATAACTAACTTTTCAATGAGTTTAGTAAACATCTTTCCCATCCTAATCCACATTTCCATCAACATCATTATTAAACCAAACCCAACCTTTCAAGTCCAAGTTATTTTCAAGAAAGTCTAACCCTTGACTGTAATTCCCGAGCGATGTCCAATACCGCGGACACGGCTATTCGAATAGATTGTATACTCTGCAGAGGTTATGCACTTTACCCACAAGATACAGTCAAACACCACAAAGGTGAGTTCCCGTAACAAAGTCTTTCGGAAACTTCTAACAATACAAGTGGTCCTCCTCGGTTGTTGCACGCTAACCCTTCCCTTAGCTAAGGCGAAGTTTAGGCCTACCAACCGTTAGATGGGTACCTGGCCGCAGCCCCGGTACGCTCCCCCGTACAACTTACACAAAGGGTGTAGTTGACCTCCTGAGGTCCCACAGGTACGTTATTAGCAACTTAATCAACTAGGTCCGTCCCATTACAGACATGTGGTTGCAAGATTAACTCAGTTCAAAGGCTTGCAAGGTGAAGTCCTTAGGGTGACCAGGGCAAGACTACCCGAAGAACCAAACCAACATTCCCAATGCCACAACTGGCCCACCTGATCATTCTTGCCACATGCCCCGGTCGAAAACTATTTATCAAACCCCAGTTGATTACCATGCACCACGTGCCATCAACATCACATGATACCTTTCCAAAACAGGTTCAATATGTCATTAAGTCAATATTAACGTTTGATTGTCCAAAATCATGTCGTGAGTACGTAATGTGCAGTCTAAGCAAAGATACTACAACGTTCTACAAACCCATGTTGGCAATTTAGTAATGTCCAACTAGTAATCCTCACTAGGGTGACAAGGGGGTCATGGCACATATACAATTAACCAAGGTGTCATACAACAAATTGGCATTTATCTAATTTCCCATAATTAAGTAAAGCATTTTCTATTTGAACTAGCATGCAATACATTAAATCAAAATAGGTTTCAAAAATGGGATCAATATTGTCAAAGCACAAGTTGCCTTCAAAAAGTACTTGTTCTTGGTCTTGAATTGGATCCTGAGTCAATACTTCTCCTTCGAATCCTTCCGGCACTTCAACGTCTACTCGTAAAGCGTGCAAATAGCAATACACGAATAAACAATAGGCAAAAAGTGTCCAAACATCCAAATAAAATCCATAAACAAAGAGAACATAATTTTATGAATTTTTAGAAACAGGAATCGTCAAACTCGGAGTTAAAATGCAAAAGTTATAGCATTTTGAAGTTTAAATAATCAATTAAATAATATTACAGAGGAAAACTTTAGTCCAAAAATTAAATAAAATTCATAATTAGGTAGATCTCAATTTTATACAAATTTAGAAATTTGAATCACTCAAATCGGAGTTGAAACGCAAAAGTTATAAGCGTTTGAAGTTTGAATCAAAATCTGAAATCATTAATTCGAATTAATAAATCATTTTCTTTTCGAAATTAATTATTGCGTCGGCGAGGACACGTGGCAGCCTTCGATTGGGCGGCGACGTTACCGGTCCATGGACGTGGTCCATGGTTTGGCTCGGCCCACCGCTGACTCTGGCCCACCGTGGACTCGGCCCATGGCTCCACGTGTCATCGACAGTGGGTCTCTCGTGACGCCATTGCCGACGTCGGCTGGGCTCAGCCCACGGTGTCGGACAGTGGGACCCACCGTGACATCATCGCTGACGTCACTACATGGCTGGGGTGGCCGCTGACGTGTGGGCCCGCCATGACGTCAGCGTGACGTCATGGTGCGGTTTGGTCGCGTTGCTGACACGCGGGCCCGGCGTGTCAGCGTCACACGCACGGGTGCGCTGACCGTGGCGGTCAGGCTTTCCGACACGTGGCGCAATCTCGGCCGTTGATTTGAAAATCAACGGCCCAGATTAGATCTGGACTCACGCGTTTGAGTTAACGTGTTTGATCTGGACCGTTGGATCTAGATCCAACGGTTGAGAATGGATCTGGGAATCGCAAGTGGTTCTCACCGTGGGATGACGTGGCGCAATCTGGGCCCTTGGATGAAGATCCGACGGCTGAGAGAGCTCGGGGTCCGGCGATGGCGAGCGGCGGCGCTGGGTCACCGGCGCGGGGGACGACGACCTAGCCGACGGCGTTTCGGGCGCGCTCCGGCGATGTGAGTGGTCTCCTCCGACACGGCTTGACCTCCCGGTTCCGGATCTGACCTCAACGGCGGCGGAGGACGGCGGACGGCGGCGGAAACAACACTTAACCGCGGCGGAGCGCTACGGCAACTACGGCGAGCGATTGCGGCTAAACAGCGAGCAATTGCGGCTAAACGGCGGCGGCTCATGCGACGTTGTCTAGGGCTACGGGTGCGCAATGAAGTGGCGGTCCTGACACGGGTGGCGGCGCAATAAATAGAGCCCTCGGCGTCCGTGAAACGCACGGAAACCGAGACCTGCTCCGCTGGCGCGGCGAGTCCGGCGGCGACTGATTGATGACGTGGGCACGCCAGACACCGCTGGATCGAGATCCAACGGCATGAGTTTGGGTTCGGTCGGACTCGCGAGCCGGGCCGCTCGGCCGGGCTCGCTCGGGTGACGTGGCTCATCGTGGCCGCTGGATCAAGATCCAACTGGCCACGCTGGTTTGGGTTCACCGAGCGGTTCGGCCGACTAACTGCACGAGTTGGACTCGAGTCTGACTCGGATTCGGGTCCGGTCGGAGGAACAGTAAAACCAACTCGATTTAATTAATCCGATTAAATTCTCAGAAATTCAATTAAATCATTAAAAATAGCAAAAGACTCAGAAAAATTCCAGAAAAATTTTGGAAAATATTTTGGAACATTTTGGACTCAAATAAAATATTTCCAACAAAATTTTATTTGCAAAGTTTAATTCTTTAATTATTTTAAAATGGAATAAATTCAAATAAATTCCAAATAAATCCAAATAAATTCCAGAAAATTCCAAAAATTCACCAAAGTGCCAAATCACACATGAATTTAAGAAAAGAAAAATTTTGGGGTGTTACAAACCTCCCCCCTTAACAGAATCTCATCCCCGAGATTCAGGGCTAACTAAGGAATAGGTTCGAAAACTCTTTCTTCAAATCCTCTTCTCGTTCCCTGGTTGCTTCACTCTCCGCGTGGTTGCTGCATTGAACTCTGCAGAAACGGGTGGACTTGTTCCTCGTTTCTCGATCCATGGTGTCAAGAATCTTCACGGGATGCTCCTTGTAAGTCAAATCTTCTTACAACTCAATTGACTCTAGCGTGTCTGCTCTCGTGCACTCGGAGACACTTCTTCAACTCGACACGTGGAACAAGTCATGCACTCGCTAATGATCATGTAACTCCAATTGTAAGCAACTTCGCCTCTGCGGCTCAAAATCTTAAATGGTCCAACATAACGGGTGCAAGTTTCCCTTTGGCATGGAACCTCTTAACTCCCCGAGAGGCGAACTCGAGGTATACAAAGTCTTCTCGTTCAAAACTCAAATCCCGGCGACGATTGTCAAGATAACTCTTCTGGCCGTGATTGGGCTATCTTCAACCTTTCCCTAATCATGGCAATCCGCTTCTTCACCTTCTTGAAGAATATCAGTTCAAGACACGACGCCACCGGTCTCATTCCAGTTGTAATTGCGTCCGACAGTGGTCGACCATACAAAGGCCTCAAAAGGTGACATCTCAGAAACTAGCCTGGTAACTATTATTGTAATCGAACTCAAGATACGGCAAACTCTTATCCCAAGAGGTAGCATAAGCCAATGCACACGCTCTTAGCATATCCTCTAGAATCGATTGACTCTTTCACCTGGCCCATCCGTCTGTGGATGATAGGTCAGACTCAAGGTCAAACGGGTTCCCATGGCTTCATGCAACTTATTCCGTAACCTTGAGGTAAATTGGGTACCTGCTCTATACAATCCTCTTTGGCACTCCGTGCAAACAGACGATCCCGATCATATACAACTCGCTAACTTATCCCCGAGTAAGTTGTCTTCACAGAATAAAATGGGCGACCTTGGTCAAGCGATCCACTATAACCCATATGGAGTCATAACCTCCTTGAGTTTTCTAAGAAACCAAGAATGAAATCCATTCCGATTTCTTCCCATTTCCACTCTGGTATCTTCAACTACCAGCAATCCTCGCTGGTCTCTCGATGCATTGCTTTGAATCTTTGGCATATGTCGCACAATGCAACATGCTCGCGACTTCACGCTTCATGCTCGGCCACCGTAATCTCTCCTTCGATCCCGATACATCTTGGCACTTCCTGGTGAATTGAATACTTGGAGTCATGGGCTTCCTCCAAAATCGCTGCTTTAATTCCTTCTTGTTGGGCACACAAATCTGATCCTTCATCCATAACGTGCCTCGCTCATCTAGCTTGAAGTCCTTTGCCTTGCCTTCCCCATTTTGGACATAATCTCGCGCTCTTGTCATCATCCTTCCGCCCTTCCCGACCGATCCTCTAGGGTGGGTTTTACCTCCAATGCGGCCAAGAATCCGCTAGGTACCACCTCAATCTTCATTCTCTGAAATTCCTGGCATAGCTCATCCTGATTCGTGGCTATCAACATATTCACGGTATGGCTTTTCCGACTCAAGGCATCGGCAACTACGTTTGCCTTCCCTGGATGGTAATGGATTCCAACATTATAGTCCATGATTAACTCCAGCCATCTCCTCTGCCTCATGTTCAGGTCTGATTGGGTGAAGATGTACTTAAGACTCTTATGATCCGTGTATACTTCACATCTGTTCCCGATCAGATAGTGACGCCATATCTTCAAGGCATGCACTACGGTAGCTAACTCTAGGTCATGTGTCGGGTAATTCTCCTCATGCGGCCTCAACTGCCTTGATGCATAAGCGACGGCCTTCCCATTCTGCATCAGCACACATCCAAGTCCTTGGCGCGATGCGTCACAATAAATATCAAAGCTTTGATTAACATCCGGTAGGACTAACACCGGCGCTGATGTCAATCGCTTCTTCAGCTCCTGAAAACCTTTCTCACACTCCGGCGTCCATGCAAACTTCTTCTCCTTTTTCAGCAATTGCGTAAGAGGTTTCGCAATTGTCGAAAAGCCTTCAATGAAACGGCGGTAGTAACCTGCCATTCCAAGGAAACTTCTGATCTGGGTCACGGTCTTTGGCTGCTCCCCACCGCGATGAACTCGGTCTGATAAATCCTTTCTCCATTAACTCTTCAAGCTGTTTCTTCATCTCTACCAATTCTTCGGTGGACATCCGATAAGGTCTCTTTGCTATCGGGCGCTGCACTGTACAAGCTCTATCACAAACTCTATGTCCCCTCGTCTGGCGGCATACCGTAGATCTTCCGGAAAAACATCTGGGTACTCATTCACCACTGAGACATCCTCTATGCTGATTGCCTTGGCACTGTTAACCATCAACTGTCCATCTCTAACGGCAGTAGCTTGAAATTCTACTTTCTTTCCACACGGGCTCTCAACTGAGATAGTCCTTCGTCCACAATCCAATACGGCCTTGTGCTTGGATAACCAATCCATTCCCAAAATGACATCTAAGGTCTGGGTCTCCAAAATAATAAGGTTCGCTAGGAACTCTATCCCATCTATTAGTATTCTCACCCGTAACATCCTACTTTCGCTCGGAGTTCTAACCAGGGTTTGAACTACAAGCATGCATTTAAGCCTTGCAATCTCCAAATCATTTTTAGCAGCAAAGCCTTGTGAAACAAACGAATGCTAAGCTCCGTAATCAAACAAAATCGCCGCAGTAATCGAAAGTTAACAAGTAACTTACCCAAAGACGACGTCAGTAGCATTCTCGCAGTTGCATCCGCGGTGACATGGTTGACTCGGCCTCTCACCACGCCTGGGTGTGGCTCCTGGTGCTGGCATCCTAGCTGGGTGGATCCTGATTGAAGCGAATCGGGTCACTCTCGCCGTCTTCTTTGGGCAATCATATGGCAAAGTGTCCTCGCTCGTTGCGCTTGTAGCAGCTGGCCTCACTGTTTCCTTGCCGATCGCTCGAGCGGCGCTTTCGTTGGGGCTGGGTCTGATAGTTCGATTGACGGGTCTTGCGCCGTGACGGTGTCCTTGTTGCATTCTGTGGCTGGAATCTGAAAAACTGATTTGGCGCAACCCTCAAGCGTTGCTACGCTCCATGACGCGATCCCTGATGCTGCATCCTGTGCTTCCTGTTCTCATCCAGCTCCTTGCGCTTGTCCTCAAGAATAAGCGCCTTATTTACCAGTTCCTGGAAATCTGGAAAGGTGTGGGTGATCAATCCCACCTGCAATCCTGAGTTAAGTCCCTTCATGAAGCGAGACTGTCTGGCTTTATCTGTCGCTACATTCTCAGGCGCGTAGCGAGCAAGCTGTGTGAACTTGTTCAGGTATTCGGCCACTGGCTGATTACCTTGCTTTAGTGCTCTGAACTCCTCCTTCTTAAGATCCATGATTCCTTCAGGCACGTGATACTGACGGAACGCAACTGTGAACTCCTCCCAAGTGATATCATGAGGGTTCTCTTGTGTGGCACAGAAGTTCTCCCACCATTCGGCGGCTGTCCCTTCCAACTGATGAGAAGCGTAGAGTACCTTCTCATTTCCCATGCATTGAGCGATGTGTAGCTTCCTCTCAATCGACCTTAACCAATCATCGGCCTCCAACGGATTGGCATTCCCAGAAAAAGTGGGTGGATGAGTCCTCATGAACTCGATGGCCTTGTATTCTCGGGCGTTGTCCCCGATTAACTTGATTAGCAAAGTGGCCTGAGCAAAGGACGTGTTGCATCCGTTGCATCATAGCATGCATCAATCGAGTCTCGAGCAGCAAGAAATGCTCCAAAATTCTGCATGTCCAAAGTGGCGGCCGGTGCTCCATCATTGGGGTTTTCTGCTGGGCGAGAACCACTTCCATTGCCTCCAAGGTTTCAGCGGTGTTTACCATCCGTCGATTGCTCCAAGGTTTCGTAGATGAGAGGGAAACAGGAATAGATAAGTAATATGGAACTTATGCGGGCTAAAGGTGTAACTTAAAGTCCAACTTTATTATTTTAATCAATAGTAACTTGGTATGGTTGCTTACAATGCCTAGGGGCCCCGCAACACATACCGCACACTCAAAGAAGCAATGAAAATCCAAATCGAACTAATACTGAGTCTAACGCCTAAAGGGTGACTCTTTATTCTATGACGTGACTCGGCGAAGGAGTCTCACTATAGAACCTACGCTCACTCATCGAGAAAACCTCCACGACTGGTACGGATGTCGCGGCATAGGCGCCGAAACGATTGCCATGTCCAAGAATCGTGTCATCTGTGGTAGTCGAAGAAGCGATGTCCTCTCAAGCTCCGGCCGCTTCCGGTCTGGCTCAGGCAACTCGAGCATTGGCTCGCTCGTGCGTGCATAATGCCGCTCTAACTCTCCAATCCTTTGCGTAAGGTGTGACACATACTCTTGAGCTTCCCGCCATCTGTTTCTTCTCTGTCGTAATCTCCTTGCGGGCCTTCAGAAGCTCCTTGCTTGTATCATCAAGTACATCCTCCTGGCGACAACAAGTCGTGCTAATCAGGTGACCATGGCATTCTCATCCTCGAATCGCCGTCAAGAAGGTTATTGCTGCGCGGATGATATCGGAACACCGTGCTCTCCAATTCTTTGGCGTAGATACGGGTAATGTGCCGCATTGCTCGTCGTGACGCCTCTTGGATACCCATCTGCATTGTAGACCTCCTGGCAGTGCAATGTATCGGGCGATTGCCTGGGCCCTTCTTCCTAGAAGGTACCACAATTTTCACATCACAAGCCTTGATCAATCCTTCTTGTCTGATCACGTCCACTTGGTATTGCGGCTTCTCAAAATCTCCGAGAGTCTGTAGCATACGCCAAAGTTCCGCGGCGTGACCAACCTCCAGATCGACGTAGTTGAACTCTCCCTCCATCTGTCACAAGAGTGCTCACGTAAGAATTCGAAATTTTTAAATTGTGACAAGGTAAGGAAAAATTCAGCAAGACACAAGAAAAGAGAGAAGGGAATAAGTCGAGATGTCGTTTCTTATCTTGACAAATTTTATCTTTTTGAAAATAGGTTTTATCCTCACAACGACCATTCTAACTATGGGTGAGCCTACAGTCAGTATGGCTCTGATACCACCTCTGTCGGGACCCAAATTTGCAAATCCGGACCCTCTGTGTATTCAGCACTAGTCCAGGAACGCGCTATTGCACACAGTCTTAACATCGGTAAATATCACAATCATACCACTCGATACCAATAAAGTACTTTATTTAAATAACCAAACTGGTTACTCGACCTTATGGCCAAGTTACAAATAGGATCAACATGGTCAAAGCACAACTTGCCTTCAAAAAGTACTTGTTCTTGGTCTTGAGTTGGATCCTGAGTCAATACTTCTCCTTCGAATCCTTCCGGCACTTCAACGTCTACTCGTAAAGTGTGCAAATAGCAATACATGAATAAACAATAGGCAAAAAGTGTCCAAACATCCAAATAAAATCCATAAAAAGAGAGAACATAATTTTATGAATTTTTAGAAACTGGAATCATCAAATTCGGAGTTAAAATGCAAAAGTTATAGCATTTTGAAGTTTAAATAATCAATTAAATAATATTACAGAGGAAAACTTTAGTCCAAAAATTAAATAAAATTCATAATTAGGTAGATCTCAATTTTATACAAATTTAGAAATTTGAATCACTCAAATCGGAGTTGAAATGCAAAAGTTATAAGCGTTTGAAGTTTGAATCAAAATCTGAAATCATTAATTCGAATTAATAAATCATTTTCTTTTTCGGAAATTAATTATTGGCGTCGCCGAGGACACGTGGCGCTTCTCGATTGGGCGGCCGACGTTACCGGTCCATGGACGTGGTCCATGGCGTGGCTCGGCCCACCGGACTCGGCCCACCGTGGACTCGGCCCACGCTTCCACGTGTCATCGATGTGGGTCCCTCGTGACGCCATTGTCGACGTCTGGCTCGCTCACTTCACCTGGCGATGTGGGACCCATCGGTGACGCTATCGCCGACGCCACTACACGGCTGGGGTGGCCCGACGCGTGCGGGTTCGCCATGACGTCGCTGGCGTCAGTGCGGTTTGGTCGCGTCGGCTGCCGACACGCGGCGTGTCGGCGTCACACGCGATAGTCGCGCCGATCACGGCGGTCGCTTCCCGACACGTGGCGCATCTCGGCCGCTGATTTGAAAATCAACGCCCGTATTAGATCCGACTCACACGCTTGGGTTAACGTGTTTGATCTCGACCGCTGGATCTAGATCCAACCGCTGAGAATGGATCTCAATCGCACGTGGTTCTCACCGTGGGATGATGTGGCGCACCGGGCCCTTGGATGAAGATCCGACTACCGAGAGAGCTCGGGTCCGGCGATGGCGAAGCGGCGGCGCTGGTCACCGGCTGGGGACGACGACCTAGCCGACGCAGATTTCGGCGCGCTCCGGCGATGTGAGTGGTCTCCTCCGACGCGCTTGACTCTCCCGATTCGATCTCGACCAACGGGCGCCGAGGACGGCGGACGGCGGCGAAACAACACTTATCCGCGGGCGAGCGCTACGGCAACTACGGCGAGCGACAAGCTAAACGGCGGCGCTCAGCGACGTTGTTCAGGCTACGGTGCGCAATGAAGTGGCGGTCCCGACAGTGGCGGCGCAATAAATAGAGCTCTCGCTGCCTGTGGAATGCACGAAACCGAGACTGCCCGCTGGCGGCGACTGATTGGATGACGTGGCATCGCAGATAGCCGCTGGATCGAGATCCAACGGTGCGTGAGTTTGGGTTCTGGTCGACTCGCGAGCCGGGTCGCCTCTGGCCGGGCTCGGGCTCGTGACGTGGCTCAATCGTGGCCGTTGGATCAAGATCCAACGGCCACGCTGTTTGGGTTCTGGCCGAGCGGTTCTACTGACCAACCGCGCGAAGTCGGACTCGTCCGACTCGGACTCGGTCCGATCGGAGGAACAAGAAACCAACTCGATTTAATTAATCCGATTAAATTCTCAGAAATTCAATTAAATCATTAAAAATAGCAAAAGACTCAGAAAAATTCCAGAAAAATTCTGGAAATTATTTTGGAACATTTTGGACTCAAATAAAATATTTCCAACAAAATTTTATTTGCAAAGTTTAATTCTTTAATTATTTTAAAATGGAATAAATTCAAATAAATTCCAAATAAATCCAAATAAATTCTAGAAAATTCCAAAAATTCACCAAAGTGCCAAATCACACATGAATTTAAGAAAAGCAAAATTTTGGTGTGTTACAACCTATGACATGATGAACATGATTTCATATTGATCATGATTGCGTTGTATTAAATGTTTATGCCAATCTTTACATGTTTATGTCATATGTGCATTCATAATGGAAGAGGCGTCCCTTGCTGTTGCGGGCCTCTGTGTTCACACGTAGTGAACACGAAAGACCTACCTCATAGTCCCATCCACGGGTGTTCATGGGAGCGATTCAGTAAGAGTAGGCACAGCATATGTGCATTAAATGTTTATGCCAATCTTTACATGTTTATGTCATATGTGCATTCATAATGGAAGAGGCGTCCCTTGCTGATGCGGGCCTCTGTGTTCACACGTAGTGAACACGAAAGATCTACCTCATAGTCCCATCCACGGGTGTTCATGGGAGCGATTCAGTAAGAGTAGGCACCCTCCATCTACGGGATGGGAGGGGAAGGAGGTGCACGACGGCGGGTGTGCACTCGGCAATACCGGGATGTGCTTCAAGGAGATATGAGCATTTGCATTGCATACATGATGATGATGAAATGAGTACAATGATGTTGAGACATGAGTATGATGTTGTATATGAAATGATGACTTGTTCATGATGTTGAGCATGTAGTGATGATAACATTGAATTGTTCTTTATGGTCCATTGCAATATACTTGCTGAGTGATGAACTCACGCTTGTGTTTTATGTTGTTTTAGGTACCATGACACCGGCATGTGGGAAGGGGCATTAGCTACACATCTTCACGTAGCTCCACACCTATAGGCAGATTTATCAACTTGAGTCATGATCATAATAAGTGCCATGAAATTTTGGTGTATGGATTAATATGTGTGCGTGTGTTCCTTATTTGCTTCGCTATAGTTTATGGAGTGGTTGGATTTGGTATTACTGGTTTATGTTGATGCTATATCCATTTATATTGCTGCTTTAGAAGTCTTATGTGATGATATAACTTGCCATGTTATTGCTATTGCTTCAATTCTTGTTAAAACAAAGGAGATGCTGCCAAAATTTCGGTTTTAGCATTTGTACCTTTGCTGTAATTTATCTTTATTTGTGGTATTTAGATGTTGTTTAGTCTATGTTTGGTAGCATTCGGGCATACTAGATGACGGGGTGTTACAGTTGGTATCAGAGCGGGCTGTAGGTCCTTGGAATGTGTATTTTTAGTGGCATACTATAGGATACAACTAAAATGTGATGTGGAATAACTTAGAAACATGGCTTAGGTTTTAACTAAAATTTTGTCATAGGATAGCAACATTAAAACTTGCAGAAGTGGAATAAATAATTTAAAATTTGACACACTTGGTTGCACAGTAGGATGGGGTTTTGGTTCATCATTGCATCACGTTTAATTATTTGATGAAGACTATGTTTATGATGTTTTTTGATCCTTGCTCTTGCTTATGTGATGATGTGCTTATGATTGTGTGATTATATGGTTGTCTGACTATAGCAGCCATGCCGAGGGGTAGAGGCCATGGTCGCCGTGACCGTGGAGGCCAGGGGCGAGGTTCTCAGGGAGTTGCTGAGCCTATAGCTGAGGGGAGCACTTCGCTCAATGCTCATGGGCCAACGCAGGAGGAGCTCCCGGTGGCACAGTCAGGGGCTGAGGTGCCGGCCGCCACCGCGGACTTGGTTCAGGCTCTGCATAGGAGGTTCGTGAGCCGCGCCGCAGCTATGGGCAGCCCTCGCTTGTGCCTCCTCGCAGCCGCCCCGCTTGTTGCCTCGCTCGTGCCGTGCAGCCGAGGATGAGTCTCCTGGAGTGGATGTCTCTCCGTCCTGACACTTTTGACGGAGCTGGCACGCCACTCCAATCCGCAGATTGGCCATGTACATGGAGCGGTAGTTTGAGGTTCTCGAGTTGACCTCACCCGCAGAGCTCGCTTTGTGGCCTTTCACCAAAGGCCAAGCGGATATCCGTGGGAGTGGGTTCTTGCCGCTAGAGCCCCCGCCTAGGATCTGGCCGCCTCGAGGACTTTGTGGCTCGCCTCCAGCCAAGTTCTACCTGCAGTCTTTCCTTGAGAGGATGGAGCATACTCTGGCGACTCTTTACCAGGGGAAGAGGTCGGTGGCAGAGTATGAGGTGGAGTTCAACAACGTGGTGCGCTTCGTGCCACCGTGGGCGCTTGATGATAGGGAGAAGGCGAGGAGGTTCCAGAGGGGCCTCAACCAGAGTTCGCACTGTCGTGGGGGCGACTGTCCCTCGTGACTTCTCCTCCGTGGTGGAGCAGGCGAAGGGCATGGAGCTAGAGCTGGAGCTCTCCAGGGATAAGCAAAACCCTGGTGGTTCAGGGATTCCGGCGGCCCCCGGCGGGGGCCAGAAGAGGACTTTTGGTGGAGGAGGTGGGTCTTCTCAGCGACCCACCTTCAAGAAGTTCAAGGGGTGACAGGGTTCCTCCTCAGGGGCCAAGGGGAAGCCGCCCCAGTCCACTTCTTCGTGGGTGGCTGTTCGTCCTGCACCAGGGCGGGGCATGATCTATTTCAAGTGCGGGGGGGGGACACCGTGCTGCGGAGTGTGGTTGGTCCGGGCACTGCAACCACTGTGGCAAACCCGGTCATATGGGACGAGTCTGCCGGATGAATCCCGGTAGCATCATCAAGTGGGAGGCGGTGCCTTCTCCTCCCACTCCAGCGGCGTCTTCCAGGGGTTCGGTGCAGATGCTGGTGGCCCTCAAGCCTCCCCGTCGCTTCTATTTGGGAGCTCCCTGCCGCCATCGTGCCCGCACCGACGGCTCCTCCCCGCTTGCTCTCACCGCCTCTGGGCCTTGTTGGGGCATCGCCTTGTGTCGGGCTCGCTACTCCCGGCGCCACCAGAGTGTACGCCTGCCGACCGCCGAGTCACCGGCATCCAGAGGTGGTTTCTGTACTCGCTTGTGGATTCGCTTGATGCCTTTGTTTTGTTTGATTCCGGAGCATCCTATTCTTTGTGTCGCCTGAGTTTGCTAGTAGAGCTAAGTTAGAGTTCAATGGATCTCTCGAGTCTGTGATAGCCGGGCTTCTCCTAGGGTTTGATTGCTAGTTCTTTGGTTTGCCCGGGTTGCACCATTGCCATTGATGATGAAGTTTTCTTTGCCAATCTTATGGTGATCCAGTTGGCTCCTTTTGATATCATTTTGGGCATGGACTGCTGCGCGCCAAGATCGTGCCAAGATCTGTTGCTTTTGGAGGACAGTTACCTTGCAGGCCCCGTCAGGGGTGGAGTTGACCTTTCAAGGTGGTATACCTTCCAGTTCCATCTTTGATTTGGTTAGTCTATTTTCTGGTCGCCGCTTGAGGCAGTTGGGTTTTCTCATGGCTATTTCTGAAAAGCCATCTTCTTCAGTAGCAAATTGCAGAGATTCATGTGGTGAAGGAGTTTGCTGATGTGTTCCCTGATGAGTTGCCTGGTTTGCCTCCAGTGAGGAGTGTGGAGTTTCGTATTGATCTTGTTCCCGGCACTCGACCTATTTCTATCTCTCCATACCGCTTGGCTCGTCCTTTTCAAGACGAGTTGAAAAAGCAGTTGGAGGATCTGTTGGCCAAGGGTTTTATTCAGTGAAGTGTGTCACCATGGGGAGCACCCGTCCTCTTCGTTTCGAAGAAGGATGGAAGTTGGTGTATGTGCATTGACTATCGTGCTCTTAATCAAGTGACAGTCAAGAACAAGTATCCTTTGCCTCGCATTAAGGATCTGTTTGACCAACTGAAGGGACCAAAGGTGTTCTCCAAGATTGATCTTCAGTCTGGTTACAATCAGATTCGGGTGAGGGAACAGGACATTAAGAAGACTGCTTTCTCCACTAGGTATGGGCATTATGAATTTAAAGTTACGTCTTTTGGACTAACTAATGCTCCTGCTGTATTTATGGAGGCGATGAACAGTATGCTACACAAGTACCTTTATGAGTTTGTGGTAGTGTTCATCAATGACATTTTGGTTTACTCTAAATCAGAGGAGGAGCATGAGCGGCATTTGAGGCTTGTGCTGAGTACTTTGAGGGAGAATCAGTTCTTTGCTAAGCTGAAAAAGTGCGAGTTCTGGATTTCAGAAGTGGGTTTCCTTGGCCACATCATCAATCCAGAGGGCATATCTGTAGATCCTAGCAAAGTCTCAGCAGTTTTAGACTGGAAAAGGCCTTCCAATGTTAAAGAGGTGCGTAGTTTCCTTGGGTTGGCTGGCTACTATCGACGTTTTGTGCAGGATTTCTCTATCATTGCGAAGCCGCTTTCACAGTTGACCCAGAAAGGGATGAAATTTCAGTGGTCTGCAGAGTGTGAGCACAGTTTCTGCACTTTGAAGGAGAAGTTGGTGACTGCTCCTGTTCTTACCCTTCCCGCGCCTGGGAGGCATTTCACTATCTATTCTGATGCTTCTCGTTTGGGACTTGGTTTTGTGCTCATGCAAGACGGCAAGGTGATTGCTTATGCATCGAGGCAGTTGAAAAAGCATGAGTAGAACTACCCCACTCATGATCTTGATCTAGCCGCTGTGGTGTTTGCATTGAAGATATGGAGGCACTATCTGTATGGTGAGTCTTGTGATATCTTCACTGATCACAAGAGCCTCAAGTACATCTTTACTCAGAAAGATTTGAATTTGAGGCAGAGGAGGTGGTTAGAATTGATAAAGGATTATGACCTCACAATCCAGTATCATCCGGGCAAGGCAAATGTGGTGGTTGACGCCTCGGGCCGCAAGAAAATGCCCCCTGTCATTGATTGTCTTGTTGCTGATTTTGAGCGATTGGGAGTCTCCTACAGCTTTGCGGGGACCGTGCAAGCTGAAACTCAATTGATTCTAGTGTCAGCGATCCCCGAGTGTGTGCGGGAAGCACAACACCATGATCGTTTGCTCCAGCAGGTGAGGAAACGCCTTGAGGACGGCAAAACTGGGGACTTTTCCATAGACGGGGTGGGAGCTCTGAGGTTTCAGGGTCGCCTGTGTGTACCTCAGAAATCCTGTAACATCCTCAGTTTCGCGTTCAGGGAAAATCTAATTTAAATTAAGTAAATTCAAAAGTTGGAGTTTCCTTGGTGTTTATGTTAACCTGGCATCCGTTCCCATCCAATATCCGAATCCTATTCCCCTCCGTTCGAAAATCGGATTTTCAGATTCCCGTCGGTACCCGAAATTTCACCCTACTCCAACAATGCTCCAAAAATCCCGAAATCACTTCAATTAGGTCCCAAATATTCCAAAAGGATTTTTGGAATGATTCCCAAGATTTTTGGAATCTCTCTGGTATTTTATCTCGCACGGCTTTTGTTTAATGCTCTAGAATATTCAAATCTACAAATTTCGTCCAAATTCCACTCTAAACCAATTTAATTGGGTTCCAAATATTCCAAAATGGTTCTAGGAATTTTTCCGGAATTTTTAGACCATTTTTGCTAATTTTTCTCTAGGGCGTCATTTTCGCGTAAACATTGGCCAATGAGGTGATGCCACGTGTCGCTACAGTGCACCATCTTCAACCTCACGTTGGCAAGTTTTCAGGGAAGAACTCAAGCCTCCACTCATGGCTACCTCCTCCCTTAATCCTTCATAACTCCTTCAATACACCTCCAAATCACTTAACGGTCGAATCCGTTGAACTCCGTGATTTACTAATCCCTTCCATCCCCACCATCATTAATCCTCAATCTCGGCTGAATTTGAACAATACCAACGAAACCAAAATGCACCTTAATGGTCATTACTCGCCGCTTTTCTCCAAACGGGCGTGCTTCCACCTCCCATATATTCGTTTTAGCGTCCTCTTCCCAGTGGTAGAACTCCCCTTTAGCCTCTCTAATCCAATCGGCCGGGAGATCAAGAAAACCGCAAGGAACGCTGGGTTTTTGTGTTCTTCGCGTTCATCCCTCTAACTTCCTCTCCGGTGGGTCATTCTCAACTCCGTTTGTTTCCTTGTGAGCGTGTGGACGTCTAGGTTCTCATCCTTCAATCCATTTTAGGACCCATCAAGAATTGAAGACGAATTTCAAGTTTTTATCATTTCGGCCGGAACTCCGTTCTTCCTCGATTTTATCTTCTCCGGTGAGCATTTGTTCGATTCCTTCCGTTTCTAAGCCCTTCTAGGTGTGCTTTAAAGGATTCATCAATTAGTTGTTGTGTCGGGACCCGAATTTGCAAATCCGAACCATCTGCGGTATTCAAAGATTAGTCCAGGAACGCACTAGTGCACACAGTCTCAACGTTGGTAAATATCACAATCATACCACTCGATACTAGTAAAGTACATAAAATAGTTAACCAAAAGGGGTTGCTTGACCTTACGGTCAAGTTACAAATATACGCCATGCAGGGCGAAACTTATTAACAGAGAAATAACTGAAGCGGAAAATAAGATAACTTCGTGGCGCCATCCAAAGATACCACAGTAACCGATCGGGCTCGCCCCTAGTTAGTCGGTTCTTCGGGAGCTCCTCCTCCAAAGCCGTGTAGACTCCTCTTCAACTCGGTGTTGTATTGTGGCAAGGGTGAGTACTTGGTACTCAAGCAAGTCATGCAATGTAATGCAAACTAATATACTACATGCATGGCTTAGTACAAAGGAATGTAAATTTGTATATTTGCAGTAAATCAGCATTTGACAAGTAGCATAAGTAGATTCGAAAGCAGTAGAAACAAGTAAAAGGTAAATAACTGTTCCAGAAGTTTAATAAACATCTTTTCCAAACCTAATCCACATTTCCATCAACATCATTATTAAACCAAACCCAACCTTTCAAGTCCAAGTTATTTTCAAGAAAGTCTAACCCTTGATCAGAATTCCCGAGCGATGTCCAATACCGCTGACACGGCTTATTTGAATAGATTTTACACTCTGCAGAGGTTATGCACTTTACCCACAAGATACAAATTAAACACCACAAAGGCGAGTGTCCAGAATAAAGTCTTTCTAAACTTCTAACAAAGACAAGTGGGCCTCCTGCTATTGTACACTAACCCTTCCCTTAGCGAAGGCGAAGTTTAGGCCAATTAACCATTAGATGGGTACCTGGCCGCAGCCCCGGTACGCTCCCCCGTACAACTTTCACAAAAGGTGTAGTTGACACCCCGAGGTCCCACAGGTACGTTATTAGCAACTTAATCAACTAGGTCCGTCCCATTACAGACATGTGGTTGCACGATTGACTCAGTTCAAAGGCTTGCAAGGTTAAGTCCTTAGGGTCACCAGGGCAAGACTACCCAAAGAACCAAATCAACGTTCCCGGTGCCACAACTGGCCCACCCGATCAATTTTGCCACATGCCCCGGTCGAAAACTATTTGTCAAACCCCCAGTTGATTACCATGCACCACATGCCATCAACAATCACAACACATGATACTTCTTCAAAACAGGTTCAATATCTCATTAAGTCAATATTAGCATTTGATTGTCCAAAACATTTCACGTGGCAAGGCTAAGCATACTACATCGGTATAACTACCCATGTTGGCAATCTACTAAAGTCCAACTAGTAAACCACAACTAGGGTGACAAGGGTCATGGCACATGTGTAATTAATCAAGGTGTCATACATCAATTTGGCATATATCTAATTTCCCATAATTAAGTAAAGCATTTTCTAATTTAAACTAGCATGCAATAGTTTAAATCAAAACAAGTTTTAAATTGGGATCAACATGGTCAAAGCACAACTTGCCTTCAAAGAGTACTTGTTCTTGGTCCTGAGCTGGCACCTGGGTCAACACTTCACCTTCAAAGCCTTCGGGCACTTCGACGTCTACTCGTAAAGCGTGCAAACAGCAATAAATAAATAAACAGTAGACAAAAACTGTCCAAACATCTAAATAAAGTTCATAAACAGAGAGAGCACAATTTATGAATTTTTAGAAACCGGAATCGTCAAATTCGGAGTTGAAACGCAAAAGTTATAAGCATTTAAAGTTTACAATAATTAATTAAATAATATTATAGAGGAAAATTTTGGTCCAAAAATTAAATAAAAATCACCATTAAGTAGATCTCAATTTTATACAAATTTAGAAATTTGAATCACCCAAATCGGAGTTAAAATGCAAAAGTTATAAGCGTTTGAAGTTTGAAACAAATTCTGAAATCAATAAATCGAATTAATTAATCATTTTCTTTTTCGGAAATTCATTTATTATGTCGCGAAGCGACACGTGGACCAATCAGAGCTGCCACGCCGCTTCGGTCCATGGACCCGCGCGACGATTGGGCTCGGGTCCACTGCGGACTCGGCCCACGGCCACGTGTCTCATCGACAAGTGGGCCCCCGGGCCGGTGATCGCCAATCAAAGCGACGCCAAGACACGGCCACCGAAAGTGGGCTGACAAGGGGTTTCACCGCGACGCCAGGTGACGCCATGGTGCGCTTGGTCGGGCTGCCGACACGTGGGCCGCAACCACGCTACGGGCGTTGGACTGCTACCGATCGCGACGGCCGGGCTTCTTCCGCCACGTGGCGTGATCTCGGCCGTTGGTTTGAAAATCAACGGCCCCGATCAGATCTAACCTCACGCGTTTGGAAAACAACTCTGGCCGATTCGACTGCTCGATCTTGATCGGACGGTCAAGATCCAATCTAAAGAAAGCAACGCGGCTAACCATAACCGTTTGATCTAGATCTAACGGCTGAGGATGGATCCAGTGCTATGCGGGTATGGCTACATAGCCCAATCTACATCGTTGGATCTAAATCCAACGGTTGGAAATAGATCTAGAGAATTGCACGTGGGATCTCACCGTGGGATGACGTGGCGCGATCTGGACCCTTGGATCTGGATCGGACGGCTGGTGGAGCTCGAACGACGGCGATGGCTTGCGGCGGCGCTGGCTCACCGGGGACGAGGACGACGACCACGGGAACGGCGTCACAGGCGTGCTCCGACGAAGTGGTTGGTACCTCCCGACGCGGCTTGACCTTGCGGTTCCGGATCTGACCTCAACGGCGGCGGAAACGGCGCAAAACCGCGGCGGAACGCACGGCCAACTACGACGAGCAATTGCGGCGGCTACACGGCGGCTTAGGCGGCGTTGTCTAGGGCTACAGGTGCGCACGGAAGTTGGCAACACGGCAGTGGTAGCGGCGCATTAAATAGGGCTCTCGACGTCCGTGAAACGTGCGGAGACCGAGGCCCATTCCGTTGCGGCGGCGGAATCCGAAAGGGATTCGGATTGGGTGACGTGGCACAACGTTAGCCGTTGGATCAAGACCCAACGGTGCGTGAGTTTGGGCGCGGGTCCGCTCGGCGACCCGGGCCGCCTTGGCCGGGCTCGGTTCGGCCGACGTGGCTCAATCGTGGCCGCTTGGACAAGATCCAACTGGCCACGCGGTTAGGGTTCGCATGACTGGTTCGACCAAATCAGCTAGCTCGGCCTGATTTCGAATCCGACTTCTGACTCGTGTCCCATTTCGAGGAACAAAGACAAACCTAAGTAGGTTTTCCAATGATTAAATAATACAAATAAATTCTCGTAAATTCATTTAATTCATTAAAAATAGCAAAAGACTCAGAAAAATCCCGGAAAAATTCTGGAAAATATTTTGGGGCATTTTGGACTCAAATAAAATATTTCCAACAAAATTCTATTTGCAAAGTTAAATTCTTTAATCATTTCAAAAGGGAATAAATTCAAATAAATCCAAATAAATTTCCTAAAATTCAAAATTCACCAAAGTACCAAATCACACATGAATTTAAGAAAAGCAAAATTTTGGGTTGTTACAAACCTCCTCTAATGTAATCTCGCCCCCTAGATTCAGTGGCTTACTAAAGAATAGGTTCGAAACTCTTTCTTCAAGTCCTCTTCAAGGCCCCAAGTTGCTTCGCCTCCGCATGGTTGCTCCATTGAACTCAGAGAATCGGGTTGACTTGTTTCTCAAGCTTCTCGATCCATGGTGTCCGTGATCTTCACGGGTGTTCCTTGTAAGTCGATCTTCTTGTAGCTCAATTGACTCTAGCGGTGTCTCGCTCATCGTGCACTGAGACACTTCTTTAGCCGGGACACGTGGAACACATCATGTACTCTCGCCAATGATCGCGTAACCCAACTGATAAGCAACTTCGCCCTTACGGCTGAGAACCATAAATGGTCCAACATATCTCGGCGTGAGTTTTCCTTTGGCATGGAAGTCCTCTGGTTCAAAACTCAGGTCTCGGCGACGGTTATCGCGATAACTCTTCCGTGGTGGATCGTATATCTTCAATCTCTCCTCGATCATGGCAATTTGTTCTTCGGCTTCTTGAATAATATCCGCCCAAAGACACGGCGTTTCTCCTCGCCTCATTCCGCTCAACGGGCGCTCGGCTGTGGTTGACCATACAATGCCTCAAAAGGTGACATCTCGCAGATCGCCTGATAGCCGTTATTGTAGCCGAACTCGCCAGACGGCAGACTTTTTATCCCAAGAGGTAGCATAAGCCAATGCACAAGCTCGTAGTATGTCCTCTAGAATCTGATTAACTCTTTCGTCTGGCCCATCCGTCTCATGGATGATATGTCGTGCTAAAGTTCAAACGGTTCCCATGGCTTCATGCAAATTTTATTCTGCATCTTCGAGGTAAACTGGGTACCTCTGTCCGATACAATCTTCTTCGGCACTCCATGCAAACAAATGATCTTGGTCATATACAATTATGCCAACTTATCTCCCGATTAAGTGGTCTTTACTGGAATAAAATGGGCGACCTTAGTCAAGCAGTCTACTATAACCCATATGGAGTCATATCCTCCTTGAGTCTTGGGTAAACCGGTAATGAAGTCCATTCCGATTTCCTCCCACTTCCACTCAGGTATCCGTAATGGCTGCAGCAATCCTGCGGGTCTCTGATGCATTACCTTGACTCTCTGACATATGTCGCACAGTGCAACATGCTCGGCAACTTCACGCTTCATGCTCGACCACCAGAATCTTTCCTTTAAGTCCTGATACATCTTGGCACTTCCTGGATGAATTGAATACTTGGAGTCATGGGCTTCTTCCAAGATCAACTGCTTCAGCTCCTTCCTATTTGGCACACAGATTCTATCCTGCATCCATAACGTGCCTTGCTCATCCAGTCTGAAGTCTTCTGCCTTGCCTTCATCCATCTTGGACTTGATCCTGCGGATCTTGTCATCATCCTTCTATCCTTCTCAAATCTGGTCTTTCAGTAGGTTTTACCTCTAAAGCTGGTCAAGAATCCCTATGGTACTACTTCAATCGCATTCTTTGAAATCCTCACATAGCTCATCCTGACTCGTGGCTTTCAACATGTTCATGGTATGGCTTTTCCTACTCAGGGCATCGGCCACCACGTTAGCCTTTCCTGGATGGTAATGGATTCCGACATTGTAATCCTTGATCAATTCTAACCATGTTCTTTGCCTCATATTCAAGTCCGATTGGGTGAAGATGTACTTAAGACTCTTATGATCCGTATACACTTCACATCTGTTTCCAATCAGATAGTGACACCACAACTTCAAAGCATGCACTACGGCAGCCTAGCTCTAGATCATGCGCTGATAATTCTCCTCATGCGGCCTCAACTGCCTTGATGCATAAGCGAAGACCTTTCCGCTTCAGACAAAGACACGTCCAAGTCCTTGGCGCTATGCATCACAATAGATATTGAAGCTTTGATTGACGTCCGGTAGAATCAACACCGGCGCTGATGTCAATCGCTTCTTCAGCTCTTGGAAACCTTTCTCGCACTCTGGCGTCCATACAAACTTCTTCTCCTTTTTCAGCAATTGCGTAAGAGGTTTCGCAATTGTCGAAAAGCCTTCAATGAAGCGGCGGTAGTAACCTGCCATTCCAAGGAAACTTCGAATCTGGGTCACGGTCTTCGGCTGCTCCCAGTGTAACACGGTTTCTACCTTGCTTGGATCTACGGCGACTCCTTCCGCGGTCATTACATGTCCGAGGAACTCCACCTTGTCCTTCCAAAAGTCACACTTGCTGAACTTGGCGAAAAGTTGCTGCTCTCTCAGCTTTTCCAAGACTTGCCTCAAGTGCTCTGCATGTTCATCCTCTGTCTTGGAGTAGACTAAGATATTATCTATGAACACAACAACGAACTTGTCCAAGTATTCCATGAACACCTTGTTCATCATATTCATGAAATATGTCATGCATTTGTCGCACTAAAGGACATAATCAGAACTCATAATGTTCAGATCTTGACGAATGCGTCTCCTGAATATCCTCCGATCGGATCTTCAATCGGTGGTATCCCGATCTCGCATCAATCTTGAGAAAACTCCGGCTCCTCTCAAATGATCAAACAGATCATCGATCCTCGGGTAGCGGGTACTTATTCTTCACGGTGACTTCATTGAGTGCACTGTAGTCAATGCACATCCTGAAGCTCCCGCCCTTCTTCTTGACGAACGTAATCGTGCTCCCATGGCGACTAACTCGGCCTCGATGAATCCTTTTCTCCATTAACTCTTCGAAGTTTCTTCTTCATCTCTACCAATTCTTCGTGGACATCCGATAGGGTCTCTTTGCTATTGGCGCTGCACTGTACAAGCTCTATCATAAACTCTATGTCTCTCGTCTGCGGCATACTGTAGATCTTCAGAAAACATCCGGATACTCATTCACTAATCGGAGACATCTTCTATGCCGATTGTCCTAGCAATCAAGTAACCATCAATCGACTCATCTCTAATAGCTGTAGCTTGAAATTCCACTTTCCTTCCACACGGGCTCTCAACTGAGATAATCCTTCGCCCACAATCTAGCACAGCTTTGTGCTTGGATAACCAATCCATTCCCAAAATAACATCTAGGGTCTGGGTTTCCAATATAATAAGGTTCGCTAGGAACTCTATCCCATCTATTAATATTCTTACCCCGGAACATCCTACTTTCGTTCGGAGTTCGGAACCAGGGGTTTGAACTAAAAGCATGCATTTAAGCCTTGCAATCCCCAAATCATTTTTAGTAGAAAAGCTTTGAGAAACAAACGAATGCGAAGCTCCAGAGTCAAATAAAATCAAGGTGCATCGAGTTGACAAGTAACTTATCCAAGACGACGTCCGTGGCATTCAAGTGCATCCGCGGTGACATGGTTGACTCGGCCTTCACCACGGTCCTGGTGTTGCTCTGGCCGTGTTGTCCCCGCGTTTGCTCTGGTGTCAAGCGCCCTGGCTGTGTGGATCTCTGATTGAAGCGAATCGGGTCACTCCTCGCCGTTTTCTTAGGGCAATCGCTGGCAAAGTGTCCTCGCTTCGTTGCGCTTGTAGCAGCTGCCTCATCGCCCTCTGGATCGCTCAAGCGGGCGCTTCGGGCCGAGCTGGGTCCGATAGTTCCGATTGACTGTCTTGGTGCTAGTGACGGTGTCCTTGTAGCATTCTCGCGCCGAATTAAAATCGATTTGGCGCAATCCTCAAATGTTGCTGCGCTTCCTCGACGCGATCCTCGCTGTTGCATCCTCGCGCTTCGTTTCATCCAGCCTTTGCGCTTTGTCCTCAAGAATAAGCGCCTTATTCACAAGCTCCTCAAAACTGGAAAGGTGTGGGTGATCACCCCACTGCCACCCCGAGTTAAGTCCCTTCATAAAACGAGACTGCCTCGCTTATCTCAAGGTTACGCCTTCAAAGGAAGCGAGCAAGCCGTGTGAACTTGTTCAGTATTCACCACCTACGATTACCTTGCTTCAAAGGTTGCTCAACTCTTCCTTCTTAAGGTCCATTATTCCTTCAGCACGTGATAATCGACAAAATGCACAGTAAACTCCTCCTAAGTGATATCCTCGAGGGTTCTCTCATGGCACGTAGTTCTCCCACCTCTCGCGGCCGTCCCTTCCAACCGATGAGAAGCGTGAGAGTACCTTCTCATTTCCCATGCATTGAGAAATGTGTAGCTTCCTCTCAATTGACCTTAACTACCATCGGCCTCCAACGGGTTAGCATTCCCAGAGAAAGTGGGGTGGATGAGTCCTCATGAACTCGATACCTTGAATTCTCGCTGTTCCCGATTAACTTGGTTAGCGGTAGCCTGAGCAAAGGACTGCGTGCATCCGCCGTGATCATAGCATGCATCAATCGGGTTTGAGCAGCAAGAAAAGCTCCAAAGTTCTCGCATGTCAATCAATGTGCTAGGTGGGGTGCAGGTGCTCCATCATTGGGGTTTCCAGCTGGGCGAGAACCACTTCCATTTCCTCCAAGGTTTCCGTGGGTGTTCACCATCTGTCGGTTGGTCCAAGGTTTCAGAGATGAGAGGTAATAGGAGTAGACAAGTAATAGGGAAACTTATGCGGGGGAAAAGTGTAACTCAACATCCAACTTTATTATTAATAATAACTTGGTATGGTCGCTTACAATGCCTAATGGCCTTGCAACACATAACGCACACTCAAAGAAACAATAAAAATCCAATTCCTCTAAGGGTGACTTCTTATTCTATAACGCGACTCAACGTAAGGAGTCTCAACTCAAACACCTACGCCACTCGCCGAGAAAACCTCCACCGCGCTTCCTGCGGCGGGTGCGATGGCATAGGCGCGAAACAATCGCCATGCCCTTCAATCGCAAATGTGGTTGATGACGCCTGCCCTCCTCTCGCTCGATCCGCCGCTGGCCGTGGCGTGGTGTAGGTGGCGCCTTTCCGTTCCTCCTTTGGGTCTGGGGGCTTCCAACTCCAACACCGATCGGGCCTCGCTCCATACAATACGGTTCCAACTTCGCGATCCTTTCCGCAAAGATAGGCGACGACTCACTAACATTCTCCAAATGCTTTTTCTCTTCCTCAACTCGCCGCGAGCCTTTTTCAACTTCTTGAACTGCGTGTCATCAATCAGCTCCTCCCGAAAGCGGCATTTAATCCGCTAAGTGAGGACGGTAGCATCCTCATCCTCTATCGGCTACTGGCTCATTGCCTCTTGCAGTGGGTGATGACGGTGTAAACACTGCTCCTTCCAGCCTCCCTCGAGTAAGTGCGAGCGATTCCGCCGCATTGCTCGACGCGACACCTCCCGGATTCCCATCTCAAAGCGTAGACTTCCCGGCGTGAAGTGAAAAGGGCGATCAACTCGCCTTCTCTAGGGCATACATCGTGGATCTTGACGCCCCATCCTATGACCACCCCGCCTCCGCACGAGTGTAGTCCTCGGTAGCGCGCCTCGAAACCTCCAAGAAATCAAGCATACGCCACAACTCGGCAAAGATAGCCTCCTTCACGCCGACATAGTTGTTCTTCATCATCATCTCTGGCCGAAGACACTCGTAAGAATGCAATATTTTAAAATCAACTTGGAAGAGAAAAGAACTCAAAGAAGGGGTATGAACAAGAAAGAAGGGGATGAGCTCGAGAATTCATTCATTATCTTGTCAAATTTTAACTTTAGAAAATAGATTTTATCCTCACTACGACCATTCTAACTATGGGGTGAGCCTACAAATAATATGGCTCGATATTACCTTCGGCTGACCCGAATTTGCAAATCCGACCTCTCAGGTATTCAGCACTAGTCCAGGAACGCGCTAGTGCACACAGTCTCAACGTTGGTAAATATCACAATCATACCACTCGATACTAGTAAAGTACATAAAATAGCTAACAAAAAGGGGTTGCTTGGCCTTAGGGTCAAGTTACAAATATACGCCACGTAGGGCCAAACTTATTAAAAGGGAAATAACTGCAGCGAAAAATAAGATAACTTCGTGGCGCCATCCAGTATACCACAGCAAATCGACCGCTCGCCTCCCTAGTTAGTCGGTTCTTCCGGGAGCTCCTCCTCCAAAGCCGGTGTAGACTCCTCTTCAACTGTGTTGTATTGTGGCAGGGGTGAGTACTTGCTACTCAAAGAAGTCATGCATGTAATGCAAACTAATATACTACATGCATGGCTTAGTACAAAGGAATGTACTCAATGTATATTCGCAAAGAAATCAAGATTTGACAAGTAGCATAAGTAGATTCAAAGCAGAGAAACAAGTATAAGAATCAATCAACTGCCTCCAAGTTTAATAAACATCTTTTCCAAACCTAATCCACATTTCCATCAACATCATTATTAAACCAAACCCAACCTTTCAAGTCCAAGTTATTTTCAAGAAAGTCTAACCCTTGACTGTAATTCCCGAGCGATGTCCAATACCGCGGACACGGCTATTCGAATAGATTTTACACTCTGCAGAGGTTATGCACTTTACCCACAAGATACAGCCAAACACCACAAAGGCGATTGTCCGTAACAAAGTCTTTCGGAAACTTCTATCAGCACAAGTGGGCCTCCCCGGTTATTGCACACTAACCCTTCCCTTAGCGAAGGCGAAGTTTAGGCCAATTAACCGTTAGATGGGTACCTGGCCGCAGCCCCGGTACGCTCCCCCGTACAACTTTCACAAAAGGTGTAGTTGACACCCCGAGGTCCCACAGTAATGCTATTAGCAAACTTAATCAACTAGGTCCGCCCCATTACGCATATGTGGTTGCACGATTGACTCACTTCAAAGGCTTGCAAGGTTAAGTCCTTAGGGTGACCAGGGCAAGACTACCCAAAGAACCAAATCAACGCTCCTTGCCACAACCGCCCACCCGATCAATCTTGCCACATGCCCCCGGTAAAACTATTTATCAAACTCCCGCTTGATTACCATGCACCACGTACATCAACAATCACAACACATGATACTTTTTCAAAATAGGTTCAATATCTCATTAAGTCAATATTAGCATTTGATTGTCCAAAACATTTCACGTGGCAAGGCTAAGCATACTACACTCGGTCTAACTACCCATGTTGGCAATCTAATAAAGTCCAACTAGTAAACCACAACTAGGGTGACAAGGGTCATGGCACATATGTAATTAATCAAGGTGTCATACATCAATTTGGCATATATCTAATTTCCCATAATTAAGTAAAGCATTTTCTAATTTAAACTAGCATGCAATAGTTTAAATCAAAACAAGTTTTAAATTGGGATCAATTGGTCAAAGCACAACTTGCCTTCAAAGAGTACTTGTTCTTGGTCCTGAGCTGGCTCCTGGGTCAACACTTCACCTTCTGGCCTTCTTGGCACTTCGACGTCTACTCGTAAAGCGTGCAAACAGCAATAAATAAATAAACAGTAGACAAAAAGTGTCTGAACATCCAAATAAAGTTCATAAACAGAGAGAGCACAATTTTATGAATTTTTAGAAACCGGAATCGTCAAATTCGGAGTTGAAACGCAAAAGTTATAAGCATTTAAATTTTAAAATAATTAATTAAATAATATTACAGAGGAAAACTTTGGTCCAAAAATTAAATAAAAATCACCATTAAGTAGATCTCAATTTTGTACAAATTTAGAAATTTGAATCACCCAAATCGGAGTTAAAATGCAAAAGTTATAAGCGTTTGAAGTTTGAAACAAATTCTGAAATCAATAAATCGAATTAATAAATCATTTTCTTTTTCGGAAATTCATTTATTGCGTCAGCAGTGACACGTGGACCAATCAGGAGCTGCCACATCGCCTTCAGGTCCATGGACCCGGCGCGAAGACGATTGGGTTTCTTCCTGGCTCCACTGGACTCGGCCCACGGCTTCACGTGTCTCACCGATAAGCTGCTGGTCTCACGGTGACGGATGGCGTCGGACGCCAAGACACGGCCACCGAGCTGGTTTGACAAGGGGGCCCCACCGTGGACGCCGGGCCGGTGACATCATGGTGTGCGCTGGTACGGGCCGACATCGCGGCCTCGTGTCGGGAGACACGCACTCCACGCGGCGCGCCGACCACAATCGCTGACGGCCGGGCTTCTTCCGGCCACGTGGCGTGATCTCGACCGTTGGTTTGAAAATCAACGGCCCAGATCAGATCTAACCTCACGCGTTTGGAAAACAACTCTGCCGATTCGACTGCTCGATCTTGATCGATCATTGGTCAAGATCCAATCTAAAGAAAACAATGCAGCTAACCCTAACCGTTTGATCTAGATCTAACGGCTGAGGATGGATCCAGTGCTATGCGGGTAAGGCTACGTAGCCCAATCTACGCCGTTGGATCTAAATCCAACGGTTGGAAATAGATTTATAGAATTGCACGTGGGATCTCACCGTGGGATGACGTGGCGCGATCTGGACCCTTGGATCTGGATCGGACGGCTGGTGGAGCTCGAACGACGGCGATGACTTGCGGCGGCGCTGGCTCACTGGGGATGAGGACGACGACCACGGCAACGGCGACATGGGCGTGCTCCGGCGAAGTGGTTGGTACCTCCCGACGCAGCTTGACCTTGCGGTTCCGGATCTGACCTCAACGGTGGCGGAAACGGCGCAAAACCGCGGCGGAACGCACGGCCAACTACGGCGAGCAATTGCGGTGGCTACATGGTGGCTTAGGCAGCGCTGTTCAGGCTACGGTGCGCACGGAATTCGCAACACGGCAGTGGTGGCGCGCGATTAAATAGGGCTCTCGACGTCCTGCGGAAACGCGGAGACCGAGGCTCACCCGCTGCGCGCGGAATCCGAAAGGGATTCGGATTGGGTGACGTGGCTCAATCGCCACCGCTGGATCAAGATCCAACGATGCGGAGTTTGGGCGCGGTCGCTCCCTTGTAGCGAAATGGTTGGCTCTGGCCGGGCTCGGGTTTGGTCGACGTGGCTCAATCGTGTCCGCTGGATCAAGATCCAACGTGTTACGCTGGTTAGGTTCGGCGATCGTTCGACCTAATCACCGCTCGGTCAAACTCGAAGTCCTGACTTCGACTCTGGTCCTGGCTGAGGAACAGTACAAACCGGTTAGGTTTTCCAGCGATTAAATAATCCAAATAAATTCTCAGAAATTCATATAATTCATTAAAAATAGCAAAAGACTCAGAAAAATCCCAGAAATATTCTGGAAAATATTTTGGGGCATTTTGGACTCAAATAAAATATTTCCAACAAAATTTTATTTGCAAAGTTAAATTCTTTAATCATTTCAAAAGGGAATAAATTCAAATAAATTCCAGAAAATTCCAAAAATTCACCAAAGTGCCAAATCACACATGAATTTAACAAAAGCAAAATTTTGGGGTGTTACATGTTGTAGCCATATTCAATTTTTGGAGAAAATTCGGATTTTGGAGGTGTATGGGGGTCTCTCTGTTCTTGGCCCCATGCTCGCGAGCTCGCCTGGCCGCCGCTGGTCTGTCAGCCGCCTGCCTGCACCGCGCGGCCACGGCTTTCGTATACTCTACGGCTAGCTCAAGGCTATCACCGCCCTCCATCGGGCGCTCATGCCCGTCTGTGGCTCATTGCCCTGGCCGCACTGAGCCCGCTGATTGCCACGCTCGGGGCGCCCGCTCGCCTAAGGCCAGGTTGCTGCGCCTCGCTGACTGCTTCTCAGCCGGCCTGCCGCCCGCTAGCCACAGGTTGCCAGGCCGCTGCCGCCCATGCTGGCCTGCCCGGCTGAAATATCCCGGTTGCGTGACCGACGCTTCCTCCATGCCGGGCCATGGCTGGCCACATGCACACGGCTGCGTGAAGGGGTTTCTCTCACGGGCGCCATTGCTCCTTGCATCCTCTGCTTTGGCCATGGTTAGAGCAATGGAGAAGGCTTGAGTGGATGACATGATGGCCCCACATGGCATAGACCCAAACCCATCCAAAATTCAAGAAAAATCAGAAAAGGAATATTCCCTTGTTTTCGATTTTTGAGGATTTTCGATCTTCGGAAGCTCATATCTTTTCTGTCCGAACTCCGATTGACTCCGTTCAAATTCCTAAATTCATCTAAATTCAATATCTACCTGCCAGTACTACTTTTATAATTTTTGGATTTTATTTATTTTTTGGTTATTTATTTGTTGTCTCGTTTTGCGCGTAGCCGAGGAGCCGTCCGAGTCCGGTGACCCCGCCGCCGGACTTCAAGCGTTCGACGACCTCGCTGCGACCGAAGGCAAGTATCCTTGACGCATGTTGACCCTATGTTTACAAATGTGTTTACAAGGTTTTATAAACTTGCATGCTATGTTTGTCATTGTATGTCAAATATAAGTGAATAATTAATCCGATTTGTAAATACCTCCTTTGTTATTGACACCCATGTTTACTTGTAACCCTAGGACATTTGCTATGCCATGATTATCTTATATGGTGACCGTTGTTGACTACTACGGTAGAATTGCTTAGGGCCGAAATTGATGAAAATGACCCGTGGGTGGTATTATACAAAAATGATGATTTAAAGTGTGATTTGGAAATGATTATAAAGATTTTGGTACTGTTTTTATAAAATAAAAAGAAAAGGAAAACTGGTTTGGACTTGGGCGGAATGGAATGTCGGGTGGGTGCGGATTGAGCACTAGTTGCATTGTGCAAGTGCCGCCCCAAGTCAATTAAGGACCGACGCTTATGATTGTCCATTCTAAGCATAACCGTACTACCACATGTCTATAATGGTACGACCTGGCTAAATAATTTGTAGAAACCTAACTTAGACTCACCAAATGGTGGAATGTGCGTGCCGGATAGAGGCAAGACTGTTTTTCTCACACGGCGCAAGAGGGGGCTTCTGTACTGGGTGGCTAGAACCCTAACAATGTGAAACCTCACTGGTGGGTCAGTTAGGCGATACATTGTAAAGGCCTTGTCATGATCTCTCCGCCGACACACCAAAGGGAGTGTGTTAATTGCACGCATCAAGAGACGATCATGTCTTGTGGGTAAAGTTGTACAAATTTCTACAGAGTTAAAACTATTCGAATAGCCGTGCCATTACTGGTCATGGCAAAGCAAAGAATGCTTTCATATTGGTAGATTTTGGTTTTGGTTTTAAAATTACATGGTGCTTTGTTTTGGGATTTGGGAGTGGTTAGAACTCTCGGATGTTTAATGGCAGATTGAGCCAACAAGGTGGAAAGAACCTGTTTTATACCTTGACGGAAAGAGTCATATGAGATTAAACTTAATCTTTTAAAAGTTGGCAGTTAAAGCCTTTAGATTGGTGATGGTGGATAGAACCTTCACTGAACTATTAAATAATTCAATTGTTAACATAATTGTTAAAATGTGCTTTATGAAAATTATACTTAGGTATGATTTGTTGAAACTTGGCTTTATGCAAATGAACCGTATTAAGCCTTCCTTTGGAAAGCCCCACATATACATACTTTCCCCGACTTGCTGAGTACGTTTGTACTCACGTGCTACACATCATGTTATCATCAGAGTACTACCAGGACGCCGTTGAAGACGGTGAGTTCTACCTCGAGGAGTGCGAGGAAGAACGCCTGGAAGACTAGTCGCGTTGCTTGTCGTCTCCTATGGTGTTTTTGGGGTTCGCTTTTTGTTGTTTTTTTCTTCCGCTGTCGTGTCTCCGGTCTCGTGACCGAGTATTGTAATAAGTGTCCATGTGGCCCATACTTTATTATTATGTTACAATTTCGTTATGTTCGACAATGACGTATCACTGTTGACTGTGTGTACTAGCTACTGATCTGGAACTAGTACATAAATACACAGGAGATTTCGGATAGCTGATCCGGGGTCTTAAATCCCAAGTCAAAGATGACATCTTGAGAGAGGCTCATCGCACCCCATACATGGTTCATCCTGGGGAGACCAAGATGTACAGGGATCTGAAAAAGAACTTTTGGTGGAAAAGGATGAGAGTTGATATCGCCAAGTATGTGGCGTCTTGTGGGATTTGTCAGAAGATAAAGGCTGAACACAAGCGTCCCGCTGATTTGTTGTAGCCATTGCATTCCTCAAAGTGGCCTTGGGATGACATTTTCATGGATTTCGTGGTTGGCCTACCTCGCACTCCACAAGGGAAAGATGCGCTTTGGGTTGTGGTGGATCGCCTTAGCAAGTCCGCCAAGACTTCATTCCTATCCGCACTACCAATTCAATGAGTGAGTTGGCTCCCATCTATGTGCGGGAGATTGTGAGACTGCATGGTGTACCCAAGAAGATTGTCTCTGACCGGGATGCGAAATTTGTCTCAAAATTTTGGGAGAGCTTGCAGAGTGCTTTGGGTACACAGCTTCGCCTTAGTACCACTTTTCACCCTCAGACCGATGGGCAGTCTGAGTGTACCATTCAGACTTTGGAGGACATGCTCAGGGCATTTGTGATGGCTTGGAAAGGTAGCTGGGAAGATCATTTGCCTTTGGCAGAATTCGCTTACAATAATAGCTATCATGCCAGCATCCGGGCTGCTCCTTAGGAGGTGTTGTATGGCCGGAAGTGCAGATCGCCGCTTTGTTGGGATGCAGTGGGAGAGAGAGCGGTCCTTAGACCAGATTGGGTTCAGCAGACTGTTGATCGCTGTGGCAGGGTAATGACGGTAACCTTCTTGCGAGTATCTCCCACCAAGGGTGTGGTGCGTTTTGGCACAAAAGGGAAGCTCAGTCCGAGGTATATTGGACCATTTCCTATCTCATATCGAGTTGGAAAGTTGGCCTATCGCTTGGAGCTACTCTGCAGTCAATGCAGGGAGTCCATAATGTATTCCATATTTCAATGTTGAGGAAGTACTTGCATGACTAGAGTTGGTGGTTCCGTTGGAACCACTAGTGCTTGAGCAGGACCTCACCTTCGAGTCCCGTCCTGTGAAAATTTTGGAGAATTCAGAGCGGGTGATGAAGAATAGGACTCTCAAGTTTGTCAAAGTCCTGTGGTCGCATCAGACTGAGAGGGAAGCGACTTGGGAGTTGGAGTCTCGCATGCGCGAGAGGTACCCCGAGCTTTTCGCCTGTGTATGAGATGTGAAACCTAGTTATCTTTGTTTTGGCTGGCTGCGCGTATGCGGTCTTGGATTCGAGGTCGAATCCTGTTGAAGGGGGGAGAATGTGACACTACGGAATGTCGTAATCTTATAAAATGTGAAATTTGAGGTTAAAACTATATGGTATGAGGTTAAATCGCGTTTCCGGGCCGATTTCGGGAGTTTAGGCCTCTCCGACGGAGTTTGGGCCCAAGGGGATGAGTCGTGAGCTTTAGAGGGAAGGAGTTTGGGCCCATGAGGGAGAAGGGGACCAGGTATTTCAGCTTGGGGCACCTCCCCCTGCCCTTGTGTGCCTCACCCCTTGCCCTAGCCGCCCCCTCCCCCTCCCATCCCACCTAGCCGCCGCCCACCCTTTGCCCTTGCCGTGCGCCACCTCCTCCCCTCCCCCTTGCACCACCACCCCTCCCCTCCCCTCTCCATCATACTTGCTACCCTAGGGGAGCCCCTCACCTCGCCATTCCACTGTTTTCACCATTGGAGCGCTCCGTGACGGGGAGATCCGATGGATTTGGAGCGAGGAAGGAGATCGGGAGAACCGGGAGGAGATTCGTCGGTTCATCGTTCGTCGGGCGAAGGTATGGCTAGGGGTAGTTCTTGGGGATGGTCTAGGTGCTGTACTAGAGGGTATTTGGATGCTTTTAGACCAAGAGGTGGTGCTGTGATTGGGTAGATTGTATGAAAACTAGATGTTTCTTAATTCTCTGTTTCGGGCAGATTGTGCAGTCAACCTAGGGTTTGAGTTTTCGCGACTTTAGATTCGGAATTTGGTTGGTCACTGCTGATAAAGTTGTAGGTAACTTTAATACCTTTAATTTTACATAAAGAACATCCAAGTCTTCCCAGCCGCTTGAAAGTTATGGTCGCTTTTACCTAACATGTTCAAATCTGATTTAATTGGGACAAAACGTAATGTTTTGTAGATTAGGCAATGTTAGAGTCCGAATCAGCTTTTTCCTAATACTTACAAAAAGCTAGGAAATTTCCTAAGCTTCGCAATGATGTACTCGCTTAATTGATTCAGAGTCCTAGAACTAAAGTTATGCGAGATTGAAGCCTGCTGTCCCGACGGGATAGA